>HG995340.1:6809845-8216127 GCA_905333045.1 Lysandra bellargus | reverse complement strand
ATTTTTAATATTTTCAATACTAAATAATTTATCTAGGAATTCGGCCATTTGTTTTTTGTTTAATTTTCCCTTCCTCCCAACTAAAAGTATTATTGTTGTATTCGGACAATAAGTCATAGCTAAAGCCCTGCACATTATTTCACTATAAGTAGCTCCAGGCATACAGAAATTGGAAACTGATTGTCCAATACACATCCTATTTAAATAAATACCTAAGTCCTTACCTAATTCATCACTGAACAAAGCAATTTGTGGGCATTCAGTATGTACCTTCTGACTGGAACATATATCAGTTATACTATTCAAAACAGAATGATTTACTTGGTCTGAGGAACCATTGACTCTCAATAAAGAGTAAACCCGTTCCTCATTATAACGAGTCACTTCAAGTAAATCATTCATCGCTGATATATGCCTCTGTGTTTCTTGTTGTGACAATGCATATTTTCTGTTTAAATTATCCAAAGAGTCAAGAAGTATCGAAATTTCTTGCTGTAGGTAACATACATCGGCCTCATAGTTGCATTTTATTTGCTCTATGTCAAAATTACAGTTTAGTAAGTTATTATTCAAGAGTTTATTTTCATTTATAACTTTTGATAAATGATTTAAACATTTTTTATTTTTCTTTGATAGTTTACAATAATTTTTAATACACTTTTTGATTTTAATATATTTCTTTAATTTCCTCTTACTATTCAAGGTACATATTGGTAAGGTATCATCACTAGTTAAATCAATCGTAGAAATGTTTTGACAAGATTTAGTGTTAGAAACAAAGTTGCTTTTATCACAAATAAGTTCATCATATAAGATTTGGGTTTGGGTGGAATTTTGAGCATGGATTTGTTCTTCTAGTTTTAAGATGTAGTCTTCGGCACTACTCAGCTTGATTTTGAGGTTAGCAGAGGTCTTGAGAAAGTCTTCATATTCCTCTCTGCATTGGTCAAAGCCGTCAACAATATTCTGTAACTCAATGTTTTTCTTAAGAATGTCCTCGTAGTCAAGACTTAACTTATTGAGCTCTAACTTTAAATCCTGATTTTTTTGTATTATTGATTCTATTTCTTTTTCGTTATCATCTCTTTCCCTTAACAGCATTTGGCATTGTTCTTTATATTGCTTTAATTCTATGAGGGTTACTCGAAGTTGCTCCTCGGTGCGACGGGCCACGGCCGAGCGAGTCATCATTTTACTATCCATTCCCGAGCACTGAAATGAGTTATATAATATGTTAGGGCTTTACCAGCTTTAATGTAAATATTGTAAGTCACCTTTTACTTTCAATGCAAAAGCCAGCCTCAATATTTCAGTTTAACTCATGTACAGTCAATTTTACAGGGGAAAAGGTTAGCAAAAGATTAGAAAGGCAAGATTTAAGATTAATAATAAAGAATAAGCAAAGAACAAAGTATGGAAGACAGTATAGACAGATTAAATAGTAGTTATTGAACCTGAATATTACTGTACAAATCAAGGTTTGAAAACTTTATTTTTGAATATAATTGAGGATGTCCTTTGCTTGTATAATGTATGTATTAATATATTAGTTTTGTGTTTGTCTGGGCTTGTTGTTTTTATCTACAACTTCGCTTCCACTACTCGTCAAGCCAAGAGAGAAATAACCTTTGCCAAGTGTGATTTTGGACGTAGCTCACGGTTGTGAGCGGTGTAAAGTGGATTTGTAGTTGCTGAAATTGTAAAAGGAGACTAATAGATTTGAAAATTAAAAGCAATACTCCCCGGGATTAGGCAGTCCTCGAGAATAATCCAGCTCCAATTTGAACTCGTCCAGTCGTTGACAGTTGCACTTGGCTTGAACTTTAGTTTCCAAAATTACACAGTTTTACACAAATACTGCTAAGGGTTGAAGAGTTACAATAGTTTCTAACACTTTGATTTTTACTTTTAGCGATTTACAGTACAAAATATATCTCAAAACTTATTTATTTTTATTAAAATAGTCGGGAGGTGACAAAAGTACGTGCAGTTACAAATGTTATAGATCCCAAACTGCAAAAATCAGAGCCAACATGCTTTCGTTAATTTTACTTTCGAAGTACGAAATCCAAAGTGTATTGGATTTAACTTTAAGTGGCATGTTATTTGCGACGCCTTGTGAGAAATCTCATACTTTTTTGTTTCTGAAATTACCAAAAACATCCTTAAATCCAATCCGCTTAGTTAAATTAAAGTCCTTTAGATACCCTATTGAATAATTATCGACTGGATCGACTGACAGCATAATCTACTAAGTCCAACACACAAAATAATCATGCTACAAATACATTGATTGTGGTTACTTTACTACCAAGTACCCACTCCCAACACTTTTAGAAGCTAGTTTTGTCCAAGACTCTGGTGTCATAATCTGGGGGCATGGCAGTGCCCCAGCCAAGCTTTTTAGCAAAGGCACGGCCGTACCATACTTTTCTTGAAGCGGTTCGCGGCTATTTCACACCCCCTTTATCTTCGATATTAACAAAGCTAGGGATTTCAAATTTTGGTCACTAGGAGCAAGTATTAAAACTAGCTTAATCTCCAAATTACATGAAATTTCGATAAATAGTTTAATAGTTACGGATGGTCAAAGTTACTACATTTTGTCACTCACTGACATATAGATCATCAAAATTCTAAGGTACTTCTAGCAGACTTAGAACCTTGAAATTTGGTACCCGGATAGGTCTTTATTCACAATGAAAGTAAAAATTATGAAACCGGCCAAGTGCGAGTCGGACTGGCGTACATAGGGTTCCGTACCGTAAATTTGTATGGGAGCCCCCCTTTAGTAATAAGTTTATTTATTTTTTATTATTAATTATTAAAGTTAACATAAAATTGAGGGTTTCCTAAAATTTTCAAAAACCTTAGTCTTACCATTATGGACATAGAGCAGAAATAGGGAAAAAACCGTGATTGTTGTATGAGTATACCCTTTAATAATTTATTTTATTTTTATTAGACTATTAGCTTTTATAACGACACCAGAAATACATAATTTGTGAAAATCGCAACTATCTAGCTATTGCGGTTCTCGAGATCCAGCCTAGTGACATACGGATGTACGACGGACAGACAGCGAAGACTTATTAATAATAGGGCCCCGTTTTCATCCTTTGGGCAGGGAAACCTAAAAACTGAAATTGAAAAATAATAGTATAATACTTTAAGTATTAAATAAAATAAAATATTTTTATGTTTGTAACTTTGCAAGAACAGTATGAGTTTCGACTGCATATTTGTTTGACGTACAAAAGGCTTTAAGTTAGCTGTTATGAACTTAATGAAATGGTATTAACTAAATAAAAAAAAAATTAACAATGTTAATAATGAAACAATAATTAAATTCGATTTCAATATTATAAATGTAATCACTAATCAGTATTGAGGTATACTATACTCCTTACTTTCTCGATATAATATGGGAGTTTTAAGTTATCGCATGAAATAAGGTGTGCTCCTTTTTGCGAAGAACGTCGAGACGCTTACAACAGTGCTGCTATGTATTCAACGGTAATGCTAAAAATGACCACCTTCAAGTATTAGCTTAAGAGTCAATTACATATTATGAACTCAGAACTCAGAAGTATTTACGTTACGTTGTCCACCTATAGAACTAACGAAGCCTCAAAGAAAAAATATAAAGGAGATAGGGAATGGGTGCTAAGCTAAGTACAGAAAAGTTATATAACGTGACCTGAAAAGAAAAGAAAAAAACCTTCAAAAAAGAAATGAAATCCTACCAAAACATGAAATGTAAAAGGAGCCAAGCAAAATATTGCACAGCTATTCAATTCAATACTTCTGTCGTAAAAAGTTTTCAGATCACATTCAAGCCAAGCCTTCAACTTATTTTGTAATTTAAATCAACATTCAGTAAATGTATCAATAGATTTCTTTATTTTATAATTATTATAGTGGCTTTGCAATGAGCACAATAGAAAGAAATATAAAACTGCATATTGGGAGGAGTTCATACTTACACAGACGGCAAGCGTAAAGTGTTTTAATATGTAACGACGCATGTGGCTGATGGTACCCAATAAATCCAATTATAGTAGCTGATTATTTCTCTAGTGCTCATTGCCAAGCCACTATAATAATTATAAAATAAAGGAATCTATTGATACATTTACTGAATGTTGATTTAAATTACAAAATAAGTTGAAGGCTTGGCTTGAATGTGATCTGAAAACTTTTTACGACAGAAGTATTGAATTGAATAGCTATGCAATATTTTGCTTGGCTCCTTTTACATTTCATGTTTTGGTGGGATCTTATCTTCCTCAGATATTACACAGATAAGAGTAATGGAAACAGATATTTCTCGAAAACCGAACCGTCAATTGACCGGAAATAGTGGGTCTGTATTTACAACTTCCGACGGGTATGGGCGGGAAACAAATTAATAACTTTTATGGCTTCCGGCGGTGGCGTCTCGAACAATTAACACGCCCATAAAAGTGTTCACGCCTGATTGGAACCAGAAATATGGACCCAAGCGCTGAAGCCTCATACTAAATAATGTGATCAAGCTCTTACACGACGTTATATCTCTATTAACGTTAATATTAAATGAAAAAAGTAGCTGACATACGAACGGACAGAGAGAATGATGAATCCATAAGATTGCTATTATGCTAACTAACTGTAAAAAATAGTATTGACATAGTACTTCACTGTCCTATAACTAGCACGTTAAATGACATTAACTACTTAGTATGTTTTATTATACTGAATTACAAAAGAATAATAAGAGGACGATGGCAAAATTCTATCTCTAACACACATCAAACATCAATCTATCAATCCTTTACATACCTAAGCACGTATTATTTTGTTCCGGCATGTAGGAGGCAGTTGATAAAATTCGGCCTGTAATTGAATAAGACGGAGCCCAGGGCGTCGGGGGCGCCGCGTGGGAGCCCGCAAATCTACTTACAGCCTTTGTACTATCGCACATTGATGTACGAAACAGGAACCACTTATTTATTGCCTCTTACTATATTTAGAAGACATTTAAATTGTAATATTTATTTTTAAAGTAGATGCCCGCCCCGTTGAGCAAAAAGTCGTTCGCGCTTCAACCCTTGCCATGACGCTCAAAGTTTCTCCATATAAATTCATTAAAATTAAGAAAAAAATGCCTACAGACACTAACGTATCTATAATTAGTATAGATGGCACCTTGGCAAAAATCTAAGGCCTTAAAAAATCCATGACCCTAGTGATTAGTCTTTCTCGGTTAGTAAATAATCGAGAGATATCGTGCGTCATACTTACCTACTCTCCTTTGGCCGCGGCTGATAAAATTGAAGTTATGAGCTAAAATAGTAGTTTAAAACTGGACAACTTTTACAGTAAAATTGTATTGACCCTTAAAACCGATACGAAACTTAATTACGTTAGAATAGCAGTTATGCTAGCAGTTAAACGAGAACCAGTTATATTAGTAGCAGTACTCTATGGTAGCAGTAAAGCTACTAGCACTAATGCAAGTCGAACTTTTATAGCTGTATAACATCGCTGGTTTGCCGGAGGCTGTAATGGCATCGCGGCGATAGGCGCCTCGCATCCGGAGATTTTTATCTCGACCTACGTTTATAGCTATCGATCGTGTGCGCCTGATGAAAAACACGTGCAATTCTTTCAGAGCGTGCTATAATTTTTTTTCAGGCGCGTCATTTAATAAGTCTATGTCGTAGAGTGCAGTAGACCTACGAATAATAAAAACTTAGGAAACGTAATAACTCACATACTTCAACCGTTTTTATTTTGGTTCCTTTTCGCACACTAAAATTTTGTATAACTTATTTAAATTTTGTAGACTCGCGGATCAAAATTTTGACACAGTTACTCGTCCTTACTTTTTATTAATCGTAGCCGTAGACGGATATACAATTATACATATGAAATCTGTCAATGTAGTGCGATATTATGGTACCATAATATAAACATCTTCAACACCTTCAAAGATTCACAGGTATCTTACCTAGTAAACTTAAAATAGATTGGACTTGAGTGGACTCTATGATATTATTTTACGTTTGTAGCTGTATTTAAATACTGAATATTATTGATAATTATAATTATGTAAAGGAAGTCGCTCACGCTGATAAGTATATAAATACACGGAAACACAGAAAAGGAGTTTATTTAAATACTGAATATTATTGATAAATATAATGATGAAAAGGAAGTCGCCCACGCCGATAATTAGTATATTAATACACGGAAACAGAGAAAAGGAGTCCATATCCATAGATACAGTTTCACCCAACGTTTGGGCAAGTAGGTTATTTGCACCAACTATATAAGGCAATAGGAGATCCATAAGGCAGATGGATACAGTATCAGAGGGTTGGGAACTTTTCTAATTACCCCCACGAAAGTTTTTTCGTTAACGACTTTCGGACTTGTCTCACTTACGTCTACGTGTTTGACTCAACTTTTTATTAAGTCAAAATAAACTAACAAACTTCGGGTTTCTCCTTTTGAAAGGTCTCACTTTAGCTTTATAACTCAGTACTTAGGGAATACGCAGTAAGTTCCCTTATAGCTAGCCTGTCCACACTAATACTACAAGTGCGAAGATGTGTCTGTCTATTACCTCTTCACGACTCTTTTAATAAATACATTTTATTAAAATATTATAATGTAGGTTAAAAAATATTAAAATAATCTTGAGCAAAATATCTAAATGAATGAATAAATTACTATAATTGCATTTAAATTTTAGAAACTCTTGTACAACTAAATTATGACTGTTTCAGATGTCAGCGCAAAGAAAAAGGGCCAGGAGACTTGCACATTCCTATCTTTTAAATTATTCTGAAGATGAGGTATATCTGTTTATTTAATAATTTCAATTTACATCATTTTATACTGTCATAATTTAAGTAGTTGATTCAAAAGTGTCGTCTTTAGGGATTGCAATCCCGCACCTTATTCAATCCCGCGGGATTGATTTGCAGGATCCCGCGGGATCCCGCAAACCGGGACCCTGACCCTGAGCAGATTTTTTGTATATTGATAGGTTATTAGTTATATAATTTAAGAGTAACATTGTCCTACAAATAAAACAGTTCATATTTTAGGAGTAAGGACCATCAATTCAAAGTAATCCTTTTTATCTCTGCTAGCTACCACTTTCGAGATTTTTCGCAAATAAAAATGCTGTTCGTCTTATCAAAATGACTAGTCACAAGGAATTAGCTTGATAGTAATCATAAAAAAATATTCTAGGGCTCCGGTACTATATGAAATACCAGATTATAAGTAAACAAATGATAAAGACTGTTAAAGACTTAAATTAGTATTAAGTAGGGTCGGATGTCTCACATTGAACCAGGCAGCTACATTTAACCACCATTTTATTTCCGAAATGCGACGTTGCCAATTTCTGCAAAAATGGCTGAAAGAGAGGTATTTACTATCTCTGCCTGCCCACTAGTTTTCGTGGCGCCAGCGCGCGAAGAGGTTGTGTGAGGAGCATTTTTACGAAAATTAACTCGAAAAGTAAGTATTTTTTGCAAATTTCTTTCTTTTTTCACTTTTTTACAATAAATGATATTGGTCTCTTTATATTAATACTGTATACTGTAGTTATCCAGCTTGTAAATGCACCTTAATTCGTTACTATGCGAGATTATTTTCCGGGTAAAATTTTGAGGTTAGTTGCCAAAGCGTGGTCTGTCCCACAATGAGCCACTTGTAGGTGGTACACATTGAACCATGGCTCAATGTGTACCACCCCGATGGTTAAATGTGTACTAACACTATAATTATTTTGTTACAGTATGGCGCGAGATAAGGTGTTAGTAAGAAAAAGAGGTGGACATTCGGCTGCCAATATGCTTAAGCCCTTCAATTGCATAGATCAGGCGAAAGTATTAGAAAAGCAGCGAAAACTTATGACATTGCGTACCCAACTTTACGACGCTACGTAGAAATAAACTTGCACGTCAACGTAGAGGACCTTGCTAAGAAGAGATTGCTACCGTGTTGCTCCGAATATTAACTTACGTTAGATCTCATTATTTTATCTGTTTTTGATTATTTTATCTGCTGATTTTCAGTAGAAAAATCCTGTTTTTTATATGGTTTTCTCTGTTAATTACTTTTTAAGTTTAAAACTTTTTTGTTTTTCCATCGTGAAAGTTATTTAATAATGATGCCGATGGTAGCAATCATTGATAGCAATGTTTGACAAGAATCTAAATTAGGTATGTTTTGTTACTTTAAATATTCTACTTTTGTTTTTACTGAAGTTACCTTTTAGAATTATTATTATAAAATATAAGTAGGTATTTGACTGATGCCAAGGTCTAATAATTGAACCAAAGTGGAAGAAAAATGTTTTGTTATGCTTAAAGTAGGTTTAGGTTATAAGATTTAGAGCTATTATTAATTATTTTGTGATAAAAATCATGTTGCTCAAGTACAAACGAAGACTGACATTGTAAACTTAAGTTTTATAGTAAAATAATAAACATAATACTATCGATATTTAGCTTTTTATTACACTACAAAGCAATTTAAATACAAAATAGTCTAAATGTAAATGATTTATAAGGCGGTTCAATGTGGAAAATACCCCGGCTAAATGTGTACCTCCCGATGGACACATTGAACCAAATCTAATTTTTTAGAATTTGTTTTTTATTGCTAAAACCAAACAGAATTTTCAATAAAATTGTTGGCCTTATTGTAGTTAAATAAATTTTCAAACTATATTAAAAAAAATTGGGGAATTCGTGTAAAAATAAGTATTCTACGAGACTTTGAAATTTACCTGGTTCAATGTGAGACAACCTACCCTACCTAATATTATGTTCCTCAAGTAATGTCAAGACTGCTTATTCATAATAATAAAAAATTTATTATAAAATATATTTTTTACTTTCAGAAAAATGTTTAGTTCTCTTGAATTTTATATTTATCAGTATTGCTAGTCATATAATTGTCAAAATTAAAAAAGTGCTTACAATATTTTACACCATTTTTCAATAATAGTTTAAGGTACTTACATTGATTATAAATAAATTGGTATACCTTATCATTATTTTAACAATAGTGACTTAAGTAACATAAATCATTTTGGTCATTGGTATCTGTTGTAGTTCATTTTACAATAATGTATTTTGTCGATTTTCTGAGATAATTTGTAGGAAATAAAGAAAGTTTTAGGCTATACGTATCCGTGAATTATGACGAAACATATTATATAACCCTAAACTTGTAAGAAAAATTCGAATCTCTAAAACAAAACGTTTAGAAATAGTTCATAATTTTTAAACACCATTTGCCTAAAATGTCAGTCATGTAGGTTAACACATTATTGCTTATTTGCGTCCATTTAACTACACAATAATGGTTTCCTGGGTGTGTGTGTGTGTGTGTATGTGTGTACAAAATTGTAGGTTCAATATAAGGAAATTAAATCCATACTAATTTTGTAAATGTGAAAGTGTGTCTGTCTGTCGGATAATAGCTTTAATACTTTAGATTTTATAGTTAACTAAATTACGCCGATTTCGTCACTGAGACCCCCCCCCCCCCCCCCGTCTAACTCGAACAAATTCTACATATCAGTAAGTATGTATAATGTATGGCTTGGCTGTTTCGTTATTTACTTTAGATCAGAAACTAAATTTTCGCCTCACCTCCTCGACGGTAGCGAAACAGCGAAGCCATACATACTTTCTGATATGTAGAATTTGTTGTACTTAGGATCGATAGAGTTAGGCCGCGTCGATTCAGAAGCTTGGCTCTACATTAGATCTGATGTTTTTTTCACAGGGCAAATCTTTGTGGTCGTCGAGGTAACATTTTACATGAAATGCTTTTGGTGGGATAACTTTTATCCCGAAAAATTTTACGGTTCCTGCGCGATAAACGAATTTTAGCGAAATGAAGTTGCGGACGTCATCTAGTCCAGCATAATTGCCTCTATCAATAAGGCAAATTAATATCGGGCAGGTTTACAAATTACAAACAAAATGAGGACGAATGCCTTTTGCCGCGTTTTTGGTCAACGCACATTCACTCATTAACTTTATCGGCACATAATAGCTCATTAAGGCGATATATCGAAAATAAATTATACCGCAAGGGCAATTTTATGCTTAATTTGTATGACTATAAAGTCGTGAATACGCTGCGGTCAGAAGCTATCGGCTCGCTCGGAAAACATGCGACAAAACGTAATTATTTAAAAAATAACTAGGAGCATTTAACCAAAATGCTTCTATACGATTTTGAGTTGCATAGGTGTCTATTAATTAGACTAATTTCCTACAATACATCTATTTTCGTTTAAAAAATTATTTAAGAGCTCATTTCGAAAATTAAATATATCGAGGCAAATACATTAATCGTGTTTCTAGTTCTTCTTAAACCTAGTTAAGGCTATGAAGATATGTATATCTCATTACCAGATTTGTAACATTTCTGAGGGTCCTATAGTATTACGTCAAAAAGGATAAGGATTTTTCAATATAGCGCCTTAGAGCTATGGGAGAAAAAGTATGTACTCGTAGTAGCATTACTAGGTACTAGAATAAGTCGCGTTAAGTCCCGATTAATAAGTTTTAATTATAATACAAAGCAAAAGTTTAAAATGTTATCTTAAGGCGACGCCTTGATAATTTGGCTGTAGCGATGCCGATTTTTCTCAGCAATGACTAAAGCTAAGAAACTAAAGTTCATTGTCAGTATTCATCATGTCTTTATCTTTGAATTGCCCATAGCATAACACGATTGGACAACTTTTATAACACAGAATTACCAATCGAAAAGACCTCTGTAAAAAAAGGGATTCCTATTTTTCCAACAGAGGAGAGTGATTTAAGGTTCCAAAATTTGTACATAAATTGGTTGAAGCATACACTTTAATATGTGCATAGCTTATATGAAATGTATTTATGGTTTTTAAATTACGCCACAAAAAACATTTTATCGCTTACGCCCTTTCCATTTTTGCTGTTCCATTGCTTGTTTTCTATGAGAGGCCGGGCCGGCCTCTCATAGAAAACAAGCAATCTAAAACATATCCAACACGGTTTCTTACTTTAACGCGGCGTCACCTTAAGGCGAGGATTTCCGATTATTGCACTTTTTTAGCTTAATTTTCAACATTGAAATATTCATTATTTTCGACTGAAAAAAATATATCTTAGAGATAAAGATCTATCTGAGGGCAAAGTGTCCTCGGTAACACGATTTCAATTACTTTGTACGATCATAAAAAATCGGGAAGTCAACCCGTTTTGAGTTTGTTTTTTCAATTTTATAGGCGTATTTAATTACGTAGACATTTTAAAAATGCACATTTAGGTAGGTATTACTATTTCGGAGGGCAAAGTCTCATAAAATATACAAGAAAAAATGTAGTTTAAATCACATAAAAAATAAACCGAGCTACACGCGAAATCGAGGCCGCGCGGGCCCTCAGATGGCCGCGAGGCTTTGTCGAGGTAGGACCTCTGATGACCTGTGTCGCGTCGTGCGCTCTCCGACTCCCGCCGCCAAGGTGCATTGATATTGGTTTCCGTGTATTATTTTTGCGCGATTTAAAATGGGAAGCAAAAAAAATAAGAAAAAACTTTCTTCTTTAAAAATACGAAGGATAAAAAAGAAAGCAAGGTAAGTTCAATGTCGGTTATTTTATTCTACCAATCTACCCTATTTTATGTAATATGTATGTACATGACTGATGAATCTTCAGATTCATCAGTTACACATATTATATATCAAATCAGTCATAAACATTGAAAATAAATAAACGACAAAAAATTGACACAGATTATAACAGTAGAGCGACTCGTGTGTATAAATCAACTTGTGGAGTGAAATAATTATAATGGAATATTTAATTTGTAGGTTGTCAGATGAGGGTAGAAAAACTACAGAGTGTGGACTTACTTCTACCTCAAATGGTGAAGTTGTAACAATGCCTGAGAATTCCCAGTAAGTTTAGTGTGGTACATTTCACCGGTCACAAATTGAATACTTATTTTGTTTTATAGCTGAAGTAGACTTAGGCTAAGAACTCACGGAGCGGTTTTTTCCCGCGATCGCCGCGGTTGCGGTCCCGCAGCCTTCGTAGAATACAGTTTTGTATGTAAAAAATGAAAGCAAAACTCACGGCGCGTTTTTCGTCCGCGGCTCGCGCGGTAGTTTGCGGCTCCCGCTGGACCGGCGGGCGGCGGTCGCCCGCAGCCTCGGCGATTTGCGCCCGCACGCTCTGCGATAGTTTACCGGGCGATCGCAGTAGTAGTACGGGGGGAGCCATAGAACATTTTTTTTATTTATTACTATCAAGCAAATTTTTTGTGAGTAGCTTCATTTTGATAAGACGAACAACATTTTTATTTGCGAAAAATCTTGAAAGTGGTAGCTAACAGAGATAGAAAAGATTTAATACTTTGAATTAATGGTCCTAAAATATGGACTGTTTTATTTGTAGGACAATGTTACTCTTAAATTATATAACTATTAAGATACCAATATACAAAAAATCAGCTGGTTAGGGTTCTGTTATAGGGTTCTGTAATCAACAAAACTTGGTTGACTACTGAACCCTAAAACTAGCTACGACTTTCAAGATTTTTTGCAGATAAAAATGTTGTTCATCTTATCAAAATGAAGTTACTCACAAAAAATTAGCTTGATAGTAATAAAAAAAAAAAATTCTAGGGCTTCCGTACTATAGCCGTAGTAGGCGATCGTAGTAGAAACCGCCCATCTTGTGATCATCGCCCGCAGAGTTTGCGGGCGATGATCGCGACCGCGGCGGCTGCCGGCCCGCACAAATCAGCGTTCTCATGAGTTCTGAAATTAAACCGCTCATTTGTGCGGGCCCGCAACCGCGGCGGGCGCGGAAAAAAACCGCTCCGTGAGTTCGCTCACATAAAGTTCATGAAACATTATATTTGTAGGTTGTCAGATGAGGCTAGACTGTCTACAGGGTGTGAATTTATAAATTCTACGAACACTGCAGTTATAACATTGCCTGAAAATTCTGAGTAAGTCAACACTTTTTGTAATGCAACTAAAATTTACTGATTTATTTTAATTAAATTTTATTTTTATACTTTTTACAGATCGACGAAACAATCCGACAGCGACAATTTAATTATAGAGGCGGAAAAACTTGATGACAATCAGTTCCAGCTAGTAACAGGAAGGCGAATTGTTGATATCAATTATATTTTTCGTGAACTGCAGGACAAAGGTCGTCACAATAATCTATTTAATTGTAATTCTAGTAACTTTGTTTTGGTGGGTGAAAAAAGGAATGGATTAATATCCCAATTTAAATTCGAATGCGCTATGTGCAAAGAAATTTGCATAATTTCAAATGAAAAGAAAGAAGATGCGGATCAGTTGAATCTTAATTTAGCTGCAATTACTGGTGTGATTGGAATCGGAATCGGATATTCTCAGTTTGAGGAATTATTTTCGGCGATTAATATTCCCGTGTTTTCTTCAAAATATTATACAAAACTTCAAAATGAAGTGTATGCAAAGTGGGAAGACACTGCAGTGGCTTCGATGGAAGCTGCTGCTCAAAAAGAAAAAGATTTCGCACTTGCCGAGGGACGAACTAAAAGTGGATATCCTGTAATAGATGTCTATGTTGATGCTGCTTGGTGTGCAAGATCGTATGGGTCAAATTATAAGGCTTCATCAGGCGTTGCAGCTATCATTGGCAGAAAAACTGGCCAGATTCTTTATGTTGGCGTAAAAAACAAATATTGCATAATATGTGCTCGAGCTAAAAACAAAAACCTTGTGCCAAAGGAACATTTATGTTTTAAAAACTTTCAGGGTTCGTCATGCTCTATGGAAGCTGAAATTCTTGTTGAAGGCTTCAAATCATCCATATCGATGTATGGCTTGTTATATGGCAGGATGATTGGAGACGGTGATGCCTCAACTTATGCGAAAATCTTGAACGCTGATCCATATAAAGAACAGAATGTTACCGTTGAGAAAATTGAGTGCAAAAATCATGTACTCCGCAATTTTTGTAAAAAGCTTAGAGGAATCTGTTCTGAAACCAAATACAAGCTGATACACCGAAAAACTCTTACGAATGTTAAAATAATGACTATGCGAAAAGCCATAGTAAAATCTATAAAATATCATAACACCTCGGAGAATCCTAAAAATGTGGCGATTGGGGTTTTACATAACGATATTATAAATTCAGTGTCACATGCATACGGCAACCACCAAATGTGCGAATCCTATTATTGCCAAAAAGAAAAAAATGACGGCGATGGATTAAAAAATATTCAAAGTTCAACTTTCCTGTTTCGAATCAATGCCATAGTTTCAAACGTAGCTGCGAAAGCTCGTAGTTTGATTGAAGACGTGGACACAAATAAAGTCGAGTGTTTTAACAGTGTTATAGCTAAATTCGTTGGCGGAAAACGAATAAATTTTTCTTCAAAACGTGGATACCAAGGAAGAAGCTCAGCAGCTGTTGTTTCTTTTAACACTAAATGCCCAATTTCATCTGTACAAGAATCTTTTCTGAATAAAGCTCCAGGAGGAAAAGTTGCAGAAGTAGAAAGAAGAAGAACACTCAAACGAAAATTTAACTCCGAACACCCAGTAAAAAAACAGAGAAGATTGCATGAGGCCAATCAAAAGCAACATGACTATGGTCATGGAACAACAGCACCCGATATGCCCCCAGAGGAACTGGAGACAGCTAAAAAAGAATATTTGAAACAGTTAAAATCCCTTACAGCTGACCGCCATGCAATTGAAAGATCAACAGTATTACAAAGAGAGTCAAGTGATTGGTTAGAAATCAGAAAAAAAATAATAACTGCTTCAAATTTTGGACCAATATGCAGAAGAAAAGAAACTTTAGACACTGCTCCTTTAGTGAAAAACATATTATTTAAAAAAAACTTGGCAGATATTGCTTCTGTTGCCTATGGAATCGAAAATGAAAAGCAAGCATTACAAAAATTAGAGCAACAAGAAAATATAACCATTTCAGCCTGCGGACTGTTTATAGACCAAAACTATTCTTTCATTGGGGCGTCACCAGATGGGCTAGTCGGAAATGATACAGTGGTAGAAGTAAAGTGCCCAATAGTTGCAGCAAAACTCGGACTTTCCCAGGCAATAGAGCAAAATAAAATTAAAATGCTAAAATATTGCAAAAAAGATAAAACAGTGACAATAAATAAAACTTCAGATTGGTACTTTCAAGTACAGGGCCAGCTGCACATAACAAATCGTAAAAAATGTATTTTTGGCATATGGGAATCTGAAAATGAACCAATGTATATTATACAAATAGAAAAAGATGATAACTTGTGGAACAAAATGGAATCAAGAATAGTAAAATTTTATACAAAATGTTTGCTCCCCGAAATAATTGACAGCAGACGTGCCAGAGGAATGCCAATTCGGAATATTTGTTTAAAAGATGACGAAGACGACAACGACAAAGAAAATGTTAGTACCATAGATTCACAGCCTAATTCGAAGCAGATGCTGAGTGATGATGATCACAATGTCCAGCCCGTGCAAGGTGATCAAAATGTCCAGCCAGTGCTGCAAACTCGACAACTAAATTTTGAAGAATTATAAAAGATGACCTTAGGTATAAGAATAACATATTATATGATATAACAATAATAGAGCCCTAGAACAATTTTTTTTTATTACTATCAAGCAAATTTTTTGTGAGTAGCTTCATTTTGATAAGACGAACAACATTTTTATCTGCGAAAAATCTTGAAAGTGGTAGCTAACAGAAATAGAAAGGATTTCATACTTTGAATTGATGGCCCTAAAATATGGACTGTTTTATTTGTAGGACAATGTTACTCTTAAATTATATAACTAATAACCTATCAATATACAAAAAATCAGCTCGTCAGGGTTCCGTTATAAGGTTCTGTAATCAACAAAACTTGGTTGACTACTGTCTACTGAACCCTAAAACAGAACCCTAACAAGCTGATTTTTTTGTATATTGATAGGTTAATAGTTATATTATAATTTAAGAGTAACATTGTCCTACAAATAGAACCTCCTACAAATAAAAATAAAAAAAAATAAAAATCCATATTTTAGGACCGCCAATCAAAGTATGAAATCCTTTCTATTTCTGTTAGCTACCACTTTCAAGATTTTTCGTAGATAAAAATGTTGTTCGTCTTATCAAAATGAAGCTACTCACAAAAAATTAGCTGTAATAAAAAAAAATGTTCTAGGGCTCCCGTACTATAACGTTCTCTGGTTAGCGGCCAACATAACATAAAAGCTAATGAAACACAATTTTCCGTGCACTTTTTCCACTATATTAAGAAGTTATTATAAATTTTAACAAATTACACGACCGGTTTCGAAATAAATCATCTTCAGGAATCTTTATTTCGAAACCGGTCGTGTAATTTGTTAAAATTTATAATAACTTCTTAATATAGTGGAAAAAGTGCACGGAAAATTGTGTTTCATTAGTGTTCAAGATGAATTTCCACCAAGAACCAACAGTACAATCAATTACATATATAACATAAAAGCTATCTATCTTTAGGATTAGAAATAATATCGTGTTTTAAAAACCTATCAGCGCACTGTTTATCTATGATCAAATAAAAAAAATATTTAATTAAAATAACACTTATTTTATTATTGTCTCCTATTAATATGTATTCATATTTAATAAATATAAAATCCACTGATATTACTGTTTATTTTATACTGTGCGGCGGCGGGGTCACGGAAGTTCATCTTAGACGCGCGCGGGCGAGATATATTTCGCGCGTTCTGGGATAGCAAAAATGCCTAATACTCTGGGAAATCCTGGCCTTAATAACCGACACGGGCAGGATATTGTTAGAAAAATAAAAGAGTCCCCGCGTGACCACGGCCGTTGCAACTTGCAACACGGCCGAAACGTCGAGAAAAAGTACTATGTACTCGTAGTAGCATTACTACTTACTAGAATAAGTCGCGTTAAGTCCCGATTTATAAGTTTTAATTATAATGCAACGCGAAAGTTTAAAATGGTATTTTTATATAGTTTATAGTTAAGGCGGCGAGTTAAGCTTAGAAATAAATTAGTTTTCACTTTTCACCCGCGTACTACACACTCCCCGCACTTGCCCAATGCATTCAAGATGTCACCACAGCTATGAATTTGCGTAATTATTATCGTAACCACTTTTTGTACGAAGGTAGTTAGTAATAACCAAATATATTACTCACAGTGCTGCTCGCCAGTACTTACTGTTATACTTAAACTTGACTGAACATTCTACCGCGTGTTTAGATCAGATAAAATTTTGACAAGTTCGAGTCACAGTTTCCATATTATGTACTTTGAGTATCAAATTAATACTTTTTGCCTTATACACTATACTAGTATTATGTACTACGATAATATTATAAGTTTATTTATCGGTATCGAATAGGTACCGAAACTATTGGACCGATTCTAGTGAAAATTTCTAAGCTGCAGTTGTTACAAAACAAAAAGGATAGATTTTCTAGAAAGATAGATCGAGTATTATTTGAAATTCTTGTTTCAATTTCTAGTTTATTCGAAAAAAAAAATGAAAGTCAGGGTGTAATCTTACAAATATTTAAGCTTTCTTTCTGTTATGTCTTCGTGCATGGTGAAGATTTTGAGTTGATCGTAACTTTGTAAGCCACTTTACGGTTTGGAGCTCGAACCCCACCTAAAACCAAACGTATTGCTCTCTGCGCATCTTCTCTTGAAGTCGGGGTTCCACCATTGTCTAAAGTTGTCGTAGCTAGTGGGGTGTGTGAGGAGAGAGCGGTTGTGGAGCGCGGCGCACATCGCACACACGCTGTCGGGGGTGGACGGGTTCCGGTACCGGTACAGGGTCTTCCACCTGAAGAACTTGTTGTAATCGCTTGGGGACCGTATCAGTCTGTCTATAGCAGACGCCAAATCTTCCGAACTTGTGTTTCCCGCGTTCAAATAGGACTCCGATGGTAGGAACCTGCAATGGATAATTTCGATGAATTTAGTAATTTAGACACATGAGTCATGTGATAGATAGGTATAGAATTATTTTTGACTAGATGACGCCCGCAACTCCGTTGCGCCAAAACTCGTTTATCGCGCGGGACCGTATATTTTTCCGGGACAAAAAGTATCCTATGTCCTTTCCCGGGACTCAGAGTATCTCCATGCCAAATTTCAGAAAAATCGGTTCAGCGGTTTGGTCGTGAAGAAGTAACAGACAGACAGACAAACAGACAGACAGACAGACAGACAGACACACACACTTTCTCATTTATAATATTAAGTAAGTATGGATAGATGGAAAGGAATACCCATATTACGGGAAATGCTCGTCCGTAGAGTTGATATTATAAATAACATTCCCATCAAAAATATTGTTACTATTATTCGTTCATAAAAAGTTTTTTTTTTCTATACAGGTAGGATAAGCTGTAAGGAATAATACAATATTACTCACCGACTGTAGTCAGCGCCGCCCAGCACGATCGGCACCACGTCGTGCTGCAGCGCCGTCAGCAGCTTCTCCGTCACGTAGTCCTCCGAGAACGAGTTCTCAAACGACAGGTAAAAGAAGTAGTCCCTTTTCAGAACATGGCCACAATCGTACTTCTTATCGAATCTCGGACACGAGTGATCCCCACACGACCCGTAGATGTCCACCGTCCATCCGTACCTCTTTAAAGCCTCCGCCAAATCAGCAGCTACTCGTCCACGATCACTCCTGCTTTTGCAGTTGGAGACGAACCAAGCGACGGCTTTCCTTTTATTCTGTCTGAAATCGATTCCTGCATCGAATTCGACGTCCTGCCACTTCATGCTTGGTTTCGGTCCAACGACCTCGCCTCTTTGGTTCCTGATTTGAATATAAGGGAAAGGGATGTCCGAGTCGAGTCTGTACGTCGCCGTCCAATTGAAGAAGCCGTCCCATCTGCTGCTGCAAACTGGAAAGTTGTCCGCCGACTCCATGTTGAAGAAGATGTACTTCTGGTGCGGCGACCTGGCCTTCGGGGGGTCAATGTTATCGCTCCGGCCGTTGAAGGCGATCGCATGGAATTTGGTAACATCCTCGCCGAGCAGACTTCTATTGGCGGTCACGTAGCACGACGTCCAGGCGCATTTTTGTTCGGTAAATATTCTGTTTCCGTCCTTGTAGAAATAAAATGGCGCGTAGTATTTAGGTGTCCAGAGAAGAATATATTTTATATTTGGTATCAATCCCATATTTTCTACATAGTCATCAGATTTTTGTGATGTCTCAAGCTTAGGGACGAGGTCAGAGGATGCGCAGCGTGGGCAGAAGTACCCAGTAACGAAAAAACTTATCCCAAGGAGAGCTACAAGCATGGTTTTAGTTGAAACTCTAAATAATGTGTGTGGCAAGTTTACGGTCTCATATTTATAATCATTTTTCCTCAATTCGTATTTCATATTTCATATTTGCGTTAAATAATTTTAATTAGGTATATTTGGTACTGCGTAGCATTATACGATCCTATCTCGAGTCTTGTTATTCAACGTATCCTGTAATTGTAAAACATTCAGCATTAAAACAAGTTTTTTTTAAGTTATAAATTGTAAATATAAATTGACATTTTTAAATTTTAATAATGTTAAGTAGTCCACTTAATTAACAAAAAATTAAAACCGACTTCCAAGGTAAAAATAATATTAATAGCATCCTTATAATATGAACTAATTATTATTTTCAACAAAAAATTAAAACCGACTTCCAAGGTAAAAACAATAATAACATTAATATGAACTAAAAAGTATTAAATAATTTTTACTATCTAATGGTGCCTTTTTCCGAATTCGGCTAATACTCAACTATTTCTGTATTCAATCTTCATTATTTTGAAGTCAGTACCAGATAGCTGAATCTTCAGTCCTCTGACAGAATATTTGAAACTTTTGGAACTGGCACCGACTTCAAAATATTATGAAGATTGAATACAGAAATAGTTGAGTTTTAGCCGAATTCGGAAAAAGGCACCATTAGATAGTAAAAATTATTTAATACTTTTTAGTTCATATTAATGTTATTATTGTTTTTACCTTGGAAGTCGGTTTTAATTTTTTGTTAAAAATAATAATAATTTCACTCTTTTTAGTTACACTAGTAGGTAAACCTTCGCGTATATTTTACGTATCTTATTACAATTTGTCAAGAGTCACAACTCACACTCACAAAATCATATATTATCAGTGAAGTGAACATATTGTGCTAAGTAATTTAACAATTTTAATGCTTCAAGCCCCAAGCGGTCACCGGCGATTGAGATAACAATAGAAAGGCTATTGTGTCTCGTTTTTCCACGATCGAAGGATCTATCAGATAAAAAATTGTATAAACTTGCATAGGATGTAGCGTAGCTACTCATAATATTTAATATTATCATAATTATTGACAGCTCTGGATCCTAGCTTTCTAAATGTTATTCCACTTGACTAAATTTTTTAGGACCCTAGCTAGGACTTCCTAGCTAGGATAAGTGGAATAAGCGCTTAATCAAGAATTCAAATCGATACTTAGTGCGCCATCTATCGATTAATAAGTATAACTGATTAAAAAGACACTTAATGACTTTGTTTTGTGTAAATGCTCTTTTTAAAATAACTTTATTTTAATTCTATTTGTCTATTTAAATTTTATAAAGTAATTAGTAAAGTATTCGATCTGTTGTCTGCCGCCACGCGCCACGCGGCGCGGCGGCGCGGCGACGCCGTCGCCTCTGCGGCGCCGACCGCCATGTATTAAACAAACAGGTGTTGTTATACAGTACATAATTATTATTATTAGTATATCCATACCTATGCCTTGTACTATTATTAATTCTGTGCCATGAGACATTGGTGACCTTAATGATGATGATGACGATGATGATGATGATGATGATTATGATGATGAATATGAATTGCATAGTAGCATATGCTTTCTGTTCTTAAAACAACGCCGAAACTCCCGAACGTGTATCTATAAGGAGTCAGGAGTTCTCTCAGCATCTTCGAAACCATGGTATACTTTGACCCAATATTTGACTTTTTGGTAGCATATTCTTAGTACACTTCACATAAAACCAAAATCACCATATGTTTCCATATAAATTTCGAGGAGTTCCCTCGATTACTCATGGATCCCATCATCAGGTCACCACTTTTGTGAACATGGTACCAAATTGGAGTGAAACCTAATACAACAAAACAAAAATTTCGAAAATCGGTTCACAAACGGCGGAGTAATCGTTGAACATACAAAAAAAAAAAAAAAAAAAAAATATCCACAGCCGAACATATAACCTCCTCGTTTTTTGGAAGTCGGTTAAAAAGTATTAAATAATTTTTCCTATCTAATATGTAGTGCCTTTTCCCGAATTCGGCTAAACTTCAACTATTTCTGTACTCAATCTTCATCATTTTGAAGTCGGTACCAGATATAGCTGAATCTTTATTTCTTTGACAGAAAATTTGAAACTTTTGGAACTGGCACCGACTTCAAAATTATGAAGATTTAGTACAGAAATAGTTGAAGTTTAGCCGAATTCGGGAAAAGGCACTACATATTAGATAGGAAAAATTATTTAATACTTTTTAGTTCATATTATAAGGATGCTATTAATATTGTTTTTACCTTGGAAGTCGGTTTTAATTTTTTGTTAAAAATAATAATTTCACTCTTTTTAATTACCTAGTAGGTAAACTGTTAGTGCCAATTCAAATTGTATAAAAAATAGTTTCATATTGTCTTCACTAGATGTCACTGAGGCGCTCCTGTGTCGCGCTATCGCTTGTACGTAGAAGTTTTATATAGGTAGTTGTAACTTGTAACAGATTTTCATTGTGTTGTTGAAAGTTTGTAAGCAACTGACGTCTGACAACTCAACAGTGAGCTTGGTGTGAGCAGTGAGCATTGAATTGACAACATAAATCATAATATTGAGTGGTAATTGATCTCGTATAATTGTTATTAAAGGTGAACGCAGATTTGGCCGCACCGCACGCACCGCAGTCGCCGCATTCGCAATTCTTCATATTATTATGAAGTTGCGAAGACTGCGGCGCGGGTAGGTAGGTATGCGAGCTTGCCTATAACTTCATATAAAGAATTCCGAATGCGGCGACTGCGGTGCGTGCGGTGCGGCCAAATCTGTGTTCACCTTAAGTTGACCTCCGTCATAGTCCGCGAATTTATAAGTGGTCGTCGGTGGTACTGCGTATATTCTACGTATCTTATTACAATTTGTTAAGACTGATATGAGTCATACGGCATACCCCAAGGCCCAAATATCAGGTAGATAGATAAATTTAAACAATACATTTAAAAAGATCTAAGTGAACACGTGCTGCAAAATGCTCGCAGCGTGGCATCACAATAGACATAACTACCAGTACTTCGACTGCTATGAGACTGACGAGTATTAATATCTGTCGTTTCTTTCGAGTTTCGCCAGGATAAGTTAAAGGCTGCGCGCTGGCTGGTATAATTTAATTTTAAAAATAAGATTTTGAAATTGAATTCTGACAGTTTTCTTTGCATGTGCCAAAATATAAACAAATAAATTTGTAGGTTACGACCCTAGCGACGACTTTTGTCATAATACGTCAAACTTAAAAAAATTACATCAGTTCTAAGTCGGCATACTCTATCATTCTGTCTACTCTGGCGGCATGCCGCATGCCCTGACATTCCAGTTAGAACTTGAATACGATGTTTACGTACGCGTCGCTGCGCGCCGCCGCGCGCCGCGCGGCGACGCCGTTGCCTCTGCGGCGCCGACCGCCGTGTATATTAAACAGCCTATAATAATTGGTGTTGTTATGTACATAATTATTATTATTGTATCCATCATCCCATCATCAGGTCACCACTTTTGTGAACATGGTACCAAATTGGAGTGAAACCTAATACAACAAAACAAAAATTTCGAAAATCGGTTCACAAAAGGCGGAGTAATCGTTGAACATACAAAAATAAAAAAAAAATAAAAAAAATATCCACAGCCGAACATATAACCTCCTCGTTTTTTGGAAGTCGGTTAAAAAAGCAGGTGTAGAGTGCGTGAGCTTTTTCGGAAATATGTTTAGGATGCCTAGAAGATAAACATACTAAAAGTCCCCGCCCCTAGGGGGTGAGCCGGGGTGGGGGGAGGGGGTTAAAGTTCCCGTTTTTAGTTTTTGGCTCATATCTAAGAAAGAAAAAGTGTCTTCTACATAAGAAAAGCTAATAAAATTTACTACAACTATGTCATTTACACTATGTATCTATCTCGAATCATTGCCATGCTATCTTCTAAAGTGGTCGATTTTCAAAAACACACATCAACTAATTCTAGGGACATTTGTATTTTATGAAATCTATCAGGATTTTTGAAGACAGCAAATGAAAGAATTATAGCTTATTTTATAGCATTTCACAGAACATAAAAATCCGTTTTTTTTTATTTTTAGGAAAAAATCATTGGCATTTCTATGGTCACAGAAAAGTTATATGGCAATAAATCTTTAGGTATTTCGTTTTATAAAATCGAAAATTTCATTCGAATGAGTGAAAATCTTTTACATTTTTATTGCTAATAGTCAAATTAATAATAATGAATTTTATTCGATACTTATTATTGAGTATTAATTTTACCTAAAATACATTTTTATTTGTTCTTTAAAGGCCCTATGTTCTTTGTAATTTTGTTTTTTTCTGGTATCTATCTCACTAGAAAATTTCTGAAATGTATTTAACACTGCATATTCTAGTCACAGTAGATAGATTTCATGTCAGAAAATCCTGGAGACCAGGCCAAAACCAGAATAATCTGGTCGAATCAACCCAATATAATAATAATAATAATAATAATAATCTTTATTTTTTATATATCAGTTACATTGGTAAGACGCAAGATTGAAGTCACCTAGTAGGCATTAGCCTGTATCAGGCAACTACGCTCTTCCATATTTAAATGTGCATAGAAATAGCTTTAGCTTATTACCTATATTATACATTATTAAGTTACAACTAAATGGAAATTATCTTCAAACTAACTTCAAACACAAAAAGACAAAAGTATAGATTTATTTCAACTAAATCTACAAACTTACTATGAAAACAAAACAAAACAAACAATAAAATAATATTTATCCTAAAAACTCTACTCAATCATACAAAATCGTTTAAGTGTGTGTTAGTGTATTTGTGTGTTTACGTGTGTGTTTTTATCTGTGTAAAAGTGATTAGCTTTACAACTTTAATATTTCAATCAATTTTTCAGTATCTTCGTAACTTAAATAGCTCAGGTAGTCTCTAACCATTTTCTTAACCTCTCTGTTATTTTTGTCAATAATATTTAAATCATTGTTAACTTTGTTGTAAATTATAACCGACTTATTAACATACTGTTTTATCGCAAATTCAGTTCTTACTTTAGGAAGTTCAATTTTTGTTCTGTTTCTGCGCCCCAGTATAATTTTTTGGCTGCTATTAATGGTCTTGTGTTTTTTGAGGATTGTAAGTAAAACATATAATTTTCTTACAGATAGAACTTTACTTGTTTCATACAGTTCCTTTGTTGGAGTTCTTTTGTTTTTGAAATATAAAATTTTCAATAAGCAGCGCTGTGCTCTTTCTAGTTCTAGTAGTTTTGTTTTACTTGCACCTCCCCATACAGGAATGCAATATACCAGAATTGATTCTGCTAAAGCTGTATAGATTTAGTTTGAAATATTCTGTGGTGAAACACTGCCATTTGAATTATGTATTACAGGTATTACATTTCTTAGGCATTTAAATATATAATTTAATTTTCTAACTCTACTAGAAACCTGTTGAAGATGCGGATGCCAAGATAATCTTTGATCAATTATGACGCCTAAATATTTTATTTTATCTATTTTTTCAATAGTAGGACAGTTGCAAGACGAGGATGTCATGTCTAATCTGCAGTTGTGGATTTTTATATTAAAATCAGAGTCAGATTGTTTTAGGTTATGTATACTAAAGCACATATATTTAGTTTTGGGTGTATTAATTGTTAAAAGGCTATTGTCAGCTAGCTTGCTACTTGCCTCATACCTTGCTCTACACATTGTTTTAATTCGGACCATTTTTTTCTGTAAATATAATAGCTGTATCATCAGCGTACGACAAAATATTCTTCACGGAAAGTTGACATAAATCGTTTATATAGACTAGAAACAACGTTGGTCCTAGCATACTGCCTTGAGGGATACCGTAGGATACCATCATATCATCGCTGACATAATCGTTACCCTTTACTCTTTGTGTTCTCCCCGTCAGATAACTTGTGAGTAAAGAATGAGCAATCCCTCTGATTCCGACGAGTTCTAATTTTTTTAATAGAATCGGGATAGAAACAGTGTCAAATGCTTTCTTGAGATCCAAGAAAACTGCTAGACACTCATTCCGATACCCCTTCAGGCGGCCTAAGCATATCTTAGCCGACCCTGTAGACCCCATCACAGAATACGTAACGTACTGTGTACAGTTACGTAAACACAAATCACACTCACCCGCGTGGTTAGTACTGCACCGGGGACGACGCCGGCGCCTTCCCCGAGGACTTAACACGACCCGAACGACAAACAGACAGACCGACCGAAATCCGGTGCCGAGCTCGATCCCGGGTTCGAGTTCGCATGCGGATAGCATAGGAACACACCTAAATCATGACCGCGACCGCGACATTGTCGTAGAGAGCTCTACCAATTACTTTGACATTAGAACATACACGCGTATGTCACCCCAACCGGACTCGGAAGGGGAGAGGGACGGCCCTCTTTTATGCAATAACATTAATAACTTGAGCTCATCTACCGCGATAACTCGTACGCAGCTAGTTTGTGCTAACGCGCGCGAGCAGCCTCACTCGTCAGAGAGTGAGTAAGGGGTCGGGCCCTTAATAGCAGGGGGGGGATCCGTGTCCCCACGTCAGATGAAAATAGCTTATTTTCGTAGCTCTCCCCAATATTGCCCGATTAGAATGTCACACGTGTGACTTTAGGGGAGGGGGCCAGGCCTCCTCATTGTTTATCTCCAAACCAACTAGCAACAGACTAGTTATAGCCACGATTAAACTACCATGGTCTTAACCAGACCAGTAGCTTAGACCCTTTCGAAAAAAAAAAAAAATGCTAGACACTTTTGTTCCTTGTCTATCAAATGAGTGACTTTTTGGCTTAATGTCGTTACTGCATCCTCTGTAGACATCCCACGCCTAAAGCCAAATTGTGAAGAGGATATTAGATTGAATTTGTCAAGGTAATTCAGAACCCTTATGTTAATAAGCTTTTCAATAATCTTGGAGATAGCAGGCAAGACAGAAACTGGACGATAATTACCAATATCCATTTTATCTCCACTTTTAAACACGGGTGTTATTATAGACCTTTTCAAAAGATCTGGAAAAATACCAGTTTCAAAACAGAGATTAGCTAGGTGAACAATTATGGGGCCGAGTTCATCTTTAGCATGTTTTAGAAATCTACTAGGTATTCCATCCCAACCCGGCGAACTATTTGACTTTAGATTCATGATTATGCTTTTTACTTCATTGATGTCTGTTTCTAGCAGTACGAATGAGTTTACTGATGACGAAACAGTGTCACATAATATATTAACGTCACTTTTTATGTTTTGTGCGAGTTCTTTTTCAATATTTGAAAAATAATCATTAATATAATTTATTGATTCCGTAGCATTTGGTTTTAGATTAAGTAGTTCATGTGAGTTGTCAAAGTTTAATTTATTATTAAATGTGATGTTTTTTATGTTGTTCCACAGACCTTTATTACTTAGAGACTTGGCTAATAGTTTTTTTTCATATTCACGTTTCAGTATTTTTATTAGATTATTGCAGTGGTTTCTATACCTCGTGTATGTAATTTTTAAGAATTCATTACGCGTGTTTTTTCTTAATTCCAGCTGAAGTTTGTTTCTATGCTTTATGCAGCGTAAAATACCAGGTGTGACCCAAGGCTTCAGGATAATTTGCGCTTTAGGAATTTTAGTTGTTTGAGAATTCTCTTTCAGTACATCAGTGAGCATAGTTGTGAGACGATTAGTCAAGAAATTTGGATCACTGCAAGTAAGTAAGTCAGTTAGATTTTTTTGGCGCAAATCACTTAAAGCCTTCTCGAAATTTACTTTAGCTTTCGTTCTAGTAAAAGTGTAAGTTGGTTTGGATATTGAGAGGGCTAGAAAAGTAGCATAGTGGTCTGTCACTGTAGTTTGTAATATAGCAATAAAGGCTGTAAATGTTGTTTTCCTAATTTTTAGCATCACATGATCCAAACAACTCTTCTCCCTAGTTGGTAGAGTGTGGCCCGCTAGTATACCAAACGCTGAGAGAGAATTAAGGTAGTGGGTTTTATTATTATAGTCCTGGTTTGATTCAGTTATTTTGTGTGCAATATTTATATTGATGTCCCCCGTTATTATAATATTCTTACTACTATTTATTGTTTCCAAATGTGAACATAATGAATCGACAAAATTATCTGTGTTAAAATGAGATGGAGATCGATAAATGCATAATATTATGTTGTCAAGCAGATCAATCTGTAAGCAGGATACTTGTTTCAATTTAATTTCCTTTACTACAGCTGACAGAGACTTTTTTATATAAAGAACCACGCCATCATTTTGGTTAAAGTAACACGTAGTAGAGAAAGCATTGTAGTTGTCTATATTCGGTGTCGGTTTATTTGGGCTTAATCTACATTCAGTTAGTACCAAAATATCGGGAAGAAATGATAGAGATGATATGATTATGAAAAAGTCATCGAGATTACAATAAATGGACCTTATATTTTGAGAAATTACTGTCAAATCGTTTTTATTAACAGTCAAGTGACGAGATATCTCGTTACAACTGCATTCTATTGTTCGTGCAATATTAAGATTGTCTATATCATTTAACGTATTTAGTTTATCTATCATAATTCAGTTTATTTTTAATATATTTGTCAATTTAAAGAAATTTATTATGTGTGAAGATTTTATGTTATTATTTATTAGCGTTATTCTTATATTTTCAAATATAGTATAATTCGTAAAAGTTTTTATAATTTTAATGTTGCATTTTATTGAGATAAGTAATATAAAGAAAAGCGTTACGTAATGCAATAATCTTATGTTGTGAATGGTAAAAGTATTACGCAATGTGTCCTGTAGTTCAACGTTGGTCGTGAATAAGATAATATAATACTGAAAAATAATTGTTTCGAGACTGAAGGAATCATTAAAGTTGATATTATATTATATTGAAAACGTGAATTGAATGTGAAGTAATGTTTTATTTTGTTGTAGAGTTTGTTGTAATATTAGTGAAGATAGGAGTAATAACTTAAAGTTTTCGTGAATGTAAAGCATTGAGTTATGAACTAAAAAATTATATACTAGTACAAGCAAGACATAGCCAAAATAATTATAAATATAAATATAAGTCTGATCTAGTCATTTACTTTGTTTGCCCTGTGTAGAGGCTGCTAAAAGTTCATGGACCTGGTTTTCATTGTGCAACTGTATAACATTAGATTGTTCATTCTCTCTTACATACACCTTTCCATAGGCTGTCGAACAGAATTTAAAATTTCTTGTTTTAGCTAGATCTCGGGCTAAGAAGTAAAGACGGGCAGCTTTTGGGGTTAAATGATCACATAGATATATGGGGGTGTCCTGCATATTATTAAGTCCAATATGCTTAGTACTTAGTTTGCTGTTTCTGTTTTTAGCGTTAAAGGTTTTCGCTGTTCTTAGTATTTTGTTTTTCAATATAGCTGAGTTTAGCTCTACAATTATCGGAGTATTCCTGGATTACCCAGTTTTTGGTTTCAGTCTGTAAGTATCCTTAATGTCCGAATTTTGAATAACGCATTCAATCGATTTTGAGAGATTGACAGCCATGTTGATCAGGTCTTCTTTGTTTTCAGCGGACGACTTTGGTACATTTCTTATCAGCAGGTTTTACGACTATTTAATTGCAATTCTTCTATTTTATTTTCTAAGAGAACAATGTGATTGTGGTCTTTCTTTGCCTGAGTCTCCAACTCCGTAATCCGTTGTCTGAACTCTTCGTTTTGTGATGTAAGATAAGCAACTGACGCTTCTATACTTTGGTAAGTTTGTTGTATTTCTTTCAATTGAGCAGTTAGATTTTTTAGCTCATTGGATTGCGAAGTTGTAAAGGATGTTAACAGAGATTTAATTTCAACTTTGAAGTCGTTGAGTTGTGTTGTAATTGAGTCCTCCATTTCGTCTCTACATCGCTTGTTTCGCATGGAATTGTAGTCTGGTGGAGTAGTAATTTCGAATGTACTTGTTCTAGCGAGGTCCGATTCCGAAGCTGATTTATTTAACACATTGTCAATATGCAATTGTAAGTCAGATCTACAAGACGGTTGCTTTTGTTCACTCGATGTTATACTTATAAATAGCTTGTCGATCTTCTTGTTTTTAGTCGGCGTTCTTTTAAGAGGCATTTTGCTAGCAGCGAATTAGTTTTCAAAACTCTCTGTAGATGGCGGGTGTGTCGGCGTCGGTAGTACGATAGCGTATGATAAATTCGAGTCGGCGGCTCACGCCTTCGTGGACGAGTGGCGCAGTAAGCAGCGCAACAACAACGACACTAGGTTCGTATCCTGCCGGAACCCCGACTTGTAAAAATTTCGCCACTTCAACTTACTTGCTTCACGAGCCACGTCAAGCCTTCGGAGACCACCGCTCAGGGGGCGAAGTCCTCAGGAAGATGCGGATCCGATAGGGCTCTAACAATTCAAAATAAACAGCACCGCAATATCAAAATCGGCAGGCACAGAAACACGTCCGTTCGCTTCGAGAGTCAAGACGGAAGATGAACACATTTACATTTTTATTGCTAATAGTCAAATTAATAATAATGAATTTTATTCGATACTTATTATTGAGTATTAATTTTACCTAAAATACATTTTTATTTTTTCTTTAAAGGCCCTATGTTCTTTGTGATTTTGTTTTTTTCTGGTATCTATCTCACTAGAAAATTTCTGAAATGTATTTAACACTGCATATTCTAGTCGCAGTAGATAGATTTCATGTCAGAAAACCCTGGAGACCAGGCCAAAACCAGAATAATCTGGTCGAATCAACCCAATATTAAGTCGATGCAACTAGTAAAAAGGCTCCAGGAGAGCAACCAGTCTATAGAAACCGACCAAACCGTGCAGAGAAGTTTCCATCAAGTTATGATGACAAAACATTTTGTATTCCAGCATTGAAATGTGTTGCTGTTTCATGAGTTTGGGAGATTAATAATGGTAAAACCTAATGGGACGAATAATGGCTCTCCAGAGCTGGTCGAAGATGGTAAACTCACCGCGGAATTATCCGAACAAGTGATTATAGTAAATCGAGATGAAATTCAAGCCGAGATTTTCATCAGCACCAGCATCAGAGACAATTTCTTAGTGATACCATGGTCAATCTCACAAACTCATGAAAAAGCAACCTTCCGCATTTTCCACATTTCAATGCTGGATTACAAAATGTTTTGACGTCTTAAGGACCAACTTAATGGAAACTCCTCTGCACGGTTTGGTCGGTTTCTAGAGACTGGTTGCTCTCCTGGAGCCTTTTTACTAGTTGCATCGACTTAATATTGGGTTGATTCGACCAGATTATTCTGGTTTTGCCCCGGTCTCCAGGGTTTTCTGACATGAAATATATCTACTGCGACTAAAATATGCAGTGTTAAATACATTTCAGAGATTTTCTAATAAGATAGATACCAGAAAAAAATGAAATCACAAAGAACATAGGGCCTTTTTTTTATTAAATAAGGGTCAAACGAGCAAACGGGTCACCTGATGGTAAGCAACTACCGTCGCTTATGGACACCCGCAACATCAAAAGAGCTGCAGGTGCGTTGCCGGCCCTTTAAGAGGGAATATTTTACAACTGCGTACGTAGAACGGGGGTAGGGGATTGGGCCTCCGGTAAACTCACTCACTCGACGAAACACAGCGCAAGCGCTGTTTCACGCCTGTTTTCTGTGAGGCCGTGGTATTTCTCCGGTCGAGCCGGCCCATTCGTGCCGAAGCATGGCTCTCCCACGGAAAATTACCTTTATCGAAGAAAGACCAAAAAATGTATTTTAGGTAAAAATACTTAATACTAAGTAACGAATAAAATTCATTATTATTAATTTGACTATTAGCAATAAAAATATAAAAGATTTTCTCTCATTCGAATGAAATTTTCGGTTTTATAAAACGAAGTATAGATTTTTTGCCACATAATTTTTCTGTGACCATAGAAATGTCAATGATTTTTTCCTAAAAACAAAAAAAAACGGAAAGTTTTTTATGTTCTGTGAAATGCTATAAAATAAGCTATAATTCTTTCATTTGCTGTCTTCAAAAATCCTGATAGATTTCATAAAATACAAATGTCCCTAGACTTAGTTGATGTGTGTTTTTGAAAATCGACCACTTTAGAAGATAGCATGGCAATGATTGGAGATGGATACATAGTGTAAATGACATAGTTGTAGTAAATTTTATTAGCTTTTATTATGTAGAAGACACTTTTTCTTTCTTTAAAGATATGAGCCAAAAACTCAAAAACGGGAACTTTAACCCTCTCCCCCCACCCCGGCTCACCCCCTAGGGGTATTTTAGTATGTTTATCTTCTAGGCATCTGAAACACATTTCTGAAGAAATTGCTTTAGTTGCAGCACACGAACTCTACACCTGCTTTTGGGCTATAATTCTTTGGGTAGACTAAAGGGCTTCTATGCTTTTTTCTGTGCTAGATATTAGTAGTACTAATACTTAAAGCTAACGGTGCGGAAAATTATAATATGCATGAATTCGTCTCGCACTTGGCCTGTTATTTATTTGCCATATTTTAACTTCTAAAAATAAAAAAATAAATTACCCGTAAGTTTAATACTTACCGTCTAATTTTTGTCAATATTTCAAAACTCCTATATGTATCGCATTATTTTTCGATCAATTTAAAAACAATTTAAACACGCTGTGTAAGTAAGCCACTTATAACAAACTGAAAAGCGGTAGTGTGGCCAATAGACAAATAGGTACTGTGGGAATTGGCACTTTTGAATGTATGGAAACATGGGCGTAGCGAGGTACGGGCAGAGGCGGGAAGGGGGGGTCAACTGCCCCCCCCCTACAAAAGCGATCGCCCAACTAGCAAAATGGTCTTAGGAATAGCAGCTTATAATGCAAGAAGTCCGCCAAAAGCCACAGAATAGTTTTGATTGATGTATGTCGGCTTATTATTGCACTTTGAAATGCTAATCTAAGCTAAGAGTAATAATCTGCTAAAATAAGTCTTGAAAGCGCATTAGAGATTAAAATTTGTGGCATTTTCAAGTTACAGTCCTAAAGTAGCACGATATGAGGCTCTAGCTCTAGCTCTAGACTCATTCGTACTTATGTCAAGTACATAAATATGAATAAAATCTTATCCAAGACTAACTACACATCTCTACAAAAATGCGTTGTTAGGATGCGTACAAGCCTTGTAGTCTTGGGTACGCTATTTATCGTACAAGCGATGCTAAAATTACTGTAGTAGCAAGTATCGTGGCTGTTACAGCAGTAAAAACATTGAATTGGTCCCTTATTGCTCTCATAAATAATAATTAATCCTGATAAAGTCTTGTATGTTGCATTTTTAAAATCTTGAAGTTTTATGTAAAAAGATTATAATATACCATTTACAGATTTTGCTGAATAAACGCATTATGAATTTAAAAATATTTTTTTACAACACACCTAAGCGATGTGGTGAAAATATAAAAATTTGCACAAAACGACAAGTACAAACATTATAAACCAAGTAAAGTGCAGTGAACAATCTGGAGGTTCCGTACATTTTCTAGAACAGTAAGTATGTCTCTCATGAATACTGTTATTGAATATTTTTAACCCTTAGGTAACATCATGGGGTAAATTTTTACCCCACTCGCATAAAAACTGCAATAGTATTTTTTCTATTGAAAGTACATTTAATGCCTTTTATGTATTCTTAGTATAGCGCACATTTTAAAGAGTAGTGGACTCGTAGTAGGTGAAAAGAAACCCGTTTGAGCTGTGCAGACCTATGGGGTAAGTTTTTACCCCACGATGTTCAATACGTATGTAGTTTTTTTTTACTATCCTAAAAATTCGATTTGTCTTTATTTATATAACTAAGGCCACGTGAGTATTTTTTTATCTAACAAATTAGTTGATAACATTCTATACACACCGGCATATTTAGCGGAACACAAAAAAAAGGTCCATAATTTAAAAAAATATGGTTTTATTTTAAAATCTACTTACTACACTTCTTTTTTTATTTAAAATTTCATTTGTTTTACTCAAAATTAGATCACATTATGAACAAAATTTGCGAGTAAAGGCTAATTGTGAAAAATGGTACATTTTTGAACTTTTCATGTAACCGGGAAAAGTGAAAATTATTATTAAAATAACAATTAATTAAATTTAAAAAAATTAATATCGCGTATTTTCTCCACGTGCTCTTATTAAAGTTTCTAACCGTCTAGGCATACTGAGAATTATGTTATCGATGGTCTCCTGGGATAGTCTCCGCCATTCCTCAACTACGGCGATTCGCAGTTCACCCACGTTGGTAGGAGCTGGAATTCTTGACTTAACTTTTCTTTTCAGCAAGGCCCAAACGTGCTCTATTGGGTTCATATCCGGTGATCTCGCCGGCCACTCCATATAAACAGTGATATTTATATCATTAAGATAAGCTTGAGTTGCCCGAGCGGTATGCGGCCGAGCATTATCCTGCATTAAAACAAAATCGTCACCGATATATGGGGCAAACGGTACGACATTTTCTTCTAAAACTTCTCTGATATAGCGGTCCGCAGTCAGACTCCCTCTGTCAATCACTACCAAGTCTGTGCGAGCTCTCAAACAAATGCCCGCCCAAACCATTATTGATCCACCACCGTATGCAACTGTAGTTTCAAAATTTGTCTGAATGTAACGTTCTCCTTTGCATCTGTATATTCTTTGCCTGCTGTCAATTTGATTTAAGAGAATTCTGCACTCATCACTAAGCAATACCTTACTCCATTGGTCCGCATTCCAAAGTCGATATTCCTGAGCAAAAGTTAACCTGTTTCTACGATGATTTACCTCGAGCCTTGGAGCCTTGGCGGGCACAAATGAACCCAAATCAGATTCTTCTAATCTTCTTCGTACCGTACGCTCACTTACGGTTACTCCCCGCACTGCTTCTAACTCATGTCGGGCTTGGACGGCCGTCAAACGGGGGTTCCTACGTACACGAAGCCGAATGAAACGGTCATCCCTACTCGAAGTGCGTCTTTTTCTGCCTTGTCCTGCTCTTCTCACATAAGTGCCAGTCTCCCTGAATCGTTTGACACTGCGATGGACCGTTGAAATCGATCGACGAAGATATCTGGCTATTAATCTGTATGTTAGACCAAATCTTCGCATTTCGAGTGCCCTGGCAATCTCCGTTGGGTCTAAGTCAGGCATAATTCATTCCTCAACTCCAAAAAGATACAAGATTAATTTTTTTTTACAAAAAAACAATATTTGAATGAAAAATTTAAATAAAATTCAGAAGGGAGAAATACTCGAAGTTCGCTCTACATAAGGTATATTCGAATAAAATTAAAACAATTGCATAAAATGTGATGTTCAATTGTTTTCCTAATTTGAAATTATTTTTTTTTAATTAAATGACGTATAAACCAGCCAGCAACCTGATATGATACTTATATCAAACCTTTTTTTTATGTTCCGCTAAATATGCCGGTGTGTGTAGAAGACGAAGTTTTTGAAGAAAAACAAGATTTATGGGATTCCATGGCCAATCTTAGTGTTATTTAGAAGACGCGCCGTAGGACCCAGAAATCATGAAACTGACACTGAAACGAAGCTGGAAAGTGAAAAAAGTATGAAGAATAGAAGAATTACATGGAATGTTTCTAATGTGTGGAAAAAAATGTTTTTTTTTTTTTTGCGAAAATTTTGCAACATTTTTGTTGCAGAAAAGTAGTTGAATTTTTTTTTCTGTTTATTTAATTACAAGAATTATGATTGAATTTTTATTAGTTATCCTGCATTAGCCAACTCAAATATATTTAAGAAAGTCAAGCTATACCGTTCTTACTGTTATAATTAAGAATTTTGTAGAAGACGCTGACAACTGCCAATGACCTTGATCTCGCATCACTCTCGCACCTATATCGATTTTCATGCCAGAGAGACAGAGATCTGAAGTGTTCACTCGGTAGCGTGGATACATTTTTCATTTGTTAGAGGAAAAAATAAATATTATGGGAAATCTATATGTCAGAACCGAAAATTAAATTCGGCAATCTTTGGATTTTTGTAAAAGGTATCAAATAAACAAACCTTTAAAGCATAGATTGTAGTATTACTTTAGTTAGAACTGTTTAAAGTTCCTGAAAGATGTAACTTTGGTATTTTTTTTCATCCAGTAGGAGTACTTACATTATTTTATTATTTAAGAGTCCGTATACGAAATTTTGCTGATTTTGCCGAAATTGCAAAGGTTCGCTACAGAAATATTATTAGACTAAAAAATATATATATTATTTATTAGATTTAAAAATATATTTATTTGCGGCGAGTAATAGAATGTGAGATTTAGGTTGTTTTGAATCGTGTTTTTTGGCACAATTTGTTTTTGTTTTCTTTTTTCTCGAATTGGATAGAATTTTATCTATAGATTATTTCTGTCGTTTTCTTTTTATGAATTACAGCTCCAAGTTGCCGAAATTAACAACAATTCTTTGCCAATTTTCTCTGAAATTTTGCCGAGTTACATATTTTTTTACTCAACTATTTCATATTAAAGTGGTAAAAAGGAATTCCAACATTTTATAGACGATTTTCTCAACAGTATATTGTATTTTACATATACTACAGTCTTCATTATTTTGAAGTCGGTACCAGCTAATTTAATCGTGAGTTCAGTAATGTCAGGATATCTGTAACTTTTGGGACTGGTACCGACTTCAAAGTGATGCAGACTGTAGTATGTACAGAAATAGTTGAGATTTAGTCGAAATCTGAAATGGCGTGCTATTAAAGAGTAAGAGTTATTTAATACTTTTTAGTCCATATTACTATTGTTTTTACCTTGGAAGTCGGTTTTAATTTTTTGTTAAAAAATAACAATTTCACTCTTTTTAGTTAAGTATCTATAAAATTAGGCTTTATGTATGCGTAAAACCCCAATACGAATGTTAACTATTCACATTATGTTACTGTAAGCGAAATTGTGGTAAATGCTTGCAGTTATATAAGCGATGCTGCAATTTCTAAAATTTTATCTTCAAAAGTTCAGGAGTTCTGTTCAGTGCCTTTGCGCCAAGAGACACCTTTGTATGAAATTTCTCTTATTCGTAACATATGTTTAACTTACTAGAAACAACATTTTAACCACTATGAGTGTTTTGATAAATTTTAAGGATTTCCCTCGATTGCTCATAGATCCCATCATCAGCTCACCACTTTCGTAATTTTTATACAAAATAAAATTACATCCTATACAACAACACGAGAATTTTGAAAATCGGTCTACAAACAGCGAAATCATCATCAAAAACATCTGCTTCGATGCAAAATATCACGAAAAGTACCAATAATTGGGTCATAGTGTGATGACTCATGGTATAATTATGGTTGTGATGATGATGATGATGATTAATCAAATTGATGTATTAGCTACTCTCAGTTGTTTAAACAAAATCGAATTCCCCGAACCTGTACCTATAAGCATTCAAAAGTTCTGTTCGGTACCTTCGGATCCAGGGTTATAACCTGGTGCGAAGCCTTACTTTTTGGTAGCACTTACCTCGAATGCTTCAGACAAAATTGAAATCACTATAAGTTTCCATGCAAATTTCAAGGAGTCCCCTCGATTCCTCAAGGATCTCATCATCAGATCACCACTTTTGTGAACATGGTACCGAATTCGAGTTAAACCCTATACAACACAAAAATAATTTTGAAAATCGGACCACAAACGGCTGAGTAATCGTTAAACATACAAAAAAAAGATACATACAGCCGAACATATTACCTCCTCCTTTTTGGAAGTCGGTCAAAAACAAAGATTATTTTCTTAAACAAATTTTGTTTTTTGTTTATTTATAGATTTATAATGTGCTAGTCTAATGTAAATTGATCATAAATATAGTAGTTTTTAACCATTACATCATTTTTTCAAGTTTTTATGTGGGGTGAAATTTTATCCCACGATGTTAGTTATGTAACAAAAAATCACGATGTTAGTTAAAGGTTAAATTTACTGTAGATAGAAGTAATGCTGCAATGTTATTTTAATGGTTTATTAGTAAAATATTAACTGTATATTATTTTATAGTTTCATTTATATAATTATAATATGGCAACAACAATAATTTTAAGCATAAGTAGTATTCGCAAGGTCTTCATTGGCTATCTGAAAAAATAATCCATTAAAATTATGAACTTATTACATATAACCATTTTTGGGATCTCGACGTTACGATTTCGACACCTTGTGCTAACACTTATTTGTTCTCGACACTTAATCGCGTCGCCGTTTCATATTAGTGAAGTCGCTGCAACTAAAATTGGAGACGAGCCGACACAGTAACATTCGGTTTCTAATTTACGTCGCTGTGTCGTAACAATGTTACCATAATGTAACTAGATTCCTCAAATCATTCGTTCAATCGCTCATAATCGTTCATGACATTGACTAGTGAAAGAATTAAAAATAAGAAACTGCCATCTTATCATCAAGTTAAGTAAACAAAGATTTTATTTTTATTCAACATTATGGCTTATTATGCCTGAATCTTAATGGGAAATTAAATTTATCGTGTATTTAGGGGGATAGTTTGAAATTTACCAACGCGCCGCATTATCTTATATCTTTAAACGAGCAATTCTTGTATATATATAATAGGAATCTCGGAATCGGCGCCAAAGATTTTCATGAAATTTAGTATATAGGGGGTTTCGGGAGCGATAAATCGATCTAGCTAGGAATCATTTTCATTAAATGTCATTTTATGCGTGTTTTTTTAATTTTTTGAATACCGAGCGAAGCTCGGTCATATAGCTAGTTATAATAATTCAACCGTTCCTACGAAAATACATATTGTTGGTTAATAGCAATAATTTTATTTTGTATTCTCAAAAGCTTATATCCAATGCAATAATAAACTTGAATATTGAATAGCATAATTTTTTTGCAGCAATAAACCGTACAATCAATAAATAATAAAAAAAAATCGTTAAGTGAAAAAGTTTCTCGGCACAACTAGTTACAAAGTTAGGTTTAAAGATTATTTATTATCAACAAAAGCAACCTGCCACTTACTTGATAACAATGATTACTATGATAATAAAGTAACGATAACTATCGACATTGTATGGGAATGTTACCTAAAGTAGTCACAATGTTACTGTATTTTTAAAATAGTATCTCCCTGAATATCTGTTCACAGTTTCTCAAACTTTGCCTGACAAAATGCTATGTTGAATTCTTTTGACAAAAGAAAGCTCTTCCGTGTTAATATATCTCGTACCAAGTACCTTATTCAAACAAAATAAATATTACATAAATTAATATTAATTACCTATTCTTTTTCAGATGATGATGCACCAGACACAAAAAATATTGAATATCAGTTCTGATATTAGTTACTTACATAACGTACTGTGCAGCAAAAGTACAAATGGTGACTAACTACGAAGATTCTGATAAGTTATCTTGATTCATGTCAAGTAGATAATGCTAGTAAAATTATATTATAATGCAAGTGTAATCAATGATGATTTTGTGACTTTAAAATCGTGAAATAAAAATTGATTTTTTCTTTAATTTTTATTTTATTATTACCCCTAACGTTGTATCAATACAGGAATAAATACCATTTGGGAGATGCAGAGCATACGTCGTAGCACAAACTACAATCAAACAGACTAAGGAATCTAGCCAGAAATAACTAAGTAATCGGCCAAGCGCCAGTTGGACTCACGCACATAGGGTTCCGTACCGTTATAGAGCATTATTATTTTTAACAAAAAATTAAAACCGACTTCCATGGAAAAAACAATAATAACATTTTTTTAATATGAACCAAAAAGTATAAAATAATTTTTTCCTATCTAATAGTGCCTTTTCCGAATTCGGCTAAACCTCAACTATTTCTGTACTCAATCTTCATCATTTTGAAGTTGGTACGAGATAGCTGAATATTCAGTTTTCTGACAGGATATTTGAAACTTTTGGAACTGACACCAACTTCAAAATGATAAAGATTGAGTACAGAAACAGTTGAGGTTTAGCCGATTTCGGAAAAGGCACTATAAGATAGGAAAAATTATTTTATACCTTTTAGTTCATATTAAAAGGATGTTATTATTGTTTTTTCCATGGAAGTCGGTTCTAATTTTTTGTTAAAAATAATAATTTCACTCTTTTTAGTTACCTAGTAGGTGAACCATCGCGTATAATCTACGTATCGTATATTTTGTTAAGGGTCGGTTGCACCAACTTACTTAAACTATAACTGTAACTTTAACTATAACTATAGTGCGAAATGTCAAATCTAAAAGGGGTTGTAAAGGGGTGTTTATGCGTAAATTTAGTCAAATTAGGTTAGTTCCAAAAATCCATAACAGATGGCGCTAACAGGTCGTCTAGATCGCGCTATTGCTTGCTCTTGCGTGTTTCTATAAGAGTACCACCTCTTTTATCTCAGTTTACGTTTTTCGATTCTTTCGATTGTTATACGGACACGTTCAGATTATATGACTCATGACTACTCAATAGGTACTTTATGATTTATCTATGCAGTGACATAAACTTAAAGTTTAAACCTTTCATTTTTTAATGATAAAATATAGTTTATGGGTAAAGTTGTGTAATTTAGAGCTAAACAAGCTTAAAGCTTTAAATTTTGGCATATAAATAAAGTTTAATTTAAAATAATAAAATATTATGTGCACACTGCACAGCTGTTTTTGGGTATTTTGATTTAAAGAGTACCAGGGTTTTAAGAAGCTTTTAAATTTGTCAATTTTGTTGACACCGCGTGCTATAAGTAAGCTAAAGACCACGCGGGCGAAGTCACGGGCGACAGCTAGTTAGTATCTAATAATTATATCTATGGACGCTTCTTACCACGTCAGTCTGGCCCCGTGGTAAGTACCTGAAAGACTTGTGTTACGGGTACCAGACAACGGAAATACATATAATATTTAATACTTTTGTTGTTTTTAAAATGTGTGCCTTACGCTCTGGACTTAAGGTTGATATTGTTATGTTCAGTTTTGTGGTAAGTACATAAGTTGCTTAGAACTTGAATTTTTTTTGAAACAACATTATAATATGTATATTAAAATCGCTATGAATAGTACCAATAATAAGGACATATCGTGATGATATTATAATTATGGTGTTGTGGTTATATTTATTCATATACATTATACAACCATGTGACATTGGTGAACCTGACGTGGTAATGATGATGATGATGATGATGAATGTAATTTGCATAGTAGCATATGCTTTCAGTTCCTAAAACAGCGCCTAAACCCCCAAACTTGTATCTATAAGGAATCCGGAGTTCTATCTTCGGAACCATATACCTTGGTGCAAAATCTTGTGTTTTGGTAGCATATGCTTAGGATACTTCTCATAAAACCAAAATCACCACATGTTTTTCTTCTTCTTTCTTATTCAGGTTTGATCTTCTATTATTACAGTTTTCTAGTGAGATTTGAATGCTTAAAATATTAATACCGGTCCAGCTGTTTACGCGTGATGTCGTAACCAATATGGATTCATTTTTATTATTTAAGTACTAGCTGTTGCCCGCGACTTCGTTCGCGTTAGCATAGTAGATCCCTGGGCGCCGGTAGGGGGGGTGCCAGGGGATGCACTTGCACCCCTTGGGAATCTCGGGATCAACAGGAATTATTGAAAAAAAAGCCGTCTGTAACCCTATTATCATGCCTTACAAAGATAGTTCGTAATGTTTCGGCACTAAAATATGTATTCTGATGAAGTAGGTATATAGGTAGATAGTCACTGTCGTTCGTAAAAACTAAAAATAAAAACTATAAACCTAAGTCCACGCGGACGAAGTCGCGGGCAACAGCTAGTTTAAATATATGTCGCAGGGAAAAGAGGATATCAGGGATTTCACGATATCCATAGGGGATATCACGAACTCCCGGTAGATGCCGAATATTCTTGTTTGTTACGTCTTCTTACTAAAAATATCTAGTGATATGTCATTTCACTAAACAAAATCTAGTGAAATGTTAGAAACGCGGATACCGCCGAATAAAAATCGAGCCACGCGTAAACAATTCAATCGATTTTGATGAATTTTGGTATGGAGATACTTTGAGTCTCGGGAAGGAAGGAGGGATATATTGTGTTCGCGGAAAATGTATGGTTCCCACAAAATGTACCTTTATGATTTGCGCATAAACTATTCAATCAATGTACGGGAACAACTATAAACTGAAGTCCACGCGGACGAAGTCGCGGGCAACAGCTAGTTTAAATATATGTCGCAGGGAAAAGAGGATATCAGGGATTTCACGATATCCATAGGGGATATCACGAACTCCCGGTAGATGCCGAATATTCTTGTTTGTTACGTCTTCTTACTAAAAATATCTAGTGATATGTCATTTCACTTAACTAAATCTAGTGAAATGTCAGAAACGCGGATACCGCCGAATAAAAATCGAGCCACTCATTTCTCTCGCTCGCTCTAGTTCCCACACGTGACACGGGCACTAGTGGCAGTCGCTCGAGCTGGCGCGGCTCGTCTAGCCTGGAGACAGACAGACAGACAGACTAACCCTTTGGGTACGGAACCGTAAACACTAGGATAATCGAAGAACTAGAGTACCTGTAGTACCTGTGCCTGTATAAGAGCCTAACCAAACTAGAGATCGACATGCCACCTTTACAAAAAATATTCAACTTGGTCGGCCGCTTCATTTGACGTCAAAAATCAAAGGTCTGAAGTATCTGATGAAGAACCCTCAGTTGGTTTCAACTGTATGATTCAGAGATATGGTGATGCCCCCTCAGATCTGCTATAGTTGCATTACACGCGTGATAATAATAATAATAACTCCCACTCTGGTTTTGGTGACGGTGGCCAGTTTCATTGAAACCAGGCCAAAAGTAATTTTATAGTACCCAAGTGTGTGCGCAGTAAACAAGAGGTATCTCTATATTCCTTTACTCGCATAACCCGGACGGAAGACTGACACGACCGGCGAGAGATCAGGCGCAGGACCGACTTTTTACATGCCCATCCGACGCATGGATCATCTAACATCTTACTTGTCAGATTCAGATGTTAGATGATCCTATCAAAGTAAATGTGTGTATACTAAAGCGAGAGAAATGCGTGGCTTGATTTTTATTCGGTGGTGTCCGCTTTTCTAACGTTTCACTAGATTTAGTTTAGTGAAATGACATATCACTAGATATTTTTAGTAAGAAGACGTAACAAACAAGAATATTCGGCATCTACCGGGAGTTCGTGATATCCCTAGGGATATCGTGAAATCCCTGATATCCTCTTTTCCCTGCGACATATATAATACTACTAGTTGATGTCCGCTACTACGTTGCGCCAGGTAGACAGAGAGACAAACATTAATAATAATTATTGGTACGGATAGTATAAAACTATGGATATTTTATGAATAATAAAGATAAACACGTTATGCAGTGATTTAGTAAAAGAAAAAATATTTGGTAGTATTCGAGGTAATTCAAATATAATCTTCCATACCTATGGATGATTAGTCAATCAAGAACAAATCAAGAAAAACGAATAGCATATCAGCCAACACACGAATTTCGCGTTAATAATATCTCACGTACTTATTAGCTAACAAGTACGTGAGATATTATGTAGCACCCATATTTTTTCTGTTTTTTAATAGGAAGTTTAAAATTTCTTTCAAAGGCTTGATAAATCATTTTTTTTTTGTCGGTGCTTGTAACTTTTTCGCTCTTACTTAAATTTTCCGCAAATACAGCAAAAACTTTTTACGTCCATTTAACACATTTTTGAAGATATTTTTACGCTTTAAAGTACATAAAATTGCAATGTTCCAAGCGTAGTTATTTACGATGGCACCGTTATCCATTACACAGACTCGGCCAACCTTGGCATAATTCTTGACCGTAGCCTGTCATGGAACCCACAAGTGACCGAAGTAAGCAGGAAAGTCCACTATTCACTACACACGCTGAGGCGCTTCCAAAACTTCCTACCTATACAAACCAAAATTTTCCATGTCCAGACACTCATCTTTCTCATCCTTGACTACGCCGATTCCTGCTACCTAGACGCCACTAGACTCGAACGTCTACACAACCTGTGTATACGTTTCGTGTTTGGCTTGAGAAAGTTCAGCTATAAGTATCTAAGATCATATAAAGACACCTTGGCAAAAATCTAAATCCTTAAAAAATCCATGACCCTAGTGACTAGTCTTTCTTGGTTAGTAAATCATCAAGAGATATGCGTCATACTTCGGCCGCGGCTGATAAAATTGAAGTTATGAGCTAAAATAGTAGTTTCAAACTGGACTACTTTTACAGTAAAATTGTATTGACCCTTAAAACCGATACGAAACTTAATTATGTTGGAATACCTGTGCAGTTATGCTAGCAGTTAAACTAGAACCAGTTAGTAGCAGTAAAGCTACTAGCACTAATGCTAGTCGAACTTTTATAGCTGTATTACATCGCTGGTTTGCCGGAGGCTGTAATGGCATCGCGGCGATAGGCGCCTCGCATCCGGAGATTTTTATCTCGACCTACGTTTATAGCTATCGATCGTGTGCGCCTGATGAAAAACACGAGAAATTCTTCCGAGCGTGCTATTTTTTTTTTCAGGCGCGTCATTTTATCCATACTTCCATACTTCCATACTAATACTATAAATGCGAAAGTGTGTCTGTCTGTCTGTCTGTCTGTATGTCTGTCTGTTACCTCTTCACGCCCAAACCGCTGAATCGAATTTGCTGAAATTTCGCATGGAGATACTTTGAGTCCCGGGAATGGACATAGGATACTTTTTGACCCGGAAAAGTTCCCGCGCGATAAACGAGTTTTGGCGCAACGCAGTTGCGGGCATCAACTAGTAAGTCTATACTCGCAGTAGATTATTATTCGTAATAATAAAAACGTAGCTCCTATTATACTTCAACCGTTTTGAATTTGGTTCCTTTTCGCAGACAAAAATTTTGTAAGTACATCTCAATGTTTTGTAATTATAATTATGTAATTATAATTTTGTAAACTCGCGGAACAATTTTTTGACACGGTTACACTTCCTTACTTTTTATTAATCGTAATCGTAGACGGATATAATATGAAATAAACTTAACTTAAAAAAAATTAAACATCTTCAACACCTTCAAAGATTCACAGGTGTCTTACCTAGTAAACTTAAGAGGCCGGGCTACCCTCGAAATTCTCATACAAACGTAGTTAATACCAAAATAATTTTCTCATACGAAAATATTTAACATGTTTGAGTTATTTTTCAGCTTAAAATAGTAATTACCTAGGTTCCTGTACAAAAATTAACTTCAAAATATTAATAAATTGTAAATTTACTACAAAATATTTCAAGTCTAAAAAATATTTTTTAGAATTAAAATATTTTGTAGTAAATTTACTATTTATTTATATATATTTTTAGTGTTTTACTCAATTTTTTAGTGTTTAAATATTTAGTAGTAAATTTAGTAAAAAAAATTATACACATATTTTTTTTGTGTTTAAATATTTTGAAGTCAATTTTTGTACAGTAACCTAGGTAATTACTATTTTAAGCTGAAAAATAACTCAAACATATTAAATATTTTCGTATGAGAAAATGATTTTGGTATTACGTATGTATGAGAATTTCGAGGGTAGCCCGGCCTCTTAATGACATAAAACAAACAAAAGTATTATTATGATACGCTTTTAGCGTCCAGATGGTCTGATAGTACTTTGATACCAAGAGTGTGCACGGAGTGCACCTAAGTCAAGGTTTGACCCAGACTATACGACGCGACGCCGCTAATAAAATAAGGTGTAACGACTAACGGTACTACGTAGCACCTTGATCATGGGTATCGCAGACGCCCATGATGAAGGTTTTGTACTTGAGTGGACTCTATGACATTATTTTAAATTTGTAGGTACATATTTAAGTACTGAATATTATTGATAATTATTATGAAAAGGAAGTCGCCCACGCCGATAAGTATATAAATACTTATGACATGGAGCAAGTAGTTATTTATATAGTAGGTAACTGTATGTCATCTCAGAGATATTGGTATAATTATATGCACGGAAACAAAGAAAAGGAGTCCATATCCATAGATACAGTTTCACCCAACATTTGGGCAAGTAACTGGGTTATTGGCACCAACTATATAAGGCAATAGGAGATGCGCGGATACAGTATCAGGGTTGGGAACTTTTCTAATTACCCCCACGGAAGTTTTTTCGTTAACGACTTTCGGACTTGTCTCACTTACGTCTACGTGTTTGACTCAACTTTTTATTAAGTCAAAATAAACTAACAAACTTCGGGTTTCTCCTTTTGAAAGGCGAAATCACTTTACTTTTATAACTATCAGTACTTAGGGAATACGCAGTAAGTTCCCTTTTAGTCTATTCACACTAATACTATAAATTCGAAGATGTGTCTATTACCTCTTCACCACCAAACCGCTGATTTTGCTGAAATTTGTTGTGAAAAATTTGTATGGGGATACTCGAGTCCCGAGAAAGGATATAGGATACTTCCCGGAATAAACGAATTTTGGTGTGGTGTCATCTGATGGACGTATTACGTACCTATAGAAAAAAAAACTATTTTTTTAAGAAGAAAATAGCTGATGTAAGTTCAATTTTGGGAGTTTTGGAATAGTTTAAATACAAAAGATCATTATTATTCACGATTAAGTACTTTCACAGACACACGCAAGTATTAGTCTTTATAACTGATAAAGATCTATTTTCTTCTCAAAAAAACTATTTTTTTTCTATACGGCCTTCTGGCTTGAAGTCTGCGATATTATTTTCATCCCCTTCAGAAAATTAAATACACATTGAAAGTCACATTTTATTAATAATCAACATCAATGAATACTAAACAAAAATCACTTAAGTACGTCGTTAATACAGTCGTTGCTATTTATATAAATAACTTAAAAATAAGTAACTATTGGAATACAGATTTGACCCCTTACTAAAAAAGCTGCATGCTATGTAGACGACCAGAGGAGTTGATTCCTAGGGCCTAGGCAGATGGGGGACCTACGTAGTTTGGTCGCGTTACGTCAAATTCAGCCTGATCCGACTAAATGACGTTGATCTGTTAACTGCCTACTGCCTAGGAAACAATTTCCTCGATGGTACAATATTTAGTCCTTATCTGTCAAGTGTCTACGCACCTTTAAAACAAGGACTTTGTGTAACAAATAACTAGGTCATCAATACACACAGAGAGAATCTTTGTTTATTAGGGGCGTAATCAATAACAAAAACATCGTCACATCAAAATTACACCGACAGTAATTTTTACGTTTCTACAGAAAATCTGTTAGTGCAGATAAATGTTATAATAATTAAAAATAGCATTCTAATTTATTACATAATTATTAAATAATTAGTTATTTAACATAACTAAGTTCCTAAACAAAATATTGTATTGGAATAATTGAAAAAAAAAATGTTTCATAGAAACGTTTTCATAAATCTTAAATCTTCTAATAAAATTCTTTGGTTCCTTTTGCTTAAACAATTTGTGAATGTATATTTCCATAGAGATAAACTTATAAGAGGTAGATAAGTAAATGTCAATACATACTTGCTTTTCCTCTATTTTTAGAGATATAATCATAATTTTCAGTCATTCAATTTCGTTTACACATTCTTGAGTAACTAAGAATCATTACTCAAAACTATAGGTGAATGTGCTTTCTAAAATTATTTTTTTTACTCCTAGGAACAAAAATCTTTAATACAAAATGGTTGAAGACGTCGCGTCGGTTGAAGACAAACAAATTTAAAAAGTGAAGCATACATAATTAATCTGGAATATATCTTAAATTTTAATATTATTAATTTTAATAAAAACTCCTTTCCCAGCTCAATAATAACAATCAAAGACGAAAACAAAGAAAAAATAAGACGCAATCGTGTTATTTGCTTGGTAAATTCACGACAGTCTAAATTTAAATAAAAATAATTATTATAAAAAAGAGTCGTAAAAGAGTAATTTAATAAAATTAACATGCTGCTAAGTAAATAAGTAACATAATATTATCAAGACATATTTAAATCAACTAATCCGTATCAGATCCAACCGGTTTAAATGCATATTGAGTTTGTACTGCTAGGTTGCGTAGTTTGGCCCGAATTCCAATGGACATCTATCGTAACACATTCTGAATCGTCAAATAAGCTTCTCTCGTTTCAATTGGTTACATCTGCAAATTTAGTATCCAGTAATAATTATTACAGAAAGTGTTACGATTTTGATGTCAGACAAAAAATGTCCGAAACTGCTGTTAGAAAATTAGACAGTGTAACATCTGCAGTTGTTAAGGACGGAGCTTCAGTCAACAGGCTTACACCTCTGCACGTAGAAGGGGTTCCACCATTGTCTAAAGTTGTCGTAGCTGGTGGGGTGTGTGAGGAGCGTGCGGTTGTGGAGAGCGGCGCACATCGCGCACACGCTGTCGGTGGTGGATGGGTCCCGGTACCGGTACAGGGTCTTCCATCTGAAGAACTTGTTATACTCGCTAGGGGAATTCATGATGTCGTTGATCTTGGCGGCCAGTTCGCGAGGACTCGTCTCCAGCGCATCCAAATAGGACCCCGGTGGTAGAAACCTGAGATAGAGCGCGATAGTTAATCAATCAGCATCGTTTTAAATAATTATACTTAAGACATGACAAAGTGAACAATGTAAATGTATGGATGTAGTCCATCCACAAAATATGCAGTATTCTTTTTTGTTTTGTCGTTAGTACATTTATTTTAATGAACATACGAGTACATTGTACCTTACATTGTTAACATACAGCTATGTTAGGTTGTTAAAGATCTCAGAGTCCCTCATTATTTGAGCTGTAGAAAAACAAATAATTTATTTAACCCTCAGGCATGTCCAACGTTCAGTCTCTGCTCATTAAAAGATCAATAGCTCGTTATTTCGCTCATTGAACATTTAAAAGGTGATGTTGAGAAATAAAAAAAACCTATGAAAATTCGTTATCCATTTAGCATTTCCAACTAAACCGAACACACTCCGGATATAAGACATAGAGCATGTTATATGAATAAGATAACAATTTTTTGTGGTAATTATATTTAAACTGAGGCAGCGTCCGAGTCTTACAAACTGCTATTTAAAAGCCCTCTTACCGACTGTAGTCAGCACCGCCCAGCACAATCGGCACCACGTTGTGCTGCAGCGCCGTCAGCAGCTTCTCCGTCACGTAGTCCTCCGAGAACGAGTTCTCAAACGACAGGTAAAAGAAGTAGTTTCTCTCCAATATCCTCATACAATAATCACTGTGTCTCGGACATTTGAGTGGTCCGCAGCTTCCGTAGATATCTAGTTTTAAATTATAATTCTTTAGCTCCTTTTGAATATGATTCGCAAACAATTTTCGACCACTCCTGCTACTGCAGTGCGAAACGAACCAAGCGACGGCCTTCGTTTTGTTCTGTCTGTAATCAATAACCTCGTCCGAATCGGAGTACTCCTGCCACTTCATATTTTGTTTTGGTCCGACTACTTCACCTCTTTGGTTCCTGATTTGAATATAAGGGAAGGGGATGTCCGAGTCGAGTCTGTACGTCGCCGTCCAATTGAAGAAACCGTCCCACTCACTGGTGCAGATTGGATAGTTGTCCGCCGACTCCAGATTGAAGTAAATATACTTCTGGTGACTGTAGCGCGACCTCGGAAGTTCCAGTCCAGAATCCCGTCTCTCGTCCATAGTACGTCCGTTGAACCCGATAGCATCGAATCGGCTGAGATCGCCCTTGAATAAATTTCTATCGCTCGTAACATAGCAGTTTATGTTGGAGCAATTTTGGTCAATAAACGCTCTCTGACCGTCTTTGAAATAATATAAGGGTGCATACTCCGCCGGCGACCAAAACAGCAAATATTTCATATCTTTCGGTAGCCTGTCAATTTTTCTGTAAATGGCAGTATATCTGACGTCCTTGGCGACGTTATCGAGCGCTTCTTTAATGAGATCTTCGGAGACATTATTATTTTGATACTCGACATATTGAATCCATACTATAGAAGCGACCAAGCTGATGCACGTAAGTAGAAAGAAAAATTTAACTTTGACCATTTGTCTCGATAGGGCAGACATCGTGCGTAGCGTGATGTGCCCGAGCATATTCCTCTAGTCATGATCGACTGTCGTTCCCTTCAAGAACTTCTTTAAGAAATTAATTCTTCGTTTTATTATCTGCAACAAAAGAAATTGTTATTTATTGTGTGTGCAATTTTGATGTTACATTATAAAATATTACATATTCCATACCATATTATAATAAGTAGCAATCATCAGAGAGAAGTTTTTCTAAGGATATTTTTGATATTATCACAAACTACTACGATATTCTCATGAAAAGATGTAGGTATATTTGTGAGGTTTGTACTACTCAACATGTAATCCAACTGGCACCTATGAAGTAAGCCCCCAAACTGGGCTAACAAAATAAGTCCTAATTAAACATGACGCGATATCATGAGATAGTGTTTGAATTTTTGTTAAACTACAGTTCGCTTTGACCTTGATCCGGTAGGTCTCAACTTAGGAGCATGATATTAAGGGGCCGGGCTACCCTCGAAATTCTCATACATACGTAATACCAAAATCATTTTGTCATACGAAAATATTTAACATGTTTGAGTTATTTTTCAGGTTAAAATAGTAATTACCTAGGTTCCTGAACAAAAATTAACTTCAAAATATTTAAACAGTAAAAAAAATTTTTTGTGTTTATTTTTTTTTACTAAATTTACTACTAAATATTTAAACACTAAAAAATAGAGTAAAACACTAAAAAATATATAAATAAATGGTAAATTTACTACAAAATATTTAAATACTAAAAAATATTTTTTAGAGTTGAAATATTTTGTAGTAAATTTAATATTTATTTATATATTTTTTAGTGTTTTACTCTATTTTTAGTGTTTAAATATTTAGTAGTAAATGTAGTAAAAAAAATTTATAGACAAAAAATTTTTTTTTACTGTTTAAATATTTTGAAGTTAATTTTTGCACAGGAACCTAGGTAATTACTATTTTAAGCTGAAAAATAACTCAAACATGTTAAATATTTTCGTATGAGAAAATGATTTTAGTATTATGTATGTATGAGAATTTCGAGGGTGTCTACGCGCAACGCGAGACATCACTAGCGCGGCTATTCCAACACTAGCACCGCGCCGCGCCGCCATCTTTTCAACTCAATTGTCAATCACACACAAAGGAAAATTATTCTATCGAAAACCTCAAGAATAAACAGATATTATTTCAACTGCAGTTATTTCAATAATAAACAGAGGGTAACCCGGGCTCTTAAATCATATTATTAAATTTTAATTTCAATCAAGTACAAGACGTATATATATCAGATACCTATAAATAAAAATGAATTTAAAATTTTGTTAGTCTCGCTAAAACGGCTGAACCGATATGGATAATCATGGAAATCCAGAGAAAAATTTTACTAGGAAGGAAGTAATAGGAAGTTCATCGGGTCATCAAGCTTAAAATAAAATATGAAGTTAATAAGAATACGGATTATTACTTACTAATGTTACAACTGTTACAAGAGTTTTGCCATATAGAAACTACAATTCTGATTTCCTTGGCAATGTCTTTTAAAAAAAGGTCACAGACATAGTAAAATAAATCTAAAAGATAACAACGCAACGTGCCAAGCGAGCGCTACTATCAAATAATAAACTATGTAAATAAGACGATAGCTTCTCAAAACGAAGTTAAAGAAATCGTTAAACATTTATCTAGGCCAGATTTCCATCGCTAACCACTTGGAATACTGGATAAAACAAACGTAACTTCATCATTTTATTTCGAGCCCTTGAAGTCTACCTTGCATTTGAACGGGTTTTCTTCTTTAAACTTTAGTACTTGCTTTATTTAGTGTCAAGCTACGAATAATAAAACCTAAGGAAACGTAACTCCCATACTAATACAGTTTTAAATTTGGTTCCATTCGAACTGTCATGTAACGTCAGCCTTTATACCGCTCAATATCACCTAAATATTGCAAATGTATGAAAAGTGAACCTAAGGTACACTTTTTTGACAAGTATTTTGGAGCATGTTTTTTGACGGAGTTACTCTTCCTTAGTTTTTATTATTCGTAGGTGTCAAGCTATATTTATAGTATGTATTTTACAAATTATTCATTATCTCACGGCCCTTGATCCATGACCTTGCCGTGATCCCACAATGGATGGTAAAACTCGTATTCAAATAACTTTAGTTAGGCGTGAGTTGGAGGACATTATAATAATAGCTTCCACACCGATTTTGGTGACCGATCATTGAATCCTGCGCAGCATCATTTTTATTGTGCCCAAGTGTATGTAACCGTGAAAATGGATTTTGTTGGTCTACTAACATAGTGGCACGAATACCCGACACGGCTGGCGCAGGACTGATTAAAATTTATTTGTTTATTCTTAACTGGTATCATTACAAGTTAAAAAAAAAAACCTAATACAGAGTGTTACTAGTTATTAATGCTTGGATGGTGGATCATTATTCCTATTAGACAAGCAGGTGAACAGCTTACGTTGTCCTATTAAACCCACGATCTCTCTAACTTAAGAGCCAAGCTATAGAGTCTAGATCAGCCTTTCCCAAAGTGGGTGATAACGACCCCTTGTGGACGCTAAAGGTCTAAAGAAGGGCGATGTGGGACCCAGAAAAAAATGGAGTCGTTGTGTGAGGCTTGGGGGGTGAATTATTTCATCTGGATTAATTTTAAATTGAATCAATGGGGGCGCTAAACCACTTTTTTTACAAAGTGGGCAGTAGGCAAAATAAGTTTGAGAACCCCTGGCCTAGAGTCTAGACTCTTGACCACGAAGCTAATAAACTGGCGTGGCTAAGCATGTTATGCCGCAGTCATCTGGTTAAATCTGCTATTTGATTGAATGACTAGTGAATTTATTCAATGACCTTTAGATGTTTAACAATTTTAATACTCAACGACTTGACGAGTTGGTATTTAGTCATAAAATTAAATGGTTTCATTCAACGAATTCGCTTATATTCAATCAAATAGCAGATTCAACCAGACTTATTAATAATCTTGAATTTTGATACATGTGTGATGTGTACAAAAAGACTATATTCCTACATCAAGCTGGTCAATATTGGTGGTATAATATGGTATAATATTAACCCGGTCTATTTAGACGCAAAAAAATCGTAATCTCGGAATTATTCGCATAGAGCTGAAAATTGGTAGAGACGTTAAATACACCATTACAAATAAAGGTGAACGCAGATTTGGCCGCACCGCACGCACCGCAGTCGCCGCATTCGGAATTATTTATATGAAGTTATAGGCAAGCTCGCATACCTACCCGCGCCGCAGTCTTCGCAACTTCTACATTCTTTATATGAAGAATTCCGAATGCGGCGTCTGCGGTGCGTGCGGTGCGGCCAAATCTGCGTTCACCTTAAAACCTCAAAAGTCCCCGGCGATCCTCCTTGTGCAAAAAATTTTATTCAAGGTCAAAGGTATGAAAATTATGTTTTTCCCGTTTTTTTTTTCGAAACTGTACATTTTATCATAAAAATAGGTATAGCAAGAGTGCAGATCATAGAATTATCTACAAAAAAGATTCAGACACTTTTTTCATTCGACTTACCCTTCCTCATGATTTGCGGGTTTAAAGTTTGGGAAAATCATACTTATACGTCTTATTTTATAAAGTTCAAAATTTGAAGAACTGCTGGTTTCAATTAAAAAATTCGTTTTACGTTGGATAGTCTTATTTATCGAGGAAGACTTGAGCTACATAACATCACGTTGCCACTAATAGGGGCAAAGAAACAGAGGAAAACGTGGAAAAACGGGGAAAATTATTTAAAAGAGCTTATCTCACAGAATGCTGAAGGATTTTTTATGTTATTTGGCACATATATAAAATAGACCACGTGGAAGGACATAGGCTATTTTGTTTTTCGGGAAAATGTACGGTTTCCGTAAAATACATAATTAACAGTGCGGAGCGGAACTTCTTGTACTACAGCATACGAGGGCTGTTCACAGCCAAACATACTTCTGCGTGATTTATTACCGTTACAAAATCTTATCTCCTCGAGTCGAGAAGAGCAACAGTACGCTTGTAAGCCACTCAGAAGTATGTCAGGCCGATAACATGTCAAACAACCCTAGTATGTAGTACTAGATGTTAAGCGTGGCTCTGCCGGCGTTTATTATAAATTCCACGGAAACCGGACATTGTCCTCAAAAATAAAATAGCCTACGTCCCTCCACGTGGTTTATTCTATAACTGTGCCAAATAATATAAAAATTGCTTTAGCAGTTCGTGAGATAAGCCCTTTCAAATTATTTTCTTCGTTTTTTTAACATCTTCATGTATTTCTTCCCTCCTATTGGTCGCAGGCTGATGCTATATAGCCTAAAGCCTTCTTCCATATCTAAGACTATCCAACACAAAAAGAACGACGAATGTTAAGTCTTAAAAAAAAGTGTAAATATATTTTTTGTAGAGAATTATATAATCTACACTCTTGTCCTACCTATTTTTGTGATAAAATGTACCGTTTGAAAAATAAACAGGAAAAACCTCATTTTCTTACATTTGACCTTGAATAAAAATTTTTGCACAAGGAGGATTGCCGAGGACTTTTGAGGTGTTATTTGTAATGGTGTACTTAATGTCTCTACCAATTTTCAGCTCTATGCGAATTATTCCGAGGTCAAATGTTTAATTTTCCTGGGGTATATTATATACCCAATTCCTATCAAAACGTGCGTTGCACACAAACAACATAACAACTTTCTTAGAAACGTTGACTAGTCACTATAACTGCTAGCTGGCAATATACTATAAAGTAAATCTATATTAATAATTTCGTGCAGGGGTACGTTAGACTCCATCGAAATCTTAAGTGAATAATAGAAAATAAAAAAATATTGATTTAGAGTCGACAACTTATATCCGCAAAATTCGGATTTTGGAGTATATCGTTAAATTCTAATGGCACTGACAAACAATCTTCACGCGCCATCTTGCTGTAAACTGACACATGCCGCATCATGCACTGTGGTGTACACTGTACAGCACCGCGGTAATACACCTCTTTGACAATTAAAGATGTATATTATAACATTTATAAATTCAAAGATTCTGACCTAAATTCGAAATACATAGTAGAATAAAACATCCTGCATCGATTGATACCAAAAAATCAACCTTACCGACAAGTTATGTGAAATAATTCATTTTAAAATTTCCATGAATCATACGTAATTTTTGCCGGAAGTGGTACAATTTTTGAGAATTCGTCTGAAGTGTTAACTTTGTATCAAAGATAAACGGCTAAAAAACTGCTTATCAATTTCTTTGTAAGATTTGCGATTTTTTAAGCCCAAAAAGAGTGGGTTCACCGGTGATTCTGCGGAAATATTTCAAATTGAAATTTATGAAAACTTTACTTCCAAAAGTAATGGCGATACAGCTGTGATTAAACATAATATTCGTTTCATTACAATGCGCATGTGCAGCTTTCGCGCATGTGCAATAATAGAAATTTGAATCAATTTCTGTCAGATTTTGGCAAATGACACTAACACTGACACTAATTTTTAACTTTGCGCATGCGAAACGAATACGACCATTGACGACCATAATTGTGTTTGCGGTGGTCAAATAACATCTCAATTTTTTTCCATAATGATTAATTATCGAATAATTCCTTAAAAATCGATTATAAATAATCATTATAATTAATAATAAGTGTCTGGGTGTCCAATTTTTACATATTTAGCACTTTCATAATTTAAATGGATGTACTACGGAATTTGACCGTATATACATCCTTATACACATAACAAATAACAATACACTACTTGTGCCGACCCTCATACTATAATAATTAGTACTTATTTTAATATTTTTTATATGTAGGTATGTGATTATGATATATATATACCACTATGAGTAACAGTAACAGTAATACCACTATGAGTGTTCTGACGCTGTAGTTGAGGACGATTATAATGATGTTTTATTCAAATTATCCTGTAGAGTTCCTAAATTCTATAACGCCTGCAGGAAAATTAAAAGTCGGTTGTACCTATAGTAATGTATTTAAGAAATTTAAACCCGACTGTCGGGTTGTGCAACTGGGTTCGAATTGATAACCTCATTTTTTTAAGTCGGTTAAAAATACTATACTACATATTTGTTTTTAAAATTAGTAAGTACTCAGTACTCACCTACCTGCCAATGTAGAGAAATCAGAAAAAGACTGAATGCAAGAGAAATTAACCTTAGATAATGTTGATTTGAAATAAAAATGTTTTGAATGTAAGTACATAAAACTTTTGCAGTTTTATTTACCTACTATTTTTAAATATTATGTATAATGAACTAAGCCAGGGGTCACCAAATGGCGGAAAGCGATCCGCATCCGGACTGCCGACCCATTGTGTTTTCTCACCACAAGTTGTGTTTGTGACCAAGCATTTTCGAAGATGAACTTCTTTAAAAATAAATTTCGGTCTCGACTTACTGATGGTCATCCCCAGGATTTAATGTCAATAGCTTCAAGCTTGCACCAATATTTCACCCCAAACTTCAAATAGATAATAATTAGAGCCTACAAAAATAAAATTTGACACTTTTCTCATTGATAAGCTTTTGTATATTCCGTAATTATACCCCTGAACTAAGCGATACATACCTATCTATGTCTTGCTTACCTTTAATATTTCTTGAGAAAAGATGAATACACAAATATTTACCTACATTTTTGTACCTAGATGTGTATTGAGTTACAAGTTTACCCGAGCGAAGCCGGGTTTTCATCTAGTTATGTCATAATCTCCAAGCTTGTACATACGTTGGCTTTATGGAGTGTAGATCTATCTACCATCTACACTCCATAGTTGGCTTGCACAGTGTACACAATTTTTTGTATGCTCAAAACCCTATGGCTAGTCAAAACATTATCATAAAAATTCTGAATCATAACAAGCAGTTAAGAATCAATGCTCTCTTAAGACGACGCCTTGATAATTTGGCTGTAGCGATGCCGATTTTTCTCAGCAATGACTAAAGCTAAGAAACTAAAGTTCATTGTCAGTATTCATCATGTCTTTGTCTTTGAATTGCCCATAGCATAACACGATTGGACAACTTTCATAACACAGAATTATCAATCGAAAAGACCTCTGTAAAAAAAGGGATTCCTATTTTTCCAACAGAGGAGAGTGATTTAAGGTTCCAAAATTTGTACATAAATTGGTTGAAGCATACACTTTAATATGTGCATAGCTTATATGAAATGTATTTATGGTTTTTAAATTACGCGACAAAAACCATTTTGTTGCTTACGCCCTTTCCATTTTTTGCTGTTCCATTGCTTGTTTTCTATGAGAGGCCGGCCCCGCCTCTCATAGAAAACAAGCAATCTAAAACATATCCAACACGGTTTCTTACTTTAACGCGGCGTCACCTTAATCCATACATCCATACTAATATTATAAATGTGAAAGTGAGTCTATCTGTCTGTGTGTCTGTTACCTCTTCACGCCCAAACCGCTGAACCGATTTTGCTGAAATTTGGTATGGAGATACTTTGAGTCCCGGGAAACATAACAGCTTAGTTTCTTCTTCAATACCTCCTACTTACAGATGTCACTATCTGGTTTTTAGTCTGTTTAATGTACATTCGATGTCGAAAATCGCCTTTAGACGGACTTGTCCCAAAGACGGGGAAAGTCCGTCTACAAGATGTTTCTTTGAAATATCAACTATATTTGCCACACAATTAATGCGTGGGGACACCTAACGTCTGTATTAGGTTTATAAAAGATTTCTTTGCCATCTATTGTGAACACCACGGAATATATAACACTAGAGGAAAGGGCATGTGGGACTGGCCCGCGTGCCATAGTTACGTCCAGCTGGACATAACTCGCACGTAAAAGGAAGTGCGCGAGTACGAATTTAAACTTTACATTAGTTGACGTAAGGTGTAAAATTGCGTACAACTTCAAGTCTTATCGTATTTAGCTGTCAAGCGCCATCTAGCGTTGAATAACTTAACTCGGTTGTCAGAGCCGGTATTGCTAAATTTAAATTCTTCCTTATTTAAAAGGGTTACGGTTGTTTTTACGACATTGTATTTAAAAAAGAAATCTCTTTGTGATTGGTTATTTTTTTGTGTGCGTAAAATGTTACTGTGTGAGTTTGGCGACACCAGTTTCTATGAAACTTATTTGCTTGCCCTTTCCTTTAGTGTTATATATTCCGTGGTGAACACCTTCTTTCTAGAGTCATTACAAAAGAAATAGGGGCAGCTCAAAGCCAACTTCAAGTAAAGTATGCCGGTCTTACCCAAGTTGACCTTGTAAGGGTTTCGATTAATTAATTGAAACGATCGTTTTTTTTTTAAATCGATTTTCATAAAAAATGGGTTGAAAAAATAATGCACAACGTTAATAATCAAGTTTTCACTTCTGCCGGCAGTCCCGTAGTGCAACCCATCTTTTTTTAAATTAATCGAAACCCTTACAATCAATTCGAGTTCGAGTTCGACACAAAACACTACTCTCCAACCGTCTTACGGTATTTCCAAGGTTTTTCGATCAGCACGAGAATCTTACGCGAGTTTCACAGTTTTTACCCATCCCACAAAAGTGCTCAACGCCGCTAAAGAAATTTTCACTTCAAAAATGTTGATTTTATTGATATTGCTCTCCGGACAAGCCTTCGTGAGTCGTGACTTATGGAGTACTTATATGTATATTTTTAACTAGGTATTTGTGTGATTTATAAAAATACTTATATAAATAAAATAAGAAAGCGACGTCTTATTTAATGAGCGTAATACCTACCTATATCTTATGTTGTACAATCGGGTCGCATTTTTATCCTCCTTTTTATGTCGCTTAGTAAGAAATGTAAAACATAAAAATGGTCTACTCTTGGTCGATAGTGTAATTTTATTTTGAATTTTTATCGATATACAAGCATGATACGCCCACCCCTACACGCACACTACGGCAATGCACACAAGCATAAAATGGCCCCGCGCTGGCGGGCTAAGAATCCATCTTCTCTATCCTTAATCTGTGGTCCCCGACCTGCATAGGAATCAACTTCTCTGATAGTACATCATAATAATATTATAATATATTATTATGATTTTTGACATATTATTATCTTATAAAATATAACTTATGAGATGACATAATAATATTAAAATATTGTGTTTTGGTTATATCTGCAACAATTTAGCCTTAAAGCTTAATGACTTAGAAGATTGCAGAACCTGCAAATTGATCTGCGAAAGTCTTCAATTTAAGTGAGGAATGAGGATTGATGATCTTCACGCACCTGTTGTTACGCACATCTGACATATAAACCAAAGAAATACAGGAAGCCCACACCTCGCACGAATCCCACTCATTCACAAAACTCCTTAAATTTCCGGGTTACCACATGCGCACAGGAATCGAGAAAACGAATCATAATAAACACAAAATTCTATACCCGCGTATCAAAACTGTAATTCCACTTTCGTAAGCATTTTCTAATGTTTATTGTATTTATGTTTCTGTACAATAGACATTTAGCACCGTGTTGTGTAGTAGATTAGAGAAATAATCGCATTTTGTGTGGCGTTTGTGCGTCGACTGACGCTGTCGACGCATCTACGCATGCGCACGACCGGCAGGCAATTACTGCCGCGGCCCGCGGGTGCCACTGCCCGCTGCCGCCATTCGCCAAGGTCACGTGACGTCACCGGAGACCGCGACGCGAGGGGTGAACTACCTTTGTTTACCAACTCCAAAAACATCAGCTGTTCTATCACTTCTACTCTAATGAAGTAACAATGTCGTTATAGGTCTACCAGAATCTGATGGCAATTTTTGACATAGCCCGGTCTAGAATAGAATAGAATAGAAAATTCTTTATTTGTACAACTTAAACTAAACATAAAAATAAAAACACAATATAAGAAAACTTTGTACAAATAGGCGGTCTTACTGATTACAGCAGTTTCTGCCAGACAACCTTTAACTTAAAATACAATAAAAATAAAAGTATTTATTCAATAATAAGACTAAATATACTACATATGACGTACTACATATTAATAGGTACATAAAAATTGTTTATATAAACTATACCTACATAAAATTTACACAAATTTAATATTGGAAAAAGGTAGGTACATTTATATTTAATTATTATGACAGATTTAGATAATATTCCTTAACTCGTTTCTTAAAAATATTTATAGTTTGTGACTTTTGGATGGTTTCAGGTAGAGCGTTCCATAGGCGTAAAGCAGAAATAGTGAAGGAAGAGTCATAGTGAGCGGTATTGTGAGAGGGAAAAGCAAGAGTAAGTTTTTTGGACGACCGAAGAATAGGGTTATTATGACCAAGAAAAGTAAATTTATCTTTCAAACAGTGAGGAGATCTGGGATTGAAAAGAATGTTATACAAAAGATGCAGTAAGTATTGAGTATGTGAGCATTCCGACGCATTCTGATAGGGGTCCACTTTAGTTGGGTCCGGTATTCTGATATATGATCATATTTCCGGAGACCAAATATAAAGCGGATGCATAGGTTTTGTAGGCGTTCGATAGAGGATAGAAGTTGTTCACTGAGGTCGAAATAGCAAGCGTCAGCGTAGTCAAGGATTGGAAGTAGTAAGGTTTGTGCTAGAGTGATTTTAGTTGGGATGGGAAGGAAATTACTCAGACGCCTGAGAGAAGCGGTGGCGGCAGAAACTTTTTTGCGAAGCGCTTGAACTTGTATGTTCCATGATAGAGTTTGATCCATAAGAACCCCCAGATTTTTTACGGATGTGCTAAAAGGAACTATTGCTCCATCAATGTTTATGCTCGGCAGCTGAGCGATGTCTACTTTGCTTATCAATTGCCTGCTTCCAATGATAATGCATTGTGTTTTAGAAGTATTTAAGTTGAGGCCATAGTCTTTGCACCATTGGTGTATTTTCTCAGTCGATGATGGTTTGGTAAAGCTGTAAATCATCTGCAAACATGTGGTAGAAGGAGCAACTTATTAGGGCAATAGGAGCAATGAAAATTGAAAAAAGGAGTGGTGACAATGCACTACCCTGCGGAACCAAGATGTTGTAGTGTTATCGATTTTTATACATTGGCGGCGTCCAGAAAGGAAACTTTTAAACCACTCTAGTGCCTCTGCTGATAAATTTAAAGAACTGAGTAACAGAATAAGGATGTCGTGATCTACGGTGTTGAAGGCGTTGCTGAAGTCAAGAAGAGTAAGGATGGTTAAATTTTGATTGTCCATAGCTAGTCGAATATCATCAGTAATTTTCACAAGCGCGGTTGTCGTGCTATGCCCCGGCCGAAAGCCCGACTGCATTGGGTTAAACATCTTGTGATTATTCAGGAAGGAGCTAAGCTGCTGATGTACCGAACGTACTAAGTTTTTGGATAGGAAAGGAAGAATAGAAATCGGTCGGTAGTCAGAAAAGGATAGAGGATTTGTTTTTTTGGGCAGGGGGATGATATTTGCATCTTTCCAGGAGGTTGGGAATACTTTGGAGGTGAGTGAAAAATTAAGAATATAGGTAATTCTTTATTTGTACAACTTAAACTAAACATAAAAATAAAAACACAATATAAGAAAACTTTGTACAAATAGGCGGTCTTACTGATTACAGCAGTTTCTGCCAGACAACCTTTAACTTAAAATACAATAAAAATAAAAGTATTTATTCAATAATAAGACTAAATATACTACATATGACGTACTACATATTAATAGGTACATAAAAATTGTTTATATAAACTATACCTACATAAAATTTACACAAATTTAATATTGGAAAAAAGGTAGGTACATTTATATTTAATTATTATGACAGATTTAGATAATATTCCTTAACTCGTTTCTTAAAAATATTTATAGTTTGTGACTTTTGGATGGTTTCAGGTAGAGCGTTCCATAGGCGTAAAGCAGAAATAGTGAAGGAAGAGTCATAGTGAGCGGTATTGTGAGAGGGAAAAGCAAGAGTAAGTTTTTTGGACGACCGAAGAATAGGGTTATTATGACCAAGAAAAGTAAATTTATCTTTCAAACAGTGAGGAGATCTGGGATTGAAAAGAATGTTATACAAAAGATGCAGTAAGTATTGAGTATGTGAGCATTCCGACGCATTCTGATAGGGGTCCACTTTAGTTGGGTCCGGTATTCTGATATATGATCATATTTCCGGAGACCAAATATAAAGCGGATGCATAGGTTTTGTAGGCGTTCGATAGAGGATAGAAGTTGTTCACTGAGGTCGAAATAGCAAGCGTCAGCGTAGTCAAGGATTGGAAGTAGTAAGGTTTGTGCTAGAGTGATTTTAGTTGGGATGGGAAGGAAATTACTCAGACGCCTGAGAGAAGCGGTGGCGGCAGAAACTTTTTTGCGAAGCGCTTGAACTTGTATGTTCCATGATAGAGTTTGATCCATAAGAACCCCCAGATTTTTTACGGATGTGCTAAAAGGAACTATTGCTCCATCAATGTTTATGCTCGGCAGCTGAGCGATGTCTACTTTGCTTATCAATTGCCTGCTTCCAATGATAATGCATTGTGTTTTAGAAGTATTTAAGTTGAGGCCATAGTCTTTGCACCATTGGTGTATTTTCTCAGTCGATGATGGTTTGGTAAAGCTGTAAATCATCTGCAAACATGTGGTAGAAGGAGCAACTTATTAGGGCAATAGGAGCAATGAAAATTGAAAAAAGGAGTGGTGACAATGCACTACCCTGCGGAACCAAGATGTTGTAGTGTTATCGATTTTTATACATTGGCGGCGTCCAGAAAGGAAACTTTTAAACCACTCTAGTGCCTCTGCTGATAAATTTAAAGAACTGAGTAACAGAATAAGGATGTCGTGATCTACGGTGTTGAAGGCGTTGCTGAAGTCAAGAAGAGTAAGGATGGTTAAATTTTGATTGTCCATAGCTAGTCGAATATCATCAGTAATTTTCACAAGCGCGGTTGTCGTGCTATGCCCCGGCCGAAAGCCCGACTGCATTGGGTTAAACATCTTGTGATTATTCAGGAAGGAGCTAAGCTGCTGATGTACCGAACGTACTAAGTTTTTGGATAGGAAAGGAAGAATAGAAATCGGTCGGTAGTCAGAAAAGGATAGAGGATTTGTTTTTTTGGGCAGGGGGATGATATTTGCATCTTTCCAGGAGGTTGGGAATACTTTGGAGGTGAGTGAAAAATTAAGAATATAGGTAATGACTGGAGAGACTATGTCGAGAATAGGAACGAGCATATCACGCCCAACGCAGTCGCTGCCCACGGCCTTTGACAATATCGACTATTATATATATCGGTTTATTTAGACGCAAAAAAAAATCGTAACATCGGAATAATTCGCATAGAGCTGAAAATTGGTAGAGACGTTAAATACACCATTATAAATAAAACCTCAAGTGTCCCCGGCGATCCTCCTTGTGCAAAAAATTATATTCAAGGTCAAAGGTATGAAAATGATGTTTTCCCCGTTTTTTTTTTCTAAACTGTACATTTAAACATAAAAATAAATATGGCAAGAATGCAGATCATAGAATTCTCTACAAAAAATATTCAGACACTTTTTTCATACGACTTACCATTCCTCATGATTTGCGGGTTTAAAGTTTGGGAAAATCATACTTATACTTATATTAAAAAGTTAAAAAATTTGTGGAACTGCTGGTTAGAATTGAAAAATTCGTTTTGCGTTGGATAGTCTTATTTATCGAGGAAGACTTGAGCTACATAACATCAAGTTGCCACCAATCGGGGCAAAGAAACAGAGGAAAATGTGGTAAAACGGGGAAAATTATTTGAAAGAACTTATCTCACAAACTGCTGAAGGATTTTTAATGCTATTTGGCACATATATAAAATAGACCACGTGGAGGGAAATAAGCTATTTTGTTTTTCGGGAAAATGTACGGTTTCTGTGAAATACATAATTAGCAGGGCGGAGCGGAACTTCTTGTACTACAGCATACGAGGGCTGTTCACAGCCAAACATACTTATGCGTGATTTATTACCTTTACCCAATGATATTCAACATATACAGATCTGTTACGTTCATACTATTTTCCGGCTTAAATCTGTTCCGAACAAGTTCCGAACAATTTTCAAATTCAAAATTGCAAACATTGACAAATTTGACAGATAAGTGAAACAAAAGATACGAAACACCATTTACATAAAAGAGACAGTTATATTTTTAAACGTCGAATCGTATCGCTGTCTCTTTCTTCGCCTGAGAATCAATGCTCTCTGAATCCATACATCCATACTAATATTATAAATGTGAAAGTGAGTCTGTCTATCTGTCTGTCTGTCTGTTACCTCTTCACGCCCAAACCGCTGAACGGATTTTGCTGAAATTTGGCATGGAGATACTTTGAGTCCCGGGAAAGGACATAGGATACTTTTTGTTCCGAAAAAATGTACGGTCCCCGCGCGATAAACGAGTTTTGGCGCAACGGAGTTGCGGGCATCATCTAGTTAAATTAAATAAAATGACTGAAATATGCACAAAATATGCACAAAGTCAGTTACTTTTTAAATTTGATTTTTTAAAGAGTTTTCCGGTGGAGGGCCGTTAATAAATGCGCCAATTTTCATCATTCTATATCGAATCCAGGCTTTTTCATTTATATGTATGGTACCACAGAATATCTATACTTTATCTATACTATAATATTATAAGTGCGAAAGTATCTCTGTCTGTCTGTCTGTCTGTCTGTCTGTCTGTCTGTCTGTCTGTCTGTCTGTCTGTCTCGCTTTCACGCCAAAAGTACTGAACCGATTGTAATAAAATTTTGTACACAGATAGTCTAAAGCCTGAGAAAGGACATGGCTACATTTTAACTGGAAAAAGGGGTTGTAAGGGGGTGAAAATGCGTAAATTTGTTAAAAATAAGTTATTTCCAAAATTCATAACAGATGGCGCTAAGAGTCGCCTACATCGCGCTATCGCTTGCTCATAAGTCTTTCTATAAGAGGTGGCACCATGGCGGACCGGTTTTTCGATTCTTTCGATTTATATATTATTTCGATTAACTCACTACTCAGTACTTTATCTATGCAGTGACGTAAACTAACCTACTAATAGTACCAATGATGAATAGTTTATGGGTAAAGCTAAAGTTGTGTAATGGGGGGCTAAATAAGCTTTAAATTTGGTATAAATAAAGTTTAATTTGAAAAAATGAAATATTATGTGCACACTGCACAGCTGCTTTTTGGGTATTTTGATTTAAGGGGTACCAGATGGGTACCAGGGTTTTAAAAAGCTTTTGACACCAATTTTGTTGACACCGCACGCTATAAACTAAAGTCCACGCGGACGAAGTCGCGGGCAACAGCTAGTATATTGTAAAGCGGAAGAATTTGTTAGTTTGTTTGTTTGTTTGAACGCGCTAATCTCTGGAACTACTGGTCCGATTTGAAAAATTCTTTCAGTGTTAGATAGCCCATTTATCGCGGAAGGCTATAGGCTATATTTTATTACGCCAAAATTAATAGAAGCGAAGAAATAGAGGAAAATGTGGAAAAAACGGGCAAAATATCTTAAAGGGCTTATTTGAACGCGCTAATCTCAGGAACTACTGGTCCGATTTGAAAAATTCTTTCAGTGTTAGATATCTCATTTATTGACAAAGGCTATAGGCTATATTTTATCGCGCTAAGACTAAACGGAGTGAAGAAATAGAGGAAAATGTGGAAAAAAACGGGCAAAATATTTGAAAGGGCTTATTTGAACGCGCTAATGTCAGGAACTACTGGTCCGATTTGAAAAATTCTTCCAGTGTTAGATAGCCCATTTATCGAGAAAGACTATAAGTTATATTTTATTGCGCTTAAAACTAATAGAAGCGAAGGAATAGAGAAAAATGTGGAAAAAACGGGGAAAATTATTTTAACGGGCTTATTTGAACGCGCCAATCTCAGGAACTACTAGTCCGATTTGAAAAATTATTTCAGTGTTAGATAGCCTATTTATCGAGGAAGGCTATAGGCTATATTTTATCACGCTAAGACTAATAAGCCTTCCTCGATAAATGGAATATCTAACACTGAAAGAATTTTTCAAATCGGACCAGTAGTTCCTGAGATTAGCGCATTCAAACAAACAAACAAACGAACAAACTAACAAACTCTTCCGCTTTTTAATATTAGTATAGATAATATTATATTTAACAAAAAATTAAAACCGACTTCCAAGGTAAAACAATAATAACATCCTTATAATATGAACTAAAAAGTATTAAATAATAATTATTCCTATCTAATAGTACCTTTTCCGAATTCGGCTAAAACTCAACTATTTCTGTACTCAATCTACATCATTTTGAAGTCGGTACCAGATGAATCTTCTGTTCTCTGACAGAATATTTGAAACTTTTGGAACTGGCACCGATTCAAAATTATGAAGATTGAGTACAGAAATAGTTGAGTTTTAGCCGAATTCGGAAAAGGCAATATTAGATAGGAATAATTATTATTTAATACTTTTTAGTTCATATTATAAGGGTGTTATTATTGTTTTACCTTGGAAGTCGGTTTTAATTTTTTGTTAAAAATAATAATATCACTCTTTTTAGTTACCTAGTAAGCAAACGCGTACTATACGTAGAATAATACACCTGTATATTATTCTACGTATCTTATTACAGTTACACTTACAAAATATTATAATATCAGCTGCAGCCTGCAGATAATTTTAAACAATACATTTAAAAAAAATCGAAGTGAACACGTGTGACGTGCTAAGTAGCCGGTCACCGGACTAGTTTCAATAGGCTGGCACTCGCTCGACTTGTCGCACGTGACACGCAGCGCACATAGTACCACCTGGAGATAAGGTTGAATTTGGTGACATTGGTTACCCTGAAGTGGTAATGATGATGATGATGATGATGATGATGATGATGGTGATGAATGTAATTTGCATAGTAGCATATGCTTTCAGTTCTTAAAACAGCGCCTAAACTCTCAAACTTGTATCTATAAGGAATCCGGAGTTCTCTTAGTATCTTCGGAACCATAGTATACCTCGGTGCAAAATCTTGCGTTTTGGTAGCATATGCTTAGGATGCTTCTCATAAAACCAAAATCACCATATGTTTCCATATAAATTTCGAGGAGTTCCCTCGATTACTCATGGATCCCATCATCAGGTCACCACTTTTGTGAACATGGTACCAAATTGGAGTGAAACCTAATACAACAAAACAAAAATTTCGAAAATCGGTTCACAAACGGCGGAGTAATCGTTGAACATACAAAAAAAAACACAGCCGAACACACAACCTCCTCGTTTTTTGGAAGTCGGTTAAAAATGAATCCTTATTTCCCTTAGTTACGACATCACGCGTAAACACCTGGACCGGTTTTACTGAAATTTGGTTTAAGTAGATATACTTTGACTCCCGGAAAAGGACATAGGATACATTTTGTCCCGGAACCGCACAATATACTTTTATGATTTGCGCGTAAACTATTCAATCGATTTTGATGAATTCTGGTATGGACATACTTTGGAGTCTCGGGAAGGACAAGGGATATATTATGTCGCGGAAAAGTGTACGGTTCCCACAAAATGTACCTTTATGATTTGCGCGTAAACCATTCAATCGATGTACGGGAATAACTATAAACTAAAGTCCACGCGGACTACAGCTAGTAATATTATATTAGTACTACAGTAGGTAGGTACCAATGAATAATTTTCCACCAACATTTTCCGTTTACAATCAGACTAATAAGTAAGTTTTGCTTGCGGTAAAACACCTCCTTTTATCAACTTCCAGTCTGACTTAACGGTTATTCATAATGACTAGAGGTATTGGTTTTAAGATATTATGTTATATTTTTTCATGCGGGCACAGAATATATAATATTAGTTATGCGGGTAATAAAAAAGAGCGAACTCTTCTGGATTGCTTATCAAAGTTAAATCTGCTCTAAAGGAAAAACATTTTTTAGTAAAATTGTTATACAATTGCTTCCCAGTCAGTGGTGACTGGAGAGTTTTATGATATTACTTACGTCTTATTAGGTACCTTTTTATCATGGGCATGACTAGAATAATTACTTACTTAAGTATTTACTTGTATTTCAAAGTGCAGAATCGTGAAATTTTTTCCATAACTTTTCTGGAATCTTGAGTTTCCTAACAACTTTCTAACATAATAATTGTATGTAATATGTAGTTACCTAACAGAATCTATTACATAAATGTGTGCCCACATGCATGTTTTGTAACACTGGTTTCCAGTTCACCTAACAGTATGGAATATGGATGTGTTAAAACAACCAATTATCACCACAATCAAAATAGTAAGTTACATGTTATTTAATGAATATTTGCATACTTATCAATTTTAACAACACTTACTCAGCTCAGCAGTCTACTACTTCTACTTGGTACAACTAATATTATATAATATTCTGTGCTTCTTCTAAGTAGTATCAATTACTATCAACAGTTTACGTAGAAATGTTATGATTTATGTGATTTAGAACCTAGTTTATTGTTTTTAGAATACCAAATTATTATAACTTAACTATTTTTGACTAAATTTTATGGTAGTTTTAATATTTTATACTGGCCACACTGACGACGTGCAATCCCTTCTACGTTCAACTGATTTAGAGTGGGGGTTGACGGGTAAAATTGGGTATAAATACCCCAAGAGCTTAAGTATGCCATACTAAATCAAAGACGGAGGAACAATAATTGTAAGAGGAATATAATGCCCGAAAGTGAGTGTACAATTTATAGTATTGTATAATAAAAGTAGATATCACAAATTATGGAGTTTCTTTTCATAAGGCAAAGTAATTTCTTTTCTACTAAAAAAATATGTGTGACACTCGGGGACTGCCGAGGTAAAGCTATTGCATAGCATTTTTATCAACTTATGCAATTATAATTCGCACGCACATGAACACCATGCCGAAGTCTGGCAACGCCGCTGTGGGTATTGGGTCATTATACGTACTCACCGCAATTATTATTGGTCTGTTAGGTTTTTTCGTCACAGAATTTCTTGTCGGTTGCCGCGCTCAAAGCCCGCGATAGCCTTTTGCATACAATAGCATAAAAATATTTTTGTCTAGAATTTAAAGGTTTATTCAATTAGGGTGGGTTGCACCAACTTACTTTAACTATAACTTTAACTATAACTACAGTGCAAAATGTCAAATCTTTGGTTAAGTTAATATTTAACAATAACAGCTATAAGTTATAACCGCTCATATTATTTAAATATCGATTTTTTTGTGAAAATTTATAACGGATCACAGTGTTGTTCTAACAAATATTTTTCCCTTCGATTTATACGAATAATTCATATTTTATACTGTAAGGTCTGTAGCTTTAAACAAAAAAATAAACGCAACAGACATCTATCAAATTCCGTGGTCAAACTTAAGGTTAAAGTTAAGTTAGCCTTAACTATAACCGTAACTTTAACTTTAACAACACCTCTGGTGCAACCCACCCTAATTTATTTAAGTCAGTGAGTCACTATAGTGCAGCCGTTCTCAAAGTTTGCTCCGCGGCTACCTGGGGCTCCAAAACCTTTTTAGGAAATCCGCATTCCGCAAGAACACTCGTCTACATGCAGCATGGAGTCACTTAAAAACAATATTGTCATTGCTTTTTGGGACATGATCGGTGATGAATGTCTGATGAACAATAAACCACAGTTTCATGCACCCCATAACCCATTACATTATTTTTCTTTTGAATGTTAATTTGACACTGATTAAAGAATGCACTAACTCAGGGCTTCCCAATCTTTTTCAGCCTGCGGCGCACTTACAAGCCAATACCTTTTTGTCACGGCGCCCTACTTTACTATTACAAAAATATACATAAATATACACCTTTAATGTTTATAGTTGGGTTAAGCAGGTAAATAATAATAAACAAATATTTAATCATCTGCCTGATTATAATTTTATTTTATAATATTTGTGGTTATGGATAATGATGGAGCATCCACTCACGGCGCCTCTCTTAACTTTTCACGGCGCACCAGGGCGCCGCGGTGCACTGCAGTTTGGGAACTCCTGCACTAGTTCTCTTTCTTTTATTTTTGTGTTCCGTCAAAAATGTATCTTTTCAAAAGAGGTCCGTTACATGCGCGGCCTCAGAGGAGAGTCACAGGTTAAACTATGCATGTGCTGTATTTTTACACAAAAGCAATCCATTTTACCTCTGCTTCCTAACTTTTAACAGGTGTTAATCATTTCAATTGCGTTGTTGATTCCTAAACGTTTTTATGTTGGCTAACTAAAATCTAGGAAATGATATCCATACTAATAAAATAAAATGTATAAGTGTGTCTGTCTGACTGTTACCTCTTTCCGCCCAAACGGCTGAACCGATTCTGTTAAAATTTGGTATGGAGATACTATGAGTCACGGGAACCTAGTACACCTTTTATCCCGAAAAAATGTACGGTTCCCGCGTGATAAACGAGTTTTGGCGCAAGGGAGTTGCGGGCGTCATTTAGTCCGGCATAAATTGCTTCTTATCAATTTGACAAATTAATCTAAAAACAAAATGAGGACGAATGCCGCACATTAACTCATTAACTTTATCGGCACTTCCACAGGTTTCTAATGAGCTATTAAGGTACTCACACGTTATGTCGGGGCGCTGCGGGGCGGCCGCATTTTTTATACTTGACTTTTATGACTGAGTGCGCTCACTCATAAAATTTGTCAATACCTTTATTTAGCGTTCAACGCAACAATAACATCAACGTACGTACGTATTAGGTATCACACAAATCAAATTAATCCTTCGATCATGAATTCTTGGAAATCTACTGTTATTCTATTGTGTCTCGCTCACCAGTGAGCTTATGGGGCTGGATTGAATTATCATTTATATGAAATTCTAGTTTTAATTTCTGGCTTATTCGATCAATAATACATGAAAGAAAAATTCAAATCTTTACTAAGAATTCTTAAATACGGTGTACCACAAGGAGGTGTACTTGCACCACTTTTGTTTATTATTTACATAAACGATATGCCAAAAATCGTGAAACATCCCATGTCACTATTTGCTGACGATAGCACAATAACCATCAATTGCAATGACATAAATATTTATGAAACTGATATAATTAATTCATTACAATCTATAATTCAGTGGCTTAGTAATAATAATCTTATATTAATCTTAAGAAAACAAAAATTATACATTTTAATCAAAGATCTCAAAGCGCATCTAATATTAAATTAATTTATGACAACACAACAATAGAAGAAGTATATAATACAAGAAAAAACATGTGGAAAACGTGATTAAAAAAGTAAGTAGTTTAACATATGCACTAAACAAGCTAAGTTTGACAGTCACTAAAGAGACTCTTATTATTGCCTACTATGGTTTAGTGGAGTCCGTTTTAAGATATGGAATCATATTTTGGGGTAACTCAACTTTAAATAAAATTTTATTAAGAACGCAAAAAGGTGCTTAAGTGCTATGTTCGGAATAAAAATTACTGACAGCTGTAGACCGTTATTCAAAGAAAATAAAATTCTAACACTCCCGTCTTTGTATGTGCTTGAAGTAGCCTTATTTGTAAAAAGTAATAATAATTTATTATCTAGACTATCAGACAATGTTATAAGAAACAGGCATCACGGTGATAAACTCTGCGTAGAAAAATGCAAAACAGAAATGATGCTAAAAAGTGTCTATTGTATGGGACCAAAAATTTATAACAAGATTCCAAAGCATTTGAAAGACCTGAATGTAAACCTGTTTAAAATAAAACTCAAAAAACTCTTGATCGAAAAATGCTATTATACTATTGATGAATATCTAAATGACACTTTTTAACATTATTAATTCTAATTACTATGGTGACCAAAATCTATATTCTACTAAATAATATTAATTAATTGACATGTATACTCACAATGACTATTTTTTTTAATTGATATAATTATTTTATTTAATGAATTGTTTTTTTTTATGACATGTTTTTACTATTATGAATTGTTATGGCGTATTTATAATGTATTTTTTAAGATTATTTGATTGACTCTATTCTTTATTTTATTGTTATTACTAGTACTGACTTATTTTAATATTTTAAACTTGCAAGCGTGTAAATGAATGAATTAATTATAACTATTGTTAATTAAGTTTCACACACCATTTAATGGTATAATGTAAGCACAAACTAGATATAAGATAACACCTTTATAACTACATTATGTGAATAAGTGATTTGATTTGATTTGATTTGAATAAAAAATGAATGAGAGTCAGCAATCTTACAAATGTTTATGTTTTCTTTCTGTTATGTCTTCGTGCACGGTGAAAATTTTGAGCTGTTCTTAGCTTTGTTAGCCATTTTATGATTTCTAACCCCATCTAAAACCAAACCAATTGCTCTCTGCGCATCTTCTCTTGAAGTCGGGGTTCCACCATTGTCTAAAGTTGTCGTAGCTAGTGGGGTGTGTGAGGAGAGTGCGGTTGTGGAGAGCGGCGCACATCGCACACACGCTGTCGGTGGTGGACGGGTCCCGGTACCGGTACAGGGTCTTCCACCTGAAGAACTTGTTATACTCGCTCGGGGACCGTATCAGTCTGTCTATAGCAGACGCCAAATCTTCCGAACTTGTGTTCCCTGCGTTCAAATAGGACCCCGGTGGTAGGAACCTGCAGTGGATTTCGATGAAAGTAATGATAACTCATGAGTCATGACTTGATAGATAGGTTTAGACTTTAGAATAATTATTTGATACATGTAAAGGATAAAATACCCGTCCATAGATAGAGTTGATACAAATATCATTTCCATCAAAACGATTGTAATAATCGTTTTTTTTTCCATATGATCAGAAGTAGCTGGAAATAATAACACAAAACTTACCGGCTGTAGTCAGCACCGCCCAGCACGATCGGCACCACGTCGTGCTGCAGCGCCGTCAGCAGCTTCTCCGTCACGTAGTCCTCCGAGAACGAGTTCTCAAACGACAGGTAAAAGAAGTAGTCCCTTTTCAGAACGTTGCCACAATCGTACTTCTTATCGAATCTCGGACACGAGTGATCCCCACACGACCCGTAGATGTCCACCGTCCATCCATACCTCTTTAAAGCCTCCGCCAAATCAGCAGCTACTCGTCCACGATCACTCCTGCTTTTGCAGTTGGAGACGAACCAAGCGACGGCCTTCCTTTTATTCTGTCTGAAATCGAATCCTGCATCGAATTCGACGTCCTGCCACTTCATGCTTGGTTTCGGTCCAACGACCTCGCCTCTTTGGTTCCTGATTTGAATATAAGAGAAGGGGATGTCCGAGTCGAGTTTGTACGTCGCCGTCCAATTGAAGAAGCCGTCCCATCTGCTGCTGCAAATTGGATAGTTGTCCGCCGACTCCATGTTGAAGAAGACGTACTTTTGGCGTGGCGACCTGGCCTTGGGGGGGTCAATATTATCGCTCCGGCCGTTGAAAGCGATCGCATGGAATTTGGTAACATCCTCGCCGAGCAGATTTCTATTGGCGGTCACGTAGCACGACGTCCAGCCGCATTTGTTTTCGATAAATATTCTGTTGCCCTCCTTGAAGAAATAAAATGGCGCGTAGTTTTTAGGTGTCCAGAGAAGAATATATTTTATATTTGGTTTCTTATGTAATTTTTTAATCAATCCCATATTTTTTACATAGCTGTCGGAGTTCTGTGATTTCTCAAGCTTAGGGACGAGGTCAGAGGGTGTGCAGCGTGGGTAGAAGTACCCAGTGACGAAAAAACTTAGCCCAAGGAGAGCTACAAGCATGGTTTTCGTTGAAACTCTCCATAATGTGTGTGGCAAGTTTACGTTCTCATATTTATAATCACGCTTCCTTAATTCGTATTTCATATTTTCGTTTAATAATTTGAATTATATATTTGGTACTGCGTAACATTATTCTCTATCTCTATTCCTTCCTGGTTTTTTTACGTTTTCATTATTCTGTAATTGAAAAACATTCAGCATTAAAACAAGTTTTTTTTAAGTTTATAACATAAACTGAAAAATTTTAATAGTGTTAGGCGCCACTTTGTTTCTGTGCTAGATAGATATCAATAAACAATTATTATTTATATTACAAGGTATACTCGAGGGGGCGCGGAAAAATTATAATATGCACGAATTCATCTCGCACTTGGCCTGTAAGTTTTTTTGCCATATGTTATTGTGACTTTTAAAAATAAAAAATAAATTACCCGCAGGTTTAATACTTACTTACCGAACAATATTTGTCAATATATCAAAACTCCTTTATGTATTGCATTATTTTACGATCACTTTAAACACAGCTGTGTAAGTAAAACACTTGTAACAAACTGATTAGGAATGTGTGGCTAATGCCCAATAGACAATACTTTGATACGTATTATAGTACACCTTAAGGGAATTAGCTCTTTTAAACGTATGGAAAATGCACGGATTGCAAGAACAATGTATGATGCAGTTATGGAGTAAGAAGACAATGGATAATTTGTGGTTGTGATGATGAAGTCCGACCTTGGTGGTAAGTAGGTCGCACCTCGTCGGAGGTTGTCAGTACAGTAACGAAGGCACATCGCACTTGTCGTAGTTAACACTATGGTGACCATGTACCAATGCGACACATTCCAACGATAATTTGTTAATAGCATTATTTATAATATTATTATCATAATTTATGCAGATAGTGGCAATTATCCCAAGATTTTCGTAAAAAAACTTATTTGACATAATATTTTATAATCGTCATAAATTAAATATCATAATTTGTAAAAATTAAATATTTTTGACCGACTTCCAAAAAGGAGGAGATAATACGTTCGGCTGTATGTATTTTTGGAGTTTACTCCTTAAGAATCGATTTTCATATATAAGGCGCCCGGTATGAGAAAAATCCGAGAGGTAAAACCTACTAACAAGTAACGAAACAGGTTGTTTAAGCAACTGAAAGCATAAGCCAACACATCAATTTGATTGATCATCATCATCACAACCATAATTATACCATGGGTCAACTCACTATGACCCAATTATTGGTACTTTTCGTGATATTTTGCATCGAAGCAGTTGTTTTTGATGATGATTTCGCTGTTTGTGGACCGATTTTCAAAATTCTCGTGTTGTTGTATATGATGTAATCTTAATTTTGTATAACAATTACGAAAGTGGTGAGCTGATGATGGGATCTATAAGCAAACGAGGGAAATCCTTTAAATTTATCAAAACACTCATATATTGTTTCTAGTAAGTTAAACATATGTTACGAATAAGGGAAATTTCATACGAAGGTCCAAAGTCACTGAATAGAACTCCTGAACCTTTAAAGACAAAAGTTTGGAAATTGCAGCATCGCTTAGATAACTGCAAGCAAATACCACAATTTCGCTTACAGTAACATAATATGAATAGTTAACATTCGTATTGGTTATTTACGCATAAAGCTTTATTTTGTAGATACCTAAAAAGGGTGAAATTATTATTTTTAACAAAAAATTAAAACCGACTTCCAAGGTAAAAACAATAGTAATATGAACTAAAAAGTATTAAATAACTCTTACTCTTTAATAGTGTCTTTTTCAGAATTCGTTTAAATTTCAACTATTTCTGTACAGTGTACATACTACAGTCTTCATTACTTTGAAGTCGGTACCAATCCCAAAAGTTTCAGATACGGTATTCTAAGTTCTGACATTACTGAACTCACGAATAATTAATTAGCTGGTACCGACTTCAAAATAATGAAGACTGTAGTATGTACAGAAATAGTTGAGATTTAGACGAATTCTGAAAAAGGCACTATTAAAGAGTAAGAGTTATTTAATACTTTTAGTTCATATTACTATTGTTTTTACCTTGGAAGTCGGTTTTAATTTTTTGTTAAAAATAATTATTATTATTAGGTATTGTTCTTCCTCTCTATTTTGAATATTAGTCATCACTATGTAAGGCACACTTTAATTGGGAAGATAAACTATTTCCTATAAGTTATAACATTTCCAGCTACCAGTAGCGGCGTTAGGAGGGGCAACGCTAGGCGCCGCGTCGGATAAAAAGGGGCGCCGAAGGCAGAGGAATTAGGAAAAGGCTCGCCCAGCCGGCCTAAGATGCGCAAACGAGAAAATTTTGTCTACAAGTTTTCTCGGAATTTTATATATAAGATTTTCTCGATGTTTGATGGTTTGTCTCTTCATCTCTATTGACCCTAGCATGATAAACATTTTTCTGGTGTAGATCTGTCATCGAAATAACACATTCGTATCGAGTTTTGTCGAAATAATGTCGAGATTTTGGCATTCTGAGACGAGTAGTTTTTAATTATCTCGAGAGTGAGATATCTCGTTGGCGCATGCTAAGCTGGCAGGGCGCTGGTAGTACTAAAACGGCACTGTCAACTACTCATTGAAATATTGTGTTGTGATTGGATGTTGTGACAATAAAAAATAAGCAAGTTTCTAATGTTATTAAGATTGCATTTTTTCAATTGAGGTCAAATGATCAATGATCTTTTGGCCATTAATATGATAATTTTATCTATCAATTTAGCCGCTAAAGTAGCTCATTATATTACATATCCCACATCGTTTAATATGACTTCCTTCTCAGTATGTATCATTTAAGTATTTTAAACTTAAAAACTATCATAATATTTCTGTCTGCCTCCCACCATTCCCAGCTTTAGTATTTAGAGATTGCAACAGTCTAGCTATAACGATTACTACACAGCCTGATGACAGACAGATAAACAGACAACAAAGACTTACTAATTAAAGCCCTAACTTCTCTTTGGGAATATTAGAATTAGGACCTACTTACCTAACAATTCTTACTGCCACACTTTCATACCCTATATTGTTTGATCTTAAGCTTAGGAGTCACAATTATTAACCTTATTTCCGTGGTGCTCCCCCTTAAGTTCTTTGACTTTCGTTCATTGCAACTTTGTGCTGTCTCCCGCTTTTATGGGGAGGGAAATTGGAATCTTCCTACTCCTCCTATTTTCTTCTGATTAATTTCGTTACGGGTCCCAAGACAGATTTAGCATGTCCCTCGGGCTCCCTGAGATCATATCAAAGGGTTTTCGTGGTTGGATACCGCTGTCGATACTGGCGACACAGGAGATACAGTGGTGGGAATGTGTGGTGGGCCAAAGCCCGTTTTTAAAAAAAAAATCTCTACGTTTGATTTCTGTCTGAGCTGGTACCGCCGTCTAGCATGAAAACATTGCAGTAAAGTATTCCGCCGGGACTTGTCCAATGCGCTTGTTATTTTCCACAAAATTTCCACAAAATCATGGCGACCCTGGTGGGTTATGGCGCGTCATTAATTATTAACTCCTTTCAGTCACGATTACAGCTCGCCGCCCGTTATCTACCATCGCCTAATGGTGATTGCTGACAATAATTACCTTCGACAATAAGCTTTGTAAACATGCTGCGACTTAATGCTCCGAATTTGGTTTGCCATTAGGATGAAGGATTACCACACCCGATTCTTATACCTTGAATCCTTGAATGTCAAGGTTTCAGGATTGTCTTGCTTACGCGTATGCTCGGCCGAATGCGGGCTCTACACTCGCGGCGCGAAAGCCCGCGAAGGCCGCGAACCGCGAGTGCGGAGAATTTCGCAGCTTTGTGTTTGCGCTTCGCGTAGCTTCGTATTTGTACGCATCGTATTCACGGCGCGTAGCATCCGTGAATCGCGGCCGCGATTCGCGCCGCAAGTGTAGAGCCCGCATAAGGCAGGTACCGACAAATATAAAATGCCACTTTATGACATATCACACAGGCCATACAGCTGTGCTCTGTCGGCTGTAAGACACCTGTGCACTCGGGACGGGACTATAAAGCGACATTCGAGGTTAAAGAATCAGGACCCTGATATGGAAAATTCGGTCCCATTGACATGACAACAAACTCTTGTCAGTCACCTCGCGTGTCGCTTATCACAGTAGTCAGTAGTTAGGATTTTTGACAGCTGTTTATCTAACGCTGTTGATTGGTAAATATGGCCAATGGAAAAAACTGGACGGATCGGCCTGAAATTTAGCAGGTGATCAATAATAGTACCCCCAAGGGGATAAAATAGGGGATGAAACTTTGTCAATTTTAAACCGATCGGACTGAGACTTTGATACTTACCTAATTAATAATAATACTTACGCAAGCGAAGCCGCGGGCAAAAGCGACTAATTTATATACTCAACAGTTTTAATGTTTTCAGTTATTCTAATTTCCGTATTTTTCTTTGTTGCCAAAGCAATAACCTTTTATCGATACGACAGTAAACCTGTAAATACATTTTGAATAAGGCGACCCTCACAAAAAATTCTATTATTCCTCACAATAAAATAAAAGAAATAACGCGAAATCTCTTTGTTATGTTAAAAATAGATAATTATGCGAAATAATATCACGCCGTTTTGACCCCTGTGGGAGTCGGCGTACACACCAAATTCGTATGATAATTTATTATTCCGACCAATTCTGTGGTTATCGTGATCAGGGTTGACAAAATATTTTCGTAAACCAAAATAATTGAAAAGAGATTTATATTACACCATTATATTTAAATATTTATTATATTGAGATCAATGACAATTAACATAATATTATAATATTACTAGCTGTCCCGGCAAACGTTGCTTTGCCATAATATAAAGTATTTCGCCCATATTATTTTATTGAAGTGACTAAATAAGTATGTCGCCATGGCAACGTCGATCGCTATCCCTTCGCACAAACAATGGTCGCCGTCAGTCTCAGGTTGTAATAATTTACTATTATTTATTCAACAAATGCACTTATCAATATATAAAGTACCCAGTAACCGATTCTCAGACCTACTGAATATGCATATAAAATTTGGTAAAAATCAGTAAAGCCGTTTCGGAGGAGTTCGTGGACTAACATTGTGACACGAGAATTTTATATATAAGATAAGATGTTGATAATAAGTTGCGAAACGCACTCAAAAAATCTTCAATGTTTTATATCGTCACAATCAACGTCAAACAACAAAAAAATTGCAATGAAACTGAACCAATTTAAAGTCCGTTGGTTTAAACTTTAAAGGGGGTCAATTAAACTAGCCTCTTGACAATTCTCAATTATATAATTATACACCTACAGTATTTACAACCAATAATCATGAAGTAGATTAAAAAAAAAAAACTTCTTTTGCACTGGAAAATAATCATAAATTATGTTTCCCTTAACTTACGAGTATAACCGCATATTATATTTCCAGAATACAATAAATACAATAAAATGATTGTTTCGTAGGCCTCAACGTATATTTTACCAAAATCGGTACAGCGGTTTAGGCGTAAAAGACAGAGACACATCGCATTTATCCAAACTTCGTATTCGTTCTAACAAGAAAAGTAAATACATGATAACATGACTGATTAGTGGCAACCCTAACCGCGATGTATTGTCCAGACAGAGAAATTTAAATTCGATTTAATACAACAATGAGCACACCCTGTACAGGTTTTTCTTCAGAATGCGAGGAAAAACTTTTGCTTTTGATGTTATACTGCTTGTAAGATTATAGAATCTTTACACTTTTTAACCGCATTTGAAGAGGAAGATGTTATCTACATAAACATTGTAAAGAGGAAAGTTTTTTGTTCAAATCTAAATATATATAACTCAAATGTGACTGACTGACTGACATAGTGATCTATCAACGCACAGCCCAAACCACTGGACGGATCGGGCTGGGCATGCAGGTAGATGTTATGACGTAGGCATCCGCTAAGAAAGGATATTGATAAATTCCACCCCTAAGGGGATAAAACAGGGGATGAAAGACTTACGTAGATACGATAAGTCATAAGAGAGAAAGAAATACGTCTTCTTAACGTGAGCGAAACCGCGGGAAAAGCTAGTATAATATAATTGTTACATACTTACGAAATTTTGAAAAGCGATATAAAATTTCTGCGTGATTACACTAGAAAGACCAGAACCCTTTTAAATGGCTTCATAGGTTTAATATTACACTGTGCTAAAGTTAAAATTATTGTTCTACTATATTTAAACTTGTTGCATATTGTATTACTCAGACAATTATAGTTTAAACTTACTTTATAGCTATTTTATAGACCAACATTAAAGATAGTACTAAGGATACATATTACATACATTTTAAAACAATCACATGACGTAGGTACTAGTATTCTCTGCTCAATCCGATGTCTTTAATAAAGTAGGTAAGTATGTCAAAAATATGTGAATAAGGTCAGTTTGTTATAAGAACATATTTTTAATAATTTTTTTCCAAATGTGAATAAAGATTTGTAATACCTTCACCTCGTAGAGCCTCTACGGGCGGCGTAGGCCAGATGAGTAAATTTTGTGATTAAAATTTTCAAAGTTTTAATTTCAATTTTAATTATCTTAGTGTAGTAGTAAATATCTTAGTATATTCTAATATTACCCTATAATATATTATAGTATAGTATTAGTATAGCTTAATGTATGACATTAACTTTATGCTTATTTCCCAATGTGTCCAACGTTGTTCCGAATATTGTGGCGTAACTTCTTAATAATTATTGTACCACCCAAGTAGAATAAGCTAAGTTATAATTTTAAGTGAGATTAATTATTAATAAAGATGCATTGGAGGAGACCAGTCGTTTTTATTTAAAGCTCTACAAGTCCAAACTCTTGACTAATACCAATACTTTAACTTATTTCACACTGAATTATTTAAGGAAGTCCGAGTAAAGAAACGTGATGAATAATAACGCCTCAGAAACAGTCTAACACTGGCTGGCGAAATTTAAAAAAACTGAAATAATTTTCACTTTCAAATAGCATAGATATATGAGATAACTATTATTGGATTCTGTGAATGGGAGATTTTGTAACCGAGCTTACGAAGACCCTAAACCTCCATTGTTAAGTTTTACTTTTGTCGCAAGTTGCACCGAATGATATTTCATTCTCATCTCCAGAGACCACACAGTACTCCAACATCCTCGTGTAAAAGGTTACTAAGACAAGTTAGCAGGCTTACCAATGACCAGCAATCGGCATATACAGGATTTACAACATAATACAGGAGAAACAAAGTGATAATACTTTACGGTGTGTATGTGTTCCTTATATAGAGTTTACTGTGAAAGTAGCAGCGCTAAAAGAGTTTTTTTTTGTTATTTGTATGGGCAAGCAGGCGCTTTCACAAAAATTCATCACACTGAGGCCAGTGTCATGATTTTTTCCATACAAAAGTAACTAGCGCTAATATTTTTTACTTTTCACAGCGAACTCCATACAGGATACCTATTATACACCTCCGAAAGTATTACCTATCACTTAGTTTTGTTACACCCTGTAGGCTGTATACACACTTAGGGCCTGTTTCACCGCTTCCTGATAAGGTGCCCGATAGGCTTATTTGACAGATTCTCCATACTCTATGTGTCAAGTTAAGTGGTGGATAGCCTTATCAGGAAGCGGTGAAACAGGCCCTTAATATCATTTCAATCATGATACCTTCGTGTAAATGTTAAGTACATAATATTATTATTAAATATTATGTTTTTCACATAAGTTAAAGAATGATAATATTATACACAGGATAAAAGCTAACATTCAATTTCAAAGTATCCCAAGGATTTGACTAAAGCCATTGTCCACGAAACAATAAAATATAAAAATGATTTCACAAATTCTCTCATCTAACTGGGATAATGCCTACTGCAACGCAAGGAAAAAGATACTGGGAACATAATCGGGCCTGTGTGGGCCTAAGCCACAGAATAGATAGACACAGAAAGCTTGCTCGTATCCGTATTCATTATACAATAAAGTACTAACAAATAAGTAAAAACTTATAGAGGTCGAAAATCTTTGTTTTTTTTTTTTAATCCACGATAACTGAAAAACACAACAAGCATGGTCGCACAGGTGCACACTGCACTTAACTGCAAATCAGTGTTATTTTTATTGGTTAGTTACTATTATAGTAAGTAGCCATAGTTTACACGCAGGCCGCAGCACCTAGACTTATTTCTTTTTTTTTATCAATAAAGACTGCGCTGTCTGCTTATTTTAACGCTAATGTGTATCATCTCTCATATCATAGATTCCCCATATGAAACTGATTAAAATACATGTGTATCATTCATGACTCGTGATATGAAGCTCTCTTCTGCTGCCGTCTACTCTGTGGCACGAGCATGGGTCTGTCGGACCACAATAAATCTCTGGAGGATAATCCGGCGGTGGCTGACTCGCGCCTTTGTGATACCGTGTCCAGCCTGACTCATACAACTCCAAACACCCAATATACGGTGATACAGCTACGGACAGAATCGTAAAGCTATCTATTAGTTTGTGAATGCAGGAGATATAGTGATCATAGTTTGTTTTAAACCGACTTAAAGAAAGGAGGAGGTTTTTTTTATTAAATAAGGGAGCAAACGAGCAAACGGGTCACCTGATGGAAAGCAACTTCCGTCGTCCATGGACACTCGCAGCATGCATGGAGCTGCAGGTGCGTTGCCGGCCTATTAAGAGGGAATAGGGTAATAGGGGAGGGTAGGGAAGGGAATAGGGTAGGGGACTGGGCCTCCGGGTATCTCACTCACTCGGCGAAACACAGCGCAAGGTTTGCTTGAGTCGGTTATTTTTTTTTATGTTTGTTCACGGATAGCATCGTCGTTTATGTAAATAGTAATTTTGTTAATGTTTTTTGGTTGGAAGGAAGACATTTCAATGGTGGGCCCAATGTAAGGAAATACTGCTTGAAGACTTTTTTTAATTGTTACTGATAATAATCCGAGAAATCTGTAATTATTTACCAGCTAGAGACAGACAGACGTACCCACATTATATTATAATTATATTTCTTGCATTTTTATGATTGAATGTCTTTCTAACGAATGAACTATAGCTGTATTCTCTCTACCCAATACGTTCATATACAAAATAACAGTAACAGATGAACAGTTAAAAGTAACAGGAAATGAGGAAAGTGCGTAGCGCACGCAAAGTAAAACGCATGCAACACTAAAAATTCAATTTACACTCATAAATAAAGACTGCATTATAAACATGACTTTTTATTTTGAACAATTTTGAACAACGGAAATATTAATAATACTACTAACGGTAGAAATACTATTGAAAACCTCTGAAATCGGTCGATAAATAATCGGAAGGTGAACAGAGATATTACGGAAACGATGTTACACCAGTAAAGGGGTTTAAGTGGGACAAAATTCGCCGACAATAAATTAGGGATAGGGTGGAGTGGGCTCCGTAATCCGCTTACGGCGCTGCTTTGAGCAGATTCCCGCAGTGGACACAGATATCAAATATTATACTGTCCGCACGAAACCGATACTGAAATGTTGCATGCTGAATACAACGAAAACATTTATTAAAAAAAAAAACAATTTCACTCAAGATAAATCTAACAACATCCCTCAAGCTAACAAGCCCTTTACGCTCTAGAAATGTAGAACTTGCCAAAGAATATATTATGTACTTATACATTAATAAAATAATCTATATCTACTTATTTGAAAGGGCTTATCTCGCGAACTACTGGAGCATTTCTTATGTTATTTGGCACAGATAAAAAGTAGACCACGTGAAGGATCATAGACTATCGATTTCAATCATTTTTTTAGTGGCTATATATTTTATACCCGTGCGACGCCGGGGCGGGTCGCTAGTACATATTATAAAACAAAGTCGCTTTTTTCCCTCATGTCCCTTTGTTCCCTTTAATCTTTAAAACTACGCAACGGATTTTGATGATTGTTTCAGTGTTAGATAGCCCATTAATCGAGGAAGGCTATAGGCTATATTTTATCACGCTAGAACTAATAGGAGCGAAGAAATAGAGAAAAATGTGGAAAAAACGGGGAAAATTATTTGAAAGGGCTAACTTGAACGTGCTAATCCCAGGAACTACTTGTCCGATTTGAAAAATTCTTTCAGTATTAGCCTATTTATTGAGAAAGGCTATAGGCTATATTTTATCACGCTAAGACTAATAGGAGAATGTGGAAAAACGGGGCAAATTATTTGAAAGGGCTTATCTCGCGAACTACTCGAGCAATTTTTATGTTATTTGGCACAGATAAGAAGTAAACCACGTGAAGTATCATCTATGGCTATCGATTTTAATATTTTTTTCAATGGCTATATATTTTATACCCGTGCGACGCCGGGGCGGGTCGCTAGTTATTGAATAATTAAATACACTCAAAAAACATGTCTTTCAGTAAAGATAGTATGTGAAGACTTTAAAAAATAGGCATTTTCCTTACCTAATTATTAACAAATACCCGTGAAATGTAAACGTTGGGCTAAATCCTTTAAGGTGAACGCAGATTTGGCCGCACCGCACGCACCGCTGTCGCCGCATTCGGAATTCTTCATATAAAGAATGTAGAAGTTGCGAAGACTGCGGCGCGGGTAGGTATGCGAGCTTGCCTATAACTTCATATAAAGAATTCCGAATGCGGCGACTGCGGTGCGTGCGGTGCGGCCAAATCTGCGTTCACCTTTTTTGACACTTGAGACGAAATATTCATATTCTGGCCTTTCATATATTTTCACGAACGAGTATGTAAGGCAATAAGCAAATAAATATTTATAGGTTATGGAACTGGTCATAAATTACTAGGTTATAGAAAAAGTTAGGCGCTACTTCAAGTTATAGGAAGCAGGCGAGGAATCAGATAGATAATGTAACTCCTCCTGAAGTGTATGATTTCTTCAAGGTAAGGTTTTTTTAAAGCTCGAATTAGAGATAGCTACTTTTCAGAAAGTACAATTTTTAGCCGCCATAGCCCGTAGCATAGATTTACTTTATCTTGTCTAGTTTTGTGTAAACAATTATCACCTACAAAATTATTTTTAGCGAATGATCTAGAAGCTATTAATATTGTATATTTTCATCAAAAAGTGGTTACGTTCGCTAACTGTTCATTAGAAAAATTTGTACTCTTCCTGGCAAAACAGTTGTTTCGGATGACATAATATCACATCACTCCAAAACGACATGACTCTGTGTAACCCAATGATATCTTATACGTACGAGCAATTCTTGTATATATATATATATGGTTCGTGTAATATTACACACGGTACTGCTCGCCATTCTGTTATGCTGCTCGGTCATATAGCTAGTTCTACTCATGTACAGATCTGTTAGTTGTTACGTTCATACTATTTTCCGGCTTAAAACTCTTCAGAGCAATTTTCAAATTCAAAATTGGACTTTGACAGATAAGTGAAACAAAAGATACGAAATGCCATTTACATAAATGAGACAGACTGAATAAAAGACGACCCAATTGGGTCGTATTTGAGTCTTCACAACGCGCACGGTAGTAACATAATATCTGCTTTGAGTTTTTTAAATAATATCATTGATGTAACCGCTACTCGCTAATGCCTAATACCGTACAATACCCCGGAACAGGCAGTTTACACACAAGTTGGTACATTCGCGCAACATGTCGCGCGGGGGAGCCCGGGGACCCGACTACAGTTTTATCGCGACACTTTTCAATAATTTATGTGATAACACACGCACGCGGCGCCCGCTCTCCCCTCCTGACGTAACAATTCCTTGCGATGGCATTTTATGTCTCAGATTTGTGATTTGCTGCTTTTTGGTGCAGCAATGTAAAAATGTCAGATGATGATTTTTATCAGCTAAATGCTGCTAGCAGACCAACAAAGGTCAAAAGGAAAAGCAGGAAAGGTAGTAAAAGAAAGGAAGGAAGGATGGTGGTAAGAAATAGAAGCTAGTTTTACTATCAGAGAGTTGATTCATAGATAGATTGCAGGCCTACGCTATTTGGGCGCGATGTGTCAAACCCAACAGACAGAAGTTGACAGAACATGATTATCATTGGACTGACATAATTTGACCAAATGACGCAGGTCCGTCGTCTGCCTATGAATCAATTTCTTCGATAGTACATTAAGGGTCACCGCAGATATACAATTTCAAGTTGGCCGACTATCGTATTTAAACTAAATTACTTACGTAATATCGCAATTTATTTGGACAACTTTTAAGTTGTAGGTAATCGGAAAGGAATCGAAGTTACTTGCAAAAATGTGCGAGCTCTCATAAGTCGCTATAGCTATAATTGGTATACTGTGCGACTTAGTTGACCAACTTAAAATTGTAAGTCTGCGGTCGCTCTAATTGCTTGTTGTAGAAGACTGTACCTGGCCGTTAGTTTCAGCAAACAATACAAAACTTAAGTTGTAGAAGCCAGGAGGTTTGTCCGTAGAATGTAGAAGTATTCATTACGCTTTAAAAACGTAGCTGTAAAACCTGTATTACACCATTGAGATATAAGTACGTAGTACTTATAATATCTCAATCTATTACACGTTTCTCAAACTAAAGAAGACATTAAACAACCCATAGAAATTCTTACGTGTTTAATCGCACTTATTAGGCTTACGCTAAGTAACTAGCAAGTTAGCCAGCCGGTAAGTGGATAGTCCGGCTCCGGCTTCGGCCTTTCCCGCTGATTTCCGGATATTCCCACTTTTCCCGCACAAATTTTCCCCTCCACGTATTTCACGAGATTCGTTAAACGCTAATCCCCGTAGTTTTGCCAGCGTTAACCCCGAATATACCAGATTATAGTGTAGTTCCAGAATTTATTAAAATATGTAAACATAATCCATCCATTTTAAAGTCGATACCAGTCCATCGTCGACCATCATCGAAAATTTTCCGTGATCCTTTGCATAGAACGATTAAGTTAGCTGGCACCGACTTCATGAAGATTGGATACAGAAATAAGGTTAAGGCGAATTATGAAAAAGACACTAATTATAAATAAGAATTATTTAATACTTTTTAGCTCATTAAGAATACTTCTATTGTTTTTACCTTGGAAGTCGGGTTCAATTTTTGTTTAAAATATTTTAAAAAATTTTGGTGACTGTAGGTCAATCGAGGTCCATAACACGGTATAAAGAAAAAAATAATAAATAATTTTGAGATATATTATAGGGGTTTTGAATTTGACAACTAGCAACACCGAGCCGCCGCAGCCTTACTTACACATACCCACTTATAGCCCGTAAAGGCATCGAAACTTTTACTATAGACGATTCTCGCTACTCGCCGTAAGCTTTATTTCAAAGTACTTACTGTTACTGTTTTATTTACTTTTGTTTCATCAATACTAGCGTCAAACACTATCGAAGTGTTTTATTCAAACAAAAGTAGCTATCCAAAAATCATTGGGGAAAAAACAAGAAAAGAGTTTGAAGTGTTTACTCACTATTAACAATCCATACTAATATTATTAGCACGAAAGTATATCTGTCTGTACCTCTGTCTGTTACCTCTTCACACCCAAACCGCTGAATCAATTTTGTGAAAATTAGGTATAAGTCGATACTGCAATTCCTGGCATAAGTTTAAACTATAAAAGTCCCCGCGCGATAAACAAATTTTTGCGCAATGAAGTTATGGACGCCATCTAGAACACTATAATAGTTACATTAGAGCAGAGATTCCCAAACTTATTTGTCTACCGGCCACTTTAAGAACAAGTTATAGCGCTCCCATTGTTTCAATTTAAAATGCATCCACTATCCAGATAAAATCCCCCCAGGCCTCAACACAACGCCCCCATTTTTTTCCCACACCACCCTTCAGTCCTTCAGCGCCCACAAGGGGGCGTTATCGCCTTTGGGAAAGGCTGCATTAGAGGTTAGACTTTAAATACTCATTGGCTTTCAGTACACAAAAACATAAAATATACCTTTCAAGAAGTTTTCCTAACTTTTCCTTTATTTGTCATGTATTTGAGGCACGTTGTTTAACTGTTGTGGAACAACCTTAATGTAATTGAATCTGCCTCCACAAAGCCGACGTAAAGTTGTTTGGTGAATAATACACGACCGACAAATAAAACACATGGCCTGCTGACTAGGACACAAGCGGAACGATAAGCGACAAAACAGAGAGTCCATACTTCAATTTATTATTTAAAACCGAAGACGAATTCAAGACTTGACTGATAAATAAACATAATATTTCTTTATATAAGGCCGTGAAACGGAAAATCAATCCATCCATTTAAAAACAAACCTGAAAAACTTCCAAGCCAAGCCCAAGTGCGAGTTGGACTCGCGCACGAAGGGTTTCGTACCATTATAGAACAAAAATTATGTTTTTTGTATGGAAGCTCCCTTATTTATCTATTTTATTAAAATTGTATTATTAATTTATAAACTATAAATGAAATTGAGTATTTTGTGAACATTTGCCTTCATTGAAATCGAGCAAAAAATTGCATAAACAGAAATCTAGCTATAGCGGTTCTTGAGATTCACTAATATTAACCCTTTTTTACCCTTTGGGTACGGAACCCTAAAAACGAGTTTTATAACGTTAGAGATTTGTAATAATTTAAATAATAATTTATTGCTAGCTTGCATATAGAAAAGCGTGTTTTAAGGATGTATATAAGGTCAAATTCCATAGTACATCCAATTAAATTATGAAAGTACTAAATATGTAAAAAATTGGACACCCAGACACATATTATTAATTAAAATGATTATTTATGATCGGTTTTTGAGGAATGATTCGATATTAAATTATTATTGAAAAAAATTGAGATGCAATTTGACCAATGGTCGTCAAAGAGAATATAATCACTACGTATGGTCGTGTTCGTTCGGATGCGCAAAGTTAAAAATTAGTGTCAGTGTTAGTGTCATGTGCCAAAATCTGACAAAAATTTATGTTAATTTCTATTATTGCACATGCGCGAAAGCTGCACGTCATGCGCATTGAAAATGACAGAAATATGTCTAATCTAGCAACTGTGAGCTGTATCGCCATTACTTTTCCAAGGAAAGTTTTCATGAATTTCAATTTGAAATATTTCCTCAGAATTACCGGTGACCCCACTGTTTTTTGGGCTTTAAAAATCGCAAATCGTACAAAGAAATTGATAGCAGTTTTTTAGCTCTTTATCTTTGATACAAAGCTCCCAATTTTGACGAATTCTCAAAAATTATAACACTTCCGGCAAAAATTACGTACGATACATAGAAATTTTAAAATGAATTATTTCACATAACTTGTCGGTAAGATATTGATTTTTTGGTATCAATCGATGCAGGATGTTTTATTCTACTATATATTTCTAATTTAGCTCAAAATCTTTGAATTTATAAATGTTATATACATCCTTAAAGGGTTACAGCCTCAATTAAAAAAACATTAAAATGACTAGATTCGACTGAGTCGATCTTAACATCGCTAACCGCTGCTCTCGTGGGCGTGATCTCGCAAATCCAATCTGATTTAGACGGTGGGCAGTCCATCTGCGAGCTACGCGGTGCATAAATAACGCACGTCGGGCCTCATCCGATGGATCCTGTACGACTGATGGCCGCCCAGAGAACTGATGCGGGATGCCTAATGTTGCCCGCGAATTGAGCCAGATTGCCCCTCATAACGGTGAATAAAGCTCATCTGCAGTGGTTACGTTTTAAATAGGAATTTGATAAGATTCGTCATTATGTTACATAAAAGCAAGATAGTATATGTTGTAGCTTCGATCAAATATTTGATCGAAGGGTTGTAGCAATAAATTGCGTGAGAACTGAAACGTTTTTAATTTTTTTCTATAATTTGTGGACGTCCCCTTATAGATCAGACTAATCCTTCCCTTATCTTTCTTTGTTGTTATTTTTAATCGATAAGCAATCTGTGCAAATTAAAAAGTTCTGTATTCTGAATTGTGTACTATCAGAGAAATTGATTCATAGGAATATGACGGACCTAAGCTACGTAATGCCAGACTCCCAGAGTGGACAGAACTATACTTTACTCGGCAAAACATGGCGATAGCGGTCATTGACTCCCTGTCAAAAACTTGTCATTTTCTTTATAAACCGCGATTGACAACGAAGTGTCAAGACGTGTCAGAAGCAATCGTGGCTTTGTATAGAAAATGACAAGTTTTTGACAGAGAGTCAATGACCGCTACCGCCATGTTTCGCCGAGTACAGTACAGTAATGTGGTCGCGTTTTTCAATAAGGGTTGAAACTTAATACAAGTTGGCGCTATGTAGCCGTCAGGTCTATCATTTCAATTATCGTGTCAAACTGCTGTCATATGTCACGAATTAGCTTTCACATGTCTGTCTGACACGACTTTTAACACGATAGACCTGACGCAACATTATGGCGCCATACAACTGTCATTGAATTGATATAACGCGACATAATAATGACATAATAATGGAGAAGGTCCGCCATCTGCCTAAGTGTAAGTACTCACATACGGTTTTGCTTGATCGAGCAATCACGTAGAGTAAAAACCACGGCTCGGGGCTTGGTCCACACATTTAGCATTTAGTTTTACTCCAGTTCGAAGAAAATTGTCAAGCCGGCTCGATTCGAGCCTTCAAACTGGCTCGATGCGAGCCTTCGAGCTGTGAGTTTTGCGGTCCACACTGTGGTTTTTGCTCGACTTCGAGTAAAACTATCGAGCAAAACCGTATGCGAGTACTTAGCATTACTGTCGCACTCAGAAGTCAGAGAGACATTTAATTATTATGATTAAACTTCAATTAATAATTGTACAGTTTGACAGATAATGTAATCTTATGTCAAAATTTTAAATTAATTACATTTAAGTAATTAATGTTCCACTCTGAGTGCAGCAGTTAGAGACGAATATTGATAACTAACCTAACTGTTATTCAAATATGAAGATTTTGACATAAGCCATATACATTATCTACCAAACTCTTCATTAAATTCAAGTTTAATCACTATTACCTTGATCGTGGGAAAGCCAGACACAATAGATATTCAATTGTTATGCCGGCTGCCAGGGGCCGCTTGGGAGTTGATGGGATAATTGAATGTCTCTGAATCAATTTGGCCGTATGAATCAATTTCTTCGATGGCAATCTAGATTACTGATTATAATCCATGCATTACGAGGACTTACGGTACAAATTGTCAGTAAGCCGTGTCATTACAGACACGTTATATAAACGCGCGGGATTACGCACATAATCCCGAGTCGCGCGACGCACGCACGCTCTTGTCGGCTTTACAAGCCAACAAATCAACTGTCAACAACTAATTACCGGGACCGATTCTTGTCGCCTCGAATTGTTCGTGCGAATGGGTGTCAAATTCCGCGAGCAGACGAACGAAGGCCGAAGTCCCTTTTCGTACACACTTTTCTGGCTTCTATGTAATGCATCGGATTTCCGGCGTGTGTGTGTGCGAAGTGTGAAAAGAGATTAAGGGCGGGAAATCATTAGAGACGCAGCAGTCTCAAGAATAAACTCAAGATATTGCAGTAGTGCTAGGCACTAGCTAGTCTTAAGAGTCCGTATACGATTTTTTGCCGATTTTGCCGAAATTGCAAAGGTTCGCTACAGAAATATTGTTAGGTTTTTTCCCCTTATTAGACTAAAAAAAATATATTAATTATTAGATTTAAAATATACTAACTATATGACCGAGCTTCGCTCGGTATTCAAAAAATTCAAAGAACACACATAAAATGAAATTTTATGAAAATGCGTATTTGACGTGGGAGAGCCATGCTTCGGCACTAATGGGCCGGCTCGGCCGGAGAAATACCACGTCCTCACAGAAAACCGGCGTGAATCAGCGCTTGCGCTGTGTTTCGTCGAGTGAGTGAGTTTACCGGAGGCCCAATCCCCTACCCTTTTCCCTTACCTACCCTTCCCTATTTCCTTCCCTACCCTTCCCTATTTCCTTCCCTACCCTCCCCTATTACCCCTTAAAAGGCCGGCAACGCACCTACAGCCCTTCTGATGCTGCGAGTGTCCATGGGCGACGGAAGTTGCTTTCCATCATGTGACCCGTTTGCTCGTTTGCCCCCTTATTGCATTAAAAAAAAATGATTCCTAGCTAGATCGATTTATCGCACCCGAAAAGCCCTATACATACTAAATTTCATGAAAATCGTTGGAGCCGATTCCGAGATTCCAATTATATATATATATACTAGCGACCCGCCCCGGCGTCGCACGGGTATAAAATATATAGCTACTGAAAAAATTATTAAACCCGATAGCCTATGATCCTTCACATGGTCTATTTCTTATCTGTGCCAAATAACATAAAAATTGCCCCAGTAGTTCGCAAGATAAGCCCTTTCAAATAGTTTCTCCCGTTTTTTCCACATTCTCCTATTAGTCTTAGTGTGATAAAATATAGCCTTCCTCAATAAATGGGCTATCTAACACTGAAATTATTTTTCAAATCGGACCAATAGTTCCTGAGATTAGCGCGTTCAAATTAGCCCTTTCAAATAATTTTTCTCTATCATCATCATCATCATCTACACATTTTCCTCTATTTCTTCGCTCCTATTACTTTTAGCGTAATAAAATATAGCCTATAACCTTCCTCGATAAATGGGCTATCTAACACTGAAAGAATCATCAAAATCCGTTGCGTAGTTTTAAAGATTAAAGGGAACAAAGGGACATGAGGGAAAAAAAAGCGACTTTGTTTTATAATAAGTATAGAAGTGAGTATAGTGAGATTTAGGTTGTTTTGAATCGTGTTTTTTGGCACAATTTGTTTTTTTTTTTTTCTTTTTTCTCGAATTGGATAGAATTTTATCTATAGATTATTTCTGTCGTTTTTTTTTTATGAATTAAGTACAATTCGAAGTTGCCGAAATTAACATCAATTCTTTGCCCATTTTCTCTAAAATTTTGCCGAGTTACATATTTTTTTACTCAACTATTTCATATTAAAGTGGTAAAAAGTAATTCAAACATTTTATAGACGACTTCCTCAACAGTGCATTGTATTTTTTTCATACCGTTAAGACGTCAATACAATCCATAAACAGGTGATATTCTAAACCTTTTACAGCAAAAATCACAAAACTGTCGCGGGTTTGAGTTGGATTATTTAAAAATACTTAAAAAAATAAAAAATCTAGCTCCAACATTAGATTATAATTGAATAGATTCTTTATTCAAACTTATTACCGTAAATATGTAACGTTTAAGTTTTAAAGCAATTATAGTATACTGGAAGTTGCCTGTTCTTTTAACCTAAAAGTCTGCAAATGCTTATCTGTTGTAAGCTGTTTTAAGCAAGGTGTGGCTCATTCAGCGCTGATAGATATTCAGCTTGCAATCGCTCGCCTGTGCAATTCACATAAATTGCTACGTTTTACGAAACATACTGCTACGCTGGCGTATTGGCTTCGTGTCGCGAGAGCTAAGAGTCGTATTTGCATTTTGTCCTTATCGTTAAGTAGGTAAATATAATAGGCTCAAGATCATTCTGGGGATGATTTTAATTAATAGAAGATAGGTACTTAAGTCTTAACCCATTACCCATTAATCCCCAAGCGGTAGCCGGCTGCCGCATAACAATTGAAAATCCATTGTGTCTGCGATACCCATGATGAAGGTTTTACGTAGTACGTACCGTATTTTATTAGCGGCGTCGTATAGTCTGAGTCAAACCTTGACTTAGGTGCTCAGTGCACACTCCTAATGGTATCATAAAGTACTATCTAACTCACACGGCACACCTGATGATGATTTTATCGAAACCGGTCGTGTGAAACAGTGGCGGATTTACCCTAAGGCCCAGTAGGCCCGGGACTAGGGCGGCCAAATATAGAGGGCGGCAAATCGTGCAAAAAAAATTGTAATAGGTGCGACTGCAGTGTGAAGCTAGTGGCAATGGGCGCGACTCAGGACGAACGCTATATTTTAATAGTGAATAAGGTCTCAATATCTGAATCTCCCTATATAAATAAAACGTACTGGAATCAAGTTTCATTATATGTATTATTATTTTTTTGCTTTTTAACAAACTAAATTTTGGAAATTAAAAAAGATCCCCCATCTGCCTAGGAATCAACTTCTCTGATAGTACATTAGCACTCCCCCACACACACCACACACACCTTGACAACAATTATGGACTAAAATATCACTTTACACTCAGGAATTATTTAAAAACTTAAAGTCAGTAAATATTATTTCTTTACTTTTTAAAGTTTTTTGGCGGGATTTTTTTTAAATTTCTTAATTAAATATTATTTCATGCTTTTTAAATTTTTGTTGGTTATAGTGCAGAATAATATGCAAAGAATACCGTCTATGAATGTCCTCTTGGTTGAGCCCGTCAACATGAGCCCAAACACGAAACCTCTGCTCTAAGTTGGTGAGGAGTTGGGTATCCTATTGATTACCAGTAATGCTGCAGCACCAGGTCAACATTTTATTAACGTGTATGTTATTCATAAATATCACGAACCAGAATTCAAAATACAAAACTCATCAAACAACTGCAAGTTGCTAACGGCCATTCACGAACCAGGTAAACTGCGATTTTCCAAGACTGAGCAGGCTGATGATGATTAACTATAGCTAAGAACACTCGCGACCATGTCAGCTTTCAAACAAAAAAAACTAGATCACACACAGATAGACAAACAGACAGACAGACAGACAGACAGACAGACAGACAGACAGACACGTCAAACTTATAACTCTTCTCTTTTTTGTCGGGGGTTAAAAATGGGAATAAAGTAATTCATGAATTGTGTATATACTATCTAGTAATGGTGGGTGCTGAGAAAGGGGCGGCACATGGCCTGAGGCCTACAGCGGCCAGGACTGCAAATCCGCCACTGGTGTGAAACATAATAAATTTGTAATAAAATAAACTAATAAAAGTGGAAAAAGTGCATGAAAAGTGTATTATTACTGTGAAACATGAATTTCCACCAAGAAGTTACGGTACAATGTACATTCAATGTCATATACTATCTAACTGGACGCTAAAAGCGTATCACAATATTCCTTGTTTGTTTTATGTCATTAAGAAACAAAATCGGCCAAGTGCGAGTACTCGCACACGAAGGGTTCCGTACCAATATTGAGCAAAAATAGGTAAAGAAGTGTTTTTTTTTTTTTTTGTATGGGAGCCCCTCTTAATTATTTATTTTATTTCAATTTTATTACAACTGAAGTAAAGTATTACAACTGAGTTTATATACAACTGAGTATTTTGTGAACATTTCAAGTGCCTACCCATTGCCATTCTTAATATCGAGCAAAAAATATCAAAAAAATACTTGTATGGGAGCCCCCCTTAAATATTTCATTTATTTTGTTTTTAGTATTTGTTGTTATAGCGACAACAGATATACATAATCTGTGAAAATTTCAGAAATACAGCCGAGATACAGCCTGCTGACAGACAGACGGACAGACCGACATCGAAGTCTTAGTAATAGGATCCCGTTTTTTACTCTTTGGGTACGGAACCCTAAAAACGTACACCAATACACCCACTCCGCTGTGCAGAAATAGGAGCATTTACTTAGAGCGTATTAGGAATTCTGAGCGATCTGGAAAAATGCGCGCGTCGTTCACGACCGCTATATTGCTCTCCCTCGCGAATCTTCATAATGGCCGAATTTACAAACGCTGCCTTCTAAATCATTCTGACAACGATAATACTTCTGAGAACGAACGAAAGGATCTTATAAGGAAAGAATTATTTGCTTCGTATAATCCCAAGTTTTTAAGGCTTTTTATATTACTCAGCGACTATTAATTGAACAGCGATATCCATTAGATAATATTATTTAAACGCTCAAAAGCCATCAAATCAAAAAAAAAACACTAAGCCGGACATAAACCGGACGTAGACCGAGCATCAACCGAGCACAATCCGTGGCGAAACAGTGTCCTTGTGAGCATAGCAATTCGTTGAACAGTGTTCTCGGCCAAGCACTCGGTATGTTTAATAATACCCTTCGATCGTGGAAAAACGAGACACAATAGCTTATCTATTGTTATCGCGGCCGGATGTGGGGCTTGATGAATTAAGGGTGTGCTCGGCCGAGGGCACTGTCTTTCTCTTTCCAAGTGATGCAACTCCACTCGGCAGGTGTAAAAAGCTGGTCCTAACTGGTTAATAGAAACAAAAAGTGTTTTAACCAAGAAAGTATAGGTCTATCAGGATCTGATGGCAAATTCGGAGGGCAGATTTCAAAAAATATCCTTGATTAATGGATATATTTTAATATTTGCATTTACTATAGTCTGTGATTTGCATGTTTCACATACAGAATCAGCCGCTATAAGGAAAAGGAAGGATTAAAATGTTTTATTCCAATTGGCAATTACCCCGGTATTGCTAGAGTCAATTTCTTTTCTCACTTTTTGACATCAGATTCTGGTAGACCTATTATTATACCTAATATTTGTCATGATTTAGTAAATTTTTCAATATTATGTAACTTATAGAATTGGGCTTCGCAAGTATTAATTGAAAGCAAATACCGGCAGCCATGGGCGTACCCAGGATTTCAGCTAGGGGGGGGCAGCATGGTCTTGCAACCCCCCAGCGCGCTGAAGTCCTGGGTACAGGTATATAAACCATGATATTATTATAAAAAAGGTATCCTTTTTGTAAAAAAAAATACATATCATTGTCATTGAAAATTACGAGATATTCGAATGAAGTGTATTTTTATGGTGACATTCAAGATTTTTTTTTACAGAATTACCATGCCATTTTTCAATATTATGTTCGGTTATTTTTTTATTTTGTTTCTTTTTGAGCCTACGTTAATTATTTTAATCGTTAATCGTTAATCGTTAATTTTGGAGAATGTTATTTTTTAACCCTAATTAAAATTTATTTTGCGGCCCGCGACACCAAGACCAAAACATGTTTGTGGCCCACATGAAAAAAAGGTTGGGGACCACTGAGCTTAACGGTTGCTTCTGGAAATGTGAAAAAAATTAGGAAAATAGGAAATATGCTGAATTTTAAAGTAAAACTATCACGGCTAAGAAGACTTCATAAGTTATTGAGTAATAGTCGATCAACTAAAAAAAAATTATTCGGCGAAGTATAAAGGAACTTTTCGTTCAAATTCCTTTGAAAGTAACTGAGATGATGTTGTTAATAGTGTAAAACACGTTAAGTATAAAATAATGTACATTCATTGACCATACAAAAATTTACTAGTAGCGACCTCGCGCTACTACGGAACCCTATATTCAAATCAAATCAAATCATTTATTTCAATAACGAAAATCAGCTCGTTAGGGTTTCGTTTTAGGGTTCAACAAAACTTGGTTTACTACGGTACTGTTATGATATCATTTCCACGGTTATCCTATTCAAGGTGAAAAGCTGAGCATGCGGTCTCACGCTTCTGCAATATTTCATAGATTCATCATTTTTCGTTTCCTTTCTTTCATTTTGCAATAAATAAACCAGAGTAGCTTTGAACCTCGGCGCGACAACACATTTTTGTGTTATTTCAATTTAAAATAAATTTTCAGCTGTAAAAAAGTTTTTTTTTAAAAACTTCCCCCTGACCCACTCCGTAATAGTGGTGTCAGAAGTGGGATGCTCGAGAAACCGCCACGATTTCGGCAATCTCAAAAACGGCGCGAGTGTAATTTTGTGCAGAACTAAAAAAAAAAATTCGGTGTAAAAACTCAAAAGTTGGTGATTGTGATCACGACAGTAAGCCTCAGATCGGACTGACTGAGCCTGCTGATCATTCCGCTCGTTTTCTCGTCGCGATTCGTGGACATTTTCGGCTCTAAGCGTTAAGAGCAAGCCAGTTCCTAAACCCGGGCGTATTCCGTCGGGCTCGCTGTGCTGCCGCTGGCGTTTTGTCACGCCGTTCGCGCTGTGCCGTTGTTCCTGTGCCGTTCTTCCTGTGCCGCTGTCGCTGCTGCCGTCGTGCCGGTTGGGCCGTAACTTCTCCGTGATCGCTACGCAGCTGCTAGCTGCCTCCTGGTCTTCTCGAGCTGCCCGCCATCCGTGGGTCTGGGACGTCGCCGCGCCGCTGAAACATCGATGGACACTACTCTCCTTCTCGCAGCAGTACTGTGAGTCGAACATATTATTATTTTTATATTGTGCGCAACAATCCTCTAATTCCTTCCTGAAAAATCTCATAAGATTTCCTCAAGTATTTAATTATTTTCAAATAATTTTAATTCATCGTAAAACGTAATTAAATATCGTTGTATACAATTTTAATTAAATTTCTATTTTATCTTTAATCGCGTATCAAGGAAATATTAAAATCTTATTTTTGTAGCTTAAAATCTGACTTAATAATTAAATATTTTTTTTATTTATTTTATTCGTCATTGTGCTTAGTGAATTTTAATAAACAATAAAATGTCTGTAAAATCAGATAAATCGGAAACTAAGGTAGAGGCCGTAACTACGGAACAATATCCTATCAAAATATTATGCGATTTTATTAATAGTTATAATGGGGAGCGTGATACATTAACAGCATTTCTGACAAATTGTCGAAATGCCCTAGAATTAGCATCCCCTATTCAGCGAAATTTACTCCTTAAATATATAATTTCTAAATTGGGTGGTAAGGCTCAGATTGCTTGTGCGAATAAAGCTTTCGAGGATTTCGATAGTTTAATGAATTTTCTTCAACAAAATTTTGGAGAGAAAAAACATCATAATCATCTTTTGTTAGAATTACAGTCATGCAAACAGTCCTCAGATGAATCTGTAGCACAATACGCGTTACGCATTGAAACTTGTCTCACTTCGCTACAATCAGAAATAATTAATTCTAATTGTTCAAAAAATGAAATTCCGGGGCGTATCGCCATGACGGAAGATCTAGCTTTATTTTCATTTTGCATAGGGCTTCGGCCTTCACTTAGTAGCGCAGTCCGTAATAGAGAGCCTAAAACTCTCAATAATGCCGTAAATATTGCTATCGAAGAAGAAAAGATACAGAACCATATTTCTAAAATAAATTCAATTAAATTATGTTCGTCGTGTAACCGATCAGGACATGCAGAAAGGGACTGTCCGCGTAAAATTAAAATAAGACCATTCACATCTCGGAATCCTTCGACTTCCACTATGTCACAAAATCAAAATGTTTCTAAAGTCATATTTTGCCGGTATTGTAAGAAACCGGGGCACGACATTTCGCAATGTTTTAGACGGAAACAGAATTCTCAGGGTCCGTCCCGCGATAATAATATTCCCAGCCAGCATCATGTTACTGCTGAGTCGCCACCCGCCGCTAGTTACGAGCGTGATGAAAATTGTGAACAATGCGAAGTAGATTCATTCGAAACAGAAAATTTAAACTGAATAATCGGGTATCATCATCGTGCCGCCGATCACCCGATAAAAAGACAGGCACAAATAATACAAATATGATAAAACATATTTCCTTAAATAATAATTCTAGTGACGACCCTCAGCCTACTCCTTCTAGAGTCTCTAATTCGCTGAGCCGCGTTCGACCGATATCTTCGAGATGTCTCCTGTCGACTCGGACGGTCTCCTGTCACGTTAATAAAAGCAGTAATGACTGCCCGCATCGTAATGATGTTATTAAAAACCCTCAGCAAACTCCCTCTGGAGTCCTTGATTCGCTGAGCCGTGATCGACCGATACCTTCGGGATCTCCTTTGTCGAAACGGACGGTTTCTTGTCAAACTCAACTCACTCCGCCGAGAGTCATTAATTCGTTGAGTCCTATTATAAATAAAACTCCTTATAAGAGTTCATGTAAAAGTGTTCATGTGCAGACGGATACTCCTTCGAATAACAAAAATAAAAATAATGTTTCTAATACGGAAAATACTCCTATTTATGAGCTAAATTCACATGCAAAAGTATCTTTGCCTCATGTATTTTTAAAAACTAATTACTCTCAGAAGCCTCTTTGTTTTTTGTTAGACACGGGCGCCTGCGTAAGTATTATACGCCAAACAAATTTTGAACGTAAAGCTATTTTATCAGATGAAAAAATTAAATTAAGGGGTCTTAGCGATAATGATTCATATTATGAAACGCTAGGGTCAATGAATATTGATTTCAATTATAAAGATATCGATTTTTCTTTTAAATTTCATACAGTAAGTGACAAAATTCAGTTTAAGTATGATGGTATTTTAGGTAGCGACTTTTTCAAGACGCTACAAGCCGATATTAAATATTCTAGTAATTATCTATTTATTCTGGGGAGACGCATACCTATTCATTATAATTTATTGGCTTATAACATCCCCGCTCGATCTGAAGCCGTCATAGAATGCGGCATAAAGAATGATGCATCCGAAATAAAAGGTTTACGCGAAGCTCTCGTTTTAGATCATGTCTATAGTGCAGGCGTATACATAGCTAATTGTATAGTAAATATTAAACCAAACAATCGAGTAAATGTCACAGTCCTTAATACTACTGAATCCGATATTACGATTCAGGATTACCGCGTGCGATTGTCGTTTATAGATAATGAGGCTATTGAAAGAAATAAATCTCAGAATATTCATGAAATTAATAATCTTAATATTTCCTCTCTTGAGAGATCTCAACGCGTAATCGATTTAATACGCACTAATCATTTGAATTCTGAGGAAACAAAATTGTTGTTAGAATGTTGTTCAGATTATTCTGATATATTTTATCTAGAAGGAGACCCGCTCTCATGCACTAACGGTATTGAACACTCAATTAATACAGGGAATGCAGCCCCTATTCACGCTAAGTCGTATCGTTTTCCCGAGTGTCATAAGGCCGAAGTAGGAAAACAAATTAAAAGTATGTTAGACCAGAATATTATCCGACCATCTAATTCTCCTTGGAGTGCTCCTGTGTGGATTGTGCCCAAGAAAAAAGACGCTTCGGGGGCACAAAAGTGGCGCTTGGTAATTGATTACCGGAAGCTCAACGACGTCACTGTCACTGAGATATATCCTTTACCCTTAATTAATGACATATTAGATCAATTAGGACATTCTCAATTTTTTACCACCCTTGACCTTGTAAGTGGGTTTCACCAAATAGGCCTAAATGGTGAAGATTCCCAAAAGTCAGCATTTACAGTAATCACCAACGGAGACTACTCAGGACATTACGAATTTAATCGTATGCCTTTTGGGCTAAAAAATGCGCCCGCGACGTTTCAAAAACTTATGAATTTGGTCTTATCTGGCCTTCAAGGTCTTCATTGCTTCGTATATTTGGATGATTGTATAATTTATAGTCATGATTTAAAATCCCATATGGAAAAATTAAAACTTGTCTTTGATAGATTCCGTAAATTCAATTTAAAGTTACAGCCAGATAAGTGCGAGTTCTTACGCCGCGAGGTAGCATATCTAGGTCATATTATCACTGAAAAAGGAGTATCTCCAAATCCAGACAAGGTCAAGGCAGTCACCAGCTTCCCTACTCCTAAAAATCCGAAGGACATTAAGTCGTTTTTAGGGCTGGTCGGATATTACAGACGTTTCATAGAGAATTTTTCGAAACTAACAAAACCTCTTACTTCCCTTCTTAGAAAAGATGCTACATTCCACTGGTCTAATGAGCAAGAGCAAGCATTTAATATATTAAAAGCTAAATTAACCTCTGCTCCGCTCCTACAATATCCTGACTTTAGTCAGCCCTTCGTTCTTACTACCGATGCTTCAAATTATGCGGTCGGGGCGATATTATCTCAAGGTCCTATAGGAAAAGACAGGCCTATCGCATACGCATCTAGGACCCTTAATAGAGCAGAGGGTAACTACTCGACAACCGAGAAAGAGCTATTAGCTATCCTATTTGGCGTCAAAAATTTCCGTCCTTATTTATATGGTCATAAATTTAAAATAGTCACAGACCATAAGCCGTTGGTGTGGCTATTCAATGTGAAAGATCCGGGGTCACGTCTTATTCGCTGGCGCTTAAAATTAGAAGAATATGATTACGAAATAGTTCATAAGCAAGGCAAACTTAATTGCAATGCCGATGCACTATCGCGCTTCCCAGTAAACATATCAGATAACGTCAGTTCGGAACCCGAACTTCAGCCGCACGCGCCGGTGCGTAACCCGACGCCGCCACCAACCTGTGAGGCGTCCACCTGCGAGACTTACGATAAATTCTTACAAATTAGTAGAGACCCTAGTCATCGTAATGATACGGTAATTGTTGAGCATAACGAATCTCTTTTAAAAGCCAAATGTAAATTGATAGCATACCCGACCTCCATAGATTTGGATGAGTCAGTGCCCTACTGTTCCGAAATTATAGAACTATCCACGAGCGAACCTAATATAAGAGATATAGAGAGAGAATTATATACTTATTATAATACTTCAAACGATAAACACTTATTTACTCATCTTTTTACGCGTGTTCATCATTATGATGAAATGTCTTATAAAGACATATTTAATTTACTACTTGCCTATCGTGATATGATAAAATATTGGTACATGGAAGAGAAGGAGTTCGCTATATCGGATTTTTCTGATCCTTTTAATAAATTGTCCTATACAAAAATTTATAATATTTTAGCTTTTGTTTTTCATAATACGGGTATAAAAATAAATATATACAAAAATTCTATTCTTTTCCCTACTCCGGAAGAAATAAAACAAATTCTCAAAGACCATCATGACTCTCCATCCGCGGGTCACCCTGGTATAACGCGTATGTTCGAGAGAATTAAGTCCATGTATTGGTGGAAATCTATGCGTCAAGATGTAGAGGATTACGTCAAAAATTGCAGATCGTGTCAGATTAATAAACCTCTTCGTCAGACTAATCGCGCTCCTATGATTATAACGAGTACAGCGACCAGGCCTATAGAGAAAGTATACCTAGATATAGTAGGTCCCCTTCCGGAGACGTATGAATTTAAATATAAGTTTATTTTGACGTTACAGGATGATTTAACAAAATATTCTCAAGCCTATCCGTTACAGACCTGCTCGGCGGAGGAAACTGCCAAGAAATTAATTCATTTTATATCTCACGTAGGTATTCCAAAATTTATAGTAACGGATCAAGGTACAAATTTTAGCTCCGAAGTTTTACGTCAATTAAGTACATTATTCGGGATAAAACGTATATTTGCTTCCCCTCATCATCCACAAACTTGTGGAGCTCTGGAAAGAAGCCATTCGACGCTTAAAGAATATTTACGTCCGTTTGTCAATGAGAACGCTAATACCTGGGACTTATATATAAATACTGCAATGTTCTCGTATAACTCTAATACTCATACTACCACAGGCTTTCCGCCGTTTGAACTCCTATTCGGTTTTAAACCTTATATTCCTAAATCTATAGATACATTAGAAAATAACACTTATACTGATTATATACGAGCGGTTAATCATCGGTTATACTATAGTAGGCAGAAGGCTCTTCAAAATATCGAATCCTCTAAAGAAAAGTCTAAGAAATACTATGATAATCACTCTAAACCGGTGACGTATAATGTCGGTGACATGGTTTATGTAAAATGTCATCACAAGCAAAACAAGGCCTTATCACCCGTATGGAAAGGTCCATTTAAGATTGTTAAAATGAATGGTAATCATTCAGTTACGCTGCTCATGAATAGGAAACATGTACGTCATCATTATGACGAAATCAAACTAGCTTCTGATGTTACGTGACACGTCATAATATCTCTTTACAGGTACTGCATAGTCCCGATGACTCACTGTATGTACGTCACGCCCATACGTGACAGTCCAGGGCTTTACTTTGATAAGCTTATAGATATTAAGTTCACTAGCACTAAATGGAATGTTGTGACGCATTTAAATGTGGATCATGTAAAACCCAATCTTAATGAAGTAGAATTCATTTTTGAACGAGTCAATAGTCTTTGTAACTCTATCCAATTTAATCAAACCAGAATCGACTGTAGGAACTCTTTAGTAGCGTTACGTAATCAACATTTAAATAACGTCAACAAGTTTTCCTCTATCTCCTATTTAGTAGATGACGAGCAACGTCGCTCTAAACGAGGGCTGTTCGATTTTGGTGGCTCGATTTTAAAAACATTTTTCGGCACCTTAGATTCTGAGGATGCTATAAAATATTCTGATGCTATTAACCAAGTACAGACGGATGAAAAACAACTTGTAGCACTAATGAAAGACAATATACACGTAGTTAAATCGACTATCAATTCCTTCAATAGTTCTATAAATAAAGTAAATGAAAACGAGAATATTTTAATGAAAAATATGGATATAATTCAGAAATCAATGCAGGATATTTTAAACAGCAATGATCAGTTAGTAATTAAAACACAGTTGAACTCTGTTATTAACGCTTTGGATTCTATTATACTATCACTTTCATTTAGTATAGATGACATTAACAATGCCATATTATTTTCAAAATTAAATATTTTACATCCGACTGTACTCAGTCCGCATCAGCTGTTCAGCGAGTTAGATAAACACCGAAATGACTTACCTAAGCACTTTGACTTACCCGTAACGTTGTCCTTACAGAATATATATGAATTAGCAGATATTTCCGATCTGATATGCTATTTTCATGCCAATAAGATTATAATAATAATTAAAATACCTTTAGTATTGCCGCAAACATATAATTTGTACAACGTTATATCATTCCCAGTTCCATATGATATCCAACACCCAGATACCTTTATCCTTATTGCTCCCTCTAGCCCATATGTTGCAATAACTCAGGATCATATGTTCTACTCACTACTGTCGAGACTAGACGAGTGTAAAGTGATAAGTGAAAAGTGCTATATCTGTGAGTTGCAAAACGTATATTCGGTGATCGCGAATCCCACGTGTGAAACGGTTATTTTAAGTGAAGTAGTTGATAAGATTCCTTCCTCTTGCCAGACAAGATTAATTCATGGATCTGTAGATCTTTTTCACAAATTGAGTAATAACAGATGGATATATGTTCAGTCCGAACCGGGCAAATGCCACGTCAGCTGTAATGACGATCTGACGACCCACGAAGTTATCTTGTTTGGTACAGGTGTTTTTAATTTACCTAGGCATTGCAAAGGCTTTTATAAAACCTTACAGTTTACACCTTCTGACCTTGTTTATACGAATGACAATATAACTAATGTAATATCCAATTTTAATATACTTCAAGACGATTGTTGCGAAAGAAATAAAATAAATAAGACTTTGTCTCAAATCCATTTGTCAAAAATAGATCATATTAATAATTTAGACTCGTTGTTACATGCTAGTATAAATTTAGATTCTTTAGAAAAAGAACTTAACAAAATCCAAAATCCTTCTCATTTTAGCACTTATGCGGTTCATTATTTAATGACAGGTTATATTATAAGTTTCGTAATGTTTGTTTATTTTCTATGCAGATGTAAAAGAAATTTCTTATCTAGGCCATCATCATCAGCATGTTGCATAAAAATATTTAACCAATGTAATAATAGAAGGTCAGAGGACAAATCAGTTTCACACTCCATTAGTATCAGAGGTAATGATGATGAATTTATATCAACTGAAGAAATAGAATTAAAGAATACTCCTATTCCATGTAAAAGAAATATTTTAGCTAACACTAATTCAAAAACCATGTAATATTCAGTTAAATGAGCCTAGTAATAATTTTAAGTTTTTCTTTAACTTTTAAATAAAATAGAAATAGTTTAAATTACATTTAAGTTTTATTTTCATTTTCTTTTATTTCCTCCATTAGTTTATAATGTGGCAGCGAAGTTCAAAGCTCTGGAAAATTTTAATACTTAACTTTTAGATTTCGCATCTCCTTAAGGGATGTTGCTCCATCTTATCCGGGGGGCTGTTATGATATCATTTCCACGGTTATCCTATTCAAGGTGAAAAGCTGAGCATGCGGTCTCACGCTTCTGCAATATTTCATAGATTCATCATTTTTCGTTTCCTTTCTTTCATTTTGCAATAAATAAACCAGAGTAGCTTTGAACCTCGGCGCGACAACACATTTTTGTGTTATTTCAATTTAAAATAAATTTTCAGCTGTAAAAAAGTTTTTTTTTAAAAACTTCCCCCTGACCCACTCCGTAATAGTACCCTAGGTTAGGTCTATTATTAGTTAGGTATTTAATTTAAGAGTAACATTCTCCTACAAATAGAACAATCCATATTTTAGGACCATCAAATCATAGTATGAAATCCTTTCTATCTCTGTTAGCTACCACTTTCAAGATTTTTCGCAAATAAAAAAGTTGTTTGTTTTATCAAAATGAAGCTACTCACATAAATTAGCTTGTTAGTAAGTACTTATTAAAAAAAATTGTTCTAGGGCTCCCTGACTATAGGAATTATGATTATTACTTGTGTGTTTTAAACAACACCTGTATTCTGGAGATCAGAATAGTAGCTAACCATTAACTGAAATCCATAACAAAGACTTTGACTAGCGACTACCTATTAATAATAGTATTAAAATTAATGTGTAATATTGGTAGGATATTAACCATTAAATATTCGACCTGCACTTGTGCACGATGCACAAGTGTAGGTCGAAAGTGATACTATATCCAGAAACGTGCTATTTTGTGTTCCCTCCAAAACTCCATTGAAAGTTGACTTGACTGTATTGACTTTTACTTAAGACTTTGACTAGACTTTGGACCTGACGATATTGAAAAACAATGCTGAAAATTGTATATGGTCATGTGGATCAAGTGTGCGCAGCGTCTAAGTGTGCGCATTGTAAATATCTCTAAAAATATATGACGCTGAGAAACGGCAACCCCCCTCTTCGATAACCCACAGTATTCCCTGCGAAGCTCTCGTGTCCCAGCGACTGCGCGCGCGCCGTTTTGGACTGACAGATAAATGAAGATTTTTGCTCAAATATTTACGATATTTTGTAAATTTTGATGCGTAATCTAATGTAGTCATGTATTCTTTTTCTAAACAAGCTTTTTGCTATCGAGTGCAACATAATATCAAGTTTGTTATTTGCCAGTGTTTAGGATATTCTGATGAAGCAGGAATTAACAATATTCGTATAACTCTGTTCCTATGCTTTGGGTTAAGTGTCCGCAGAAGCCTTTTCCCTTATGTGGCCATCAGTATTCTGAACCACCGACTGAAGATTGGATTGAATGAAGCCTTTGTGGAGTCTGGTGGCAAAAACAGTGCACCACCAGTGCAACAGCACTTTTTTTTGTATTACAATTTACATGTATGAGTTACAGTATGACGAAGTAACTAAATATTTCTAAGTGAAAATTATTGTTCTCTTATTTTGATTTAAGACGATTTTGTTGATTAGTTTAAGTAACTTTAAGTAGTTACAAATTAAAATTATAAAAGAATATTATTTATGTTCTAAAATGTATATAATTTGTTGTTGCGTACACTTACCCGAAGTACTGCGTACACATACCACGATACTGGGGTAAAAGTGCGCAAATGGAATGATTATTGTTTTCTAAAGTTTCTTAAAATATAAGCTATTGAAAAATACTATTGTTGTGTTTAAGTTGGAGACAAATAAACAGTCTTACAAATGAACACAGTTTTGTTTCGTTGTACTAATAATATTTGAGTTTTTTAAAGCATCAAAGTTTAAATGCGCACACTTGACCCACATGACTCTTGTACTAGAATATTGTTTTCCCGCCATAATATACTCGACACTGGCCTGTGGCCATGGTTATATAGCCGAAGTGCCATAATAAGAAAAAAAAATAAAGTCATTGTCAAAACCGAAATGTCAAATTAATTAAAGAAGAAGAAGAATAATATACATATTTGATATTCAATTGAGTATCCCTTAGTAGTCTGTGAAAAGGAGAATAAATCTATAATTTAAAATTCAAAGTATGATACTGTTTTTTATACTTGTTTGAGCCGGCGTATAATAATATAAAATTGCTCTGTTCGGGTTTTAGAAAAGAAATCATGAGCACTACGGAAATCGAAGATTTGGCGGCAAAAATGTCCATAAACAGTCAAAGGTTAGTTCTAACTTCTAAGGTCTAACTAATCTAAGTTCGGCTACCTTTAAACAATAACAATTATTGCATCTTTAAATAAAACAAAGTCGCTTTTTTCCCTCATGTCCCTTTGTTCCCTTTAATCTTTAAAACTACGCAACAGATTTTGATGATTCTTTCAGTGTTAGATAGCCTTTTTATCGAGGATGCTTATAGGCTATATTTTATCACGCTAAAACTAATAGGAGCGAAGAAATAGAGGAAAATGTTGAAAAAACGGGGAAAATTATTCGAAAGGGCTAACTTGATCGTGCTAATCTCAGGAACTACTGGTCCGATTTGCAAAATTCTTTCGGTGTTAGATAGCTCATTTATCGAGGAATAGCCGATAGTAGTTCGCGAGATAAGCCCTTTCAAATAAGGGGGAAATTATTTGAAAGGGCTTATCTCGCGAAGTACTGGAGCAATTTTTATGTTATTTGGCACAGATAAGAAGTAGACCACATGAAGGATCATAGGCTATCAATTTTAATATTTTTTTCAGTGGCTATATATTTTATACCCGTGCGACGCCGGGGCGGGTCGCTAGTTTAATTATAAATTGATTAAAGATATTATACATTAAGATAAGAATCTTATTAAAGCTGTAATAAAGTGAGTATAAAAACTCTCAAGTCTTTATTCTTTTCCATATCCGTTCAACGGTTTAATCATGGAGAGGTAAGGTTCACATTAATATTAGTATGGGTAATTTTCCAAACAGTATGTACATAAAGCGGTAAAGCCACTTGTTTGGCTTCATAAAAAATTCTGGCGACTAATTCTATATTTAAATATTTCAAAATACAAATAATTATTTATTCCTGATAATATCTAGGTAATTTTAAAATTATAATAAAATATTTTCTGAATGTATCTAACCACCTTTTTAACCGACATCAAAAAAAAGGAGGTTATCAATTCGACGCGTATGTATGTAATATTTCTAGAACTGCCCAGTTTTTGTATATATCTATGACAGCTTCTGAACAAATGTGCCAAATTTCAAAAGTGTATGTATGTATGTATGTATGTATTTTTTTGTTTGTGCATGCATATCTCCAGAACCACAAGTCTGATTTTAGTGATTCTTTTTTTATTGTACTAGATATTGTTCAACTTAGGGAATACTGCAAGTTTCATCAAAATTGGTTGAGTAGTTTTTGAGATAGGGAATTTTAATTCTTAATTACGTACAAAATTTTAAGTCGGTTTTATCTTTTTAAAATACTATTATTATTCAATCTTAATAATGATTGTAAAAGCTAACATTCACTTTTTAATATTGTTCCTATTTTTATTGTGCATGTATTGTTGCAGCATTAAGAAACGTGAGGATTACATTGACTGGCAGGAGTATTTCATGGCTATAGCTTTTTTGGCGGCCAAGCGTAGCAAGGATCCCAGCTATCAGGTGGGAGCCTGTGTAGTTAATAAGGATAACAAAATTGTAGGTATTGGGTGAGTTATTGGAAATTCTTTAAAATTTAACTTATAACCTGACAGTACTAGAAGGTATGTTTTTAAGAGTATGTATATATACAGTGTAAACTCTTTATAACGAAACTCAAGGAACTGAGCATTTTTGTCATTATAGAGAGTTTTCGTTATATGGATTGAACAAAATAACGCTGATAATACGATAGGTACCCAGTATGCTTGGTCGAAGACCATCACTTCCGAGAAAACAATGCGTCATGCTGCACGTGTTCAAGGCAATTAAGGATAACAAATGCTAGACCGACCTCAGATGTTTCGGAGCTTCAAAGTTTTTTGTTACCTGATAACATAACATGAACAAACAATACCGATAATAAATATTTACTGTCTAAAAATATGGACACATTTCTTCGTAATAGAGAATGGCATATTGCTATAAAGAGTGTTTCAATATGTGGGTTTTAATGCAAACCAACCAAGTTGGGCTCACTTCAACGTTATAGGGAGTTTATCGTTATAAAGGATAATGTTATAAAGAGTTTACACTGTAGATGTTGACTTTGGGATGCTCTGCAGCCTGAACACTTTGAAGGATTTTAGCTTGAGAAGTTTTTAAATAAAATTATGATAATTTTTACAGTACATAGGAAGATAAATAATTTTGTGTTTATGATCAACATCAAATATTTCTAAATATAATACTTCAGTCGGAATTTCCAGGAATTGCTATTGTATTCTATTGTTGTCGCGATCACCGGCGCTCGCGCGGGGCCTGAAGGATTAATCTTGTGTACCTATGCTATTTTGTTTTAGATACAATGGTATGCCAATAGGCTGCAGTGATGATGACTTTCCTTGGGGTAAAAGAACAGAATGCCCATTGGACGACAAACATTTATATGGTAATCTATCACTCATGACGACCATTTAAATCCATGGCTCGGGGCCTTAGCTGGAGTCTAAGGGCCGGGACACAAAAACACGGCACGACGTCGTGCCGTGGAAACTCATCTTGAATTTTTACGTGAGTTTCTACGGCACGACGTCGTACGACTCCGTACGGTGCCGTGCCGTGGGTTTTTTACGACGCGCGTCCGCACGGCGCCGTACGACGTCGTGCCGTGTTTTTGTGTCCCAGCTCTAAGCCAATAAATTATTTTGTGATCAAATACCTTTTTGGAAGGTTACCCAATCAAAACATTAGACAACCTACCATTTTACGATAACAACTTGTGCCTAATATTTGACAGGAATTTATCTATATTCTATTCAATAGCATTATTTAAATGAACGTTTTCATGCTAGGCACTGTTGAATAAACTTCTGTCAATAAGGGAACTTTTGCATGTTTTCAGGAACTATTGGTGGCAACTGGCAACATACATTTGAAGTAATTAATCAGGTCCAAGTTTTAGATTAGCAACTCTTGTTTTCAGCATCTTTGTTGTGCATGTTCCCTATTCATAATTTATAGGCTTAAAGAGTTCTAATCACTTCATTTACTTTTCAGTGTGCCATGCAGAAATGAATGCTATATTAAATAAAAATTCAGCGGATGTGAAAAATTGTGCCATTTACGTAGGCCTGTTTCCTTGCAACGAGTGTGCCAAGATCATTATACAATCTGGCATCTCAGAAGTTGTCTATCTTTCCGATGAGAAAAGACACAAGAAAGAATTTATAGCCTCAAAAAAAATGTTCGATGCTGCTGGAATTAAATATACGTAAGTATTTTCACTACAAACATCTTTTCTAAAATAAAAAAGCAAAAAAATTACTGAAGGTTAGTACTACTTAACTTTTTTAAGTTAGCAATTTTACTATAAAAATGTATTGCTTTTATATATAAATTCTAGTCAAAATTACTGCTTACATTTTATACTTTTTCAGACAATTTATACCAAAGAGAGCAAAAATAGAAATAAACTTTACTGGAATTGATTGGGACAGCATGAGCCCATCAAAATGAATTACGCTTCGTATCTTGCATAATATTTTAATTAATACCAATCTCGGATTTGTGATATTTTGTAACAATCAAGTACATAACTATTTTTAAGGAATATTGTGATAGATTAAAATAAAACAGAAATGTAAATAAATTTGTAAAATAAAATTTATTACTTTATGTACAAGTTGACAGGGGTAGTATTACTCCAATCTGTAGATAAAACAAAAGACCAACAGCTGTTGAATAAACATACTGACTGAATGAGTGTCCTTTTATTGTTAAAACATTTTTATGGCGGCTCGTCGGATTCTAGCGGAACCTCTTTGCTTTTAATAAATTGGCTAGAGCAAACATAGTTACAAATTGATATACAATTGCTTATCTGAACACATAGCATCAAGACCTAACCAGAGATAGCATTAAAAAAACAAGGTCATGCCTACTCAAATAGAATAAAAAGCCAAATATTCAGATGGACCAAGATGATTCTTGTTTTCTTGATAAAACAATATACAATACATAGTATGAGGACCTCCTACATTCATAGATAAATCATACTGCTCACATACAACGCAATATGTTAATAATTTTCGCTTTAGTTCAATGGCTAAGTGTAAGTCTTACAGTTTTCATCGACTCCTGGAATAAGATCACGCAAAGTTATTGTCAAAACTTTACACATATCTACAAACATTACAAAATCAAAAACGAGTGTCAGCGTTGTACAAACAATGAGTCTTACATAAAATTTTCACATGAAAAAAGTGACGCCTAACTGTACAGTACAGTACAAACCTAAATATAATATTATATACAAAGCTTCACCACGGTAAGTCAATATTGCGTGTCGTCACGCGGACACCGAATCGGCTAAAACACATTCCTGAACACGTCGGGTCATTAGGTTTTGGGGCGTTTTTGTGTCATGCGGATATATGCCACACAGATTAGCATTGTTAACAATGGACATATATATATATATATATATATATATATATATATATATATATATATATATATATATATATATATATATATTATACAATTATATATTTCATAGTATGTCACATCCATTCTCAATTATAGTACCCTGGAGGATTTTGAGACATTTAACGATTACCTAACCTTAATTAAGAGATTGACAGAAAATGTATGGAGTTTAAGTCTAAATCTTTTAAATAGAAGTTAAGTAATTATTAAAATGTGCGGCAATTATAGATCTTGGCTACCGCTGCGGGCGTAAGCAAATCCTCATGACACAGAAAACAGCGGTGGTGTTGCAACGAGGTCGCTCTATGGAGTCTAGATAGACTGAATTTATTACATTAAATTATACAGGAACTTAATTTTGTTATTTCACTTTAACTAAGCACAAGTTAACAAATAAAATATATAGATGTTTTTTCCTTGAGAGACGCCTACAGCATTGAGTGTTATCACAATAACTTATTTAAAATTTGAATGTATATAATATAGTGGTATACAGACAAAAACTAATCACACACTTGAAATCCATACCTTACTAGTTTTATAGTAAACAATAACAGATCTTATAATCTTTCTTGCTTGCAAAGGGACTGAAAAATCTTATACAGAAGAAACTATTATGCTTTGTTTATATCCTAAGGGAATAAAAATTTGAGGACAGCTTCAAGCTTTTAAAAGCCAATATTACACAATATCTTTTACCTCCTGTATAGTCTTTAATTTTAATAAAATTAACCTATAATTTACGCATGTAATGTAAAATCAATTACTGATATTCTGGGAGCATGGTCTACTGTTCAGATAAAAAAAGGCTCTCAGGCAAGAAAAATGTTTAAACATTTAACACAGTAACACCTGTTTTGTAGCGTAAGTATAATATCCTTGTAATAGCATAATCATTTTGTCATTGACCGCAGTAAAGAGCTTTCGGCTGGTTTTATCGTTAAGCGTTTCGGCAGCGCCGTTGGAGCGCCGCGCGTTCGAAGATGTATGGGGGTAGTAGTTGCGTTTCAGAGTCGCGCGCTTGAGCAGCGCCGTTCGTCCGTACGTTTTCTTCGTCTTGGAACGCGCGCGCTCCAACGGCGCTGCCAAACGCTCTACGATAAAACCAGCCTAAAATAATCTGATTTGCTTTTTTATCGTGAATTATTAATAATATGTTTTTATAAACACGCATTAAGTAGACCATAAGCCTAAAAATATTCCTAATTGATTTCACAGAACGTCACCAATGCCTTTATAATAAAAGTCCGGCGCATCACAAATATATCAAAGATAATTTTACAATCGGACAACCGATTAAAACGTATTGCTATAAATTTGTCTAGCCGATTAAGTCTTTGTGACAATACATACAATCCCTAACAGTACAAAAACATTTTTTTCAATTTCGAAAAACATTAAAATTTTAATTTGAACATGCCTCAGTGTTCGCGGTTACTAATAACATCGATAATGGACCGATATCGTAGCGTCTAAACGAAAATGCTACAATATCCTGGTAAACTATCACATAGTTGAAACTTGAGTCTTCTCCATTGCCGAATAGACGTTACAACATATCGTACGACATTATCGAGGTGCACTTTCGACTCAGTCTACGTTCAGCTCTCTGTCGACGGGCTCGGTGGGCGGGGCGGAGGGCGGGGCGGGGGGCTTGAACGCGATGGCGTACGGGAACTTGACGCGACACGCCTCCGTGTATTGCTCTATCTCTTTCTCGCACGGCCCGAAGTCGCCATCCTTGAGACTCTCCAGCACGTCCACACAGCCCTGAAAATGTATTAGCGATATTTAGTAGCATAATTTTATTATTAAAACCGTTAATATTTTATGAACCCTTGACTATTTTGAATAACTGATTGGCTTGTCCTATTAGTCAAACGTATTAATAATTCTTGAAAATGCTATTGCAAATTGTTAGGAAGTTAGAAGCTAGAGCTTCGTTCAGTATTTAGATTTTTATTTAGAATAATTCATAATAATTCTACTATTACTAACATAAAATACAATGACAATTCAGTGGATATCTTTCGCGTTTAGATTAGTTTGGACGAGCATAAATTGAAAAAGGTCCGCTAATAATTAACAAAGTCCGCTGCGACTGAGTTATGAAAAAATACTAGATCAAAATCGATCCACCCGTTTGGACGCTACGATGCCACAGACAGACACACACACAGACAGACAGACACGTCAAACTTATAACACCCTCTTTTTGGCCGGGGATTAAAAAATCTAGTTCACCTGTATAGAGACATCGGGCAGATCGAGGTTAGTGACGATCTGCAGCGCGTCGCTGTCAGGCTGCACGCGGCGTAACGCGCGCGCCCCCCACAGCGCCGCCCGCTGTGAGTGCCGCGCCGGTCCCGCTGCGTACTCCGACGCCATGCCCGCTGCACTGCGACCCCGATACATCTGGAAAAACATGGCTTCGATGCAGGACTGGCCCTACAAGCAGCCGCTCAATTCAGAGCTGCTACTTTCACAGCGAAAAAGGGACACAATATTTAGTATAATATTATCACTAAGTTTTGTTACACCCTGTACACGACAACTGAAAACAATCACGTGCGGCTCCGACCTGACCGAGTATGACACTTCGCTCTGTCGGAAGATCTTCTTTTGCGGCCGACACACGTATTTCCCACAGTAGTAGATTCGTCCGTTTGTTCGAGGTACTCCTTCGTTCTGTCTACTCGGGTTATAGTATTTACCGGTTCGCTCTAATTGATATCGTGGGTTGTAAATACTCGATAAGCTAATAAGTAACAATATTGTTTACCGGTTCGCTTTCAGCGCGTATGACGGCGGCGACGCTGGGGTCGAGGTCGGCGAGGCGGTTGTCGAGCCAGCACTTGAACCGCACGAGGCAGTCGTGCAGGTGCTCGTCCGCCGGCTGCAGCCGCCACGCCCGCTTGATGCTCTGCAGCATGAGGAGCGGCTTCTCTGTAATAGTAAATTCAAATGTGTCTCATTTCGAAACTTGAAAGTTAATATCACGCAGAATATTTTGGAGCAGTGAAAAATACCATAATTCATTCCACTTTTAAATTTAAGAGTATTTTTAAGCTAACGAACAATACTTAATTTCTAGTTGTAATAAGAAATTACTTCGTTTGCTAAGTAAGCAATGATTTTTTTATTATTAATAATATCGCAATCGCGCAAATATTGCATTTCAACATGAGATTTTTACGGCTTTATTCTAAAAACATTCACGCAAAGCACCGTGCAAGACAGGAAACTGTAATATTAAATGTTCTAATCGTATCGTATAAATTATAACACCTTACAACCAATTTCCTGAAATCTATTCTGATTCTGATCGCTAGATGGCGCTACAGGTAACGTTTTACATTAATTCATCTGTCTAATGAAGCCAAAACATAATATTTTCGGCACATTCTACGTGTCTTAAATGAATTGATTTTTCAGTTAAATGTATATTATGTAGTTAAGGAAAACTCTAAATATTATTCCCGACGCTTACACCAGCTAGTTCACTTTCAATTCAGTAAATTATCCTTTCAAGTTGTAAAAATAATTGAAGACGTGAGTGAAAGAATTAAATAAGTAACATTTCGTAACATATGGACAATAACAATTTTTTTCCCTTATTTTTTTAATAAACCTTGTAACATAACTACTTCATCCCCTAGATATATCTGGCTACACATATAATCCACAATTTTTCTATTTCAAATAATTTTTCCGGCCCCATAGCCTCCATTTATGCAAAAAAACGGGATTTTTTTTCATGTGACTTACATGGTTCTTCCACTCACGTCTTAAATTCCATTGAGAAAACTTTTTAACTAAGAAGAGATAGTGTTTTATTACCTTTCCTAAAGTATATTTCGAAGGCCATGAGGTGTGTATCTATCCTGTCTGCGGCGAGCGTGCGCAGCGGCTGCAGGAACTTGATCGCTTGCTCGAGCGGGTCCTCCGCCTGAAATATACATGGAGACTAGTTAATATCGATTATTAACAAACAGCCAAACATACTTATATACTAGCAGCTCTGGATTTACGTTTAGGCAGTATACTGTTATAGGTCATGGCCTATGGGCGGCAGCGTATTATGGCGTCCTTGGGGGGGGCGACAACGCCCTAGGATGGAGACAGAGTTTGTACATAGAGGCAACAAAATTAAAGTGGCTATACTCTCATATAAAATAAAAATGCGGCTCTGCATACTAGTGAATACTGATTATTTTTGACGAGCCAAACATATAGTGAGGGAGAGCCCTAGATTTTTTTTTTGTGATTACTAACAAGCTAATTTTTTGTGAGTAGCTACATTTTGATAAGACAAACAACTTTTTTATTTTCGAAAAATCTCGAAAGTGGTAGCTAACAGAGATAGAAAGGATTTCATACTTTGACTTGATGGTCCTAAAATATGAGTTGTTTTATTTGTAGGACAGGGTTACTTTTAAATTATATAACTATTAACCTACAAATATACAAAAAATCTGCTGGTTAGGGTTCCGTTTTAGGGTACGGTAGTCAACCAAATTTTTGTCGATTTTTCAAAAATAAAAAAGTTGTTTGTCTTATCAAAATGTAGCTACTCACAAAAATTAGCTTGTTAGTAATCACAAAAAAAATTTGTTCTAGGGCTCCCGTACTAATACATACAGACGAGTGAAGATTAATCTAATATATAAAATTCTCGTGTCACAGTTTTCGTTGCCATACTCCTCCGAAACGACTTGACCGATTCTCATGAAATTTTGTGAGCATATTGAGTAGGTCTGAGAATCGGCCAACATCTATTTTTCATACCAAAAAATATTTATATGGCAAAACAACGTTTGCCGGGACAGCTAGTTTATAATATTTTAATGAGCTAGATTAGTTTTGTTATAACATACCATGTAATTTGAAGAATATAATGTCCTTAAAGAAAATCCAGCAGCAACCCTTTTACCAGAATCTAAGCGTTAAATAAGAAATTTCAAGGTTCTAGAAAAAAACATAAGAATCAATAACAATATGTTCTGGGGCCTTGGCAGCATGTAATTCTTTAGTCTAGCTGGGTGAATCAAATGCCCTTATCGGTATTTGAATAAATTAAAAAAGAACCACTAAAAACTGATTGTCTACCATCATAAGGATGGATCTTACGTCCTGACTAATTATAATATTACTAGCGACCCGCCCCGGCGTCTCACGGGTATAAAATATATAGCCACTGAAAAAATGATCAAAATCGATATCCTATGATCCTTCACGCTTCTTATCTGGCCAAATAACATAAAAATTGCTCGAGTAGTTCGCGAGATAAGCCCTTTCAAATAATTTCCCCCGTTTTTTTCACATTCTCCTATTAGCATTAGCGTGATAAAATATTGCCTATAGACTTCCTCAATAAATGGACTATCTAACTGAAAAAAATTTTCAAATCAGACCAGTAGTTCCTGAGATTTGCGCGTTCAATTTAGCCCTTTCAAATAATTTTCCCCGCTCTTCCCCATTTTCCTCTATTTCTTCACTCCTGTTAGTCTTAGCGTGATAAAATATAGCCTATAACCTTCCTCGATAAATGGGCTATCTAACACTGCAAGAATCATCAAAATCCGTTGCGTAGTTTTAAAGATTAAAGGGAACAAAGGGACATGAGGGAAAAAAGCGACTTTGTTTTATAACAAGTATAGATAGATAAATGCGAAAGTGTGTCTCTGTCTGTCTGTTATCCGATTTTTGCCGAATTTGTGTATGGAGATACTTTCAATCCAGGGATAGGCAATAGGATACCTTTCATCCCGGAAAAATGTACGATTCTAGCGCGATAATCGAAGTTCTACACAACGGAGTTGCGGGCGCCATCTAGTATAAAACATAATTCCATAACAAGTGCGTGGATATAATATAGAGTATAGACAGTAAATTGATATCACGCCTGAGAGCCGCCCGGGGCGATGTTGCACGTCACTTTCGGTTAGTGACACGACACGCATCTGTACATGTAGCGTTGACAGTTGACACACATGTGGATGCGTTTTACACGAACCGACGTTTATAACCGACTGCACTAGGAGGGTTATGTATTTATTTCTTTGAAAACCTGAGAACCGAATTGAGATTCTAAGTACTAAACTACTAAAATCCCAGATGTTGCGAACATAGCGATATAACACGACGTAGTGACAAGGTGATGATGCGAATCCTATGATATTCTAGATATAGTTACAAATAGTATAATGGCATTCTAGTATAATTTCGCATGTGTTTATATAATGTACTATCACAGGGTGACATCTCTATCATATCCACACCGCGCACACCGCGCCGCCATGATAATGTCAACCACCGTAACATCCTTGTGGTTATGTAATTGTCTACTACTCAGGTGCCATCTCATTACACATTTAACAAGGCATCTGGATTAAGGTGACGCCGCGTTAAAGTAAGAAACCGTGTTGGATATGTTTTAGATTGCTTGTTTTCTATGAAAGGCCGGGCCGGCCTCTCATAGAAAACAAGCAATGGAACAGCAAAAAATGGAAAGGGCGTTAGCGATAAAATGGTTTTTGTCGCGTAATTTAAAAACCATAAATACATTTCATATAAGCTATGCACATATTAAAGTGTATGCTTCAACCAATTTATGTACAAATTTTGGAACCTTAAATCACTCTCCTCTGTTGGAAAAATAGGAATCCCTTTTTTTACAGAGGTCTTTTCGATTGATAATTCTGTATTATAAAAGTTGTCCAATCGTGTTATGCTATGGGCAATTCAAAGACAAAGACATGATGAATACTGACAATGAACTTTAGTTTCTTAGCTTTAGTCATTGCTGAGAAAAATCGGCATCGCTATAGCCAAATTATCAAGGCGTCGCCTTAATATGCAAATGCGATAATTGTGCAATGCGTGCAACGTTCATAATAAGACCGATTTGAATATTAATTTACTATCAGAAACCTTGAGCTTTTTGTGTGCAACAATAAGTGGTAGCAACACACAGACTTGGATACGTCAAACCTAATATGCAAAAGATTTCCTGTTTACCCGACAAAAATCTAATGCTGCAACGAGATGGAATTAATTAATCACGATTTGTGTCGTGACAGAATTTATCAATCATATTATTTTCAAAGTTGTATCAAACTATACACATTTTAATATTTAAACAGCTCTGGTATGGTGCGGTATTTTCGGAGTATTTAATGAAGTAACATTACAGTATCCTCTTTTAAGCCGTTATATCTTTCTGAGCTATCAAATATTCCAAACATTTCTGATCCTCAGGCGATCAGAAATGTTAACAAGAATATATTATGATAGTTAATTAGTTACGTAATTAGTATCTACACATTTACAATGTGAAAAGTAGGTATGGTTGCTGTAAAAATTTTCAAACACTTTTCATAACGCCTAGACCAGCCATAGACGAACCGCATCTTGCAGTCGAAATCAACTGCAAAATACTGTTATCTGCAGTTTTCATAATATCCGCAAGACACGGACCGCTCGAGCAGTTCTTGAGCGGTCGGTGCAAACAACGCGACCGCTCTAGAGCAGTCGGTTCCGACTGCAACTTGCGGTCCGTCTTTGACCAGTCTAAGAAGACAAAGCAATACGCAGCAAGATCCAGCATCTCCCAGTTATTGCTATCTACTCACCCGGGCCAGCTTATCGGGCACCAGCTCATCGAGCTGCGGCGCTTCGGGGTCGCCCTGCTCCGCCTGCTGCCGCGCCTTGTGGTGCTGCTCGCGTTTAACCTGGAATTTACAACATGGTTGACGTTAGAGAGACAGAGAGAAAGAGAGAGAGAGAGTTCTTGATACAGGTTCCATGTTCCTGATTTATTGAGTCAAGTCATGTCATGATGGAAGAAAATGTGAATTAATTTAGGCCATGAATGCTTAAAGCGCCCAGACATTTCCTACAAAGACGGATAAGCGTTCATTAGCGCCAAATATGCGTGGGCTTTTATGTCTAAAGTTAGTTAAGTATATAAATAAACGTTCTCAAAATAAAACAGCCTGGTCAATAAACCTTTAAATTACAGTGATGCTCATTGTATATGCCCAATGTCAAGACCACGAAAACATGTCACGATTTGACTGGTACTTCCTGTTATGAGGAAGTTCCTGACATTTCCTCACTGACCGGAATACATCAGCTATCAAACACCATCTTATTCGTGACATTTACTAATGATAAATCTAAGGTTTGGCGATTTATAATCGAAATAGTTAAGGGCAACACGGTCTCATCTATAGGTTTTTTTTCTATGACACTAATATAGTTAATTAAAAAGCACATAATATTATACTGTCTTGCCCCATATCTCCTACTCCGCCTGCCTTACTTCTGGTTTATTTCGTTGCTAGGTCAAGACAGATTTATCATGTCCCTCGGCCTCGGGTAGACTCGAGATCATATCGAAGGGGTTTCGTGGTTGGTTCCATCTGTTGATTCTGGTGACACAAGCGTTGCAGTGGTGGGTCAATCGTTCGTTGAAATGTCTTGTTCTGGAGAAAAAAAGTGTGCTCTTACCCTAATCTACTAAAAGTGAAAACCTCACCTGTACTTGAGCGGCCAGCGCACTTTCTTGTTCCGCTTTGCGTTTCGCTTTCCTCTGTTTGTTCCTAAGTTTCTTCAGCTCCGACGGCGCCAAGTTTTCTGTTGGCAAAAGAGTTCAGTTCAGTTAATAAATGTTTAAAACATGAACACTGTTTAAGAAACAGACAAGTATCTCTACATAGACTAGAAGGACTTGGAGAAATAAACCTTTAATAGACTAGAGAAAGAGTCCATTAAAAGGTATATAGGTATCGTCGTCATATAAGTATCAAATATAATTGCTGAGCGCCAATAGTATAATAGTTTTACTGTTCCATTAACGAAGGCAATATTTGACTAACCAAACCAAACACTACCCAAAACTTCTGGAAGTTTCATAATATCTTTTGATTCTATAGTACCTAACCTCATCACTTAATATCCTCTATCCGTTTAGCCTTCAATCATTAATTAACCAAGTTCCTGCGAGCCGGTGAGGCGTGCAGATGGATCGTGACTAGATTGTCACACACGGTGTTACACAACGCATGCACATCCCAATATTGATGCTGGCGTGCGCATAATAATAGTGCAATCTGACTTGCACACTAACATGTTGTTTTAGGAGTATTCTGATACCTGAGGCCTTTTATTCGTAACCAGATAATTACACAAGACGATTTTGATTATTGACGCTGTGCTTTTACATCAGAATTGGGCCCTACAAAACGTCAGCATTCCTTGCGTTGAACCTATTTATTTGTATAGTACAGCATCGACTATATAATAATATGATTTAGAATAATTAATCGACCTCTGAAAAGGACAGGGTTTTTATTCTTCGTCCGCTTTTTTTTAAACTTAAAATATTGTCAGGGCATACCGATTACCGAGGCTACAACTTACAAGCGATTCTGATGCAGGGTGCGCACAGCTTTTTAGTGATGATAAGTGATGATTCTATGTTATGATCCTGATTCTCAATGCCTGTCTTACATTTCATGAAATAGAGTAAATAATATTAAATTATAAGCATAATAAAATTCAATACAATGTGATATACAAAACTTATTTTTCAAACGCAGATTCAGATAACTAGTGAGATTCGTTGCTGATAAAATGTTAGTAAAAAAAAAAACAAAAAGAAAACTAATTAATCTTCGTTCGCCATTTAAATATCGGCATCCTCGTATGATATCGAACAGTGTCGTGCCTCGTGGAAGACTTCAGACTTCAGGGTGCAAAAAAAAAAAGTGATAATTAGGGTGCGTTCTTGCATTCCTTATACGAGTCAATCTTTTGAGTTCTGTTGTGAACTTGTGTGACAAGACACCTCGTCTTTACTGTGTTAGTAGCAGGGGTAAGAGTTAAGAAAAAAATACCTCTTTCATCGCTGCTATTTTCACAGTGAACTCTACATAAGGAACACATACACACTATAAAATATGTATCAGTTATCAGTTTTTTTTTTTTTTTTGTTACACTGTAGGATCTAGGGTTTCCATCTTTATAAGCAGTGGCGGCCTTACCCATTGCGAGACCCCGGGCGGCAGATCTTTGCGAATCGCTTTGTCTTCAAAAAAACATCTGCAAGCGCGAGGCCTCAGGCGATTGCCCTGTTCGCCTCCCCCCTAGCCCCTGATAATAAGTGCTATAGAGAACCTAAATTGCTCTCTTGTAAGTTACTACTGTGGAACACTTTATTGACAGCTAAACAATAAGCATACGTGACGTAAACAATAAGACAGCGATGTTGCGTGTTGCGGCACGGGACGCGACGTGTCACACGAATTGCCGCTCTACTTCGCGCGGTGTCGCAAAACCGATACCGATGGCCGTGGACCGCACCATGACAATCGTTACCAACATGGTCTACATAGACAAGTATAAGACAGTGTTTTCCAACCTTTGGTCCCGGACCCCAGGTCCGCGAGTATGTAGGTATGGGAGTCTGCGGAACAATCTCTGAACCATACATAATCCGATTTTATTGCTGTTTATTTTATTAAGGGGGTCCTTGAAAACCTTGCCTGATTTCCTAGGGGTATGTGGCGGAAAAAGGTTTGGAAATACTGGTATAAGACAAAGTTGCTTCCCGCTGCCTGTCCCTATTTTTAGATCTTCAAAACTACACAACTGACTTTCAATTGAAGAATTGCGGTTCTTATTCAATACAGTAGAGAAATTGATGCATGAGATTACTTTGAGAGTTGCACCTGTGCAAATTCGGACAGGTCGCTTGTTCGAAATAATATACGTGGGAGAGCCATGCTTCGGCACGAATGGGCCGGCTCGACCGGAGAAATACCACGTTCTCACAAAAAACCGGCGTGAAACAGCGCTTGCGCTGTGTTTCGCCGAGTGAGTGAGTTTACCGGAGGCCCAATCCCCTACCCTATTCCCTTCCCTTCCCATCCCTACCCTCCCCTATCACCCTATTCCCTCTTAAAAGGCCGGCAACGCACCTGCAGCTCTTCTGATGCTGCAAGTGTCCATGGGCGACGGAAGTTGCTTTCCATCAGGTGACCCGTTTGCTAGTTTGCCCCCTTATTTCATAAAAATAAAAAAATAAAGTCCAAGTAAATTATCAAAATTTCTCAAATAGTCGTGGATAAAATATCAGTCCTGACTCCTGATAGTAGGTCCTGAAACTATTTCCTTTTGATAGGAAAACTAAATTGTACCAAATTCAAGAATACCTACACAAAAATTTTTAAGCTCTTAGTTCTAACTCTCTCACTAATAAAGTCACTAATATTATTATTTATACATGTAAAAAACCAAGTTAATTGCAGTATCAGATTCATAGTAATCACTATAATCATGGTAAACATGTTCAAAGATTCAGCTGTGCCTGAATCTTTTGTCTGTTAGTATTACAATAGCAGCTAGGTTTTTATGAACACCATTATTAGCGACCACAATAGAGTCATTAGATTAAAAATAGTTTTCTCAGTCTGTATTTAGTATAAATACAACTAGCTATATGACCGAGCAAAATGACCGAGCTTCGCTCGGTATTCAAAAAATTCAAAAAGACATTTTATTAAAATGATTCCTAGCTAGATCGAATGATTGATTGATAAGTGTTATTACAACCTGAGACAACGAGCAATTCTTGTATGTATATGTATATATATATATATATATATATCTACAAGAATTGCTCGTTTAAAGATATAAGATGTTGTTTTCGTCGTAAAAAAATAAAAATAAATGGATATTTGACACAAATCAAAATAATGGCGCAAATAAAAAGTAAGTACGTTTAAAAATCATAAAAATATCAACGTACGAAAAACGTAATAACTTTGTCAATTTAACAATTGAAAAAAAGCTAATAAAATTCGTGGCGTAAGTTTAATAACGTCATAACTTGGACGTGCTGAAAATATTCAAAAAAAAAAGTAGTCAGTATGTTTTGCTTTATGAGATTGTTGGATTCGTGTTACAATAACAAAGTCATATTAAGCAGGTCGTAAAGTTTGAAACACAATAGTACTCGGTGCACTGTGTTTGTGGTGCTGATGAGGCTCGGAGAAGTGGAAAATGTCGATATTCTCCATAAATAATTAAAATATCCATATTTATTAATTTAGAGTTCGAAAACTTGGTTTCAGTTTTTGCTATTTTAAATTAGATATATTTTAAGAACTAGTAAATAAACGCTATAAACATGAAACAATGTGTTGTAGGTCGCTTATCATAATTTTCATATTTATTCAAAATCACTTTACAATTTATGTGAAATACAGAACTTATATTCTGTAAACTTTTTCAAATATTTCGCCGAAAATTCAACATCAATATTAAAAACAATGATGTTGCACTATAATACAGTAGAGTTTAGAATATCGTGATCTCGAAGTGTGTTTTTACTCGCGTACTTATCGACATCTAACAACTATCGATACAAAATATCGACATGACCAGCCCTACCGATTGCTCTACATAACGAAGGGCGGTAAGAATTTCACATACAAAGGCAGCCCTGACAACGCCCTGAGAGTCGAGACAGTTTCGCAACAGCGGCCGACTCGTTCGTAGATCAGGTTTGCAAACTAGATTAAGCACAAAAGCTTAGTTCAGTTACTTTAACATAGGCTTATTACATTTAAAGCACTGTGGCTCGACCGTTTCGCATTCGCACAAGATAGTGCAGGATCTATTTCCAGGAAAGAATAACATCCTGCACTATATTATAAGGAGGCTCTACTGAAGGAAAAAATCGTAATGAAACCATGGTTGGATACCAAATATTTTATTCGATTTCTTTTTTATCTTTTGTTTAAGACGTTTATACTTTACATACACTACAAACTACAAAGCTACCAACTCTACCAGCGCTGTAAAGCAAAGAGAAAACATCTCTTGCACAGATAATATCTCTTTTACCCTCCTCATCGGGGAGAGATCGCTGATGGGAAAACATTTCTACTTGCTCTTCTAATCGGAGAGAGAGATCGCTGATCATGATACTACAAAGCTCACACAAGTTGCCCCAATTAGTATTAAGAGCCCGTCCTCTCTTTTCTACTGCTCTCTTCACACTCACGCCCGTCTTTCATATGCCAGGTGAAAAAGGACGATCGCCAAGTTAGCGGGCAGATAGAGGTTTTCTGTTTTTAAAGGGTTTTTTATATTGAAGTGGTAAAAAATAATACCAACACTTTATAGACGACTTTCTCAACAGTACATTGAATTTTTTTCATACCGTTAAGACGTCAATACAATCCATAAAAAGGTGATATTCTAAACCTTTTACAGCAAAAATCACAAAACTGTCGCGGGTTTGAGTTGGATTATTTAAAGATACTTAAAAAAAATAAAAAATCTAGCTCCAACACTATATTATAATTGAAATGATCTTACATGTTGTGCATTAAAACTTATAGAAATACTGTATTGTAACTGTTAAAACACGTCTGTTAAATGAGCGAAATCGGCAAAATTTCGCAACTGTATTCATCTCCTAATTGATGGGCCGCTACGTGAGTCACAACTAATTGATTACGACAGACGCGTGCCGCCGCTGTAATTATTATACTGATTGTATATTAGATGGATGATATATTCTAATTTGAAGATACAGGATGTGATTTAATTTGGATAAAATATTTTACCCAAGTTTTGGCCACTTTGAACGAAACTCTGGCACTGTCGCGTCGACTTTAAATGTCGATGATATAGATGATGTAAATCTGAACAAACACTCCTTGAAAAAAATATGCTTCACTGTTTTGAAAAGCATTCCGAGTAAAAAAGTAAACATGTTGTGCAAAGGATGTCAACTATTTACTGAAGTTACGATGTAAAACGTAAAGTAACAAGCACTTTCTTACCTATTTCGCACATAGATATTACACACGGTGCTGCTCGCTAGTTCTGTTATACTTGAACTTGGCTTAACACGCTACCGCGATAGGTAAACGGATTCTTACATAATCATTGACACAAAAAAATTACTGATTACATGTAATTCATTTTGTGTGTAGTCGCGAGATTCATTACCAACTATACAAAACCTAGTCATTGTTTAGAAATCTCGGAAAATTTATCTATCTTCCACTGTATGATAACAAAAACTGTTATAATATCAGAGAAAGTACAGGTAAGTGATCATCTTTTATTTTCGTATCTGCAATGAACCGTAAACTGGTCGGAGCTCATTAATCAATGATTAACTATTTAATTAAACCGACGTTATCTAACACCATCGCTGATCACGATTTCTTCTGCACCTGCCCCGTACTTTCTTATATCATTTGCTGTCGATGGTTACGTATTTTTGTCACGTTTTCTATGTACTTAACATTACCATAGTTTAAAAAGCGTATGTCTATTGTCTAATGCTCCTCTTTAGAAAAGGTACTTTATAATCATAATTATAGGGAGATAATTTTGAAAAAAATTATCATACATCATGATACACGTGTACGAAAGTTCATATTTCTATCTTGCGAGTCGATCAGCTTTGCCTTATAATAGTCTTTAAAAAAATCACAGAGGTCATCAATTTCCGTCCCATCGTTCTTACGTCAGAGCATTCTTTACTGAAATTCATCTACATTGTCATTCAAACTTTTCAATTTACAGTCCAATCGAAGCGACCATTTCCATCCATAAACCACACAATGGACCCAATTGACATTGAGCAGTCGTGACAGTTAGATAGGTATACAGACATAGAGGTGCACGCACTCACTTCCGTTTCGGCCCCACAGACCGACCGGCCAAGGACACACTAGTTCCGCATTCGGAGCCATGCCTTTACCTGTGACCTATTGTCATTAACCGTTTTATACTAATATTCTATATTTTACTGTAAATCAAGAGTTTATAAGATATTTCTGTGTCTAAACCAAAGCATAATGTTATAGTAGTCTCCAAAAATGTAACCATAAAATATGATAGAGTTCTATTAACGTTCGATAAAGGAACCAACTGAAAACATTGATCGTTTTCAATTTCAGAATATTTTTCTTTTAATTCCGATTAAGTAAGCTGTGATAGAGGTTGCTTTAATTCTTTTCTCAGATGCTCATAATCGCTACATTTTGAAAGAGAGCTATAAATAGTTCCTCAAAGGAAGCTTTATAACTATAATTATAGTATCTCTCATTCAAGTATCTTCTCTGACATAAACAAGTATGCCTACTCGAGTAATTAAAAGAGATATACAATAAGTACCCGTCATCACCCACACGCTGCACCGTGTAAGTGACGCATTCTCTTATTGGCGTGGTAAATCGATTATCCTATCCTTGACACCAAAATGCAAATAGCAAAGCGGTAGTCATTTAGTATTCTAATTTAGTATTCACTAATATTATAAAAAGGCCGGCAACGCACCTGCAGCTCTTCTGATGTTGCGAGTGTCCATGGGCGACGGTAATTGCTTTCCATCAGGTGACCCGTTGGATATACAATTATTTGTAGGTATGTGCTTAACTTATTAATCATTATTATTGTTTGTCCAAGTAATCCCTGTAATAACTATAATTATTATTTATGAGTATTTTATCTTGTTACATTTTTTTATAACATGGGTCATGATAATGATAGCTAATAGGCTTGATGACTATTTTTTTTTTCTTATTGGTAATTAAAAGACCCTTAAAAAAATAAAAACATCGCTGAAAGAATGACTCTGATAGCTTAAAAATTCACCAAGATATGACAATTCAAACATCTCATAAAATAGACCTGCCCGAAACGCTCCATACAAAGTGCTAGGAAAGACTAACGTCACTCTTTCGTAGTTTGTATGGATCGAGAGAGAATTTTGTTCGATAGGTATATTAAATATTGCGTTTATGAAAGTGGTTTCATAACAAAAGTTGCTTTTAATTGAATAAGTTATCGAATGGTATAAAAATATTAAGAAATTTAATTGAAAAAAAATTTGACTTGATTATCCAACTTTGAAGGCGCATAACAAGAAAAATACAAATGCTATCGAGCTGAAATTTTGGGAACACTTATTTTTTACCGTGATTTCTTTATTTTATTAACAAAATTCGATAATCTTTGACCTTGTCATCATGCCTATTCTATCCAAATCATTTTCATAGTACCATAGTCCATAGTGTGTGCGTATAAACAAGAGCATTCTCTGTAGCATAACTATGATAATTCTGTAGGACGGATCACCGATAACACCGGCGAGAGATACTCTAAAGACTCTCAATAATTTTAAACAGTATAGCTAATCCCAGAAGCGGAAACTTAGGGCCAACCCACACGTACCACAACCACACGACATCGCAACGACAAACTTCCCCCCCCAACCCGTGTTGTTCGTTTTATCAAAATGAAGCTACTCACAAAAAATTAGCTTGATGGTAATAAAATAAAATTGTTCTAGGGCTCCCGGACTATATTATTTCCACGCCTCGATTAAATTTCTAAATTTAAACGAGGCGTGGAATTTTTTCTTTCTTTCTCGTTAAAGTTGCATCGACGCAACGTTGTGGTTGCGACGTGGTTGCGATGTGGTCGGTATTTTACAAGTGGTCGACAACGACTGCAAAATGTGGTACGTGTTAATGGTCCAGCAGTTCATTTACTTGAACTACTTGAGTAAATTAACAAAACAAAAGGAAAGTTACAATGTCAACTTGGGGAAGTCCATCTGGGGGGGTAAGTCCATCTAGCGGCAATAACTCCCACATTTAAACGACTACTTTCACGGCACGGCGGGTAAAACAGTTTTGCAGAGTTAGTTTGATCTATGAAACAGACATGTCGCTACTAACTACCCGTTACAAAAAAAAAACGATTGGCAAACTTTTTCCCGTTTTGTAATCGTATTCATTATATTGAAGGCGCATTCGACAACACTTCAACCAGCTCTATCACAAATGGCCTGGCTCTCAAAATCAGGCTGACACAAGGATGCCTACAAGGAGGTTTGCTGTCACCCCTGGAATGGTTCCTGATAGTGGATGAGCTACTAATGGAACTGAACATCATGTTACTACGATCAAGGGTACGCTGACAACCTGGCGATTATGGTGGTGGGAAACTGCGCATCGGTGGTCGCTGGGTTGATGCAGTCAGCACTAAGAGTCGTCGAGGATTGGTGCCAAAGGGTCAAGCTAACAGTAAACACTGATAAGACGGTCTTGATACCTTTCACCAAAAAGAGGAAGTTAGAGGGACTAAGACAACACTCTTCGGGAAAACTATTAAGTTTGCGGGTGATGTCAAATATATAGGAGTGATCCTAGACAAAGGACAAACTTGGAATAAACACATCGAGTATATTACGAAAAAGGCTAGATGTGCTCTGGGTTCCTGTTGGAAGCTTGTCAGCTCCAAATGGGGTATTCGGCCGAAGGCAATGCTATGGCTATATACAGCCGTAGTGAGACCGATTACCACATAGGCTGGCTGCGTAATGTATGCCACAAAAGGCTGAACAAGTAAACTGTAATAAAAGTCTAAACAGCGTACAGAGACTGTCATGTCTAATAATCACGGGTGCACTCTCGTCAACACCCACCGCTTCCCTCGAGGCCCTGATCAACTTAACTCCGCTTCCTCTGCTTGTTCAGATGGAGGCCAAAAAGGTGGCTCTCAGGGCCAGGACGGCGGGCAGGACAAATTGGGCCTCCATCCCATTTCGACAGCTGGAACAGTCTCTCAGTGAATCACCTGTCATGGCCATGCTATCAGATGCCATGATCAAGGTGCATAGCTTTTCGAAGCAATACCAGGTTTTTATACCTTCCAGGGAGGACTGGGAAAGAAAAATCCCAATCGACGTCCGCCCTAGCGACATAGTTTGGTTCATGGATGGATCAAGGAAGGAAGGATCAACCGTGCGGGAGCCCGATTCTACGGAGGCCACCAATGGCAAATACGCCTGTTTGGGCGAGTTTGCGACCGTGTTTCAGGCTTAAGTCTTCGCTATCCTCGGTTGTTCACTATAATGCCTGGAGATGGCCCTAGTTAATAAAAACGTTTTTATCTTCTCCGATAGTCAAGCTGCACTTAAAGCACTGACTGCCGCAGATGTTACGTCCAAATTAGTTCTGGAATGCATATTGAGACGTTAAACATGCTGGGTACAACAACAACATCCGCCTAGTATGGGTCCCGGGCCACAGTAACGTCTCCGGCAATGAAACCGCTGACGAACTGGCTAGGCTTGGGGCCGAGACCGAGATTCTCATATATGGCCCAGAACTAGTCTGTGGCATAAGTCCCAGTACCACAAAGCAAGTGCTCAAGGAATGGGATCACAGACTATGCAGGAAGCAATGGGCTAAGACCCCCGGCCTTGAACACTCCAAGGCACTAATTCCTGGCTTCAACAAGAAACTATCAGAATTAGTGCTCACCTTGGGTAGGAACCAATTAAGAATCCTTACCAGAAGCCTAACCGGGCACTGCAAGCTCAACAAACACCTAAACAGAATGGGTATTTGTAGCATAACGACTTGCAGATTTTGTGAGGAGGAGGATGAAACACCTATTCACCTTCCCCTCGACTGTCCTGCTCTAATACAGAGCAGAAACAGGCACCTTGGTCGCCACGAATACTCATCCACAGAGGAAATTCGTGGCACCAACCCTAACCATATCGTTCAATTTATGAGCAGTATTGGATTCTCTAGTGCGAAGGAGTCACAATAGATCCTCATGGGGTCGCAGTGACGTCAGGGCTATAGCGACCTACATTCTTTAAAAAAAATCGTATTCGTAGTGTAAGAGCGATCGCAAACTTACAATAATTTTAAGTTGGTCAACTAAGTCGCACAGTATACCAATTATAGCTATAGCGACTTATGAGAGCTCGCACAATTTTGCAACTAAATTCGATTCCTTTCCGATTACCTACAATTTAAAAGTTGTCGAATTAAATTGTTACGTAAGTGTGATATTACGTAAGTAATTTAGTTTAAATACGATAGTCGGCCAACTTGGAATTGTATATCTGCGGTGACCCTAAGTGTCTGCCAAAAAAATTAAAAAAAAGGGGCAATACGAAGGATTTTTTGGAGTTTCTTGGATTACGTAAGTAGTTTAGTGATACTTTTACTTATTACTGGTGTTCAAATCGTTAATATCGCTTTAATTTGGTTATTATCATCTGCTAAATATTTCTTACCTAAAAGTGCAATAGTGGGGATGTCCGTTTAGCTTGCATAAGGAAAGGCCGTCATATGACGGTCTTATCTCCAATCAGATATTGTCAACCTTTTCAAACCTACTAACATTGCCCATAAAGTGGCCTGGTTCACAAGTGCCCTCGAAACCTGACCTCCACCACTGAAAATTATGATTTTCAGCTCGTAACTTTCTAAGTAAATATGTTCGTTTATAACGTTGTTTTATTTTAAATTACGGATTACCCATGTCAAAAAAAAGTTTGATAGCCCTGAACCCAAATTGGATGGACGGACGGACTTACCCCAATTTATTTTTTTATAATAAAAACTAAATGAGGCTTTAAGATTATAACAGCATAGTTTCTTCTTCAATACCTCCTATTTACAGATGTCACTATCTGGACGGCCTTGCCCCAAAGACTGGGAAAGTCCGTCTACAAGATGTTTATTTGAAATATCAACTATATTTGCCACACATGACACAATTAATGTGTGAGGATATCTAACGTCTGTATTAAGTTTATAAAATATTACTTTGTCATCTACTGTGAACACCGTCTTTCTAGAGTAATTACAAAAGAAATAGGGGCAGCTCAAAGCCAACTTCAAATAAAGTATGCCGGTCTTCCCCAAGTTGACCATAATTTAAAAGGAAAATAAAAGGCCAACGCTCAAAACTCGTGACGGTACCTATACTCGTCTCAAAGTGGCGCGGAGTCTTTGCGCAGCGTATTTATATGATTCCGTTCCCCGCTCGGTTTTTTCGAAAACATACCATAGATATCAGAAACTAACGGTAACATACGTAGGTACGTAGTTTACTAGAATTAATAAGTTTAGAAGTCGCGCCGACTTTACGACGAATGAAAATCGGCGACGGCGGCGGGTCGGCGCGGCGCACACCTCTACGTGTGGGTTGGCCCTTAAACCCTCAAAGGTCCAACAGGTTGATGTTATTGTACCAGTGTCATCAGTCATCGCTAATCATTTTCAACTGACATGAGCCGCTTATATAAAAGTTGCATCATGGCATCTTAACTCGGTAACGAGCTTGTTCAATTTGTTCCAGCGGTGGATTGAATCATCGTCGTTCAGTCAATAGACAGGCTGTTTCATGCTGACTGACACGTCGTGAACACGACTTAAAGATCCCGAATCCAAATAAATGTGTTCTGATGAAATAGGATGCTATTTTTTCACGCTACACGGCAGCACCAGCATAGACAGTAATCAAGAAGTAAAAACTACAACAAAACAACGGTCATTGGCTTGGCGAACACCACCACCACAGTGATCCATACTAGATCAAAGCGCAAAAAAGTTAGATTAAAATAAAATTAGATTAGAATCGGTGTGACTGTTTATCGCGATTGATACAAAACAACATTCTTATAATACAAATGAATGAAGTATCAGATGTGGTGCCACTTGCTAGGTCGATCACACTTCGCCAAAATATTTGGAGCACATTCCAACGGAAGCCATGGACTAGAATTCTGTGGCCAGACGAGGACACTTAGAAGCATGATTTTTTTTTTAAACGGGCTTTGGCCCACCACACATTCCCACCACTGTATCTCCTGTGTCGCCAGGATCGACAGCGGTATCCAACCACGAAAACCCTTTGATATGATCTCAGGGAGCCCGAGGGACATGCTAAAGCTGTCTTGGGACCCGCAACGAATTTAATCAGAAGAAGATAGGAGGAGTAGGAAGTGTACAGTTAGAAGCATGATTAATTATTAATATAAGTGCTTGATAAACAAAAATCTAGACTTAGCTAAGCTCAAGATAACATCGCCGACATAAAACCAGTATGTTACCGTGATAAATCTGATACACGCTAAGCAAACTGTTCATTTATTTGCCTGTAGCAGGTTCTCAAACTTTTTAGTGTAATATTTTTGATGTAGCACAAAAAAAGAATCTTTGAATGAATTGTCTTCAATTTGTTTGATGACATTTGTAATAAAAAATTGCGGAGGGCTCCGTGGAACTCACTTTGAGAAAGACTGGTCTATGCTAATGCTCTACATTCTAGTTAAACAAAGCCATAATATAGCCCTTCTGAATTTTTTTTTTTTGTCAGAAGTTTATGTATTCAATAGTGTTGTCAATGATGCACTTATAGTAAGTAATTGTAAAGTCATAGACACGTGGTGCCCACCCACAAATTACCGCCAACGCCATGACGCGCGGACGGTACAGTGATGTCAGAGCATTGCATTACGATGCTCTACATAGAAAAACAAACATAATGTTATGTTTATTACGCTGGATAATAATATTATTTTCATAAAGTGCCCCAGTTCCCACATCGCGTAATTTTGTTTGCAGACGAGTACGAGGGCGGCACTGAAAATTTCAGGAATCAAGGAGGTGACACAACAGTACTATTTAAAAATGTGTTTATTGCTTTTCGAAGTATTCTCCGCGAAATTTGACACATTTTTCCATACGATGGAACCAATCATTGAAGCAACCATTCCATTCGGAAGTTGGGGTCTCCAAAATGGCCGTTTTGTAGGCGTCCACAGCTTCTTCAGGTGATGAAAATCTCTGACCACGCAATTTATTCTTTATTTTAGGGAAAGTATAGAAATCATTAGGGCTTAAGTCGGGGCTGTACGGCAGATGGTCTAATAATTCTATGTTTTTTTGCTCTAAAAATTCTTATGTTCTGTGCGCGGTGTGAGAACTCGTATTGTCGTAATGGAGGATGATGCGGCGGTTGCAGTTCTCTTTACGGAGTTCAGAAACGACCTGTGGCAAACAAATGCTAGCATACCATTCTGCATTAACCGTTCTTTGTCCCTCAAGAGGAATAGTCGCAATATGGCCGGTTTTGGAGACAAACGTGGCCACCATTTTTTGCAACACTCCGTGAACGAACAATTTTTGTTGGCTTTAACTCATTTTCGAACACCCAAACTCGTGACTGGTTTTTAGTTTCGGGTTCATACGCGTATATCCAGGATTCGTCACCTGATACGATGTTGTATACAGCATTTGAGGATCCTGCGTGGAATCTTTCTAGAGTTCTGACGCACCAAGTAACGCGAGCCGTTTTTTGCTCTTCACAGAGCGAATGCGGTATCCATCGGGAAAACAACATTTTTAAACCTAATTCTTCATGCAATATTATTTGTATTTGACTCATGCCAATGTCTAAAGTTGCCTGAATTTCGCCGTATGTCACATGTCGATCTTCCTCAACCAGCTTACGCACAGCATCAACGTTTTCTTGGGTGACTGCAGTTTTTGGACGACCTTGACGGGGATCATCACTGAGCCTGACACGTCCACGTTGAAATTCAGCAAACCAGCGATAAATTATGGTTTTGGATGGGGCTTCATCACCAAATGCAGAAATCATCCGATCAACACACTGTTTTTGTGTTAAACCACTTCGAAAGTCATAATAAATCATCGCTCTAGAATTTTCTCGAGTCAATTCCATTTTCTCAACGACTAACAAGTTTGACAAGACCTTGTGACAAAACCGAGAATCTTTTTTTAAATAAATGGTATTCGATTCTTAAAACCAAAGAGTTTTCATATAAAAAGATTTTAATATGACAGAAATGTTCCATTCCCGATATTTTTAGTGCAGCCTATGTATTGTACGTGTCGATAGTATTAAAAAACCATATTCCTTGACCCATTTACGAACATAAATATAAAGTAGAATTTGCAAAATTGCAAAAACAAACGCAGACGTGATTGGATGAAGCGGATAACTAAAATTTTATTACATAATGTCAATTAAGTACTCATTATTTTTGGCTACTCATAATTTGTACAAACTTTGTAACTTACCTACTTCATCATCTGGGTTATATATCTGGCTATACATAAAATCCTTACGTTCCCAAATTGTTAGTTGCCCACTTCACCCACTTACGTCTCAAAATAATTTTAGAACGTTAAATCTTTTAATAGCAGTGTCTTGTTCTAGAAAAAACAGAATTTATTATTTAATACAAGTGGAATTGTCACGGTTGTAACGTTTTTATTATGCTTTTAAAGTACTCCTAAATTCCTAAAATATATAAACGTTTCATTCATATAAATGGACACATAATGTCGTCATTAAATATTATAATTTTTATGGTTATTCTGTAGGTTATTCTCGAGGTATCCAATGGTAAGGTTCTTAATTTAAAACTAGCACAAAATCAAAGAATTATACCTTCGTTTTTAGGGTTCCGTACCCAAAGCGTAAAAATGGGACCCTATTCCTGAGACTTCGTTGTCTGTCCGTCTGTCTGTCTGTCTGTCTGTCTGTCTGTCTCCAGGCTGTATCTCAAGAACCGCTATAGCTAGACTTCTGAAATTTTCACAGATTGTGTATAGTTGTTGCCGCTATAACAACAAATACTAAAAATAAAAAAATAAAATTAATATTTAAGGGGGGCTCCGATACAACAAACGTGATTTTTTGCCCCTTTTTTGCTCGATATCAAAAATGGCAACAGATACGTACTTAAATTTTTCAAAAACACTCAGTTATACGTGTACTTTAATAATTAATTATAAAATTTAAATAAAATTTAAATTTAACGGGCACTCCCATACAAAAACAAAAATTTTGCCTATTTTTGCGCTATAACGGCACCCTTCGTGCGCGAGTTAGACCCGCACTTGGCCGATTTTATTAAGTTTATGTAATAGTGTCCCTCTGTCTCTGTACCTATTACCTCTTCACGCTATACCACTCAACAGTTTTTTATGAAATTTAATATATTATGATTTTTATCACTGAAAAAAAAAACGTATCGGGCACGAAAGATGCGGCTCGCAGGAACTAAGATGTGGACACCAGCTGCAAAAATATTATGTTTTAGCGATGATATTACAACAGCGTGAAGACAATTTGTTAAGCAAAAGCAAGTGATGCGTGTACCACTTTATATGGTGTCCATGTGTGTATCTATACAATATACACAACGGTCGGAATAATCTGTTGCCTTACAATTACGAAATAATTCAAGGACCTGTCTCAAATCAGGTTACGTGTACCTGGGCGCTAGGGTTGGATATCTTTGAAAACGACAGAAAATCATAAACAAATCAACACTACCAGTTTTAAAAAAAGAAGAAAAAAACGTGGAGTTGTCTCTCTATGTAGAGCCATGGACTAATTCGTCTATGGTAGAGCTATAATTTTCGTATTATCCATAATCTTTTATAAAACTACAACGTCACGCAAACTCAAAACATCTACCTAGCTTTTAAAGGACAAAGGATACTTTTTATTTCGGAAAAACGGCAACGGAGATGCGGGCGTAAATCTAGTAGTGATACCTAATTATGCTCTTTTCCATATTCTTTTTTCCATATCAATTTCCTAGCCTTACGTCATAATGGAATACAAAACAATGTAGCGCCAACCCTCGTTACCGTATTACGCGTGACATACATACATTCAGAAGGCGACTTATATTTTGTTTCACACAAATTAAATTCTTGTTAGCAAAACATTTTTATGTGCGACATAAAACTATAAGCGAACAGGTTACTTAACTCTCGTATTTTTATAGAAGGTTAGTGTAAGATTACAGTAAAAAAAATAAAAATTCGAAATAGAAAGAAGCCTAAAATAAGCTGACGTTTGTCACAATATCTGGACTCAAAAAAACTGAACATTCAAAATAGAGAGAAAAGTTTTAGGATTTTCAGGAAGAAAGGGGATACACTGCCGTTTGTCTCAGCATAAGGAGTCAAGGACTCAAAAGAACAGTCAGATTTCTAGAAAAAAAGATACAAGTATTCGTTATCTCCTTTATTTCAAGACCTATGAGATTCCACACCTAGATCAATGCACAATCATTTTATTATAGTAATTGTAATAAACAACTCAGTGTTAAATGCTAACAAAACAAATGTCAAAACGTTTATGCATCACCTTTAAATTGAGTCTTTATCATCTTGATTGTTATTTATAATGATTTGTACAATGCAAGAGTGACATTTTGAAAGGTATGACGGCGGAGGGCGGATCACACCCAGGTGGATTGACGTAACTTTGAGTCATAGACGCCCTTCGTATGTTCAAAACTGAGGTCATAATTACTACGTTAGATAGGTTTTGGTTAGCAATAACAATAAATTAGTTATAAAGAAATTGAATCAAAAACAAATCATCACAAAACATGAAGGAAAAATGCATGCATGTTTTATTAAAACTTTCTTTGCTGCACGTAATTTTATCAACAAAAAATTGCTTTATATCCATTAAAAAACTTTGTTGAAACGATTGTTTTCACGCTCAAATCTATAAAAACTTTAATTTGCATAAACGAGATTACTTTTTAACGATTAACACAAAAAAGACATTACAAAAAAGAAATACATTTCGCTAGACGTAGCCAGCAATTTAGTTTCAAGGAAATTCGTTGGTCACGTGGAAACTGTATACTTCCTGAAATTACAACTACTCTGTCCTTATCCAATGTCCTTTTTAGGGACTCCAATTCCATACAAAATTTCATCTCAATCTGAATTGTCTCTAGTGCTAAAATGCACACACCTTTTTTCGAAAATTGCTGAAGCTAATGCTGTGGAAGAGTCCTGTTCCATAATTACCAAGTTCAATAAAACGCACAATTCTTGGCGAACACCAACACCCAACTGCTCGCTGACCGTTATCTACTTATGCAAGGTGCGTACCTCAAATAACTCATACTTTTTCTCGAGAATTAACATTTCAATTGATTCGTGGCCTAAATATCTACCGCCCGGAGAACACTAATGCAAGTAAAACCTAATTTAACTAGAAATACCTTGTAACACAATATATTTTTAGTGGCCACGTAAAAGAAGAATCTGAAGATCATCCTTTAATAGTTGTAACTAGATATGGATCTTTAGTTTTTTCTAAGATAAAAATCGGGTTTTATCAAAGGACAATTGTGATTTAGGAATAGACTACAGGCCCATGTTGAAAATGGATGGGTCATATGAACCACCTGGTGACGTATATAGGACGATATTAGAGCATATTTATATAAAACTCAAAGGTGACTGACTGATATGGTGATCTATCAACGCACAGCCCAAACCACTGGACTGATCGGGCTGAAATTTGGCATGCAGGTAGATGTTATGACGTAGGCATTCGCTAAGAAAGGATTTTGATAAATTCCAACCCCAAGGGGTTAAATAGGGAATGAAAGTTTGTATATAAAAATACATCTTAACGCGAGCGAAGCCGCGGGCAAAAGCTCGTTAGAGCATAAAATAATAAGATTTAGCACTATGCCTCACTTGTAAGCTGTCCACCTGAGTGCTGGTGAGAATTCAAAAGTGCATGTAAAGTGAGTACATTTTGGTCATGTTTCTGTACGGCATTTTTACGATCGACAAATACCTACATGAAAAATAATAAGAAATCCCGCAGTGCCGTACGAAAATTATGCGGCACTAAATCGGTATTTTTATTTAATTTTCTGACAATTTCCATGGTTTTGGTCGTTTGATTCTATACGGCATAAGTTTCATACTGTTTCAATACAGGTTCGAATCAATTTTTCCGCAACGCCGTACAAAAATAATGCGACATGTAAGGTGAGTACTCACCCTACGTGCACTTTTGAATTCTCCCCAGCACTTAGTTGGTCAGCTTACAAGTCACGGCATAGTGCTAAATCTTATTATTTTATGCTCTAATATCGTCCTATATACGTCACCAGGTGGTTCATATGACCCATCCATTTACTGTAATGTAGTCTATAAGATTAATGTATAGTACAAAAGGACATCGGACACACATACATGGGTACTAAATACTAATACTCCAAATTCCACAAGTCGAGGTCCGAACACGCGCCTTGACCATGAGCCAACCCTGAGCTTACAAAGGAGGCCTGTCAAGTCCATTTGTTTATGTTACAGACAATATAACCACTTGAGTTGCAATAGATAATATATAAGCAAAGCAAATAGATAAGAATATTCCAAATAACATGTGATGCTAAGAAAATCAAGCAAAATGAAGAAAGTGAGAATTAAACAGCTTTTAAGTTTGTTCCAATCTAATGTTTCAAGCTGAAGGGTTGCGATAAGTCATTGTCATACATTTTTGATTTTTCTTGTCAATGCTTTCAAGAAATGTGTGTGAAACAGTGATCATTACAATCGAAAAGAGTGGGCGTCCCATTTTAAAAAGACTCGTGAATCGTGGTCAGATGACAAATACGGATTCCATAAATCAGAGATAAACACATCTATCAAATAATCATTTCCATTCATAACACAACGCGTGAAGACAGCTCATCCGCGTTTCCCAAGAAACTGCTAATTTAATCCGCTGACTGCTGCTGAGCCAATAATAGCTGGACATAAACAATAAGCATTTCTATAATTAAACGTAATTTCGTAGTCAAACATCGTAGCGACTAGCGACGCGGCGCTCGTAAACACTGCCGAGAAAAACCCACACGGGTCCCGACTGCTGTATGACGAAGCGACACACGACTTTAATCACATACTCTACTTGAAAAATAATTACATATTATAGAATTGTGTGAAGCTGTTCGGAAAAGGTCATGCAAGCAAATGGTTATGAGACGAATGAAGAAATAAACAACTTCATCAAACTAAAGATTGATTAATATTATAATAGAAGAATGAAAAGTTATAATCTGCTTGTTTCTTATCGAGCGTGTGCAAAACAATAGCCTGAAGAAAGAAACACTAAGAAAATCACGTTGAAATTCCAAGATTCGACCTAGAGATGTAACTTTAACATCGGTAGTAAAATATTAAATAAAGAAAAGCTAAATCTAAACGGGGTTTTACTTAAATAAACAGTTACGATTTTTGTCCCACTTGACATAATATTAGGGACGGTCGCAATCTCTCAAATAGAGAAAATCTCTGAAAATCTCTCTCCAACAACAGGTTAAACACTACAAAGCTTCTAAGCTTCATAACACAGCTACTGTGCATCTATTTACTTCAATCCTCAAACAGCACCTCAAAGGATGTAGGTATGACGTCACTGCGTAGGCGACGCGTACTGCAAATCAATTAAAGTCATCATCGCGAATCAAACGTTTAGCACGTAACACGGTGGCGTGACGCGACGGTGACGGAGGAGGTGACATCCGGGTCGATAGTATCCTTAATACCATTAGTATCTTTTTTTTATGAAATAAGGGGGCAAACGAGCAAACGGGTCACCTGATGGAAAGCAACTTCCGTCGCCCATGGACACTCGCAGCATCAGAAGAGCTGCAGATGCGTTGCCGGCCTTTTAAGAGGGAATAGGGTAATAGGGGAGGGTAGGGATGGGAAGGGAATAGGGGAGGGTAGGACTTGTTGACGTTGGACCTTTTAGCAGAATTTGACCAAATAAATGAACTACTCGAAGTTATGAATAACACGATCGCATTTGCAAAGTTACGAATCCTTTAGGGTTAAGCGTTTCCAATGGCTCAATGGACATTCGATTCGCGTCTCAAATACTGAGATGAGCTGCCACGATTCGCGGTAACGTCACACCTGACACCGTGACGGACAGGAGACATCCTCTGAGTCAGGTGACGATGACGGTGACTAAACGGTGACGCAACGTGATGCTGAGACCAGTTTCTGGAAGACGTATTGTTTATGGATTGAGTAACATCTTATTTTAGATTGTATACAAAGCTAAGTTTTTTTTTGTCAGTAAAGTCATATGAATAAGATGTCGAAACGAGAGCTTCACGATCAATCAAGAAAGATACTCGTACATCTACAGAATTAGATTTTGCTGTTGCCAGAATAAAAACGACCCTATACCAGTTTCCTCGACTCAAACAAATAAATCCGTACGTCTACCTCAAATTGTATTATAATTTAATTTAGATTCTATTTAGATCATAAGTTTGTAATGGTTAGATATTATAGTAATAAAGCATGATTTTTTATATTAAAAAATATTTCCACGCCCTAGAGGCAGAAATTGTGAACTATAAAAATAATAATAATAAAAACATTGTAACCAATTTCTTGGAATAAGAACATTGTAACCAATTTCTTGGAAATAAGGACTTGCTTACTTACTTACAAAATCAATATAAATCGGTTCAGCGATGCAGCCGGAGATGTAACAGGTTACAAGACACAATTTCGCATTTAAAGTATGGATTTATACAATAAAATTTGTGGCATCCCTTTTTGGGAAGTTATCAATTTCTCAAAAATTCTTCTTGCATACCTTATCTCCCCCAAAAGTGTTCAGTACTCTATTCCGCTTCTGAACGGTATAATCAAGCCGTTTAAGCCATTCCTTCTAGATGAGATACTCGGAATTACCATAATTGCAGCATGAGCTCACACGTATAATAATTAACTCTTAATAATAGCACCACATTTGGCGGTGGATTCCGCGACCGCAAGATCCTTTGGAAAAGTGATTTACCCAGAAGCGTTACGCAAGGGCCATCCCTTGGCTCCGGAGCTTAGGCGCATTCTTCATGTGCTACTGATTCATCATAATTGTTATGCAATAGGCTTAGAGATTTCTGATTCCTCAATGACTGTCTCACTATTTTATTATAGTAATAGCTATAGGAACATATAAATATATATTCTGTATTTCCAAAACTAGAATTTTTATTCTAACAGGGTCTAAAACTACACGACAAGGTCAAGCCAAGCCCAATTTCAAACATGTAATTAAATCAAGGAAACGTATAGAACCAGAACTGAACCATATCCAAATTGTATAATAATAATAATTAGTTTGGTTGCTGTTTTTTTTCTCACAGTTATTGATCAGCCTTAGTTAAAGACATTTGCAGAAACCAACGTAGCAACTTGTAACGGGCGCTTGCTAAACCTGACTAAGAGACTTGTCTGCTTTCAGTAACTAACTTTCCTTTCTTCTAGCAAATCGACCGTGAAGTCATAGGGTGAACACTAAACAAACCTTATAGCCCATCTGCCGACTGGATTAAAGTTTATGTTTATCGTGATTTCTCTTTCATTCTTCGTATTTATGAAAGAGAACGTATGATATTTTGGCAAACGATAAGCAATTTCTCAACCTGGCATGAGTAGGCCTTATGGGGGCCACTCATTTGCAATAAGTCTTGAAAAAAAGAGAAGGACCGTACCACGAGAAGCGTCAGGGGCTCAGGGGTCAAATCGGTCAGATTGGTCAAATCGTTCAGATCGATCGAAACGATGAATCGCTAATAGTTTATAATAATATTATCCAACAGAAGCTTTCAAAACTAACCTTGAATTCTATATTACACATCTTACATAAGATCCGCGACGCGATCATGTCAATCACCAATAAATAACAATAAAACAATAAACAACTGGTTTCCAGGATCAACGATATATTATATGACAGCAAAAAAATAGATTAATATAGGCGATATACACGAGCGATACGCGGAAATAATAATTGCTTGTGAACTGTGGAAGAATGGGACATTAGTCGCGGCCTGTCGAACCCCACGGCGCGGCGCGGTGTATACATAACAGAGTATACACATGGGAATATACACAAGGTCAAGAGTTTATTTATTGGTTATTCTACTTTTGACAGGAGCTTTATGCTGACATAATGCTGCTTCTCAACGTTGGCCCATGATGGACCAATATAAGCAATTGTGAGGGTGTTGAGGGGCATATTCACAAATGGCGCAGTTTCTGAAATGTCTTGCTCGTTGGTATCTTTATAGAAAGTCTATTTTTATGGAATAATCAAAGATACTTTGATATAATAATTAATATTATTAGTTCTCTTATTTGAAGCCAACGACTTGAATGGCATTCATGATCTGAATCTTTAAACTAGCTTACTCTACTAATATAAGGAAAATTCTTAGAACGAGCATTTAATAATCGTAAGAAAAATATCAGACACTCACTAGTATAAAACGCTTCATTCTATACACAATAGTATTTAAACATCCATAAAGATGAATTTGCATCCGCTTAAGCTAATTTAAATAAAAACACAAACAAAAAATTACAGCGTCCATTAATAACAATTATTGTGAGATGTAACGTTTTCGGTCCGGAAAACCCATCAGCTGTAGCAAAGATCACGAAGGTTCCAATAATTACAATAAAACAATGCACGCTAAGTCGTATGCAAATCACTCCAAGCACCATCATCATTATCATCATTTTTATATAATCAGTAAATGGACAATGTGATCGCTACTGACAGTCGTATCAACTTTTTTAAGGACATGATAATATATTATGGGCAATGGGATCGCCTTATGACCAACCGTCTCCACTGCCAATGCCACTGTTACCTAAAAATTGAAAGCTGGATTTGGTTTCAACGCAAACGCAATAGGACAACCTCTTGCCAGTTTTCTGGTAGTCCATGGAATCTATTTGAAAATATTAATCAAGATGATAAATAAAAACAAAAATTAATTATAACCTCCACTAAAACCACAGAATACATATTATGCTAAAACCAACACTAGGAACACATAAATATTCATCATTATTTCCACTAGTCCATTACGATAGGTGTAAAATCAATAAAGCGATCATAATTTGACTCGAATCCAAACACCCGGATATCATAATTTAATAACCATTATAAATCAACGTTTACTGTTAAAGCACTACCTTGTGTAAATCTACACTACTATAAAAGACAAAAGTTTACCGCGACCCCGATCAAGAGTTTAAACTTTAGACTATTATAGAGAACATAAGAAGCATTATGAACTTCAACAGAGAATGTTCCTTTAGAAAAACCCAGTTAGCTCGAAAAATGTTTTGGTAATTCCCATAGACCTGGGGCCAGTGACAGATTTTCATGACCAAGTCCCTCCCAACCGAAACTTCGTAAAATGAATAAGGGACTTATACCGCTGGGTCGCTAGTATTCATAGTCTATGTCCCTGCATTTTAAGTTTCGCCCGGGAGGAAATCATTGACCAAAAATTTACCTGGCTCCCGGGCCACCATCTTTATAAAAACTTTGCTTATATCAAACCCCATCAGATCAGTTGCTAATTTCATGACAGTGCACAATAAAAACAAAATTGAACAGCATAACACCGAAAAACGATTTAATAATAGATTATTAATTGACAATATTGGCCTTGACACGGAAACGGCGCGCCTAACAGCCAGACCTACGAGCGTGGCTGATTCATGACTTGCTGATATGTCGCCACGCAAGTGATCATTATTATAATGTGTCTTGTATAGGTAGAACCTTAGAGCCCTTCGTCAAGTTAACGTTAGATCATCAAAAATCCTTGCTAATACCCTAACTCCTCGGTTGTTCTATTTAAAAAAGGTACAGGTATTTTGGCATCTGGTTTAGAACAAAATATTATTCAAGCTCAAGTTAAAATCATATGCAGATCCATACTAATATTATAAATGCGAAAGTGTGTCAGTCTATCTGTCTGTCTGTCTGTTACCTCTTCACGCCCAAACCGCTAAACCGATTTTGCTGTCCCGGGAAAGGACATAGGATACTTTTTATCCCGGAAAAATGTACGATTCCCGCGCGATAAACTAATTTTGGCGCAACGGAGTTGCGGGCATCATCTAGTTCTTAATAATCTAGATAATGTAGAGTAACACAAATACATACATCTCATCACAATAGTGATTGAATTTGATGCGTTTAGTAGCGACTAGCGCTACTAAACGCATTAAATTCAATCACTATTAAGATGCAATCACCAACCATCACCGATTGGCGATCCGCCACAAGCACCAATGAAGACCCATCAGCATGCAACAGACGTCCAAAGCAATATCAATATTCCATCTCAAATAATCTCTTGGCAGCCGCTGCCGTCCAGCTCTGCCAGCATCCGGTTGATACATATTTCCATATCTTCACTCTTATCACCGTGATAAATATTGATCAAATACTGGAACGCTGACGTTTATTTACTTACTCTGAATAGTAAAGACTAACTGACTGATTTACTCCGCATCTGTACACTTGTAGGTAAAGAATGGAGGGTAAACAAAGATTCATAATTATACAATTTATTATGTTACAGCATTAAAATGACTGACAAAATCTAAAATAAACATAAAACAAACTAAGTAACGACAAAGCTTTTCATTTACTGAAATGAATATGAAAGGGCGATCAGATACCTACTGGGAAACTTTTTGTACGCTTAATAATAAAAAGGTGGTTCAGAGCTCGCGAGGAACCACCTTTTTATTGCCAAGCCAAACATGGTTCGAATCTTTATTCAAAGAGACCTTGAACCCAAATCATAGTTTTTTGTGTCCCGCCTCTCATATTAGTCACTACAGAAACTGCACAATGTCAGCCCCAGTCGTGACAATCACCGTGCGAAACATATTCCGTCTAACCTTTTGAAACTTTAATACATTCCTGCCAAATGGCTCGGAGGAATGTGATACCGCGATATCAAGACCTGAGAAGTTAGGAAACGCTGCTTGCTTACTGCGTAAAACATTAAATCATATCCCAATGTTTTTTTCTGCACACCAAACTAAATTCTTTTGAACAAGGCCTAAAAAATGGAGCAGAGTCGAAATCCCTTCGATTTCGACTTCCAAATAATCTCAAAAGCATACTTACTTACTACTTAACTAGATGTATAAAAAAATTCTCAATGGTACATGGGCAAGTTGAAGACTATTTTTATTACGGCTAAAGTAAAAGCATTTTTCGTCCAATTAAGTAACTTATCAGTAGTATCTCCCCAAGGTAAGTATTACATTTGTTCCTTTAGAAAGGGCGTTACCGCTTGCCTAATATGAAACCTCAGCTTTAAGCTCTGCGGTATTGATACAACACAATAGAGCCTAACAAATTAACTTTAATATAGCGCTTATCGCTGTTATCTTGTTTCAATTAAATATTTGAGCTAATCTTTTATTACTTTTATAAAACAGCCTTCCTTTTGATATTATAATATTATTAATTTATTGCCAGTGTATTTTCTAGTTAGTTCCTTATACTAAAGATAAGAGAAAGAAAATACTGCACCTAATATAATTTTCTCTGCATCCAAGTCCTTTCACTATAAAACGGAAGAGAAAAACTCAAAATCAGGGTTCCGTCGATAGTTCAACGTTTATAAAATATGTGAATTTAACTTACAAAATAATTTAAACATTAGAAAAAAAAACGTACACAAAACGTCTAATCTAAATACCGATAGATTTATTCCTTCCATTAAATATTCAATTGGACGTAGATAGATTTTCCAAACTAGATCCAGTTCTTTAAGCTCACTTTGAACTAGTCAATGCGTCTTTACAAGCATATAAGGAGGTACAGGTGTTCACTGCCGTGCATATATCTGCATATTATGCAATATGCGCTTCGTTTGAACATGCGCATACGCCGCCGTGGCATTTAACTGTAACTAATACTAACGATAACACTTAGTCATTTAGTCTAGTGCTCAAAGGTCTGACTTCTGAGAGCCCAAGGAAACTGTACTAAAGCCTAAATGTCAATATTTTTACAATTCTATTCATTCGCATATTTTGCAACTACCTACCTAACATTTGCGATTGGATACAAAATCTTTGACTATTTTAGGGTAGCCCAAACAAGAATTTTTCAGAAAATAGATTATGTAGAATTTTATGAAATGGAAAATATAACGTTGATTTTTTGCAAATTTCTTTTACCGGTTTTTCTTAGTGATGTAGACCAAAGGTAGTTTATTTTCTTCACTTTCCTAAAATAACTCGTTACATTTAATTCGGAACGATTTTATTTTTCATTTTTAATTAACCGATACGATAAGATAAAACTCACAAATGGACGCATCGTGATGGCTGGCCGGAAGGCTTCATTAGATGATGTATACTAGGCAAATTGGAGGCAATCAACAGTAAAGAGGATAATGCTAAATAGACATTTGATAGGTTCGTGGCGCTTCTTGGGAGACCACGTAGATATATATGTGTTCATCCAAGAAAAAATACAGTTGATATCAGATTGATAAGGAAAAGTAAAAGAAAGGGAAAAAATGAAAAGTAGAAGAAAACCAGGAAATACAAAATATATTGTAAAATTTTGATAGAATTTTTTTTTTTTTGATAGATTTGATACATCATTTCTCTACTCTTAAAACTCTTAAGATATTATAAATAATTTTTAATAAAAAGAACAAAAGAAATAAAAATGTCACAATAAATTATTAAACTCCTAAAAAAGATTAAAATTATATCTCGAAAATCAAAATAAGGTCGTAAATTATCAGAAAATCAGAACATGAACTGGATTAGAGAAGATGAAATGCCACGATAGTGTGATAAACAAAATTATGTTAAAACACAACCAGTTGGCACATCCTTGCCAGCCATTTAGACGTAAATCACACACCTGTTTAAAAGACGTCATTCAGTGGCAATTAAAAAAAATAGGTTAGGCTTATTTTCTCGGTTTTTTTTTTCTGCCAAAACTTACTCAAAGCCTTTGCTGCAGTTCTGTTTTTAGAGAAAGCGCTTAATGACGTGTTCGACTAAAGTAGCAGGGTTGAATACATAAGAAAATAGAGGCGGTAAACTTTTATTCGGTATTTGGTTTGGTTCGGTTTGCATCAGCCGTCCGAAATAGTAGGTACCTAAGTGTCCCATACTGTAAGTCGTGTACCGCTTTAGACCTGGTCATGTGTCAACCAAGTCCTCAAGCTACTAAGTACTAAGAAGTAAAAAGAGACGTTATGAGATAGCGCCCGTTACTTACGACAGTAACAATACAGTCAAACAATCAAATAAGCCAATCTAAATATATAAAACTCAAAGGTGACTGACTGACATGGTGATCTATCAATGCACAGCCCAAACCACTGGACGTATCGGGCTGAAATTTGGCGTGCAGGTAGATGTTATGACGTAGGTATCCGCTAAGAAAGGATTTTGATCTATTCTACCCTCAAGGGATTAAAATAGGGGATGAAAGTTTGTATATAATAATACTTTTAAACGCGAGTGAAGCCGCGGGCATAAGCTCGTAATATATGAGAGTTAAGAACACGGATCTAAGCAAAGAAGCGTATGCAAATTTCCAGTAATCGTTGCTTCACACTCAGTATAATTTGCTTAATTACAATTTATATGCGATTGTTATGACTGCTCAGTTTTTACGTGTGATCGGTCGAACAATGATCACACCTAATGACCTAACAATGATTTGAAATGCACGCGTAAGCGAATATACTTAGCTACAGATTTTACCTGCTACCTACTTTTTTTATAAAGGCAGATTCATCAGAAGGAAAACAGACTTTACACGGAAACGTACCTTTCATCAGCTCAAGTAAATTTTAAAAATGTATTCATACCTGCAACAAAGAAAAATGAAAATTAACAATAATAATAGCTTTGGCAGTAGTAAACATTATAAAGTCTAAACTACATGCATGATGCAACGCTTCTTTTATTTTCAAGCCCATGTAAACTTTTGCAACTAAACAGTTACCACTCGAAACAATTGCCATGGTATTGCAAAAAATATACAGTAACGTTTGCAATAATAATTCCAAGCGGAGTATAATACTAGGTGTTAAAATAAAAAGCCAATTAAGAGAAGCTGATAACATTTTTGACCACTTTAATTAAAAGTGTGATACGCAATACGTAGAGCAACACGCTGGCTCCTCTTGAGCCATTGTTACTTGGAGGCATCTACTATCCATGTTTACAGTAGGGCAGTCAAAAACTAGAGAACTTACTACTACTTTAGAACTTACGCCTAGAATTTTATTTGTATAATATCCATATTACACGATCAAATTGAGAACAGCGATAGCGCCAACAGCTGTTATGATGATACCTACTAAATACTTATAGTAAATAAACAATATTTAAATACGTCAAGCCCTTAAACCAGATAAATACCTAGCGAAGCAATTGACAATCAGTCTATATCCAGATTATGTGCACATCATGTGACAACCCTACAGTATATTCCATATTGAAACATGTCCATTTAGAGGTAAGATGAGATCACAATCAATACAACATGAAAGTAATGAGAGTTTACAACACTTAAAAGGCAATTAAACTACTGTACTCTATGAAGACGTAATAAAACAATAAAAGTGACAGCGGGAACGAAAAAACACAATGAAATACTAAAACAACCATCTATACGAGTCAATAAGTGAGAGAGCAACCTTTATTTTTTTTTTATTAAATAAGGGGGCAAACGAGCAAACGGGTCATCTGATGGTAAGCAACTACCGTCGCCCATGGACACTCGCAACATCAGAAGAGCTGCAGGTGCGTTGCCGGTCTTTTAAGAGGGAATACGCTCAAGGTTTGCAGGTCGCATAGGTCCGGAAATACGGCTGGTGACAGTTCGTTCCAGAGTTTTACAGTGCGCGGCAGAAAGTTACGCGAAAAACGCACTGTGGAAGACTGCTACTCATCAAGGTGATGAGGTGGTATGTTTTTCGCGTGGGACGATGGCGAAAAGTTGCAGGTGGTATGATTCCGAACACTCAGAGCACTCCCCTACATCTCGGCGTAATTCCAAGGGGTCTAAGCTGTTTGAAACACTATGGCAGTCAACAATTCGAGCGGCCCTTCGTCCGTTCGGCCCGTCGGATACGATCCAGAGGGAGCAGTTGGTATTTTGGCGCCCCTGCCCAGAGATGAGAACAATATTCCATATGAAGCCGAACCGTATGTTATCCAGTATCTAAAAATGAGCATCTTAGCGACATCTGCAGCAGGAGAAATGGGAAAGAATGGAAAATAGAGAATTTCTATCTATATACAGAAAGAATAGGGTTTCTATTAGAAATCCTTTCTATGATGGCCTAGCTAGTTAAAAGATCACTCTAGTTGTATTGCTCAAAGCAAGTTTGTTAAAATTTTCAAGCTTCTAGATCTTGTCCAGCGCATTGCTATAATTAGTACTTGCCCGAATGTCGAAACTATAGTTGTGGTCACGCCCGCAAAGGTTTCGAAAGGAAATACTCAAACACTATAATACTCATAATAAACTAGCACAATAATTATAAAGTGTACTACAATTTCTAACGTAAACTATCGTAAAAACTGCGTTCAAAATAAAACTGTTGGAGATATTTCCGAATTAACATGTAAAAATATTCTTACAACTTTCTTAGAAAGCGTACAACGAAAGTGCAACTTGTCGCATTACATTCGGTTTGAAGTAAAATTTCTAACACATTTTTTCTTAAAATTCACATGGTAATGGCTAAATACGTGGTGTACGCTAAGGTATATTACTACCGGTAGAACGTATATTATATGCAATTAAGTTAATTGCTTAAATTACATTATTTCTTACGGTGAAGGCAATATCTTATACTGGACGGAGTCACAATTTTACGGCTGTAAGCCAGCAGTGTTTTCCCAAAGTTTATAAGACTCTAAGGTTAAAAACTCTTGAGATAGCACCTGCACTGTAGAATGACGGTAGATTCTGAACATATGTTTGAAAAAATCTTAGAAGAATTTGTGTTCTTTCAATTCTCTTACAATTGGATACTACTTATTATTGTTTCAACCATCTATCTAACCACTACATACAAACAGACTTGCTAGACTAACATGGTGTAAAACGTCCATATTAATTAACGAGATAAATGCTTGTTTATTGTCAACCGATCTGTTACGCAAGTCTCACAAAAACTGCTGAGTTAATTATTGCGGTTACTTCGCCACAACCTATCCCAACAACGTGATCATCTCTAACAAACAGCTTTTTACAATGCAATTACACATTCCGATCATTCTTAATTACATACTCTACAGTCTACAGTCTAGTCCATAAGGCGTTATATGAATGAGAAAATACATCTTAGACGCGAACTGGAGCAGAATTATTTGAAAAAATATAGTTCATACAACGTATACTCTATGTATAATACACGATATTATAGCTTTGAAGAAATATTGTTGAAGAAACATTGTGTGATGTCCAATCCCAGTCAGCTCTGTATTTAGTGCACTCAAAGGATGGATAAACATACAAGTTTCTAATTAGGGTTCCGTTGCCAAAATGGCAAAAAACGGAACCCTTATAGATTCTTCATGTCTGTCTGTCTGTCTGTCCGTCCGTATGTCACAGCCACTTTTCTCCGAAACTATAATCGCTATACTGTTGAAACCTTGTAATTAGATATAGTCTGTGAACCGCATTAAGATTTTGATACAAAAACGGAAAAATTATTAAAAATTTTAGGGGTCCTCATAGGTACAACTGAAACAAAATTTTTTTTTTTTCGTCTAACTAATGCGTATAGGGTATCTATGGCTAGGTCTTCAAAAATCATATTGAGATTTCTAATATCAATTTTTTCTAATCTGAGTAGTTTGCGAGAGAGACTCTTCCAAAGTGGTAAAATGTGTGTGTCCCCCTCTAACTTCTAAAGTAGGGGCATGATAATTCTAAAAAAAAAATATGATGTACATTGTTATAAAAACTACCAACGAAAATTAGTTTGAACGAGATCTATCAAGTAGTTTTTTTATACGTCATAAATGATAATAATTAATTTAACTTAATTTAACTTTCATTAAATCAACTAAAATTTTAAAATAAATCAAAAACCTTTTAATTTTATAGAAACAAACCTTATTTCTGCTGCGGAACCCTTCACAGGCGAGTCCAACTCGCACTTGGCCGGTTTTTTATTTTTATTATATTTTTGTGGGAGCTCTAGCATATAGGACTAAAATCTGTTGTATCTGTGTTTAATCTGCTGTACCCTCATTTTTTGTGGCCTATGTTAATGGGCGTCAGAATCTTTAACTCGTCGGCCTGTCCATGCCCGTTAGCTAATAGTTCCGCACACACTTATAAGTCCAATTACAAGATAAATATGCAAGGAAAACCCATTGCCTAAGACAATTTACAAATGCGTCAAGTCTGTAGCGTGGGCAGAAACCACATGCATTGAGAATATGCGCACTATATAAAGAAAATTCAAATAAACTGAAAAACTAGGTGACCCGTCAAAGGTTGTTTTGCAGTATGCATTATTTCCCGACGATCCCAGCAGTTTCGGAAGCGTTTGGCAACAACGCGACATGAGAATTTAGTATATTATGCAGACCTCCATCAGGTATCAACGAAATTCAACAAACCAAATAGAATAAGCTGATTAAATTGCATACGAATTACGATTCTTCGGCTAGAGTTATAAAAATGCCAGCAATGCCCACAGTTTATTATAAAAGAAACTATTTTAGTAACACTTAAAATAATTTTGCAGAGAAATATGATACGCAGTACCAGTTTAAAGCTACCACATAATACGCACTTGTCATTACATCTTGTCATGTTACTAAAATAAATCTTAATTGTTATGTTAATATTTTACAAAAACATCACCATCATCATTAAAATAATTAAAATTATTACACGGCTATTAAGTTGTTGGCTTTCGAGCACCCACGCCTAACCCAAATGGATAGTAATTATAGGTATAAATATATTAATTGTATACCTGTAAGGAAAATTAAAAAAATGTTACGTAGGAAGTATAAGCTGTATCTACTTTCAATATTAGAAAATTTATCGCTTTACTAATAAAATACGTAGTTAAATTTCGCATTTACTTACATAATATAAGTGTATATTATGGTTGTTGAAGAGCTTACCAACTCTATTATAGTCTATACACCCAGCCAGCGATTCATCGGCGCTGCTAAGCAGTTATCGCCGTAAGCCTAGCCGATAAGTAAATTGATTTCGAAATTACGGAGTAGGGGTCTGTATATTATGTTTCTATTGTACCTACGTAGAATATAAAAATTCTTAGTGTCTAGGATAAAAAAGTTATACTTAGCTGTGAAAGTAAATAAGGTCGTAAATTCTTTAAACTATATTTTTGCCTTAATGAAAACCGATCTCAAACCACTATACTACAGGTAGATGTAAAAATTACTTTAAACTCATACAGCTTGTTACCATATCGGTAGTTGCGTAGGAGGCTACTTATCCGTTCTTTTATCACGGTGCTGAGATTTAATATTAGTTTTATGTCCACATTACGACAGGGACATTGAAATTCACGATACTTATCACAACTGGTTCATGTATTAGGAACTTAAATGCTTTGAGGATAAAAATATTTCGGTGACATACAGTCACGATTACAAATACATACAATATACGCAATATATTTTAAGAATACGAAGACATTTCGCTAACATAGCTAAAAAAATAATCGGCACGAGGCAGCTTTAGGCAACAAATATATATTCTGTGCTTTAGGTAATTATCAAAGGGGTACGAAGATTTTGGCCGACCTACTGTCCGCCATTGTGTTTTTTCGCATTCACGAATATTTTTTTCAAAAATGGATAGCTAACATCGATACAAACAAAAGTTAATAATCTTGGACAAAACCACGTAAAGTGTCACATTTCGATGATATGAGCTGCAAAAGTTTTACTAATTTAAGATATAGCAACTTTGGCAGCTCAAATCTAGGAAATATGACACATTACACGGTTTACTTTTGTATAAGATTATTTTTTGTTTGTATTGATGTTAGCTATCCATTTTTGAAAAAAATATTCGTGAACGCCGTAAAACACAATGGCGGACAATAGTCAGTGGGTCGGCAGGCTCCATATAAAAATCTTCATACCCCTTTAACCCTTCTACATAACCCAATTCTAATTCAACCAATAAACGCTCTCCAGTAGCCATAGCACGGCGACCAGTAGAAATGCGAAAGTATAGAAAAACTGTGGACATAAACTTAAGGTGCCGTTCCGATCTTTACCGCGGCTAATCGCAATTCAATTACAATGCCACTTTATGACAGATATATGTCATAAAGTAGGATATTATTTGAATTTATAGGACTATAGTCTGTCATAAAGTGACATTTTAATTGAATTTTTCGGAACGAAAAAGATTGGAATGGCACCTTAAGTTTATCTCCACAGTTTGTCTATACTTTCGCATTTCCACTGGTCGCCGTGCTAGGGCTACAGGTGGCTTACTCCAGGGGTAGGCTCTGCTTAGTACATAGTATAATAATAGAATCTAATATTTAAATATATTTTTAGTTAAATACTGATATACGTTTGTTTTTGTTTATAGTAATGTGAAACAGCAATAATAATAATAATAATTATTATAATGCTCTTTTCTTGCATCATGTGTTTTATTTCATTTCATTTATGTTTTATAATGTTATTTATGATTATCAATAGACTTCTGTTCAAACTTATATTTTTAACTTGCATTTGAAACGCTTTTTTGTTTATTATAGCTCACTGATGTCCATCTTTGACCTCATACGTATTAAAATCGTCATGTATGTCGCATTCCGTTGCAAAAACATCTTTAAAAATTAATGAACTTAGTCACAACAATAACGTATATTTTTGGTGACGGGTATAGTTACTTAAAAGTAAATATCATAAAAAATATTGTTAAAAGTCGTCTTCTTCAAGTTACTGCAGGTGCATTGTGCACTTTTTTTGTAACATTTAATTTTTTTTCTCTATCTCATTCTCTGATTATAATATTATCTTTCTTGATTATTGACCACTGAATTCTAGTCTTCTTTTGGATTTTCCGTGTCTAGCCTTTGGTCTCATATGTTGTTGATATTATTTGCACCAAGCAGTATTAAATATTTTGCAGCTTAGACTATTTTTGGTTGCAACATATAACGTACTTTTTTATCTTGTCTTTTATTTTGAGCAGCCCCCACTATAGAACCATCTACAACTGTCATTAATGCAGTAGTAGGTACAATTTTGAGCAGCCCCCACTATAGAACCATCTACAACTGTCATTAGATGCAGTAGTAGGTACAATTTTGAGCAGCCCCCACTATAGAACCATTTACAACTGTCATTAGATGCAGTAGTAGGTACCTAGTTACCTAGTTAGATCTAATTTTAAACAACACAATATTTATACTGATGTAATCTCCTAGTCTTAATAGAACAATTACGATGCAGATATAATATGACTTGCAACTAGAATCTAGATCCTATCTACATCCGCTGCGCTTGACGAGGTCTCGACATGTCATTATGTAACGACAGTTAATACAACATCTTGGAATATCTTAAAAGTATCTACTAGTTGTAAAACGGGCTTTGGCCCACCACACATTCCCACCACTGTATCTCCTGTGTCGCCAGGATCGACAGCGGTATCCAACCACGAAAACCCTTTGATATGATCTCAGGGAGCCCGAGGGACATGCTAAAGCTGTCTTGGGACCCGCAACGAATTTAATCAGAAGAAGATAGGAGGAGTAGGAAGTGTACAGTTTCCCTCCCCATAAATAGCAGGAGACAGCACAAAGTTGCAATGACCGAAAGTCAAAGAACTAAAGGGATAGCACCACGGGAATAATTAATATTAATTATGACTACTAAGCTAGATCTAAGTTAATGTTGGGATTTGTTGTGTTACACTGTTTCCAGTAATAATTATGACAAAAACGCTTAAAGGCACGGAAGTTCCTTGCGTTGTCCACGAGATCATCGTAATATGGGACTCCAGATTTGCAAAGTATGTTGTTAAGCATTATAGATCTTTCGTTGCCAGAGGTTACACTCCCAGAGAACATGATGGGCGGTTTGTTCGAATATGTTGCCTTCGGTCGAGCACTCGCACATGGGTGATCTACTAGTTGTAAGACTGGTTGATAAGGAGTATGTTATGGCTCATAATGGTAGCATTCAGAGACATAGCTATAATCAAATGAAGACTTTATGTCCCTTCCCACGCATGGATCATCTTTTCTTGTGAGGTAATCAGATGATCAGCCTCTTTTATCCTTACTCTATTTCGAAATCACAATTTTCCAATGCAGGCAGAACCCATGACCTAAGTCAAGACTCAAGAGCAGAGCTGAGAGCAGAAACCACTGGACCACTGGGCTTTAATTTATCCTACATTATTATATACCTTCGATTAGCGTAGCCTTTATCATAACAGGCAGTAGTGCGAATTTCAGCTGTACCTATAGCTGATCCATCAGGCATTACCTTTTGTTTAGTGAAGATGCATTGTGTTGCGCAAGTCGCATTAGCTCAAATGTAACGAGGATGCGCACGGCGCACCTCATGCACCCCGTAATGCCGACTTCGTGTATGTGCGCGCGCGCCGATCACGTCCGCGAAAACCTTAGAGCGTCCACAAATTACGTGAGGTGTTTTTTATTTTCTGAATGGTCAGATTTCATGACATTTTATTCAACCCCCTTGGGTCCTCCCCCACCCCACAATCTCACGTGAGATTTTTCAAAAGGGGGCATCCACACATTACACGAGGTATTATGGGGGGTGGCGGGGTGTCGCTAAAATTTATTAACGAATCTCATATAAAGGTGAGGGGTCTCAAAAAACACGTGCAACTTTGCGAGCATAAATAGCGTAGTTCGTTTTTTTCTGACATTTCTACTTGCAGTGAGCAAACACAACGTTAACAATAGTATCTATTAATCAACTGTTTTGAGATAACAATTTTAATATTCGTAATCTCTTATTATTAAATATTGTATTTTTTTATAAATCTGACGTGAAATTATGTGGGAGTAGCGGAAAAGTCAAGGCGAATCTCACGTTATTTTACTATTATAGATGCTTATATTACGGGCAGTAGGAGGGACAAAAATCAATAATGTCTGACGCAATTTATAGACGACCCCTTGAGTTATTGTAAATAAATTGATGTTTACAAATTACATACCTCCAAACCGCAAAACACGATAGAGTATTATGGAAACTGGTAATCCCCGAATAATCATACTGTAATTAATCTTTTTACAATAACATGGACTTTGATTACGTTTGTGATGCTAAAAACTTCGCTCAGCATGAGCTTCCAATGCGAAATCCGCTTCTAATATTACCACAATAAACCCTACAGCCAATTTGGCAACAAAATATGCCATACAGCCAATTTTTCAATAAAATATGCCATACATCAAGCGTGACATTAAAGGATCGGACACCGGTGCGGTGTCGGGACACATCACACATTGTATAAATAGGATGATTCTTAATTTTTGTTAGTCTCACTATAACTCGAGAGCGGCTGAACCGATTTGGCTTATTTTAGTCTTGAAATATTCGGTTAAGTACAGGGACAGTTTATATTAGGAGGAAAGTGGTACGAAGTTTACCGGGTCATCTCGCGTTTACAATAAACATTAAAACCTAATATAAGTATAGCTTTTTGATTCAAAGATTTAGCTATCATATCATACTTCTTGTATCCGACTGCATCAAAATAATTTAACTAGGAATTACCAGACTTTAACATGTCACTTATTTATTCAACTGTTATGACTTATGACTAACTGCGCATATTTAACTTTGACACGTTCGTTTACGTTTGGGAAATTTTCAACACATTGTCAACATAACTCCACCATTCGTCACTTCGCTGAGTCTGACGTGATCTATGCGCTAAAGATTTCCTTTTTTGTACATCGTAGGTACCTGATACAATAATTACTGTCGCATGCACAGTCACCATTCATTTGAGAGCAAGTTGACGCGAATACCTTTTAGCCCAAGAGCCGGGGACAGCTCGACCTTAGTCATTTTATAAGGGCTGAAAGTTTTTTCTGTACAGAAGGACGACCAACGGATATGGATTTCCAGTTGCAGCAGTTGCTTCCCAGTTCCCACTGGCAGAAACTCCTATAGTTTTAGACTTCGTTTCCACCAGAGATGTGTTGCGACATACGAGGGATGTGTTTTTGAGAACCAATAGAATCGCTTGATTGACGTGACCTCGCTCAGCGCTCTATTGGATCTTAAAAACACATCCTCGCAAGTCGCAACACAACTCTGATGGAAGCGCAGCCTTAGACTTTTAGGATGTCTAGCAGTGGGAAGCAACTGTCATAAGTGTCATAAGACTAGATTCCTACAATTATCCCGAAGGAAATATTATAAAAAAATTGAATACTTTTACGCCTGTCGATAACTCTGGATCTCACGTGAAAAGTTCACGCTTTTGGTACGCCTACCAGCACTACACTTATGTAACCTCACAGGTTCCAGGTACATTCGAATTCTGGAACTGGAAACCACCATACATCAAAGCGTTCTCTACCGATTACATACAATTACAACGTGATTACGCTAATTACATAAACCAGTAACTAATAGCACTATCGGTTTTCTACTAAACTATTCGTTAATTTGTTTTATTTAATTACTAAAATATATAAAATTAAACTAACATAATAGCTATCATTATATCCTTATTATTTTATAGTCCTTAAGCCCAAGGTTTAGTATTTGGTAATTATGCCATACGAAAACTATTTCCGTTGCACACTTGCGCAATATTTATTCAAGTGTTAAAATTTAAAGAGTGCTGAGAAAATATTTTTACAAAAAGGACGAAATTAAAGAATCAAAACTACGAGACGAATCTCTTTTCAAATCATATTATTATTATTATGGTGTGTTGTGTCGTTAGTTCGATTGTAGTCTATCGCATAGACTTCTATTTAAACTCAGTTTGAATAGAAAGTTCAATGCAGGCTGATCACCTGATTATCTGACAAGTAAGATGATCCATGCGTCGGATGGGTATGTAAAAAGTCGGTCCTGCGCCTGATCTCTCGCCAATCGTGTCGGTCTTCTGTTCCACTGGGTTATTAGAGTAAAAGGAATAGAGAGTGCTCTTGTGTACTGCGCACACACTTGGGCACTATAAAATTACTCCTGCGTAACTGGCCTTGTTTCAATGAAACCGGCCACCGTCACCGAAACCGGTGTGGGAGTTTATCATGGTGTAAGGGTGGGTTGCACCAGAGACGTGGTTAAAGTTGAAGTTATGGTCCAAGTTATGGTTATAGTTAAGGCTAACTTAACTTTAACCTTAATTTTGACCACGGAATTTGACAGATATCTGTTGCGTTTATTTTTTTGTGAAAGCTACAGTGACAGTATAAAATATGAATTATCCGTAAAAATCGTCAGGAAAAATATTTATTATAACAACACTGTCACAATCACGAAAAGATTTCGATTTATGTAAGTTTGAGTGGTCATGGTTATCGTTAAATATGGCGTCCTTAACCAAAGATTTGACACTTTGCACTATAGTTATAGTTAAAGTTACAGGTATAGTTAAAGTAAGTTGGTGCAACCCACCCTAAATGTACATGGGACCAACTTCGTGCTTTGGATTGTAATATTTTGTAGTCACAGAAAGCAATGAATGAGCTTAATGATCCATTGACACTCTAAATTATTTTAATTATTCACACTAATACATATTATTGTAAATACGAAAATGTGTGTCCGTTCACGCTTAAACCACTGAACCAATATTGATGAGATTCGGTATGTTTAGACTATGAGTCCCGGAAAAGGACATAGGATACTTTTACCTGGTGTTTAGAATCCGCTTGTTGTATGGATAATGGTAGGAGCCAAATAATTACACCATAATATTATCTTCAACTGTATAATGTTTACATCACGGAGCTTACTATGAATAATTTTAAAGATAAGTGACAATACAAATCGAGGGCGAAACGTCATTATTATCTGTTTTTAATATTTAGTACCAGTCCTAAAAGGAGTCCTAAAGGGTTCTAAACACCTGGGAAAAATTTACGGTTTAGCGAACAAACGAATTTCGGCGCAACGGAGTCATCTTGTTTTACACACATAGTCTGATAGGCAAGTGCCATTTTCGTCAAAACCTGATCTCATGCATCGAAAATTATGATTTTGGGCTCATTCGATTCGGAATACCATCTAGAACATTCTATCAAAATTCCAAGAGGGGCTGAAAAAAAATGCAATAGTTATAAACAATTAAGTAAACATAAAAAGAAGGGTTTGGTTTTTTTTTATATTTCGAAAACTATTTGAGATAATCAAAATTTTAAAATAGATCCTTAAAGAGCAGGAAATTTCCTAAAAAAATCTTAGATCCTGGAACCTTACCAATAATCCTTATAGCTTTAAATGAGCAGCGAAAGTTACGGTAAAAACGCGTAGTTCGAGTTTCGCGTGAATTGCCGCAATCTGCCAGGCGAACTAAAAAATAAATTTTAACTGATTAAATATTAATATAAAGAAATAAAAAAAATTGGGTACTAAGTAGCATTTTTACATTTTCTGTTATCATATTGTGGTTGTCTGGAAGAAACCGCTGAAAGCGGTAAGGCCGCCTATTTGCTATTCCTTTATATTGTTCTTGTTATTTTATATTGTTAAATTTTTAATGCAAATAAAGAATTTATAAATAAATAAATAAATAGACATATCAATAAACAATAATCCGTCAACAAAAATAAATTATCACATTTTGTTCAAATGTTATGCTTTTGTTCATTTGTTAATAGTCGCCGTTTTAATGTTAACATAAAAACGCTGATTATTTCTAAACAAGAAATCTAGAAATTTTTATTATTCTTTTGAGCTAATCTTAAAAGGGTTTGGAAGAGATATCCGGTGGAAAATTTCAATAATTTTGATTTTTCACTTTTTTATGAACAAAGGCATTCATGAAATTTTCATGTAAATAAAACAATTAGGGTTTTTTCATCAAAAATTATTATTTAAATTTTATTATTTATAAATATAAAAATATATATTGTTATCTGGCTTCTAACAACAACAAAACAAAATAATAACTATAATTGGATATAAAAGTCCCGTAATTGCTTTATTTACATGAATAATTTTGGAATGCTTTTGAATGTTAATAAAAAAGTGAAAAATAAAAAAAAATGAATTTTGTCAACGGGAATCTCTTCTAAGCCTTTAAGATTAGCTCAAAAGAATAATAAAAATTTCTATATTTCTTGTTTAGAAATAATCAGCGTTTTTATGTTAACATTAAAATGGTGACTATTAACAAATTAAGAAAAGCATAATAATTAAACAAATTCTGATAATTTATTTTTGTTAACGGATTATTGTTTATTGATATGTCTACTTAGTACCCAATTTTTTTATTCCTTAATATTAATATTTAATTACTTAAAATATTTTTTTAGTTCACGTAGCAGATTGCGGCAAATCACGCGAAACCCGAACCACGCTGTTTTACCGTTACTTTCGCCGCCCAATTAAAGCTATAAGGATTATTGGTAAGGTTCCAGGATCTAGGATTTTTTTAGGAAATTTCCTGTTCTTTAAGGATCTATTTTCAAATTTTAATTATCTCAAATAGTTTTTGAAATATTAAAAAAAAACCAAACCCTTATTTTTATGTTTACTTAAATGTTTATAACTTTTGAATTTTTTTTCAGCCCGTCTTGGAATTTTGATAGAATGTTCTAGATAGTATTCCGAATCGAATGAGATCAAATCATAATTTTCGGTGCATGAGATCAGGTTTTGACGAAAATGGCACTTGTTTACCAGAGTAACATACAAGATTCATTATGATCAACTACAGCCTTGGTAGTAACGAGTAACGACTAACAACTGGTATATGACCAAAGAATTTGTACGTGTTGTATAACGTTGCGTATGCGGTGTGGCCGATATTGAGGTAATAGATACATCCTCTATTGGCAATTCTCACGGCTGAACGGTATGCGCTGGCATTTCATCAGCTGGACCTTGCGAAGGTGCAATTCTAATTCTTTTACATGACTGTACCTCGTGTACTTGTAGCAGTCGACTGGTTAAAAAGGCCATTCAATCAAACAGCTAGCCCTTTGACTGAACAACGCCATTCAATCACACGGCTATACGTCGTTTAGCCGACTTGTTAACTCCAACGTTCAACACTTCAGCTAGATGACGCTTAGCCAACTGGTTAAATAGTAAATTAACTAAGGTGACCATTAGTTTAGTGCCATTATTACACAAGCTTAATGATAACAAGCAGATTAATTGTATTCTAACTCATTTTGAACACAATTGTCATAAATCACGTATATGTATTTACGAAAAATATCTTAATACAACTACAAAATATGTACGGTTAGTTGACGCCATATTATTGTAAACAAAACGCACCTAGCGCCGCGGTGGTGAGCGCTGAACAAATTCAATCAAACGGCGGCTTTTGAATCAGCTGTAGTGTTGAGCGTTTTGGGCGACATAAATATTCGATTAAAAAGCTAGACGTGTAATTGAATGGCGTTGTTCAAAGGGCTAGCAGTTTCATTGAACGGCTTTTTAAACCAGTTGGCTGCAACATACATACTAATATAATTAATACAAATGCGAAAGTGTCTGTTTGTCTGTTACTTCAAGCTTAAACCGCCGAACCGGTGTGATAAAATTTGACGTGGACATACTAGTTAAAGTCCCGGGAAAGAACATAGGATACTTTTTATCACTAAAAATGTACGGTTTAGTCGCGCTAAACGAATTTTGGCGTAACGGAGTTCAAAGTGTACCACCCAAATATGTACAAGGCGCAGCCTGTAACAATTACACGTATACAGGGACCATGTCACGTTTTCTAGCTCCCGCGTACAAGCCAGGGTTATCAATTATTATCATCATCAGAATAACCATATTTTACAAGCGTTTTTTGTATGCCTTTTTTACAAAAATAAATCGGTGTAAATATAGAGTACCTACTTACGTAGAATCTACATTCGGGGTAAAATTAATTGACTCTTTTCGTTAGCGTATCCCTTTCTCAATAGCGGCGATGTTGATCTAGATTCTAGACATTGATTTCAATACTTATTTTAATATCTTTTAGATCACTTGTGCCAACCCTAGTCCCAGTGGGTCAACGACTCGCGATGAACCTTGAAATATTTGTACAATACCACGTATAAACTTAACCTGATTCTTAATTTGAACGTTTACAGTAACATAATACTTTCACTTGTTTAGCTGAGGTCGTTGCTGTCGGTTTGGTATATTAATGGTTGATATTAACATTTAATTTTAGTCACTATATGATGATTTAGATTCGAGTCGTATTTTCATAATGACTTATGGAAAAAAAATTCGTAAATGTCTCGGTATTGAAAACTTAAAGTTCCCAAAAAAGTCTACATTTCATCTTAACCGATTCAGCGGTTTTAGCGTGAAGAGGTAACAGATTTTACATCTATCTTCTTGTTTTTGTTAGTCCCGCTAAAATTCAAGAACAGTTGAACTGATTTGGTTAATTTAAGTCTTGAAATTTTGTGGGAAAATTAGGGAAAATATTTAAGGAGTAAAGTGATAAGTGATATTTACCGGGTCATCTACATAGTTTAGGAAAGATTCATACATGGAGCAAAGTGATAACCGATAAGATATGATATTTACCGTGTCATCTAGTCTATTCCTAGTATAGTATGGATTTAAGACACAACATTACACATTAAATAAACTCTTAACGTTAAGACTACATTATTATAGGTTAACCAGTTAAATTTATATTCGAATTGCCTATCCACGCAGCCAAAGTTTCAGGTGATTAGCTATTTGCGATTTAAAGTTAAATCCGACAAGGCGTAACCGCTTTATTATGCTAAATTCGAATCGTTATCATCAATCAGCGAGAAAACGTCCGTTTCCTAGATATTATGTTTACGTACACGGTACAGTAATGATTTAACTGTAACAAACGGTATAGAAACTGTACCTTCTGACAAAATTACCATTTGCAATAATATTATATAAATGCTGTCTCTCCTCTATATAATGTATGGGGCGTTCCACGCCAAGCGGACAGGAAAAAATAGTCGATGTCTCCGATTTTGAAAATATTTGGATATGTTATACCTGCACGTGTTATTAATACGTGTGCCAAATATTTTTGTAATTTAATTGCTAGATTAAGAATCATGGGACTTTGAAACGCGATTTTTCTATTCGGCACTCAGTGCTTCAAAGCCGATTATAGATTGAAAAAATTATATATTTGAATAACTAAACCATTGAACTTGTTGATCCATTTAATGAGCTTCTTAACTGCATTTTTGGAAATTAAAAAAAAAATTTTTCTTTGAAAAAAATGCAAAACAGTTTTTTTTCTTGATTTTCTCAAAGAGGGACCCTTTTGATTTTTCTTATATTTTTTGTGTAAATAACTAATATTCTATAGAACATTCCTGCACAACTTCTATAATGGGCTGGGAAGTGGATTAGGAGCTAGACTGAAAATACTGCCGAAGGGTGGCGTCCAGCGCCATACAATACTATGGGCAGAGATCGATATTAGCAAATAACATCAATTTTGATGTCGCGAAAAATAACATTCAATAGATTTTTGAAAAAGAAACAGACAGACAGTTTTCAAGAAAAAAAAATTCATGAAAAAAAAAATTTTTTTTGTCCAAAAAAATATATTTCCAATTTTTTTTAATTATGGTACTCTTTAAAAAAACTTATCTAAGGGTACATTTTTCCACATTAAAATCGAAGTTTTTTGGCAATTTCCACTACTTAGCGATTTCTGCCCATAGTACAGTATGGCGTTGGACACCACCCTTCGGAAGTATTTTCAGTCTAGCTCCTAATCCACTTCCCGGCCCATTATAGAAGTTGTGCAGGAATGTTCTATAGAATATTAGTTATTTACACAAAAAATATTAAAAAAATCAAAAGGGTCCCTCTTTGAGAAAATCAAGAAAAAAAACTGATTTGCATTTTTTTCAAAGAAAAAAAATTTTTTTTTTTGTTTCCAAATATGCAGTTAAAAAGCTCATTAAATGGAGCAACAAGTTCAGCGGTTTAATTATTCAAATATATAATTTTTTCAATCTATAATCGGCTTTGAAGCACTGAGTGCCGAATAGAAAAATCGCGCTTCAAAGTCCCACCATTCTTAATCTAGCAATTATATTACAAAAATATTTGGCACACGTATTAATAACATGTGCAGGTATAACATATCCAAATATTATCAAAATCGGAGACATCGACTATTTTTTCCTGTCCGCTTGGCGTGGAACGCCCCGTATACTACATTATATAGATGACATTTGATTTTGAGATTTGTTTGGTTTACGCCAGCCTTTCCCAAAGTGGGCGATAACACCCCCTTGTGGGCGCTGAAGGTCTGAAGGGACCCAGAATTATTATTATTTTTAACAAAAAATTAAAACCGACTTCCAAGGTAAAAACAATAATAACATTAATATGAACTAAAAAGTATTAAATAATTTTTACTATCTAATGTTGCCTTTTTCCGAATTCGGCTAAAACTCAACTATTTCTGTATTCAATCTTCATTATTTTGAAGTCGGTACCAGATAGCTGAATCTTCAGTCCTCTGACAGAATATTTGAAACTTTTGGAACTGGCACCGACTTCAAAATTATGAAGATTGAATACAGAAATAGTTGAGTTTTAGCCGAATTCGGAAAAAGGCAACATTAGATAGTAAAAATTATTTAATACTTTTTAGTTCATATTAATGTTATTATTGTTTTTACCTTGGAAGTCGGTTTTAATTTTTTGTTAAAAATAATAATAATTTCACTCTTTTTAGTTACACTAGTAGGTAAACCTTCGCGTATATTTTACGTATCTTATTACAATTTGTCAAGAGTCACAACTCACACTCACAAAATCATATATTATCAGTGAAGTGAACATATTGTGCTAAGTAATTTAACAATTTTAATGCTTCAAGCCCCAAGCGGTCACCGGCGATTGAGATAACAATAGAAAGGCTATTGTGTCTCGTTTTTCCACGATCGAAGGATCTATCAGATAAAAAATTGTATAAACTTGCATAGGATGTAGCGTAGCTACTCATAATATTTAATATTTAATATTATCATAATTATTGACAGCTCTGTTCTTGTAAAGCGCTTATTCCACTTATCCTAGCTAGGAAGTCCTAGCTAGGATCCTAGCTTTCTAAATGTCATTCCACTTGACTAAATTTTTTCCGATTTAGGATCCTAGCTAGGATCCTAGCTTCTAAATGTTATTCCACTTGACTAAATTTTTTAGGACCCTAGCTAGGACTTCCTAGCTAGGATAAGTGGAATAAGCGCTTAATCAAGAATTCAAATCGATACTTAGTGCGCCATCTATCGATTAATAAGTATAACTGATTAAAAAGACACTTAATGACTTTGTTTTGTGTAAATGCTCTTTTTAAAATAACTTTATTTTAATTCTATTTGTCTATTTAAATTTTATAAAGTAATTAGTAAAGTATTCGATCTGTTGTCTGCCGCCACGCGCCACGCGGCGCGGCGGCGCGGCGCGGCGACGCCGTCGCCTCTGCGGCGCCGACCGCCATGTATCAAACAAACAGGTGTTGTTATACAGTACATAATTATTATTATTAGTATATCCATACCTATGCCTTGTACTATTATTAATTCTGTGCCATGAGACATTGGTGACCTTAATGATGATGATGACGATGATGATGATGATGATGATTATGATGATGAATATGAATTGCATAGTAGCATATGCTTTCTGTTCTTAAAACAACGCCGAAACTCCCGAACGTGTATCTATAAGGAGTCAGGAGTTCTCTCAGCATCTTCGAAACCATGGTATACTTTGACCCAATATTTGACTTTTTGGTAGCATATTCTTAGTACACTTCACATAAAACCAAAATCACCATATGTTTCCATATAAATTTCGAGGAGTTCCCTCGATTACTCATGGATCCCATCATCAGGTCACCACTTTTGTGAACATGGTACCAAATTGGAGTGAAACCTAATACAACAAAACAAAAATTTCGAAAATCGGTTCACAAACGGCGGAGTAATCGTTGAACATACAAAAATAAAAAAAAAAAAAAAAAAAAATAAAAAAAATATCCACAGCCGAACATATAACCTCCTCGTTTTTTGGAAGTCGGTTAAAAAAAAATGGAGGTGTTGTGTAGAGGCTCGGCGGATGTTTTGTAATTTCATTTCATCTGGATGCATTTTAAATTGTAACAATCATGGGGGGCGCTAAAACATAATTTGTTCTCAAAGTGGGCAGTAGACAAAATAAGTTTGGGAACCCCTGGTTTACGCAAAATTTGTTTGTAGTTTCTTTAACCAAAGCCGCTGGAAAGTAGGAATCAAAATTTAGTAGAAAAGTAAAGGTTTAATTGATTGTTTGTATCGGCTTCTAAATCACTAAACCGCGTCCGACTCAGAACACATTTACAACGTGAGACTTTAGAGTTAAGGCAGGGATCAATCTCAATCCAAAACGATACCTTGCACACAACCAAAGACCAAGCGTATACGCATCGCAATAAGATTCATTTTAGCTTAGCATAAAACTGTAGTTACTAGGGGCGGATCTTCTCTATTTTTCATGTTTTTTTTTTAAATATCTTTGGAAATAAATATTAAGAAACAAAATTGTTCGGTTCAGGGTATTTTAATATAGATTTACTAACAATTTATTCAAATAAAATGTATAATTATCCTAGTTAATACTTATATTTCGATGAATTAGATTTTTGTCGGAGGTGAGTTTGTAAATTAATTACAGCCAAAGTATTACGTTTTATAAAAATGTTTATGGTTTAAAGTCTTTTAAATATTGTGCTTTATGTCTCATATTTTTTACATTTCGTTATTATATTGGAACTAGGTAAACCGGGAGTCACGGAATAACAAATTGGGGTTTATGCCCGCCTTAAGACTTACGCGAGAAAAGTAAGGTTCTAAAGGAATTGGGCATTGAAAAGTCATAGGAAAGATAAGGCTTCTTACAGACGAACGCCACTTGCCAACGGTAGTCGACGGCTGCAGTTGTATCTGCCGTTTGCTAGTGCCGTTAGTTTGTAAGAAGCCTTATAAACATGACATAATATATCGCACACTAACGCAATATGTTATCTGGGTGCACGGTAGTGCACCCGCCGAGACGAGCCAAGCGAAGCGCAAGGGCACTACCTACCTTTTCTCGAAGTGTTTCGCCGTTTTTTTAACCTTTATAGAATTGGTTTCCGTTGTAGCAGATAGTTCATATTTTCAGGATATGATATCATCAATAGACTTATCAAGCAAACAAAGACTTAATTGAATAGCTTTTATACTTTAGATTTTATTGATATCCAAAATACACCGATTTCGTCACCGACACACTGATGGTCATCAAAATGTTTGGCTACTTCCTGAAGTGCTAGAAAGCTGAAATTTGGTATGCAATCTTAGTTTAGTATACAACCAACAAAAAATTCATAAACTTCCCCTATAAACGTCCCTCATCCCCTAAAATGGGGGTGAGTGGAAGTTGACCCTCATAGTTGGTTTCCGATGTGCCAGATAGTTTATATTCTCAGGATATAATGTCAATAATAAACTCAAGTCTCAATTGAATAGGTCTAATACTTTATATTTTATTGATATCTGAAATACGCCGAAATTTGGTTATACGCCGTAAAATAAGTTTAGTAGGGGGTAATGGAAGTTTAAATGAGACTTTTACCAATTTTATGAACAAGGACATGAAAGTTTACACGGGATGGACATTAACTAAAGACATTAACAAAAAAAAAAAAAAAAAAAAAAAAAAAAAACTTAAAAGACAGCCTAGCAAGTAGCAACTTACAAAAAGGACTGAAATCCCATCAAAAACATTTCATGTAAAAGTTACCTCGACGACCACAAAAGGTTTGCCCTGTGAAAAAGACATCAGATCTAATGTAGAGCCAAGCTTCTGAATCGACGCGGCCTAACTCTATCGATCCTAACTCCAACAAATTCTACATATCAGTAAGTATGTATGGCTTGGCTGCTTCGTTACTTACTTCAGATCAGAAACTAAATATTCGCCTCATCTCTACGACGACGGTAGCGAAATAGCGAAGCCATACATATACTTACTGATATGTAGAATTTGTTGTAGTTAGGATCGATAGAGTTAGGCCGCGTCGATTCAGAAGCTTGGCTCTACATTAGATCTGATGTCTTTTTCACAGGGCAAACCTTTTGTGGTCGTCGAGGTAACTTTTACATGAAATGTTTTTGATGGGATCTTTTATTACGATATTATATCGGTCACAGCCCTGCAACCCGCTGACTTTAGATGCACTGTCCTTATAACACATCTTTATCTTAAGGTCAGTTTCCAATGACACTTGACGACCATCAACGTCTCTACTAGTAATCCTCGCTTTGGGTAAACAGGAAAAAATAACAGGAAAAAAATTAGGAACAAATTCCTCTTAATTTTATCGTATGATCAATGTATGTAATGAAATATAACATTTTAATTATAGCTTTATGAAAACGTAGCAGTCATTTTTGCCAGCTCAGCTCTCTGTGGCTCAATATATTATGTAGATTGTAGAGTTAGTTCTACTTAATAATAGATCTTAAAAAACTAGAGATTTCGCGACCTATTCTCTACGTCTACATAACGCCAGCACACGCCATCACATCGTCAAAAGCTCGAAAAATCAGAAAACTCTGGCATAATAAGAATTAAAACTGGTATTACCTCTCAAAAGCAAAACAAGCTTAATTTCTAAACCAAGCTATCTAGTCGGCCATGGACAACGTAGAGCAAAATATTTCTCAGGAAAAGAAAAATTATCTGGACGCAAACAGGCTTAAGATAAACTATATTCAAAGTAACAAGTGGAACATTCTAGATCTACATAATTATTTGAACTGGTTTTTATCAACCCGACCATAATATTATATTCAAGTTAATTACCGATATTAATAATCAGTATTGACATTACACCATGACACACAGACACACATTCAGCATATCATTAATCATTCTTAGCGACATTTCTATTAGCCTACTTCGTATACGGTCGAATCAAAGTTATTTTTCCTTGAATTTTTTTACACTAGTCTTTATATCATCAGCATCAGATTATTTTAAAACGTTTACGAACGTGTTAAATACGTTTTTACCTCTTATAGTTAAGATTGATTATTTCAGTTTTTGCGTATGTGGTAGGCATCATGTAGACTTTCAGAAAATATTTGCAAAAATTTATTCTGAATAAAAAAAATTTGAGTTTGAGTTTGAGTTTGCGATAATCTTTACTAGTTACCAAATTAATAACATTGTACATCTAAGCAATCCGTTAGAATACTTCCTCATAATATTTTATAATATATTATTTCTCATAATATATTATTAGGTAATAATATATTTAGTATATAGGTAATTATTACCTTTAATAATGTGTATTCTATTGTATGAAGTTATGAACTATCTCTCTTAAAATGAATAATGAATTTTCGCTAAAGTGAACAGTTAACAGTCGACTGCTTACAACTTACAATTTATTCATAATTAGCTAAAAGAAAAGCTTTTTCTTGTTAGCACGAAGATTCTGTTTATAAAATATAACATAACGACTCCATGGTCAAGTGGACTAGCTTGACTCTGGACTGACTCGGACAACGCAGGCTGATCACCTGATTGGCTGACAAGGAAAGTAATCTATGTGTCGGATAATGTATGTAAAATGTCCTTCGCCAGGTCTACCACTCGTATCTCGGTTTCGAGTAGTCAGTTGGGTAGGACATGAATTTTATACGAGGATGTAAGAGGTGCCACTTTTTCGTACTGAGCCGGTACAGTGTCCCACTTCAAAACGCCGCGCCGCGAGGCGTTTGAGGCGTAGCAGTACGTTTGACGTGCCGCGACATGTGAGCCGTCTTGATGCGCGAATTTATATTTATCTATTTTTCCCCTAAAAATATATATAAATATACATTCATGATTAAGAAATAATATATATAACTGTAATATAATATGTTTTAAAATCTTTTTTTTAAGTTAATATTTCGTCTTCATCTAAACAATAAATTTAAAAAAAAATTAAAGAGTCAAAAAATCCTTGAAAATACCCCTAAAAATTTAGACCACCGCGACAATCATTTTGAAGCGGTACATATTATAATGCTGAGCCGCTCTTACATTTTTGCGTCTTGTCCCGGACAATTGTAATGCCTCTTGTAAGTCCTACCCAACACTAGTTTCGAGAGTAAAAGAGTGCTGTTATGCACTGCGCACACACGTAAGCACCATATTAAAATAAGCTCTTGTCTAGCCGAGCTGGTTTTAAAAACAACGTGTGTGCACAGACGCGTAATGTACATCGCTAAAATCACCGAAAGTGACCGGCGCACCTGTTCATACAGAGTCAAGAGCGGCGCGTGCGCATCCGCGGCCGCTGGTCAAGTTCACGGCGCATCTGACGGTCCTTGCGTAAGGTTGGCGTGCCTTCACTTACACACCGCAACATAGTGCAAATATACAGTAACAAAATAAATTTAATAATACTGTAGCGTGAATGTGTCCTCTATGTAGAGTTCCCAGTGAAAGCAACAGCTCTGGCTTTTATGGTTATATCTGAGAAACGCCCCAATGCCGTGACAAGTTCATGTCCATACAATAATTGATTATTATTAGTGATGGACCGAATGTGGTTTGAACCGAATTCGAACTTCGGCCGAACGTTCGGTAAAAATGAAAAATTCGGCCGAAGTTCGGCCGAAATTCTCCTAAACCTGAACTAATTCTGTAAACAATCCTCATTATTTTGAAGTCGGTACCAGATGGTACCAGCTAAGAATCGTGAGATCTATGACAATATATTTTTATGAAATTTTGGGACTAGTTTCTTTTGCCACGACCAATCAATCAAAATTCAAGATGATCTAGTTAAAGAAGAGTCGCAAGAGATCCCTCTGTTGAAGTTCACGGTGTAACCCTCGCTCCACTGGCCGCTTTCTAAGGCTTCCGTTTACAGGACGAATCAAGAAGATCCAAGACGACCTTTAGTTAAAGAAGAGTCGGATGCAGAAGATTCCTCTGAAGTTCAAGGTGTAAAACCCTCGAATCAATGGAAATTCAAGAAGAAAATCAGATAAATCATAAATTCGGAAGCAGTAATCGGAAGCATCAAGCAGGAGATTCCTGTGTTGTTCGGTTGTGACTTGTGAGATTCCTATAAGTTCAAGGTGTGACCCTCGCTCCGCTGACCGCGTGTGGCCGGGTCATCGCGGCCGACTTCGTATCGGGGACGACACCATTCCGCACATCTACAATTCGGCTATCTGCCATCTATGAAATATGACATTCACTATCATGGTTTAGTACTTTAGTGAATACGCATGTATAAGATCTAAACAGAAGAATGATCTATATTCTATACAGTAAAACTTTCATTAAAAAATCGTGTCAAGTAACAAAATAAGTTATGCTAGCTTACATTTTACGGGTTTCATTGTATAAAAACCTAATTAAAACAAAAAACAATCAGAGAATTATTTTTAGCATAATATACAAATACAAATTTTAATTTTAGACGAATTTTCAGACTCTGGTCAAAAAAATTGAGAAATGCTCATAACATTGTTTATTACGTAGTGAAAAATATGTACAGACAAACGATGTTTTTATAAGACTTTACTAAATGAAGATAGCCCAGGTTGACTGGCAGAGAATGCTATGTCATTAAATCCGCAAATAACGTTTTAACAATCTCTGTCATGTAATGGAGGCACTTCGTATTGATGGCGAATACGCCAAACAATCACCATGTGTAGACGGTATGTTTGACAAATATTGGCCTTATTTGCCTTTGTCGGTTTTTGACGCACATCAAAAGAGTCAAATAGGCAAGTAAACAAAATCAAGTTAAAGTTTGGTATTTGACGTCCATGTGTGGAAGGCCGTATTTGCCTTTATTTGCTTGTTTGTGTATATGTTACCGCTAGAATGCGGAATACGATAATATGCACATTAACGAGGTAAACTGCAGATGTCCATAAACCATACGTTAAAGTGTGAAAGAGTCATGGCAAGATTGTACCTGAGTGTTTTCGGAAGCGTCTAAAAATGTCACATAAACAAACACTAATAATTTAATTTGCAGATTTTTTTCACGTTATTGTTTTTTTATGTAAAAGCCGGAGTTCATTTGTTAATAAATAAAACTCTCAATTTATTTGTATAAAATGGCCGCATCCAATGAATTAAATAAAACGTCTCTGATTGGCCCGTATATCTAAAACATGATGACACTTGACAGTTGACGTTTTCACTTGACGGACAATGGCAGCCTTACGATAGTGAATTCAGAATTGTGAAAATGGAAAAGCAACGTAAATTGCAATATCTGCGTGAACATTATTTGCCGATATCGGACCATTGACCAGGAACACACAAGTATTATGTATAATATGTTCTTTACTGTGCATTTGGGTGCATCCGCAAATCGTAAGTTTTATTACACCTTTCGTTAATATACTGTTACTTAATAAATGCATAAGCAATATTATGCATTCATAATTAGTTAACGAACAGCTTTTAGTTCTATTTATTCCAAAAAATAATAATATTCCTTTTTGTACTTAATAATAAGCTACATAATAATATGATAACCTTTTGTTTCAGATAACTGTTCAAGATGATTGTTTGTGACGCTTGTTGGGAACTAGCAATAGGTAGCTGCAGTTAATCACAATATATGCAGCAAACATGATCACTGACCAGTAGCAGTGATCAAGCTGGAACTAGCCAACGAGATCACATTCATGTATGCCTTCTATGTGGATGTTCTATTGCACGAAGGCAAAGTGATATGAAAGAGAATATTGAGATGATAATAAAGTTAAAAACGAGAGGATGATTAATAAATACTTTGAAATATCAATTAGTTTTTTTATTTACTTAAAACCATTAAAATGATATTTAAGCCATTATTCTTAATTCCTACAGTAAATGGTACTATGATAATTTATAAAATCGTATTATAGGAATATAAGCGTAAATAAGGCGAGGAGTCAATAATTAACTCAAAAATTAGTAGTATAAAATATCACATAACCTCAAAAAACAAATATATGAATAAGTTTTTTTTGTGGCCTCGATAAGGCAAAATTGTTTTTGAATAAGATTATGCAATGCATTTGCTATCTTTTAGATATTTTTGCAACCTTAGACGCCGGAAAATCAATCCAGGTATTTCGTTGTATGGAACTCTGCCAATGTTCTTTAAATCAAAAAAGCTTATATTCGCACTTCACCTAGTTAGTAGTTGCATAGTAACGAATAGTACATCGTTAAATTGCGGAAGACAATTTATGACGGTCGGCTCGCTCGGCTCCCTTTTTGTTGTGGACTAAGTTCTAACCTAACCTAACCTACTGTTGGACTTTCTGGATTGTGTTTGTTTTTGTTTTGGTGGGGGGCTGCGCTTAGGAATTGCACTCTAGAGGTTCAACCTCAGATCTTCAGATCCATCATCAGTCATACCTAGAGACCAATGACCCTCAATATGGCACAACTAGCTTCAATTATCAGTTGACGGAGCCCCGCCATAGCCCCGCCATAGCCCGGCTACGCGGGGCTCCTATTTCTGGGTGTTGTGGTCTAAGTTCCAACCTAACCTAACCTACCCTACTTTTGGACTTTCTGGATTGTGTTTGTTTTTGTTTTGGCGGGGGGCTGCGCCCCCCGAGCCCCCCTCTTCGGTATCCGTGGCTAAGTAGTTAAGTAAGACTGATGTTTTTGATCATTTTTCTGTCATTTGACAAACGATGTTTGCCGAATAGGCGCCGGCAGCAATTTCGGCAACCGGCGCCGAAAATAATTCCTTACAACTAAATATTTATTCAAACAAGAACAGGTTTATGCAATTTACCGCATGCATGGTCGTTAGTCCGCAGATTACCTAGGTATTCTGTAGATTATCTCGTTAATGTAAGAAGAGAATAAACTTTTTGCACTTTAACTGACTCACCCAGATAATCAGCAGAATACCTTGTTAATCTGCAGTCTAACTGGTTTACGCACATTAGCGGTAACATATACGTCAATAATTTTGCCAAATGCAACAAATAGCCAATAGCAAATACAAATAGCCATGTGAAGTGCCTCCATTACATTGGAGACGAATAAATAATGGCAATAAAACCTTCGCGAACCAATCTTAAAAGAGCAATGTAGTGGGAAAATTCAACAGGTACTTTGAAGATTAAAGGGACTTTAGGAATGTAATTAAGGAGTATAAAATGTAACAAGTAGTAAAGCTTTATATTAATTAGTTCTCAAGTTGCAATCACGTCAACTATCTTGTCAATAACAATAAATCGATAAACGAGGCACAAACCAATTCGGTTTATTGGGGTCCTTGGCCCAGAAAGACAAAAGGCTGTTAAACATTTGAGCACAATATAAATATACGCAGTAGTATAACTCAACCATATCCGTACAATATGACTCGCCTAACACAGAAACAATATATTATACGCGCGAGCGATGTGATTTCACATTGTTCTGTTTTTTCAAGTTACCTACCAGAAATAGCGTTAATGTGTGCGTGTGCCGATTCGGGCTGACTAACATAAAGTTGGCCTGCTGTTTATTATATTTCTATTATGATTTGAATTTCATTGCAATCAGATTTTATTATATTTTGGAACATAACATTTCAAAATAGCCTTTGTTCAGTTTACCCTCGGAGTATCTATGGGATTGATGCTAATGTAGGCGTAATTCGTAAAGGTCTCTCAGACATAAAATACTTCTGAACGAAGCTTACGGGTTGGGGTCGAGTTTTTTTATAAAATAAGGGGGCCAACACGAGCAAACAGGTCGCCTGATGGAAAGCAACTACCGTCGCCCATGGACACTCGCAACATCAGAAGAGCTGCAGGTGCTTTGTCGGCATTTTAAGACGTAATACGCTCTCTTCTTGATGGTTTCCAGGTCGTATTGGTCCAGAAAAACTGCCTGTGATGTTTCACATTGCAAAGTGATTAAACCGTAATTAATAAGCTATTCAAAATCGAAATAGGTAGCCCAATACCGCGTCTGTCATTTTAATGTGCATCATCTTGAGTAGTAAAGTTAAGTCTTCAATGGTTCAATTAAAAAAGCATCGTATTGCCTCGTCTCGTACTTACAACTAAAAGTTACATACAACTTTTAAGTAACATTTAAGTTTTTAATAGAAGACATCTCAATATAATATTGTGGTTCGTGATTACGTTTACCATTATGGGAAACGAACACCACAAGAGGACTTGTAATTGTCTTTTTTTGCAGACAATTTGCCTATAATCGTGACTATATCCCGCATGTGATAAAAACTACATACTCTCAACACATTATGTATAAACGACGATCATCCTCGTGTGTTTTTGCGTATATTATACTAAGCATCTTTAGATTTACCTTTAGATATGCTATTAGTATTGAACGGTACCGCTCATTATGGCTTGTGAATTGTGATTTATTCCAAGAAGTACTTAGTGTTAAATAATTTTCTCTCAGATTTATATCTCCACGGACCAAAATAAAAACGTTTTATTTTATTTATTAAAAGCGATGGCTTGCATGTAGGCTTGCATAGTATTTTTGGGTTGAAGGAAAATCCCGGACTAGTCCTCTTGATGCGTCATCATAATATTGTTATCAATACCATCACTAGACGGATAGCTAGCTTTCACTAGGACTTTAGTTCAAACCACCAAATCAGTTCTAATAACAAACATCACGAGACTTAGAGATGCTTTAACCCATCAAGCCCCATAAGGACACCGGTGACCGCTACAACAATAAAATAACAATAGATTTCCAAGAATCCGCAATCGAAGGATTAACTGCAAAAAAAAATGTTTCCTAATTTTGGTATACAAAATGTCGTATTGGCTAAGCTTTGTAGATAGCAATAATATGTAATAGATCCACTCATAATATTATTTAAGGTCACCAAATGGGCAACCCGTCATAAGGTGTGTAAAGTTTTGAACAAATCCAAAATCATGGCAATGCTTTATTTTTCTTACTTCAAACAAATAAGTTATTCAATAAAATATTATTAACTAATAGTAGCCAAGTTATAATCGGTTAAACAAAAGACGTGCGACCGTTTGTTCCAATAGCATGTCTGAACAATGGATGGGAGTGTTTCTAATAAATTGTCTTCGCTCCGTTACAACACTTCATATTTTGGTTCTACACAGCGCGGCGGTTCATGAATGTGCTTCGAAAATTAATTTTCTGAGCTATAATTAATCAATGTTTTAACGAATAAAGTGTACGGAATTTTTTGATTACACTTGGACCTTGGTTGATAGTAGTTTTAGGCGCTTTATATTATTATGTTTTCACTTCTCGTGGAGCTCTTTTTAACCGACTTCAAAAAGGAGGAGGTTATAATATTATGTTCGTCTTGCTATTACTAATGTTTCGGCTATTTTTAGAAGCCGTGATTATAGATAGGCTGAAGTGGCCGAGATTAACTATTAGTACTTTTTATCCGATCTACGCCGAACCCACCCACAGTATTGTTTTCGATTTCGGTTGATAGATTTCTAACATTTTATTCAACCTCCAAAATTTGAGAGCAGAATTAGTGTAGGTATTAAATTTTAGATGTGGAGTTACGTTTGGTAGAGAACATTGTAAATCATACTTTAATACCTGAAATTATCCGCTATTAGAATCCACATACCTCATAACAATTACAGACGCTAGTAGCTTTATATGGCGCAAAATTGAAGATAATTCGAGTGGAACTAAACGCTGAGATGGTATTTGAGTGTGCAGTGGAGTCTGACGGAGTAATTAGATGTGCCATATATGAGACAATAGTAGACGCCTTGAAGCTTCGCGGGTATTAGTCTAAAGGCGAGCATTGACGGTTTTTTTTAAGGAAGGCAGGTCGCTATAGCCCTGACGTCACTGCGACCCATGAGGATCTATTGTGACTCCTTCGCATTAGAGAATCAAGCATTGACGGTACGTCCACATCCAAGCAAATGGCCGATCAACACTTCTAAAACGTTCCGTTGATCTTACACACTTGAGATACGACAGCAATTCAAAATAAATAGGCCGGCTAATATTTTTTTTGTGATTTGTGTTGGCAGTCATGACACTGGGGCGCTTGTCCAAACAAATCACAAAAAATAAAACTGCTCTACCAGCACTGCTACTATTAGAGTAAACTCTATATAAGGAACACAATATCCACATTACACACCCTAAAGTATTATGATTTAGTTTTGTTACACCCTGTACAGGCTGTACAGTTCCGTGAATGTCCAGCTTTATACGAGCAGCAAGTTAGGTCATCGTTATTCACGTATATGACTAACTACCACGTGGACTGACCGAATATGGACTTTGCATAACGTTTTCTACTGCACCTCTCAATGTCAGGTTTGTTTTGTTCAAAATATGTTCAAACTACTTACCTGCTATTACACAACGTATGACAAACGTTTTGCAACGTAGAATTAGATATAACAACGTACACCGTGATTACATGGCAAAACGTGAATACTAAACTCTAAAATATACGGTACTATGATAAATGTGGGAAAATTTTTCACGTCCCAATGTCCAAGTTCGGCACATATCTTTTCATCCAAAGAAAAATATAATATATCTAGGCTATAACTACATGATATAATATTAGGTACATTTTATAGTATTTTAGATTAAAAAGGACTAATAATGTAGCCTCATGCTGCACGTTCATGCTGCATGCTCACAGTATTTATGTCAATGTTTTAAGAAACTTCATAGCAATTATTTTAAGAAAACTTTACGACTTTATTCTCACACGCGAATGTGTTAACTTTATTATGATTGAATGAGCCAAAATAACGCGAACTATAAAATGATTAATGCGAAAACGTTGCCAGAGGATCAAATGGGACCTAAATCTAAAGACGCATATATCTTGATTTTGGCAATGGCCTATGCTTCATCATACCGTTTTAGATCATCCTCAGATTAAAATCGGAATATATTCGGCGCCACGCTACGCACGTTTCGTTGAAATCTATTGTAGGGCGTGATTCAGGCAGCGGATTGGCCGTGTCACTTATCGTAGAAATTGCGTCTTTACGCTATAATAAACGTATATATGTCGCAGTCCACTAGTTAAAAAAGCCGTAAAATTAAACAGCTAGCCCTTTGAACAACGCCATTCAATCACACGGCTATACGTCGTTTAGCTGACTTGTTGACTGCAACGTTCAACACTACAGCTAGACGACGCTTAGCCAACTAGTTAAAATATGACAAATTAACTAAGGTGACCATTAGTTTAGTGTAATTATTACACAAAATATGTAATGATAACAAGTAGAATAAATTCTTGTATTCTAACTCATTTTGAACAAAATTGCAATAAATACCTTGGTAGTTGGTAATGCATTACATAATCCCGTAACTTCTCCTCGAATATTTATTTAAATTTTAATTCACTCATATTTGCTCCCATAATTTCTGTCACTTTAATAACACTTTTTAATAACGTACATTTACGAAAAATATCCTAATACAATCACAAAATATCGGCTAGTTGACGCCATATTGTAAACAAAACGCACCTAGCGCCGCGGTGGTGAGCGCTGAACTAATTCAATCAAACGGCTGCTTTTGAATCAGTTGTAGTGTTGAACGTTTTGAGCGACTGAAATATTCAATTAAAAAGCTAGACTTGTGATTGAATGACGTTGTTCAGTCAAAGGGCTAGCTGTTTGATTGAACGGCTATTTAAACCAGTTGGCTGCGACATATATATTATACAAAATTAATAGTCATGGTTTTTACGAATTTTGTTGATGGTACACAATTAAAAGAACTGAGACTGCGGCATTGAGTCTTGGGACGTAAATTAATTATATTGAGAGATTAATTAATCCTTCGATCGTGGATTCTTGGAAATCTATTGTTATTCTATTATGTGTCGCTCACCGGTGAGCTTATGGGGCTTGATGGGTTATAGGTATACGAAAAATATGAATGTCACTTTTATTTTCTGAGTGACAACTGACAACATGGCCGTACTCATCTTATTGTACCAATATAAAAATATTTCTTTGCGCGTATCACATTAGATGTCCCATCTTCAATTCAATTTAGATGGTAAATTAATGATGTCTTTGGTAAAGACGGCTTCGTCCTAGCTTCGTCATATACTCGTATACCGTAGACGTAAGTCACTTTCTTTTCGTAAAAATATAAACAATATTTAATTAATCGATATTCGATGGGTCATTGCGTTTGATGACAGATTTTCCACATAAATATTTGTTGTTCATGTGGTTATGAAACGCTCAACGGTGATTTTCGTCCACCAAAAATGACGAAAGCATGTATTTTCCATTGACATCAAGCGTTCATACGTATAAGCAATGGTCAGTGACACGATACTAGGCATCATTATCGATATAATTTTGTACTGTATATTATATTGGCAAAGATTCGCATTTGATTATAATCAAATTGTGTTACTAAAAAAAATATTTTAGTAACACAATGTAAACAACCAAGTAAACGGATTACCTAATAGCCTCATTCATGGAAAACTTAGTGGCAAATGCATTGCCTACCTTACAGACGAAAAATACGTTTTTTTTTTTTTTCAAAGGTTTGCGATTATGCGGAAACCTCGTTGCGTGCAGGTGACAGTTATTGTAACTTGCAAAGCTTTATTGTATAAAATAAAATACTTTTCACATCATATCTTATGTTTGACTCCATTCTTGTTTTCATTACCATAACACCAGAGTAGGGGTTAGTTTTTCCCGTGGTTTTTCTCGTCGTGGGAACGGAAAGTGGAAAGTTGTCATTGTCAGTGAGGCCGTGTCTTCGGCTCTTTCTTTACAAAGCTATCAAGATTATAATAAAATTACGAGGTATTAGAGCAATTAAGTGTATCATCATCATTACCGTAATGTCATTATTATGGACTCATAATATTATTATTTATTAGAAAGAAATAGAAGAATACTAGTTATTTTGATAACGTCTTGCATAATGCATTGAGTAATGAATAGGCTCCGAAGTTACTTGATGTATTTTGGGATATAATTGAAAAAGGATAATATTAACCTTAACCACTGGATCGACTTGGATAAATTTAACACATATTTTGGTAAGGATAAATGACCATCAAACTGTTTTAAAAACGGTCTGACTTGGAGAGAAAACCTTCAAAAATAAATTAACATTTTTTTTGCAATTGTAATTCCTCAACACATAAACGTGGATTAAAATTCTTCTAGGTGATCATCTTATAAACCTCTATAAATACAATATTTAATTTCGGATTTTAATCCGACTTTGGTAAACCTCTTAAAAGTTCAATAACTTCAATCGGCTAACAGTCGAATAAGAATAAACATATTATTAGATTATTTTCCTCATATTATTTCCACAAATTTTCCAGAATCGTCTGGTAAATAAAGACTGGTTTGAAGTACAGGTTTAGGAAATGGCGTACAGGACCTAGGTGTCGCCTGGCGTCGTGATGGCGGCTCGTTAAATATTTATCTGTTCTATAAATTAATTATTGTAATGTATTCGGTGTCCGCCGCCAAGACCCGGCCTTTAGCCAGGACGTTTTCTTTATCGCTTCTTTAAAGAATCGCCGATCAAAATGTATGAGATAAGCGTTCGATAAAATAAAGTCGACATTCGTATCATGTTAGGTCAATTCCATACATTTTAATCGGCGATTCTATAAAGAAGCGGTAAAGAGAACGTCTTGGCTAGAGGCTGAGGTCCGTTGTTCACAGTCGGCATCAGCACCGGGCGCGATCCGGTCGCACAGTATCATCCAAATCGGTAACACATCGTAAACGAGATTCCGCTTTTTGAACACGTTTTTGGCGCCAGCGGTGATTTATACAAAAATGGTGTAATGCCCAACCTAATAAGATTTACATTGGCGCAGCACAGCTGAAGAACTAGTTTTTTGCGGGTGATAGTGTAGCGTTGAATTGTGAGTCATCTGCGCTGGGGAGAGAGGCGGTATTCGCTTGACGCTCGAGGTGTTTTGGTCGGGATTTCCGAGGCGGCGTCGGCCGGCCGGCGGCGGGCGGCACGCGAGGAATGCGGAGATGACCCCAGCAGTTTGGCCATATTTCACTCGTCATTAGCATACGACCGCGACCCTCGTCACACCTCTGACGTCCGAAACTCCGAACAGATGATGAGCCGGACATGTGTACAGGCGTATTATTGTCTAGTTAGGGTCCGCCCATTAACCACGTGATCTTTTTTAGCATCTTAACCCCCCTTCCCCTTGGTAATACGTAGTGAAGTTTAAGACTACGTGATGTGCACTTTAGCAATGTTTGTCAAACCCCCCACCCCTTTCAAGCTTCACGTGATTAGTGGACAGTTCTTATTGCTATAGTGGGCGATATGCGCCTCAAAATACTTCGGCTTGTTCCATAATGGGCTCATGGTTCACGGCCGTATTATTTTCGGTGTAAGCTAATCAAGAATCTAATTAATTCAAGCCTTATCGTATTCATTGTAAGTAGGTATAGTAAGTTTCAAAACATCATTAAATAGTACCAATTTTACGAGCGACGACGCTCTATTATGAATTATGATACACCTTGATTTTAACAATTCGGGTTATTAACAGTCTGTGGGTACTGGGGTGTCTTAAAAGTCTTACAGTTTCGGAGTAAAGTTAAAGTCAAGAAGGTAAAATATTGACCTTTTGTATCCAACAGAAATGGAGTTCTATTTTCAACATTTTGACGACCTCTGTGGCTCAGTGGTGAGTACGTTGGTACCTCAAGCCGGGGGTCGCGGGTTCGAATCCCGCCGACGGAACAAAAAAAATTTTTAAAGTTCCTGGGTCATGGATGTGTATTAAATATGTGTATCATATAATAAAAATCTTAAATAGGTATATGTATAGTATAAAAGTATTAAATATATTTCCGTTGTCTGGTACCTGTAACACAAGTCCTTCAGGTACTTAGCACGGGGCCAGACTGACGTGGTGTGAAGCGTCCATAGATATTATTATTATTATTATTATTAAATACCAGTGAAATGTAGAGTTCTATATTCAAATACCAGTGAAATGTAAAGTTTTATATTCAAATACCAGTGAAATGTAGAGTTCTATATTCAAATACCAGTAAAATGTAGAGTTCTATATTCAAATACCAGTAAAATGTAGAGTTCTATATTCAAATACCAGTGAAATGTAGAGTTCTATGTTCAAATACCAGTGAAATGTAGAGTTCTATATTCAAATACCAGTAAAATGTAGAGTTCTATATTCAAATACCATTAAAATGTAGAGTTCTATATTCAAATACCAGTGAAATGTAGAGTTCTATATTCAAATACAAGTAAAATGTAGAGTTCTATATTCAAATACCAGTGAAATGTAGAGTTCTATGTTCAAATACCAGTGAAATGTAGAGTTCTATGTTCAAATACCAGTGAAATGTAGAGTTCTATATTCAAATACCAGTGAAATGTAGAGTTCTATATTCAAATACCAGTGAAATTTAGAGTTCTATATTCAAATACCAGTAAAATGTAGAGTTCTATATTCAAATACCAGTGAAATGTAGAGTTCTATATTCAAATACCAGTGAAATGTAGAGTTCTATATTCAAATACCAGTAAAATGTAGAGTTCTATATTCAAATACCAGTGAAATGTTCAGTTCTATATTCAAATACCAGTGAAATGTAGAGTTCTACATTGAAATACCAGTGAAATGTAGTTCTATATTCAAATACCAATATAGAACTCTACATTTCTGTTGGACATGGAAGGTCAATATTTTACCTTAACGACTTTAAGTTTAGGTACTCCCAAACACCAAGACCAAAGCCCGTATTTTTGGTCAGTACTCGAGATGCATCTCGGTCTCAAGACACGGTCCAGGGTCTGTGATTGGTTGGCTGTCAAAATTTGGACAGAGCCGAACCGCGTCTTGAGACCGGGTCACATCTTAAGTACTGACCAAAAATACGGGCCTTAATCAAGATACCGTAAAATTTTCATATATTTGAATGTAAAGCTATACATTTCTGTTGAATATGAAAGGTCAATATTTATTTCACCGACTTTAAATTTACTCTGAAACTGCAATACTTTTAAGACAACCCATACAGTGTGTATCATAGACAAAGCTGTTGTAACGTTATCCGGCAATTAGTGAATGAAATACGGACGGACATTGCATGGTCCCTTTCTCACCGGCGCAGGCGCAGGCGCAGTGTGCCCATAAACTTATGATTTCCAGACCACTTTCTACACTGACTGACGCAACGGGACCACTTATTAATATTGCGTAATATCCCTGCGTTTCTCGTAGCAGGGTACTTAGACAAATTGCAACCGATAGTCTGGCCAAAACATCAAATGTATGAGATTTGACATTGGACTTCGCAAGTGCCATCCATGTCACATAAAGATGCTTTTTGCCGGATCGTATACACTTTCGGTATCTTAATTCGAATGCAATTTGACTAAGTACCCTGTACAGATAATTAATTATTCTACTCATTAATTGATTATTCACAGATAAAATATATAAATTACCGATCGTTGCACCAACTTATGCAAACGAATCCAACATGGCCATGCATTTTCTGGATTTCCTGTTACTTGGCATCCGGGGACCAAAATTGTCAACTGATTCACTTAAATGATTGTCACCACGTTATAAACGCTGATAATTGATTGTCTTAAAATTATAATAATAAAGATATAAAAATATTCATATAAGTAACAAAATATTATGAAGATCCTTGTGTGTTGATGTTTTTTTGGAACGTCGCGACAATTTGGAGACAAGAGGACGGAAAACAATCATTAACAAATATAATTTAAAAAAATATACATTTTTGGTAAAAAAATCTAATTATAAGCAGCCAAGTACTACACCTATATCCTTAATCGTTATCCTCGTTTTAATACCAATCAAGAATGCCGTTCACAATCTCGCTTCCAAATCCCAAAATAAACCTTTGGAAAAACCTACCTCATTATCCGTGGCTCCCGTTGAAATGCGGATGTCAGCTCGACGAAAGCTTTATCTAAATCGGACCAGCATCAGATAAGCGGACCCCTGACACCCGACCGAACTGATGGTACGTGCATCCGCTTAGTACATCCCGCTCGTTAAACACCAGGCTAGACATACAACATGTAGCCTGTCATAAAAAATATAAAAAACCGGCCAAGTGCGTGTCGGGCCACGCGCGATATAGGGTTCTGTAGTACCGCTAGTTTTTTTTTTTATTTTTCCAGCGAGTTGGTAACTTGGGATGTGATGTGTGAAGCACCAGTATTGCAACTCGCAACACAAAGAGTTAGGAGTGTAACTTCTCTGGTCCTACAAGTGGTCATGACCGATGCCTAATCGTTTACCATCAGATGATCCATCTACTCGTTTTAGATATAAAAAGAAGAATTTTATTCAAAAGAATATTAGAACGAAAATTTTAAGCTGACTAGTACCATGATCCAATACCCGACACGTTTACCAGAACATCAACAGAATTGCTTTTCGGAGTAATCAAGCAAAACGATAGAAGGCCGATTTTAATGATGACATAGCAAAAGGTCCTGCACAATATGAAGATCACAATTTTTGGCTTTAGTAAAAGCCTAATAGAACGTTTGGATTCAACGTCTTATTTAAAAAAATAAATACAAAAACATTAAGATAATAATAAAAAAATCTCAAAGCCAAATAGTGTAAGCGTGTCCTTACAAAAAGTCCAAAATCCGTGTCAGAATCCGCCATCCGCAAAAGTGCGACGAACTTGATATTCGCGGCTCCGTTATGAATACGCGGCGCCGGCGCACAGCCCGGGAAGTCGGTAATGAACTTGTAGCTTGTAGCTTTATTGAACCAGTTGAAATGTAGAAAAAGGGGAAAGCACCGGAAATGAAATACTTATAATGCAGAGAGAAAAATTATTGCTAGGAATTTCAACGAACAATATTTTCTGGTTATCAAAAACGATAACGAGTTAATAATGACTTTTGTAATTAATAGTCTACAAATACCTAAACTACTAAGAACACAACGTCAAACTTAGGTGAAAAACCAGAAAGAAAATATACATTTTGATACAAATCCAATTAAAACAACGCGTCGACGACACACCAAATAAAGTGGATTTTACAATCACTGATCGCGATGAACAAACAAAACGTTCAAAGATTGCCTAAAAGCCTTAAACACTCGTAATAACATCAAAACAATTAAAAATTAATTTACAATTATCGTGAACATCTACAAGGTTATCCTTACCGTCGATATAGTCAAACGCTTCAGTTCTGGCGTTAACAATGCTTGCATAACGCGGTTCACATCGACAAGTGCTAAAAGTTAAAATTCGTCTAATTAGAACGAGGTCCAGTATTGCAAAACGATACGAGAAATGGCCAGGCGCGATCGTATCGGAGTAATCGTACCATAGATCACGCATTTACATATTAAATTGTAAAAACATGAGGCAAGCTTGACCGTCAGCTACCCAAATTGCGATGCACATGGAACGCTACTAAATCGAAAAGAATAGGAAAATTTTAAAAATCAACTTTATTACTTTCTTATTCATTTTTTTTTTTTTTTGCTTGAGTCTTGGCTAAAAATTAAGGTATGATTCCACGCTATATTTCATGCTGATCGCCGAATCTAAAAATCATAATAATTTAGATAAAGAATGAATAAAGAAATGCATAAAGCTCTAATGACTATTACAAACCGACTAACAGAAATACAGCAGTTACTATAGTAATTGTAAGAGGTTTTTAGTTGATTATAAACTGCACTCACATTTAAACATACAAGGGTAAATAATAGCATTGCACACGAAAAATATTAACGAAATGAACACATTAATTACATATTAACAACGATAAAAATATAAATTTCATAACGGCCACTACTTAAAAACAGTTTAGGTTTGCATAAATTACTTTAAACACCCAATTAAAACTAACTTTGCATATTAAAATTCCAAGTTTTTTCCATTCAAAGGATGTTACTAAATAAAGCGATAAGCAAAAAAAACTCGTCGCATTAACTTCTGAATACGGAGATGATATTTATACTGGTACACCTTGCTGGGTAAAAAATGGTTAAATAGAGCTCTCGTGCACATGTATGCCATGAATACCGAAAAAAATAATTATAACGTTACATCTGTACTGGACTGTAGGTCGACCTCCAACTAGGTGGGACGACGACCTCCGTTTAGTTGCGGGTCCATGTTGGATGCGAGTAACTGGAGATCAGTCATCTTGGCGTTCATTGATAGAGGCCTATGTCCAGCGGTGGACGAATATAGGCTGATATTATGATGATGATGATGATAACGTTATATAACTATTAAGACTGTCCTTGATTTAATCGCGATGAAAGAAAAGTCTAACCACGTGGTCAGCTCTACATCTGTGCTAAAGTCTAACAAAATTTGTCCAGTAAATAGTTTTGAAGTCCATTAGATGCTGATTATTAGGCAGTGCAGGGAAGACAAGACAAATTATTATTTGTTATCGAAACCGAGAACATGTTGTTTAGGCGTGGTCGTGGAAAAACAAACAAAATTTTCCTCTTATTGCCTAATCGAGGGTCACAAATCTAATTTGTCAGAGTAAATGCATAATACTGGTCAGATTACGTCAAAGTTCAGCTTCCGGAAGTTAAAGGTTCAAGCTTTGTATAATTCTCTTATCATAGTGCCTGAGAGTAGCGAGAGACCAAGCTTTGCTCTAAGTCCAATGAGTAATGACATAAAAACATAAATTAAGTAACTAAGGCGGACTTGCACAGATCTGAGTTAAAGTTAACTCTGAGTTAAACATCATGTCATCTCTATTACTCACTTGGTAAGTGACAGATATGACATGATGTTTAACTCAGAGTTAACTTTAACTCAGATCTGCGCAAGTGGGCCTTAGGATTTTATTTTTTCCCTGCAATAAATGTAGTTAGATCTTTCTTTTTTCTTTCTTTTATAAATATACGAGATGGTTGTGTTTAAAATATACCTAATAATGTGATAAATAAATTTACATTTTATGTATAATATGATAAATAAATTTACATTTTTAGAACATATAATTCAAACCGGTGAGAAAGCGAATCGCAATTTTTACTCGTTTACCAAAATATCTACGTCGACATGGGGCCTCTCCTTCAAAGCCCTAAAATTAATTTACACTGCTACTTACCTAGGCAGCATTTGCTACGGGGGCCCCGTGTGGGCCGACAGAGCAACAATCGGCGCGGCTCGTCGCAAGTTGCTACAAAGCCAACGTCTTGCTCTTATATTCTTATGCAAAGCTTACAGGACCACAAGCACCGAAGCCTTACCTGTGTTAGTCGGAGTTTTACCCGTTGACCTTGAGATTCAGCGTCGTGCGACAATGTACTATCATAACAAAAACATTGACAACCCGTTCTTTTTAAGCGCTTGCGATAAAATTAAAATAGCAAGATTGTTTGAACCTTTAGAAAACTCTGTGCAAAGCTTAATCTCCGAATGGCAGTCACGATGGGACTGTTCCACCAAAGGGCGACACCTTTTTAATTTTTTCCCTAATATTCGTGAACGGCTATCCAAACATTGGATGGATATTGATCACTGCGTTTCTCAATTCCTGACCGGTCATGGAAATTTTAAGGCCAAACTTTACGGATTTAAACTAGTAGCATCACCCATGTGCGAGTGCTCGACCGAAGGCAACATGTTTGAACAAACCGCGCATCATGTTCTCTGGGAGTGCAGTCTCTGGCAGGACGAAAGAACTACTATGCTAAACAACCTATTCTGTACATCTGGAGTCGCATACTACGGTGATCTCGTGGACAGCGCTAGAAACTTCCGTGCCTTCAAGCGTTTTTGTCACAATTATTATTGGCAACAGTCAAACACAATAAACTCCAATATTAACTTAAGCTTTAACTTACACACAATTATTAACCTTATTTCCGTGATGCTCCCCCTTAAGTTCTTTGACTTTCGGTCATTGCAACTTTGTGCTGTCTCCCGCTTTTATGGGGAGGGAAATTGGAATCTTCCTATTCCTCCTACTTTCTTGTGATTAATTTCGTTGCGGGTCCCAAGACAGTTTTAGCATGTCCCTCGGGCGTCCCTGAGATCATATCAAAGGGTTTTCGTGGTTGGCTACCACTGTCGATCCTGGCGACACAGGAGATACAGTGGTGAGAATGTGTGGTGGGCCAAAGCCCGTTTTAAAAATACCTAACTTGAGCGTGAGAGCAACGTTAAAAGTTTGGAGATATTCGTACAATAAAATATCCCTAAATAAATTTATTAATTTATAAGTGAGCCAAGTTTAAAGGCAAGACTCTGCCCTAAAAACTTAACATGTGCATAACATGAAAAACACATAAATGTTTTACATGTTTTGATACTATGCTTATGAGCACATTATATATAATATATTAGGCAAAACATTTTTATATTAAAAAACTAATCAACAAACTCTAATCAGGTTTAGGAACCGGATATAATAGAAAATACGTCAAGAACATATTATTATTAAGAAGAATCATCGAAAAGTAATATGTGACCTTTGATTAATTAATTATATTCGATGTTATGTTTCCAAACGACCTTTACATTACGTCATGAATCGGTGAATCTCATAATACAACTGATAATATTATTGTTGTATATTAACGCCTTCGTTAAGGTTGAATTTTAAATAAGTAAATTTGGTTACTAAAATAATTTAATTGAGGTTAAAATATAAAAATATTTTTAAAGGGATTATGAATGTGCTGGTCAAGTACCTCCAAAATGCGTGTAAAGTCTTAAGTAGTCGGTACCATATACTTTTTACTACTGATAAATAAATTATTATTATTGTTATAACACGTGCAACTTAAGGCCATCCCCCGAGCAAACGACCTTGGCCATACATTTGCCGCGTCGCCGAGATCGCACCAAAACCCTATTTTTTTTACTTATTTTAGTTTAAAATTGACCTAAAAAAAATTAAAACGTGGAATATGTAGTTTATGATATTGTCGATCTATTGGCGTGTGTTTCAAATAACAGTAATTTGTAAATACTAAGGAGATGCTGAATGTATGCTTGAATTTTAATAAATCGGTTTTACTTTGGAAGCTGATATCATTAGTATAATAAACAAAAATAGAAAATTTAAAACGTGGAAAGGAATGTTGATATGCTGAAGATTATTGCTGTATTTTTATTATAACTTTGTAGCTTTTAAATTATGAGTTTATAAGGCTTTAAGTACGGTAAATTACGGAATCTCCGTAGGCCCTTAAACATACCTTATACGTGAATTTCTTTACTAATATCCGCCAAATTATAAACGAATTAATTAAAATATACAATTCCATAACAGAGAAATTTAATAATGGTAATTAAAGTTAACGACCACTTTACACTCGTGATTAAGTCGGCGCAAGTTTATAGTATACAAGTTGTTATCAATGCAGAAGCTATACTCACACAGTCATCTAAAAAACCCTAACCTTAACAAAAAATAAGTCAAAAATTCTGCCATCAACAGTATCAATTTGTAGCTCAACGCGCTATCACAGCCACAGCTTCTAAAACATCGAACCAATCAAAAATATTAAAAATAAAAAGCAAACGAACAACCTAGCACAAAGACCCGGAGACAAGGCAGTCGAAATTGTCGCCGGCGCGGCGCGGAATGTGGCCGGCGGCGCATCCACGATATATACCGAGAATCGACCATCCGAATTACACCGAGCTGTTTGTACACGTGTATTTTTTTATTTTCCACCTAAAAGTTTATACGCAGTATGATGATGTTTATTGCGTATAAACTTTTAGGTGGAAATTAAAAAAAGATTCCTTAATAGATTTTGCCAGCACTTAAGCAATCTTTGCATATTTTTGGAAATCTATTGTTATTCTATTATTATCGCGGTCGAATTCGACCGCTTGGGGCTTGACGGGATATTGAAAACGTTCTTTATTGTGAGGAGGATTAAGACAGTCCATACTACATACAATAAAAATAAATTACCTCTTCATATTTCGTCGCTAAGTGATATAAATACATACATAAATAAAAAATTAAATAAATAAATGGGCACTTAGCTCTTCTGATGCCTTAATATGTACTAAAACTCCATACATACTTGATTTCCAACTTCTATCTCACAATAATTTTTAAGTATCTAAGTTACGTTTTATCATAGTTGTATCACCTTGAAACCAACAATATTTTTCTATCTAAATCTGAATTCCATCATGTTTACATACTTTCATTACCCAATCAAGATAATCTAGATTTAATCATAATACGATAAAGTATATAAGACGATAACACGTTCGAAGAATCGTCGACCATTAGAGAACCTGCAGCATTCCGCGCATACCGAGGCGTGTTCAATTAAAATAATTAAAATTATACGGCAAAAGGTTGAGAAAAGATCCGGGATTATAATATTATTCTAAATTATTTATAAATAAAATTCATTATGTAATTGATTAAAATAAAATATAAAAAAGTAGGAATAAGGGAATGCTACGCCGGTGCTACGAAAGCTCGTAGGCGCGTAGCAAATCATAAAAGTGCATTTTTTGTAAAATAAAATAGCTTTTTACGAATCAAAATTAAATTAATTAAACAGACAAAATTGTTTGTTTGTTTCTGTTTAATTGATTTCGAAAATACATGACCGATATAAACAAATGGAAAAGACGTTACGAAAATAAAATAAATTAAGACTTAATCTATTTTTCCTAATTTTATACAGACAAGATTGTTTGTTTGTTCGTATTTAATTATTTCGAAACTACATGACCAATTTAGGCAAACGGAGAACATAGCAGACCGCAGAAAAAGACACAGGCAAATTTTTCCAAGGACTCCATTTTACCATGTTTCGCATCATCACGTCATTGAAAAAAATAATTATTCGAATAATAGTTCCAGCAGATCAACCATCAAAGCTTCGTTAACAATGTCTAAGTTTTTAAATGATAAATGACATTTAAAATAGCTTGGGATTACCGATTCGGGGTAAGCCGTAAACATAATTGATATAATCCCGCTCTCGGCGACCTTCCGAGGACGCGCCGGAGTCGATGACACTTAGGACTGACGCTCACTCGCCGACATCCAAAATATATTGTGAATCAGTCGCCAAATGAATGAAGTTTATTAAGAGATAGCATGTACATTGTACAGTGTACACATTCGAAATATATTGTGAATCAGTGAACGAATGAATGAATTTTTCAGAGAATTTTGTTTTAGATAACATCATTCAAGAAGTCATGAAATTAGAAAAAAGAAATGAATGACTATGAGGGCAAAAATATACAGGGAGTAGAATGGTACATCTACCTTCTCCTTGTATATTATCTGGTAATATAATTACATAATAATTAGTGTTGGCCAAAGCGAGACCAAGATTAAGAAATTCTTGGTTTCGCTCTTGCTCACGCAGACTTGGTTTTCGTCTTGCTTCTCCGGAAAACAGATACCAAGACTTCAAAATTAGATCAATCATCGCTAATGTAAATTTTAGAGTGATTTAATTTATTTTGAGAGACGGACTCTAGACTACAGAAAACTTAGAAAGATACACAAATACACAGGATACACAAACACATGTATGCGCAACTAAAAAATATCCTCAATAACAAAAACAACATAATCAAGATCACAAGAATCCTCAAATCACATAACATGAGATACGTGAATCAGTTAAACGCTTTGCCGGTAGAATTATGAATATTACGATAAATATCTATATCCTTGTCTAGCTAACCGGATATTATTACCGGATAATCGCAGCGCCCGACTCAACTGAGTGCATCTTAAGATTGACAATCAATATCAAAATGACAGTATGTGCATCCGTCACGTAGATCCTTTGGAAGTTCCATCGACGTGTGTGAGTGTGCGCATGCGCCGGTGTTTGTGTGCGTGCGCGTCGCGCGCGGGCGCTGTCGCGGCGTATTTACTCTCGCGCCCCTACTACCGCGGCCACTCATGCTCAGCGCGCCCCGCCGGCCACACGCGCACCCCGGCGACACAGGAGTGACACAGTGATACCGTGAAGTGAAGTGACTGCACCGTGACATGTGCTGAAGAGTGTACCCCAACGTGATTTGTTATTGCAGCCTCTACCGTTTAATATAAATGTAAGAGTGTTTCCTTTGCTAGTTTTTCCGAAATATAGGTTCAGGTGAATGATATTGTAGGTCGAATCTCGCCCCCGACATAAAACTCAATGACATTAGCGTATAGAAACACCTGTGAGAAAACGTAAACAAAAGCGACCGAGAGAACAATTTTGCCGCTATTATTGAGCCCTGTGAACACCGGCGCTGGGGAACCGCTGTTTGTTAAGCCCCAATTATAACTTGTGATAGACAGCTCAGTGTTGTAACTAGCATTAAAAAATAGATATTTCAAACAACACGTCTGAATATACATCTACATCAAATAAAAAAAACATGTCATTTCAAACAACACGTATAACAATTTCATCTAAATCTAATCGTAATAAAAACGAATCACAAAATAATCAATCCGAGTTTAATCAAAACAAACATGTTTGATGTTATTGAAGATTACGTAAGCGCATACCGCAAGTATATGAAACCTTTAAATAGAAAATGCTAACTAAAGCCTTCAATAATTAGAAAAAGCTAAAGCGGCACTTACAACAAAATACCACAACCGAACAACTAGTAACCTCCGGCTAACGGGAACCAAACACACGCACGGCCAATACTAATTTGATGCTTCGTTAAAAATAAATAACGTGACTCCACAGATTCTTAGGGACTTCATCGTGAGCCATCAAAACACAAGAATAAAAAATATAAACGAGTAAACAAGAATAAATTGAGGAAGCTGGCTGTTGATGAGATAGGTCTTTTTGTGTAATTAGATGTATGTAAATCTAGGAGTAAAGCAGCAGTGAAATGTTTTGAATGGGTTTGTATTAGTCGTGTTTAGCAACAGAACCGGTGAACATTGTCCAAGTAGTGCATAGATCAGAATTACGATATCGGAGAGAATGATGAAAGCACACATGCAACAGTTACATAAAGCGTAAATAATTCCGCGCAGCCTTATCACATAGGAAACGAAAACAATTCGTCGCACGCCAGACTCCATCAAAACAATTTCACATACATCAAAAACTAATCAAATCATATCATAATTCATTTTTACGAAATTATAGATTATTCTCTCAAAAACACACAAATATTTGTACATGATAACAGGTTTTTGGAGACGCGGATGTTTTGTTTCCCCGCATTCCGATTATCGAGACTTCAATCGTGAATCGTGATATAACTCTCGTGTCGGACGCATTACCGGCGAGATCAATAACGATACAATTACATGCACCATCCGTAATTAGCGCCCATATACCTGAGATGTAAAACAAATCGTGTGCCGTGTTAGGTGTGAAGTAGTTACGTCTTACGATGCATATTTATACGCGTGAAAAGATGCAGGATCTTAATTAATGTTAATAAAGTTTATGATTACGACAAATTTAACTTAGATGCTGTAAAATATTTAATTTAATAATAAACGTAACTCATAACCTTTTATACTTCATCAAAAATATGGTGTTGACGTTTCTCATAAAAGTGTTTACATGAATCTTCGTAAAAATTGTATCCATGACGCATTTAACGTACGACGTACGTACGATTACGTCATTCGATATACGAGACGCGGACAAAAACCGAATCCGGCTTACGTCGTGATGACCATGTTATAGACGACAAAGAAAACACGCGAAAAAAACCGAGCTAGATAAACAATGAGAAAAATGCGAGGAATGTAAATACGCCATGGGAGGAAAACTAAACAATGAGCACTTTCAACCGCTTCACACTTTGATAAGTCTAATTACGGTGAAAACGCTTATCATTGTTTAGAAATCATACGGTGGGCTAATGTAAATATCGCGGTTCAATGGTAATTGTGAAATAGCCCATGTTTAGCTTTCCTTGCTCGCGGGCGAAGGACTCGGGCGCAATACTGCCTAGAGTCCGCCACGCTCCGAAAAACATCTAAAGGTAGCGCCCAGACCGGCGGAAAAATTTTGAAACCTCTTTCCCAAGACACTCATATTAAACAACATAATAGATAATAACTTATCGAGCTCGAATCGAATAATTACAGGGTACATGGCAACGTATACCTGGCGACTGGGGGATCCGGCGCGATGGGTCTTACCTGAAACAAAAACAGAAACGTTACAATCTCGATTATACATCTTAACGTAGCGTACTTCTTGTAGTTTTGGTGAACAGGTTTGAGAGATGAAAATGAGCTGTCGTAACAGGTGCGCCGTTACGAGATGAGAGCAATTGTGCATGTGAAAGATTACGTGCGTGGTGAGTTGTGACCATTGAAATTACGAAACAAATCAAGAAAGTCACAAACTAACAAAAGAAACGAAAGCGTACTCGTTACGAGGCGGTCCACGTACTCCACATTACGAGGGGAGCAGACGAGCTCGTTACTTCCCCACGAAAATGACTAAATTAACCTAATTGGCTTACGTAATCTAGACTTCGTATGCGCCAGCGATCCTGAGATATTAGGTTTCCGTTTAGGGCAGGGTAGGGTGACACGTTAGGAAACCGAATTCCGATTTCATTATTGATCCGTTTCGATACCCGATACCGTTGCGACATGCAACCTTGCAGGATACGGCTAATAAGAGCATAATAAATCATAAATTCGCTAACAATGAAACGCATGACAAAGAACAACGGAGCGACTCCGAAATGTTGTGTTAGGCGGCCGGCCCCGAGCGGCGCGTGCGCACTCACCATATTATCGGCAGTCACGACTCGCCACAATTGGACCATTTTTACTGACCTTAATAAACCAGCTCGTATTTACGAGAGTCTAAGTGAAAAAGCCGAATGCAAATATCGAGTTGCAAATAAATAGGTTAAAATAGAGCGGTGTCGCAACTCGTTTACGGACATACTTCTCGGCTGCACCGCGCAAACATACAATAAATCAGTTATAGCTGATGAAACGAGTGCATCGTTTACCCTGTCAAAACGCTAATTAAATTAGGACGTGTTAAAATTATTACAGAATGCATTAACTCGTATAACGATTTTCCAACGACCTAAATAATTAAGGCGGCCTTTACTCTCAGAGATTATTGTATTAAGCGCTTATATTTTCAAAATCTCTTTGGAGCGTTGCACAATCGTTATCAAAGCTCCCAAGTAATTAACTCGGCGAGATAAGAATAGTCATTCTCACATTAACTTCAAGATCACCGCTCGGCACAAACATAACCTACTGCTCGTTTAGAATTATTCTATATTCGACGAGACCTTAATGCCGACGCCATAAAAGAAACTTGTAGGAACTCCGAGGTAAAATAAATCTGAACGAGCTTTAGATCCTACTGTATCGTGATAAATTGCACGTCGCTAGAGGCATTGCATATAGAAAACAGGTTGATCCTAGCGCCTTGACCGAAGTGCGACACTTATGTAAGCCCATGACATTATTTAGAATAATCTATGTAAAACATTCTCCTATTGAAAATGAAGACGATTAAGATAATCGATGTAACATAGAAAAGCTAGACGAAACAATTTGAAACAGTCAATATGCAATCAAACAGCATTATTTTGAACACAAAGCCTTAGATCAATCAGAGATCTAACGAGGCACGCGCTACAACTGCCGATTACAGAAATAACACGAAATAATAGTAAAGAGGCAGCAGATTAGATTGTAGAAATATTGAAACTATGTAGTTAGTTAACAAGCTTATCAAAATTAGGATACAGGAGCGATTAAAAAAAGTAATTTAAATTAAAAGGACGTAGTTAACGTCCAATCATAAAATTATTTAACAATTCTTGGAATTAATTAAATCGATGATGAATATAGTTAAAATGACAAAGCCGATAAAAATTACAAAGGAACTTTAGTTATTGATTCTAAGGAAACGAGTAATGATTTAAAAACGAGTCGTGACTCAGGCTCTATGACAACCATAGAATTAAAAACAGAGAGAACGGAAGATGAGGTTTTGGCAATCGACAAATGGCAATGGCCTTTATAATTTCCGTAAGAAAAACAAAAAAGGATACATTTTAATTTAGCAAATGACCTAATTGGAACAGTTTTTAGTGGAAAGGATAAGTCCTCAAGATAACGACCTGTCGGACACGCATTCTTTTGACTGCGGCGACTAAGTTGGCATGTCGAAACAATGTTTTAATAACATGTCTTGGGGACAAACGTAACACGGCCGGTCCTCAATGCCAGCCGATTCGCCACGGTTGCGCCACGATACTCTTGTAACACACTTTGTTGACGTATAAATTGTTATTACTCTAGTTAAGCTGTTTAAGATTTTATCGCTCGAGTTATTTCAATCGGGGCTCAGGAACAAAGCGGTTAAGTTAGATACGACTTTTAATACGAATGAAAAAGTAAAGAATTTATACGGTGGAACGAATTAGGTAAATGTCGCACATAGATTTCCGCGGTACGACTGGTGATACTTAAAACTATTACATACATAATGGACGACTAAGTGTAGTGACATTCCGTTCCGCAATCTCAAGGAGATCAATACCTACAATTACTGGCATTAGCCGTTCAATATAAAGGGCTATTACGATATGACGTCACTGTTTATATCATACTAAAAACTGGAGACGTAATAGTGACAATAGCTGATTAAAATCTAATCAATGATCACGTAAGATAAATTAACTACTTACATAAATTAATTTTAACTTTTGTAAGATTGTGAAGAGAATCGGATTGAATTTCGATATTTGGCAGGCGAACCGCAACATCTGCATACAGCCATCAATATGACGAGGAGGTCTGTGGTCACGAACAAAGGCCGATGGAAAGTTGGCTGGCCAACAAACTCGAGCACCGCATACAAATTATCAACAATGAGCCGAGTTTCCCAACATTGTCACCGCAGAGAGAATGAAGAAAGCTGCCCATCTATCTAGCGATGTGCGCTGGTGTTATCAGTGTGACCTGTAATTAATGTGAAACGTATCTTCGTTGTGCATTTGAATATTCCAGACGTTGCGCAATCATTGCATAACAATATCGCGATTAAAAACAAAAATGTCGGATGCACAAAAACACATTCCGCAGAAACAATGGTCATCGAAAGCCGGGGCAAAAAACGCCTATTTTGTTAACACTCCACGTTTCGCGTTCGACCGCAAAAAAACGTGCACCTTGCGACCACAAGGCCGCGGTTGTCTCCGCGAATACCTCTTGAAGGAATCCTGCACCAAGAACGATCGTGAGTTTTTACGAAGGCAAACTGGTTCCGAAGGAAAGGATTCAAGATGGCATCCGACTCCTGGCGCTCCCGCAAATGTCAAAGCTCATTTAAAGCTCACACTGAACTTTACGTTACAAAACCGAGTCTTCAATTCATTACTGACATTATACAGGTATTCACCTCGCAAACACGAAATAAAACCACGAGGCAAATCTGCGGTGACTCAAGCGCATAGGAACCCGGTACTAAAGCTTCTAGAATCTAGAGAAAAACTACACCTTACAATGTTAAAGCTATAAACTTAATGCATCTGCGCTTATGGATTCTTAATAGTGTCCATAATAATTTCAATTTGCATTGAAGTAATGTCACTTTAAAAGCATAAAAACTAGTAAATATAAGCATGTGCAATAATTTTTCTACTGATAAACGTTTAATTGAAATGCATTACTAGTAAATTGAAATATATTTTCGTATCATTAGTCATTGTGCAATAACATCCTTATAATAATTTATATTTCGAAGGCGAGCGCGACTTAAACGACTCCACCTTTCACTAATGCTTAGACACACCCTTCGGCTCCTATTGATCTTAGACTAGAATCTAGATACCTCGCTGAATCACCGGCCATTGTGAACTAGGCTAGACCTGCAGTAGCACACCTGTCCGGTTCAACTTTAAGAATAATTAATTATTCCAAAAGCTAACAATTTATTTACCTACTTCCGTGTCCATAATTAAGCACTCTAATCGCTAACGAGATTAATGATTGACATTTGGACGTAAAAAATTAAGGTTTTAGTTGTAGAACGGCAGTCGTCGTCGCCTGCCCCGCGGCCTTCCCGAGGCCGTCATTACGCGCTAATTTCCAAATTAAACGGTCGATTCTCAATGCCAGCCGGTCCGGCGGTGGTCGAAATTAATAAAAGGCGGGCGGCGGCGCTCGACCCGCCAGTGTTTTACCGCAGCTCGTATTTATATCCGAACATTTCACTCCGCGCTAATGACCGTAACTAAATAGGCGCAATTAATTCTTTTAGATGAGTTCAATCTTATTTCTATTTGTCGTTTGACGCTCCGACGGGGGGACTGATCTCGTTTTTCTCTCGTTGCAGATGGTGAGAGGGGCGACGTCGGCGCTAGTGCTAGCGCTGGCATGGGCGTGCGTCGCGCGAGCCAGCGTGCTCGTGCCTACCTACGTGCTGCCGCCCGAGTCCTTCGTGCGCGATCAGAGGTCGCTCGGCCGGCCGCAGGATGCGGACGCCGGCGAATCTCAGCGAACGATCAAGCGCCTCATCGGCGGACACATCAAAATCAAGTCCGAGAAGGACCACGGAAGCCCGAAAAACTCCATCGTCGTCGACGACAAGTCCGAGGGCGGAAAATTCGCCGGCGTGATAGCCCCGGAGCTATCCGGCAGCACCGTAGGATGGAACCAGGGCATCTGGGACGACGGCATGCTCATGTCCAGCGCGGGGGAGGGCAAAGACACCGGGAAGATCAAGGAGGACGACGAGGACAAGAAGACGTTATCCGATCAGGTGGCCGAGGGCAAGTATGGCCTGATACAGGATGAATTATTTTCGAAGACCCCCAAGCGACCCGGAATCGTGAGTTACCAGCCGAACTCCGAGACGAGAGCGAAAGATAACTTGCAAAACTTGGGAGGTCTGAAAAAAGAGGAGATATGGCTCGCGGAGGACCACCTGCTAGTGATTAAAGGAGGATCGTTCCCGGAGAGGACGAAGGAATCCGAGCAAAAGATATGGCCACCGATCGATAACTATGAGGCGCCCCGAAGGCAAGTAAAGCTTCCGCAGAAACCCAAAGTTCCCCCGCCCTTTCCAGTACAACTCTCCGACGACGGACCGCTCGTCTTCCTCACGCCAAACGGTAGTGTCCCTGCGGCCGTTTTCCCTCCCTTCCCTGCAGGAGAAGGCGAAAGCCCTTTATATCCGCCGTCATTCCTTTTCCCACCGGGAGCGTTCGACGCCCAGGGTTATAATCAGGGAAACGCTTCTGCCGGGGGTGCGCCGATGCCAAATCCTCCGTTCCCATTCCTACCTGGGAATGCGAGCGAAGGACCCATGAACGGCTCTTTTCCAGAAGGCTTCCCTCCGGGCGCCGCATTTCTACCACCACCCAGCAACCAAACCGACCTGTACGACGAAGACGACCCTTCGATCTACTATCCGCCGCCATACAATTTTTCCTACCGCGCTGACTTCGACAGCAAAGTGCCGGCTGGACCTCTAGTACCTGGAATCATTCTACCACCCCCACCCGATTTCTTCGCACCTCTCGAAGAAAAGACGACTACGGAAGAAGTATCCACAACTTCGAGATCTAAAGCATACAGCAGGACGAAAGTAGATCCAAAGACACCGGTGACAACTCCATCCTATAGAAATAAATTGAAGTCCAGACTGACCACCACCGATCCTACGACGACCACCGAACAGTTTACTACAGTGACAACACCGGAGGACGTCGAGTCTACTACTAAATATAGAAAAACTCAGAGAATTGTCACCTCATCACCGAGAAACCAGGTCAAAGTTCACAACCTACCCGAGCAAGTCTCGACGAGACCTAAAGTCGAGAAGCCCGTATACAAAACGCGTGCGAAGCTCACATCCAAACCTCTCTCCGTTTCTGTGTTCTACGACTATCCAGAACAAACATACGAACGGAAGCCGACGACATCTGAGAAGCCCTACGTGCTGTACAACGTACCGGCTAATGCTGTCAACAATATCGCTAAAGACGTTTCCTCTACGGCTGTACCAGTGAAATACTATACGAATGTACAAAACGATGAAGTTCCTACTACAAAACTGCAACCGATTTATAATCAGAAGCCTAGCGAAGACGGTCTCGCCTCGTTCTACTTCTTCGACGAGCAACCGAAGAGTTCGGCGGCACCGGATAATTATTATGATAACAGAAATTACTACAACACAAACCAACAAGCGTATGTGCCGAAACAAAAAGTAAACCCCCAAAACAATTTCTCGCCAGCCTCGTACAGTTCGATCAGCCAGGCGGACGCTCTGTTCCTGTGGCCCCAGAAGCAGGGACCGCACACACTCACGCAGGAGTACTTCAGCATACAAAAGCCAAGACAAAACGTATACGTCCAACAACCTAAGCAGCGACCGAACTCGTTCTACCAACAGATAGCTGACATCCAACAAACGATAGATTTGTTCACGACGAAGAAGCCGAAGTCTCCCCGGCCCTACAACACCAAACCTAAACCTCTTCCGGGCCGACCGGTGTATCAGTTCAATTTCGAAACGCAGCCTAGACCCGACAAGTTCACCTTCCGCGCGCCGAAGCTGGACCCCGAGCCCTTCCGACCGATGGTCAGCTACAGCAAACCGTTCAACGCCGAGAACGATTTCAATACGGCGTCACCCTCGTACCGGCCGGAGTACCAGCAGTACCTGGTGGAGAACGTGCAGGTCACGACCGAGTCGCCGACCTCGTCCAGGTACTACCCCAAAAACAAACTGAGAGAGGAGGACTACGAGGACGTCTTGATCGGCAAGGCCGGGCCCGTCCAGAGCAGCAGGAATCACATCCCGGTGCAAACCGGCAAACCCGTCCAGCAGGTGAACAGATACCCCAGCACGACGCCCAACCCCATCAGCAACGGCTACTACACCAAGCACGACGAGAGGTACCTCGACGACATCACCAGGAACTCCTTCGACGTCTTCGGCCAGAAGCTGGAGGACGGCGGTCTGGCGGGCGTCACCCCGCCCATCGGCACGGTGAAAACGCCCATCGACAACGACATTAACATAAAGTACGCGTACGAGTACGAGAACACGCGCAACCCGCCGTCCCTGGCGAAGGACACGGAGGTGAACGACCGGTTCCCGCGGCCCCACATCAACCCGCTCAGCGAGTCCATCTACGTCGGCAACCCGAGCGCCCCGAGCGCCCCGCTCGTCCAGCGGCCGAACCCGCCGTCGCTGCTCCACGACACCCGGGTCAACGACCGGCTGCCGAGGCCGACGATCAACCCCGACAGCGAGTTCATCCCGATCCCGAACCCCAACTTCAAGCCGTACCAGTACAGGATAGCGGCGCCGCTGCAGGCGCCGCCCGAGGCGAGCGAGCTGTACGATTTGAACGCGCCCTCGCTGGCCGGGGACACAGACGTCAACTACAGACAGCCGCTGCCGACGCCGAACCCCGACGCGGAGTGGATCGGCGCGTACGGCGCGGGCGAGGGCCGCCCGGGCTCCCTGGTGTCGTACCGCCTGCCCGGGGACGGCGCGCACGTGTACTTCGTGACGCCGCAGGCCGCGCACGCCCACGCGCACGCACACGCGCACGCGCACAACTCGCGCCAGAGTTACCGCCCGCCCGGGTACGGCCGGTGAACCGAAGCTCTAGTCCGAACTGTAAGCCGTCGAGTGCGACGCAGTGTAAATAATACAAAGCGCAAATGTGATGTTTTAAAGTGTCCTAAGTAGTATTAGAACGAAAAGACTAGCGGGGCGACCCGCGCTGCCATAATATTTAACGCGTTAGATGTGCGACCGTCATGAACGCTCTAGTTTAACGACTATTTATTAAATTAATCGTAGAACGACTGCGGTGCGAGTGTAGTGCTAGTTAATTTATTTATGTATGTCAGTATTTTAGTTGTGATAGTACTGTGAGAACGGACAATGTAAAATAGCGAATGAATGTACAAAGTTGTGTGAGGAATTTCAATGACGAGTAAATGTGATTTTGTAATATTTTTAAAACAAAAAATAAATATTTATAATAATACACGATTTGTTTTTCTTTATTTTTTGTAGTTTAACATTGTTATATCCTGATTTCAATAAAATTGCCTAGTGACCTTTTAATATTCAAATGTATCAAGGCTTTCCTTAGAGGCCGTATTTAAAAAATGTTATCACTAATTGATCATTTAAGCATCCTACGCATAATGATATATTCTATAGTCATTAGAAAGTATTTATAAAGTTATCTTAATTACAATCAATAACAGCTTTATAAAGTTGGCCATTCGGTTGTCATTACTAGAACCTGCGACACGCCCAGCAGTAATAACAGGCTATGGAATATTCGACAGATAGCCTGTTAGCTTATTTAGTTAATTATTTAATTACTACTCTGTTACCCGATCGCCATACTAAATCACATTAGTATATTTTGCATTATAAATTATGTGCTACATCTAAGCTATGTGATCTGATTAAGAATAATAATTAATATACGTTTTATACCTGTGGGTTACATAAACGCACGTCACGTTTTACATAATAACTTAAGGTTACTAGTTAATTTGTGAAGCTTTGTTGTTTTATCTGCTCTGCATAACATAAGGTATTTATAAATTTGACGACCTCTGTGGCGCAGTGGTGAGCGCGTTGGTAGCTCAAGCCGGAGGTCGCGGGTTCGAGTCCCGCCGACGGAACAAAAAGTTTATAAGGTTCCTGGGTCATGGATGTATATTAAATATGTGTAACATATAATAAAAATCTTAAATATATGTATAGTATAAAAAGTATTAAATATATTTCCGTTGTCTGGTACCTGTAACACAAGTCCTTCAGGTACTTAGCACGGGGCCAGACTGACGTTTTAGTTAGGATAGACTCATACATATTAAGCCGTCAAGTGACACTTGAGACTCAATATGAGTTAGAGCGCTTACAGACGAACGGCACACGTCGGCGGCACGCGTCGGCGTCAGTCGAGGGTAGACGACGGCACGTGTCGGCGGCAGTCGACGGCAGTTGACGGCAGCCGTCGACAGTTTATCACGCTTGCAGTTGTGACGTAGCGCGTAAAGGTGTCCACAGGTCGGTATCGTACGCAACGGACGTCTCGCATCTAATGGATATTTTTTTACAGTACGTCCACTGTATCGGCAGCGTACGGATTATCGACTGGCCAGTATGTTTATCTTCAAATTAGTCCAAACAAAGTTCCTAGGTCAAAATTTCTGCTTTCGGCTTTTCCGTCCACACCCCCCTTTTGAGCAATTTTTTGATTTACAAGGCCAAACGGTCCTGATTCAGCTGACGTACTGTGAAAAATTTATCCGTTTGATGCGAGACGTTCGTTCGTTCGTTGCGTACGATACCGACCTGTGGACGCTTACCTTTAGGCGGTACGTCACAACTGGGGGCCTACCACCAACTCTACTAAGCGACACCGTTTGACAGATAATAATTTATTACTTTCACGTCAAGCGATCTTAAAAAAGTTGATATTTCACAGCGAATTTAACATTGTTTTGCATATTTTACTGTTTTTTAGTAAAATTATATTTAAAAAGTGAGTATGGTAATGTTATTGTAATCTTACAACAAAGTGTTTTGGAATCATGATAATTTTCGGAAAGGTCGTGGTAGGCCCCCTGCAAGCGTCATAAACTGTCAACGGCTGCCGTCGACTGCCGCCGACTGCCACCGACGCGTGCCGTTCGTCTATAAGAAGCCTTATGTGACATCACGCCTGACGCATACACAACATTACTTGTATATAAACTGCGGTAGAACGACACACGCTGCGCCTGTCCTGATGTGCGCCTACCTGTATATAGCAGCAACCGCAGCAAGATGTCTTGCGTGCAATATGTAAGTTCCTACGTTCGCTGATTCACACTCAGCGCGACGCGCGCCGCAGCCTCCCAAACCCAACCAGCGTACGTTGTGTACGACCGCAACGCCATCTTGCGTCGCACGAGCGTATAAACGTCGTAAAAGGTACCGGTTGGCAGCGGACGACCGCGACTTGAAGTAACAACACAAAACATGTCGTGGCGTCAGTACTGGTTTCTTTAGGTATATGAAATTCTCTCCGTAGTTAGCAACATAAACTAGTATACATCACTCTGCATCCTCTATAGTCCAATTTTTGGGTGAGGGGATCGCGGGGCACGGGGAGTTTCACCCGAGCGTCAGTCGCGAACCGTCAGCGGTTCGAGGTGCACGAGTAGTACAATCTATGTTGCAAAAATCCAGACTTGAAACGAAAGTTGCTCTACTTTAAAAAAATTTAAATGTTGAGAAAATTCTCATATTTATGTTTTTTGTTATAAATAATCTCTGAGATATTGTGATCTTGATTTCATTTTAAATATAAACGTTGGTGATTCATCAAACTCTGAATCAGATATTTCTGAAACGAGTGATTAATTTTGATTTTTCAATAAAGTTCAATAAAACTTTTTACGTATTTCATTTATGTCTATTATTACCTCTTATTATAGAAATGGTAAAATCACCATATTATATCAACTAATAATTACATAAAATATCCACATCTAAAAGGCTACTTGACCTATTTTTTTTCTTCATTCTAATGGCTTCTTAATCATTCATTTTCACCAAAAAAACTAATATTTTAATATTTTAAACTGCAGAAACCCATAAAAATGTTGATTGAAAAATACGCCTCTTAAATGGCGCCGAAAACACTGTCCGCCATAGTGTGACGTCATACGCTTTGTATTTTAAACTCTCTTTATTGAATATTTTTTTATGTGCTAAATGTACGAGTCTAAAAGTGCCCAAAAATTATAAAAGAATTAAATAAGAAATTAGAAATCATTTGTAATGTTGAAAACTTTTGGAGAAAAGTTTTTCAAAAAAGAAAAGAAATTTCATTTCCCGTCTTCAATAAATAGAGATAATATATAAAACTGATGTTTTATGCGAATTATTCAATAAAATATATTTTACAAATCTTTCTAGGCTTATTCTTATTATTTATGTACAGATAAACTTACATATAACGAGCGCGATAAATAAAAGATATTAAATTACTATGAGGATGACGTCACATCCAAATCGGAAGTACAGCAAAAGCGTTTTCGTCAGTACAAATCCTATTTTCATAAAATCATATTTTCAAATCGACTTTATTAATCAATCATAAGCTTTTATTTAATGATAAGGGTGAAATACGGTTTCCTAGGCCAAGTTCTACTAGAAATATGCATTTGTTCCATGAAATTGAATATAGGTCAAGTAGCCTAATGTAATAAAAAATAAGAAATTGAAGTAGAGCATCTTTCCCTTTGACCGCTTTCTCTCAATTGGTCTATTTATTGTAGTGTGCGCGTGCACTCATAGGTAATTAGTATGTACCGATAACACTCAAACATTGGCGAAAGCTTGCACACATATACTATAAACGATTAGGAGGAATAGTGGGGCGCGTCTTCGTGGATTGCACGGACTATATCGGTTGTATCACGGGGAGTGCTCTGAGGAATTGTTCGGAATCATACCACCTGCAACTTTTCGCCATCGTCCCACGCGAAAAACATACCATCCTCATCACCTTGATGAGTGGCAGTCTTACACAGTGCGTTTTTTGCGTAACTTTCTGCCGCGCACTGTAAAACTCTGGAACGAACTGTCACCAGCAGTATTTTCGGACCTATACGACCTGCAAACCTTCAAGAAAAGAGCGTATTCCCTCTTAAAAGGCCAGCAACGCACCTGCAGCTCTTCTGATGTTGCGAGTGTCCATGGGCGACGGTAGTTGCTTACCATCAGGTGACCCGTTTGCTCGTTTGCCCCCTTATTTAATAAAAAAAAAAAAGTCGTTTCGTCGCGACACGTCGTTTGCTGTTGCTTCATGTCGTCCGCTGCTAACCGGCGCCTTAATAATTGTAGTAGGTTTAGGTCGTCACTAACCTGTGTCGGGTTCCGTCGCCTGCGGCTCGTCTTGCAGCGGGCGCGCGTCTAGCCGCAGATACACGCTGACGGCGACGCGCGCCGCACGGAAGTAGAAGGGGTGGGAGCGCAGCACGTCCTCCAACCGCAGCAGCCCGACGTACGACCGCAGCGTCATCTTGCGCATGCAGTACGAGTGGAAGTCGAACTGGTCCTCCATTATCTCGTAGAAATGCTGCAATTTGAGATTATAAATAATTTATTGTATAATCACTTCATTGGCAGATTTATTTTTACTATACAGTATTTTGCAGACGAGGAAAATGGATACGTTGCACGCAACTAAGCACATGATATCTTAGACTATCCGCGTTATGAAGAAAGTATGTGATGTTCAGAGAAAAGCAAAAAACTGATTAATAAGATAGGATAAATATTGTGTTGATGATTTATATTAAAGCAAATAGACTATATTCTATAACATAATGATATATCAAAACTAATAACACAATAGTAAGCAGATATCAACTGTCCCAATCTAAATTAAGCCCTTTTATTTTTAGACAGATAAAGTATTTACCCTGTCGACTTCATGTGCCTTTTTTAGGGCTTCGCCCCATAGCTGCTGGCGCTGGTACGCCGCAGCCGCCTCCGTTTGGAACCACATGCACTGCATTTCGTTAAGGTTCTCTGTTGCCGGGACACCTGAAATGAAAAATCTAGTTCTAAGTATCGCTGTCTTAGAAAATCATATGGCAGTTAATAATACGAGTACTGAAATTGTTTCATAGAACATTATTATCGCCATATCCTAATCGAAACAACTCAAAAAGAAGCTAGATTATATTGATTCGATACTGCTTTTAAGCCTCGAAGAAAACTTATACCCCCTTTAACTAATAAAAATATACTCTAGATACACTATACAACAGGGGTTCCCAAACTTATTTTGTCTACCGACCACTTTGAGAAATTTTTGCGCCTCCTTTGTTTCACCTACTTTTGAATTAAAGCCTCTTCACAACGCCCCAAATTTTTTTCTGGATCCCATACCGCCCCTCTCTCGGCCTTCAGCGCCCACAAGGGAGCAACACAACATACATAATATACAATGTTTTAATCTTATCTGATAAATTATTCCCACCAAAACATGAAATATAAAAGGAGCCAAGCAAAATATTGCATTGACGACCTCCGTGGCGCAGTGGTGAGCGCGTTGGTAGCTCAAGCCGGAGGTGGCGGGTTCGAGTCCCGCCGACGGAACAAAAAGGTTTATAAAGTTCCTGGGTCATGGATGTGTATTAAATATGTGTATGATATAATAAAAATCTTAAATATATGTATAGTATAAAAGTTTTAAATATATTTCCGTTGTCTGGTACCTGTAACACAAGTCCTTCAGGTACTTAGCACGGGGCCAGACTGACGTGGTGTGAAGCGTCCATAGATATTATTATTATTATTATTATTATTATTATTATTATTATTATTATTATTATTATTATTATTATTATTATTATTATTATTATTATTATTATTATTATTATTATTATTATTATTATTATTATTATTATTATTATTATTATTATTATTATTATTATTATTATTATTATTATTATTATTATTATTATTATTATTATTATATTATTATTATTATTATTATTATTATTATTATTATTATTATTATTATTATTATTATTATTATTATTATTATTATTATTATTATTATTATTATTATTATTATTATTATTATTATTATTATTATTATTATTATTATTATTATTATTATTATTATTATTATTATTATTATTATTATTATTATTATTATTATTATTATTATTATTATTATTATTATTATTATTATTATTATTATTATTATTATTATTATTATTATTATTATTATTATTATTATTATTATTATTATTATTATTATTATTATTATTATTATTATTATTATTATTATTATTATTATTATTATTATTATTATTATTATTATTATTATTATTATTATTATTATTATTATTATTATTATTATTATTATTATTATTATTATTATTATTATTATTATTATTATTATTATTATTATTATTATTATTATTATTATTATTATTATTATTATTATTATTATTATTATTATTATTATTATTATTATTATTATTATTATTATTATTATTATTATTATTATTATTATTATTATTATTATTATTATTATTATTATTATTATTATTATTATTATTATTATTATTATTATTATTATTATTATTATTATTATTATTATTATTATTATTATTATTATTATTATTATTATTATTATTATTATTATTATTATTATTATTATTATTATTATTATTATTATTATTATTATTATTATTATTATTATTATTATTATTATTATTATTATTATTATTATTATTATTATTATTATTATTATTATTATTATTATTATTATTATTATTATTATTATTATTATTATTATTATTATTTATTATTATTATTATTATTATTATTATTATTATTATTATTATTATTATTATTATTATTATTATTATTATTATTATTATTATTATTATTATTATTATTATTATTATTATTATTATTATTATATTATTATTATTATTATTATTATTATTATTATTATTATTATTATTATTATTATTATTATTATTATTATTATTATTATTATTATTATTATTATTATTATTATTATTATTATTATTATTATTATTATTATTATTATTATTATTATTATTATTATTATTATTATTATTATTATTATTATTATTATTATTATTATTATTATTATTATTATTATTATTATTATTATTATTATTATTATTATTATTATTATTATTATTATTATTATTATTATTATTATTATTATTATTATTATTATTATTATTATTATTATTATTATTTATTATTATTATTATTATTATTATTATTATTTATTATTATTATTATTATTATTATTATTATTATTATTATTATTATTATTATTATTATTATTATTATTATTATTATTATTATTATTATTATTATTATTATTATTATTATTATTATTATTATTATTATTATTATTATTATTATTATTATTATTATTATTATTATTATTATTATTATTATTATTATTATTATTATTATTATTATTATTATTATTATTATTATTATTATTATTATTATTATTATTATTATTATTATTATTATTATTATTATTATTATTATTATTATTATTATTATTATTATTATTATTATTATTATTATTATTATTATTATTATTATTATTATTATTATTATTATTATTATTATTATTATTATTATTATTATTATTATTATTATTATTATTATTATTATTATTATTATTATTATTATTATTATTATTATTATTATTATTATTATTATTATTATTATTATTATTATTATTATTATTATTATTATTATTATTATTATTATTATTATTATTATTATTATTATTATTATTATTATTATTATTATTATTATTATTATTATTATTATTATTATTATTATTATTATTATTATTATTATTATTATTATTATTATTATTATTATTATTATTATTATTATTATTATTATTATTATTATTATTATTATTATTATTATTATTATTATTATTATTATTATTATTATTATTATTATTATTATTATTATTATTATTATTATTAAAATATTGCATAGCTATTCAATACTTCTGTCGTAAAAAGTTTTCAGATCACATTCAAGCCAAGCCTTCAACTTATTTTGTAATTTAAATCAATATTCAGTAAATGTATCAATAGATTTCTTTATTTTATAATTATCATAGTGGCTTAGCCTTGTACCTTCTCTAGTGAACTTGGCGCACATCTCCTCCGCTCGCGCCACGTGTCCCGCCCTCAGCATGTACCGAGCGCACTTGCAGTTCACGTACCGGTCCGCCGTGTCCATCGCCTGGGCCTCCTCCAACCACTGGTAAGCGGAGATCGGGTCGCCGGCGTGCTATCAAAAATTTTGTTTTTTTTTAATGAGGATGAACCATCGGGAAATTGATTCCTATCCAGTTGATGGACCTACGTCATTTGGTCGGTTTAAGTGAATTCAATATTAATCGCGATCTGTCGGCACTCGTGACTCGGCTGGGCTTGACATAACGTGACCAAATTACGTTGGTCCGCCATCTGCCTATGAATCAACTTTTCTCTCTACTAAGCACTATCAGAGAAGTTAGGGAGATGGGGGACCTACATAGTTTGGTCGGGTTACGTCAAACCCAGCCGACAGATCACGGTGCGTCCACATTTGTATCATTTGCGCGATCAGATCTCCGATCAGATCTCCGTCGCGTATCATCGAAGCGTGTCAAAATGATACGCATATCATGATACGCCCCAATCGCTATTAACCGCGTATCTGATACGTGTCGTGTCAAATATACGCATGATCGGCAGAATTATCTAATAGGCGTCCACACTATGATACGCATACTTGATACGGCGCGATGATCGCGACGGTGATCTGATCGGAGATCTGATCGCGCAAATGATACAAATGTGGACGCACCGTTACATTGAATTGACATGATCCGACCAGATGACGTTGGTCTGTCAACTGCCTATGAATCAACTTTTGTGATAGTACATCATAATATTTAAAAAAAAATCAAATAAATAATAAGAAAATCGGTTTGAATACACAAACCGACATGCCAAGGGGTATGAAAATTTTCGCATGCAAAAGTTCGTGCTATCATAAATAGTGTAATTCTAATATACTGGACAGTGGACACTAATAAATATAGTTACACAATGAACAAGCTATAATTTAGCCATTGTCTGTCATGGTACTTTTTTAACATATGAACAAAAAGAAGGCATGATGTGTAAGATACCCATTGTGTAATAATTTTAATAATAAAGGGGTTACCAAACAAGCTAAGATTTAACGTCTCCAACATAATTACAACACAACACAATTAAAACACTATTTCTCACAAGGAAAACAGATACTAACCTTGTATATCCTGCCTTTAACTATAAACAGTTCTATTAACGTAGGCGTGTGTTCTATCGCCGCGTCGATATAGTGCAGAGCTCGATCCGTATCCTTCTTGAAATCAAAGTGTTGTGCGGCGAAATAATACGCCCATAATAACGCACTAGCGGGCTGCTTCACTTCGTCCGGTTTAGAACTAAACACACCCGACTTTGATAAATTCTCTATATATTGTAAAATTAATTTCTCTATAGTGTCCCCCTTCATCTTATCAGCATATAGGGATCTGAAAATAAAAGAAGTTAATTTTAGTAAACACATACAGTACCCGGCAATAAATATTGCACATCGACCTTTGGAAAGTGACAGTCGGCTAATTTCGGTTTTGAAGAGCGTTATCTCTTACGCACGAAATACAAAAGGACCGGTATATATTAGGAGCTGTTAAAACAATTAAGGTTTGCTTCTTTTGACAATTTTATTATTCTTTGTATAAAATACACCAAATTTTCTATAAGTTATGGCTTTATATTCGGGTAAATAAAATAAAAACGGGTGTTCAAATTATTTTTACGTATTTGAAATTCTTTTGGAAAATTACAGCTGTAGCAAATTTAGGGGTGTTAACAACTCTAGATATACAGGGTGTAACAAAAACCAGTGATAATACCTTAGGGTGTGTACGTGTTCCCTGTAGAGAGTTCACTGTGAAAGTAGCAGCGCTGAAAGACCAAATTTTTTTTTCACTTTTGTATGGGCAAGGGCCCGAGCGTCACGAGTTTCCCCATACAAAAGTGAAAAAAATTGTTGGTCTTTCAGCGCTGCTACTTTCACAGTGAACTCTCTACAGGGAACACAGACACACCATAAAGTATTATCACTTGTTTTTGTTACACCCTGTATATTTTGAACTGGACGCGACTGCACTCTATTGAATTTGAACAACGACTGACATAATGTCAAATAGGTGTGTGTTACAAAGATAACGCTCTACGAAACCGAAATTAGCCGAATGTCTCTTTCCATAGGTCGATGTGCAATATTTATTGCCGGGTATTGTACATAATTAACAATTAAGTTTCTTATAAGAATCTTATTTAAGAACTGGTCATTAAAATTATTCCAAACATCCTCTATATCTTGCCCTCTTATTAACAGCCTGAGGCCCTATACAATTTTCCAGTCATTAATCGATCCGAAATTCGATATATTAGAATAATTATTGGTCTCCTCATCTGTTTAGACTACAATTACTTCTCTGTCAAAGCCATTACAGCCAAGTTACCTTCCCTGAATCAAAAACTATTGTAGTGAAATAGCCAGCTAGCTGCAGCTAGTAAGGCTAAGCTACAAAATCTAGCATATCGAGCTAATTTATTACCTCATGTCCACAAACAGCGGGGGGATGCCTTTCTGCAGGCCATGCCTGAGGTACTCGTCCACTAGCCGCTCGAACACGGGCTGCGCCTGCGCCTCCGTCAGCTGCAGCCGCCGCGGCGCTATCGCCTTCGGGAACTCTTTCCTGGAATTACATAGGATACATTTAAAATATCTACTGTCTAAAAGAATACTAGAATTACACATTTCAAGTATCTATTGCAGGGTCCAATCTAAGGGGGGAGCGAGCCGGGCATCAGCCCAGAGCAGCGAAAATTCAGAGCGGCAAAATTGACTTATTCCTCTCTTCAAACCTTACCAGTATTAGCCATCCAACGTCCAAGCTCGAGAATTTCACCTTCCAACCAACTTCAGGTTGGATAGTAGAAACATTTGAGTAGTTTACTCAAATATTCGCCCCATCATGCCCCAAACAAAACTTGCTCATGACATATTATGGTTTTCTGTATGTAAGGGCGGCGAAAATGATCTTTTACCGGAGCGACTAAATAGCTCGAATTCGAAAATCGACCCCTGATCTATTGCCCAAAATAACTTGTTACTGGATCATATCTATCTCGTTACTGGATAACATTTATTTGACATATTAAAACTGCCACAAGATTAAAACAATTCACTGCAAATGAATCTCTACACCCATTCTTAGGATTTTATTAAAGGAGTGGATATTTTAAATGCCTGTATGTTGATGGCCCAAGCACATACCGCATTCTCAAAACAGGTTGGCCTAGTCCAGAACTCATTCCGAGTTGCCAATATATCTGATACCAACCATGATTAGATTTCTCACATTATTGTCTTAAAAAAATAGGCATCTGGCAATAAAAATACTCACTTAAACACATCATAAAAGGCCACTTTTTCATCTGGATTACTAAGTTGTTTAGATTCTATTAATTTTTGGTAATACATCACATTTTCTGGATTTCTTTTGATTAAGTCTTCATACACTGCTTCCGCTTCTTTGTATCTGAAAAAGATATCTAAAAGATAATTCCTCTATACACTGACTTAAATTTTCCAAAGACAATGCTTTTTGCAGGTGGTTTAAGTGAAACCAGTTTTGAAGTAACAATACAATAAAATATTTTAGCGCTTGATTTTATTTATTTTTGATTGTTCTATCAAGAAAGCTGCATTTGCAGTTCTTTTTATTTTCTACAGTCATAGTAGAAACTACTTATTAAAAATAAATTTAGGAAAAGGAAAAGTTACTAATAAAATTGCAACTTTAGCTTGAGGAATGTGGGCATTGCCGAAAATGTATACATATAGGTATCACAAGGGTAGTTCAATAGAAAACTATTTAGATAGACCTGGCTAATGTTTTGTAAGCATGGATAACAGACGTAAATGTTACACAATAGATGTGTTGCAGCCAACTGGTTTAAATAGCCGTTCAATCAAAGTTCAAACAGTTAGCCCTTTGATTGAACAACGCCATTCAATCACAGGTCTAGCTTTTTAATTGAATATTTAAGTCGCTCGAAACGTTCAACACTACAGCTGATTCAAAAGCCGCCGTTTGATTGAATTAGTTCAGCGCTCAGCACCGCGGCGCTAGGTGCGTTTTATTTACAAAATGGCGTCAACTATGGCCGGTGTTTGTTATTGTTTCAAGATAATATTTTTCGGAAAGAAAGAACTAAATATACGTAAATCTCCCAAGAAATTACAACAACTTTTCCTGTTCTCTCAAATTACATAATAGGCTTGATGACTAATTTTTTTCTTATTGGTAATTGAATGACCCTTAAAAAATATAAACATCACTGAAATAATGACTCTGATAGTTTAAAAATTCACCAAGATATGACAATTCAAACATCTCATAAAATAAACCTGCCCGAAACACTCCATACAAAGTGTAACGAAAGACACTCTTTCATAGTTTGTAAGGATCGGGAGAGAACTTTGTTCTATAGGTATATTAAATATTGAGTTTATGAAAGTGGTTTCATAACAAAAGTTGCTTTTAATTGCATAATTTATCGAATGGTATACAAATATTAAGAAATTTAATTGAAAAAAAATTCGACTTGATCATCCAACTTTGAAGGCGCATAACAAAAAAAATACAAATACTATCGAGCTGAAATTTTGGGAATACTTATTTTTTACCGTGATTTCTTTATTTTATTAACAAAATTCGCTAATCTTTGACTTTGTCATGATCCCTATTAACTAATGGTCACCTTAGTTAATTTGCCATTTAACCAGTTGGCTAAGGGTCGTCTAGCTGTAGTGTTGAACATTGCAGTCAACAAGCCGGCTAAACGATGTATAGCCATGTGATTGAATGGCGTTGTTTAGTCAAATGGCTAGCTGTTTTATTGAACGTCTATTTTAACCAGTGGGCTGCGACAGATGCATTATAATATTATGTATTAAAAAGTTGAAAATAATAAAAACTTTATTCCGTTGATCACCAATTCCTGGAAAACTTTTGTTATCACGGCCCATATGGGCCTTACGTGGCTTGATGGATTAAATATTTTTAAATTTTTATACAATTAAAACATTTAGGTTTGGTTAGAGATTTATTGTGTCCATGAGAATGAAAGTAAAATAAAATACATAAGCAGTCAAATAGTATGAAGCAATACAAAAATCTGTCTAATCCAATAATTGGATATTCTTTGTCGAGTCAATAACACACTAATGCGAGTGCTGAGCCTTATGTCTGACAACATTTTTTATCTATTGACTACAACATGCAAAAATTTGCTTCAATGTGTTGTAAGTTATAACTCAGACTTACTTGCACAGATGTGGGTTAAGGAGAGCTCACATTTTAATATTATAATGCTATTTCTCTTTTATTTGTGCAAAACATAGCTTGTTTTTAGGGTTCCGTAGCCAAAATGGCAAAAAACGGAACTCCTTAAAGCGGCTGATTCTGTGTTTTAAACATGCAAATATAAAAATTTATCTAATGATCAAGGATATTTTTTGAAAATCTGCTGTCAAAAATTACCATCAGATTCTGGTAGACCTATATATAAACTGTTATGTATGTGTAGTCTGTGCTCATAGTCTATGATAGGTCATGTTGCTAGGCGATAATAATAAACAGTCTGCAAAATTGCCTAGCATGTTTTACTTAACCTCATGCACATAATTTAACATAAGCTATACCTTTTTAATTTTAAATAGTACTCTCCGGAGGTCTCTTTCACAGCCAACTTGTCAAAAATTTGTGACTGGAACTTGTGGAGGTGCTGCAAGGCCCTCTCATACTGTTCCGACTCCGCCAACACCATATTCTGATAGAGCAACAGTTCTGAATGCTCGTAATCATCAGGTCCCTTCATTTGGTTAGTTCTAAATGCATCAAGAATGCTGTTAGCCATTTCGTAGTCTCCGAGCAGATGGTAGCTCATAGCAAATCCAATCCATGACGCTCTTTGTGTTGGTCTTAGCATGAACAATTGATACCTTGTGTCCTGGAATACAATGGTGACATTATTTGTGATATCTCTCTAATTAGTCTATACCACTGCTGGACATAAGCCTCTCTTACTAAACGCTTAGATGGCTAATCAAATAAATGAAGCTCAATACTTATAACAGCTATAAGTAATTGGTAAATTACAATGATTATATAGCACTCCGTAACACACAAGTCTTAGGATGACATGAATTCTTAACACATTCACAATAGATTAATTAAGTACAGCCAAGCACATAGCTTAATATGTTAACAATGTCCTAGAATCCTTTCCTTAAAGGTGAAACAAACATAGCTATAGCTATATTTATTATTCTATAGAACTTATTGTAACAATTGTTATATGAATTGATATTTAATCCTTCAGGCCCCGCACGAGCACCGGTGATCGCGACAACAATAGAATACAATAGCAATTCCTGGAAATTCCGACTGAAGTATTAATGACAACATTCTTTCTTGAAAGAGCTGTTTTACTTACTTTGTATCCCTCTAAGTCCCTCATTTGAATTTGCAACAAGGAGAGATCACGCAATATTTGAATATTCTCCTTCTCCCACTTGAGAGCATTTCTATAACACTTGATTGCTTCATCATATTTTTTATCTGAACGCTGCAGCAGACCATACACATGCCAACACACTGGGGACTTCAAGTCGTTCCTTAGACCACGACGCACATACTCATATGCCTCATCTTTGCGTCCCAAACAATTTAATGTCAAGCCTTTCATAGCCAAGGTTTCTGGAAAAAAAATATAAACCTTTTTTAAAGCGACTGCTAAGGTTTCCATCTATCATTTTGTTTAATTTATTTCACTGAAATGAATACAGCTTACCTCCATGTTCTGCGAATTTTGGGTTCGACAATATTTGCTTCGCGAACTTCAACCCATTTTTATACTGTTTGTGTTCATAGCAACGCTGAAAATTAAATTATATTAGCTTTATCTGCTAACCTCTATCAGTATAATAAGGAGCATATTTGAATGAAGTGCCAAAACAAATGCTTAGTTGGACACTATTATGAACCGTTCGGACATAATTTTCTTTACAGTTTTAAGAAGGACTTCTTTATATTACGTAAATTCCTGTTAGTATTTTAATAAAGCGGCAAATAATTATTGCAATTTAGGCAAAAGTGACAAGCAAGTAAAACTCGAAACCGAAATGTATGTTTACAATGACACTTACCAATATTCTCTTGAAAAGAGCATTCTCTTTCGGTGGCAATGGATTGCTTGGTGGCATTTTAGCAAACGAACACAAATTTTCTGTTTATTAATTCAATAATTTATTGAATAATTTGCTAAAAACCTCGTGGCTAAAACTAAAGAAGTCGATGAAGGATTTCATCTATGGACAGTGAGGTCACGTGACCAATAAAAATTGCCATATCGCTAATCGCGGGATATGTTGCCACTTGCCATATTTACCTTAGACACAGCTAAAACTAAAATGGTCCATTCACAGACTCACAGTTCACTATCCTGTTTCCGTATATAAAAAAGTAGTCTGTACTATCCTATATTGCAGTCCCGGAACACCATTCACTATCCGGCATACGGCTTATGCGTGCGGAATGCACGCAAGATAGTGAATGGTGTTGGCATTTGGCAATTAAATAGATAGGTATTATAATTTACACCAGTAGGTCATAGGCGTGTGTCCTCATGTGCCAATCAGGGCTTCAATCGAATAACAGAAAAAATATCGTTACGTACAGTTATTTTCATAATGGTAGCCAGATAACGTTATTTTTTTAACTATATTTAGTAAAATAACGTTATATTTACCGTTATTATTATAACGATATTTTTTCGTTATGTATAAACGAACGTTATTTTTTCATAACGTTACTGCTTCAAGGGCATAGATAACGTTATGAAAATTTACCCGATATTAAAAATAACGTTAAAAATTGATCTTAATAACGGTTAATGCTATAACGTTATATAGGATTTATAACGGTAAATATATGTTCTTTGATAACGTTATACTTCGTCAAGAAAATCATGACAGGCGGGAAAATTTTCTAAACGTAATCACGCTTATAAGGTGTATTTTTTCTTTGTATTTTCACACAAATCTCGCAAAAAAGTGGGCTACGAGTGAGATTTAGTGCACCGAGCACGATCGCATACCTAATACCAGAAAATAACGTTATATTTACCGTTATTATTATAACGATATTTTTTCGTTTATACATAACGAAAAAATATCGTTATAATAATAACGGTAAATATAACGTTATTTTACTAAATATCGTTAAGAAAATATCGTTATCTGGCTACCATTATGAAAATAACGGTACGTAACGATATTTTTTCTGTTATTCGATAACGTTATGAAGCCCTGTGCTCAACTCTGACGCTGGCAACTCCTAAACGGGGAGGCTTACGCCAAAGAAGAAGAAGAAGAACTCAAAACTTCAGAAAAAGATACTTATAACTGTCAACCTATTTGTCATTCGAAAATTTATCGAAAAGCGGTTTGTGTTGTTACTTGTTTGTCTATTTTTATGAAAATTTGCCACGGGATACGAGTTGGTTCGTTTTGGATATCAAATAAAATAGATTTCTATCATCAGTAGCTTTGTGGACTGTGTTTGAATAATATGGGACTAGAAAATATGCGTCGCTGGCCAATGTACATTGTTTTTGCAATATGCATTTTACTTACCCTTTCACTTTTTAACAGTTGGACTTTAGAGAATGAATTACAAAATCGAATAGCTGAGCTAAGAACGCAGCTAACGGAATGCTCCAGACAACAGACCACTTGTATGGAGGAGTCGTTGCGGTACCAACAACAAATTGATACCTACAACACAAAAGTTGTTGACCTAGAAGGTAACAAAAAACAACTCGCCTCAGACATGAGGGAGTACAAAATCAAACTAATGAAGTCTGAAACTCAAGCGAACAGAACGTACGTAGATCTCGAAATATGCAAAACGGAGTTACAGTCTCTCAAAAACTTACAACTCAGTAAGGCGGCGACGTTAGAGACTCTGAGATTAGAGAAAGCGACCCTCACATCCCAACTCGACGAACGGAAGCAGAAGATTGAGGAACTAGAGAAAGAAGTGACAAGACTGAAGTCAGCTTTGACAACCAAGAGTGCCCCCAATCCTCCTGCACCTTCCAAGATGACCCCGGCTGCTGAACCTCCGAGATTGAGCCCACCTCTGAATAATATTCCATTGAATGAACCCTTAGGCTTAGAGAATAATGCTAAAGAGGACATAGATGACCCCAGTGCTATGAATGATGGCCCAGATTTTGAGTGAGCAAGTAAAGCCTTATTATATAAGCCATAAACCCTGCTAGATATTGTTAAAATAAGTATTGTTACAATTGTATTATGTAAACACATTATGCAACGGCATACATAACATGACTGCATCGAAAAAAACAGACAAACAGAGTGGAGGCACAAAATAACCATTTCTGTTCTGGTCATATTTAGGCCTTAGCCTGCTAGTGTTTTAAAGATGGTCACATAAAAGTGTTTTATTGATGTTAAAATATTAAGTTAAAGGATACAAGAAATACAGAAATTAAAAAACTTGGCAAAGTATTTGTATTAAATAGTACCAGTTTTTTTTAATATTTAATTATTTCAGAAGTGTTGAATACATATTGATAATTAAGTATAAGTAAACGCAATAAGTAATATTTATTTACACATGTGATCTTTGTGTCATAAGTCATAACTCGGTATAAAAATGACTGCAGTCTTTACAAGTTATATTACTTTATATATCAAATAGATTAAGATTTTTTTATAATTGAGTAGTGGTTTAGATTAAATAACTGTAAGAATGTATCCCAGTTAATTAAAATGTCATATGAGAGCATTGAGATGTATGAGAGCAGAAAATTGATTTTTCACAGTTTCAAAACTAACAATGGAAAACAACATGTTGCCTTATATAATCTGGTTAATAGAATCAGGCGTTACTTTGCGGAAATCCATAGCTTAAAATTTAGTTTGTTATTATTTTTAGCAATATTCCGCGAAAAACTTCCACCTTTAAGTAAATGAGTGAGTGCACGCAACACCGGAGCATCCTCAGGATATCCCGAGGATGCTCCGGTGTTGGAGCGAAACGCGCGTCGAGGTTTTCAACCTGCATGGTGGTGAGGGGCCTTGCACGGATTTGCCAACATTATTGCTTGTGTGGTGGTGGTGTTTGCAAGTTCTTGCATGCGAGTGTACGCATAGGCAGTAACTAAAAATGTTTGTATAAAATTATGCAATTATAAAATGTTCCTTTATTTGTTATTTTAACAGACATTTGAAATATTTTGTATGCCATTTGAGTGCCACAGTTTATCATAGATCTGAAACAAGTATTGTTTTGCTCAATTGTGATCAAAGTAAAGTAATTTGAAAGAGGAAAATATACATAATTCTAAATAGTAAATGTATTTATTATTTCTTTCTTAATAGAAGTAATTGTTTTTCGTTAAAACATACCATAATGTTAAAAGGCTGCACCTGGTAACTGATCACTAGGCTAATGGTCTAGTGATCAGTTACCAGCTGCAGCCTATCAATAGTAAAAAAAACCACTGGAAATATTTGATAAAATATATTATGTTTACAGATCTAGCCTATGGGTACAATAGAACCAATAAAAAAACCATGTTAACAATAACTTTTATTTTATATTCAGATACAAAATACAATATGTACCTAATATCACATAACCTATCTTTTTCTAAACAAAATTAGTAAACATAATAATATTACATGCCTAATGTAGAGTCCTAGAAATAAAATCCACCTGTCTAATATAAAACCTATGTTAAGTCTGAATTCATGTTCTTAAAATGACAAAAAAATAAACCGGAATTAAGAATTTCTTAAGAACAGAATTCATAAAACTCAAAAATATAATTAATTAATATTAGAAAAGTACTCTACTAATTAAAACTAAAAAGATTAGTTCTTGCAATTCAGTTAAATATCATCCCACATTTTAAAAGGTACCTTTATCTCTCTACATTAAAGAGGGCAGTGAGAAATAGAAATATGAAAACGTGTATTTGTCTTAATCCTTTGATCATGGATTCTTGGAAACCTATTGTTATTCTATTGTGTCTCGCTCACCGGTGAGCTTATGGGGCTTGATGGGTTAACACAAAAGTTATGCTGTCTCCACGTCTCTAATAAAGAATGTTATACTTTTTTGTAGTTTTTCAAAGCATATTATAATAGACTATTTGTTCTGAGGTAATATTATGTCTGCACCAAAAAATTTATAGTAGTTTAACATAAATGGGCATAAGGGCTACCATATGTGCAATGCACACGGGCGCCAACCACTAGAGGCGCCAAATCGCCATCTTTAGGGGCGCCAAAACCAAGGACCCAAAAAATTTGCTTAAAGGGGCGCCAAAATCCTTTTTTTGCACACAGGCGCCAGTAGCCATTACGGGGGCCCTGGTGGACATCACTAGAATAGTAACAAGTACTGGGAGTTGTAAATTGCAAGAAATAACCATAAAAACTTAGCTGATCATCTAACAATTTCGGTGGTAAGCCAATCACATAAAGGGGGTGACAGACACGCGAGTAAGTACGCGGACTTGTGGATCGACGATCTTTATCGCCTGTGTGTCAGCAAAGAGCCGCGAGTTTAAACATTAAATGCACTAAATGTTAAAAAATACTTCTGCAAAATATGAAATCAAGTCTATGATTTATTTAATGCATCAGGCATATAACACAAATCATAAAGTTAAGTATAATGCAGGCACTTCACATGGTTATTAATTGTATTTGCGTATTTGATGTACTCGCTAAACAATCACCATGTATAGACGGTATGTTTGGCAAATATTGGCCTTATTTGCCTATTTGACAAATATGACCAATACCAAATATACGTATCCGTATTTGTCGGTTTTTGACGCACATCAAAGGAGTCAAATAGGCAAGTAAAGAAAATCAAGTAAAAGTTTGGTATTTGACGTCCATGTGTGGAAGGCCTTATTTGCCTTTATTTGCTTGTTTGTGTATATGTCAATAATTTTGCCAAATGCAACAAATAGCCAATAGCAAATACAAACAACATAAGGTGCCTCCATAAGAAATTAATCAATTACACAAATTTTAATGTGTATATAAATATTCTACCGTTAAAATAATTACAGTTGGCAACTTTTATTGTGCCCATGCGTAGATAATCACAAATCTTAGAGACTCATTTGTTTATTTGTAATACACATTCAATATTCTAACTTAACTTATGGCCAAATACTGAAACTAGTTCATCTATACCAGTGGTCCCCAACCTTTTTTTCATGCAAGCCACAAACATATTTTGGTCTTGTTGTCGCGGGCCGCAACAAAACATTTTTAGGGTTAAAAAATAACATTCCTTGAAATTAACGATTTATAAGTGAAAAAAATTTAAAGACTATCACGAAGACTTTACATTATTTTGCCTGTGGGCGTGAATTTCAAAATTGTTTAACATTACGCGGGCCGCAAATAAAGTCCTGGCGGGCTGCGGGTTGGGGATAGTGGATCTATACATTCAGTGGTGACGTAAGAGCCTCTGAATAGGTAGCTATAAATTTTAATTTCAGTAGTTGGCCCCTAATCATTTAATTATAAACATAAAATTTTACTCAACATACCACTTAACAGTTCATCAACACAATAAACTTAACATTCATCATCTTGTATAGCTTCCTCGAATGCGGCCAAAAGATTTCTTCTACATTTACTTCCATCATTGTAACAAAGAGCCCAAATAATATACTCTCCTGGGTTGAGGCTGTCTTCTGAGTAACTGATTTGTATTTTACACTTTCGGTCCCATTTGGCAGTGTCGACACTACTGTTGTTTCTTGATCTCGTGAACTCTACATTCCCATTACATTCCACTGCCAATTTTGGCAGCTGCGCATTCAATGCATCGTGAGATCTGTCCGAGTCCGTGCCGCTGGTGGATGGAATACAATCTCCTTGTCCACATTCAATGTTTGTAGGAGTAATGGATGTTCTTTTTAACTTAGTGCCAATTGTGGCATCATCTCCTTTGTTACTTTCATTATAATCATCGCAGGCAGATAAACTCTGCACCTTTTGGCCATCCTCATTGGTGGCATGGCTCTGCTTGAATCTTTTATTTTTGTAATTAATAAATTCTACATTTACTGTCTTTGATGAATCTTCCCATTCTGGACTGCCAGACCTTAATTTTCTTTTGTTTGTAGGTTTTTCGTCTTCTGGACTGAGTGGTGCAGCTAAATCGGATATGTTTGTACTGAAATTAAAAAATTTAATGATTTAATCCTTCATGCCCCATACGAGCACCGGTGATCGCGACAACAATAGAATACAATAGCATTTCCAAGAATCCCCAATTGAAGGATTAAAATATGCCTGTAATGACTTTCAAAAACGTTATCAAGCCTTTAAAAAATGTATCCCTTACCTATCTACCCTTTGGTCTCTTTCATCTCGAGTTTGTATTTTTTCAATTTTTTCAACAGATCTAAAATCATGTCTACTACATTCCATGTCATATTTTAAGAATGCTGTAACTTTTTTCCTTGTTCTTATAGTTCGGCCAAACCAATCCAGAGTGACATTATCAGAGAGATACAAACACAAATTTGGCCTCTCATAATCTATCATGTGCTTATACCATGTTATGAATTTTTGTGTAGGATCAAGGTTTACTACTGGCTGTATGGGATTGTTAATTATTTTCATCTTGCGCTTCCTTCCACCACCGCCTCCATTGTAAGTTTCATAAACTGTTGTTCTTGGAGTAGACATTTTACTCTAAAAGGACACATAAGTTGTTCTGAGTAAAATTATAACTGTACAAAGTATCTTATTTTCTTTCCCAGGACTCAAAGTAACTCCATACCAAATTTTCAGCAAAATCAGTTCAGCAGTTTTGGCATGAAGAGGAATAAATATTATATATTATGTAGATGTGCTTGTACCTTTTCACCATCATATTAGTGGTTTTCTGCTGACCCAATTATGATAAAATCTGATATGAAGATATTAATTATGTCACAGGAAAATACGTTTCAGAGTTAAACGCTTTTTGCTGACCAAGTTGCAGGTAACTTGTCTTCTATAAAAGCAATGTGTGTCTCAATGAGAGTCAACATAATTTAGTACAAACACTAAAGACTTTAAGGGGATAGTGGATACTACGCAAGCACTTTTACTGAATGCGGATTTATATATAATTGTAATCAAAAGGTCATAAACATACATTTATCATTCAAAACTGAAACCACGTCGTAAACACTTTTGGCTTCATTAGCCAAGTCCAGTCGTAAAAGATCTATACGAGTTTTACTCTGTTCAATGTAAACTTGCAAAGACAAATTAAACTCCAAAAACTGCTTATGCAATAAGTTCAAGTTTTGTGTGTTCGCAGATATATTTTCTGTAAACAAAATAAATAATATTATTATTCACAATACAACATAAAACAAAAGAATGCATGATTGTTTTCCTTTTACAAATCATTATAACCTACTCAGGCACTTTACTGTTTCTAAAGCTAAATGCTCTCGATTCAAGTTTTCAGATATTAAAGAATTCATTTTATTTTACGGTCACTTTATTTTAATTCATATCAGATAGCACTGACGCTCAAGATAAATAATTTATCTCAACTTAAAAGTTTTGTCCACCAAACGTTATGTTTTCTAATGTTTGATAATTCTCTATAGTCTATGATTAACCTTTAGGGTTGCCATTTGCCGATGCCAATTAACCCCATTCCCCAAAAATCTAAATTTGAATTCCTGGGGAGTGGGGACTAAAATCGGCTAATTTCCAAAAAGTTGTCAATTCACGTTTTTTTTTCAATTGATTCTTGTATAGTCATTAATAATTATGCAACAGTATCTGTATTGTTTTTTGTAGTTGATTGTGGTTTAAAATGACTTCAACAGTCAACTGACAAACTATTAGGATGTGCCATCTGTGTGTGCCATAGTAATATTATTATGATGTCTTAGGAAATATGAAATATCCCCATTTGCCCCATAACAGGGCTTCATAACGTTATCGAATAACAGAAAAAATATCGTTACGTACCGTTATTTTCATAATGGTAGCCAGATAACGTTATTTTTTTAACGATATTTAGTAAAATAACGTTATATTTACCGTTATTATTATAACGATATATTTTCGTTATGTATAAACGAACAAAATATATCGTTATAATAATAACGGTAAATATAACGTTATTTTCTGGTATCAGGTATACGATCGTGCACAGTGTACTAAATCTCACTCGCAGCCCACTTTTTGCGAGATTTGTGTGAAAATACAAAGAAAAAATACATCTATTATGCGTGATTACGTTTAGAAAATTTTCCCGCCTGTCATGACTCTTGACGGACTATGACGTTATCAAAGAACATATATTTACCGTTATAAATCCTATATAACGTTATAAAATTAACCGTTATTAATATCAATTTTTAACGTTATTTTTAATATCGGGTAAATTTTCATAACGTTATCTATGCCCTTGAAGCAGTAACGTTATGAAAAAGTAACGTTATTTGAAGCCCTGGTTTATACATAACGAAAAAATATCGTTATAATAATAAATAAAAAATATAACGTTATTTTACTAAATATCGTTAAAAAAATAACGTTATCTGGCTACTATTATGAAAATAACGGTACGTAACGATATTTTTTCTGTTATTCGATAACGTTATGAAGCCCTGAACCATAATAATGCCAGACTCCAATCGATTTAAAATTTAAAAAACTCAAACGTCAAAATTTTGACCATATACCATGAAGTTAGATTCATGAAAGTGGACTAGAAACATGTAATAATATGCATGTGACTTTAAGACAATGGAATAAGGTTCATTTTACTTTGAACATTATTTGTCGGAAATCTTTTATTATTTTTACGATAAATTTAATTTAACTGCAAAATTAGAATAGGATATTTAAAATAAACCAATTAATCATTTTAACAAACATTTTCATAGTTATACAAGTTAATTAACTTTATTATAATTTATGAGAACGAGCATTGGATATTTCGGTGTTCGATCTCCTCCGGGAGTGGTGATGTGTCGAACCAATCTACTGCGTTCGTGCGATCGGTGTCATCGGCCATTGGTCTATCTATTGTCAACCAATCATTGAAAAACCAGTGAGAAATATCCAATGTAAGTTTACATTAATTGATGAAAATAATTCGTAAAGTTGGAATCGGTGCTTTTAATTATGAAAAGTTTTAGTGCTCGCAGCAAATATTTGTTACTGTACGACGATGTTACTTGAATCGCAGCCATTTTGATTACTCGGGCTTCGCTGTATTCCGCTGGCCTTAGGGCAGTGACGTAGAACATGTGTGAGAAATTTTATGTTAATGGTATGAAAAGGAAGTAAAGTGTGAAGTATTTTACTTCTGGGCTCAGTTCAATAGTTAAAACGTTATGTCAGCCCCTCATACTTTTACTAGATGTTACTTGAAGAATAACTTCCGAGTACTAGTTGTGATTTACGCAAGTTGATAAGTACTTTTTATTATAATTCTACCTATAATTCTTTTTATTGAAGGATGGAGCATGCACAGCTGCAGACGTCAGATGGTGCCCAGGTGATGATCAATGGACAGCAGCTGCAAGTTCTGCAGATGAACAACAACCAAATAATTCAAGGTCCGAACGGACAGCAGATTGTCATCCATACAATTCCATCAGCGGCAACTATACAGGTGTGAATTCTAAATATTATTGGCTTATTCTTTAATGTTTATCGGTATGTTGTGGTACACAGGCTTGTAATAACCAACTAAGATACTGTTAAATTAAGTTCCAAACATTTCCTTTGCACTAGTAATATCCCAAACTAAAAATAATTAGTGACAGCTGTTATGAGTCCAGAATATGTGAAGCTTTGTTGGTAAATTCAGATGCTATAGCTATAAAATTGTAAGATATATCGAGTCCTGCCTGGTGATTACTGCCTATATTTACTTGGTAGATTGAAACGTAAAGTGTTAATGCAAATTGTTTTCATACATGCTATCAGATTGGGACACCGCAGGTTCAGGTGGTAATGTCAACTTTTCAATATTTATGCATAGTTAGATACTAACAGCCGTATGAATCAAAACGTAGTTAAAACCCTCGCTAAGTTTTTATTCATACGGCCATAAGAGTCTGAGCATGGTGACAGATAAAGACAGAGTAAAGAAAGGAAATCTTTAAAAAAAATGCAATGCAAGTTTGGTAAAAGAAAATTATAATAAATCCATACTTCCATACTTCCATATCCATGCTTCCATACTAATATTATAAATGCGAAAATGTGTCTGTCTGTCTGTCTGTTACCTCTTCACGCTCAAACCGCTGAACCGATTTTGCTGAAATTTGGCATGCAGATACTTTGAGTCCGGGGAACGGACATAGGATACTTTTTATCCCGAAAAAATGTACGGTTCCCGCGCGATAAACGAATTTTGGCGCAACGAAGTTGCGGGCGTCATCTAGTTATAAAATAAACAGCAAAACATGTTAGGACTCTGTCCTTTTATAATAGTGGTTAAATGTTGATGATAATGAACATTTTCAGGTGGGAGCACCTGGGGGCCAGCAATTGCAACAACTACAAGTGGTGCCATTGTCTAGTTTGCAAGGTTGGTATAAAAATAATTTATGTTCAGATTAAATTAAGTCTGAAGATGAAAATAGCAAAAGTTGCAATGAGCAACGTAATTGAATATCACTTATCACCTGTGATCGCGACAACAATAGAATAACAATAGATTTCTAAGAATCTGTGATCAAAGGATTTAAAAGTAAATAATGCGTCTTATTTAATGCACTGTACAGAGTGCATAAAGAATACCCATACAGATTATAGAATTCTGAATAGACAGTGATGTATATTTTAAGCAGACAAAAATTTTGGTTGCCTTATTTTAAACATTTTTTCTTATGCATTATCAATTTTGTTTCAGGTGCAAGCAACAGCATACAGCCCATGCAAATTGTTCAGACAGCGGATGGTCAAACTTTCCTGTATCAAGCATCGCCGTCCAACCCACCACAGCCACAAATAGAACACCCTATTATTCACCAACCTGCTGGTAAGTTCTATTTCTTTAGGGTTCCATACCCAAAGGGTAAAAACAGGACCCTATTACTGAGACGTCTGTCACTGTCTGTCCATCTGCCCGTCTGTCTTCAGCTCGTGTTTGCTCCCATACAAAAACACATTTTTTGCCTGCTTTCGTTCTATAACTTCGTACGCGAGTCCGACTCGCACTTGGCCGATTTTCCTAATCTAGAAAGTTATATTAATAATACACTAGTTTATGTTCAACTACCATATTTTGTTTAAGGCTCCAGCGAAAACACCACTTATTACTAACATGTAAATTACATACGTAATTTTTTAAATAAATAATTATACATAATATGTGTATAATTATTTATTAATACTGATGTAATTGTTATGTCCATCAAATTTGTAAGCCTACCATTACACGGGCATGCAAGCGTCAGTCAATTCCGTCAGTCAATTCCGTCAGTCATGAATTATGTTTGACTGATGGTGACTGATGGACTGATGAATGGTATTAGACGGTCACTCAATTCTCTTCATTTTTATGTCAGTCAAAGCCAAAATTTCTAATTTTTTTCCAATTTTGTCAGATATGAGAAAACTCACTAAAAATTCGTGATTGATGGTTGCATGAAGCAAAAATCAAAATATCCAGATTTTCTTCAATCAGCTTCATGCAACCGTCAGTCACGCTCTTACACGGTAGGTTATCGATCAGTCACAGTCATGACTCTGGTAAAACTGACAGCAAAACCTACCGTCTAAACTCTAACGGATGCCTCTTGTTTAACATATTTTCTAGTGTATTTTATATCTGTGAAAACTTGTTATTGGCCTTCCTGTGTTATTTTAAAACTATTTGTTAATCTAGCTGTAAGTTTTCCTAAATAAATAAAAATTAAAAATAAAATAAAATACATCAGATCATAGTACCATATCAAAATTCTTAAAATCTTTTCAGTCGTTTTTATGTGAAAGTGGATAGATAAATGTTTCTTTTATGGTTTACAGTTATAAATGTGAATGGTAACCTTGTGCAAGTAGCCAATGTGGCTGGTGCAGTCCAACCCCAGCATATGGTCAACCCACAGAATATTGTTATGGTGAGCAGAAATTTAATCATTTTTATAATTCAAGATTCATAACTACTTATAATATTAGTACCTACTTATAATGTTAACCCATCAAGCCCCATAAGAACACTGGTGACTGCGACTGCGACAACAATAGAATAACAATAGATTTCCAAGAATCCGCGATCGAAGGATTAATTAATATTTCTGTAATTCCCACAAACGAGGTATTCACGCTGATAAGTACACAACTATATTCTTGATGATAGGAATAAATAAATATATTTCTAGCCTTTTAATATAATAGCCCCTCCAAATTACTGTTTCAATGTGTGTAGTCACATCTTATGAAAGAGTTTGTATGTAGTAAGTATTCAACCAATCAACCAATTTAGACGTGGAAGAGCCTTGCTTCGGCACGAATGGGCCGGCTCGACCGGAGAAATACCACGTCCTCACAGAAAACCGGCGTGAAACAGCGCTTGCGCTGTGTTTCGTCGAGTGAGTGAGTTTACCGGAGGCCCAATCCCCTATCCTTTTCCCTTCCCTATTTCCTTCCCTACCCTCCCCTATAATTACCCCTTAAAGGCCGGCAACACACCTGCAGCTTTGATGCTGCGAGTGTCTATGGGCGACGGAAGTTGCTGACCCGTTTGCTCGTTTGCCCCCTTATTGCATAAAAAAAAAAACAGTTCTCGTAATACTTCACTTAATGTCACTTATTATTACCAGAGCGTATCTCAAAAAATTTGTACTTTCTATCGAAATCTTTGTCCCAAATTTTAAAATATTTTTTTCTATAAATAACATAGACCATTACCCATTTCTATCAAATTGTATACGTAGTAAGTTAAATAAATTCACTAAAAAACATCTACAAATTAGAATTATATTAATAAATTATTCACTATAAAAATATTTTGAAAATCGGTCTAATCTAGTTGTATGAAAAGCGAAGTGTCCCAATTTCATACCTTCCCAACAATTGATTGTATTTGTAAGGCCTTGCGGAAATTTTTGAAACAACTTATGTATTTATTTAGGGCTGCAAGACCATAAATCATTTAAAAAGAATATTTGGTCGTATTAGAACAAATTTATTTAATAAATATTGTTTTTATTGTTTCGCGGAAAAAGTTCCTCTTTGAAATTCCTTTTTTTAGACCATATTTTTTAAAATTTTGGAGTCTATTTTGGTATAAATATGTTTTAGTATAGTGGCAAAATTGTTAAGCTGGGTATCCATCTTATTTTCGTTTTGATATTTCTTTTACGTTCCACGTGCGCGAACAGAAGGTTGTCTATTAGCGTAGTGGTCCAAAAAATCTTTGTTACCCAAGAAACGCAGGTAAGCTCTAATATTATTATTATTTCGCCTTTAGATCTATTAAAACTCCCAATTTTGATTTCGTAAGTCAAATCATAAACGAGTATTAGTTTTAGTTGTATGCGTATACAAATTGAAAAGTTTATTTAACTTTTTTTGTTACTTCCTTTTTTGTTACTTTTGAGTGGTAACATATATTTTAAAAACAAAATAAATTTTGTTTTACTATCCCATTTAATCAAATAAAATTTCTAATAACACAATTCAACATTGAATTTACGTAATCTAGTAAATAGGAAATAGTATAATAGTTAAATATTAAGATTAAGATTAAGATTTTGCTATTTATAAACATTTTATATCTGAAAACAACCCCATTTCAAATTTTATAGACATTTACCCATATCTTAAAATAAAAAAATCAGTAATATTTAAACAAATTTTTATCTATATATATAAAAATGGATTTTCAAATGTGTTAGTCGCGCTAAAACTCGAAAACGGCTGAACGGATTGGGCTGATTTTGGTCTTATAATATTCGTAGAAGTCCAAGGAAGGTTTTAAAGTGACACGAAGCTCACCGGGACAGCTAGTTTTATAATATTTTCTAAAAAAATGGTACAAATTTTTTGACAAACGCTCACCAAGATTTGTTTGGTCAACTAATTATAATTGATATCTAGCCAACCGCGCTGTCTTGCACTTCAAACGTTTTGACAACGCACTTCAAATGTTCTGAATTTTGGAGGAGCGCGCCATGTTATCGTAGTTTATCTCTAACTGTAAAAAAGTTATAATATTATGTAAATTCTTTATCAAGATTTGTACTGAAACAATTAAAACATTTCTTTCAGATGGTAAACAGTGGCCCTGGGGCTACAGCATCCACAAGCTCTGATGCAGCGGCTGGTGGCTCTGATGAGGAGCCACTTCTGTATGTAAACGCTCGTCAGTACAAGAGGATATTGAAAAGACGAGCTGCCCGCGCCAAACTACACGAACAGGGCAAAATACCTAAAGAACGACCTGTAAGTACTTGTGTATATTAATACTTCAGTCGGAATTTCCAGGAATTGCTATTGTATTCTATTGTTGTCGCGATCACCGGTGCTCGCGCGGGGCCTGAAGGATTAACTTAATTTTTTTTAATGGTAAGAGAGAGTGGAGTGACTAATAGCAATCACTCAGTTTGCGATACAAAGTGTGTGATAAATTTCTAAATATCAGCTGGCTTAGCATAACAATATTAGAAACGGAAAAGAATCGAAATACTGACAAATTTTAGTGATAAAATGGCGGATATCCTTTGTCAATCTGTCACTTTGTCTAATCTTCCGAACAAAGAAACCGCTCCTATGGTGACCATGCTAACCCTACTCATAAATAAAAAAAAGATGTAGTTCCTGTAGAATTAAACTTTGCGCACTTCAAGTTAGAAATAAGATATAATGAGTTACTATAGGTCTACCAGAATCTGATGGCAAAAAGTGAGAAAATGAAATGACTCTAGAAATACCAGGGTAATTGGAATAAAACATTTTGATCCTTTTTTCTTCTTATAGCGGCTGGCTGATTATGTGTGTTAAGGTGCAGTGGTTGTTGCAACTACATAAAATGGGTTTTTTAAATAATGTTTTTTGTAAAGTAAATGTCATTATTTAAGTATAAAAAAGTACAGTTTTAAAATTGAGAAAATTTCCTATACGCAAAGGTATATCAGTACACAATTTGAAAAATTCTGCTCGATAGAAAAAAATCTCAAAGATGACTCTTATAACGCTGTTTTTCATAATTAAATCATTTTATGGCTAAACTACACACTTTCTAGAAAAAACAAAAGATGTAGCACATTTGTCATGACCTAACCTAAACGATTTGATATATTTGATTTGTGTAATACTAAAAACAAAAGGTTTTTTCTCCTATTTTCTATTATCAAGGCACGCGGCGAGCGCGTAAACGCCACTGTACAAGGCGCGCTGATATGAATGTTATTTTAATGTGCTTTACGTCGATATTCGTACTGACAGACATCGACCTGCTAATTTTAGGGACTACTGGGCCTTAAACATGAAAATATAAAAATTTATCCAATGATCAAGGATATTTTTTGAAAATCTGCTGTCAAAAATTGCCATCAGATTCTGGTAGACCTATAGCTACAATAATTAGTATTATTTGCAGAAATACCTACACGAGTCGAGGCATAGACATGCAATGAACAGAATTCGCGGCGAAGGAGGCAGATTCAACTCTGGAAGCAGGAAGTATGTGTATTGTATTTTTTTACCGTTATAAAATGTTTTTCAGTATTTTGTCATTAATTGGCAAGACACTTTTCTTAAGTTTCTGATATAGAAGGCACGACAGAAAGTTACAAAACACCATCTAATTTTGACATCTGTATTCTGTATACAAAGTGTAGGTCAGTATATTAGTAAGAAGGTTTCTGTAAAAAGTTTATATCAAATAAGTAATTCAAATTGTTTTTTTTTTAAATTCTGATTGATTGTTCCATTTATTTATTTTTGTTAAACACTTACAGAAATATGGGCCACGGTGATCACAGTGATCACGGTGAACAGATGGATGAGATGGCGGAGATTAAAGTATTAGAAGACATGAAGCCAGAAACTGTATCCATCACTATCATACAGGTAATAGCTCTGTTGCATTTTACACGTATTATTCTAGGCCATATTTATTGGCAAACTTGGCTAGATACCAGTTAAATAGCCATTTCCCGTGTTTTTTTAGTAAACTTTACGCACTACAAATTAACTGATATAATTATTTTGTAAGTTCCACGTAGAACAAGCCTATAGGCTTCGCCTCTGAATATTCTGTGAATTGCAGAAAAGTAGGGGCCGCCAACGTTTTTTAAAGGTGCATTCATTTCGTATTACACGGCAACCGCGTCTTATGGGTTTTTAACGTGTGGCGTATGACACGTGAGCCGTGTCATTTAGAAAGCGATTGTATCTTCCTCAAATTTCACTTTAGAAGGTTCTACTCTGAACAAAACCGTCTTAATTTTCCACGCAGGCTTCGTTTCTGAATATTTTATGAATTGAAAAAAGTAGGGGCTGTCTCCTTTTTTAGCCTCATGGTTCCCATCAGCAGACCACCACTTTTGTGAACATGGTACCAACTCGGAACCGTATCAATCGGAACAAATACCCTATACAACAAAAGAAAAATTTTGAAAATCGGTTCACAAACGGCAGAGTATTCGTTGAACACACATAAAAAAATATCCACAGCCGAACTGGAAGTCGGTTAAAAAACTTAACAACGAACTTCTTTAAATTTATCTACGAACGTATAATTTACATCGGAAACCCAGATCTATTTAATATACTCATTTTTCTAACTTTGAAACCTATCAAAGGTTTGCAACATCTGAATAAAAAAATAGCTTACCTGCGATTTTCAGGTTAACACAGAGAGAGCGCACATCTGAGACACGACTGTAGTTAGACAATCTTGTTTCACATAGACAAGTCAGTCTAACGACAGTCTAAAGACAGTTGTGTCTATCACGTGGCGCACATCAAGTCAAGACTGTTTTGACTACGATGACGCAATGCATACAATTGTATATTAATAATCAGTAGAGAACGCTCGGACAGAGTAGACAGAATTATAGAGTATACCGACTTAGAAATTAGAACTGATGTTGAAATTTTTAAATTCGACGTATTATGACGAAAATCGCTAGGGTTGTTAACTTTTCACTACGAACTTAAAACTATGACGTATTTAGGCATTAGGGTTTCCTGTTACTGTATTTCTCTGGGATGTTAAACATGTTAAACACGTTAAGAACGGGATGTGAAACACGTTAATTTATAATAATTTATGTTTGCAACTTAGGTATTACAAAAAACAAGTTGTATATTAATAAAATTAAAACCGACTTCAAAACTACTGAACCAATTTTGATGAAACTTACCTAAACTAAATTGAACAATACCTAGCACACCAAAACAACAAAAATAATTACTTAAATCGGACTTGCAGCTCGGAAGATACGCGAACACAAACATAAAAACATACAACATACATATACTTTTAAAAGTTCGTACATTTGTTCAGATGCTAATGAAATATTCTCATAATATACGAAAAATAGGCAGTTCTAAAAATATTATACATACATCTCAAATTGAAATATTTTTTTAAGTTGGTTAAAAAGCACAAAAAATGTTGTATTACGTTCCTGAAAAATATATTTTGCGTCTATTGCGAGCAGTTCTGAAAGTTTTAGATATAGATCGAAAAGTTCTCATTCGGATAAAAATAAAGCTTCAAAAATAAACGGGAAAGACTCGACGGGAAAGATAGTACTTGGATCGCTGGACGTGTTTCTCTTTTTGGTCGTATTATTGTTTATTGTTTTGGCACATGTGATTAAAATTGTCAGAATCTTATTTTGATATTTATAAATAGGTATTTAAAAATAAATTATATCAGCCAGCGCGAGGCACATTCCATTCATAATCTAAAGTGAAACCCGACGAATTTGATAAAATACATAATTATATTGAAACCTGTCTGTCTCTTTGCAGTTGAACTACTGGTAGTTATGTCTATTGTGGCTAGTCAGTTTTGTCGTAGATGTGCGCGCTCGCATACACTTCAAAGGGAAGCCGACTATGATCGTTAGTCAGACTTGTCGCGGGGCGCATTACACAACTTTGTCTATTACTACCACAACGTCTTGTCTTAGATGTGCGCATCTAGTGCATTTTATTATGCGATAGTCTGTCTAGGGCGATTCCATTATCGCGGGTGCAACAGTTTGATACACTTAAAGCTTCCTACAGCCAAAATGAAGCATATTTATTAATAAAATAAGGGATACTTTATTAATAAATATGCTTCATTTTGGCTAGGAAGGAAAAAAAAAAGGAAAGGGATACATTTTAACTAGTTTAACAATGATTTATGAATGAAAACCTTCATCAAATGTATGAAGGGCCACAATCAGGTCTGAAGTGCCATCGCCGGTGCAACCAAATTGACCCTCCATTAAGAACTGTGATGAGTTCATATGTGAATACTGGTTATTGCGAAACTTTTACAAAATAACTTGCCTATATTTCAAAATAGCATAAAACAAAGAAACGATGTAACTAGATAAAAGTAATTATAATAATAAGTACTGGAAATTATTAACCATTTCACGATCGCGGGTGAAACATCAAAATTCTCAAATCTCTTAAATGTGAATTAAATCGTAATTCTCTAACAAATTTTAAAATTTTCGATATGGAATATATAATTATACTAATAAGTTTGTAATAAAACTGCACCAAATTGTAGTTTTTTTTTTATTTTCAGTTGTTTATTGGCCTGACAAAATTAATCGTCTAAATCACTAAAAACGACTGAAAAGTGTAATTTATACAAAAGATTTCGACAAATTGCTGTATAACTATACCACAACTAAACAATAATTTGGAATATATGCTATTTTAATTTAAGAATATAGGAAAAAACATCGCGCCCTTTAGATGATATTGCTTAAAAACGCTCTAAATTATTGGAATTTCATTTTTTACCGATAAAAGTTATTTTGTTAGTAAATACACATCTTACGTATATTCCAATTGAAAAATGTAATTAATGTCTCATTTTAAAAATTGTCGTAAAGGGCCGTCTGTAGCGGAATCGCCCTCTAACTACAGTCGGTCTCAGGTGTACGGTCGCACTAATGGCTGGTTTACACGTATTAAGTAGATAAGTAGTAACTAAATTTTAACTTAATTTGAAGTGCCTGCCCGAAATTTGTCAAGTGACAAGCCCCGCCTGCCAACTTAATAGAAAATAGTCAAAATTCTAATTTCCTCGTTTAGTACTTAACTAAATTTTAACTTACTACTTGCTTCTAAATTTTGTGTTTACATGCAATAAGTAACCTAAAATTAAGTTAAAATTCAGCTAACTACTTATCTACTTAATACGTGTAAACCAGCCCTTAGTAAAACAGAAAACTACTAGAAATCAACTCAAATCAATGTAGCCTTCCGTTAACATCAATGATTTGGGCTCAACCAAATAAATCAAGTTAATAATACAAGCGAAAAAACAAAAAAAAAACAATAAACCTTTTTGAACGTGGCGGGTCACACGGTAGCCGTGTCATCTACTTCTATGGCATATGACGTTACAATACAATTTTCTCGTGACACGTTAGCCGACGTGTCACGAGAAAATTGTATGCCGCCACGACTGAAAGTCTTCAAAAATGTGCGCCGCATTGAATCGGTTAACGAGCCGCCTGGCTGCATTCGATCTCACGCAGTTTTGTAACTTACGAGCTTTTGCACGCGGCTTCGCTCGCGTTAAGAAGTATTATTGTATACAAACTTTCACCCCCTATTTTAACCCCTTGGGGCTGGAATTTATCAAAGTCCTTTCTTAGCGGATGCCTACGTCATAACATCTACATGCATGCAAAATTTCAGCCCGATCCGTCCAGTGGTTTGGGCTGTGCGTTGATAGATCACTATGTTAGTCATTCACCTTTGAGTTTTATATATATAGATTTTAGTGTGTATAAGATTTAATTTCGTTTGTTCAATCAATTATTTTAAAGAGTATGAAGTTGGCTACATAAAGAATGCACTAAATTCGTTGCTGATTGGCGCAATTTTGTTAAACTTGAAAAAAAAAATTTAAATGGCGCCATAGAATCAGGTATTCGAGAGGTTAATATAAACTTACTCAATAATATTTCAACATTTACCAAACCCTGTTATAATATCGTCCACTGTATTCAAAATTAGAGAAAAATAATGACGATATTCGAATTACTCACAGGACGAAGAGTTACAAGACAGCCAACAGAACCAGTGGCGACGGCTGGCGCCGCAGCCCTGCGGCAGCCATCTCACTATAGACGCGTCCACATAGCCGCCGCCCGGGACAGTGAAATGTGAACAGACTATTGCCGAGGACGACCCTCAGCAATTCAATAACATTATTTTTGTATAAATGAGACGTTAAGCCAAAAAGTAGTGTAGTGTAAGTGGTAGTCGGACTGAGTGATGATGCTATCGAGTGATGGTAAGTTGTCACGCCAAAATCAAGTAGATAATAAAGTTTAATTTCAAGTTTGAAACAAATGACAACTTTTACCTTGGGAATTTGATATAGTTATTTAAAATTGTTATCATAGGCAAAAATTACAAGTTATTAATCCTGTTACAGTTGTTTTACTAATAAGTTTTACTGTATATTTGAGTAGTGTGTAAGCTATGTTGTTTCTTTCTTTTGTCTTTGGCCAGAGTTTTAGAGAGTGCCTGTGCGCACGGTTTTAATATATATTTTCATTTTAATTTTAGAATAGTATACTGCCAATGTGCTGTTGTGGCGTATGGCCACAAATATAGTACTTTGTACAGACACCGATTTAAACTACAATCATCACAAATTGTAATGTAAATATTATGTATTAGGACTAAGTATGTAATAATTTTTATATTGTAAAGTACAAATATATACATTGCACATAAGTTTTATGACTTTTTCTCTGTCGTTTATCTTAGTTAAATATTAATGTTATCATGAAAAAAATTCCAAAAAAGAATTAAAAAAAACTTTAATACTTAATAATAATGATGAATCTAGATTTCATCAATATTGCACTTAATTTATTAGTTGGCATGTTAACTACATAAGTAAAATATGCTTATTTTAAGAATTTACTTAGATTAATAAAGTTTTAAGTGCACTTATAATACCTAATATACAGTACCGTTAACCATACACAATAGGTATGAATTGCAGAATAAAATGTTTTATAACATAAAAATTAGTAAAACATATTTTAAAAAATCACAACGTAAAAGCACTTAAAAACTGGCAGTAACAAATATCACCTACAATAACAGTTTAAAATTAACAGCGGTAAACGCAACCTTTATTTTTTTTTACAAAGTGTCCTTTTTTTTTTTTTTTTTTTTCGAAAGGGTCTAAGCTACTGGTCTGGTTAAGACCATGGTAGTTTAATCGTGGCTATAACTAGTCTGTTGCTAGTTGGTTTGGAGATAAACAATGAGGAGGCCTGGCCCCCTCCCCTAAAGTCACACGTGTGACATTCTAATCGGGCAATATTGGGGAGAGCTACGAAAATAAGCTATTTTCATCTGACGTGGGGACACGGATCCCCCCTGCTCTTAAGGGGTCCGACCCCTTACTCACTCTCTGACGAGTGAGGCTGCTCGCGCGCGATAGCACAAACTAGCTGCGTACGAGTTATCGCGGTAGATGAGCTCAAGTTATTAATGTTATTGCATAAAAGAGGGCCGTCCCTCTCCCCTTCCGAGTCCGGTTGGGGTGACATACGCGTGTATGTTCTAATGTCAAAGTAATTGGTAGAGCTCTCTACGACAATGTCGCGGTCGCGGTCATGATTTAGGTGTGTTCCTATGCTATCCGCATGCGAACTCGAACCCGGGATCGAGCTCGGCACCGGATTTCGGTCGGTCTGTCTGTTTGTCGTTCGGGTCGTGTTAAGTCCTCGGGGAAGGCGCCGGCGTCGTCCCCGGTGCAGTACTAACCACGCGGGTGAGTGTGATTTGTGTTTACGTAACTGTACACAGTACGTTACGTATTCTGTGATGGGGTCTACAGGGTCGGCTAAGATATGCTTAGGCCGCCTGAAGGGGTATCGGAATGTCCGTGCGTCATGTTCATAGTCCACAGCCTTACGAATGAGCGGATTGGGATGTACTTTGCCTTTCTCAAAGAATTCTTTGATATAGGCTTTGATAGTGATAAGCTCGCAGTCTCTATGCAAGTCGATGTTTCGCATGTAACGGGGGGCACCTGTTGCCATGCGCAAAAAACGGTTTTGAACTCGTTGCAATTGGTTCATCTGATTGTCACTTATGTGTGCGAAAGAGACGCACGCATAAGTGAGTATCGTTCTTATACATGTTTTGTATAAGGTGAGCTTATGTCTTAAGGACATTTTGCTACTCGCGTTGAGTAAAGGATATAATTTGTATAACACAAATTTCGCTTTACGTACGGTATTCGATATATGGTTCGTGAATGACATCGACTTGTTTAGTACTACTCCTAAGTATTTGACAGCCGTGACTTCGGGAATTAATTTTCCGTGCAGACTAATAGGTTGCATTTTCTTACGTTTTAGTCCGTTAAATAATATAGCGTGACTTTTGTCGGGGTTTAGTTCAATTCTCCATTTAGCGAACCATTTACCGAGTTCGGTAACTGCTTCTTGGAGTTTTTTGGACGCGAAAGCTATTTGGCGATGAGCAAAGAAAAGGGCCGTGTCATCCGCGAATAGCGCTTTTTGTACTCGAGGGTGGGTGGGCAAATCGGACGTGTAGAGATTGTAGAGGGTCGGGGAGAGAACCGAGCCCTGCGGTACTCCAGCTTCTAGATCTCTAAGTGAAGACAGAATGCCTTCAACTCTAAAACGAAATTTACGGTTTTTGAGGTAGTTACTTATTATTATAACAAGACTATCGGGAATGCCGAGTTTAAAAAGTTTATAAATTAGCCCATTGTGCCAAATTTTGTCGAATGCTTTTGCGACATCAAAGAAAACAGCGCAAGTCGGTTTCCTATTGTTCTTTTGTTCTAATATGTACTCCGTCAGGCGGTGTACCTGAGCGGGACAGCTGTGGAATTCGCGGAATGCGAATTGTTCATCAGGTAAGAGTTTTAGGCGTCGTAGTATAACTCTTTCGTAAATTTTACCGAGGCAACTAATTAAACTAATTGGTCTGTAACTACTTGGTTCCGTCCGGAGTTTACCCGGTTTGTGGATACCTATTATTATAGCTACTTTCCAAATATCTGGGAATGAACATCCTAGTAAAAGGGCGTTAAAGATGTTCACGAGTAATTCAATTATAGTGGAAGGTAGTAATTTAAGGGTTTTATTTGAGATACCGTCGAGGCCTGGGGCCTTTCTGGAATTCAAATCTTTAATAATATCTTTGATTTCCTCCGCATCCACCGGCCTGAGGGGCTCTGATGGTGGGGCCATGAGTCGGCTTTCTACCTCGGTATTGACTAGATTAACATGATCGGGGTCAGTCGGGAGAGTACTAGGTCGGCACTGATTTTCTATGGTGTCGGCCAAGCATTCGGCTTTGTCAATATCTTCCAGTGCAGGAGGACGATTTGGTCTGTTTAGTGGAGGCATGTCGCTCTCCGTATCTTTTTTGAGGGACTTCGCCAGCGGCCAGTAGGCCGTGTGAGACGGTTCGAGTTCGCTAAGAAGTCGATCCCACCTCTCGGCTTTGTGTTGTTTGATTTTATATTTAACTTCCCTCTCGTAGTGACGGAGGGCCCTCCTCCAGTCTTTCGATGGGTAGCGATCGTACGTGCGTTTAGCCGCGTTACGGAGTCTGATGGACTCTTTAATATCATCTGGGAGAGGCCAGCGATTCTCATGGATCGCTGGCATTTCCCTAGAAGATTTTTCGATGTTCTCTACCAGATGATCAGTCAAGTGGAGAGAGGCCTCAAGCGCTACTTTAGAGTTTTCTATGAAATCGGGAATGAGATCGAGGTGACTCGATTGAAGGTTTTCTAGGTTATCTGCTAGTAATTTATAATCAATTATCTTTTTAGTACTAGCAGCGAGTTGGTTAGAATTACCAAGCGCAATTTTAACTGGTCTGTGGTCCGAGTTAAGCTCGTGGATTGTTTCCAAAGATATGTTGAGGTTAATGTTTTTAACTAACGCAATATCAATAACACTAGGGTTATGAATAAGGTTGTTACTACGGCTAGCAGTGTCGTAGCGAGTGGGGTCGTTAGGGGCTAAAATTGCAAAATTTAAGGAGTCGCTTAGGGCGGTTAATCTAATGCCATTCGTATTAGAGATGACATTGCCCCACTCTGTGTGTTTGCAGTTTAGGTCGCCGGCAATGATGACGGCGTTGCCTAAGTTAAATAGTGATCCTAGTTCGCTAGAAGTTATGGGCATAAATGTCCATATAAAATGTTCAAACAAGTTTGGAAGCAATTATGTAAAAGTCATTTTATGAGGTTTAACATTATCTGATTCTTAAAAAATATTTATAAAGATATGAAAGTATAAATGAAAATTTTATTTTTATAAACAAATTCAAAATTAAATGATAATTCAGTTATTGACTAATTTGTTCTGACGATAATTACAAGGGTATCTTTGTAATAACGCGTCGACACTGCTTACATTCTAGATTCCTATTTTAGTTAAAAATCTTACATTAGTGATAATAACTGTAGACCCGTAGTACTCAATTATCCGATGTATAATTTTACTTTATGTACTCAACTTTTTTTTCTACGGGCCACTAACACGTTTTTGTCTTGGAACATGCATAACGATGGAGTTGCAGACTGTTGTCGCAAATCCGACATATAAAACTATGTAGTAAACTAGACAAGTGTTGCCACCTATAAGTAACTTCATATTATTTTCCGGCCAAACCTACGCGACCAAAGCGACTGCGAAGCGGGAGTGTTTACAACCCGGGACGTTCGCGTCGGCAGAGCGGGAACAATCTACGGTTTCGCACTGTAGTTGCGCAAGTGTGCACACCAGCTTCGCGTTGCAGACGGTCCCGTCCCGCGCTCCGCGTTACTGACTGGTTTGGCCGAAGCATAGAAAGACGCCACCTGGCATCACAAATCGGAAACTTGGAATTGTTTATTAGAATATAACTGTACTCAGACTACTGAGTGAGAGTGGCAGTAGCCATCTATGGATTCTGTATGGTGTTTAACGTTGCAGCCTTCATTGGTGTTTAGCGTTGTCCCTCACTCGCTGTATCTCTGTCTTGATGGCGGAGATGAGCGGCAGGGCGGGGTCGGAGGGCGGCAGGCGGCCCTGCGCCGTGATTAGCGCCGTGTCCACTACCGGCGCTGCGCTGGGGATATGCTAAAGAAAATAGACATTGTCATTATCGCCGGTTACACGGTCAAATTTTCATCAATCTGATCCATTAATCCGGTAAGGATTGACGAAAATTTGATCGTGTACGCCACGGATTGATGGATTGATCGTATTTTATGAACTTTTTATAACCATCAATATTCCGTCAATCAGATTGATGAAAATTTGACCGTGTAACCTGGGACATTGGATTTTCGTTATGAATTTGAACGTAAGCTGTTTGCACACCGAAGCACCTAGATTACTAAATAGTTACTACGTAAGCCAAGCGCCAATCGCAAAAAGTGATTAGAAACACGCGCAACGACGTTCAACGACTACACCGCCAATCCGTTTTATGAGATGTTGGGTAGGTAGAGGTACCTATAGTTCCTGTAAGCTGTCCCTGCTAAGACTAAAGGGATATGCTACAAAATGCATTGCCTTTTGACGTGTAAGGCTGTTTGTCAGTGACTCCTTGATTTTTCCATGAGTTAACGGTGTTAGGTACTCTATATACTATCTTATCTTATAATAAATATAATATCTTTTTCACTCCTCGTATTGATAAATTTGTCAATATACTCTCAATAGGCACATGTTTATAGGCCCCCTCCCTATAATAGCTATTAGGACCAAGGCTTTTCGCAGAGGCTGAGAAAAGCCGAAAGGTATTGTACAACTCACATGCGGCGACACGGGTCCCCAGGCGCGCGTGGGCGGCGGTCGTGCGGGCGCGCGGTACAGCGCCGTGCGTGCGCGCACCGTTGACGCCTCTGATGATGAGCCAAAACGACTGTGAAAAACGTAGCTTAACGTAAGTGTATTATTATTATTATTATTTAGCTTGGGCTGTATGTATGTAACGGAATCTTTGAGTAAATTAAATTAAAAAAAGCGTGGTTTTTTAGTTTTTAGGGTTCCGTACCCAAAGAGTAATTATTATTTTTAACAAAAAATTAAAAGCGACTTCCAAGGTAAAAACAATATTAATAGCATCCTTATAATATGAACTAAAAAGTATTAAATAATTTTTCCTATCTAATATGTAGTGCCTTTTCCCGAATTCGGATAAACCTCAACTATTTCTGTACTCAATCTTCATCATTTTGAAGTCGGTACCAGATATAGCTGAATCTTTATTTCTTTGACAGAAAATTTGAAACTTTTGGAACTGGCACCGACTTCAAAATTATGAAGATTGAGTACAGAAATAGTTGAGGTTTAGCCGAATTCGGGAAAAGGCACTACATATTAGATAGGAAAAATTATTTAATACTTTTTAGTTCATATTATAAGGATGCTATTAATATTGTTTTTACCTTGGAAGTCGGTTTTAATTTTTTGTTAAAAATAATAATTTCACTCTTTTTAGTTACCTAGTAGGTAAACTGTTAGTGCCAATTCAAATTGTATAAAAAAATAGTTTCATATTGTCTTCACTAGATGTCACTGAGGCTGAGCTGAGCTGTGTCGCGCTATCGCTTGTACGTAGAAGTTTTATATAGGTAGTTGTAACTTAAAATGTAAACTGTAGATTTCTATTGTGTTGTTGAAAGTTTGTAAGCAACTGACAACTCAACAGTGAGCTTGGTGTGAGCAATGAGTATTGAATTGACAACATAAATCATAATATTGAGTGGTAATAATTGATCTCGTATAATTGTTATTAAGTTGACCTCCGTCATAGTCCGCGAATTTATAAGTGGTCGTTGGTGGTACTGCGTATATTCTACGTATCTTATTACAATTTGTTAAGACTGTTAAGAATCATACGGCATACCCCAAGGCCCAAATATGAGGTAGATAGATAAATTTAAACAATACATTTAAAAAAATCTAAGTGAACACGTGCTGCAAATTTTGCAGTGCAAAAAGCTCGCAGCGCGGCATGCCGCATGCCCTGACATTCCGGTTAGAACTCGAATACGAACGCGCCGCGTGGCGACGCCGTTGCCTCTGCAGCGCCGACCGCCGTGTATATTAAACAGCCTATAATAATTGGTGTTGTTATGTACATAATTATTATTATTGTATCCATACCTATGCCTTGTACTATTATCTATTTTGTGCCATGAGACATTGGTGACCTTAACACGACGTGGTAATGATGATGATGACGATGATAATGATGATGAATTTGAATTGCATGGTAGCATATGCTTTCTGTTCTTAAAACAACGCCGAAACTCTCAAACGTGTATCTATAAAGAGTCAGGAGTTCTCTCAGCATCTTCGAAACCATGGTATACCTTGACCCAATATTTGACTTTTTGGTAGCATATTCTTAGTACACTTCACATAAAACCAATTATATTACTCTTGGATCCCCATCAGGTCACCACTTTTGTGAACATGGTACCAAATTGGAGTGAAACCTAATACAACAAAACAAAAATTTCGAAAATCGGTTTACAAACGGCGGAGTAATCGTTGAACATACAAAAAAGAAAAAAAATATATCCACAGCCGAACATATAACCTCCTCGTTTTTGGAAGTCGGTTAAAAATGGGACCCTATTACTGAGACTTCGATGTCTGTCCGCCTGTCCGTCTGTCTCCAGGCTGTAATTCAAGAACCGCTAAAGCTAGACTTCTGATTTTTTTTTACAGATTGTGTAGTGTATCTGTTGTCGTTATAACAACAAATAGTCAAAATATACTAAAAAGTAAAAAACACAATGAAGTTAATATTTTAGGGGGTTGCTCCCATACAAGAAACTTGTTTTTTTGGCCTCATTTGCTCGTAATCTGTCATAACAAGAGCAGCCAATTGAAATTTTCACAAATCTTTAAATATATTTGTACTTTAATATAAGTAAATAATTATTAAAAAATATTTAATACAAATTCCCATACAAAAAACACAATTTTTGCCACTGAGGTAATAAGTACTACTTACGTACACTTATGTACGTATATTATGTCAGTGATTTTTGCCTATTTTCTCTCTAAACGGTACGGAAGTCAGAACCCTTCGTGCGCGAGTTTGTTGTATAAGTTCCCTTCAGAAATTTCTTTCGGCAGATGTGAATCGCACCGACTGCCTAACTGCACGTCTCAGCGACGCACAATGGCGAAGTGTTTGAAAGCGCTTATTGTTTGCGCGAAGCGTTGCTGTAGTTGAAACATTCAACGTAGAGCATTATGCGCTGATGCGCTAAAACAGGTTGAAGTCTTGGGTAAGTCTTTTTCTACGCTTGTAGATAGTGATTTTTTTTACGAGTACCTCGTATCAGCGGAGCGGCCCCGCTCGGCGTGCGCGGCTGGTACGCGCACGTTGTCGTTGCGGGCCTGCGCTAACGGCTGACTTCCTGAGAATGCAATAAAGTATTTAAACTATGGATCTTTGGGACTTCTAAAAGTAAATTGTATAATTACAATAATGCTTTAATAAGCATCCTGCGTTTTGTAATCTACTTCACATTCATCAATCATCAGCATCAATTTGAAACATCGGCGTTCTCCATGTTTCTTTAAAAGACAGGCACGTTATTTTACAAACGATTACCGTCTCCTCGACCAACCAAGACTCACCATTGCTCCCTTTCTCCACGGTATAAGTATCCTGGGAGTGTCCGCTTCCCGCGCTGCCGAACAGACTGAACGCGTCATCCATCAGCTCATTGAAGCGCTGCCGCATTCGCGTCTGATTGGGATCCTTGCCCAGCGACTTCGCGGGACTGGACGGTTTAGACGCTGAGAATTCGATATTGTTGAAATTGACATTGCAAGAAGTTATTGATCAGGATTACGATCAAGATGCGAGTCACAAAACGTAATATTAACATATTTTTGATTTTGTATGAAAATTGAAAAGTGGCTAGCCTCGACGATTGTAATTGAATGGCATACTAGTTCACGGGCTGAGGTGCACCTTTATATACTTACCAAAACTTACCAAAACAAATGTGATAAATTACCTATCAATTCCGCAAGGGGCTTCCATAAAGCCATGGAGCTGATACCATGAACCTTTCATGGTACCAGCTTCAAGAACCTTACCCAGTCGCTGGCAGTGCAGGTCCCATACACGAGGCCCTATAACCCCAGGGTCAGCGGCAGCGCTGCCCAGCCGCACCAGCTGCGCGGCCTGCTGCCGCCGCGGCACCGCCACGCGGTCCTCGCTGCCTGACTCCACGTCCAAGTGCTTCACAGAGACGGGCTCGAGAATCTTCGATAGCGGTTCTACTGCGTTACCCCTGTATATAGATAAGGATAGAAAGCTTCAGTTTGCCGAAGCGTTCCCTAACATTGGTGAAGTCTGGTCCCTTCTAAGGTAGACCGGCCGGTCGTGGAGGGAGTCCTGTGTTTGTTAGATCCAGGACATCCGTCCGTATTACGGCTGAAGGCCGAAGGAACTTCAAAATTTTGATATAGCAATCCAAAAATGTGCTCTGCTTAGTCCCTTACGGCTTACATCACTCCCCTGGTCTCCGACACTATTCCAAGATTAGAATACCTATGCTATGTTACAATAACCTTAGTGTACAGACCTTGGAAACGCGCTAACAGAGGGCATGGAGAGATAGGAAGTAGGTGTGAGAGGGCCGGAAGGCTGCCCGCTGTCCGAGCTCTCTACACCGGCCGCCTCCAACAGACTGTCCGTTGTCCCCACTGAAACAATCAACAACCTATAATGCATAAACTCATTATATTTTGTCCATGATGACATGTTATGTAGTTCACCTTATGTAACTAATGGTAATAGTTTTAATAATGTTAGGTATCCTAGAAATTATTGTTCATCTCACCTCTTTTCTTCTGTGGCATTTTCAAAGCATGCGGTTTTTTGTGTCTTCGCTTCAGAGCTGTTGCTACTTCCGAAATTCCCGATGACGATGTTGTAGAGCTATAAAACGTAAGGTATCATAAGCCACTATGTTATTATTTTTACCATTGTCAGCTATGTTGAAGCAGTTACGTCATTAATGAATAGGTAAATTAAATGTGACCCCAAAACGTTACCTTGAGGCACTCCCAGTTCTATATATCGGTAGTAAAACGCTACTCGGTCTTGTTTTGTTTGGCGATACAACACTAATCAGCTAGAATAAAAAGAATAGAAAGGTTATCTTTTTCAAGGATGTCAATAGTACTGTATATTTCTAGGCACATAGCTTAATGTTTTGGTCTTGTCTTTACCTTAGAGTCCTTCTCATCATTTATCTGACGCATTTGATTCCGTTCGACTTCTCTCATTAGCTCATCCCTGTATGCTCTTAAAGACGTCGCTGATTTTAAAGTCTTCTTCCTGTTTACAAATCAAATTTAAATTATTATTTTCAAACTCCCTTTATTATCATGTTCATTAAATTGTTTGAGACTTTTTAAATGTAATTCGTACCTACGAGCGATACACAGAAGAGTAAATAGGACAAGTAGAAGTAGGACTGCTATTATAGAGCCGACGATGAGAGCCCAAAGTTCAGTCCCATGGAATCCGCTGGCAGCCATTTCTCCTTCCAAGCCCTCGGCCGCTTTTAAAAACGCTGCTGAAAATGTAGTATGGTAATTCCACGGAGCTAATTCAAATAGCTCCGTGGGTAATTCATGATGAGATAGCTATAAATTTTTTTGTTTAAATTAGACACATATTCGTAAATCATTGTCATTGCATTTAATATAAAAATTGGTATTCTCAGCCTTAAAATAGGAGCTACGATTGGTGTCTGTGTGTGATGTGAGTATAATTTTACATCCATTTGCAACAGCATGTTCAATGATTGACTCACGTTCAGCCTTAGTCTTCACCACAGCCCCCAGCTCATTGGCAACTTCAGCGTCCCTCACCAGACGCATATCTCGAGCCGCCACAGCAGCGGGCACGGCTCGACCACCCACGAGTACCACGTAAACTATTTGCACACTACCAGTGTCTGAAGACTGAAAATAGTTTATATTGTTTATATCTGTTAAATACAAAGTTTAACAAATTTAAAATTTCGAAAAAGCCCCAAAACCTAAAACATCTTAAGTAGACATAAGCTGTCGTTTCCTACCTCTGTTATATTTTGAATGTGAACTTGTACGGGTGGCTGCTGTTCCGGCCTTATGATTTCCCTTTTGAACAATAACGTCTCATTGCTTGGGTCACTTTCTAATGGAATATCTATTAAATCCTCACTCCTGTCTTCAGGTAGCAAGTCTTCTTCATCTCCTACCAATTCCTCTGGTAATAACTCTCTTTTATGAACAACAACCGTGGGATTAACTAGTATCCAAGAATCTTCATTAACTTTCGTTGGTTCTATTTGCATAGGAGCTATATTGTTCAATGGAAATATTTCGACGTCCTTTAAATTATCGGTTTCTAATTTGTAAAACGTTGTAGTAGTGTCCTTTTGATTAGCTAAACGAGTGTTAACAGCTATGTCGTTTAAATCAACTATGGAACTTTGTATATCGTAGTATTTCACAGGAGTCCAAGAGGAGTGGGAATTTATTGGGCTCAGAGCTTCTTTGTTAACGATAAACGATTGCACGTCATGCTTTTTCCGTGGAGTTGAGGCGTCTAGCGATTTTATTATGCCCAGATGTCGTTCTTGCTGCCTGTAATAAAATGAAGCAAGATAAGAAACATTATGAGCAGTGCCGTAAATAGCCTTTTTTGCGCCCTGTGCGAGCTTCTATAACTGCGCCCTTGTTTTTTAAGGTTCCGTAGTCAACAAGGTGAAGGAACCTTTTTAGTTTCGGTTTGTCCGTCCGTCTGTCCGTCTGTCTGTCTGTCTGACCGCGGTTTTGCTCAGTACATAGGACAGTAGACAGTACATAGTACATAGGACATAGCTGTAATTTGGCATGAATGCACATATTAGTGATGCCGACAAAATGGTACATGAAATCTATAACACATATTTTTTTATAGTACCTTCCTCACACATCAAGCGGGGACGAATTTTTTTTTCGCGTCCACCCAATCGTGTGGGGTGTCGTTGGATAGGTTTTTTTAAAGATATTACGATTATTCATAGATTGTTTTCCGATTTAGGGATCCGTTTGTGAAATATTAAGTTTTAAAGTGTAAATAATCGTTCGAGCTAAACGGTTGCTTCTGGAAATGTTAAAAAATTCACGGGAGTAGAAAATCTGCTGAATTTAAAAAGAAAACTATCACGGCTAAGAAGACTTCATAAGTTATCGAGTAATAGTCGATCAACTAAAAAAATGTATTCGGCGAAGTATAAAGGAACTTTTCGTTCAAATTCCTTTGAAAATAACTAAGATGATGTTGTTAGTAGTGTGAAATACATTATAAATATACATTCATTGACCAAAATTTTAAAAAACTAGCGGTACTATAACAGAACCCTATATTGCGTATGGCCCGACACGCACTAGGCAGGTTTTTTAGATATTATAGGTACCCAGAGCAATGCTTCCCGGGCCACAGTCCCTGGTCTGGCTATTCTTGCGCCCCCCCTCAGAGTCTGCGCCCTGTGCCTGGGCACCGGTGGCACCGCCCTATTTACGGCACTGATTATGAGACAAATGTTTTGTAGGCTGACTTTAAGAAATGGCTTTACAAACCTTAAAAAGGCTTTCTGATATAGTCTAGCTAATTTCAGCTGTAGACTGTCAGGTGTGGATCCCTGGATCACGGTCAGTAGCCAGTAGCGTCTGTCTTCGGGTATGTCTGGCTCTAAACTATCTGGATTAGCATCCCCGCAGTTCGAAATGCATTCACCGCTTGTTCTATCTGTAACTGCCTGTTTTTTTTTAAGGTTTGAAAAATGCTAAAAAAGTAGATATAATGGTATAATCAAGAGAAAAAGGCGAACGATTTATTACCTGTGATGGATACGAATCCAAGTAGACTGTGGCAAGAACAGTCGTGGTGAGCACTACCGGACTAACTGTCGAGGGAAGTGGTTCCGATAAATCCGGTGGCGGAGGACCATCTCCAGAGCCGGTCCAAAAGAAATCTTCCAACCGCGGCGTGAGGGTGTGTTGATCGGGCGACACCAACATATACACTGGAATGTACATCTAGATATTAGATTCATTATGTATCTCTACTCTGTCATTGTTATTGGAGATGTTTTTAAACTATTACCTCAGTGCATCATTAGAGAAGACTGATCAGAATTTGTTTTTATGTGCAAAGGTTTAAATACGGAATTGATAGCTGATGATCAAACTCGTCAGGGAGTGTTGCCAATTTTTTTTACCTATAGTAATTACTCTGTTTCTCATTAATCATTACCAAAATATGGCGCTAATAAATATGTTCCAATGCTTAGTTGTCATTTCAGGGAGTTCATAGACATCGTTATGATGGCATCGCGTGATGACCCGAAAAATGGGGTCTGCATTTTAGTGGCTTCACGGCGCGGCTTAGCCTGCTGAAAGTTTGGGGAATCTTTGCGCCAAGTAGGAAGCGATAGCGATTTTGATTTTACAGTCTTTTTTATTACATTACACTCAACCCACTTCGTAATTTATGTAAAACATACCCAAATACCTTGAGACATATAATTATGACGTATATCTAGTTTGGCTTTATAAGAGCTCTATTTAAGGCGATATATCGAAAGCAAATTATACCGCAAGGGCAATTTTATACTTAATTTGTATGACTATAAAGTCGTGAATACGCTGCGGCCAGAAGCTATCGGATCGCTCGGAAAACATGCGACAAAACGTAATTATAATTATTTAAAAAATAACTAGGAGCATTTAAGCAAAATGCTTCTATACGATTTTGAGTTGCAAAGGTGTCTATTAATTAGACTAATTTCCTAAAATACATCTATTTTCGTTTAAAAATAATCTTCAAATTTCGTATTTTTAAGAGGTCATTTCAAAAATTAAATATATCGAGGCAAAATACATTAATCGTGGTTCTAGTTCTTCTCAAACCTAGATAAGGCTATGATGATATATTGTATATCTCATTACCAAATTTGTAACATTTCTGAGGGTCCTATAGTATTACGTCAAAAAGGACAGTTTTTAGGGTTCCGTAGCCAAAATGGCAAAAAACGGAAACCTTATAGATTCGTCATGTCTGTCTGTCTGTCTGTCTGTCTGTCTGTCTGTCCGTCCGTCCGTCCGTCCGTCCGTCCGTAAAAAAATATTTTTATATAAAAATTTAGGGGTCCCCATAGGTACAACTGCAACAAAAAAAATTTTTTTTCGTCTAACCTATGCGTGTGGGGTATCTATGGATAGGTCTTCAAAAAACATATTGAGGTTTCCAATATCATTTTTTTCTAATCTGAATAGTTTGCGAGAGAGACTCTTCCAAAGTGATAAAATGTGTGTCCCCTCCCTAATTCTAAAAAAAATATATGATGTGCATTATTATAAAAACTATCAACGAAAATTAGTTTGTACGAGATCTAACAAGTAGTTTTTTTTATATGTCATAAATGGTAAACCTTAATTTAACTTTCATTAAATCAACTAAAATATAAAAATAAATCAAAAACCTTTTAATTTTATAGAAATAAACCTTATTGTTTCTGCGGAACCCTTCATGGGCGAGTCCAACTCGCACTTGGCCAGTTTTTCAATATAGCGCCTTAAGTAAATACGTCCTTTAGGCATGTCTATTCGTGTGGATACCCCTACTAAATTCTCATATTCATTATACCTATAAGAAGTAACCAATGTATGTAAAATGTATGTAAAGGTAAAGCATTTACATCGCTTTTAGCTCATCACATGACCCTCGGTATAAATTCAAAGCCTGCGCAACCCCGTACCAAGCGGCGGTTTGTTCCAAAGAAACGCATTTCCGTAACTAATTCCGTTCAGCCGTAGGGATATCGTATCGTAAGCGACGACCCCAGGTTGAGACTTCAGTCACGAATCACGATAACCTGAATAATCCCTGTGCAATGAATCCGGATAAAATATTACCCATGTCAGTCTTCATCGAATCCTATAACAACGAAAGTTGGCCATAATATTATTACTTTGACCGTGTATTTTGATTTGATGACCGCTTTGGAAAAACGCCGTAGGCTTTGTAGATACAGTTTTGGCTACGGTCCGTCACAAATGCTGATTATATCCGATTTCTAATGGAGTAGGTCAAGTCGGCTTATGAGGGCGACTAACCCAAAAAATTAAACATCGTCCATTTTCTCTCACTACTTCACTCTTACGCCCGTATTTCATATGCCAGGTGAAAAAGGACGACGCGGATTCATCGCCAAATTAGTTTTTTCTCAATAACTCGATAAATATACAACATTTTATAAATCCGCTAGGTCGGTTTCTCAATTATAGAATTTTATACAATGTGTTAAAATATTAACTTAGTCCAATGCACGGTTATGGCAATAAATCAAAAATTCGTGAAAATTAGATGCATCTTTGCGATTTTTTTCTATCGACAAAATTTTAAGATATCGTGTTTTTGCTCAGATCGGATTCTTGGAAATACAATGTAGTATCTAATTGTAGAAAATTAAACAATTCGGGGCTTATTTTCAAGTATAAGAATGAATTATATGAAATTGAAAATTTTGGGTTAGTTGACCCTTCCTTTGTGACCACTACGCATTATCCCACATTGTGACCCTGCATATCCGCATGGTGACCCTCGACAGAACAAGCTTTCTTCATCATCATTACTCCGCGCCAGCCAGCATCGCCTCATCGGGTACATCGTCCACTAGCCGTAATGTACCGCGGCCTGGGTGACTCCGCATCGGCATCATCGGGCTTTCTCACTACACCGACCGGTCAGCAAGCAGAGCACATCTCTCCTGGTCAGCACGTAGCATCGGCCCCGCACGGCAGCTTATCCGACTCACTGGATCCCGTGCAGCAGCTTACAGTTCTGACTCACTGGAACTTTCTGGCGCTGGCGACTCAAGCGACAAGACTTCAAGATTCGACAAACATCCACAATTCGCCTAACATTCCTGCAGCTGCATCGCGCTATCGAAATTTTCTGAGCGCGGCAGTATAATATACGACAGCTGAAATGTATCACCGGGCTCCGGCCTGACCGAGCATAACACCTCGGGGCTCGGCCCTCGCTCGGTCGGAAGATCTTCTTTTGTGGCCGCCACGCATTATCCCACAAGAGCATTGAATGCTGAGTGCTGACGCAGCACTTTTAAAAACCTCAACGAGTTGAAGTAGGTACGAATTGCTTTATAAGGTGGTACCTATTCAAGGTACGATTTTAAATCTTAAGTCAAACTCTGCTCAACATCTAGCGAGATCGAGTCATGACGATGACGGCAAGTCAAAAGTCAATAACTGGTTATGGTTATATAAGGGCTACTCAACAAGAGTAAGACTACCGACTACCGATTACCACAGAACTACCCAGCTGAGTCTTTAAATCATCTCAAATCACTCCATCGATTTTAATAGGGCTATAAAAAAGTAAAAACAGCATGTTCATAATTCATTGTTCAACAACCAATGAACTCCACTGAGAATTACTAGCTACGAATGTTAGAACTCGATATGTAAGCTAATGGAAAAGTAATTTCACAAAATTACAAATTATAGCACACTGATGATGCTGAGACTGTGAGCTATGGATGCTGATACGAGGCATCCTTTTGTGCTGAACGGAAGCAGGACAACGGTCCGGCGCGCGCGCACCTGTGCGTGACCATTTTAATTATCAAATGGGGAACCGATGTCGAAATCTGTACCTATCAGCCCTATTGTGCCAAAATTGGAGGCAAATGTAGTTTGCGATACTCTTTGGAGTAATAGGCTATTTTATAAGTAGTCAAAATAATGGCATCTGAGATGTTTTGTTTATTATCAAACTAACTAAACCCAAACGAAATCAAATCAATGATGGGTACAACTTAATTATTTGTTTATTGTGACATGGGCAAGTAGTTATGGGCAATAGTTATTTATTATTACTCGCTCAATTATAAAATAAACAATAAGTACTCACTTTCTTCATTGTGTTCTGCTACTGAAGATATAATGACAAAAATACTTATGATACAAAATATATTTTGTAACATAATCAATTTGAGTAAATATTAACCGATCTTAAACGAAAAATATTTTAATATTAATAACAGACATTAAAAAAATGTAAAACGTTTCAAAATTACACTTCCGTAAATTTTATATAACAAGTATAAAATAATATATTAAATTCACTCGGAACAAGTGGTGAAAACTTTGTGTAAAGAGTGGAAAATTCAATTGTTATCAGGTTGCTTGGCAACTGCTTGAATCACGCGCGCAACAAGCGCGCACATAGCGCGCATCTATTTTGACAAGTAAGCTAATGTCATTTGTTAGATTGACATTATTTTTTTAAATATAGTCACAGGCTACACGGTCATCTGATCCATATCATATTATTGGTAAAAAGTTCATATTATTAAAAAATTAAATTAAGAAATTTAAAAAACCTTCGCCAAAAAACTTTAAAAAGTAATGAAATAATATTTACTGACTTTAAGAGTCCGTATACGAAATTTTGCCGATTTCGCTCATTCAACAGACGTGATTTAACAGTCAAAATACAGTATTTCTATAAGTTTTAATGCACAACATGTAAGATCATTTCAATTATAATATAGTGTTGGAGCTAGATTTTTTTATTTTTTTTTAAGTATCTTTAAATAATCCAACTTAAACCCGCGACAGTTTTGTGATTTTTGCTGTAAAAGGTTTAGAATATCATCTTTTTATGGATTGTATTAACGTCTTAACGGTATGAAAAAAATACAATGTACTGTTGAGAAAGTCGTCTATAAAGTGTTGGAATTACTTTTCACCACTTCAATATAAAAAACCATTTAAAAACAGAAAACCTCTATCTAAATGGTAATTTCTAAAGTCTGCTGGTTCCAAGTAGTTCAGAAAGTTCATAATTCATAATTTTTCGTGGAGCAAAAATTCTCTCAACCATCTTTTTTTTCGCCTTTTATTTGTTTTGATTTTCATTGAGCCAACAACTAAGCCTAGGAATGTTTTCTTATTTTTAATCTCCACCAGACGGCGCGACCACAGAACAAAAAAGACAGTAGAAATGGTAAGTGGGCGGGGCACGCGTGTCACTAGTTAGCGTTGTAACGCTTACTCGCTAAGTACTTACGCAAACTCGACATCAGTCGAGTCATTTGTTTGTACGCGGCAACACGTGTAATCGGTTGTAAAAATTCAAACCAAAAACAATCTTAATACCTGAGAAATAAAGCATAATTTTGAAGTAAACATTTGATGAAAATTTTTCGCTCTTTAATACTGACATCTAGCGTGAAGTAACTAAACTTTTTAGTAAAATCACATTAAGTAGAAAAATCAAACAAAAAACAATCTTATTAGAGATCAATTACGATAATATGGCGCGCCCCTATAAAATTCAAAACCTTTGAAGTGCGTTGTCAAATCGTTTGAAGTGCGTTGTCTTTAGAGCATCGAAACCCGGACCCAATTTTCAAAACCCGGGTTTCGGGTTTTTTGTTTGATAAAAACCGGGTACCCGGGTTTTTCGGGTTTTTTAACAATTTAATAATTAACAATGCGAAAATACTTTACACAAGGTTTTCTGCGATTGCCATTACCTATCCAGTAAAATACTATTTAAATACCATTGTCTGGGGGTCACAGCAGTGCCCAACCACAAATGATGACAAGGTCAAAGATTAGCGAATTTTGTTATTAAAATAAAGAAATAACGGTAAAAAATAAGAGTTTCCAAAATTTCAGCTTGATAGCTTTTGTTTTTTTTTTTGTTATGCGCCTTCAAAGTTGGATATTCAAGGTGATTTTTTTTTCAATTAAATTTCTTAATATTTGTATACCGTTCGATAACTTATGTAATTTAAAGCAACTTTTTTTATAAAACCACTTTCATAAACCCAATAATTAATATAGCTACCGAACAAAAATCTCCCGCGATGCCTACAAACAGCTCTAAGGTGACGTCATAATCGAGTTGCATTTTGTATGGAGCGTTTCGGGCAGGTCTATTTTATGAGATGTTTGCATTGTCATATCTTGATGAATTTTTAAGCTATCAGAGTCATTCTTTCACCAATGTTTCTATTTTTCAATTATCTTTCAATTACCAATAAGAAAAAAAAATGGTCATCATGCCTATTCTCGAGTAAACTGGCACGGCCGTATCATACTTTTATCGAAGCGACTATTTTACCTCTCCTATACTTTGGATCTTATCAAAGCTAGGGATTAAGATTTTCGGGTCAAGATTAAGTATTTTAATACTTAATCTCTCGTTTTAACGAGCTTGACCTCCAAATTACATAATATTATTAAATGTATTGGTGTTTTATGAAATAAGTATATAAAAATCTATCAAGAATAATTAAAGACAGTAAATGGAAGAATAACCTTAAATACATAATATAAAACGTATGCAAACAAATCTTTATTTAATCTTTTACATTTTTATTGCTGATTGTCAAATTATTAATAATTATTTAAACCTAATTGATGTTGGCATACTTTATACGTTCTGTGATTAAGTTTTTGTGCCTAGTTTTCACCTAAAATTGCCTTTTGTCTGCCTTGCTACGGTATGAAGCTGAATTTTCTTTGCAATTTAAGGTAACTTTTCTCTGTCATCTAACTTACTGGAAAATCTTACATTATTGAAAAAATTTACATTAAATAACACTACACCTCAAAGCTTTTTGTAGTTATTAGTTCTAGTAACAATAGACAGAATTCATGTCAAATAACCATGTAATTGATCAAACCAGACCACATGGCAAATGCGGAAGGTTGCTTTTAATGAATTTAGAAGATTAACCATGGCATGGCATGGCATGGTGTTTACACATGAGAAATTTTATCTGGCGCTGGTACTGATAAAAACTCGGCTTTTATTTCACCTGGGTTCACTAAAATTACGTGTTTAAATAATTCCGCAGCCATCAGTCGTCCACCAATTGTGTGTGTGCTACCAACATCATTAGTCTCTCAAGCAATGAAAAGCAATCTGCCGCATTTGCCAGACAGCAATACTGGAATACAAAATGGTTTCACATCATACTTGATGGAAACTCCTCTGCATGGTTTTGTCAGTTTCTAGGGGAGGGTTGCTCTCCTGGAACCTTTTTTAAAAGTTTTTACTGATTGCATTGTCTTTATATTGTCGTTATTTGTTATATTGTGAATAAAATAAATAATGACAAAAAGCATAACGACAAACAAAAACCTCTTGATGCTTTTTAGTAAGTAAGATGACTGAAAATAATGACTCTAATTGCAAAGTAGACTGGGCGTCATACCGCAGCAGGCCACAAAAAATATTTTTAGTAAAAATAATGTATGCCAAACATCGATCAGTATAAATGATTACCATGTATTAATTTGACAATCAGCAATAAAAATATCTCATTCGAATCAAATTTTCAGTTTATAAAATGAAATAATGATTTGTTGAATTATCATTGATTTTTTATGACTGTAGATATCTGTGATTGTTTTAAAAACGAAAAATTCGGAAAAGTGTTTTAATAATATATTTTATTAAAGACCAAATAAATAAGCTTATTATACTGTGTTCAAAAATTCCTGACAGGTTTTTAGATATTCCAAAAATACAAATATGTATCTCTAAGACTTTGTTGATGGGTGTATTTTATCAGCAACTATCCATATAAGTTTCAACGTTCTGTGACTTAACTAGTGACTGACTTGCCCATCATCAAAAGCCTTTGATCACATAATAAAAAAAACTACGGTCAATCACTGAATGTTGATTGAAAACTATAAAATAAATTTAACAAGACTTAGCAAATTTGAAAACTTTTTCGAAGGATAGATTGTTTGAAGAGACTTAGCTTTTTTACATTGAATAGTTTTAGTAGGATTTTCAAAATATGTATTATTAATTATTATTAATAAATATTTTTGTGACAATTAGTTTTAAATGCTCTTAAAACGAAACTTTTACTTTAAAATATTATATTTTGTATAATTGTGACCAATATAAATGATTAAACCTGTACAATATGTTATAAAAATAAATAATTTGTATGTTAGTTTGTTAAAAATCAAAAAAACGAAAAACCCGAAAGCTCGAAAAACCCGGGTTCCATTATTGAAACCCGGGTTTTTTCATCATCCCCAAAACCCGGGTTTTCGGGTTTCGGAAAAACCCGGTCTCGATGCCCTAGTTGTCTTGCGCGATAGGCTAGTTATGATTAGTTGATCAACAAATCTTGGTAATAAGTGACATTTACTGAAATATTATGTGTACTGTGATTGGTTGAATACTTACTACATACAAACTCTTTCATAAGGATATGACTACACACACATGTATCAAGTTTTACATTCTTTTGCCCAGTTTTATAGCAATTATTGATGGTATTCCCTGGTATTACCGATAGTTGTCTACCCATACGCCATCTAGTTACTAAAATGGAAACAGTTTGACAATCAAATTAAAAGGTTCCTAGCTAGGACTTCTAAATTTAGTGAAATGGAATAAGCGCTTTAGACGTATGCAGTAAAGCGCTTATTCAATTTCACTAAATTTAGAAGTTCTAACTAGGATCCTAAAAAATTTAGTCAAGTGAATTATGTAATAACAATTAGAACAGTGGTCCCCAACCTTTTTTTCATGCGGGCCACAAACATGTTTTGGTCTTGATGTCGCGGTCGCGGACTGCAACAAATTTTTTTTAGGGTTAAAAAATAACATTCTTCAAAATAAAAGTATAGTTTTCACAGAGCCAGTACTGGCTGACAATAAGACTGGCAGCCAGTATTGGCTTGGTATATGCCGTGTGTGAACAGTTTTTCAAGCCAGGCCAAACTGTTCGACCATCACGTAGGCTTTACGTTATTTTGCCGATGGGCGAGAATTTCAAAATTGTTTAACATCACGCGGGCGCGGCGGCGGGCCGCATGCGGCGGCGGGGCGCATGCGGCCCGCGGGCCGCGGGTTGGGGATAGCGGATTTAGAACGTTAGGATCCTAAATTGGAAAAAATATGGCTTCTAACTGACTAAATCAGTGTTGCCAGATGGTTTCAACCTTTTCTCTGTAGTGGGAACTGCTAAATCTGTATTAAAGTCAAAAAAAAAAATAACCTATTAATCATTATCTACGTTTTTTATAAAAAAAGGGATACGTATTGCCTTGATAAGGTGATAATCGTATAATAAATAAAAATATACTTAAATTATATTTATTTTAAGTGTACAAAGTACAATAATTATGTATTAGGTTAACTGCTGAGTGAGAACTTTGTGTCAGCAAATTGTATTCATTAACGTTGTAACATTTTATTTAATAAATCAGTGTAAGAACAGCACTCGTTGGGTTTGGTTGTTTCATTCCATCCCTATCTATCTGTAGAAACACTACAGATCTTTTTGGTCCTTCGTTCCTTTAGGACCTTGCTCGCGTTGCGTGTAACATACAGTTACTTTACATCCGCGCCGCGTTGTGAGGACACCAGTGATTTTGCACATACAGTGTTACATCTGTGATGAACAGTTGCAGTGACGTACAGTCAGAACTATTTAGTGAAGTGTTCAGTGGACTCTCTACCGTGAGGTTTCTGTAGTAGCGACAGCCGCAGCGCCCACATCATCGACAGCATCGACAGCAGTCCCGCAGGAGAGTAAACCACAAAACCAAGTAAGATCTTTCCATATTTTCTTTACACGATGGACAAGTTTATTCAGCAGCAGAACGCGATCCTAGAAGAGATTAAGCGTGTAGAGACTAATTTTAGGAAGGATTCACCATCCCGTAAGACGCGCGAATATCTCGACGAGAGACTCGCTAATTTGGACAGGCTCTGGGCTGAGTTTAATGCGAACAACAATAAGCTCAGTCAGCGCGGTCAACCTGATGCTCCATATTTCGTGGAAAATCAGTACGAGGAGGCACGCGAATTTTACAATAATGTCCGCTATAGGATTTCTTCCTATCCATCTACATCGAATACAGACCAGACAGGTACTAGTTTGTCCGTCAGAAAACACACGACAACACCGTCACCGTCTCGCGAACAGGCACCGCCAGCACAGGCACCGCCAGTACCGCCGCAACAGGCACACACAGACATTGAAAAACTTTTAACGCTGCAACGTACCAATTTTAGAGCATTTGATAGGCTAATTAATAACATTAACGTCGACAAAATAGGCGATAAATGGGAGTTAGAAGACGAGCTGCGTAGTGTTAAATCTCACTGGAATAACATTGATTCCTTACATTTAGAGATTGACAATATTTTACAAGGAGATGACGTGAAATACGATAATGAATTTTCCTACTACGAAAATCGCTACAAAGACATCAAACGGTCACTTAATAAAAAATTAGCATCCGCGACTCACATTCAACAGGCTACACCTCAATAAAAACATGGCAATAAGATAGAAATATGTATATTATTTTCATTGGTAATTTTTTTCGTTAAATTTTGACAGCAACTGCTATTATGCTGCTATAAAATCTAGATTATAGCATTCGTAGCATTCGTAGGTAATTTCTAAAGTCTCCTGGTTCCAAGTAGTTCAGAAAGTTCATAATTCATAATTTTTCGTGGAGCAAAAATTCTTTCAACCATCTTTTTCGCCTTTTATTTATTTTGATTTTCATTGAGCCAACAGCTATTAGTCTATGAGAAGACCAATCTTTTGTTGCTTTGATAGAACTGGAGCCATTAAGAAAACGTCTGGCCAAAATCGCTGCGTGGTCACAACTGATTTACTTACTAAATTAGTACAAGTGGAATAAGAAGCTTCTAATTAGTCTCCTTATTAGGATCCTAGCTAGGACTTCTAAATTTAGTGAAATGGAATAAGCGCTTTAGTTTCTAAAAAAGAAGGAAATTTAATTAAGGTAACACAGGGTGTGAATATTTTGTGTTGGTAACATTTTCCAGCTGTCATTCCGCCATTCGAAGGAAAATTTGATCCGCCATTCGTGTGAGTTCGTCGCTTCCGTTTGACGGATTTTGCGACGTGTACGGGTGTGTGCGAAAGTATGAAGTGAAATCGTACTAAAAGTGTGTGAAATGTTTAGTGTTAGTTTTTACTGTGCTATTTTACCAAAATGAGTGCAAACGGATAGTCAAGTTTCCTTATTTTGACTCAACGAATTTGTACATTCTCACAATACACGTAACATTTTCTACGAACGGTTTCAAAATGGCTGTGTTTTGAAGGACCCTTTGTCCGCTTGTTGTGTGCTTCTTCAGCATGGTAGTCGGATCGTACACACAAACATCTATCTTTGGAAGGTAAGTCGATGCTGGGATAAAGTAATTCGGGCAGGGCTTCGTGGAAAAGTACTGGTACTCAACCAATGCTTTCTATACAAAGATGCATAGCGATCGCTTGCTACGTGCAAGTTTCTAATCTCTCCTCTCTGTTTCTATCAAGAACAGCTTCGTGACGAAATTAATGGTCGCTCCACCCGTTAAATATTATACGAGACGGATTTCTGAGCGTAAGAAAACTAAATAAAAGATGTTATCTCGTGCGCCCAAGTGATTTGTTTACCTTTCAGTTTTTATTGTTTCTCATCGTTACCTAACCATACGTTATATTTTCGTCCTCACTTTCCTCGTACATAGATATTAACACATTAAATAACCACCCTAATGACCTTGCCCACGGTCTCCTCAAAAAAAGCAGCTCGTCTCAAACACCACTGTAGCCTCTGAGCCGCCAAATCCACTTCATCACATCTGCTTATATAACCCTTGGGCTGATCTGGGGTAGACTTTCAGAAAATATTTGCAAAAATTTATTCTGAATAAAAAATTTGAGTTTCAGTTTTGAGTTTGATCGCAGATTACAAATATATATATATTATATATATATATATATATATATATATATATATATATATATATATATATATATATATATATATTCGATCTACAATCAGTCGCCAGACTATGATTAGATGTTTTGAATGATTGAATGGTGTTTAAGAGGATCTGAAGCCAGTGCTTCATACTCTAATCAGTCAAATAAGTGGTTTCTTTTCAATCTTTTAACCACGTTGCGGGAGTCGAGCAGTTCCTGGGCAAGGGGGTTTACATGATTGGTAAGGCGCATAAAGTGCTGATTTTTATAGCGTTCAATCTCGGTGGCCACAGTAGGTACATTTAGGTACTCATGTATTTCGCTGTTTCTAGTAAACCAATATTATTTTGCACTCTTTGGAGGCACATGATATTGCTTTTACAGGCAACTCCCCATAATGGAATTCCATATGTCCAGATAGGCTTTAATGTTGTGTTATAAATTAAGAGTTTGTTCTCTAGGGAGAGTGCTGACTTTCTTCCTAACAGCCAGTTCAGGTTGTGGAACTTAAGGTTGATTTGATCTCTCTTTGCTTTAATATGATTTTTCCACGTGATTCGTCGGTCTAGATGAAAACCCAGGTACTTTATGCAGTCTGTCTGAGGTAAAGTACTGTTCTCTAGATATACCGGGGGACAGTTACCTCTTCTTAGGGTGAAGGTGATGTGATTTGATTTAAGGGCACTAGCTCGAATGTGCCACTTATGGAACCATGAGGATATTAAGTTTAGGACGTGCTGGAGTTTTTCACTGGCTTTTTCAGGGTCCTTTTCAACGGCCAGGTAAGCAATATCATCAGCGTATATTAAGTTTAGGACATGCTGGAGTTTTTCACTGGCTTTTTCAGGGTCCTTGTCAACGGCCAGGTAAGCAATATAATCAGCGTATGTCGCAACACTCATGTTGGTAACGGTGGGAATATCGGATGTGTAAAAGTTATACAACACAGGACCCAGAACAGAGCCTTGTGGGACTCCAGCTCTTATTGGGTACAGCAATGATCTAGCTTCCCCTTGTTTGACTTGAAATAGTCTATTGCTCAAGTAGGACTTTATAATGTGAAACAGGGAGTGCGGTAAGATTCTTTTTATTTTTGCGAGTAATCGTTTGTGCCAACAAGCAGGTAAGAAAAGTTATACACTTTTTTGGAAGTTCCCTCAGTATTCTAGGTGTTATTAAATCAAAGCCAGGAGCTTTGTTGAGGTCTAAGGCTTTTATTTCCTTGTATATTTCTTTGGGTGTGGTAGGTTTCAGTGGCAAGCTCAACTGAATATCTTGGGACAAAACGCTGTCAAGATCTGAATCATCATTTAAGGTCTCATTTGGGGTGAATATTTCTGATAAGTGAAGCGCAAATGCTTCCGCTTTCTGCTCATCAGTCCATGCCCATCTTTCAGTACCAGAAAGTTTTCTTATGGGAGGAAACAACGGAGGCTTATTGAGATGTTTCGTGGCCTTCCAGAGAGAATTGTTGCCCTGACCAGATGCTGTAAGATTTTCGAGGATTGTCTTAAGAGTGTTGTCCTTATGCTCAGCGAGCATTGCTTTAAGCTCTTTTATGGCTCTGTTCAGTTTCTCTTTGTCTGAGCTGTGTCGGGATGTCTGCCATATTCTCCGAAGTCTGCGCTTCTCTGCTATTTATGATTTAATTTCAGATGACTGGGTTTGTACACTATAGTCTTTATATTTTATTGAGGGTGTGTTGGACCAGGCAGCTACTTGTATAAGATTAGTTATATATTTACAAGCCTCATCAATGTCGCTAGGTGTTTTTAGAGGAATCCTGAGATTAATTTTTTCTTCGATGTAAGCACGGAAACCGTTCCAGTCTGTTTTTCTATTATGTAGGGATTCAGGCTTTTTACTTTCAACAGTGGTAGTGCTTAAAGTAAGTATTACTGGGGTATGGTCAGATGGGCCATCTAGATTTGATTCAATACTGGTGTAGAATTCGCTTATTCTTTTGGTTATGAAGAAGTCCAATAGATCTGGAAGCTTATGAGGGTCCGTCGGCCAGTAGGTTGGTTCGCCTGTTGATAGGGGATGGTAGTGGTGGCGATCAATGCAGCTTTTTAGTTGACTTCCTCTTGTTACAGTAATTCTGGAACCCCAGAATGTATGTTTGGCGTTCCACTTTCCACCGCAGATGAACTTATGGTGAGTGCAATATATATCATAACCCTTAACTCGAAGGGAGCTGTAGTTTGTGGTATGCGATTCGGATATTAAGGCGGCGTTATATAAAACAACAGATATATTATTATTACAGTGTGGAAATATCTTGGGCGACGACTAAACAAGGAGTAATAATTGTCTTTTCTGGGATCTGACATGTCACGATCATGATCTCGATAGGATTGAGGATAGGACACTGTTTGACTTGCTGTGACGTCTGCATTTTTGAGTTTCATTAGGTTACAACTTACAACTTTTTATTTGACAACATCTTTGGATTGGTAACTCGGCAGTTGGCACAAAAACTATACAAGTGTCATGAATCTCCTATTGAAGCCAGGATTTAATTTGATCCAACATAGAAGATGGTTTTGAGTGTACTTGTTGGCCTAATAAGCTTTTACTTGTAACAGAGTAGTTCAGTAAGGTTCTGTTCATACCGAGACCTGGCCACACATTGGACAGCAATTATTGTGCCTCTCAGTAACTGTTTTAAATACCAAAACCTAGCACAATTTAGGCAGTATTCACGCCTTTTTATTCAACCCAAAGTATTTCTTTACAGTCAATAGAACCAGGGTCAGACGAAGGCACGTAATCGTGAGACAGGAGGTCGGACCTCGCTACGATCGTGAAATGTCGCGGCCCAGGGCACCGTTACTCCACAATGTTGGAACAGATAGTAGAATAACTCAGACATGTTTTGATCAGACTCACTTAAGAGCCCGGGTTACCCTCGAAATTCTCATACATACGTAATACCAAAATCATTTTGTCATATGAAAATATTTAACATGTTTGAGTTATTTTTCAGCTTAAAATAGTAATTACCTAGGTTCCTGAACAAAAATTAACTTCAAAATATTTAAACACAAAAAAAAAATTTTTGTGTATAATTTTTTTTTACTAAATTTACTACTAAATATTTAAACACTAAAAAATAGAGTAAAACACTAAAAAATATATACATAAATATTAAATTTACTACAAAATATTTCAACTCTAAAAAATATTTTTTAGTATTTAAATATTTTGTAATAAATTTACTATTTATTTATATATTTTTTAGTGTTTTACTCTATTTTTTAGTGTTTAAATATTTTGAAATTAATTTTTGTACACGAACCTAGGTAATTACTATTTTAAGCTGAAAAATAACTCAAACATGTTAAATATTTTCGTATGAGAAAATGATTTTGGTATTACGTATGTATGAGAATTTCGAGGGTAACCCGGGCTCTTAACACAGAGTGACAGTCGTCTAGATAATGATTGCTTATGATTGACGTCGATTGTTATTTCTAAAGACAGCTTTGCAATCAAGTTTATATTATATACATTTATGTAACATATTATATTCTTTATGGCCTAATGTGGAGAGCGGCCCTTAATACTTCAGTCGGAATTTCCAGGAATTGCTATTGTATTCTATTGTTGTCGCGATCACCGGTGCTCGCGCGGGGCCTGGAGGATTAATTAATTGCCCAAAATGATGTTATATTAGCTGGGTGCGTGCGGCCAATTCGGATGGGTTTCTCTATGAACACAATGTTCTACAGTCTACTGTATATCTTTATATTGTGGATACTTTACGGTGACTTAACGGCAACGCTTTGTGCTGTACACCGCATTCAGAGTTGCTCTTCATCTTTGAGTACCTTATGCCGACGATATAAGATCCATTATGTTGTAAAATAATTGGAACGGTCTGTAGCTCACGCAGGCACGCACTATGTCGCAATTAACATTATTGTCATGCAAGTACCAGGTTTCTTAGCAGTTACCAGACGAATAGTCTGGTAACTGCTAAGAAAATAGCAATTCCTGGAAATTCCGACTGAAGTATTAAGGGCCGCTCTCCACATTAGGCCATAAAGAACATAATATGTTACATAAATGTATATAATATAAACTTGATTGCAAAGCTGTCTTTAGAAATAACAATCGACGTCAAGTTCGTCGCTTCCGTTTGACGGATTTTGCGACGTGTACGGGTGTGTGCGAAAGTATGAAGTGAAATCGTACTAAAAGTGTGTGAAATGTTTAGTGTTAGTTTTTACTGTGCTATTTTACCAAAATGAGTGCAAACGGATAGTCAAGTTTCCTTATTTTGACTCAACGAATTTGTACATTCTCACAATACACGTAACATTTTCTACGAACGGTTTCAAAATGGCTGTGTTTTGAAGGACCCTTTGTCCGCTTGTTGTGTGCTTCTTCAGCATGGTAGTCGGATCGTACACACAAACATCTATCTTTGGAAGGTAAGTCGATGCTGGGATAAAGTAATTCGGGCAGGGCTTCGTGGAAAAGTACTGGTACTCAACCAATGCTTTCTATACAAAGATGCATAGCGATCGCTTGCTACGTGCAAGTTTCTAATCTCTCCTCTCTGTTTCTATCAAGAACAGCTTCGTGACGAAATTAATGGTCGCTCCACCCGTTAAATATTATACGAGACGGATTTCTGAGCGTAAGAAAACTAAATAAAAGATGTTATCTCGTGCGCCCAAGTGATTTGTTTACCTTTCAGTTTTTATTGTTTCTCATCGTTACCTAACCATACGTTATATTTTCGTCCTCACTTTCCTCGTACATAGATATTAACACATTAAATAACCACCCTAATGACCTTGCCCACGGTCTCCTCAAAAAAAGCAGCTCGTCTCAAACACCACTGTAGCCTCTGAGCCGCCAAATCCACTTCATCACATCTGCTTATATAACCCTTGGGCTGATCTGGGGTAGACTTTCAGAAAATATTTGCAAAAATTTATTCTGAATAAAAAATTTGAGTTTCAGTTTTGAGTTTGATCGCAGATTACAAATATATATATTATATATATATATATATATATATATATATATATATATATATATATATATATATATTCGATCTACAATCAGTCGCCAGACTATGATTAGATGTTTTGAATGATTGAATGGTGTTTAAGAGGATCTGAAGCCAGTGCTTCATACTCTAATCAGTCAAATAAGTGGTTTCTTTTCAATCTTTTAACCACGTTGCGGGAGTCGAGCAGTTCCTGGGCAAGGGGGTTTACATGATTGGTAAGGCGCATAAAGTGCTGATTTTTATAGCGTTCAATCTCGGTGGCCACAGTAGGTACATTTAGGTACTCATGTATTTCGCTGTTTCTAGTAAACCAATATTATTTTGCACTCTTTGGAGGCACATGATATTGCTTTTACAGGCAACTCCCCATAATGGAATTCCATATGTCCAGATAGGCTTTAATGTTGTGTTATAAATTAAGAGTTTGTTCTCTAGGGAGAGTGCTGACTTTCTTCCTAACAGCCAGTTCAGGTTGTGGAACTTAAGGTTGATTTGATCTCTCTTTGCTTTAATATGATTTTTCCACGTGATTCGTCGGTCTAGATGAAAACCCAGGTACTTTATGCAGTCTGTCTGAGGTAAAGTACTGTTCTCTAGATATACCGGGGGACAGTTACCTCTTCTTAGGGTGAAGGTGATGTGATTTGATTTAAGGGCACTAGCTCGAATGTGCCACTTATGGAACCATGAGGATATTAAGTTTAGGACGTGCTGGAGTTTTTCACTGGCTTTTTCAGGGTCCTTTTCAACGGCCAGGTAAGCAATATCATCAGCGTATATTAAGTTTAGGACATGCTGGAGTTTTTCACTGGCTTTTTCAGGGTCCTTGTCAACGGCCAGGTAAGCAATATAATCAGCGTATGTCGCAACACTCATGTTGGTAACGGTGGGAATATCGGATGTGTAAAAGTTATACAACACAGGACCCAGAACAGAGCCTTGTGGGACTCCAGCTCTTATTGGGTACAGCAATGATCTAGCTTCCCCTTGTTTGACTTGAAATAGTCTATTGCTCAAGTAGGACTTTATAATGTGAAACAGGGAGTGCGGTAAGATTCTTTTTATTTTTGCGAGTAATCGTTTGTGCCAACAAGCAGGTAAGAAAAGTTATACACTTTTTTGGAAGTTCCCTCAGTATTCTAGGTGTTATTAAATCAAAGCCAGGAGCTTTGTTGAGGTCTAAGGCTTTTATTTCCTTGTATATTTCTTTGGGTGTGGTAGGTTTCAGTGGCAAGCTCAACTGAATATCTTGGGACAAAACGCTGTCAAGATCTGAATCATCATTTAAGGTCTCATTTGGGGTGAATATTTCTGATAAGTGAAGCGCAAATGCTTCCGCTTTCTGCTCATCAGTCCATGCCCATCTTTCAGTACCAGAAAGTTTTCTTATGGGAGGAAACAACGGAGGCTTATTGAGATGTTTCGTGGCCTTCCAGAGAGAATTGTTGCCCTGACCAGATGCTGTAAGATTTTCGAGGATTGTCTTAAGAGTGTTGTCCTTATGCTCAGCGAGCATTGCTTTAAGCTCTTTTATGGCTCTGTTCAGTTTCTCTTTGTCTGAGCTGTGTCGGGATGTCTGCCATATTCTCCGAAGTCTGCGCTTCTCTGCTATTTATGATTTAATTTCAGATGACTGGGTTTGTACACTATAGTCTTTATATTTTATTGAGGGTGTGTTGGACCAGGCAGCTACTTGTATAAGATTAGTTATATATTTACAAGCCTCATCAATGTCGCTAGGTGTTTTTAGAGGAATCCTGAGATTAATTTTTTCTTCGATGTAAGCACGGAAACCGTTCCAGTCTGTTTTTCTATTATGTAGGGATTCAGGCTTTTTACTTTCAACAGTGGTAGTGCTTAAAGTAAGTATTACTGGGGTATGGTCAGATGGGCCATCTAGATTTGATTCAATACTGGTGTAGAATTCGCTTATTCTTTTGGTTATGAAGAAGTCCAATAGATCTGGAAGCTTATGAGGGTCCGTCGGCCAGTAGGTTGGTTCGCCTGTTGATAGGGGATGGTAGTGGTGGCGATCAATGCAGCTTTTTAGTTGACTTCCTCTTGTTACAGTAATTCTGGAACCCCAGAATGTATGTTTGGCGTTCCACTTTCCACCGCAGATGAACTTATGGTGAGTGCAATATATATCATAACCCTTAACTCGAAGGGAGCTGTAGTTTGTGGTATGCGATTCGGATATTAAGGCGGCGTTATATAAAACAACAGATATATTATTATTACAGTGTGGAAATATCTTGGGCGACGACTAAACAAGGAGTAATAATTGTCTTTTCTGGGATCTGACATGTCACGATCATGATCTCGATAGGATTGAGGATAGGACACTGTTTGACTTGCTGTGACGTCTGCATTTTTGAGTTTCATTAGGTTACAACTTACAACTTTTTATTTGACAACATCTTTGGATTGGTAACTCGGCAGTTGGCACAAAAACTATACAAGTGTCATGAATCTCCTATTGAAGCCAGGATTTAATTTGATCCAACATAGAAGATGGTTTTGAGTGTACTTGTTGGCCTAATAAGCTTTTACTTGTAACAGAGTAGTTCAGTAAGGTTCTGTTCATACCGAGACCTGGCCACACATTGGACAGCAATTATTGTGCCTCTCAGTAACTGTTTTAAATACCAAAACCTAGCACAATTTAGGCAGTATTCACGCCTTTTTATTCAACCCAAAGTATTTCTTTACAGTCAATAGAACCAGGGTCAGACGAAGGCACGTAATCGTGAGACAGGAGGTCGGACCTCGCTACGATCGTGAAATGTCGCGGCCCAGGGCACCGTTACTCCACAATGTTGGAACAGATAGTAGAATAACTCAGACATGTTTTGATCAGACTCACTTAAGAGCCCGGGTTACCCTCGAAATTCTCATACATACGTAATACCAAAATCATTTTGTCATATGAAAATATTTAACATGTTTGAGTTATTTTTCAGCTTAAAATAGTAATTACCTAGGTTCCTGAACAAAAATTAACTTCAAAATATTTAAACACAAAAAAAAAATTTTTGTGTATAATTTTTTTTTACTAAATTTACTACTAAATATTTAAACACTAAAAAATAGAGTAAAACACTAAAAAATATATACATAAATATTAAATTTACTACAAAATATTTCAACTCTAAAAAATATTTTTTAGTATTTAAATATTTTGTAATAAATTTACTATTTATTTATATATTTTTTAGTGTTTTACTCTATTTCTTAGTGTTTAAATATTTTGAAATTAATTTTTGTACACGAACCTAGGTAATTACTATTTTAAGCTGAAAAATAACTCAAACATGTTAAATATTTTCGTATGAGAAAATGATTTTGGTATTACGTATGTATGAGAATTTCGAGGGTAACCCGGGCTCTTAACACAGAGTGACAGTCGTCTAGATAATGATTGCTTATGATTGACGTCGATTGTTATTTCTAAAGACAGCTTTGCAATCAAGTTTATATTATATACATTTATGTAACATATTATATTCTTTATGGCCTAATGTGGAGAGCGGCCCTTAATACTTCAGTCGGAATTTCCAGGAATTGCTATTGTATTCTATTGTTGTCGCGATCACCGGTGCTCGCGCGGGGCCTGGAGGATTAATTAATTGCCCAAAATGATGTTATATTAGCTGGGTGCGTGCGGCCAATTCGGATGGGTTTCTCTATGAACACAATGTTCTACAGTCTACTGTATATCTTTATATTGTGGATACTTTACGGTGACTTAACGGCAACGCTTTGTGCTGTACACCGCATTCAGAGTTGCTCTTCATCTTTGAGTACCTTATGCCGACGATATAAGATCCATTATGTTGTAAAATAATTGGAACGGTCTGTAGCTCACGCAGGCACGCACTATGTCGCAATTAACATTATTGTCATGCAAGTACCAGGTTTCTTAGCAGTTACCAGACGAATAGTCTGGTAACTGCTAAGAAAATAGCAATTCCTGGAAATTCCGACTGAAGTATTAAGGGCCGCTCTCCACATTAGGCCATAAAGAACATAATATGTTACATAAATGTATATAATATAAACTTGATTGCAAAGCTGTCTTTAGAAATAACAATCGACGTCAATCATAAGCAATCATTATCTAGACGACTGTCACTCTGTGTTAAGAGCCCGGGCTACCCTCGAAATTCTCATACATACGTAATACCAAAATCATTTTCTCATACGAAAATATTTAACATGTTTGAGTTATTTTTCAGCTTAAAATAGTAATTACCTAGGTTCCTGTACAAAAATTAATTTCAAAATATTTAAACACTAAAAAAAAATTTTTTGTGTATAATTTTTTTCCACTAAATTTACTACTAAATATTTAAACACTAAAAAATAGAGTAAAACACTAAAAAATATATAAATAAATAGTAAATTTACTACAAAATATTTAAATACTAAAAAATATTTTTTAGAGTTGAAATATTTTGTAGTAAATTTAATATTTATGTATATATTTTTTAGTGTTTAACTCTATTTTTTAGTGTTTAAATATTTAGTAGTAAATTTAGTAAAAAAAAATTATACACAAAAATTTTTTTTTTGTGTTTAAATATTTTGAAGTTAATTTTTGTACAGGAACCTAGGTAATTACTATTTTAAGCTGAAAAATAACTCAAACATGTTAAATATTTTCGTATGAGAAAATGATTTTGGTATTACGTATGTATGAGAATTTCGAGGGTAACCCGGGCTCTTAAGTGAGTCTGATCAAAACATGTCTGAGTTATTCTACTATCTGTTCCTACATTGTGGAGTAACGGTGCCCTGGGCAGAAAGCAAAGAGCCATGCGTATGTTGTCAAATGGCTTATTGTTTTTAGGGTTCCGTACCCAAAGGGTAAAAACGGGACCCTATTACTAAGACTTCGATGTCTGTCTGTCAGCAGGCTGTATCTTGTATTATGTGTACTAGCTATGTGACCGAGCTTCGCTCGGTATTCAAAAAAATAAAAAAACACACATAAAATGACATTTTATGAAAATGATTCCTAGCTAGATCGATTTATCGCCCCCAAAACCCCCTATATACTAAATTTCATGAAAATCGTTGGAGCCGATTCCGAGATTCCAATAGTGTGTGTGTGTGTGTGTGTGTGTGTCTAGACAAGTGAATAGACTGCTTTGCGACCTTATTCATTACACCAAACAACTTCATTAAAACTTGTTTTTTCACGCCGAAAATAATTTCGTAATAAAAATAAACTTTTACGCGACGCGCGTCGTAAAAAACAACGGCACGGCGTCGTACGGCGCCGTGTCGAGGGAATCTACGACGCGCGTCGTAAAAAACCACGGCACGACGTCGTACGACGTCGCCTCATCTTGAATTTCTGCGTGAGTTTCTACGGCACGACGTCGTACGACGCCGTGCCGTGGTTTTTTACGACGCGCGTCGTGGATTCCCACCACACGGCGCCGTACGACGTCGTGCCGTGTTTTTGTGTCCCGGCTCTTAGGCCTCATAATTTGCACTACAAATAACCACGTAGGTATTTTTGAATCCACATTAGAATATAATTTTACCGAACTAACTAATGGAGAACATGATTGCAATTTCTACATGGTTTTCAAACTTGAGTGGAAAATGTGATTAATCTCATTGTTACGTTATACGCGGCCGATAACGATAAGAGTGTGCTATGTGTTAAAAAAAGACTTCTGTGTGAGTTTCGCTACAACTAATATATATTCTCTGGTTTCGCTAGATATCTCTAACTAGTACGTTTTTTTTTTTGAAAAGTGATTTACAGTCTATTCGAGCTAAGATTGCTCATTGCCTTCATGCTAGAGTTATCTTTATCAATAGGTATGCGATAAAAAGATCTAAGGCAGAAAGTTTTAAAACTGAACTCTATGGAGGGGTACGCCTCGAGCATAAGTTTAAATTAATCGGCCAAATGCGAGTTGGACTCGCGCACGAAGGGTTCTGTATAGGACTGCCACCTTTCAAAAACAATAGACCCGGAGGTTTTAGAAATATAGATTTTTTTTACTAAAATATATTTTTTTAAAGTTTTAAAAAGTATTTAGTGAATTAAGGCAAGTACAACAATATTATGGTGAATTACTATTGGTAATGTTTTTTTAAATATAAGTTACCTACCTATCTAGTGCTAGGCTGACTTGAACCAATATTTTTTGTTCTGCAAAGATTGTTTCAGCATTTCTTCTTGCTCAGGTTTCTTCAAAAACTTCAAAAATTCTTGACAATTCATATTGTAATTAATCTTTACAATTAGCTCGGCCTTTACCATGTCCACTGATAAACAGTTTCGCTCGTCTGTCCACGAATTTCCCATGAAAGTGAAGACGCGTTCTACAAAAGCATGCCGGACGACATGCGCGCACGCAATCCGCGCGGTGACCCGGAGATATCGATGTTAAACCCGTAGCCCGGACATGCACCTATTTTTGTTCTATAATGGTACAGAACTAGGGCTGCCACCTCTCCGGGTTTGACCCGGAGTCTACGGGTTTGCATGGTGCATGTCCGGGCTACGGGTTTAACATCGATATCTCCGGGTCACCGCGCGGATTGCGTGCGCGCATGTCGTCCGGCATGCTTTTGTAGAACGCGTCTTCACTTTCATGGGAAATTCGTGGACAGACGAGCGAAACTGTTTATCAGTGGATATGGTAAAGGCCGAGCTAATTGTAAAGATTAATTACAATATGAATTGTCAAGAATTTTTGAAGTTTTTGAAGTTTTTGAAGAAACCTGAGCAAGAAGAAATGCTGAAACAATCTTTGCAGAACAAAAAATATTGGTTCAAGTCAGCCTAGCACTAGATAGGTAGGTAACTTATATTTAAAAAAACATTACCAATAGTAATTCACCATAATATTGCTGTACTTGCCTTAATTCATTAAATACTTTTTAAAACTTTAAAAAAATATATTTTAGTAAAAAAAATCTATATTTCTAAAACCTCCGGGTCTATTGTTTTTGAAAGGTGGCAGTCCTATACAGAACCCTTCGTGCGCGAGTCCAACTCGCATTTGGCCGATTAATTTAAACTTATGCTCGAGGCGTACCCCTCCATAGAGTTCAGTTTTAAAACTTTCTGCCTTAGATCTTTTTATCGCATACCTATTGATAAAGATAACTCTAGCATGAAGGCAATGAGCAATCTTAGCTCGAATAGACTGTAAATCACTTTTTAAAAAAACGTACTAGTTAGAGATATCTAGCGAAACCACAGAATATATATTAGTTGTAGCGAAACTCACACAGAAGTCTTTTTTTAACACATAGCACGCTCATATTGTTATCGGCCGCGTATAACGTAACAATGAGATTAATCACATTTTCCACTCAAGTTTGAATAGAAAATACACATACATACATACACATAGAAATTCAAGATGAGTTTCTACGACGCGACGTCGTACGACGCCGTACGGCGCCGTGCAGTAGTTTTTTACGACGCGCGCCGTGAATTCTCACGGCGCGGCACCGTACGGCGCGGCGCCGCGCCGTGCCGTGTTTTTGTGTACCGGCCCTAAGTCACTAAGCTACGGCTGGTTTTTCTTCAGAGAGGAGCTCTACCTATTTTTTTTTGTTGTTATCAGTTATCACAGTATTAGCGTACTATCCGCTTGCACTGTGTTAGGCTGCCTCTCCACTAGAGCTGAGCGGAGCTGTGTTGCGAGGAACGTGTTTTTGAAAACCAATAGAATTGCATCATTGACATGACTTTGCCATGACATCGCTTAGCGCGGCGATGCTATTGGTTTTCAAAAACACATTCCTCGCAACTAGGGCATCGAGACCGGGTTTTCCCGAAACCCGAAAACCCGGGAAAACCCTGGTTTTGGGGATCATGAAAAAACCCGGGTTTCAAAAATGGAACCCGGGTTTTTCGAGCTTTTCGGGTTTTTCGTTTTTTTTAATAATTATTAAAGGCCAGGCCTGATAAAAGGTGTTTATAACAAACTAACATACAAATTATTTATTTTTATAAGATATTGTATAGGTTTAATTGTTTATATTAGTCATAATTAAACAAAATATTTTTAAAGGAGAAGTTTCGCTTTAAAAGCATTAAAGACTAATTGTCATAAAAATATTTATTAATAATAATTGTCATAAAAATATTTATTAATAAAATAATAAAAAACCCGGGTACCCGGGTTTTCATTTTTAAAAACCCGAAAACTCGGGTTTTGAAAATTGGGTCCGGGTTTCGATGCCCTACTCGCAACACAGCTCCACTCAGCTCTGGTGGAAACGTAGCCTTAAACTGTTAAAAATCTGACAATGATAGTAGTAACTTTTCCTGAGTCATAAGCAACAGTAAAATCTAGTCAAAATTAAATAATATGCAATTTCATACGTCTTGTGCGACCAAGCAAGATAACTTTGTCCATTTGCACCAAGCCTTAGGTTGATGTAGCATCCGTGATTTGTATTATAATATTATCTCTCTTGGTCTAAATTGTGTACAAGACGGGTCACCTACGCAATGGTTTGGTTAGTTAGAATGTAGTGGGCCTCCGGCCTGGCCTATGTATCACGACATACGTGGGCTCGACCGGCTTCGAAATTGATCAATGGTTGTGGATAAAATACAAATGTTAAGTATAAGGTAGAGACTCAGAAGGTACAGAGTAGCCTGTAGAGGCTGTAGAATGTTGCTCGCAACCTTTTAAGCAGTAACTTCTTAAAAGGTCTCTTAAGAAGTTACTGCTTAAAAGACGAATAACTGTTGTATTCGTCTTTTGCGCGAGAATCGTCAACTTTCTCGCGGTAAAAACTAACTCTAAAACTCAGTACTTTGAAGGAAGGTATTCATCCCAAAAACCAAATCGTTTCAGGAGGCTTTAGCGCGAAGAGACAGACACAGAAATTGTCGCTTATTATCCATTATGACCCAATAATTAATGATGGTCTAATGTTGCTTCTAGCGACCCTAATTGAAGCTTGTGTGCGGCAGTCGGCACAAATATTATGAAAGGGATATGCTTCATGAAATTGTACACGAACTGTTTCAATTAAAATCAACAAGATGATATTCGAGTTGGTTGTAGTTTAGGTTGCTAAAGTAAACTTATATCATGCAATTCTTATATAGAAACATGCGTCCAGCAAGACTACACATTGCCACTACTTTAGCTCCTGTGTAGCCAGGATCAATAGCGGTACCCAACCACGAAAACCCTTCAAGATCATGTCAGAGGTTGGACAAGCTAAATCTGTCTTGGAGCCGTAACGAAATTATTAGGAAGTAGGAGGTATACCAGTGGAATTTGGATTTGTTGGTGATAATGAAAATAAAAAGTTGGTGGTGATGAATCATGACGATATCTGAAACGATGATGATAAGTCGCATTCTTTAAACAGTTTATGGCTTTTCACCGCGAAGATAATAAAATACGTTCTACTTAACAGAGTTGAAGTATTTCGTGAAACCATCCAAACTAATAGACGTACGGTTTTATTGTATCACAAGATTATCACGGTTGGTTCGAACGGGCCGTTCTAGTGGAATCGGGTTTCAATGTAAGACTAGATTGTCCAGCTCCGCTCAGATTTCCGTAGCCTTTCTGGCTGCAGGCGGATAGTCTATTGCGTATCTATGTATCAGTACTGTCATTGGTCACAATGTCGTATGTGATAAATGACAACCAATCATAATAGAAGCGGTATCTTTAGCCGTAGGAGGGATTTTCCTGCCATGCGTGTTGTCGCCCGCGCGCAAATCGTCCGCGTGCGGTCGACAACATATTCCTGAACGCGTGCTTCAGCAAAAACATCTATGAAATTATAGGATGTTGTGACTTGTGGACAACTTTCATGCGGGCTAGATCCACGCGTGGGTACTCATGGCAGGAAAAGCGCCCTAAAATAATTCGGCCTTAAAAACAAAGTAGACGGCTTCGGCTATGGGCTATGGCATATGGCCAATGTAGTATGAGGAAAAGTCGTGTAGACTTTATAGCTAGTTTATAAGACCATTACGCCAAATAAGAAGTTAACGGTTCAAATATAAACAATATTATTGTATAAAAAAAAATAGTTTGTTATTATTTTTAGCAATATTCCGCGAAATAAACTTCCACCTTTAAGTAAATGTGTGAGTGTACGCATATAAGTGCGTATATATGCGTGGAAGTATATTTCGCGGAATATTGCTAAAAATAATAAAAAACTAAATTTTAAGCTATGGATTTCCGCAAAGTAACGCCTGATTCCATTAACTAAATATCATTGTACTATTGGACTGAATTTTGCTGATATGTATAAAAAGTACTTTTTTATAAATTATAATTATATATATTTTATTTAAAATTAAATTTAAATTAAAAATGAAATAAAAGTAGTTACATTGAAAATAATTCATACTTTTTGAATAGCTTATATGCACGAATTAATAGCTATGTTGACATGAGAATATGCAAATTGTGAATTTAACTTGTTCGTAATAATATCCGAGTATAACTGTTGATTTATAATGCTAATATTATACAGAATACTGACACTCGCTTTGTGTTTTTATTATACTTTTATGTTAAACCTACGCCTCATAATATTGCTACATACTTGCTTTACTATTTTGATACACAAAAATATACTAAAATCATCAACATAATATTTCAACAGTCGTGACTTACGGAATGGACAATAATTATGTCCTTATTTTAGTCACTCAATACTATGGCCTTACGACCTAAGTTGTCTCAAACTGATGATGATCATGACCTTGCTAATAGTCTTATTTTAGGCTAATACGGAACCACTAACAAATTTAGTGATAGTAGAATTTAATCCGTTCTAATATTATGTCAAATGTAAAAGTTTGTTTGTCTCTCTGCTACCTACTCTCTAACAACTATTGTACATAGTATTTAAATCTATTTAGAGCATGGAGATTCTTTTAAGTCCCAAAAGAGGACATAGAATAGTTTTTTCTCTTCAGAAAGTGCGGTTTTCCCGCGATAAACGAATTTCTGCTGCGAAATTGTGGAGTGTGGGCACTATATTATTACATTATGAAAGATTATATATATTATACATAATATATTAATAAATGTATATATTATATGCGACCGTGGCTTAGTGGCTTCCGTGTCGTTGCCTCTTGCAGTCCTCCAAGGAACACGGCTTCTCGTATAGTTCAAACTTCAAAGTAACTTTACCTCGGAGCTTGTACGAAAATTATCCTTATGTCTTACTACATAAGAGTCTCATCTCATCTGAGGTAAAACAAAGTCTCTTGACGGCGGCACACTCTATATTTTATGTCGCTTTTAGGGCCGGGACACAAAAACACGGCACGGCGCCGTGAGAAGTCACGGCGCGCGTCATAAAAAAACTACTGCACGGCGTCGTACGGCGTCGTACGACGTCGCGTCGTAGAAACTCATCTTGAATTTCTATGTGAGTTTCTACGGCACGATGTCGTACGACGCCGTGCCGTGGTTTTTTACGACGCGCGCGTGAATTCTCACGACGCGGCACCGTACGGCGCCGTGCCGTGTTTTTGTGTCCCGGCCCTTACCCAAATTACCTCATACCTGATATTGATCGCCGAATACTGTTACTTGAAAGGCTTCTGGTACTCTATTTTTAGTCGATTACTATTTTTGTTCTAGTTATGATATTACTTTATGTTTAGCATAGACCGGTGATAGTCCTTTTTGTAAGCAACCGCTGTTTATTTTTGAGAAGCACTTTTGCCCACTATCCTTTAAGAATGCAGAAACTCCTGAAGCAACGCAGCGTCGTAAACGTAGTAGGCGTCTTTTTACGTTTGCGTCGCTGTAAGGGCTTCATTTTATCGGGACACCATGCTGGCACAACCAGTCGACAAAATGTATGTAACAGCTCTTGGATTGAGAGTTGTTCTATGTTCACCTTGTGTCCGTTTGGTTGCGTTTTATCTCTAATACGGAGTTTATGGAATGGAGCGAAACCAAATATAAGCGGCCATGGTGTCCCAGTGAACATATAGCCCTAAAAGAGACCAAACAACCTTTACCTAGTACCGATATAAGAATTGTTCATTGCACTAATCACCTTCTTCATTCCAGGGAATGCATCTCATGTGCGGTGAGCAGACGCTCTACCGCCCGCGCCAGTACAGTCAGCCAGCGCACCGACCGGCCCAGTCGCCGGTGCCAGCCCATCGCGTGCTGAACGAGATACACTCGACAACACTCGACGATACATATTTAAAGGTAAGAATGACAATACCAGTTAATATGTCTTAACACTTATATATGCCAAAGTTAAGGCCTATTTAAACCGGAGAGTTATCCGCTACCGCCGAGTGTAGCGGAATCCCGATGGGTACGCGATTCCATAAATCCGTACTAAGGCCCGTATAAATAGTCAGTACTTAAGATGCGACCCGGTCTCAAGACGCGGTTCGGCTCTGTGGTTGGTCCAAATTTTGACAGCCAAGCAATCACAGAGCCTAAACCGTGTCTTGAGACCGAGATGCATCTTGAGTACTGACTATTTATATGGACATAAATATCCAAAATCCCATACTAAATACCTCGCCGGATATCGCTTGGGTATTACTATTATACCATTTACCGATTACAATGTCACACGTGTGACTTTAGGGGAGGGGGCCAGGCCTCCTCATTGTTTATCTCCAAACCAACTAGCAACAGACTAATTATAGCCACGATTAAACTACCATGGTCTTAACCAGACCAGTAGCTTAGACCCTTTCGAAAAAAAAAAAAAAAAAAACATTTACCGCTACCCACGGCGGTAGCGTATAACTTTCCGGATTGAATAGGCCTTTATGCGATTGAAGTTTGGCGTATTTTTATTACAGCGTTTATTTATAATCTTTGCTGTACCTAAACAATAATATTATAATGCCTTATTGAACTCATGTCTGCTTATTTTTCGAATTTTAAATCTGTCGCTATTTTCGTCGCGTATCTTCCCCATAGTGTGTTTATATATTAAGGGCCTAAAGCCCAAAGAAACTTATAACAATTAGGGATTACAGTCCGGCGTCATTTTCAATCCGGACCGGATTTGACCGGATTCCCATCAATCCGGCCGCATCCGGTCGGATCCGGCCGGATTGACGAAACTGAACTAAGGAGCGAAAATAATTCTATTTTTGCTTTTTAATTCTATAACAAGGCCTATGCATCCCTTGTAGCTGATTTGTACAGTATTTTCAAAGTGATATAACCACTTTTTAAATACTGTAATGCCTGGAATAAGATTTTAAATATCCGTATGGTTGCTAAACTATACTTAAAAATAACTCATGGGTCACCACCAAAGTGTCACATAGCAATCGACCTCTAATAGAGCTGCTTAATTGGGGGCTTAACCCCCAAGTAGCTAAGATTATTTATACAGAGATCATAGAACCAACTATTTTGTATAAATCGGCAGCTATTGAATGAATTTCAATTATTGAATGCGCCAAAACGAAAGTTGAATGAAAGAAGATGACGAAAATTGAAGACGAAAGCGCATAATGTGGACAATAGCTATTGGATTTTATTAATTTTACTGTATAATTTTATTGTAACCATTATTGAATCACTCACCGAAATTGGAATGTAATAGTTATAAGAATAATGTAAAGAACGAAAAAAGGAGCTAAAAATTAAACCAATTATAAAAACAAGCCCTGATACTTATGGCCGAAAGGCCTGTTCAGCTTCTAATGAAAGGCTAGTGTACTAATTGGCCTTATTGTCAGCAAAATTGAATCATAAAAAAGCGAGAAAAAGCTTTTCCACCAGGGGTAACGCATTTAAAGTAAGTTATTCATGCAACAACCATAATATCAGTTTGCCACCAATTGCTAACACCGGATCCGATCACCGGATCCGGTATATTGGGACCGGATCCGGTACCCGTAAAATGACGCCGGATCCGGTAGATTACCGGACCCGGTTTTCCGGATTGCAATCCCTAATAACAATTTAGGTCTCTCTCAATGTTTAGTCATCTTCGCTTTTTTCCTTAAAGCTTGTTAATAAGTTATGCAAAACTAAACCGCTCGATTTGAATATTTAAAGGTAACACACGTCAAGGTGAAAATAACTACTCCGTCATCGCGGTATTTCCGGAATATTACCTTCGAAGCTTTAAAAAAAGAGCAGAGTGCAGACCACTTTTAAAAGGCTAAGTGCAATCGTGAATCAGTTTGTTTCGCACCCTAGGCCCTATTCAATATATGACCTTCATTGCAACCAAATTGTCGTCGGTAATGTCCTTTAAAAGGACATAGGCCTCACTTCTGATTCAAGAGAAACTGCCAAATAAATAACAAACCCCTTCCTACAGAGCTTTTTGAGCGATCAAAACCTATTTAACCTATTCTGGTACTAAATTATGTTTCTAAAGGGCAGAGGCACGTCCAAAATACGTTGGTAAAAATTAATATAATTGCCAAGTGACCATCAGTCATTTCAGTCATTACCTATTCGTCATTACTAATATTTTGTCTATCACTATTGTGACCTTACGCATTTGTTAACACAGGTTAATTTTGATACGTTGAGGCATGAGCATAATAATAAAATTATGTATGTTTAATATTATTTTATATTTTAAACTTTTTCAACTTTTTTAAGCTCTTTAAAACAAAATATTTTCCACTTTGTGAAGATGCACTTTAAACCGTATTATAAAAAATAATAAACGAATACTGTACAGTTTCCACTCACGAGAAAATGGAGTTTAAAAAGTTTTATTTAAAGAATAGCGATGTATGAGTATTAGGTTGGTGAGCTTATTGTGCCTTTAAAAAGTTTCACGATAACTGTATAAGGATAATTTTGGTTTTAATGAAAAATATTCACAATAATAATTTATAAATTAACTAGCTGTCCCGGCAAACGTTTCTGTGCCATATTATATTAATATAATATGGCAAAGAAACGTTATTCAATAAAACGTATTCAATAAAATAAAACGGGCGATATACTTAAGTATATCGCCCGTTTTATTTTATTGAATTAGTGACTAAAATATAAGTATGTCACCATGGCAACGTCCATCGCTATCCCGTGACCCGCGTCGCATAAACAATGGTCGCTCTTTATAGACAAATAATTTGCAATAAAATAAAATTGCGACTATAATTAAAGATCTAAGCTATCCTATCTCTCAAGTTGGAAAAAAGCACACATTAAAAAACAAAAAACATTAAAATCGGTTAAGTGGTTTAGGAGTCCATTGAGGACAAACATTGTGACACGAGATTTATATATATTAAGATAATCAGAACATCAATAATGTTATGATACTTAGATTAAACACTTATCGTGGTTTTCTATTATCATTATAAAAATAATTGCAACGTTTTTAAATAAAACACTTTATAACCACTTACGGTGTTTTTAACGATTAATTTATAACAGGCTTAAGTAAACTTGAAGGGCAATTGTTTTTACTGCAGGTGATTATTGATTTAATAACAATGTAGGTGAATTTTTTTTAAAGGAATACTATAAGAACGCAAGTTAAGTCGCATGGGAAAGAATAGTTCCATACCAATATCATAAGTGATATTTCTTCGTTAGTAAATAGTATCTTAGTCTAATTGACATGATCAAAGATTAGGCCATTGGAAATAACATTTTATTCCAGGGCATTGATCCAGGAATAACATTTTTGAAGGAATTTCTTAAGGGTACTAAGTTGCAGGTTTTTTTTTCATTTAGTGTAAAAAATCCACCCAAATTCTAATAGTCCTGGTCCTCGGGTACACCGCGGCATCTGTCGCGTGTTGGCTTGCCGTTACCGACATCTGGGCCAGTTTCGAAAGTGTTCTGTTGCGAAGCTATCGAAATTGTCGCACTCCGCCGTCGCTGGGTGGTGTGGTACGAAACATAATACCTAGTGAGTAGTGGGTCCATTGTTGTGACAGTTTCACTTTTCCACACTAGTTTCTCCAACAATAGGATGGATATCCTAACAAAACAGATATACAAGGTATATTATGACGAGCTCCCGGTGTTAAAAGGATGCTTTAAAAGGTTGTATTTGTTTGTTTTAGTAATTTGTGTTGTGGTCACCTGAGCAAACGACAACACTATGATAGCACTGTCTGCTTTGAAAATTGGACGTAGACGGTAGAAGGTATCTGGTCCGATGTAAAACTTTTAAGGTTTTTGAAGTTCTTAGAAATAGGTTGATCCGTATAAAGTATTGTATTTAGTAAACTTTACAAAAATAAATATCTGAAAATAGAATCATGCTGTTAATTAGGTACACGTATGTCATTTAAAAGTAAACTCCTTCACAAACTAACAGAGTGCTTCATTATCTTTTAGAGGGGGTCCACTATCGGGTACGCTTAAAAATCTAGACGTTGGCACAGAATATACATAATATATTAGTAGTAGGTACCAAACGTTGGTTAAAATTGTGATTGGTAGATAAATAGTAGAGTTGAATAGTAGAGTAAGGGCCTGTTTCACCGCTTCCTGATAAGGCTATCCACCACTTAACTTGACAGATGGAGTATGGGGAATCTGTCAAATAAGCCTATCCGGCACCTTATCAGGAAGCGGTGAAACAGGCCCTTAGAATAGAATTATTTGAGTTAAAAGTAAAATTGCCGTAGAATCGTACTACAATAATACTTAATAATGAGTAATGAGCGCTCCTGTCACGTGGGCCCGTGGCGGAGTAACGTGACCGCGTGTCGCCGGCACGGCGGGACTCTCCAGGCGCGTCACGTGGACGCAAGGATTTATACAAAAGGTCGCCCCGCTCGAATCGAAATGTCGCAACTCGCAAAATGCCACCGCGATTTGAAAGTCCGATTCTCGAAAAAACTTAAAATATCCGAAGGCTACTTTGAAAGCGTAATGCGTAGTTGCGTGAAATTATTTTTTATTGTAGTCGAACGTCTAAATCGTGCTGGGTTTTGGACGGCTCGGGGAGGGTGTGGCAACGTGAACTCTATTTGGTGAGCGGTAGAGCATATTTCGGTCGGGTGGGCCGTGACGCAACATTTTGTTTGCCTCGGAGTTGCTACGTGCATGCAAGAGTTCGGCGTTGCCAACTCGCTACAATTTTGTCTGGTTTAATGTCGGTCCAAATTAAGGCCGTCCCCCGAGCAAACGACCTTGGCCATACATTTGCCGCGTTGCCGAGATCGCACCAAAACCCTATTTTTTTACTTATCATAGTTCAAAATTGTCCTATAAAAAATTAAAACGGGGAATATGTAGTTTATGATATTGTCGATCAATTGGTGTGTGTTACAAATAAAAGTAATTTGTAAATCCTAAGGAGATGCTGAATGTATGCTTGAATTTTAATGAATTGGTTTTACTTTGGAAACATATATCATGAGTATAATAAACAGAAATAAGAAATTTCAAACGGGAAAAGGAATGTTGATATACTGAAGATTATTGCTGTATTTTTATTATAACTTTGTAGTTTTCAAATTATGAGTTTATAAGCCTTGAAATACGCTAAATTACGGTATCTCCGTAAGAAGCGCCATTAAAGCAACTTTTTACTGGACCTCGCTACCTTGTCGCTGTGTTACTTGTTTTGGCGTCGAGTGTTAGCGACTTTGTGAAGGCGGCGGTTCCGAGCAGCAAGTTATAATATTTTTGCAACTCGCGTTTATCTTGTGGGATATTCTTACTTGTTTACTCAAACTTTTTCAGGGATTCGTTGAACTTTTCGGTTTTTAGTATAAGGTTGCTCTTATTTTAGGATCGTAAGCTGGTGCTAACTTCACGCTATCTTAGATCAGGAAAAGGAAATGTTTGAGGTTGAAACTTTGAAGCTGGAAATGACCTGACCAAGGCTTTCCTCGGTAGGTTTCCATTGGCTACTCGATTACCGCGTACTTGCAGTGGTGACGATTAATTTGCCCGTTCCCTTAAATAAATTTATTTTAATGGGTAGTGACTAGTGGGGTACCTACCTAACTTTATGTTGTGTACTTTAAACAAGAAAACGTAGCTAATTACAACCAAGAAAACAGCGCATTTCTAAGTTTCTTCTTTTTTCTTTTTCTTCCAATAAACTCCTGCTGGACTTGTGAGTTGTGGTGAATACTCCAGTGCCATGTCGGTTATGAATAGTTTCAGATCCGCTATATTAAATAAACATTATAGAGGGCGCAGCCCAGTGCAGCCCCAGGAACAAAACACATTTTTGTGCTCAGAGGACGTGTTTATGCAATAAAGTATAAACAACATTAAACGTGTGTCCGTTTCTTTCGTGGAAGGAATTCTCATCGGCATTCAGCGTGCAATTTACATTCATTACGTTCACGCTAGTAAGAATTTGTGTTTCCCATTTAATTAACTAAAAACCGTATCAAAACAAACTTCAACAGCGCATGTTATATTTTTATTTACTAAACACCAATCGTAAACATGAAGGTCGCTTTAAACTTTTGAATTTGTTGCCTAACCAATTGCGATACTGACATGCGTCGCTCGCGGGCTTGTTTGTTTACACTTTTGCATTGTATTTCTCACCGTTTTGGTAGAAAAATTCTGACTAAAATTTTTGAGAGTTTTTTAGCGTCAAGGATCCCAGCTTAACGTGTCCAGATTGAGTGACACTGGCAGCATTGTGATGGGCCGTACAAATTGGCAGGCGGACCATGCGGGTCATCAACCCCGTCCCCGCGCGCCGCCCGCGTCCCGCCCTCGCCCCGCCGTTACGTAATCGCGCTGTTGCTACTCAGAAGTCAGAACAACACTGACAAACTGCTCGCTGTTTTTGCGCTCTTGGTACTCAGTTTTCTATTACCTCGAAAATTTTACAAGTTTTTGCAGTCTTTTGAAGTTATGATTATTTTGTCCGAAGTTAAGGCCGTAACTGTAGATAGTTTACCTTGGCGAATGGCAGTCCAGTCAGACTTTAACAACTTTGTTGACAATAACAAACCACAGCAATATAGTTCGCACCCACATGCTGCACATTTGCTCCTCCAAAGGTCGAAGCTGTCGTTAGTCATGTGATGTAATTGTGTTTTGACTTTTGCCCAATCATTACCGGCCGACCGCGGCCGTAGGATCGTGTCATTGAATTTGAACATTTCCGTCCTAATTTTGACCAGTCTAGCTCGCCTTGAGGTGAATCGAAGGTGCATTCGGTCTCTGCAACACATTTTTGATTGCATTCCGTTGCCACTTGCCAGTCGCGCAATTTGGGATAAATAGGTACCGGTTGATCGCTGTACGGTGTACCGGCCTTTGTTTTTTTTTGTCTGAGCCTCCGCGGACGAACGTTTTGGCTTACAATTTTGGCTCGGGCGGAGCGCAGATAAATCACAAACAAATCTTTTAGCGTACAACTTTATGACAAACAGTTAATCATCGGGCCCGAGGTTTTTGGCAGTTGCGCAGATTTACGGAGGAATGTGGCTCCCATTAGCGAGTCTGAACTTCCAGGACGCCACTTGTTTTTCAGCCGATGTTTGTTGGACTTTTATCGAGCTAAAGGGATTTCATTACCGATTTTTACTGGTTTATTTGCGTCTACGTCAGTTTTTCAGTTGGCCATTGGGTAATCCAAAATTGATTCTTGTACATAAGAAGGTAGGTTTGTTGTTTTTCTAAGCAACAACTGGCCTCTTTCCGTCACTACTCGCTACAAAGCATTAGCCTCGGGTCGCAATGATCAAAATATTTTTAAGGTCGTGTTGAAGTTGTCTGTGATGGATGTGATGTGGGGTCACGAGCCGGCTCGATGAACAAGATGCCCGGTAAGGGCACGCTCGCTCTTTATAGGGCTACATGCTCTATAAGACAAGTGACCCGATTTCATATACAGTCGCTCGTAGATAAAATGTTCTACCAGACTGTATATTTTTGCTACTGCTAATGTCGTAATATCTTCAATTATGATTGGTTAAAGAAATTCTACAGTTAGATTTTTGTCTTACCAAGATGTATAGTATAATTCTTATAAAGTTATAAGTTATAACGAGCTTTGGCCCACCACACATTCTCACCACTGTATCTCCTGTGTCGCCAGTATCGACATTGCTTATTTAAAAGTTACATTCATACAAATTCTCAAATAATTGAGAGCAATTAAAATTGTGCGTTGATGCTTGTGTAACAACTATTATGTTCGTTACATTTGTGAAATAAGTTAATTACACAAGTAATTACGAAAATCAACACTGAATACATCGAAATACGATACTTAAGTGACGTGACGATGTCAAAAAATGGTTCAAAGGCCAGGATACCGCGGTAGACACTTATCATGTGTGACAACTTCTATCATCAGCTTTTCAGGGTTCCGTACCCAAAGGAAAAAATAAGACCCCTATTACTATGATTTTGTTAAAAAAATATTTTGAACAAGATATAAGGTCGCGCATGTCTTTGTTAAGTGTTCCTGAACCCTGACTCCCTGAAATAACCTTAGGAGTGTACAGTTTTTGTGTGCGTAAAGGGAACCAAAATCAAAACAGTAGATGCATCAGGGTAACCATTTCCTTAGTAACGTATGTCGACGTAGATATTATATTTCATTGGCATTATTAACGTAGGCTCGTTTTGTAACTGAGTGTACGTATATCCAGGCTTGATAGGTTGTTACGGCGAAGTGTGTCACTTACCTGCCTATGTAACATGCTTGTAAAGGCTAAAGTAGTACGAGCGTATGTACCGAGCTTGTTGGCAAAAACTGACAGAAAAACAGTGTTGGTTAGGTATAAAAAGCTTATTACTGTTCATGAAAGTCGTAATCTATATTCTACATGGATTTTGCATTTGTTTATAAATTAAAGCATGCACAAATTCGCAATCATGGTTATGGAAGGAAGGTGGGAGAGTTTTATTTAGAGGTAATAAACGAAAATGGTCAACAAATGTATTAACCTGCAATAAGTTGATGAATGATGCATCTCCTAAAATTAACATCCAGAACTCGGTTATGAAAAAACCCTAAGACCTGAGTCGATTGTAGACTCGATAGATGGAGGAGTCATACTCCATATAGGGGAGTACATTAGTGACGATCATCTCGTTGGCCCGCCACGTGAGTCCGCCAACGTGACTCGATAAAAGCAACTGGAGTTGACATTGATTCCGAAGGTGGCCTGATTGCTTCATTGGCGCGCTTCGAAAACATTTCAATAAACAACAACAATACCCCGATATTTTTAATCTAAAGGTGGCTTTCGGATTTTTGCCGCGAGCGACTGCGACCGATAAAAATTTAATTAAAATGCTACTTTATGACACAAAACATAGGTATCATTTTCTACTGACATTTGCGTGGCGACCCACGCTGCCGCCGGCGGCGGCGTAAGAGCTAGAGGTAGAGTAAAATGAAACCTATCGCCTATGTCATAAAGTGGCATTTCGTTTGAATTTTCGTCGGTCGTGGTCGCTCGCGGCAAAGATCCGAAAGCCACCTTACCAAAAAAGATTATATGTTTTGAAACCTAAACAGTATCATGCTGGCCAGTGCCATCAGACTTCTCGGTAGCTAATCAAATCGCGTCATATCGGTCAGAATTCTGTCAGAGTTTCGAAAAACACCTTTTTACAGCTTTGATCGATCCACCCTAGACTGAACTTTAAAGTACCCTTTAGGCTGAGGGTTGAATAAGAGAATCAAGGTTAAGTTAGATAATATGACTAATATTTTTTTTATTTAATGTTCCTCCTGTGTATAAGGGATTTCGCGAAAACCGTACGTTTTACCACAAAAATTAATTATTTGCACAAAGTAGACACATAATTCAATAGATAAGTAAGCAAGTTTTAGGGCCTGTTTCATCGCTCCCTGATAAGGTGCCGGATAGGCTTATAGGACAGATTCTCCATACTCCATCTGTCAAGTTAAGTGGTGGATAGCCTTATCAGGAAGCGGTAAAACAGGCCCTTAATATCATACTGACTGCATAGGTGCCAGCCGTAAATATAAGACAGTAATGTGACATTTTTAACCGACTTCCAAAAAAACGAGGAGGTTATGTTATGTTCGGCTGTGGATTTTATTTTTTATTTTTGTATGTTCAACGATTACTTCGCCGTTTGTGAACCGATTTTCAAAATTTTTGTTTCGTTGTATTAGGTTTCACTCCAATTTGGTACCATGTTCACAAAAGTGGTGACCTGATGATGGGATCCATGAGTAATCGAGGGAACTCCTCAAAATTTATATGGAAACAGTGTACTAAGAATATGCTACCAAAAAGTCAAATATTAGGTCAAGGTATACCATGGATTCGAAGATGCTGAGAGAACTCCTGACTCCTTATAGATGCACGTTTGGGAGTTTCGGCGTTGTTTTAAGAACAGAAAGCATATTCTACTATGCAATTCATATTCATCATCATCATCATCGTCATCATCATCATCATCATCATCATTACCACGTCGTGTTAAGGTCACCAATGTCTCATGGCACAGAATAGATAATAGTACAAGGCATAGGTATTCTTACAATAATAATAATTATGTACTGTATAACACCAATAGGCTGTTTATACACGGCGGTCGTCGCCGCAGAGACGCCGCGCGCCGTGCGGCGCGTGCGTCTATCCAAGTTTATACATTTTTTTTATTATCTGATAGATCCTTCGATCGTGGAAAAACGAGATACAATAGCCTTTCTATCGCAGTCGCAGGTGCGCTAACCTAACCTCAACTATTTCTGTACTCAATCTTCATAATTTTGAAGTCGGTGCCAGAACTCCAAAAGTTTCAAATATTCTGTCAGAGAACTGAAGATTCAGCTATCTGGTACCGATTTCAAAATAATGAAGATTGAGTACAGAAATAGTTGAGGTTTAGCCGAATTCGGAAAAAGGCACTATTAGATGGGAAAAATTATTTAATACTTTTTAGTTCATATTAAAATGTTATTATTGTTTTTACCTTGGAAGTCGGTTTTAATTTTTTGTTAAAAATAATAATTTCACTCTTTTTAGTTACACTAGTAGGTAAAACATCGCGTATATTTTATACAATTTGTTAAGAGTAACAATTACTCACACTCACAAAATATATTAGTGCAGTCGCCAGAGGTTTTAACCTCCGAAAATTGTAACTGTAATTGTTGTGTCCGATTTTTGTTTTTGAGGTGTCATTTTCTTTTTTACACTATAACTTGCAAAGTTTACCAAAAATTTTTTTGTGCTTTTAATTTTTAGTTACTTAATTAAAAATTAATATTTCACCATAACCTCCTGAGGCCCAAGTAAAATTCACGTGTTTTCTGATAATGACACATTGTACTTGTTCAAGTACAAAATATTTATAGTGCTAAAAGCCCAGCACAAAAAGTATGTGTAAAAACCTGCTGAGAGGAGATATTTGAATGGGAACTTTTTTCTAGTATTATTGATATGACAGAGAATAGATTTCCACTTATAATTATCTGAAATATTTTGTTCTTGTTGGAGAACAATGGGCTCATGTCATAAAAGTAGATGCGTTTTGTATGTCCTCTGTGAAGAACAGTGGAGCGTTGAGTAAATAAAATTATAAATGAATTTCTTTCTATTTAATTAATAAAAATATAACACTAACAATGCTTATTAATGTATTTATCAGTCTCAATTATAGTTTTGGTTTTTGTTGGAAAATAGAAACGTAAAAATAACAAAAGTAGCGAAAAAAAACAATACTTCTTTCACAAAATAAATATTTTTATAGTAATAACTAATACGGTAATGTACATTAATCAGTCTCAATCATCTGATTGAGGATGTTTGACATTACTCCAAACATGTGTTGAACCACCGTCCACCCACTAAAATCACCTGCAGCTGCGGCTTGCCTTCAGCCGTATACGGAGGGATATCCTGGTTCTGTCTAACACAGGACTCCCTCCACGTCTGGCCGGCCAACCTCAAAAGGGACCGGAATTCCACCGAAGTAAGGGAACGCTCCGGCAAACTAACCGTTCCGTCGACACCGGGACTAGCTAAGCCGGACAGGTTCCCATCCTTGCCCGGAGCCCCGGATCAGTTGGAAGTTTGGAGGTTCGCGAAACGACGCCTTCGCACTCCCGTCCTACGTCGGCGGAGCGGAACGGAGGATGGGTCATCCTCTCTGTTCCGCTCCGCGGCCTCTTTCTGCGGAAGGACGGTTTCGCAGAAAGAGACCGCCGCCTGCCATGCCTCATCGCTCTCGAGCATGCAGCAAACCATGCTCGAGAGCGAGAGGTCCAGCCCTCTACGCCAGCCTGCCATGAGATCACGGTGCTGCACGACTCAACAATCGCACACCTCGAGGGTGTGCTGGGCCGTGTCCTCCGCAGCGCCGGACTCATGGCAGGCTGGCGTAGGCTCCCTCCTGGCTATCTTACACAAGTACGCACCGAAACATCCGTGTCCGGTGAGTACCTGTGTAAGGCGGAAGGTGAGGGGTTTTCTCTTGCGACGCATCCACGCCGCAAGAACTGGACGCAGAGTTGACCGTACTGGACCTGCGCCAGGTTCTCACACCACATCCTCAAGAGCCACTGCTCTCCTAGCCTTCGGACCCGCCGGAACTCCTCCCATTGCAGGCCTTCACCCCGCAACCTCCTCTGAAGGTAAAAAGTCTGTCGTCGGAAGGTAAAAAGTCTTCTATTTCTGAATTATTCAGCAGATCCTCAATGTCCTGGCTTCGCAATCCTATTTAATTAAGCATGTGTTAAAACCCAGTGTCATTGTCAAAGAACATCAAATTACATGCAACTTTTAGAGATAAAACCAACTGTCCTCACAAAAGAACAAAATAAAAAACTAAGTCTAAAATGTAGTTTAGTAAGTATTTGTTTTATAAATAATATTTTACAAACTTAATTCAATGCTTAGATATTAAATTTCTTCACTTTTTGCAGTTGTAAACTAACTGATTACCATAATAATTTAAGATCAAACTTACTGTGTTCACGCGTGCGCTCCATCTTCCACCAACAGACATTAAATTTTTTTATGATTTCTCATTGGTTGCTGTCAGCCAATCCAGTACTATGTCAAAAATATATCCCCGAATCAGATAACAGAAACAAAATGACTGAATGGCGCTCAAATTCAAATAATCAGGTGATTTCTGTTATGTCCTTCTGTGAGAACACTATGCCACTAGGAGAAGAAACTATATTTTGAAGTTGGGCCGTAGTCAGTTCATGAAAAAGTCCACGTGTGAGAACATTGGGCCTTAGGAGGATATAAAACCGGTCCAGAAAAAAAATCTTGTTCCTGTTATTTAATGACTCTTATCCGATTGTTTACGTTGAAAATTAACCAAATACACAATTTTTAAAAAAGAAAGTTTGCTTTTCTAAGCTAAATACAACTATAAGGTTTTTGCAAAGTTTTTAGAGATTAACGCTCGTCGTAACCAAGATAAAAGGGTTTGGGTGGATTTAAGGGTTGTAACTAAAAGTGTGTTAAACTTACTTGTTGTGCGTATTTAATTTTTAGAGAAATGATAACTTTTAAGTACCTAAAAACGTTTAAATATCTCTAAAAATGTGTAAAATAGACCGAAAACATTTTTCTATATTTGTTGAGAATTTATTTAAGTGAGAGCTAAAACATTAAATGCATCGACAAATGAAAGACTTTTTCTAGTCTTTGAAATATATTTAAACTTCCTACTTAAGCCAGAAAAAAAATTTGGGTGCTACAAATCTCACGTACATACTAAAGACGCATGCTGTCACCTATGTTTGGAAAATGCTTACCTGAATACAAAAAATATCAGTTCTTAACCTAATTTGTATTTTTTTCCTTTAAGTATGTTTTAGCAAATATAATGAAAAAAAAATTATTCTGTAAAAACCTAAACAAAAGAAATAAAATACAGATTTTCTTCGAAATATCCGTGAAAAATTTGTGCTACATTTTCAGAAAATTTAATAAAGTAAGAGCTAAAAAGTTATACACATTAAGAAATAGAAGGCTTTGTAAAGCCTAAAAAATAATTTAAACTTCCTATTTAACACCAAAGAAAAATAGGAACGCCATTTACCTGGCGAGGCACACAACAAGCACATTTGGAGGTAAGCTCATTGCTCATCTACATAGAAAAATATTAATTTTAAATCTAAATTATATATTTTTTCAACTTATTTTCTTTCTTTGGAATATAAGCAACGATACAAATCAAAAAAAAATAATATATTTTATTATTTTGCTATATATTTAAATGAAAGAAATTGCAAATTTTCTTCAAAATTTTACAGTTTATGAGTTTAATTGAAGTGGAAGAGAATAATTTAAAAATCAAAAGCACAACTTTTCAATAGGTAAACTTTATTATTTATGTTATCAGCTACACATTCCTTTTTTTCTTTTCAATTTTCATCCACTATTGCAAAAATCGGAGGTTTGCACGATTTTTACGCTCTGGGAACTGCACTAGTATTTAATTTAACTTTTTATTTAGTTATCAACTGAAAACGACGTAGTAGCTCATTTCACATAATATTATCGTTGCTGTAATTTCAGGATTCTTACACCACAATAACCACGAGTTCCCACAACAGTGATTATTATTATTGTAAATTATTACATTATTCATAATTTTAGGTATATTTAATATTTAAATCGAAACTGCAGAAGAAACTAAATTGTTTTCGTCGGTATTTTTCCATAGAGGATTGGCACTAACTCGACTAAGTAATCTTCTCAAAAAGCTAGTAATGATTTTCTGAATTGTGTTGAAACATTTTTATTACTCTGAATAGTTTTTTTTTAATGAAATAAGGGGGTAAACGAGCAAACGGATCACCTGATGGAAAGCAACTTCCGTCGCCCATGGACACTCGCAGCATCAGAAAAGCTGCAGGTGCTTTGCCGGCCTTTTAAGAGGGAATAGGGTAATAGGGAAGGGTAGGGATGGGAAGGGAATAGGGGAGGATAGTCAAGGGAATAGGGTAGGGAATTGGGCCTCCGGTAAACTCACTCACTCGGCGAAATACAGTGCAAGCGCTGTTTCACGTCGGTTTTCTGTGAGAACGTGGTATTTCTCCGGTCGAGCCGGCCCATTCGTGCCGAAGCATGGCTCTCCCACGTATATCTCCAAAAATGCTATCAGAATTTGTCTTGGCGCCTATAACTGAATACCACTAGCTCAGCGTAAGATGCCTGCGATAATTGCTAAAATTAGTTTCAAAATTAAAAAAAAAATGTAATAAAAGCAAACAGAAATTGGGACATAATTTCCTGACAAAAGTCAAATAAATTTTCCAAGGAGGAGGACTCAACACACACTGGCATTGTGTTTTTTCTTTTGCAACTTTTTAGTTTTCTTTTTCTAACATTATTATTGTTCTCAATATGGCAATAACGAGTGTCAAGTGAAGCTAACAATGAAGACATGTCAGCCATCGCTGAACGTGGCTGTAGCTTCCAAGAATATTGCCTCGCGTCGGCTGTCTGTTGCAATTACTGTCCACACTGAACACGCAACGTATTTCAGACTGATTTGACATTTGACAGTATTACAAGGTTGAAAAGAAAATTTTGGCTGGCAACACACCTGCAGGTCTTCTGATGTTGCGAGTGTCCATCGGCGACGGTAGATGCTTTCCATCAGGCGACCCGTTTGCTCGTTTACCCCCTTATTTTATAAAAAAAAAAAGAAAACCGTTATGAGGATATTCGGTCAGAATCAGTATTGTAGAGATAGTGTAGACTGTAGACTCAGAGCGTCATAAATAGGTATTTAAATTATTTAGTCTCCTCAAATGTAGTGCTGTACCTATTATTGTTTATCTGTGAAAGAAAAATAGAGAAAATGAAAATGCCAGCTTAGTTCATCTGTTATCCCTGAAACGAAAAGCCCCCGGCGTCATTAAAAAGTTGCATTCCGTTTTGCGTTGTCATTTTAATCCGGCCCTATTTTTACCGGATTTCCAGTCCGGTCTGATCAGCCGATTATTCTGTCAACTGCAAACACCAGATCCGGCTTATTTGTGCCAGATCTCATACACGTTATTGATACCGGATCAAACGGAATTATGGATTACGTCCGTATCCGTTACTATATTATAACAATACCTGACTCCAACTCAAAAGAACAGAATGTTGTCGTGATATTGTTCCTCAGTTTAGTCATGACTTGAGCGCCGTTACATCCTTTTAGTAAGCTTATGAGGCATTTAGAAACAGTTTATAGACGTCGTGCTCGTCTTGAACTAATGCGTGGGTCGAGCTAATTCGTATGCGGCTCACCACAGAGTGCACCACCACTACTTATCTGCCCCGGCTGGTGAAAGTCACCGCGTGGGACGGCGGGTGGTTGGAAAGTTTATCTGTTTGAATTTCGAGCGCGGAGTTTCCATGCATCTTTTGTTCATTGTTCATTATGATCGATAAAGCGCTTACAATGTTACAATGTGTGGCGATCAAACACTGGAACACTTTGCATTTTCACGTTTGATTTTATCTCTCTGCTCTATTGAGAGCGCATTAAATGTGTGCAGATAATTCATATGAATATTCATACATTGGTAAGTTAACCTCATCAGCTTTTCCATGTGTTTTGGTTTGTCTAGTCAGCAGGCTATAATTGGTCCGAAGCCATAATGTGCGAAGGCTGGGTCGTGCAGTGAATGAGCGCGATGACGCACGGCGCGGAGGCCGTCTCGGCTGCATTGAGGAGTGCATTGCTCCCTGCCTAGTCCTAGTCTATGCCGACGCCAGAGACAATTGGCTGCGCAGATAACGTGACACCAGTCACCAGACTGTTGCAACATGAAGTTATCTTGTATGCTATGCTTGGAAGTTGAGCTGTGTTAGTGTCGAGAATTTTATGTTGAAGCTCGGATGGCATAAAAACTTTGGACGTTTTCCGACGTTCTTAGTTTCCTCGGAGACTAATAATAATAATTTTCTACTGAAAACAGCTTAGAAGCTCTATAGTGCTGTCAGCTTCAACAGTATTAGATGATATTATGTTAACTCTATTTAGTATGTTTGTTAATCATGTGACATACGAACGAGTTTACAAAAATTGCTCAAACACTTGATCCAATAATCTTTAAAGACGCTTGCGTCACTATTTTACAAATAAACGTTTCGCCGTATGAGAATAACAAGTTATTTACGTTTCAAATAAAGCGTTTACGACATGTCTCTTGCCAATATTATGTCAGCTATGTTGTACAGCATACTTGTAAAATTTATCTAAGTCAACTTTTAAAATTCATTGAAACAAAAAAATAAAATACTATCTAAAACTCTTTCATTACAGAAACGAATTGGAAAGTTTAGAAATAATGACGAAGATAATTCTGAAATTTTTCATTAAAAAGTTAAGTCCTGTCAGAACATTGCCTAAGTTTGCATGAGAAATAAATGTTTCATGCTCTGCTTTTTAAATATTATTTCCTAATACGCTGATGGCTCAGATAATAATTTTCCTCGAATAATAATTTTAATCGAGGTTCAATAATAGTTTAATTAGCTAATAGACTAATTTATTATTTCTTTTCCAGGTAAGTCGTCCGTGTCGCGGTGGAAAATTAGTGTCGGTATTGAGGTCAGTAAACAACACGACTTCCTCGTTCAGCCCGAGCAGAAATTAATTAAAACTTCCTCGCGAGAGACGTGCATCCACACGAATGAGCTGGTCAGCATGATAAATGCCAGGGCGGGGCAAAAAACGGCAAGAACAGTGCTGTGTAGGATACCGAAGCCCGATATTGCTTTTGTAGGTTTTTAAGTTGGTGAGGATCGTAGCGTATGCCGATTCAAGTACCAAAGGGTATTATACCCTTTGGTACTTGAATCAGCATACTCTACGGCATATTACTCTGGTATTGAAGATGTCTACGTGTTGTGGCTACCACCAGGCAGTAGCTGGTTTGACGGTCCACTGCGTATACTGTCTAGTGTCTGCTGGCTGCCGGTAGTAGCGCGACTGTCGTGAGTCGTGATGCCGATGCCGTAACTAATCGAATGCTTTTGCCGGTTCAGAACGCCGCGATAATTGGCTAATTAGTTACTTGAATATTAATTTCGACAATATCCTCGACCGGTTGATTAGTCCACTGCTGTACTAGTCGAACTGGCTGTACTGAAACCCGCTTACCGCATAATCCAATGATTCTAAAGAGAGATATTGACGACATGTTTCCTTATGCAAACGACGAAAACATCTTCAACCTCAATATTCTGACATCTAAGTCTCTGATCTGCTTAGTTCAGTTTTGGACTTTAGTTTGCAGAAACTACCTAATACAATAAACAAGGGTCTCATTGAATCAATTCGGATAACAGAAAATAAGGATGGAATTCTCATTCCTCCGATCTAAATTTAATTTTAATAAATTACGCTCCTCGGAGCCAATCGAAAACTAATTCTTCCAATTCAGTTGACGGAGTTAGCTGTAAACACATGTTCCCCCCCTTTCAGTGAGAGCGAGAGGTTGGTTCGTGGGGGAGAGCGGGCGTGACGTCACGACCCCCTTCTCCCTGCTCCCTAAAATAGAACCGGGAGCCCGGGAGCGAGCTCAATGGAGGCTCGTGCTAAGGGAAGATTATGACGGATGCTGGGTGCGGGCTTGATCGATACTGTTCTGCGTATGTTGCGGGAGGCAATCGCTGGTACTAAAATGGACCTAACAGCAGATGAGTGACGAGCATGAAGGTTTGCTAAAAGATGTGAAAAGAGGTATTTATTCCTCTTCTCCATTAAAATTTCACTCATATGGCCTATATGAGTATTTTGAGTATGCTAATTTGTATTGGCGTCTGTAAACAAATCTGAAATATCGTCCAAATTTTAATACATTATACAATTTACTGCAAATATATTATATTTACGCTCGCTCTTGTTTACAGAATAAATTGTGAAATTATACGGGGCAACGTAAACAATCGCTTTAATAAGGCCAGAAGGCACCGCGGGTTATTATTGATGCTAATTAACAGCTTTGAGCGTGATATATAACTTGACTTTCATGAATAATAAAACGGCCTTTATCGCCCCCATTATATTAGTGCTGACTACGCCCCTTCTTTGATGCCTATTTGCCTTTTACGACTTGTTAATGTGACGGAGAAGATGAACTCCCATTTACTAAGCTGTGATCGTCTCCACTCTTATATTGCAGTTATATACAAAGTTGATGATTTTGGATTTGTAGGACTGATATTTCGTTAACTTAATTTTACTGACTTCGTTATTACGCTGCAATTTTCGTAAATCAGAATAATCTCAAAACTGCTCTAAAGCCTTTCAATAGAAAACCGCTAAATGAACAAACAGTGAAAACTTCATAAGTGAACAAACTCCCGTTGCAAATTATCTAAACTCCGACAATATCAATTCACGTTTATCCCCCTTGCATTCATAGCTCTTGTTGACCCAGCTAACGGCCCGGTATGCCCAGTATAAACACGGTGATTATCGCAAAACCCACTGTGATTAGCGAATAATGCGCCTATTATCCTATATTCCCCACAATACTTGCTCTTATAGCGGCTCTCGACTCTATCGAGGTTCACCTTAATCGATGTGATGTGCTGATTCTTTGGAAAAACTAGTTTAGAAAAGAAAATTAATGCTTTTCAGATTACACTGTTTTGCTATGATTGATACACACATCCAGATATATTATCTTATATATTTAAAAGACCAATTCTTGTATATATGTATTTATATAATTGGAATATCGGAATCGGCTCCAACGATTTTCATGAAATATAGTATATAGGGGGTTTCGGGGGCGATAAATCAATCTAGCTAGGAATTATTTTTAGAAAATGTCATTTTATTCGTGTTCTATCGAATACCGAGCAAAGCTCGGTCAAAATATAGCTAGTGTAATTATATTAATACGCTAGCGAAAAACTTTGGATCCCTTTTGACGAAAAATGCGGAGTTATAGTTTATATGGTAAAGGAGTGCATCGAGCTAATATTATTTTGAAATTATGCTTTTATCCTACTTTTATACATTTTTTTAAGAAATAAAACATTACACACACTACAACACACACACTAGGAGATTTTGATTGGCAAGCCTAAGAGCCGGGAGCCCGGGACACAAAAACACGACGTCGTACGGTGTCGTGGGAATCCACGACGCGCGTCTTAAAAAACCACGGCTCGGCGTCGTATGACGTCGCCTCATCTTGAATTTCTACGTGAGTTTCTACGGCACGACGCCGTACAACGCCGTATGCTTTGGTACGGCGCGGCGTCGTACTGCCGTGTTTTTGTGTCCCGGCCCTTAATAATAAAGTCAATATTTTGACAATTGAATATCAATAGAAAAGCGTTGAAAGAAACTTATAATTAAATTTTTTATTTGAGGTTGAATTTCGACCATTGGGCGATCTCTAGTTTAAATACGAAATCTTTCAAAAGGGCGGATGTTTCAACAGTTGAGCTTCGGTCTCCAATTAAGCTGTTATTGCTTAATTGGGGATCGAAGCCTTAGGTACTTATACAATATTATGTAGAGTCTTATAGGAAACAACAGTGTGGGCTATTACAGGCTCGCATCGTTATTCGTGGTTCCTACATCTTCATTCTTATGGGCTTTTTATGGGCTTTCCTCAATTCTTACATTTTGAAGACCGTCATCCAAAGAAGTCTTCCTTTTGTAGAAAAACCCTCGCCACTGCAAGACTTTAAGTGTTATTTATTCCGTGATTCCTGAAGAACCACTGCTATTTTCTCATAACATTGCCAAGAAATTCCATATTCAAAGTGTTTGTTAGTTGGTATTTATCCAAAGACCAATCCCGCGGTCTGCGATCAATTTAAAATTTAAAACGCGACGTTGATTTGTCGCCGCTCGAGCGGAATCCAATTTCGGTACCCAGAGAAATTTCATAAAAGAATTGTAATTCTAGACTCGGCCAGCATCAAGGTGAGGGTATCCGAAGAATATTCAATATTAGGGAAAACGGCCAGTGATTTATACGGTTTGCAATGTAGATTGAGGACACCTTGTTAGTGTCTTGTTACTTTTTAAAAGTCAATCTACAATCACTCAGACAATAACTTGGAACGAATTTTGCTATTAGTTTACAATGCCTGAGTTGAAGTATGCGCAGGACTCGGAAACCCCTATGGCCTATTCCAATAGAAGAGTTTAATGTCATCTATTTTGCAGCGATAGCGATTCTTCGCAGCTATGGTCCGCGCGCGAGTTGAACGCGGAGCTTTTGTATGTGCGGCCCCGACTGCATTCAACTCCCGCGCGGACTATAGATGACATTAAAAGTGTGATCAGTCCTAAAGTCTGATTGAAATGATCATCAGATGACTTTAGGACCGGTCCCTAGTGGCTAGCACAATACTTGTTCTTCTTAATGCAGGTCACCTTTTGGCATAAATGTATGCTTCATGAATCATGTCCATTGTCACATTTGTTTTTTGTCCCACATAGTAATATGCATCGTAACCTAATATTTAATTGGCGACCTCTAGGCGACGTAAGACGATGCGGGCGTGCTAGTATACTATTACTAAAATCATACAATTTATTGAATGACTTTGCTTGGAACTGGTATTGAGGCAAAGGTGAAACCGAGGCCTCGTCAATTCTTTCTCAATGATTCGTGCCGCCGCGCTGTTGTACCGGCTGGATCGCTGGAGGCTTGCCGAATTGTGCTTGCTCGCTTATTTATTGTTGTATTATCGCTGATTTGTGCGCAATTAAATAACCCTTATTTAATTTTGGAGGCTTACGGTCTGAATGTGCCTCGTAAAATAGACAATAATTAAAACTTAATGTTCTCGCGTTTTTTGAACATTTTTCATAAAATCTGAAATAAATTTTGTGTGCTTATATAATATTCCTATTCTTAATTTGGCCTTATTTATTTTCTTATATTCTGTGATTTTTAACGTATTTTTGGCTAAGGCTTATCTTTATTGTTTACAAATATTACGGGTACCTTACGTCTTACGACTACCAGAGATTTTGCCAGTCATATTTTGATGAATCAGTAGCCAATTTTTTACGAATGTTATTTAACAGTAAAGTTGAGTCTTGATTGAAATATCAATCAACGACAATGATAATAATATTGGCGACTCTAACAATTTCAATGTTCGCAGATGTTAGAACTTAGAAACTCGATATTGTTATTGTGAAATATACTAAAACGTAGAAACTAGACGAGCGAGGCAAACAGCGATCTATATAACATAATTCTATATCAATACCTGCTCTATTCATGTACAGAGGCAACTAATACTGTACATAGGTACATAATATGTATATTCTGTGATACAGGTGACCTTTGGGACCGCGCCGCCGATCCGTAAACAACTCTATTAACGTCTACATAGAGTTTATAATGTAATAAACAAACCTCCTCCCATCTTAGTAAACAGACTTATCGCTTATCATAGTAATGTTTCCAAAAACGATCAGCCACGTGATGTTTAGAAGATAGTGAACGTGAGTCTACAATGTTCGTGGAGACTGAATTCTAAAGTGGTAAAGTTAAAAGTTTGTTTTGTTTGTTGTTTCTAAAGTGGTAAAAAATAGTTACGGAAAATGTAGAGCATCTTTAAAAAAACAAAGTTCGTAAACAAGTTGTAGAGATCAACTACGATACCATAGCATGTGACTACATACATTGAAACAGTCATTTGGACGGGCCAAATGACTGTTTCAATGTGTGTAGTCACAACCTTATGAAAGAGTTTGTATGTAGTAAGTATTGACTGTTTCAATGTGTGTAGTCACAACCTTATGAAAGAGTTTGTATGTAGTAAGTATTCAACAAATCACAGTACACGTAATATTTCAGTTAATGTCACTTATTACCAAGATTTGTTGGTCAACTAATCATAACTAGCCTACCGCGCAAGACAACGCACTTCAAACGTTTTAAATTTTTGGGGGGCGCGCCATGTTATCGTAGCTGTTGATCTCTAAGTTTATTTTATTCAGGCAAATGTGCGTGAAATTGATTTTATTGTACATAAATTATTGTTATTTCCTCCAATCGGCCTCTTCCTGTTTGCGACCTTTGCTGCGACTACTCCGTTGCAAATCACATCCATACTAATATTGTAAATAACTGTATGTATACTAATATTGTACTAATATTGTAAATAATTGTATAACTGTATGCTGAACCGATTTTGCTGGTTATGAAGATACTCTACGTGTGATACCTTTTATCCCGAAAAAATGTACGGCTCCCCCGTGATAAACCAATTTTGGCGCAACGGAGTGGAGGGCGTAATCTAGTGAAATATATAAGGCAAGCCTTGCTACTGATCATAATAGTGACTGGTGAGCTCTGCTTTAATCCTTTGATAATGCTATTCGCCGCCGAGATAATAAAGTAGAAATGTATTTTTAATTCCATTGTTTGCGGGAAAACAATGTTCTTTGAGAAAAATGTGCTCTCAAAACATAATATTATTTTCGTACGGTAAATACAAGTAAAGGTGTATGAAAGTTTTAGAAGTGTGTAGGAGTTGGTTTTTGAGGCATTTTAGGCTCTATAAGCAGGGAATAAGGCTCGTTTACAGTTTCCCAGGACCCCGCTATATCTGCAATGTGCGCGCTGAATGAGTCTCGCTGTAGGCGTAGGGTCATCAAATTTATGTATTTTTCTTTTCGATGGTGATTCATAATTCATAAATCCTAGTGTAACATAAAAGTAAATAGATTCGTTAAAATTATGTGTTGAAGTGTTGAAGAAACTCTTATTGCTTAAATACGATTGTATTTCTTTATTAGGACAATGACTAATATCTTTGTTTTTTACTTTCGTGTCTCAAATTGTTGTCCTAATAGTATTTTTCCGTATGTGGGCTTTCATTTTCATTGAATCAATGCTACTGTTTACATCAATCCATCTAAGTAGGCCTTGTTGTGTCCTTACTGGAGGTACGAACTACGAACTACGAATATTACGAGTATGATCAATTAATTTTATCGCATTCCTTAATGTACCATTAAACTTTGTTTTTTGAACACAATCGAACAGATTATAAACTTGTTATTGCCACATTTGAGCCGGCAATTGGCATTAATAATGTTTATGAACAATTGACAAGACGTGATAACCCTGAGGGCGCGGGCGGGCGGAGAGCCGCTATTGACGCAGCCGGCGGGGGCGGGCGGGGGGGCGGGGAGAGGGGAACGGGGCGGGACGCGACCGACCTTGGCCGTGACTCCCCCGGCTCCACGCACAGGCCCCAAATTGATTTTCGTTCCTCCCCGGGCCCCGACCACCACCACCTCCCGAGCGGACCTCCCGACTCCACCGCTGGAAAATATTCTGCGTGCCACCCGTACATGTACTCCGCAATAACATCCCTCGTTGTTATGCACTGTGCGTATGATGTTCCAACTTTCTCCGAAAAGGCTTCGTCTGGGTAAACAAAAATGTCGCGGAGTATATGCTTCAAATATTATTCTTTTGAGTACAATTCAGCTTTCTATTGTGATTTGTGAACCATGTTGCAATACAAATATGCTTAAATAGAGTATTTTAGAATTTGTTGTATCAAAATAATTTTGGAGAGACCAAATCTGTCTTTAGGTACAAAGTGCTAACGTCTTATAAATCCGTAGAGACCGTAAACAATTGTGTAGGTACTATTTCAAAATTGTCACTTACCAATTCTGAGACCTTTATAATAAGAGAGATAGAGAGGATGTGATCAGTGTTTTGTACACATACAAGTCATATTATCTTTAGCTAAGACTTGCCAATCAATTTTTACAAAGAGAATTCAACTACATAAACTAGTATGAGTCCTTCAGCTATTCATAATGTCGATTATTGACAAGCATCTCTTGCACAAGATAAAGAAATTCCGTCCCGGTCTATTTTGTGCCGTAAAAACTAACACGCGATGAGTTGCACCAAAATAGATGTAATCTGCGCTGGAGGCCGCTATGAATAATTTTGTACTGAAAATAGATTAGCTACACCTCTCAATTAAATATTGAAGAGTATCGCGAACAATGTAGAATACCTTAGCCATCTTCACGCATTAACCCCTATATAAAATTCTAGTAATTTGGTATCAATAGGACTAAGAATTTAGCATTCTAATTTCAGCGTTAATATAATCAGATCAGAGGGTCTGTCAGCTTTGTGCATGGGAATATCGCGAAGAATATCCCATGCACCTTCGCCCTTCACGCAATAATCCTTAGGTAAGTATATTTAATATTTTGGAATTCTAGTATCTTTAGGATTGAGAATTTCCGCTGTCTTGTGTTCATTAGCGGCAATAATGAGATCGGAGAGTCTGACAGCGTTATAGAGAATAAACGAGTAAACAACAGGGGGTCGTAGACGATAAATATTCATCGGTGTCCACGGACGCATTATGTAAATTCTCGCGCTTCCACGTCAGACGGGATAAACGTTAATTGTTTATATTGCTGGCGAACGTCGTTTGCGCATGGCGTTTTTCGCGGAACCACTGTAAGTGGGCTTCGGGTTATGCAACACGCATGTTTATTCACGTTTTTTTCTGGTTCATGAGAAACTAATCACTTTTGCTATTGTTTATTGCCATTGCTTTGCAATCGCTGGGTAGTAAATGTCCTTCAGCTTGGGTTGGAGGAATTCCCTACATCCCTTTAGGGTTAGGTCCTCAATAGTGAGATTATGTGCTGCTTAAACTATTAATAATGCCGGAGACTTGGTCGTACGTGGGTTTCGTTCATCTCGAAACAGTTGTTGAGTGTTATCTTAGCCTTGTTCGGCCGGATTGGGAACCGGTCGCATCGAGGCTGCCCACTTCCATTCTGTTGCGATCTCTCTCAGTTGCGGCCTGGTATCTTGCGACCGTTCTCGTTATAGTGGTCGCGTATATCCGTGCTTCAGCCGGCCGGGCAGGCACTGCTGCGACGGCATCGTGGTGTGCAGGTACTAAATCCATGTGGGTGGACTAGATACCCATGGGAGTAATTACGTCGTATACCTAACTGTAAAATACTTATGGTTCGACAGCTACTGTATTTTTTCCTCCATTTAGTAACGGAAAAACGTGATAAATATTTAAATTTAAAATAAGTTTTGCGCTGCTTTTTTGCAATTGATTCAATTTCCTTGAATCTTTCCATTGGAAAGGATTTGAAATGGTGGTGAATTAAAGGATCCATTGCAGCTGGACGCTTAAATTGCCAATTAATTGTATAGGCAAACTTCCAAATTGATAATATGTTATGAGTGTAAATATTATTGATTTTCCAAAATCATTGAGGATTCATTAATTTTTCTTCTTTCAAGGCCTAATAATTGTTTGTTTTTCCATTGTGAGTGGAAATATTACGCTATATCGGCATAAACAAACGTACTCAACTGAGAATATCTTTAGTGCCAGCCAGGCTATACAATTTTCTGAAGCCAAGGAAAACATTGCTCGTTAAAACTTGAAAGCGGCAGGTGACAAGAACCGGTCTGAGTGCCCGAAGAACACTGATTGCTGGACACAACATGGCTCTTGAATCTCCGAGTACAATTTCATGTTAGAAAAGACGAGAATTGTTAGATAGAGGCTTGGCAGAGTGGACCGAATTTTACTATCGGCCAGCTAAAGCATCAGAAAGAAAATAACTTCCTCGCTTAGTTGAATCCATGTCCGCATATACTCGTAACTACTTGCCAGCAACTGTAATTTATGTTGTGGTAGAAGTGTTGATAAGACGTGGCTAATGTAAAAATAAATTAACTTTTAGATTATTTCCTGCTAAGTGTCGGCATGCGTCTAGAAAACTAGCCAACCTGTAAAAAGTGGACGCAATCTTAGATAAGCAATTAACAGGTTCTATAAGTTATACATCAGAAGAATTATTGCTGCGACGCTTCCCCGTCTACAAGTCATGGAAACTTATACCAGTATAACAAACGAATGAGATGACAAATGACAATACAAGAAATTTGCCACGGAGATCAAGCTGCTTTACATTATGCGGGCATTTTCCTTCAGGACTTTACATTTGATGACTCCAAATGATGTCACATATTGTTTGTTTTTCTCGTTTTCGGCCCAACTGCATTTCAGACAAGATAATCCGCTGCGTTCCATGAGTCGCGCTGTTTTATTTGAGCGGGCTATTTCTGAGCGTGCGCTGTCGCAACCGTAGCTCACGTGCGTTCCTGGTGCGTTCCAAATATAACGAGCCCTGTCTCACTTGCTGCGTCATCTTCGTCGTGAGGTGCATCAGATTTTACTCGCCTTTTGCCCTTTTCATCCAACAACCCAGTACTTGCAGCATTCACAATATTTTATTTGAACTTATATGCAGTAAATCAGACATCTGACGCAATTGCTCGAAGAATTGTTTGCGGTAAATTATATGTTCCGCCGTCTCGGGAGTCGGGACAGCGCAACAAAGTTCCAACTCGTCCGAATATCAGCGCGGTACAAATTTAGACTATTTATTCGGTGAAAATTGCACAATGCCGTTGTGAACGTGTTGCATGTCGGAGAAAGTCCGAAACAAAGTGTTTTATTTAAAGCGAAGACGTGAAATATTGCGGCCGCGAGAGACAAATACGTGAACTTTATGTTTTCTGCACTTCCATATTATATTCTTGTAGATGTTTTATTGCATCCACTAATTAAACGGGAACGACGTTCTATGGACGTCATGAGATGGACGTCTAGTGACGACGCATTGATCTTATGCGCTTCTTAGCCTCAGACCGTTCAGAGCGGTCTCTTTCAAACGCAGAAATCTCATATAATGGTCTCTAAACTCTAGAGTTCGCATAATGGGAACTGCACGTAATTGCTCCGGCAGTCTGCGAGTTTCATAAAGACATCCGTCGCACCTTTGTGGGACCTAGCTTCGACAGCCCCGAGTGTCAAGTATGAGTTTCACGGGCTTTCAGTGAGCATACCCAGTAAACACAAAACACCATTATAACAAACTTATTATAGCACGAGTTAATGTACAAAGCATTCTAACCAAATCGTATATCGGCTGTATCTTTAAGTAAAATTTGCCCAATTAGACAGCATTGAGTTGTATAAAGTCTATTTAATAGCATTATAATTATCATATTACTTCTTTAATAAAGTCAGTTATAAGCATAGGAATAAACAAATGGCATTTTTGCGACTTTAATACAGTTAATATATAGCTTTTAAAATTACAATCTGTTATTAAAATTTCATAACAATGCTTACTGTTTTACTTCCTCTGTAAAAAAGAAAATCATAATGATTTTAAAAATATATTTATTCTTTTGACTGCTATTGGTCGTGCAAAGTATTGTGTTGACATGAATTAATTAAATGCAGTGTTTGTTATAACATAAATGTGACAATTCAATAGGTAAGTAATGCCTTTATTTCTGATTGTTTTGAGTGAAATTAGCTGCGCACATCATTTTGTCGGGTGAAATATACATGTTATTAGTAAAAAATACACGCGCCCTCGCTAAAATACTTTATAAAATTTTTAGAAAACATAACCTATAGTTTTAACAAATATAAAAACTAGCCTTTAGCAATAGGTTTAACAAATAAAGTAGCTTATAGAGGTATCCGTACAAAATACAAATAATTTCATTCCTTTTTAATCGATCTTATAGTGACTTGTATTATTTTTGTAAGATAGGAAAAGGAAAGCTAATGGCGACAAATAAAATTAAAGTTTTAGGCATTTGACGATAGCATAATAGTGCTGTTAATTTTAATATGGCCCGTTACAAAAATTAGAGCTCGTATCGCACTATACAAGACACTTACTTATTATGTTCAGCCATATAACAGCACTTCAGAAATATGTTTTAATGCTTAAACTCATTATACGTAATAGTGACTGATCGTTATCGAGTTCAGCAGGGTACCGTAATAATTTGGTATAGCCTATATATAATTTATGTTTTTTTTGGTATGTATAATTTATAAAAAGGTTAGTACTAACTAGAGCGATGATTTTTTCCAGAATAATGGGTTCAAGGAGTGCAGAAGAGAGAATTTTGAGATGGCTCGAAGAAGAAGACACTGATGATGGACATATTTTTTTGTTTACTCCAATTATTAATAAAATCAGTATTTAAATCCTTTTTAAGCTTTCTTTTGAATCCGCCTGTTCTTTTTTTGTTTTTTCCAAGCCTTTTTATCCTTTCTTATATATTAAATTAGCCAGGGTAATATATTCGCCATTATAAATAACCATTTTGTAAATTCAAATTACAATGTTATTATTGCTCATAGTTCTAACAATACTTTTATTTCGATCAAAATATAGCTATCTGCTGTAGAGATGAATATATCAGAAAGAAAACGGAGCAAAGGCATTATTTGTTATAAAGTCAATGTTAATATAGGACTAGCATTAAATTAGCACAACCATGGACTATTAGAAAGCTTTTATTCCTACAAAAAATCAATATACGTTCAAAATCACCATAAATTAGTTTATTAATGCTTATTTAAAGAGTAAAGTTTTTCTAATTACCAATGTAAGATAATAGTCTTAGTATAAGTTTGAAAGCTGTTTTAGAAGCTGTAATTTAGAATTATCCTACGTTAATTTAAGATTTTTGGCATTGTGACAATTTTTCGCTAACTATATAAGCAGTAAGCATAATTTGATGCAATAAATGCCTTTATAGAGTATTCATATTTGGATAGTGACGATTAAAAGAATTAATATGACTTCAAGACATAATTCTGTATCTGTTTTGGTTAATATACAAGTTGTGTGCTTGCCCGCATTAAGATTTTGATACAAAAATGGAAAAATTATTAAAAATTTTAGGGATCCCCATAGATACAACTGAAACAAAAAAAAATTTTTTTCATCTGGCAATGCGCGTGGGGTATCTATGGACAGGTCTACAAAAATCATATTGAGGTTTCTAATATCATTTTTTTCTAACCTGAATAGTTTGCGAGAGAGACTCTTCCAAAGTGGCAAAATGTGTGTCTCTCTAACTTCTAAAGTAGGGGCATGATAATTCTAAAAAAAATATATGATGTACATTACTATAAAAACTACCAACGAAAATTGGTTTGAACGAGATCTAGCCAGTAGTTTTTTTATACGTCATAAATGATAAACCTTAATTTAACTTTCATTATATCAAAAATGAAATATTAAAATAAATCAAAAACCTTATAATTTCATAGAAATAATTCTTATTGCTGCTGTGGAACCCTTCATGGGCGAGTCCAACTCGCACTTGGCCGGTTTTTTTTTGTATACTTTCACTATACCGGTACGGAACCCTTCGTGCGCGAGTCCGACTCGCACTTGGCCGATTATTTTAAAAATGGTTTGTTTACATATTATTTTGTTTTTCTTTAAATACCTATATGTATTGGTATTTGGCAATTCTTTCCTCCGCGGTGCTAAGCCAATGATTCGAGTCCAGGCAAATTAGGGTCATTGTTTTAGCCTCGTTTTGGATAATATGTCGTAAGTATGAGTCATAGTTGCACAACTCTGGTTCCCGGTCAAAGCCCGTGATGAGCTGATCGGCCTTGGTGGTGACTGGCGAAGTTCAAGGTCACCCATTGTGGAGGCGCGCTAATTGTACTCATGTTTGTGGACTCTATGTAACTTCCATATTATATTAGTCACGACGATCCGCCGTGTACGCATTATCTACGTGTTATATAAAATGTTATTTATGTTTCAACGTATTTAGAGTAGGTATTTGTGTGGCAAAAACACAAATTAGGTAATCATAAGTAGGTACCTACATTAGTGTTTGCCAGCTTTAGACCAGTTTTTCCCAAAGTGTGGGTCGCGGGTAGATTTTGGGTGGGCCCTGAAACTATAGGACGAGTGTCGTACTCGTTCAATTTTCATTTTACTCGTTCATTCTTCGTCGTGGGTGTGTGCGGGCGGGGCATTCGAATGCAAACGTAATTGTAAGTAAGGAAGGCTGACGATGATGATATGGTGGTGAACTACGATAAGAATTAACGGTTAAATTCTGCGGCAGCAACATACCGCTGCTTTTTTGTCTTCATGACACAAGGTGGGCCGCGAACTTTAAACTTTCTTGTAGATGGGTCGCGGTCTCGACAAGTTTGGGAAACACTGTTCTAGACGGTACAACAGACAACAGCTTATGTGTTTAAAATTAAACGAAATGACTTCATTTACAGAAAAAAAATTAACAGCTTTGGGTAAAGTTATTCATAACTAGGTGATGCCCGCAACTCCGTTGCACCAAAATTTGTTTATCGCGCGGGAGCCGTACATTTTTCCTGGATGAAAAGTATCCTATGTCCTTTCCCGGGACTCAAGGTATCTCCATACCCAGCAAAATCGGTTCAGCGGTTTGGGCGTGCAGAGGTAACAGACAGACAGACAGACAGACGGACAGACACACTTTCGCATTTATAATATTAGTATGGAAGTATGGATATTAAGCAAAAATATTATAAGCTCGTGAACTTTCAACGACTGTCTCAATGGTAGATTTCCTTTATTATGTCGGCACTACAAATAGGCGAACGCGTTGGCGCGAACGCGTTGGCCAACGATTTGTTGCAAGGCTTGCGTTCCATCCACACATAGGCCGCGCGATCAGTTCGCCCGGAGCAGCGCTGAAGAGTGCACGTTTCCTTCTTGTGGCGAATTAACATCTAACTTGACGAAATAGCGAACAATATAAGTATCGAGTAAACATTTAAATTTATTGAGTTAACTATCAGAGTAAATCTTCCTGTGGAACAAAAAAATCATATCAAAAGTGCTAAAAAAATAAGGTTCTTGGACATGCTATTTTACTCACGATGTTTTTTAGGGTTCCGTACCCAAAGGGTAAAAACGGGACCCTATCCCTAAGACTTCAATGTCTGTCTGCTTTTCTGTCTGCTTTTTTGTCCGTCCGTGTGTCTGTCTGTTTATCTATCTGTCTGTCTGTCTGTCTGTTTGTCTGTCTCCAGGCTGTATCTCAAGAACCGCTACAGCTAGATTTCTGAAATTTTCACAGATTGTGTAAGTACTTATATATCTGTTGTCGCTATTAACAATAAATATACTAAAAACAAAATAAATATTATTTAATAAAAAATAAATAAGTACATATTAATCATGATAATTATAATTGTAAGGTAATAATTATTATTATAATGTAATTATAAGCTGTGAATAAATATACAGCTGCAGCTGTTAGCGACTCAGCATCCATTTCGAATCCGTCCGCACATTGGCGCGATCCAAAGCATACTGAATGACCTTCCAATGTGTGGATTACTCACAAGCACCGTTGCAAGCGCACCCCTAACGCGTTGGCCAACTCGTTGGCAGTGCGTTCGTCTATATGGGGAGGCGGCTTTACAAGAATCAAGTTTAAGGCGCTTTATCGAAAGTAATTTTACCGCAAGGGCAACTTTATACTTAATTTGAATGACTATAAAGTCGTGAATACGCTGCGGCCAGAAGCTATCGGCTCGCTCGGAAAACATGCGAAAAAACGTAATTATAATCATTTAAAAAATAACTAGGAGCATTTAAGCAAAATGCTTCTATACGATTTTGAGTTGCAAAGGTGTCTATCAAATAGACTAATTTCCTACAATACATCTATTTTCGTTTAAAAATAATCTTCAAATTTCTTATTTTTAAGAGGTCATTTCGAAAATTAAATGTATCGAGGCAAAATACATTAATCGTGTTTCTAGTTCTTCTCAAACCTAGATAAGGCTATGAAGATATGTATATCTCATTGCTAGATTTGTTACATTTCTGAGGGTCCTATAGTATTACGTCAAAAAGGACAGTTTTTTCAATATAGCGCCTTAACAATTGCTATTTTCGTCACCGCATTTATCTATTTAATTTTCTTTCTCACATCCTGAGTGCTATTGTAGAGGTTTTTGTCTCTATCAACAATTGTTGTATTGCGAGAGTCGAGACGTGTGTTCACGCGTTTTGTTTGCCGCCGTGTTTTGAAACTATTTCCCATGTCCTGTGTATTGTGATTTGTCCACACTGTGTACAATCATGGACGGCGTTTACAGTAATAGCCGCTCTCAGGGACTTTTAATGATTACTTAACTTTAATATAATTAAGAGATTGACATTCTCTCTGATTGCGGCCATAAAATAATAATTATTGTAGGCTCAATTTATTGATGATCTTTAGTAGGCAAATTATTATTATGTCTCTTATATTAAATACCATTGACCGCTTTTCATACCGTCTCCATACTTCGTGACTTAAAGATAAAAACAAGACTGTCGTCGATATGCCTACGATGAGTTTTGGATTTCTTTGGTCACATCGCAAGAAAAGATGGCGATAACCTTGAACAGCAGCTTGTGGTTACAGGCAAAGTTGACGATCGCCGCCCAAGAGGTCCAAGCCCTATTAGATGGTCTGACCAAGTGCGCACTACGCTAGAGACCGGCCATCATGATGCTCTTCATTCTGCCAAGGATTGCCACAGATAATACACCACAGGCGTAATGTGGTCACCACTAAACTCCTGGGGAATCACGACCCTCAGCAATGAAATACACAACGCGAGGAGGAATGAGCATACTCGTATTAACTACGTTCTGTGTACATAATGTTATACAGTATCTATTTACGTCTAAAATATAACGTACTGAACATTGATAACAAAAAAAAACATTTCAAATATACAAGGTCGCTTTAGGCAGAGAGCCAAAAGTTTTCGCTCCAAATTCGTGCAAAATAAAGCGTACTTTCTATTTCAATCTATCTTTACTGCCCGATTACCCCGCTTGGTCCAATGCGACGGGCTTCTTATATGAAATTATATTCTAAACGTATTGAAATTTTGCCAAAGTGTCGTCAGAAAGGATTTACTTGTTATTCGTGATAGCGAATACTCTAACGAAATTAAGGTGCTCCGAGCTAATATTATTTCTGTGAAAACGACTCGCTAGAATCTAGATAGTAGATACCCACTCTCTATTCTAAGTAGGCAATAAAGGCCTATCTTCGTTTTAGTTCCACCATATTCTTATCAGTAATGTGCTCGATTTTGTACCGCGACGCGCTAGAGACAATAAACATGACAGCGTAACGTACAGTAATTTATAGGAAGATTATTTCGTTGATTAATGTTCCTACAATGTTCGGAGCCCTCTCTGATAACAAATAGAGCTCAGTAAATGACAGCCTACAGAGTACTAAGAAAACGGAAGCTCCTAATTAACTATTATCTCTGACACACATTGTTAAACTCGTCCTAATGAAGAACTATCGTTTAACATTCGGGTTCGCTGCGTTTTTAAATGGAGCAATGTTTAAATACTATGATAGACCTTATATGTTTTGGCATTCATCCTTGGTGAAATTGAAGATGCATTTTCTGATTTCATATCAGATTTGTTTACTTCTGCGTTTTGGGCTCTCAACAATAAAATATTGCTGAGATTGTGGAGACTGCAGTAGGCCCACATTATCCACACTATATAGGGGACCTGTATGGTCCTATATCTGGGTGTCCACCTGGCGGAACGACAGCACACCCTTGCCTTATCCCCTGTGGCTATACATTCCGAGACCCTTTCTTATACTTCCAGTCCGTGGTTATTGGGTCAATGGCGCAGGTGCAATCGATATGGCAGTACGTGCTTGTGAAACTCAGCGTTACCCAACCGCGCCGGCCGCTGGTGGAGGCCGCAAATTAATTAAAAATAAACACCGCGCCGCGCGCCGCAGACACGCGACGTGCGTCAGCGTGCGGCTGGAGGAACGTGGGGACAAGGGGCTCAATTCTCAAGCTTCGAATGACGTTTCGATCGCAGGTTGTTTGATTCGCGCGAAATCATGCTGTCAAATATTATGAGAGTAGGCTGCGTGCGTGGGCTGTCTTGTTCGCGCACATGCTGTCAAAATATATGAGAGTGAGTGAGCCTGCGATCGAAATGAAATTTTAGTTTCGAAGCTTGAGAATCGGACCCCAGGGGTCGAATTTTCCTTGTATCTCTATACCTGTGGTAGGGTGGGACGTAGACGGAATGCTGTTGAACCTGCAGTGAAATTGCAATGCCTGCATTAACAAAAGGCTCCATGTTACTAGTAGATGGTACTAATGGAAGACACTAACTACTACATGTGAAACATAACTAAGCTGTTGTTATATTATTATTATTTATTAGTAAGTAATTAAATTATTGCAACATGTAATTAAATGGAAAATAACTATATCGATTACTTACCAGTTCCAGTTCTTACCAGAACTGTAACAGAAATAACCACTCATTGTTGATTTACCAGTGTTGACACGGAAAATTTGGGCTTGATGTGAAAACCTTGCGGCTCGTCCTCGCACCCACGTAATGAACGATGACACGCATGGATCGTGTTATAAATTTATGATACATATTATTTAATCGTGTAAAAAATTACTCAAATTGGCTTAGTCATGCCCTGTGGCGTAGTTTTCGTAGTAACCGAATCTTTTTCTATTGATTAATCAGTTAAATCTTTTTAATAATTAATTTTTAAGTAATTCACCACGCAACTACCGAAATGGTAAATGTTTGGTAAAATGGTTTACTTACAAATATTTTAACACATAACGTTTGAAAAGGTTTTAGACTATCTGATTTTTAGTTTGACTTCAGAGTTCAGACAAAACCTGAAAGTTGAGTTTCTTAAAGGAATTATTATCTAATGTGTCAGTTAATGACACAACGTGGACATGGGAAGTGGAAACTCCTCGCTCGTTAGGAAGATGTCCTTTGAGGCTCTGAAACATATTCCTACAAAATGGCAAAACAATATTGCCGGGTCAGCTAAGGAATCAATATTAAACTTTTGCAGTATTACAACTTACAACGTAACATAATATTTCCACTTAATACGGGTTAGCGAAGTATTATGAATAACCGTTATTGGCTTCCGTTTTATGATTTTATTAAGGTGTACAGGTTTTTAATAAACCAAATTTATCAAACTTGGTTATGTGTTTACCGCGCAGATATTATCAATACCAAGCAACGTGAATGTTTCCTGAAAAGTTGGAGTGGTTCAATTTTTAAAGGTAGAAAAGTGTCACATAGACCAGAGTATGGTGATGGTTTTTTAACGTTGTTAGTGGCGGCCGAAAAGGAAGATCTTCCGACCGAGAGAGATAGCATGCTCGGTCAGGCCGAAGCCCACTGACGTCATTTCAGACGTTGTTGCAGGATTGTTAGGAGAATTATGGGTACCGCCACAGTTTATTAATTATTTCTTACTAGATGACGCCCGCAACTCCGTTGCGTCAAAATTCGTTTATCGCGCTGGAACCTGGATTTTTTCGGGACTCAAAGTATCTTCATACTAAATTTCAGCGAAATCGGTTCAGTGGTTTGGGCGTGAAGAGGTAACAGACAGACAGACAGACAGATGGACAGACAGACAGACACACTTTCGCATTTATAATATTAAGTATGGATTAGGCCTTTTCTTATTAGGCCTGGCAGGTAGGCACCCAGCTCATCTCGCTATCTTTTTTGAGACGAGGCATCGGCCGTCTTCTGGTAACACTCAGGTACCCAGAAGACGAACGACGCGACGCCTCGCCTCTGGGTGATGTATGTCCAGCGGTCAGGATGCATGTGGCTGGTATAATCCGACCAATCCCACTTTAGCTTGCTGCTTGGCAGGCTTCATGCCGACGTCTGTAGCAACCGTTTTGCGCCCAGAAAACGGGTTACAGACATATTTTTTAAAGCACATTACTACATCATACATATTTATTACCGACTGAATACTGATTGCGTATTGTTGAGAATTGAGATTAAAAAAAATCGTATGTATTCAGACTTTATTATATCAAAAGGTCAAATAATATTTTATCGTTGTCGTTACAAATTCATATAAAACTGGCGCGGTTACATCACAATACAAATGTATACAGTAGTGTAACTAAGTGTGCAGATATTTTAAGTTCGCACCACGTGCTACTGCTTTTTACAGAACAGAAGAATCTGGGTACACGGTAGTGCACCCGCCGAGACGAGCCAAACTAAGTGCAAGGGCACTACCTACCTTAATTTTTCGAAGAGTTTCGTCGTTTTTTTTAACCCTCGTAGAATTGGTTTCCTATGTACCAGATAGTTCACATTCTCAGGATATGATGTCAATAGTAGACTTATTAAACATACAAAGTCTCAATTGAACAGCTCTAATACTTTAGATTTTATTGATATCTAAAATACGCCGTCTGTGACGAAATCGTCACAGACTCACTGACACACTGATGATCGTCAAAATTTTTGGCTACATCCTGAAGTACCAGAAAGCTGAAATTTGGTATGTAATCTAAGTTTAGTACACAACCAATAATCCATAAACTTATAAATTTCGCCCCCCGTCCCCTAAAATGGGGGGTGGAGGTTTATATGAAACTTTCATTATTTTTATGAATTAGGACATAAGAGTTTACACGAGACTGTAGACAGTAACTAAAAAACCTTTAAATAAGTGCTTACAAGAACCAACTTACAAAAAGAACTGAGATTCCACTTGTTTAAGTTAGGGTCAGTAGAGTTAGGCCGTGTAGATTCAGAAGCTTGGCTTATGGCTTGGCTCTACATGAGATGTCGTATCTTTTTCACAGGGTAAACCTTATGTGGTCGTCGAGGCAAAATTTCACAAGAAATGTTTTTGGTGGGATGCAGTTGTCTGCATTCTTCTGTTTTCTAAAGTTATCTCATATCACGCTTGTGTGTGCGTGCGCTCGATTCGGTCTAGTGTGAAAGACGTTTTACTGTATATAATTTATACTGCAATGGGTTATTTTTGTCATAAAATTCGTATTTAACTACGTTTCCGCGACATCGAAAGTATTTTACATTTCCTTGTGCTGTTAAATCATTCATTGTTGTATGTTGTAATAGCAGTATTACATATTGACCATAATGTCATAATATAATATGTTATGGTTCTAAACATCGGGCATAGGCATCTGATAGCTAAAATATGGCTTGGAGTTTAGGACTTTAGGCGCTAGCAGCCAAGGTACTCTCTCATTTACATTTTGTCGACAATCTCGTTAGAAAGTTTGCACTGAAAGTAATGAAATTATGAATGTAGAAAATAATATACTTTGTCACAAAAAGTTACTTTCCCGAAACTCTGATATCCATACTACGTCTTTACCATTGCATCCTACGAACAATAAAAACTAAGGAAGAGTAACTCCGTCAAAAAACATGCCCCAAAATACTTGTCAAAAAAGTGTACCTTAGGTACACATTTCAATACATTTACAATATTTAGGTGGCCTTGAGCGGTATAAAGGCTGACGTTACATGACAGTGCGAAAGGAACCAAATTTTAAACGGTAATAGTATGGGAGTTAGTTTCCTTAGTTTTTATTATTCGTAGATTGCATCGTTAAAATTAAGAATTTAGAAAGTCAACAACATCCGTGGTGTGATTAATTGTCGAATGTCTGTATCAAACCTTAACATTATATTAAAAGTAGTATTTACAAACTAGCCGCTACGAATAACATGTATCGCCTCTCGCGAATGTTTTTCGCAAGATATATTGCTCGGAATTGGCACAAATACAAATGACCTTGTAAAAAATTGCTGCCGATTCCTATTTATAACCAATGCGCTCTAGATACTGTCGCCGTGATAACTGGGACCGTTATAGCGCGAATCTGATAAAATTCACCGCTACGAGATGTTGACTCAAATCCTCCATTTTTCCCAGTCTTCAGTGGGTTTTTTGCTGTTCCTTTGATCAAAGAAATCTCATAATATCTAAAAGAGAATATCGTGCTGCATGTGGTTTGGTATTTTGCCGATTATTATACTAAATTAGCAAGCGTCTGTGGCCTAATGGGTAGACATTTGGTTCGCACTCGAGCAGGGTGCAGATTCGTTCCCGGGTGGAGGCGTGTACCAATGAGGCATTTTCTGATCTTACATATTAATAGGGATACTCATACGGTGATAGTCCCAGACGCTTTGACTAGTTTTTCCTCCGGACTAGGCCGACTAGGTAGTTGTGTTGCGAGAATGTCGTATGTGCTTGGGCAACCATACGGACATTTAAAAATCTTGTCCCAGGCACTACAGTACTTGAAGAGTGGTTACTTCGCTCTGAAAATACTGTATAAATCTTCCACAATGGATATATAGGACTAGCTTATACTAAATTCTTATCTTATTCAAACTTGGGCTAAAATATTAATAGTGATGATTGATGGATGGAATCCCCACAGATACGTTACTTTTCTGTAGTGCGTTTACCGTAACCACAGAATATATTATATTATTGTACCAGCCGTAACTTGGTTTTTTTCTATCGGCAACATCGGGCGTATTGAGGGCTGCAAACACGGCTTAGTAATATTTATTTTGGTAGTTCTTGGCTAATGAACTACTATGCTTCTTATGGCCCGTATTCACTTTCATTAGTAATAAGTGCAAGTGATTAGGACAAGTGATTAGTTATTAGGAAAAAGTAAGTGTGGACAGCGACTGTTTAGTGCAAGTGATTAGCCGGCTGCGTAGTAACGTGATTAGTTCTGTATTGACTTTGATTAGTGATTAAGTGCAGGTGACTAGTACAGGTGATGAGTGATTAGTAGAAAGTAAGTGTGGACAGCGACTGATTAGTGCAAGTGACTAGTCGGCTGCGTAGTAACGTGATTAAAAGCGTGTTCTATTTTTTGCGAGTGCAAGTGCGTGACAGATAAAAACCAATTTTGGTTTCGTTTGACAGCTCGAGATTGTTACTATTATTCCGCTAGGTATATTAACTTTATGGGCCAGACTGACGTGGTGTGCCGTGTGAAGCGTCCATAGATATAGTATATCATTATTAAATAATATACCTATTAAAAGTACAAAAGGACACCCTTTCAATTACTTCCATACTAATCCATACTTATTACTTACTAATATACTAATAATATTAAAAATGCGAATGTGTGTCTGTCTGTCTGTTACCTCTTTACATTTATACCTCAGAAGTCAGAACCGATTTTGCTGAAATTTGGCATGGAGATACTTTGAGTCCTGGGAAAGGACATATAAAAATACTTCGTGGTCTTTATATATAAAACTCAAAGGTGACTGACTGACATGTTGATCTATCAACGCACAGCCCAAGCCACTGGACCGATCGGGCTGAAATTTGGCATGCAGGTAGATGTTATGACGTAGGCATCCGCTAAGAAAGGATTTTGATCAATTCTATCTCCAAGGGGTGAAAATAGGGGATCAAATTTTGTATATAACAATACTTCTTAACGCGAGCGAAGCCGCGGGCAAAAGCTCGTTTTTAATAAAACCAATATTAAAAATGAAGGACATGTCAAAATGGCAGTTTTATTTTTGAAACTTGGACGCTCGTGTTGACAGCTACTACTGAATTTACTAAATTAAATTACTAAAGAGCCACTAAACAAGAATTGGACACTACTTGCACTACAAACCTGCACTCCACTGCCTCAATTACTAGTCACTTGCACTTGCACTAATCAAAGTGAATACAGGCCTTTACTTTAAGAACAGCACCTTTAGTATAGTCCATACTTCAAAAAAAGACAACACAGTTTGATAAGTATAATATTATGCCGAGCGAAGGCTTTCATCCATACTAATATTATAAATGCGAAAGTGTGTCTGTCTGTCCGTCTGTCTGTCTGTTACCTCTTCACGCCCAAACCGCTGAATCAATTTTGCTGAAATTTGGTATGGAGATACTTTGAGTCCCGGGAAAGGACATAGGATACTTTATATCCCGAAAAAATGTACGGTTCCCGCGCGATAAACGAGTTTTGGCGCAACGGATTTGCGGGCGTCATCTAGTATTAATATACTTTAATAATTAGTATGATAATGTGAAAGCCTTTCCATAGCATAACATGGTTGTAAATTGTAACATGCGTCGTTGCGGGGTGGCTGCGGCACTCGCGTCGCATTTCCCGGCGTAACTCAATCGGCAGCCAATCTGCGCCCGGCGCCGCGGTAATTACCGCCGATGCCGGCTGATGGAACTCGCTGGAAATGCCGTGCCAGCCGGCAAATTACATTTTTTCCCCATCTCCCGCCGGCTGATCGATGTTGCTGGTCGTGTTTATGTTTATGGGCATATTCTTTGTAGGCTTGTCTATTGCGAACTCTTATGGCTTATGTTTGTGGATCTTTTACCAATGCTACTTTAGCTGTACTTGAAAGTTGAAGGAGATGCTAAAAGGAAACGCGGATCTCTATTAAATTATTATCATAAGATAACCCCTAGAAGCAGAAGTACCAAAGGAATGCAGTAGTCAGTACTAAGTGGTTGTGAAAGGTCTAATTTTCTAAACTCTCCTATTTTTTATATGATGCACAAACCCACATTATATTTTTGAAAGATTGATTCACCGAGTCATATTATTATCGTGATTCGTGCCCAAAAGTCGTCCAAGTGTCACGTGACACTGCCAAAATTAATAAGCAAGTTTCTTGAATGTTGGTATCAGTCGGAGCACGATGTGCTATCAATTGGAGCAACTGATCCATGTGCCGTAAACGACGCATCGCTCTGGCTCCGGATTCCTTACCCCAGCCCGATAGCATCCCATTTCGATGTAATATAACGCTCCATAAGTTTCATGTCGAATCTGATCGAGTTTAACCGTCGAGGTGTCGGAGGATATTGCGGTTTTTATGCTCGATGGATTTGTAATTGGAAGTCAGAAATTTATAAATGTTTACCTTATTTACTGTATGGATTAAAGACTAATGAATAGTGATTGTTTATTTTCTTTTCAGGTAATAATGAGTCTCTCAGCACATCGTGTGGGATTTAGAGGTGGTGGCGGTAAGTTTTCAGTAGTATCTATAGGTCTACTGTCCTTTTTTCTTTGGACGGTCGCCACTGAGGTTTTTTTTCATTTTTGAATATCACAACAACGGTATGAGTCAATAGCGAGAGCGTAACAGTTGCCGGACGAGCGTGGTAGCCCACTTATGCGGGTTTCGAAAGTTGTTGGCGCCTGCCAAATTTTGATGTGGGTCGCCCAAGCAGCCGCCGTGCCAGCCGCTTTTATACGAGTCTGTTGCACGTTCGTAAGATATTAATAACAACATTGTCATTACAATGGCATGAAGCTGTTAAAAATGCCAGAGGAATATATGATCCTAAAAATGAAAGACTAAAATCTGCTAATTTTGCCAGCAGAGAGAAGTCAGTTATCTACTATGCTCGGCTAACCTTACAATGCTTATATCCACAGCTGAATTAATTTGACGAATTCAGAAAAGCTGTAATTGACGCTGTATTGTAAATTTTCATAAATACCGTTTTCTGACGGCGATAAAGTTTTATGTCCTTACGCTTTCTTTTTTGTTTATTGGCAGACATAATACTGCTTTTAGTAGTCCGTGTCCCAATTGCATCTCAGGAGCCTTTTAAGGTATTCTTCGATGTCCGGATTTTTTGGACTTTGGACATCGTTATGGTAATTGTCTGTGTTCCTTGAGATATCTGATGGAGAGCCTTATTTGCAAGCAAAGATTTGTGATCCCAGCGATATGCTTAACTTCCAGCTCTTGTTATAGTGTAATAGGGATGATGACAAGGTCCAAGATTAGCGAATTTTGTTAATAAAATAAAGAAATCACGGTAAAAAATAAGTGTTCCCAAAATTTCAGCTTGATAGCATTTGTATTTTTTTTGTTATGCGCCTTCAAAGTTGGATAATCAAGTCGATTTTTTTTCAATTAAATTTCTTAATGTTTGTATACCATTCGATAACTTATGCAATTAAAAGCAACTTTTGTTATAAAACCACTTTCATAAACGGAATATTTAATATACCTACCGAACAAAATTCTCTCCCGATCTATACAAACTACGAAAGAGTGACGTCAGTCTTTCGTAGCACTTTGTATGGAGCGTTTCGGGCAGGTATATTTTATGAGATATTTGAAATTGTCATATCTTGGTGAATTTTTAACCTATCACAGTAATTCTTTCAGCGATGTTTCTATTTTTTAAGGGTCTTTCAATTACCAATAAGAAAAAAATAGTCATCATGCCTATTCTCAGTATTCAATGTTCAATCTTTACTCCTTAACCCATTAATTCCGAAGCGGCCGGATCCGGCCGCCACAGATTATACTGCAGTTATTCTGTCTACACCCAAGCGGCCGTATGTGGCCGCGCTCTTTCATTCGATCGAGTTACGTATTTCGTCGACTTAGAGACTACTTTTGTATGAAGAAGATTGGTTAGTTATAATCTATGGTACATTTGCCACATTCTGAATGCAAAATATTATACAATCTGTGGTCGACGAATATTTTTCAGTCATTAGAAAATCGTGAATTGTTTCGTGTGTGTTCTGTCATTTTGTGTGATTTGTGTGAAATAATAATTGGATTTATCGAATGTAAGTAGTAAAATAGTTTACTTTAATAGTATTTAGTAGTTTTAGATAATCATTTGCAAGAAATACATCGTAATAACTTGTGAAAGTTGAGAAAAAAGTTGTGTGTGTTATAAGTGTTTTGGACGGAATTTGCTTCATATAATTGTAAATTAATTACGTAAAAGGCTTATAGAAATTATTACACAACGTCTACATGACTATTTTATATCGATAGTATTTCTTATATTTCCAAAACAAAGAGTTAAAAGTCTACAGTTAACGGTCATATTCTGCCGGCCGCAGCCATTTTGAACTTTATTTGTAAAGCCATAATGACGAAGTTTGCTTGTGGTAATACGAAACGCATTTTTTTCGAGTGATATTTATAACCTGTTTTTGTAAACATCTCAAGCTGTGACGATAAATTATATAAACAAGGGTCTATTCTTGGATTCTGTCGTGTAGAATATAACAAAATATTAATTTATTTCATGTGAAATAGTCAGAAAAATATATTTCAAAATATATACTTCTAAAAAGAATATTAAATCAGACTAAATACTATATTATGATGGCTTGATTGATAGAAAATTTATTAGATATTATAAAATTCTTTACAAAAACATAAAATATGGTTTGGATGTAAAAATATTATATTATTTGTAAAAAGGGGGTAAGGCCGGGCGCCATTTTTTTTGCACATTCCATACACTACTCTTTTGCAAATATTTTTGCACATATAGAAGGGTTATAAACAAGGTCTTTCAATTTATTTTCCATTACCAAATTACTTGTACTTGATCAATATGTACTTGTAATTTTAATCGGTACAACGTGATCGAGGGTATCAAAGCGACCAACTCATACGTGCAACGTGACTCTCACAACACCATTACATCTACACAATACCAGCACACGTCGCCAGTTGCTACATCACTTTCACAATAATATCGCTATTATTATGTGCATTGTGCGGCGCTAGCACAATTACAGAATAAACATTTGCAAAATATCTTACCCATTTGCGGTCTTCCTCGATGATTCAATAACGAAATGATACAGACATTTACCGTTGCGTAAGATTTGCAAACGTTAGTGCGGTTGATAGCTCATTGTTAGTTAATAGTGATAGAGCTCTGTTGCAAATCATAAAGATAATGTGGACTCCTAATTGCAAATGCAATATTCGAATTTCAGCCAGCGAAATGTTTGGAAGAGTCGAGTTTTCAAAGTTTCTAAGCAAAACTAGTGCTAGGTTGAAAACTTTTTGAGTGCTTAAACTTTGTGTGGAATAATTTTTCAACTTCTGATTTATGAAGCGAATCTTTTAGCACAAAAGTACATTATTTAAATAGATCATTACTTTGTAAACTTCTCCATCTCATCTCTTTCTACACGCTTGGTTTAACCACTACATGTCGTTTCATAGTGGATTTAATGGACATCTGTCATTATATCTTAAAGTTTCTACTATTCTTTCTTATTGTCTACTGTGGCCATGTTACGCTGGGCATTTGTTTGTTCGTTTTTTACCGCATTTCCTCGGTATTTGGTAGTGTTGTGTAAAACACTTCATCTTCGTTTCCCACGACGAGAGCGTCCGTCACGTTTGTTTGCTGGTCGGTCGTCGCGCGTCGTCACGAGTTCACGACCGGTGATTGTTCACGCTTCCAGCGTTTGTGGCATCTGTCGCTTGTTGCTGGGTGGACCGCGACACTTCGTTAGGTGTATTTGCCTAGTTCATCACTTGTTTTAGTAGTGTATATCTGGAAATGAAATTGCTCGCTTACTGTTTGGACGACTTTTGGTTTAAAGTTTGGATCAATTTTGGTTTAGGTGGTTAAAGGTCTTATAACAAAACCCTTGGGTAATGAATACTCCTTGATTCGCCTTATTCTTTCAATGCTTAGTGATTTATCGTTAATAAACGTTACTTCCTCTTCTGAATAAAAAATACCGTGAAATAAAATACTTAACGTTCGTTTCATAATTTATTTGAAAAACTAACATGCAACTAAAATCGTTTTACAGTGTTCAACTACCCATACGTCTCTCGTATAAGTTAGCGGATTATTTTGTTTAACGTTTTCTATTAATTAGTCACGCGAGCGTTTTAAATTGAAATCATAGACCTACTCGCGTTAGAAAAATGCAACAATCCAATCTCGATTTAGTACTTACATATTGCGATTTGCGATTAAAACTGTGACACGAGTCCCATACAAAATATTGTCACGTTTTTATGGGGTTTTGTGCTTTGTACAGTTATCCTTTAGTATTGTTCGCATACGACTCGAGTGCGATATTCATACATGTTCTGAGAATTGAAACCTATAAGAAACTGCATTTTAAACATTTTCAGTTACAAGAATCGGCCTTCTGATAATAAATCTGTATCACGTGGTGGTGCGGAGTTTCCTTTCAATTCACCTCGTTCCACCGTTTGAATATTTAATTAGCGTTTAGAGGAGACGTGCTCGTTCAAGCTGAGAAAATAATTGGACATATATAACTACAGCAACTGCTGTCTTTCTACGGAAAAACTGTATTAAAGGTAGAGGAAGGAGGGAGACTGTAGTAAAGGTAAATAATTGCATTTAGGTATAAGGGCTGGAAACAGTTATATACTGGTCCATCAAAGCTTAGTTACACTAAACAGATTTCGCTAAGAGGTTCTAAAAATGTGTCCCACAAAGAGTGGGTGTGAGTGATTGATCACAAGTCGGGACAAGGAGCTATAAGGAAGTGAGTATAGGAACAGAAGTAAATAGTACGTATTGTAATTATTGTTGATTACATAAAATAATTTAATGCATTAAAAGATTTAATTGGTCGCACCGATTGTTCCGTACTAAACGGTAGTATCACGTTTTTTTGTATAAGAAAACCCAATGCAAACTGGCAAACTGCTAACCAAAGTACAAATCTGGGGGCACGGCAGGTGCCCCAGCCAAGCTTTTTAGCAAAGGCACGACCGTACCATACTTTTCTCGAAGCGGTTATTTCACACCCCCTTTATCTTCGATGTTAACAAAGCTAGGGATTTCAAATTTTGGTCACTAGGAGCAAGTATTAAAACTAGCTTAACCTCCAATTTACATGAAATTTCGATAAATAGTTTAGTAGTTACGGATAGTCAAAGTTACTACATTTTGTCACTGACTGACAGATCATCAAAATTCTAAGGTACTTCTAGCAGACTTAGAACCTTGAAATTTGGTACCCGGATAGGTCTTTATTCACAATAAAAGGAAAAATTATGAAACCGGCCAAGTGCGAGTCGGCCTGGCGTACATAGGGTTCCGTACCTTAAATTTGTATGGGGGGGCCCTTTAATAACAAGTTTATTTAATTTTTATTATTAATTATTAAAGTTAACATAAAATTGAGGGTTTCCTGAAATTTTCAAAAACCATAGGCTTACCATTATGGACATAGAGCAGAAATAGGGAAAAAAAATCGAAAAGAAAAGAAATCGTGATTGTTGTATGAGTATACCCTTTAATAATTTATTTTATTTTTATTAGACTATTCGCTTTTATGACGACATCAGAAATACATAATTTGTGAAAATCGCAACTATCTAGCTATTGCGGTTCTTGAGATCCAGCCTAGTGACATACGGATGTACGACGGACAGACAGCGAAGACTTATTAATAATAGGGCCCCGCTTCTGTGTGGGCAGGGAAACCTAAAAACTGAAATGGAAAAATAATAGTATAATACTTAAAGTAAGTATTAAATAAAATAAAATGTTTTTATGTTTGTAACTTTGCAAGAACAGTATGAGTTTCGACTGCATACTTGTTTGACGTACAAAAGGCTTTAAGTTAGTTATGAACTTAATGAAAATATGGTATTAATTGAATAAAAAATAATATTAACAACGTTAATAATGAAACAATAATTAAATTCGATTTAAATATTCTAAATGTAATCACTAATCACTAATCAGTACTGAGATATACGCTCCTTACTTGCTCGATATAATATTATGGGAGTTTTAAGTTATCGCATGAAATAAGGTGTGCTCCTTTCCTGCGAAGAACGTCGAGACGCTTACAAGTGCTGCTATGTATTCAACGGAAATGCTAAAAATGACCACCTTCAAGTATTAGCTTAAGAGTCAATTACATATTATGAACTCAGAAGTATTTACGTTACTTTCTCCACCTATAGAACTAACGAAGCCTCAAAGAAAAAATATAAAGGAGATAGGGAGGGTGCCAAGCTAAGTACACACAAGTTATAACGTGACCTGAAAAGAAAAGAAAAAAAAAACACCTTCAAAAAAAGAAATGAAATCCCGCCAAAACATGAAATGTAAAAGGAGCCAAGCAAAATATTGCATAGCTATTCAATTCAATACTACTGCCGTAAAAAGTTTTCAGATCACATTCAAGCCAGGCCTTCAACTTATTTTGTAATTTAAATCAACATTCACTAAATGTATCAATAGATTTCTTTATTTTATAATTATTATAGTGGCTTGGCAATGAGCACTAGAGAAATAATCAGCTACTAATTGGATTTATTGGGTACCATCAGCCACATGCGTCGTTACATATTAAAACACTTTACGCTTGCCGTCTCTGTGTAAGTATGAACTGGCTGGAAATGGCTTGGCTTGAATGTGATCTGAAAACTTTTTACGACAGTAGTATTGAATTGAAAAGCTTTGCAATATTTTGCTTGGCTCCTTTTACATTTCATGTTTTGGTGGGATGCTTCTTTATTGAAATGCCTGGATTAAGTGGTAATGTGCCTCCAGTTAGAGAGAAATTCGACTCTTGAATAGTTGTAACTATAGTTGCTTGTCAGTTGTCTCTGTCGCAAGCTCCAGAAAATATTGGTATCTAGGTTCCAAAATCTCTCTCTATCTGATAACCGGACTTTAGTATGTAATTATTACCCTTAGGCCTTAATCGATATAAGTGCATGCAGCAATATAAAATAGCTCGTAGAACGGTATGTTAACCTTCTGCTCTGCTAGTCGATTCAAAGCTATTTTACCCCTGCCAGCAACTTTATAGCAACAACATAAGGGCCATTCTCGTAGAAACTCCATGGCAAAATGAACGATGTCTGAGTACCTATACCGCAACCAGCCGCCCCAGTGACCCGCCTGTCACGTGCTGGAGGTGAACATTTTCCCAAGCCGCTCTCCTACGCGATAACGCGAACATTACCGTGTACTCTATTTCTCGTAGGTAGCTAGATGCTAGTACTGTTATCTGGCGTCATATTGGATAATACGAAGATTATGTCTACAGGAATCAGACGATTTTAGGATGAAAACTGTTTAAGCGCTAAAACACATGCTGAATGCTGATACTCTCTACCAGTAGGTATTTCTTTTAGATTTTCGAGTTAGCCTCTTTATGAGATGAGCTCTGATTTCTGAAGGGAAACTTTAACTGTTTCGATAACTTTGCCAATTAAGAAGTTCCATTGACCTTATCTCGATGCGCTTATTTAGAAAACTTCGTACAAATACCGAACACGTGTTTATAACCGAATAGACGCTTAATTATTGCTATTGAACTGGCATATTCTACTACATTTTTGTACCTACAACATCCAAAGATAATTTTATTCCACGACACAATATGTAATAGTTTGCAGGTGCAAGCATAGGTACACAGGGGCGGACGAGTCACCTTCACCTTCAAAGCCGTCTGTATCAAATTTACTTGTCGTAAACGGGATTTCGGTGCGTTGTTTGTGATAAATATTTAAACTGTCTTGTGTGCGATGTAGACATTCGGTTGGCTACATGTTTGCGAGCGATCGTTACGATATTTTATCGAAAATTTGCTTCATGGGTGATGGGGGTTTCTTATGTCGGATGGTTTTAAAGAAACCAGAGGGCTTAGCCAACTCCTTACAAATCGGCGATCAAAATGTATGGAATTGAAATGTCATGACTCATGAGTCTTTTTGGCGATTTTATAAAGAAGATATTAAAAATGTGTTGGCTATTAATTTTGCGATGGATAGAAACGATCGACCGCAAACGAGCCGCTCTTAGACCTACGTTTTAAATCGATATCTTCCTAAGCTGCTCTAGCGTCAGGCTTTCAATGTCACCCCAGCAATTTTCATGTCGAAGCGCACGTAGGCGTTGCGTTGCGCCGAAGCTCGGGGGTGGAAGCTCCGGACGTGCGGAATATGAATAGAAAATATTGAAATTTAAGACTTAGGAATTTGAAATTCAAATTGTGGTTCAAGTTTTGATCCATCATTTTTGTTGTAATAAATGAGGGAAGGATTTACTTGACCTTAGATCATCTAATTACAAAAGATTAATATTATTTCCATATTTCCATATTTTGATAATTATTTACTATGTAACACTTCTTCAATGTTAAATCTTTTGAGGACCCAGTTTTTTTTTTATCATTACATTTATCATTACATCTTACATGCCTGATATTTAGAAGCTGTAAAATTTTATAGTGATCTTTGCGTGTAAATGTTACGGGCTAAGTGGCAGCTCTCGTCGCTGAAATAGAGACGTTTTGCCCGCGATAAACATTTTATGCTTTAATCATTTTCGGCGAAGCACTGAAGTTCATTGGCTTATTACTACAATGCTCTCCCAATTATTATGGTTTGTTTATTAAAATCAGCAAAATTACATTCAGCGTCGGCTTTCTGTTTATGGATTATGCTTATTTGAAATGTTTCGTTTATTGCACTTTTTATCAATTCATATTTTTGCGACTGCCTAGCCTGGTAGAGGATGTTTGCAAATCAAGATCTGTACTTCTGCTTCTGATTGCAGTAAATACAATAATTAGGTCGTGTGTTTTCTCTATTAAATGGCGTATTGCGTGCTACCAGTATCTAGATTGTAGGCAGCAGTTCTAATCTAGGTATCTTGACCCGCCGCTAACCGGCCTTATCCGCCGCGCGGAGGCCACCGATCACAAACAATTGCACCATGCTCGCTGATCGGAATCACAATAGTCAAGGATGTATTTGCGTAATGTTTTGTCCTGTAACCTGTTTACTAGTGGTTTTCCTTCTCGATCTTGAATCTTGATCGTGGCCAGACTGTCTCGAGTTGGGACAAGCCATTAGCCAAGGATTAATGGTTGCGTAATGTTGGCAATGTCCTGTTACCGGTTTTCTAGTTTATTGATTTTTTTTTCCTTTAATTGACTTACTTAACATGATCTTAAGTTACTGTTTTATCTCGCTGACTAGACACAGAATGTAAAAAAATTAACTTTTCTTAGGATGTTAGGTAGGTTCCTTCAGAAATTAAGATGCTTAGTGTTTTCGTTGTTTGGTAGATTACAGAGCTATTTGATGGTGAAGAATTAGCTTAGAATCTACCTCGAATTATTGGCGTGGTTGGTGATTACGAGCGCCACATTAGAAATGTTTGCTTCATTTGTCACTCCAGTAAGAGTTAATTTGGATATTAATTCCTATGAACGTAGCCCTTGTTTTTGTGCCATAAAGGTGGTCTCATAAGTAACATAATGCTGAACAATAAGAAGCATGGTTCAGTAGAATGGTGTCGTGTAATCGGTGTCATTAACAGCGAGTGCAACATTCCATAACAGTGCGCGACCGGCGACAGGCGACACGCTGCGCCCGATACCCGTATTCATGTTGATAAAGTACTACATTTATACTTTTGTTTGTACCTAAAAGACATACATTGTCACTCTCTACCTTGTATCCGCAAATTATTATTAATATGGTTAACCGATGTCCAGACAGCGAATCGAGGCACAAAACTTATATACTTACAAATTTTTATACAAAGTTTTGTAAATTTGAAAAAAAATTTGAAATGTCAAAATTTCTGTGGCATTGGCCACAGAAATTTTGACATTTCAAATTTGCACCATGGTGACATTGGTCACCATGGTGCATTATAGCTTTTTTCGCGACTTCGCTAAAATTGGTAGCATTTTTACCTCCTTGGGTTGGCACTACGTGTGAGAAGTTTAAACTTGATAGCTCTAATCTGTGCAGTGATCTATCAGATCTGAAATACCTATTAAAAATATTTCTGACCATTAAAACCCACTCAAAAATCGAGACTTCTTTCTCTCAGATATGTTGCTATCTTCCTTTTTAAAATAAAGTTTCTAACAGAGCATTAGTTCTAATATATTTTATTTATAGCCACCGCGTGGGCGGACGAGATGAGCACGTTATTCACTTTTTTAATATTGTAGAGAAAACGTACACAATACGATAAAAGTTCAGAGCTTTTATTGTGAAAAATATCGAGATTCTAAAGCGACGTTTTGTGACGATATATTCAGTCTGTGATTATGTTCAGACCCTCTGAGAGTTAGTGACAATCTTTTTCTGAGCAAAATCTTTAAATATTTCTAAATAGAGTTATTAGGCTCTCAACGTTTTCCCTTGATAGATGGCATCACGCACGTATAGAGGAGCATAATATTTGTATTTAATTGCCTATTAAGAAATCGGCGTGGGTTATACAATCATGAGCATCCATCATTGTATCAATATCAGAAAACTTTTACCCCGAGAAAAAAAATTCACTCGTAAGTATTTTTTTATACTTTAACCGGTTCTGGTGATTGAGAAATCAACCCTGATCATTATTGAAATTCATTCCGATTGCTCTTGCGAGATCACACGTTTCATGTCTGTAATTTGATAATTACTAATTGTTCTGTAATAACCAATAACAACTTAATTGTTAGTTTATGTATCGCGGCCGAGGCGGGCTGAGACGTGATCGGTGACCGTGCTAGAGCTGGCCATTTAGCCGAAACTTTTTCGTTTTCGCTTCGTTATAGAATCGCCGATCAATAAGACGAGTCGAACGTCAACGTCATATTATTAACGAACGCTTATGTCAATTCCATACATTTTCATCGGCGATTCTATAACGAAGCGAAAACGAAAACATTTTGGCACACCCCCGAGGCCATTTAGCCGAATTTTTTTCGTTTTCGCTTCGTTATAGAATCGCCGATCAAAATGTATGGAATTTACATAAGACAAGTCGAACGACAACGTCATATTAACGAACGCTTATGTCAATTCCATACATTTTCATCGGCGATTCTACAACGAAACGAAAACATTTTGGCACACCCCCCCTGGTCTGTTGGCACTTTCGGCGTGTCAATCTCGAATACCGTTCGTGAGAACACGAACGGTATTGTACGAAATCGTTTCGCAGGCTGTTGGTAAAAAGTTAGTGGTTTCTACTTGGACAAGTAGCAATAGTAGCTGGGTTAGGTTAGGCAAGGTTTAGAATTATCGAAGGTGCAGTTGTCTGTAGCAGTTTTAGTGTTTCGACTCCGTTTGTGTTGGTGAAGCTGTAGGTTCGAAATTTCTTGTGTTAATTTAGAAATGCAATGGACATTGCCGGTAAATCCTCGAAAAATTAAATTTTATTTATGACTCCTAACTTTCAAACCACATTTGACTGAGCAGGCTACGGTGAAGTAAGGTGCAGTGAAGCATGAGTACGTAATCACAACATTGAACATTATCGGCATAAAAATCCAAATGTCAAAACTTATGACGTTCGTTAACGTTATCATTATTCATTACATGAGTCGTACTCACTGGACCCTGCCTCCTCGCAGACCGTTTAAATTAAAGATTTTAATTTTCGCAAATTGTAAGGCATAGTAGACCAGGACCAATACCTTCAAAAATAATGAAAAGTGAAAAAAATCACAGTAGAATACCTTCAAAAATAATGAAAAGTGAAAAAAAAATCACAGTAGAATGAAACCCATTACAAAAGGAGGAGAATATTATAAAAATTAAAGGGAAAAATAATTTACGGGCGATCTGAGTTAGGGAAAAGTGTGGGGGGAGGTTTTAAGGGGGAAAAACGGTTTATCTCGATTTCTGGTAAAACTAATATTCCTATGAAAAAATTATTGGTCCTGGTCTATAGGTTGGCACCGCGACGCAGCTAAGCCCGCCCCGGCCCGGGCTCGGTGACGTCACGCCCGGGGTTCCCTGAGCTGAGTCACGCGTGGGGGAGCTCGTGTAATGGCGTCATCTCGCTGCCTGCCCTTAAAAGATCGACTTTACCCTTTAACCTGCTAGTACTTTGATGATAACGAATGTTGGCTGGGAATTGGAGTCTTGTTCCATGGAAACCTTCAAGAAGAGAGCGTATTCCTTCTTAAAAGGCCGGCAACGCGCCTGCAGCTCTTCTGGTGTTGCGAGTGTCAATGGGCGACGGTAGTTGCTTACTATCAGGTGACCCGTTTGCTCGTTTGTCCCTTTATATAATATAAAAAAAAAGAAATCTAAAGTTGGTAAAGCTATTATGAAAGTACATACGGCAGTTTCGTTAACAAAATTAGAATAATGTATGGGATTTGACATAGAGTATTGCAAACGCCCCGCTCTGTTAAGTCATATACATTTTTGATGACCACTTAGCTATCGAAATTATCGAATTCAAGTGGTTTAGTTTCAAATGTTTGCCTGTGCTAAGAAAATTGTGGTGCTGGTGAATCTACATGGACGTGGACATTATCCCGATTATGCAATCCGATAAGGACCGGCTAATCAAGACTGCAGTAGTCGCTAATAGAAAATGTATAGTTTATAATCTATTATAATATAATAAGGCGCCAAAGAGACCATAAAAACTTTGATAGAGTGGTATAGCCGTCATACGGTTTGTGTAAAGTGTCGACCGACGAGGAAATTTCACGGTAATTGGCCAACGGCTGTCATGCGACGGTAATTCGGTATTGTATAACGCCGAGGTGTCGTTTCGTCAGCCTGTCCCGCTATTTGTGTATCGGACCGTCGACGTGTCACATACAAGAACTCGCAGCTAGATAGTGGAAGACAGCTTGAAGAGTGAGTTGGTTTTATTGTGGACGCGTTTTAGGCATTTTTTTACAGAGATATAATAGAAGTTTGATCGTTGACGGTTTAGAGTCGAGTTTGTGGTGAACGCTTTTCAGCTATTCTATGTCTTCGGCCATGATAGATAACAACGGCTTCCACCATGATAATGAAGTCTTCTATAGCCTGTACGATAGACGTTGATTATAGGTAATATTGAAGAAGGTGCCCCTCTACAATGTCCATTACTGGCCAACGTACTCAACGTAGGCCGCATTATTATTGTCCAAACCAAAAGAAATGTCACATAACTTTCGTATAAAAAGGTCTACATTTGTATTAAATTTTGTGTATCTACATAATATGGTGGTACGTCGATGTATCAGCCAGTTTTGTACGGCATGCAGTTGACTCACGGTCTGCCCACGAACTTTATTTTCGGCCGAATGTAACTGCTTGACCGTTTTTGGACGTTTGCCGTAACGTCGCCCTTGTGTATGGTAGTATTGATGTCTTTACAGACTTTGTATGAGTCAGATATTCGAATATACTCTCACGATAACCATCTAAACTTCATGTTGTATGACACGATTTCATTACGAATACAGGCAGAGGCGGACTAGTTTATGTGGAAGTGATGTATGTTTTATTAATGAATTGATGATACATGGAAAGATTTGGCTAAGAGTGGACCGAATACGATACTTCCTACTCCTACATTCTTCTGGTTAATTCTTTGCGCGTCCTAACTCAAGACAATTTAAGTTTTTTAGGTTCTCTGAAATTATATCAAGTCGAGTTGCAGTGAAAATGTGTGGTGCTTAGTGGGCCAATGCCTGTTAAAAAGGAAACAAAAATACCCTTAGCAATCTCGTGCTTCTGCTCCCTTTATTGTATCATGATTCATGACTGAGTGTCGCCGCACTTGGGCCACACGCTACAGCCGCAAACGCCGTTTTAAATAAGTATATTGTCGTAAAGTGAATCGTTGTAGCGTGTGGCGGCCACCGGCGTAAAAATATGTATGAAGAATGCAAAAGATTCGCTAAAGCCTATTAGTTGCAAAGTGGTCGCTGGTTGCAAATAAGTCAGCTCTGAACCTATGTAACACTTTTATACCCAGCAACATTCAGGCCCGCTTGCGCTAGTCGGGGTTAACCCTGGGTTAAACTTAGTTTATCCCTCGATCATCGCACTTATGAAGAAAATGCGTGATATTTTAACACTGGGTAGCAATACAAGCTTACAAAGATTTTGTACCTTTGAAGTGGGAAGTTGCATTTTCTTCCCTTGCTATAAGTGCGGAGCGTACGGCCAAAGTACAATAGAGCGGCCTCCACTATTCATAGAACTTGTACAAGTGCCACCGTTCTAAATCGATTACGGGTTTAACGCATTCACTCAATCTTATTTGCATTCTGATCTCTTAATCCACATCGGTAAATAATCGAAATATTATGTACATATAGCCTTAATCGGTAAGGAAGTGTGTATAATTTATATTGTTAAATTTTCGGGACCTGCCTAATGCCTATAGGTGCCTAAACCTAATTTTTCACTTCGTTTAGGCACCTATCTAAACTTCTTGCTTGTCCCATTGCATTGTTCAGAATTAAAACTGACTATTCAGAATGATTGCAATTTAACGTAGCAACTAGTTCACAGAGTTCATTAGTGAATGCAGTATTGAAAGTAGATTATAGCCGGGTTAAACAAACATGACAACAAACAACTCGTTGTAGAATATTTTTGATGGATAATACAATAGATACGCATTGTTTAAAGGTGTCACTGTGGCTGATACAGCGTCAAAACAATGCCATCCTTTCCTAAGCTTTTATATAATGCGACGTAAACAACTCGCTAGCCTTTATATAACGCTGTAAACATTACCGCCATTAGCAGAAGCTGTCAGATGTGTCGGCCACAAGAGCTTGGTGTCGGAGGACAGGCGCCGCAGGAGTCCGACGGACGCAACGTGAGAGGCTGTGCTGGATATAGACAGGGCTTTATTGGAATTTACCTTTGTAATAATGATATTTTGTATCGTTTAAGCGAGGGAATATCGTGTAAGCAAGCCAATGTTATGCAGAGAATGAAGGAACAACATAGTAAAAGGATAAAAACATCATGGAAAAAATCGGCCAAGTGCGAGTCGGACTCGCGCACGAAGGGTTCCGTACCGTTATAGAGCAAAAATAGGCCAAAAATTATTTTTTGTATGGAAGCCCCCTTAAATTTTTATTTTATTTAAATATTATTATTATTTATTAAAGTACACATATATTTAAGGTCTTTGTGCAAATTTCAAGTGCCTACCTGTTGCCATTATTGATATGGCCGAAAAAATCACGTTTGTTGTATGGCAGCCCCCCTTAAAAATATTAATATTGCTTTGTTTTTAATATTTGTTGTTATAGTGGTGTGGCGGTACCCACAACTCGCCTAACATTCTTGCATCGCGCTATCGAAGTTTTCTAAGCGCGGCGGTATATATGTCGCAGGGAAAAGAGGATATCAGGGATTTCACGATATCCCTAGGGATATCACGAACTCCCGGTAGATGCCGAATATTCTTGTTTGTTACGTCTTCTTACTAAAAATATCTAGTGATATGTCATTTCACTAAACTAAATCTAGTGAAACGTCAGAAAAACGGACACCACTGAATAAAAATCAAGCCACGCTCTAGTAGAGCAAGCGAGAGAAATGCACACGGATATATACAAATACACACGGCCCACGGGTACTTTGATAGGATCATCTAACATCTGAATCTGACAAGTAAGATGTTATATGATCCATGCGTCGGATGGGCATGTAAAAAGTCGGTCCTGCGCCTGATCTCTCGCCGGTCGTGTCAGTCTTCCGTCCCACAGGGTTATGCGATGCTTCATCTCTATTGACCCTAACATGACATACATTTTTTCTCGTGTAGATCGACATAATATCAAAAAATGATTTTGACATTATGTCGTTATCGACAATATTATAACTACACACGAGAGTGAGATATCTCGAGATTTTCTCGTTTGCGCATCTTAGGCCGGCTGGTTTCAAGAAACCGGCCACCGTCACCAAAACCAGAATGGGAGTTATTATTATTATTATCACACGTGTAATGCAACTACAGCAGATCTGATTATCTCTGAATCATACAGTTGAAACTGAGGGCTTACCAACTGAGGGTTCTTCATCAGATACTTCAGACCTTTGATTTTTGACGTCAAATGAAGCGGCCGACCAAGTTGAATATTTTTTGTAAAGGTGGCATGTCGATCTCTAGTTTGGTTAGGCTTTTGTGCAGGTACAAGTACTTGAGGTACTCCAGCTCTTCGATTATCCTAGTTTTTACGGTTCCGTACCCAAAGGGTTAGTCTGTCTGCCTGTCTCCAGGCCAGACGAGCCGCGCCAGCTCGAGCGACGCATTTGTTTCACTCCCACTAGTGCCCGTGTCATGTGTGGGAACTAGAGCGAGCGAGAGAAATGAGTGGTTCGATTTTTATTCGGCGGTATCCGCGTTTCTGACATTTCACTAGATTTAGTTTAGTGAAATGACATATCACTAGATATTTTTAGTAAGAAGACGTAACAAACAAGAATATTCGGCATCTACCGGGAGTTCGTGTTATCCCTAGGGATATCGTAAAATCCCTGATATCCTCTTTTCCTGCGACATATATACGACAGCTGAAATGTATCACGTGGGCTTCGGCCTGACCGAGCATACCACCTCGCTCGGTCGGAAGATCTTCCTTTGGCCGCCACGCATTATTTCCCACAGTGGCAACAGAGATACACAATCTGTGAAAATTTCAGATGTCTAGCTATAGCGGTTCTTGAGATACAACCTGGCGACAGACAGACAGACAGACAGACAGACAGACAGACAGACGGACAGACAACGAAGTCTTAGTAATAGGGTTCCGTTTTTACCCTTTGGGTACGGAACCCTAAAAACGGTTAATGGCAATTTGTTAGAGCCTGCTGACCGGTTGCAAGGCATCGTTTCAGCTTCTTTGAAGTTCCGAGTCTGCTTTATACATAGGACCTGGACTATCTTTAAGGAATATTATAATTATTTTCAATACCAGTAATATCCCCACTTTATCCTTATAGAAATGCTGCAAATAACTTCGCATAAGTCCACATATTTGTACGGATATTTCCATTAATTACGGTAACGTCTACGTCCGAGAATATCCCCGTCGTGTTGGGTGCGGATTGGTTTATGGAAACTGGTATTCTAATCACTTCCGTGAGACAACTTGCTGGTTGCCTACCAGCTACAAAGTTGCACATACTGCAAATATGGATGTTATAGGAGGTGGAAGTTGGAACCTATAGTTAGAGGTGTACAGGTAGTCATAGTTTATTTTTTCTTAAGAAAGTTTTCTTTAAGTTTTAAGTTTAGCTTAAACTTAAAACGCTAATGCTTGGCTGAATACATTTTTGACATTTTATCTTTAAATGCTTTAAAAAAAAATATAATCATTAATCAGGATGCAAACGTGCAACCGCCACATTCTCCTGTAGCAAGTGAAAAAACCCAGACATCCGCGGCGTGGGATGCTTTGCAGATGTGATACATGTGAGCGAGGAGCGAATCCCCTTTCCCCGGCTGAATTTAAAAAGCGTGGGGGATAGGGATTTGGTAGCTTACAGCGATTTCTGATGATTAATCTTCTTTACATAAGTCGCTCATGCCCGCTTCGATGTTTAAGCTACTCGTCTATCGACGCATTTAAACCTAATTTCCTAGTTTAGAGCTATAAATAAATAAATAAAATAAAATATGTTTATTTCAGGCTTGAACCCATAAAAAATATTAGTAAATTTGTTAGTAATAATCCATTTAGTTAGTATTATTAGTATATTTTATTATATAGTAGAATGTAATGTTTACTTTAGGCCCAGTGCTACCTCCACCCAGTGCCTTTGAATAGGGCAATCTGGTTTACAAGCAATCATTTTTAGGATGCTGTGCCGAGATTTGCGAACACGTTGCAGCAGAGAGACGGCTTTTTCCCGCATGATAGCGTGAAAGTCATCAGTACGGGCCAACTATACTATATATAATATATATATATATATATATATATATATATATATGGGCTATACAAGACAACTTTTTTCAAAAACTACCACTGATTTCACGAAAAAATAACCAGAGATATTTGTCTTATGTAACGTTATTTAACGTCAAAGTGTTGGTAATGTGTTTTGTTGTCCTCGGGGGTCTAAACTCTAACCTTTTCCTGGGCGTGGGAGTCCAAATTACCGCCTCCCGACCTCGTGGAGCGGGGGCCGGGGCGGTCGGCCTTGTGCGCGAAGGCTGTAATACGATGCCCTCACTTGTTTCCTCACTGAGGTAAGGACATTATCTACTCTAGGATCGGAGTTACGTGATCCATGTAAGTATAATATATTATAGTGGAAAAGGTATTACTAATGAGACATGGAGCTGACAATAATTTATAATATGGGTATTTTTAAAAGACTATTTAAATTAAAAAGAAAAATAATTTCAATGACAGAAAATTTGTATGCCCTACAATCTACATAGTACATAAATGATTTGATAAACAGTCATCGGTCATAAAATCGTAGATGTATGTTATTTTATGACTAACAAATCTAATTACCTACTTGTGAAGTCGCATCTTACAATAATTGGCTCATCAATTTTTATGAAGCACTCTGTATACCTCTTCATTATAGTTGATAGCTTTTCCATTAGTTGCAAACGAAATGATATCCGAATGTATTTTAAAGGGATTGTTCACAGCGGTGTACGGGCGACCAAATGGATTACAACACAAAACAAAGTTAACGCTCAAATAGGATTTGCGGGAATTTATTCACGATATTCCAGTGTTTACAGTTTTATTATCGGGTAAAATATTCAGTGTTGCCAGTAACTATTAAAATTGAGTTTGGCAATACACATCCCATAGATTTTAGGTCTTAATGAGCACAACAAACCGATTGTGTCTAAATATTGGCACCAAGTAGAAAATCACGTGCACGAACTACAAAGGCTTCATATTGCTGTTTTTGAAAAGTTTTTACAAATTCGCCGATTCTTTTATTTTGATGTAACGACAAATCCATCTTTTGTACTTGATTGATTGATTGTCAGATCCAGTCTAGCAGGCATTTGAACTGTAGAGATCAACTACGATAACATGGCGCGCCCCTCCAAATGACTGTTTCAATATGTGTAGTCACATCCTAATGAAAGAATTTGTATGTCGTAAGTATTCAACCAATCACAGTACACGTAAGAATAAGAATAAGAATAATAAGAATAAGAATGGATTTATTTTTAGCATCACACAATACATTATAATATAAGTCTAATATCCTATAATATCAAAATTAATATACTATTTAATGCTGTGTGACGCCAAAAATTGGCCCCAGCTCAGCAAACGCAGCAAGCAAGCCTGCTGCACTGATATTCTGCGGAGGCCAATGAGTGGCTTCACAACGCTACTAAACTAAACACAAGATTTACGGGAAAAAAAAACAATAATAAAAGTGACAGGAACTAATTAACTAACTAATTAATACAACAATTAATTACAAATTATTACAAATTATTACAATCTACAGACCGAGTACAGGTGTTGTTGTCTTTAACTTTGAAAAGAGAGAGAGAAGAAAAAAAAAACAAATTTGACAAGTAAAAAAATAAAAAACTTAAAATGGTGGTTTGACGTCTGCGTTACTGAAACGTGGTTTCTGACGTGGCAATAATGGAAAATCCAAATAGCAATACATGAAATAAATAAACAAATTACGTGTAAATTTATATATGAAAGGTCTTGAGCAGTTCCAAGTGAAGTGGTTATACGTACAGGACACCGGGAAAACGCAACTAGCCATTATGGGATATTGTTATGTGCCTGACGCCGTTCGACAACCTTCACTACAAGCCAGTGGTGCATACACCTCAGGTATTTACCATTGTCTGTTGAATTGAAAGTAGGTGACGTCTGTAATGTAAACTAAAGGTTTTTTTGGTTTTTTTGGTTATTTTGGTAATATTTCAGTTAATGTCATTACCAAGATTTGTTAATCAACTAATCATAACTAGCCTACCGCGCAAGACAACGCACTTCAAACGTTTTGACAACGCACTTCAAAGGTTTTGAATTTTGGAGGGTCGCGCCGTGTTATCGTAATTGATGTTTAGAATTGTGGTAAATATTGGTACAAACAAAATTAATGCAAAGTCATCTCCCAATAGATGCATCATGCAAGCATAGATAAAGAGCGATTGTAGTCCACGATGAAGTGTCAAGTGGGAGGGCGATGGTCTATGAACAGTCTGCGGACCCTCCCATCCTTGACACGCTAGCACGGAGTCAAGCTGTTAAACCCTCGAGTCTCAAGTATCGATAAACATATATCACTTGAGGTTAAGTGTCATAATGCAATGCTAAAATTTCTAAGTTGTTGAAAAGAAAATTGTTGTTCTGGTTCAAACTACATTTTTTCCGCCGTAATGTTGAAAAGGTTGCGAATTACTGTGAATGTTTGCTTTTAAAATTTGGTCGAATCACAATTAAAAACTTTGTATCTTCATACAATTGGGCAGAATATGTTTACACGTCGGGTTCTTTTTAGATGACCATGCATGCATTGAAGTAGGGTTTCAAATAGTTTTGGTCGATTTGTCCTGAGTTTTGTTTGCGTATGAATTTTCTTCAAGTGTTTGTTTCTTCCGCTGGAATCTGAATCTTTTGCTAAAATGTAGCATGCTGCATGATGTGTAATAACATTGTATGTAATGGTTAACTATACTGTGCATGAGTTGCGTCTATACTAGCTGTCCGCAGCGCACATCGCTGCGGGGAGATTCCAAGACGCGACATCGTTACTGAGCGGTCAGAATGCGTCAGCGTGACCATCGCGCTGACCACAATGTTCACTCAGGACAAACGGACAACATCATAAAATATAATATTATCATTATATCAGAGTTAGTAGTTTGTTGTTATCTATTGAAAAAATATTTTATAGGACGTTGTCTTTTAACCAGAATTTGGGGTTAACCGTATCAAATTATTCATTTTCTCATCAAAGCTAACATTTTCCTTTTGACGCAGATCTCGTTATTTTCCGACGAATATTTTACGCAAAAATGTCGCGCGGATTAGAAAAACAAGATTCAGCGTTGTGGTTATTTTCATGTCGCGACGTTTTCGTGTCACAGTTATAATTACTGACGTGTGCGCCGACCGTCGAGCTCGTCACGCGGGGTACGCTCACGATACTGAAATGCCTTATTTGTGTGACTTTAATTTATAGTGAGGATAATAAGGAGAAAAAAATAAAAAGAAGAAATGTAGAGAAAGATAAGGTCAAACGACAGGTTTAATTTAACCGATACCGTCTTAATGAACATCCAAACACCACATAGCTAAACAACAGACAGATGGTGCAGAAAGTAGAGGATTAGGAGTGGCCTGCAAAGCCCATTACTAAGATTTTAAAATGGCCTATGGGCATAACCAAAGAAGTAATAGCCCATAACCAAAGACGCAATTATTATGCTTTACTTTAACGTTTTTTTCAATTCATCGTTAAAATAGTGCATGTCCATGCGATGCATTCGTTTTATGCTGACTGGATATGGAAAACCTTGATGCGTCTGCACCTTGCCTTAGCCTACATGCGGAGTTTAGTGACCTGTGTAGAAATGTAGGTAAAATCGTACCGTGGTCGGACGGCGTCAATGTCGGACAGACAAAGTGGCACGAGGTAATGCCAGTCTCCACTCCAATCGCGTTAATTGTGATTAGATTGTGTAAAGAATAAAAGAATATATTATTGATTGAGGCTTTTGTTGTTGCCCAAAGTAGAAACATGCCTCTAACTCTACAGTAAAGCTTGACTAATTTCGTGACACATGCTTGTTTGGCTATAGCCCAGTTTACGCAAACATGTTTTTGGGGTAGTATTGATATTAATAATGATAAGCTTTCAAATGAAGTCGGTATAGAGACTCTATATTATACACTACATTATGGATCGTACTTTTAAAACTACAAATATGCTTTTGTTATAGGCATGCTCTGTTGTTAAGGATCCTCGCATCGTTTGTAAAATAAAGATATTATACAGCCATTACTCTTACCTATAAAAGGTAGACGCAAGTGTCTGTATAACATGAAGATCACACATCCATGTCTTACTCATGTGGGACGTAGGTGCAAGAGTCTGTATGCATTTACCGCTTCAGGCAATCTAAAACGTGATTTTGTTTCAGGAGAGGTGGAGTACACACGGGGCGGAGCGCTGTGTGGTGGGCGAGGCGCGCGCGTGCGATGCGTGTCGGGCCCGCGTGCTGCTGTCTGCCCTCGTGCGCGCACCACGCCGCTCCCACACACTACACACTAAAGGTACGTGACAACTGACACGTATTGGTACCTACGAGTCACTAGTGGGGATCCCTGTTAGGTTTTTTGTAGGATCCCCCACCTAACGGGATCACCTAACGGGATACATCAACAAAATCACCTTAGAATAGGTGTTGGTGACATAATGATTTGCAGATTCTGGGAGGAAAAGGACGAGACACCTCCCCACATTCTTGACTGTAGTCTGTAGCTTTTTTGTGCTGAAGAAACTGTTTTTTGTTGGAATTCTGTTAAAAATTGGGAATTATCTTTGTCGCCAGTCGTGCGGTTTTTGAACTGAAGTTAATTCTCATGTTCCTCATGTTCCTCAATCGTCATTGATTTGGTGGTTTACTCGTGTCTGGCCGCTGCTTAGGCCGGTATAAATAGTTAGTAATCAAGATGCATCTCGGTCTCAAGACACGGTTCAGACTCTGTGATTTGGCTGTCAAAATTTGGACCAATCGTGAGACGAACCGCGTCTTGAGACCGAGATGCGTCTTGAGTAAATATTTATACCGGCTGTAGTCTATGCAAATTAGGCTGTAGTTAGCTACGATAGAAATAATAGAACACAAGTTCTCTATCGAAATCGTTAAGAGCCCGTCCTCTCTTTTCTACTGCTCTCTTCACACTCACGCCCGTCTTTCATATGCCAGGTGAAAAAGGACGATCGCCAAGTTAGCGGGCAGATAGAGGTTTTCTGTTTTTAAATGGTTTCTTATATTGAAATGGTAAAAAGTAATTCCAACACTTTATAGACGACTTTCTCAACAGTACATTGTATTTTTTCATACCGTTAAGACGTCAATGCAATCCATAAAAAGGTGATATTCTAAACCTTTTACAGCAAAAATCACAAAACTGTCGCGGGTTTGAGTTGGATTATTTAAAGATACTTTAAAAAAAATCTAGCTCCAACACTATATTATAATTGAAATGATCTTACATGTTGTGCATTAAAACTTATAGAAATACTGTATTTTATCTGTTAAATCACGTCTGTTAAATGAGCGAAATCGGCAAAATTTCGTATACGGACTCTTAAGTCTACTAAATATAATATATAGGAAGTAAACAGCTGTTTTCGAGTTGTTGTTTTGAGTAGGCTGGTAATTTAGTACCGAAATTTCGCAGTTACTGTGTAAACAGCTTAGGGTTCATTTAGCTATTTAGAGCATTATTGTAGCAAAATATGTTTTTGCATTTCGAATACCATGTTTTTAGATGCAACACCTGGTCAGAATTAAGCCCTGTAGTTACTCAAAATGTAATAACAAATTAAGTACTTTATGACAGTTTACAGTTAACAAACAAACATTAGACTTTCACTACTCTCCATGTATTGTTCTGTACAACAAAGGTGTAACTTATGATGGCTAATTGTGATATTTTTCAAAGCGGTGTTTCACCGAACCGTTACAATAGGTTAATGGTGGATCTATTAGTTACATTACCGGTAAAGGCTACTGATGGTAACACTTTTGGTTTTATTTATCTGTATAACAACCCGACCGATTTCAGTAGTCTATTTAAATAAAAAATATTTATACAAATGGTTTAATAAGTTCCGGGTGATTTGATCGTAAAAGATTGTGGTTGTGAATGGGCTGATGGATCTAAATTTTAATCGAACGGAATTAGGAGTTTCATAAGTTGATGGTAAGTTAGTCGTGATCTGTCCGGTTGGGCTTGTCATAACCAAATTACGTAGGTCCGTCATTCATAGGCAACGAATCAATCTCTCTGATTGTAGTTAGTACACATTGAGTTTTGAATATATCAAGACGATTCTAAAGGATTATAACGGGTTACAAGGTTCTTTATTGTCATGAGCCCGCAGTTTGTCCAAATTTAAGGTGAACGCAGATTTGGTCGCACCGCACGCACCGCAGTCGCCACTTTTCGAATTCTTTATATGAAGTTATAGGCAAGCTCGCATACCTACCCGCGCCGCAGTCTTCGCAACTTCTACATTCTTTATATGAAAGGTGAACGCAGATTTGGCAGCACCGCACGCACCGCAGTCGCCGCATTCGCAATTCTTCATATTATTATGAAGTTGCGATGACTGCGGCGCGGGTAGGTAGGTATGCGAGCTTGCCTATAACTTCATATAAAGAATTCCGAATGCGGCGACTGCGGTGAGTGCGGTGCGGCCAAATCTGCGTTCACCTGAAGAATTCGAGATGCGGCGACTGCGGTGCGTGCGGTGCGGCCAAATCTGCGTTCACCTTTAATCCCGATATCAGATTTGGTAGTCCCGAATGCAATCAAACAATAAGAACAAACATTTTGATATAAGGATTAGGCTATCAGACGTCGGTCAGTGCTCGTACAAGGTGCACCGGTGCGTATCTCGATGTTCCTGTCGACGATACTCTACATATTCTGTAGTTCTCACTTCTTCTTGCTCAGGTTCTATTGGCACAAGACTGGGTGGATACCGTTTCGTTCGTAAGTTGATTTTTCGTCTCCATATTTTTTGTCTTCTTTTATTGTGTATTGAATCTAAAGGTTAATAGGTAGGAACTGGCCAAAGGTTTTGTTTTCTGTATCCTGATGGTTGTACTGTTTTCTAGTTTACTTCGTATTTGAGACTAAAATTCCCGTTAGGTGTGGTGTGTTGTCCACAACATCGCTTGCGTCCAAATAGCTGTGGCTTTTGCTAATCAGCAGCTACGTAAATATTATATAAACAATGATAAGCGTGTGGTTATCGCCGCAGATAACTTGTATTATCAATGGTTATGGTTACGCGATAACCGTATCAGACAATTGAAAAAAACATGGCGACTAAACATATTTTTGGGGCCTAGCGTCCGAAATTAATTTTACGTAGGTACAAGCTTGTGAAAGTCCAAAACCCTTATTATTATCTGTAATGAAAGTAGTAATTTTAACATGCAGTAAAATAATGTGTCCGAGATTTGAGGCACTAGGTTATAATTTAACTGTCGGTTCCTTGCACCCTTTACAGTTTACAGTATTATGGAATGGGTTTTTGTCCAGTTAAATAACATTGTTATTTATTTCGGCGGTACTCTACTTAAATGTTTTTACAAAACAACTTTTACTAGCTCCAAAATAAGAGTGTATCGAGAAATATTCACTCGGAGCCCATAGGTAAGCCGAAATTCCGTGTAACTGCGCGTACGCATTTCTTTTGTGAGCGGAACAATCAGCGCGAGGGGTTCGGCGCGACCCTCGACTACCTGCAGGGGTGCGTCGGGGTGGGGACTGGGGAGGGCAGGTAGCCACAGTTGCAACCGAACTATGGAGAATCACACGTACTTTGAAAATATCACGCGAATTTTGATCCATATGAGAGCTAGAAGACAGTTTATGTGCAGTTAAGGTGTTGTGATGTTACTGTATGTTATGTTTGTGACGCGAGTGTGTGTGAACAATGGACCTATCCCTGCCCAAGTATTACTACGACGATTCTCTAGACGGCGCCCTAGATGACTTTCCTGACCCGTGAGTACTTGCCTTCTGAATCTGAGATTCTCAGTGCGAAAATTGTTTCAATGTAAATGATTGCATAACATAGGCGGGAGCTACGTTACATATTATCAAACGTAGATAATTAATATTATAGCCATGCCATCTAGTAATTAAAAAACGAAAAACCTAATAAGTGTACTATGCATAATGTACCTATTTTACTGTTTTAATAAGGCCAATATGTACCTATTACTCTAATGCTCTAGATTTAATATTGACTCTACCTGCGCCCAGCTACAGTCTACTGTTGTTATGTTTGGCAAGCGTCGGTATAAAATTCTAATAATTTCGTTCGGAATCGCTCCATCTGAAATTTCAGTGGAAGTGGAACGTTTTAATAAAGAGGGCAAACGGCTCATGCCGAACGAGTTCCTCGTAATTTTCCTCGGAATGACGCAAAAATAAAGAGGGTTTCCGAATATTGCAGGAGCAGTTTTTGCGGTCTTGGCATATAAAAGACTTTGATGTTGAAGATTAGCTAGATTGTAGATTACGATAGGTCTTGCAGATTCAATAATACATCCATTTGTGATCTGTTGAAAATCACAGTAATGTTGAAACATTTTAAAGACGAATTTTACATGAGAACTATAACCTATTACTCTATGGGCTCTACCGAACTCTATCAGACGTGGACTAAACTCCAGAGCGTTCCTCGGGGCTCGATTCTAGGGCCTCAGCTTATCTCTTCTTATAGCTATAAGCTTGAGTAGTGAACATGTAGCCTGTACGTATCTCTCTAATCTCCCGATTGAATTAGTCGATACGGTCGGGTTGTAGCAAAGTATTTTATGGAGGACGAGGCAATATGTCTTAATATCCCTTAAGCCGGGATCTATTTCACGATCGCATAAGCCGACGCCGAGACCTTACGAGTTACGTACACGAAATGCCGCTTTCATTTTACCAAAAAATTACATTCATTATTAGTCAGTGTAGCTTATGCTATAACATAACCTGTTACCTGAACATGAGCACAGTAGAGCGAATGAATAGAAATACTGACGGATTTTAGAAATGAAGTAGCAATTTCGTTTGTCAATCTGTCACTTTTTAGGGTTGCGTACCCAAAGGGTAAAAACGGGACCCTATTACTAAGACTTCGATGTCTGTCCGTCTGTCTGTCACCAGGCTGTAACTCAAGAACCGCTATAGCTATACTTCTGAAATTTTCACAGATTGTGTATATCTGTTGCCGCTATAACAACAAATACTAAAAACAAAATAAATTAAATATTTAAGGGGGGCTCCCATACAACAAACGTGATTTTTTTGCTATTTTTTGCTCTTAATCAAAAACGGCAACACATAGGCAAATGAAATGTTCACAAAGTACTTTATTGTATTTGTACTTTAATAATTAATAATACAATTTAAATAAATTAAATAATTAAGGAGGGCTCCCATACAAAAAATAAAAATTTTAACCTATTTTTGCTCTGTAGTGGTACGGAACCCTTCGTGAGCGAGTCCAACTCGCACTTGGCCGATTTTTTATATTCTGCCGTAGAATGTGACCGTTCTAAAGCTAGAAACAAATTATCGGACGCATCCATAAGTCGCGGCTGATGGATGCGGCTTAAAAATGTGCACGGTTCATCCGCGGACGTCAAACACCTAACCTATATGTCAATGGCAGACGTCCGCGGATGCAAAAACATCCAGCCAGCCAGATTTTGTTCGGACGTCTGAACGCTCAAGGTCGCGTCCGCGACTTATGTCAGACAATGTGCACAGTTACTTGTATTTTGTATTGATCAGATAGAAATAAGCCGCATCCGATGAAAACGTCCGCGGACGTTCGTCCGATAATTTGTTCCTAGCTTCAATGCAAGGGGGAGGCATTCTCTGAGCTGCCATCGATGAAAATCGCTTCTTGATTCTCAGGTTGTTCCACTTGTTATGCAGATAGTAGAGCCATATTTTCACTGATGTCGTCCTCGGTACTTTGTAACCATGTACTAGTAAATCGTAATGTAGTACTTAGATAGTAGAGATCTGAGATGACGGCAATAAATCTATCGTCGATGTGATTGATGATCGGCACTCGTAGTAGCTGTAGTAGCCACATAACTCCGTTGCGGTGCGGTGCGTTACGTTGTCGGAACGGAACACTGTATGCTACATCTGTATTGTGACGACGTTCGAGAATACAATACAATTCAAGACAGCGTAGCGTGTCATTCTGAAATCTCCTAGTTGGTCTTCTGCCCATCGTTTGCTTAAAACATCGCTTCTGATTATAATGCCATAATAATTTCATAAAATGTGCATATAAAACGTCGACGGTGCAGCTACAAACCGTAGTCCGCAATGCAAGGGAGCAAGTGGCCTCAATGTTAATGCCGTCTGTCATGCCGAAGCGTTTCAAGTACTTTGTTGTAGCTAACGGTAAAGCGCGTTCTTATTTGCCCCGGAATGAAAGTAATCCTTATGTAGCCGGCATAAAGTCCCTCTCGGAGGAAAAATGATTCTGGATGCACTGGAAGGCTATATACTACATAGTTGCAGCTTACAGTGCTGTCGGAAGATATGTTCGATGCGTACGGTCACCGACAAGTCGTATGCTATTAATCTTATAGTACTAAGTATGTAGAAAGAATTGCCAGAAAGTATGCATTATGTTCCAAAACAGAATTTTGTAACGCCTCTCATGAATTCGATCTTAAAATTGTCGAAAAACAGATACATAGAGAATAGTACTATGCGCTAGTAAGTAGTGATTACATCGTAGATATACAGTATAACACAAAGACAAAATATGTAACAAAATGTAAGTAAATACTGAACATTGTAAGCTGTTTAGATTCGTCGTTGGCTTAACTCCAGTAGTATGCTGATGAGACTACTCAGGGACTTTAGTCAAATTGCTTTCGATAATTTCTACATTAAAGTTAGAAAAATATATGAGATTTGGCATCGCAAGCGCCAGACACATAGTGATGCGTTTAACCAATTTTGATTTCTAACTAATCGTCGCGTTCCAAATTCCAATCAACACGGCAAGTGAATGCGGCCAACAAAAAATTCAAATAAAATGTCACTTTATATAACACAGGCTATTATAGATTTCATTTTGCTTTACGCCACTACAAAGCAGCGGCAACATGGGTCGCTAGACCAGTCACTCATCAATCATACCGACATTCGGTATAAAATGGAACTTATGCCATAAAGTGGCACTTTTGTATTTTCCCCATGTAGAGGGGTATTGTATAGCCCCTGACCATGGTTTCCCACCTGAGGCCCCTTCGCGGGCCTTGATGTGTGGGAAGTTGCGAATTCAGTTCAAAGTGGCACTTTATTCGAATTAGTCGGTCGCGGTCGTCTACGGTAAAGATCGGGAAGTCACCTTTAATCTCGAAATTATTGAAGGCAATTTGTCTACATACACTGATCGCTGCGACTGCTCAGTCCGTGGGAAGTGGGCTGTGCAGCGCGCAATGTAACGAGTCGTTACATACTCATTACCATGCTCGTAGTCATTTGTGCTTTGATGTTCACCGTACATAGTTGCGTGTGTACGGTAAATTATACGGCGATTGCTGAACCAAAGATTTCCTTTGGTAGGATTGGTCCTTATGGCCCAAGGATGGATTTAAGATGTGGAGCCACCGCGATTTTTGATGTAATTTTTTTTTTAATTTTAGCAGCTTCTGCTCTGGAGGGAAATAGAGTCTCAATCTGTATAGAGGCATTAAATATGGTAATATTCCAAGTTTGGTACCATATTCGGACTTAAGAAAGCTTAATTCATTTTAGGACTCATATTTGCACGACAAAGATGTTAAACAACGTAAAAAGAAGAAGAAGAAGCATTATTTAAGCGCGCTAATCTTAGTATGAGCAGGCCTGTCCCACTCGCGCCTGTAGGCATCGAACTGTAAGTACTGGCACTCACCAAGTGACATATATGACATGATAGAGATGACATGATGTTTAACTCAGAGTTAACTTTAACTCAGATCTGTGCAAGTCCGCCTAAGTATAATATTATTTTTAAAAACAGACAACCCTGATTTCTTCAGAAAAGGTACGAGCTATGCGATAGAAAGAGAGCGCAGATGTAGGCAAATACATATAATTGTTGGCACCGAGCACTGCGCGGTCGGAATTTGAACTTTATAGTATCGTGGCATGAGTCGTTAATTCTTTAAACGGGTTTCGCCAGTGGGAGTTCTGTTGGTACAACTAATATGTGACGTTATCAGCGTGAAGGGACCTTATTCTCGATATTGAGTTATTAGTATCTCTATAATCTACATTTAATAGGCTATCGAACCATGTAAATAACATGCGTGTAGGTCTGGATTTTTTTTTTAATGTTTAAACTCGAAAGTCGTAAAAGGTGATATTGAGAAAATCGCATTCAAACTTCGACATCCTAAAAAAGTATGTTATTGTAGGAAGTTACATAGATATCATGTTTTTTGAGAAGTACGTTATATGGTCTTTTAGAATTTAACTTCAATTATATAATTTTATAACCCTATTCCTGTTGTTTACCACGCTAAATTGCATGATGTAATGAAAATGCCCAAGATGGTTTTTACTAAATATTTCACTTATATTATGTTTTCTATTGGATTTTATAAAAGAATAATATAAAAAATCTTAGTCTTAAAATTCAAGGTAAAGTTGAGTAAAAAGCTGGTACGAACACTTAACACTTTTCAAAAGGGACCTTATTGTCGGTGATTAAAAGTTTAGTAATATCACGTAAAAAATAAATATACATTTTTATTAACATTGAAGTTCTTATTTTTTAAATAACTTTAATTATCCTTTAGTAACAAGACGTGTACCAAAAACATGTGATTTCTCATAGTTACCACTTACCATAGAAGTATTCATAAATATTAAAAGGGACATTAATGTCGGTCGTTACATTTTTAGTAATAAAGTTAAAAGAAGATACAAAAAAAAACTATTAATTTCGTAGTTGTAACATTATTTTTTATTTTCATTTTATTTGAATATTTATTTAATTATATTTTTCATTATTTAATTATATTTCTGAGATTTCTTTATAAAAATAAAGGAATCTCAGTCCTGGTACGACTTTGTCTAGATTTCATTACTTTTTAGGGTTTCGTAGTCAGCAAGGAACCCTTATTAGAGATATTTAAAACAAGCAGCTCCATCGAGATTCGAGACTTGGCTAGTTTTTTTACAGAATGTTTTTGGTGGGTTTTCACAACTTTTTATAGAAACATGGGCATATTGATTATTTAAGCTGAGCCGTAAGTAGTGGGTTTCATCATAGCGCTCGTATAGGATTGCGCGCTCACACTAATAAACGTCACCATCAGCATCACACGTGACATATGCCTCCGTGGTCTAGTGGTTTAGTGCGTGGCTCTTGACTCGGAGGTCGTGAGTTCGATTCCCGCATTGGAAGCGTATTATTTCCAAGTTTGGTTAGGACAATGCACTATGCAGGTTGATCACCTTTGATCAAGATTAAATTGAAATTAAAATTTAAAGGGGCTCCCATACAAAAACCTAATTTCGAGTCCGACTCGCACTTGGCTAATTTTTATGGTTTTCTCTATAAATGGCCATTGAACCCTAAACTCTGTGCTGAATTTCAGCTCTCTGAGTTTATGGGAAGTACTAGTTCTATTTTTATGATCTTGAGTGAGTGAGTGAGTGTCATAAATGAGAAACTTTGCTTTAGCTTAACTTCGGAACTTAATGACTTCTAGAGGTTCTCAAATAGGGGCCTAAAATGCGGTGAAATGGTTCCTGTAAATGATGGTACTACAGTGTTTGCTTCGCGCTCTACTTGGCGGGGGCAATGCCGTGCCCCCAGATATTCTAATCAATGTTACCGATTTTCAGCTTGGTGCAAATTACTAGTAGTATAACAGTAGATACCGTGCAGAAAGAAAGCCGCAATCGACTTTCGACTGCAGCACCGACAATAAGGTCCCTTTTTTACTAAACTTTAAGATATATTTTAACCTATAAAAAAACGTTTTTAAAACCTGTGTCTTTGTCATATCAAAATTAATATGGAGCAAAAAAAGAAAAAATGATTTTTTTCGACACTTTAAATGCGATTATCTCGGAAACTAGAACCCTCCATAAGGTCCCTTTTCCCAGATAACGTCACATATATATTCTGTGATATGAGTCAGTAATTACTCGTCCGATTTGAAAAATTCTTTCAGTGTTAGATAGCCCATTTATCAAAGAAAGCTATAGGCTATATTTTATTACGCTAAGACTAGTATAAGCGAAGAAATCGAGGAAAATGTGGAAAAAACGGGGTAAATTATTTGAAAGGGCTTATTTCACGAACTACTAGAGTCATTTTTCTGTTATTTGGCACAGATAAAAAGTAGAAACGTGAAGGATCATAGGCTATTTATTGTGGACTAATTTGTCTGTGAAATATCTAATTTACGCGGGCGAAGCAGCGCGGAACGTCTAGTAATATTATAAAGCTGAAGAGTTTATTCGTTTGAACGCGCTAATCTCAGGAGCTACTCATCCGATTTGAAAGAATCTTTCAGTGTTTGATAGCCTAATTATCGAGGAAGGCTATAGCCTATATTTTATCACGCTAAAACCAATAGGAGCAAAGATACAGAGGAAAATATGAAAATAAAGCTGAAAAGTTTGTTGGTTAGTTTGTTTGTTTGAACGCACTAATCTCAAGAACTACTGGCCCGATTTGAAAACATCTTTCAGTGTTTGACAGTCTATTTATCGAGGAAGGCTATAAGCTATATTTTATCACGCTAAGACCAATAAGAGCAAAGATACAGAGGAAAATGTAAAAAAAACGGGGAAAATTATTTGAAAGGGCTAATATCTCACAGACTACTGGAGCAATTTTTATGTTATTTGACACGAATATATAGTAGACTACGTGAGACATGGGTTATTAATTTGTGAAAAATATACGGTTTCCGTGAAATTTCAGATTTACGCGGACGAAGCCGCGTGGAACGTCTAGTATTATTAATATGTTTATTGCTCCATTCATCACCATGTCTTTGGCATGCAGAATAATGCGGCTATCAGCCTCCTTATATTAATTAAGCCCTATCAACAGCGTTTTCGTTGGTTGAAAATCATATATTCTGATTTTTTTATTTTATTTTTACTATCTTTTATCTAAATATTATTCCAAAATTGGCATTTAAACATTCGATTCTATCGAAAATGATACCAAACTCGACTATATACCTAAATCCCACGCAGTTATTGACCTCATACCTTGTTAAAGCTAAACCCCCCCCCCCCCCCCCCCCCCCCCACCTGCATGAGATATTCAGGTGGCTCCACATCGTAAACCCATCTTAGGGATATAAAGATCAATCCTACCAAAGGAAATCTTTGGTTCTGCAAAAGCCGTATTCCTCGTTTTTTTGTCTTGTACGCACACGACTAACATGAGCAAGTCATTAGAATAAACTTGTAGCGCTAATTTGCTAGATGCTATTTGTTCAGAAAAAGCCACTGGCCTGAATAACTAAGTCCTAACACTGTAACGCCCTTTAGAAAGATTTAATTAGTAGAGTTAATCTTTGCATTACTATCGTCGATCTCTAACCAAATTCTACCAAAGATGAGGATGAAATTCGAGAATGAAATTCGGAGTTTTTTGACCGGAGTTTATTTGTAGGTTGTAGCGATTTTTATTTAATAATGTCAAAACATCGACCAATCAGCAACGCTATTTAAAATAATCCCCGAAAACTGGGCATTAGACATTTTTTTTACTTAAAAACTGATGACGTAACTAAAAGTCTTCTTAGTAAATAGCTGTGCTAAGTTTTTAATGTCATCCAGCAGGAAATATCAATTAAACGAGATAGCTTTTATTGATCATTTTAAATGAATTATTAGTACCAATCCAGCTGCTATTTCTTGCAAAATCTTGAAATATGTATCTTATTTTTATTTGGGGCCCAGTTTTATCTTCATTAACATAGTATGGCAATTAACCTATCATTAAGATCTGTCCGGCTTTATATCAGCCAGAATCTGGTTTGCAGATAATTGTGATGATAGTGTTGTGTTTGCTTCCAGAATATATTTGGAATATATTATGAAGTAGGTCTAGTAGTAGTAGGTTGTATACCTATACACTCTACTCAGTAGAGTGACTCTAGGCATAAAATATCAACCAAATATGTTTAATTTGATTGATATCTAATTTTTTCACAACTTCCATTAGCGTCTTCTAATTATTATTAATTTGCATTGTTATAGCAATTTATAAATTCATAACATACAAGATTTTTTATCGTTTTGCTTGCTAATGCAATTAAAGTTGTATGTTTAAACAAGTTATGGTTGACGCAAACAAAATGAACAATATAATTGGATCGAGTGGAAGTTGCAGCACGTACGAGAATGTATCAGGAAAGTTTCTGCTGAGTGCTGACTGCGGAGTGCTGACACTTTGGAGATTGGCCGGGGAGTTGGGGAGTACGGCGTTTAGCATTAATACTAAATGCTCCGCTGTCCGAGACTATTGTTTAAATATAAATGACTTTTCTGGTGCATTGTGCTATGATGCTACAAGAGTGCACATTTTCAATATGAAAGTATAAGCCATTGATAATAATTGAGAGATCACTGAATGCAATAAACTTATCATTCCTGTAGAAAACAGATCACTGTTAATTGCTGTTCGTATGTCTGTCTGTCAATTCGCATAAGACATAAAACTCGATAGGTGCGATGCCAAAAGTTAACCTCAAACTGCCATTCGCTAGATAGCTAATTGAATTGATCTTGTTATTTGAGATGTATGTATTAATTAGGAATAACTTAATAGCAAATGAAGCAGGTGGCTGTCGCGACTACATCCGTCGTTTTTACACGTTTCTAGATCGTTTCTATATCGACGAATGGCGTCTTGAAAACGAGATACTCCGTATAAATTACAAGTCTTTCATGTTTCTTTTATAGAACCAAACTTTTACACCAAAGAATGAGGTGATTTGGCAGTTGTCAGTGGTCGTATTTTCGTCTAATTAATGATTATGAAATCTGGCGCTAGTCAATATTGGCTTTAGTTGCACCATGAAATAACATGTTACTCTTTGGTCATGGTCATTGATTAAACATCCATGTTAAATTTTTACCTGACTTTCAAGAAAGGAAGAGGTTATTAGAAATTCAAGAGCACAGTTTAATTCTCGCCAAGTCTCGTTTGGTATTCATTTTTGTTATATAATTATGCCCTCTCCAATCTCTATATTCATGGTCCCGGTATCAATAGAAAGAAAATAAGAGTTTCAAAAACATCGATGAAAGATCAAATAGACCCGAGAACTAGCAACCTATTTGCCTGATGGTATGCGGTTGCCGTCACCTTTGGTCACTGGCAACTCTAGAAGATTGTATAATAATCCGGCAATCTCCTTATTTCTCCAAATATAAAGTAACAATGTTCTTACGATTGGTTTTCTTTTTGCAGTGTGGAAGATAACGGAAGCGATAGCTCGGAGGAGGTGGCAGCGGTGGGTGGCGCTCGGCACAGGGCGGGCGTCGCGGGCGGCGCGACGACGGCGCACAGCAAGCAGCTGGCGGCGGCCGGGGCCAACCACCCGGCCCAGCCGCAAGGTAACAAACGTATGATCCGACCAATTGTTGTTGCCTCCTATTTACACTACACACGCATGACGCACACACACCAAACGTTGACATGAAGAGATAGAAAGATAGAAATGCACACGAAGAAGGTGACGCCGTTCACTTATGCGTACAAACACTTAACACGTTCAACAAACATTGTGCACGTACACGTAAACGGTTACGACTTACGTCATACACGCACACAAACACACAGAAACGCACGTCAGTACACAATATAACAACTGAAGACGCATTCATTGCGTTGCACTGAGTGCGTGCACACACGCAGTAGGTACACACATACACACAAACTACTTTACAATAACGGGCTAAGCACTTTTCTCAAATCTCAATTTGTAGTGGTAAATTAATCTTGACTCGTGCTTAGCCTGTGCCCAGTGCGCAGGCGCCGGGCGACGTGTGAGATTTCAACCAACCTACTAGGAGGTGGCAACGCCGACATCGGTACCAGTAGTTTGATTGAACTTGATGCACTGTCCTCTACCCTGATGCACTTAGATGTAAGGTTACCGAGGCCCCTGAAAATACAGGAACTCTCACTTAGGAGATCTTTAGTGACAAAGAACCAAGTTTCAACTTAAGTTTCGAAAATTCAAGTTTTAACTCAGGTCGCACTAAATACTAAAAGGTTATAACCTATTAACAACTTTCTTAGTCAAGTTTGGTTAAATGTAATTTAATATTTACTTATTGAGATTCTTTAAAGTTTTTTTTAGATATTTTTATAGATATTTTTATCTATAATAAACGTTTTTTTTTTCAACATATACATTGAGTACTTGAAAGTTGGAACTATAGTAAATGTATTGTAATGGTATATGTTTAATAGTCGTGTAATCTACAACCAAAGTTCTATATTTGTAGTGGCCCCGGTATAAATAAAAAATGTTCTTATTACATTTACGTCATGTAAAATATTTATATCAAGTAAAAATAGTACAACTAAATTATATTTTTATGAGATCAGAACAAATAAAATGTATAAATAAACTATTTTTTTACTTGATATGTTTACTTTGCCAGTGCCAAGATGTAAAATAGGAAGGATGAATATGAAATAATATGTATTAAAGAGTGACGGAGGCCGGAGCGTCAAGTTGCGTCAAGTTGTTAAATGTGTGTTTTGTATACTTACAAAAAACACATATTTTGACAACTTAACGCAACTTGACGCTCCGTCACTGACGCGTAGGTTTGTTCTAAGCTTTATTCCTTATTCGTTGTTTTATGATATTACTAGATGTCCCGCGCGGCTTCGCTCGCGTAAATTAGGAATTTTACGAAAACCGTACATTTTCCCGCAAAAAAAAAGCTTATGACCCTTCACGTGGGGTTTTTCCACATTTTCATCTGTTTCTTTGGTCCTATTATTATTAACGTGATAATAAATATATTACAGTCTTCCTCGATAAATGAGCTATCTAATACTGAAATAATTTTAATAATTTTTTAAATCGGACCAGTGTCCAGTAGTTCCTGAGATTAGCGTGTTCGAGAGTCTCGATCTAAAAGACTATAACCATATAATAATATAATCATGGGACGATGCATGGTAAGTATAATATGGTAGTGATGATGATGATAAAATGTAATTTGCATAGTAGCATCTGCTTTCCGTTCTTAAAACAACACCGAAACTCCCAAACTTGTATCTATAAAGAGTCAGGAGTTTCCTCAGCACCTTAATGAGCCATGATGTACTTCGGTGCAAAATCTTACTTGTTGGTAGCATATTATTATTATGCTTCGAATACTTCTCACGAAACCGAAGTCACCACATGTTTCCATATAAATTTTGAGGAGTTCCCTTGATTACTAATGGATCCCTTCATCAGGTCACCACTTTTGTGAACGTGGTATTAAATTGGGATGATACCCTATACACCAAAAGAGAAAATTCCAAAATCGGTTCACAAATGGCGGAGTAATCGTTAACCTCCTCCATTTTGAAAGTCGGTTAAAATTGTAGCCTATGTGTTATTCTGATGTTTTATATTATTGATTGTTCTATATTATTGTAAAGTTTCATTAAAATCCGTTCGGCAGTTTTTGCGTGAAAGAGTAACAAACATCCTTACAAACTTTCGCCTTTATAATATTAGTAGGATAGTAGGATTAGTAGGATAATAATTGTTATTGTATGTCACTTTCTCATCGTATTTTATACGGTATTTTCTTAATTAAAATACTATATTAAATTGCCCGTGAACTTTAAAATTTAAAGAATTTAAATGTATCTTTGCACATAAAATAATGTAGGTAATAAAAAATAAAATACAAGTGAAACACAAAACATAGTTTTAAATCCGAAATATCAAGGTTTCAAATGATTTAATATTTTTTTAATTAAAATCCATAATTTTATTATTTTAGTTAAACTGGTTTAGTTTTCCAAATAATTGTTCTTTGAATATTTTCACATTTATAACCGCCATTATTGTTACAAATAATCCTTCAGGCCCCGCGCGAGCACCGGTGATCGCGACAACAATAGAATACAATAGCAATTCCTGGAAATTCCGACTGAAGTATTAATGCCTATTTCATATAATATAAAAAACTAGGTTAAATCTTTAATTTGAAACACAACATTTATATGTGGTTATATACTTGATAAGACTTGTAATACAACATAATATTATCTCTGCCTCCTTATCAAAGTTCTAAGATCTCATCTAGAACTAAGCTTCTAAGTTCTGTCCCTACAACATGCCTTGGCTTCAAAGTTCAAAGTATAAATTCTCAAACTATCTAATTAGCTAACAACGAATGATAAATCACAGTCAAAATAGATTGTCGCATAATACAAGCGGTGTTCTATCAACGGACAAATGATAAATGACTCGCTAATCAGAATAGTACATTTATTATTGTTTAGGGAAATTAATTATAGTTTAACAATTAAGAGTCCGTGTACGAAATTTTGCCGATGAATACGAAATTGCAAAGGTTCGCTACAGAAATATTATTAGGTTTTTTCCCCTTATTAGACTTAAAAAATAGGTTAATTATTAGATTTAAAATATATTTAAGAGTCCGTATACGAAATTTTGCCGATTTTGCCGAAATTGCAAAGGTTCGCTACAGAAATATTATTAGGTTTTTTTCCCCTTATTAGACTAAAAAAAATATATATTAATTATTAGATTTAAAATATATTTAAGCGCGGAAAGCCGACTCGAACTTGCGGCGAGAAATATAATGTGAGATTTAGGTTGTTTTGAATCGTGTTTTTTGGCATAATTTGTTTTTTTTTTCTCGAATTGGATAGAATTTTATCTATAGATTATTTCTGTCGTTTTCTTTTTATGAATTACAGCTCCAAGTTGCCGAAATTAAATTCTTTGCCAATTTTCTATAAAATTTTGCCGAGTTACATATTTTTTTACTCAACTATTTCATATTAAAGTGGTAAAAAGTAATTCCAACATTTTATAGACGACTTTCTCAACAGTACATTGTATTTTTTTCATACCGTTAAGACGTCAATACAATCCATAAACAGGTGATATTCTAAACCTTTTACAGCAAAAATCACAAAACTGTCGCAGGTTTGAGTTGGATTATTTAAAAATACTTCTAAAAATAAAAAATCTAGCTCCAACATTAGATTATAATTGAAATGATCTTACATTTTGTGCATTAAACCTTATAGAAATACTGTATTTTAACTGTTAAATCACGTCTGTAAAATCAGCGCAATCGGCAAATTTCGTATACGGACCCTTAAGCGCGGAAAGCCGACTCGAGCCTTGCGGCGAGTAATATAATGTGAGATTTAGGTTGTTTTGAATCGTGTTTTTTTTTTTTGGCACAATTTGTTTTTTTTTTTTCTTTTTTCTCGAATTGGATAGAATTTTATCTATAGATTATTTCTGTCGTTTTCTTTTTATGAATAATTACAGCTCCAAGTTGCCGAAATTAACAGCAATTCTTTGCCCATTTTTTCTAAAATTATTAAAATTATTCTATTTCATATTAAAGTGGTAAAAAGTAATTCCAACATTTTATAGACGACTTTCTCAACAGTACATTGTATTTTTTCATACCGTTAAGACGTCAATACAATCCATAAACAGGCGATATTCTAAACCTTTTACAGCAAAAATCACAAAACTGTCGCGGGTTTGAGTTGGATTATTTAAAAATACTTTTAAAAAACCAGCTCCAACATTAGATTATAATTGAAAAGATCTTACATGTTGTGCATTAAAACTTATAGAAATACTGTATTTTAACTGTTAAATCACGTCTGTTAAATCAGCGAAATCGGCAAAATTCGACCCTTAATGTCATTGCAACATTCCAATAAATCAATATTGTTACCCTGTTAATTTGAAAGTGGTTAGTGGAGGTAAAATATCAATTATTTATCATACAAAAATAGAATTTAATGTTTTTATGATTACTTTTATATTGACTTTTCTTCAGTCTTTGTTAGGTATCTTATTTTTTGGTGGCGGATGCCTCAAAGTGCAAAAAATAAAAATTATTTTAATAACCAACTTTCAAGGCAAAGCAATGCAAGAGCTATAAATTGATATGCAGTTTAACTTTAAAACTCTTTTTTGATAATATTATGTATTTCATTCTACATAATATTACAATATGTACTTATTATGTTTCTGTACTGTATATTGACTATATTGTACTCGGCGAAACATGGCGGCAGCGGTCATTGACTCCCTGTCAAAAACTTGTCATTTTCTATATATAAACCCCGATTGACAATGAAGTGTCTTATGTTGTCAATCGCGGCTTTGTATAGAAAATGACAAGTTTTTGAAAGGGAGTCAATGACCGCTACCGCCATGTTTTGCCGAGTACAGTATAGATAATATGTCTTTGTATGTCTTTAATGTAAAGTCAGTTATACCATGTATATCAACCCAATAATATTATTGTGTATGTTTGTAGCGGCGATACCTAAACGTGTAACGGGTTTTGTTTCCATATCTCCGCGGCCGCCACACGCCACGCGACGCGACACGATGCTACCCGACGCCGCACGACGCAGGATCCGGTTGTGGTGGCGACGGCGACTACCAACTGGTGCAACATGAGGTGCTCTACTCCTCGTCTAATAGGTGAGAAAATACTTGACGGTTTTGGCCTTAAGGATAGATTACACTATACAGTGTAAGCTGAATTGACAGTAAGTAATTACTGTGCTTGTGTACTCGCACGAGAGACGCTCGACTCGCCACCCTGGGTCACACCGTGCAAGCTGCTGACTTCGCAGTAGACGGGTTGTTTGAATGGTGGGGGGGAAGGTGAGTAGTGAGTCAAAACAAAAAACGTTGTAACTGACTCTCTCACACATGAAATTAACTCTTACGATGCGGTCACACGGTGCAGGTAATTGCACCTCAGTAACTGACTAGGCCAGCTCGCATGTCAGCTCGTGCCGTGTAACCCAGGCATTACGCACTTAGGTTCAAAATACTTTGAACAACAAGGGCAGGGTTTTGGTTACTTGGCCACGCTTGGTCCTTGTGAAATCAGGGCATCGAACATGGTGAAATTTTGATAGAGGCCCATCTCTACTCTTTCATTGGCACACGAAAATATTGTTTTATCTGTCGGCGTGTGAAAATGACAAGAAACGTTTATATCTCTATCAAAATTCCTCGATGTTTAATGACCGGACTTGTATTGAAATGTTGTAGAGTCAGACATTTTGTAAATTTTTAGTCATCAACGAACGCGAATCTTAAAGAAGCAGAGTAAGCGATCTTGATTCTTGACTAAAAATACCTTTAGTAAAAAAGTTATGTAATGAAATAAACATGTTAAAAATACACATCGTGTATGACCTAAATACATGTAGTGAAGTCGCGTGATCCTTCGTAATAAATCTTGTTGTATATATGCTGCCGAACCGCAACAGAAAAGTTACATAACAGCTACATAACAGTCATCATAAACAATGCTAAAGTTGGCTAGTGGACTTGGTCGAATTGAAACTATGAGAAGAATTTTAGTCATGGACCTAAGTATATGAGACATGCTTGCTGGAAACTATACAACTCTGTGCTGACAAAGATAAAAGGAGTGATGAGTTCCAGCTATAGGCCTCGGAATCGGCCTTATTGATTCACATTTGGTACTTGCTACGTAGCGACCTGCCCCCTTAGACAAAGTATCTTTCGTTAAAAACGATGACGAAATTCTTTATCAAAATGTATGCGGTTTGACATAATAAGTCATCGCTAAATGGCATTTCGCTTGCGAAGACTAATGTCAAATCCCCACTGACCTCCAATATACAAGTACGCTAATGGAGGTCAGTGCAAATCCCATACATTTTGATAACGAATTTTGTCATCGTTTTTAACGAAAGGGACTTTGGCTACGGCCTTTTCGCCAAACGATATCACTGCAATGAGTTCAACGCCACCAAGTAATAACATTGTGCATTGTTGATTCAGTGCGTAGCGTATATTGACTGGTATTGTCTGCCTTTTCAGATACGAGGTGTTGGAGTTCCTGGGGCGGGGCACGTTCGGTCAGGTGGTGAAGTGCTGGAAGAAGGGCACCAATGAGATCGTCGCCATCAAGATACTCAAGAACCACCCCAGCTATGCCCGCCAAGGACAGATTGAGGTAACTATCCATAGCGCTACATTTAAGCTCACCTTGAAAGATAGACTGATGGACTCACAAACCCCTCTCAATTTTCCCACTAAAAAGGGAAAGGTGAGAGGGGTTTGTGAGTACATCAGTCTGTCTTACATCACGGTCGTCGCCCAATCGCCAGACCTTAAATTTTAAGTGCCGAAAAGTAGTCACGTCTGATCACCAAATATTCTATTAATAAAATTGTGTACGTTACCGGCGACGCGACGTCGCTATCGCGTCCTAGTGTGTTCAAACCTTAAATGGAGACCTTCTTAAGTCTTTAAGAAAATTGGGACTATAATATTGATAATCGGGATTTATTCAAGCATTGTTTGTCACGTAACATACTACAAGTTGATAAGATCTGCCATAATTAGATTTTTAAATCAATGTACATTGTACATACTCATAAAACACGTTACATTCTTCTTTTGTCTACGTGTCTATAAAATTCGGTGGCGAAATATAAAGAGAAAATGTTATGAGTTTAAAATTTCCACTTCACATTCTAATACCCATTTTACGTCACATAAATCTAAAATACAACGTTCCAAATGAAAATTGCTAGAACATTTTTTGGAATGAGAATATTTTTCACAAAGGAAAACTTACGGTGACGCCGCGCTAAAAAATAAAGAAATTTAATCCTCTTAAGTGTACAAATCTAACACAATCCCAGTTTTGGCGGCGCTCCAGCGGTTGTTTACAGCTAGTGCCTACTCGGCCCAGTGTATGTGGAGCTTACGTTTTACGCTAAATTAATGGACTCGTGTTGATGAATTTTATGACTTTGTTAGGGTTCCGTACCCAAAGGGTAAAAACGGGACCCTATTACTAAGACTTCGTCGCGTTTGGTTATGTTATGTTGAAGCAACAAATTATGTAAAAGCGGTATCTCTTAAAATGAAAACAATATTCCAGTAAATATGATCTTGTGCACGATATACTGGAGAGTGTTATTAATACGGGCCTCACGGCCGCACTCAAACGCCTTTAATGATGGTGAAACTTCAATTTAATGAATCTGAGCTTGATAGATAATATGTATGAGGCTTATGCCAAAATCTTCATTTAAGGTGACGCCTTGATAATTTGGCTGCAGCGATATCGATTTTTCTCAACAATGACTATAGCTAAGAAATTAAAGTTCATTGTCAGTATTCATCATCTTTCATCTTTGATTTACCCATAGCGTAACACGATTGGTCAACTTTTATAGCACAGAATAATTAATTAACCAAAAAGACCTCTATAAAAACAGGGATTCTAGTTTTTCCAACAGAGGAGAGTGATTTAAGCTTCCAAAATTTGTACATAGATTGGTTCAAGCATACACTATAATTTGCCCATAGCTTATATGAAATATATTTATGGTTTTTAAATTACGCGACAAAAACCGTTTTTTATAAGAGGCCGGCCCGGCCTCTCATAGAAAACGGTTCATATCCAAAACGATTTTCTACTTTAACGCGGCGTCACCTTAATTAATTTAATTAATATTTGTCTCTGAGTGCGGCAGTTAGACAAGTAGGACGGATAATAAGTACGGAGTTTATGCCAATAGTAAAGTAGATAATAATAATTAATTAGTATTAAAATATGTATCTGAATGCAGCCGTAGTAACTGCAAAGCACGTGGAAACTAGACAGTTGTATTATTGTATAACGGCAACGTGTTTTGAGTTACCTTTCCTTTCAGTACGAACTGTCGCATAACCGTCGCTTAAGTGTTTTATGACTGTCTCATAACTGTGTTATAAGTTATAACTGTTTCATAACTGTCGCATAACTGTCTTATAAGGTATAACTGTTTCATAACTGTCGCATAACTGTCTCATAACTGTCTCATCGCTGTTTCCAGGTGTCGATCCTGTCGCGGCTGTCGCAGGAGTCGGCGGATGAGTTCAACTTCGTCCGCGCGTACGAGTGCTTCCAGCATCGCTCGCACACGTGCCTCGTGTTCGAGATGCTCGAGCAGAACCTCTACGACTTCCTCAAGCAAAACAAGTTCTCGCCCCTCCCGCTTAAATACATCCGCCCGATACTGCAGCAGGTGCTCACCGCGCTGCTTAAGCTCAAGGTGAGCAGACACACATACAGAGAGAGAGTGAGAGTGTGTGAGTGTAGTGGTACGCAGGCAGAAATATAAGATCCCAGTTAGTGAGGCTGAGCGCGTACAAACAAAAGGGAATACAACATCTTATATCTGAGTCTAATGGGCTATGCCTATTACGTATGAATCATTCGTACTAGTATCTCAAGCTAGCTCTATATTCGCGAAGTTAGCTGAATAAGCAGTATGAATAGTAGACACAGTTCGCCTCATGTCACGCTTTTCACACTTTGTAGTAAAGTTAAATTCAAATAATATACTTTTGACATTTTGTAGTAAAGTTAAATTCAACTATATCACCTGTGTCTTAAGCTCCTTTTACCTTGCAGCAACTGGGGCTGATCCACGCGGACCTCAAGCCGGAGAACATAATGCTGGTGGAGCCGGCGCGACAGCCCTACCGCGTCAAGGTCATCGACTTCGGCAGCGCCAGCCACGTCAGCAAGGCCGTCTGCAATACCTACCTGCAGAGCAGATACTACAGGTAATATACCTTTTTTTTATAAAAAAGGGGGAAACGAGTAAACGGGTAATCTGATGAAAAGTAACTACCGTCACCCATAGATACACGCAACATTAGAAAAGCTGCAGGTGCGTTCCCGGCCTCTAATATACATAACTGAATTGAGTACAAGGGCTTTGGAGATTATAAGATGGAAAGTGAGACCAGCTACCCTAGCATACTGTCTGCGGACAAACAAAAGAATCTAAATTTTGACAGTTTTACCGGAAAAACACTGGAGAAAAAGTTTCATTCGTATCTCGATTTCTTCCGCTTTTGAAAATCTATATGTCAAGCATGACGACCATTTTATCCGCTTTTGACATTTAGTTTCTAGATTCTTTTCTGTTTTTATTATGGCACTTCGGCTATAAAACCATGGCCAGTGTCGAGTAAATGGCGGCAAATTAAAAAAATCAACGTGTAGCAACCTTGTCTATAGCCGGAATTATAGTTTTGATCTACGAAATACGAATAATAGAAACTCAATTAGAAACTAAGGAACTTTTTTATTCGTAGTTCGTAGATCAAAACTATAATTCCGGCTATAGACAAGGTTGCTACACGTCGATTTTTTTTAATTTGCCGCCATTTACTCTACACTGGCCGTGGTTTTATAGCCGAAGTGCCCTAATAAAAAAAAAAGAATCAAGAAACTAAATGTCAAAAAAAAAATAATTGCCATTGCTTTTATGGTTGCTATGGAAAGAGTTTCTTGTCTTTGTCCACTGAAACTCGAGTGCCATGCTCGGGAAAAAGATATGTAGACATGGGAAAGAAACTGCCATTACTTTCTTCCGAAGAATCGACTGGGAAAGGCCGTGCTAGCTATGCTGGGAGTTGTGTGTGCAATTCCTTTACTGGTAGCTTTTAAAATATGCGGTTTATCAGCTGGTATAAAATCTGTCTAGAATCTAAATCTACCCCACTACCTTTATAAGGGGTTAAAGCAGATCTAGATTCTTGATGGATTTACTAAATCTTGTGACGGTACTTGCAGTTTTTGCCGTAACTTTTGAAGTATAAGATCGATCTCCAGACTGATATTCAAAAGACACAAGGGTTTTGACAAGGACAATGGCGGCAATATGAAATGTCAGATTTGAAATTAATACTGTTTGAAACTGATTTGTAGCATGTTACAAATTACAATACACTTATAAACCATGATATTATTGTAATATTGCAGGGCACCCGAGATCATTCTGGGTCTGGCGTTCTGCGAGGCGATCGACATGTGGTCGCTGGGCTGCGTGGTCGCCGAGCTGTTCCTGGGCTGGCCGCTGTACCCGGGCTCCTCGGAATATGACCAGATACGGTACATCTCACAGACGCAGGGCCTGCCCACCGAGCATATGCTGAACAGGTAAGTTATTGAATATATTTTTGTAGGGTTATCATAATGTTAACATAATGTAAAAATATTTTGTTTGCTCCTTGGTATGTCAAGCGTTTTAAACATATCAAACAAGGTGATGAACAACGTCTGTATTTCGCAAATACAATGCGAACCAGGTCGGAATAAGACAGGAAAGCCAAATACTGCTGATTTACTGAGCCATCTGGCTATTTCAGCTAACCTTCCTAAGGTTTATGGAACACACTTCTATCTAAGTCGTTAAAAGCTTTTAGGCTTTTATGACTATATAAAGAAAATAGGTATTGCTGTATTTTTGTATCGTTTTACTCTTCGTATCTTGTTAAACAATCTAAATAGTGTATCATGTACACTGCATAAGTAGGGTCAAATGTAATACCTAAAATTATTCCTATTTCAGTGCATCAAAAACAGCGAAGTTCTTCTACCGGGACGTGGACAGCACATATCCGTTCTGGAGGCTAAAGACACCAGAGGAACATGAGCTGGAGACGGGCATCAAGAGCAAGGAGGCGAGAAAGTATATCTTCAACTGCCTCGATGATATAGGACAGGTAAGACAAAGTAATGTTTAATTATCAACATAGTAATTAGACAATATCCGTATAGCTGTTAAAGCTGTAAGAAGCTGTAAATACTTAAGCCAGAGGTCGGCGACAATGTGTTTTTTTTTTGTCAAAATTTTCTCACTATTCGGACCACACCTAAAAATTCTTGTCGAGTCCTGGCTAAGTGTCTAAACACACTAGGCCGAAAAAACGCGGCCGAAGTTCCGCATGATTACGCCTGCAATGTATTTTAAATTACCGGTGACGTACCATGCCGAAATTACGTCGCGTTATATTGTATGCGGACATTGCTGACGTAATCATGTCGAACTTTGGCCGCGAAACTTCGGCATGGTGTGTTTAGAAACTTTGTCACGGGTTACACGGTCAAATTCTCATCAATCTGATCCATCAATCTGATTGACGGAATATTGATGGTTATTCCGGATTGATCGCATGTTTAATATGAACTTTTTCATATTAAACATGCGATCAATCCATCAATCCGTGTCGTACACGATCAAATTTTCGTCAATCCCTACCGGATTGATGGATCAGATTGATGAAAAATTGACCGTGTAGCCGGTGACTTACACTTAGGCGTTTTTGACTGTAAAGGGGGATCTAAATTCAAAGGTTAATTTATTTTTTGTTAATTGTTTTTGTTGTAGCTATTTAAGAGTCCGTATACGAAATTTTCCGATTTCGCTGATTTTACAGACGTGATTTAACAGTTAAAATACAGTATTTCTATAAGTTTTAATGCACAACATGTAAGATCATTTCAATTATAATCCAACTCAAACCCGCGACAGTTTTGTGATTTTTGCTGTAAAAGGTTTAGAATATCACTTGTTTATGGATTGTATTGACGTCTTAACGGTATGAAAAAAATACAATGTACTGTTGAGAAAGTCGTCTATAAAATGTTGGAATTACTTTTTACCACTTTAATATGAAATAGTTGAGTAAAAAAATATGTAACTTGGCAAAATTTTAGAGAAAATGGGCAAAGAATTGCTGTTAATTTCGGCAACTTGGAGCTGTAATTCATAAAAAGAAAACGACAGAAATAATCTATAGATAAAATTCTATCCAATTCGAGAAAGAAAAACAAAAACAAATTGTGCCAAAAAAAACACGATTCAAAACAACCTAAATCTTACTTTATATTACTCGCCGCAAGTTCGAGTCGGCTTTCCGAGCTTAAATATATTTTAAATCTAATAATTAATATATATTTTTTAAGTCTAATAAGAGGAATAAACCTAATAAAATTTTTATAGCGAACCTTTGTAATTTCGGCAAAATCGGCAAAATTTCGTATACGGACTCTTAACGTGAAAGTTTTAAAAATTTGCTTTTGTTTTTGATGTTCCTTGATCGAAATGTTTTAATTACAGGTGAATGTGCCCACCGATCTCGAAGGTGGTCAACTGTTAGCGGAGAAGGCGGACAGACGAGAGTTCATCGACCTATTGAAGAGGATGCTAACTATGGACCAGGTGAGCACAGAAACATAGAAAATATTATGGAAATTTTCTATGTTTGGGTTGGGTTGTTAAAAAAAAATTTAGTTGTCATTAGTTGCAGTGCCAAAATTGTATTTTTTTATTTTACGATAAAGGTATCCTGTCTGACCGTATTTTTATCCGAACATGACCAAAATCAAAAGGAAGTGTTTCATTATGGCAGTCTTTGTATGTTTCACCGTAGTTTCTAAACTGCACATCCGAATTAATGAAACGTCCATACATTTGTAATTATGCCTTGTAAAAGTTTTTTGTTTTTTAGTGGTTTTAAGCTTAAAAAGATAATCCAGACGCTTGTATTTATAATGTCTAAACTAATACATTACATATAAAAAATTTATTCAGGAGCGTCGCATCACACCGGGAGAGGCGCTACACCACGCGTTCGTGACGCTCGCTCACCTCGTCGACTACGCGCACTGCAACAACGTCAAGGCCTCCGTGCAGATGATGGAGGTAATTGTTCAGTGGTTTGAGCTATCGAATATCGAAGGACAGACGTACTGAAAGATTTCTCGTAGGGCAGTCTTCGACCGTGCGTTTTTCGCGTAACTTTCTGCCGCGCACTGTAAAACTCTGGAACGAACTGTCACCAGCAGTATTTCCGGACCTATACGATCTGCAAACCTTCAAGAAGAGAGCGTATTCCCTCTTAAATAGCCGGCAACGCACCTGCAGCTCTTCTGATGTTGCGAGTGTCCATGGGCGATTGCGTTCCATCAGGTGACCCGTTTGCTCGTTTGCCCCCTTATTTCATAAAAAAATGTAATTTTTACCAAAAATCTGTCAGTTTTTTATTTTGTGCTTTTTTTATGTGGTCATATTATGACTGCAGGAGCTAGGATAGAAATTTATCAAAGTTAAGAGGTTTCTAAAGAGTTAATAAAAAATTTACATCTGTATACAGCAACAATATTTTATTTAATTGTTCATTAATAAAAATAAAAAAACAAGCGATTTATAGCAATAAATAAAAAAAAAATGGACCAGATTGTTAAATACACACATTGATACCTTGTATAATTATGTGTGTATTATAAAAAAGTTTAATGTTGTCACCGAGTTCTAAATATTAGGATTGTTGTTCAGGTGTGCCGGCGATCGGGCAGCAGCGTAGGTGGGGTGGGCGGTGTGGGGGGCGGCGAATACGTGGGAGGCGTAGTCGCGCCCGCCGCGCCCACCGCCCACCACCTCGCGCTCACCATCAACCAGCAGCGGCTGCGGGCGGCGCCGTACGACAACCTGGTCAGTGGACTGGTTATCTTATGGAGGCACTTCATATGGCTATTTGTATTTGCGTATTTGATGTATTTGCCAAACAATCACCATGTGTAGACAGTATGTTGACAAGTTATTTGCCTATTTGACAAACACGACCAATACCAAATACACGTATCCGTACCTTTACCTTTGTCGGTTTTTGACGCACATCAAAAGAGTCAAATAGGCAAGTACAGCCACAGACTAATAAGAGATACTATGTATAATACAGCTCGACAAGGCTTTAAATGAACGTGGCGAAAAAAGGAACTAACGATGCCAACATACAAAAACGTCATTTTTGACAGTTTTTGAAAGTTCTCCTTTACGAGCAGCGCCACCACCCACGTTCATTTAAAGTCTTGTTGCACTGTAAACAAAATCAAGTAAAAGTTTGGTATTTGACGTCCATGTGTGGAAGGCCGTATTTGCCTTTATTTGCTTGTATGTGTATACGTCAATAATTTTGCCAAATGCAACAAATAGCCAATAGCAAATACAAATAGCCATGTGAAGTGCCTCCATCATACTTTGCATCATATTATTATTATTATTATTACATACAGAAGCGAAAAAATGGATCTTATAGCGCTGCTACTTTCACAGTGAACTCTACAAGAAACACATTCACACCCAGAAGTATTATCACTGTGTTTTGTTACACCCTGTATAGTTAATAGTTGCGAATAGTGTGGGTTTTACCAGTAGCATCTGTTTATACAAGTCGTATAAGCAGAATAACTATATTGATTTGATTACTTATGATATGGCAGTCGAAACAATGGCGGCGGGGTTTTTACAAATTATATATCGTTATTCTGCATCATCAAATCACAGTCCTGCTACAAACCTATCTTTGGCCGTTATTAGTGGACAGTGGCGGGGCAAGACCTAAATTTTATGTGGGCAAGATATATCTTGCGAGGCCCCCTGACATATATTTTGCGAGGCCTCCTGATAGATGACGCAAGAATACAGATTTTTGGAGAGAAAGAATTTTTGGGTACTTACTCAATTTTTTTATAAAACTTTTTTTATGAATAATTGAGCATCAAAACTTGTAAATCCTTTAAAAGAACCTCGTGGTTCAAGGGACGCGAGGCCCCTTAGACCGAGAGGCCGTGGGCGGTCCGCACACCGCCCACGCCTTGCGCCGCCTCTGAGTGGACAAGCATTTGGAAGAAACTACCATATTGTCATCGTATGAAATGATTTTGGACCCGCTTTTTTCGCTTTATATTATTATTTAAATATTCGTGTCCGAAACTAACTAACGAAAAGCTATATATATATATATATATATATATATATATATATATATATATATATATATATATATATATATATATATATATATATATATATATATATATATAGCGTCAAAATTCAAGTTCATTAAGTGAGATATTGAATTAATAAAATGCGCAGGTACACTGTGACATCAATGTAAATGCATATTGGGGCATGGATTATATTAAAATAAATTAATCACACGTAACACAAGTATAACAATCAAATATTATCAAAATTGTAACATCCACTTTTTCCCTGTCCACTTGGCGTCGAATGCCCCTGTGATGTAATGTACCATCGAGGAAATTTATTCCTAGGCAGTTGACAGACCAACGTCATTTGGTCGGATCATGTCACTGACCTCCATTATACAAGTACGTCCAGCGTACTTGTAAGATACCCAGCTGTTTTTTGTGCCTATTTGAAGCTGAATCAGCGCCCCCAATGGGGGGAAAGAGAACTAAATCTGACGTAACTTGCAAATGGCCGCTCAATCGCTATTTGTTGTAGAAACCAAAGAGAATATAATCACTACGGTGGTAGAAACTAGTATTAGTTCCAAGTACTCCCACTACTGCTTTCAGTGCCAATATGGTGACTTTTAAACGTCATGTTTACGTCAGATTTAGTTCTCTACCCCGCATTGGGGCGCTGATTCCGCTTCAAATAGGCACAAAGAACAGCTGTCATTTCAAAGGGTATCATAGGTCTAGCGTACTTGTATAATGGAGGTCAGTGGATCATGTCAAATCAATCTTAATACAGCCGCCAATCCACCGCAGCGCACGAAGAGACTACGCAGGTGCGTCAAGCTTCGCTTTGTAAGAAAATATAATATGTGACTGTGTCCACTGCGACCCACGAACATGCTACGCACGAATTGACTAACGTAGCTTGCTCGAACATGGTGCACACGTAGCTCAACGCTGGCCACGCTACGCATGCTGTGCACGGAATACACGGAAGCGTGTACATAGTATTCAAAACTGTGCTGCGCTACAGTTGTACATCTACATAGTCGTGGCCGTGTGCTGCAGTGGTAATGTTGACCCACGTAGTCAAACTAATAAATCCGTGCGCCGCGTGGCCGTGCACAGCATGCGCCGCGGTGGAATGGCGGCTTTATGATCTGTCGGCTGGGTTTAACGTAACACGACCAAACTACATAGGTCCCCCATCTGCCTAGAGATAGTATTTTCATTTACTTACTTGATCGTTTCCAGTACCAGCTGTACCAAGGCGGACGCGTGGCAGTGGGCGGAGCGCGACAGTACGCGACGCGAGCGGCCGAGCCCTTCCCGCACCAGTTCGTCTCCTCTATACTGTGTCAGCCCGCCTACCAGGTATGTGCGAGCTAAGATTAGGATTATGTAAGTGAAGAATCATCACTATTTATTTTTATTTATTTATTTTATTTTACCATTAATTTCAGGCATCTAGGCCCATAATATAAATACCTTAAGGACTAACATACATATTATTATTATATACTTAAAAACTACACTTTGTCACGTGTTGACGGCGACGTGACGCGCTTTGTTCCGAGTCTCCCCCGGAACCTCCTATGCTAGGTACCTATGCTTCTTCATTTACAGTACGTACTGAAACTACGGAGTTTTAAATAACACTTCATAGTTTCAGTATGTTTTGTTGACGAATAACATAATTTGCAGTGAAATACAGTGATCTATCATTATAATAATCCTCATCAACTATACCAACAAAATAACTAGTCATAGAATTGTATTTCATTGTTATCACTATAGTCCGCGCGGACTATAGTGACATGAGATTAAACAGTGACGACCAATCTCGCGATATCGTAAACAATAATAATTTATTTAATCATTGAAAAGAATAAATTAAAGACAATTTATCAGTTTTATATTCTAAATTATTTTATCACTATCCTCATCAACTATACCACCAAAAAAAAAATGTATTTCATCGTTATTGACATCGGCTTTCCGTTTTTTAAAAACCTATGCACTTTAAATATTATTTCCTTAGATTTTCTTTTTATCGGCGGACTTATCTTGCTATTGCAATCTCTTGTGCGTTTTATCTAAACTAGGCAGAACTGTCAAAATCAAGCGCCCCCGCCTCTCCGTCCCACCGCTCACATACCTAAGGCGCGGCCAACTAGTTCCGCGCGGTTTCGTATGTATGTACTAATATGTTTTAATTTTGAATATAATTTAAAATGCCAACTTTTTACTATGAACTCATTCCAGGTGCAGCAGCTGGCTGCGGCGGCGGCGGCAGCGGCGGCCGCTCACCACCAGCACGGTGTGGGCGGCGTGGGCGCGGTGGGTGGGGTCGGCGACGTGGGCGAGTGGCGCGCGCCGCTCATCGTGGAGCCGGCGCCGCTGCCCGAGCCCGACGTGTGGGACTTTCATCCACATCATCAGCATCACCATCCGCACAAGAGGTATGCTTTAGAGTTTAGACTTTACATTCGGCGCAAGAGGTATTTTAGACCTTACAGTACAGTAGAATATAAACGAAGAAACTATTGCCATCACGCTTTACCCTGCGCCGGCATGTGTATTGTGATAGAGACAGACATCATAAATCGAGGTTACGTATTCCTCTGATTCCTCCCTCAAAATAGAGCCTATCTAATTATTTTTTTTTAATATCTTTAGGAAGAATGAGTCTATGTCTCTATGTTTTTATTTTATCTTAAAGATCTTTCAAATTTGTTTTATGGTCGGTGGATTGGCGGGGTACGGGGCATTTTTTGCGATTTTTGAAGGGTCATATATTTTTATATATTAGTAAATTTAGAAAAAAAATCGAACGTAGAGGAACGTAGAGTTTTTACAGATCCCAATATTGCATAAAAAAATCATTTGTCTAGACGCATTGTCCTGGGAGTAAATTGATGAATACGTTTGTATGGAAAAACAGTGTTAGCGTAATAATATGCTCTTAAGTGCTTGTTCAGTCACAGCGGAAACAAAAAGCACGGGTCCACACCGCGCGGTTCCCGCTGTGTCCGAAACAAGCAATTAGGAATTGAGAATTCGGCGCGATATTGGGTCTATTTATAAGTATTTTAGGGTTGAGTATTGAGAGCTATATCGTGAAATGTCACTATTGAGATAAAATACCTTCTGAATTCATGTCTATTAAACCTAAAAAATGATTTGAAAATAAAAAAAAACAAACATTGTACCTTTTTGTTAAGTCTAGTTACGATTCGTTTAAATAACTACCCCGTCTATGAACTGCAACAAATAATACTATGATGAAACAAAGTAGCGAACCATAGTAGTAAATAAATTCGACAATGTATTGGGAATGTATGAGTGTGGGTTGTCGACAGATCCACCAAGCAGCAGGCGAGCGGCGCGCCCCACTACCCACAGCATCACCAGCATCAATACAGGTGCTATATTACGAACACTCACGACCGCTTTCACTCACTACTTCATCCTGAGACCTATAGACTTTTCTCTTTTTTTGTCTGATTGATGTTAGAAAATGCATTTATTTATTATATTTTTATCGTCACCATGATGGAAATTACAAAAAAATATACTTGCGAAGTCAAAGAGATACTCTTTACTACTTTACCTCTGTTCTTTGTTCGATTTTAAGCTGCCCCGCTTAACCTCAATTACAATCCTTCCCAAAGTCACTCAATGGATTCGAGATGTGACGTATCAGGATTACCCTACCCCCTTGACGACTCCTGAGTTCTGTCATACAGCATACTATATTTTATCTTCAATTTCCCTAACATTCTTACTTTAGTGTAGTTCGTAGGTAGACACACCCTTAGAACATAGTATTTTCTTATATTTCCTTTATAATTATAAATTCTGTTCTCTAGATTATATAGAACCTGATAAAAATCTTATGTTCATTACTTCTTTTCTTCTAATTTATGCACGGACTTTATCGTATCAGTTGCGTTTACTTGAATATATGCAATGCTGAAGATGTTGTTTAGATACACGTAGTATACCACGTCATTATTTAACAATTATTGCAAATAATATGCACCTCATGGGAAAACGATTTAAAGATCCAATTTGGTCGGGTTGTGGCCAGCCCGACCAACATAGTCTACGTCAGTGGTTCTTTTTAAACTTTTAGTCATGAGGGACCATCTTACCAAATGTTTTTCTTGCCGGAGACCACCCAGTTGGTTTACCTAAATTAAGGGTTGTTTGATGAAGAAAACAAGCACAAATTTATACCTAATTAGCACTAAGTCTTTCATTGGCAAAAATCTTAAAGTTACAGATTTTAATAACCGTTTACTAACTTCTGAATTCTCAGTTCTCACATATTATTAGGATGGCTTCGCGGACCACTTGGAATGCCTTCAGGGACCACCAGTGGTCCACGGACCACCGGTTAAGAACCACAGGTTTACGTTGATCCGACCAAATAAAACAGCCTACCTATATATTCTATCATGTTTTATCATATATTTCTACAATTCTACGTATCGGTTTGTTTTGCAGTATGGCGAGCAGCGCGAGTAAGAAGGAGCCGACGCAGCTGTCGCCGGTCAAGAAACGGGTGAAAGAGGGCACACCACCGTCGAGGCACAGACATCATCATGATCACACGTGAGTTCTGTTAAATATTTCAACAAAGTTATTGAATGATAAGCACTGTAAAGGACATTCATTCTGAACTCAGTGAGACTTAGATAATACTTACTATGTCCAATTTCATTTCCTTGTCAACAAACTGCTGTGCAGTTTTGCGGGCTATTAGAATAAGGATATGTGATTTGGTTTCTCAATAAAGATTTTTATTATTAAAAATGCGTATAGGGCGTTTTCAAACACCCGCAACATTAAACGAATTTTCATGGCACGACCAGATACCTAAAGGCTTTCTACATAGCCTGCCTCAACGGCATTGCCTAATGTGACATCTACCGTTATCGCTTTAATTAACAGCAAATCACAGGTCCAAAATGTTAAACAAGTTTAGACTTACATAAGTACCATCGAGGAAATTGATTCCTAGGCAGTTGGCAGACCCATGTCACTTGGTCGGCTTATGTCAATTCAATGTTAGCTGTGATCGGTCGGATGGGTTTGACTTAACGCGACCGATTACTTAGGAATAAATCCCGCCATCTGTCTAGGAATCAACTTCATTGATAGTACATGAAACCAAATGATAGATCAAACGATTTTAGACTTACTCCTACATAACTACATTATATTACAGTGCGCGTGCGTCCGGCGCCGCAGCGGTGACGGGTTGGGACGCACCGTGCGGCGGCGCGGCCACCATCACGATCCGCGACACGCCCTCACCCGCCGTCTCCGTCATCACCATATCGGACTCGGACGACGACGCTGAGCCGCGCCCCGCGCAGCGCGCAGCCCCTGCCGCACCCCCTGCAGCACTCCCCGCCCTCGCCGACACACACAACAGAGGTAAGAAGAAAAAGTTTTAAATCGTGACGACATGAATTTTTGACGACCTATGTGGCTCAGTTTGTGGCACGTTGGCAGCGAAAGCAGGGGGTCGCGGGTTCGAATCCCGCCGACGGAATAAAAAAATTTCAATGTTCCTGGGTCTTGGATATGTATTAAATATACGTATGATATAATAAAAATCCTAAATATATGTATAATATAAAAGTATTAAATATATTTCCGTTGTCTGGTACCTGTAACACAAGTCCTTCAGGTACTTAGCACGGGGCCAGACTGACGTGGTGTGAAGCGTCCATATATTATAAAAAAAAGGTTGGCCCACTTCCTTTTCTCTTGACGTATTAATATCCTAAGATCCGACCGTAAAATCCTGCATGAATCGTTTTTTTCGATCTAATATATTTTAAAATAATCTTTAGAACGTATAGAATGGATTAATGTTAGGTTGCCTTGTCAAAAGTAGCCGCAAGTACCTCTATCTAAAGATAGTGGATCGTATTATCATATAATTGCGGCTCTATACGATGGGCCAGCGTAGATGGCCAGCGCGAGGAGGACGTAGTGGCGTAGAATGACCGATGGTGCCAGCGATGGCCGTGGAATGGCGGCGGTGTCGGTTTTCCGGGCGCACATCAAAGGATGATGGCCCAGCGATGGCGGTACGCCTCTACACGTCGGGGATACGACAGTCGGTGCCTGACCGCGGTCGAGTGAGGACGTCGTAATTCGTATTATAATTTACAAATTTCATTCAAAATGATCGTACGTGATCTCATAATGAATGAAAATATAATAATATTATGATAAAGGCGAAAGTTTGTATGGATGTATGGATGTTTGTTACTCTTTTACTCAAAAATTACTGAACGGATTTTAATGAAACTTTACAATAATTATTATAGCTTTTACATTATATAAATAACTCCTGACTTTTTAAAGATACAAATTTGGGAGTGTCAACGTTGTTTTAAGAACGGAAAGCATATTAATATGCTATTATTACATTCATCATTGTCATCATTATCACTACCATAAACCATTATCTTAATTTTAGTCTCGAAATAATTATTCCTATAATTCAAGAGAAGGTTCATATTAGGAGGGAGGTGATACGAAGTTCACCGGGTCATCTGGTGAAGTCATAAATTATTAAAAATGCACGTTTTGCATTGCCGTCACGGCTAATGCTTACACGTCCATCTTGAACGACGTTTAAATCACAACTGAACACGGCCATCATGTAGAGGCGTTGCGACTTGCGACCATTGCATGGCCATCGCATTCGCTATTCGATCGCCCAGCGCTGGCCACTCTTGTAGACCACCATTACATTATTATCCCTTTCCGTGCGACCTGTCAAAATGCTTGTATTACCTGCGGGCCTCAGATGCGCAAACAAGAAAATCTCGAGATATCTCACTCTCGTGTGTCGTTATATTGTCGATAACGACATAATGTCAAAATCATTTTTTGACATTATGTCGATTTTAACGACAGATCTACACGAGAAAAAATCTATGTCATGTTAGGGTCAATGAGATGAAGAGAAAAGCCATCAAACATCGAGAAAACGTGTGGACAACATTTTTTCGTTGGCGTATGGTAGAGGGGGTGGGGTCGAGTGTCGACCCGGATTCAGCCGTGCTAGCATACGCCAACGAGAAAATTTTGTCTACACGTTTTCTCGATGTTAACTAGTTTATCTCTTCATCTCTATTAACCCTAACGTGACATACATGTTTTCTCGTGTAGATCTGTCGTCAAAATCTATCGACATAATGTCAGAAAATGATTTTGACATTATGACGTTATCGACAATATAACTACACACGAGAGTGAGATATCCACGAGATATCTCGTTGGCGTACGCTAGAGAGGCAGGACGCGTGACTGCGAGAGTTTGTTAGCTCAGTTTTTTGTTTAATTTTTTATTTTTCCCAGATTCTAAGTGAAATTATGTTAATTTATAATAAAAATGTTAACTAGTTTATCTCTTCATCTCTATTAACCCTAACATGACACACATGTTTTCTCGTGTAGATCTGTCGTCAAAATCTATCGACATAATGTCAGAAAATGATTTTGACATTATGACGTTATCGACAATATAACTACACACGAGAGTGAGATATCCACGAGATATCTCGTTGGCGTACGCTAGAGAGGCAGGACGCGTGACTGCGAGAGTTTGTTAGCTCAGTTTTTTGTTTAATTTTTTATTTTTCCCAGATTCTAAGTGAAATTATGTTAATTTATAATAAAAATCACATAGTATATTGAATATTCTTTATATTATTATAACTTTATGTCTGCCTTAATTTAAAAATAAATGTAGTACAGTACTTTTAAGAAAAAATAGCTTGAGATTTAACCAATTTTCTGATTTGTTTTTTAAATAACACAATATCTAGTTCTCAAATTATATTTTATTTACACTTCAGTACAATACGTAAAAATACAAATAAAACTTCACATGCGTTTTATTTACGCAACAGTCGTTTTAAAATAAGTCACTTGTCAAGTCACTTGTCAATTCCAATTTTTTATTGACTTTTATGTTTTTAATTTTTACTAAGCCAAACGAGGTAAAGACATACTTTGGTAGTGCCTTCCTTAGTATTTATGATTGCAATATGTTTTTTTAAGATTAAATATTTATATATGACGTTTTTAGAGTGAAAGAGGACCCCGTCCATTGTGTTCGGAATCCGGGCGCTCGACTGCTGAATAAGTTATTAACCGCGTCCGGAATCCGGGCCGTCGACACGATAAGGGAACATTATAAATACATTTTTATACTCAAAGGATCTATTTTGCACAATGAGTAATTTTCTTTGTCTCATTTTTAAACTCAAAACTCAAACTCAACTCAAACTCAATTTTTTTATTCAGAATAAATTTTTGCAAATATTTTCTGAAAGTCTACATGATGCCTACCACCGGTTCGGGAACTAACCCGGCGAGAAGAACCGGCGTAAGAAACTCGCACGGGGCCCACTTTATTTACCAAAAAAAGTGAGAATTTTTTTTATCTTTTAAAATAAAGTTTACAATGCTGTAACTTAAAATAACACAATGTCAACATACAAACATAATTGTGAGTCATAAAATAATGTAGAAGTAGCCTTGCAAGCAGCCATCCTACTCCCAAGATGTGCCGTCGTTTATGAAATCATTGACCTTATATAGGCTTTGGCACACAAACGTTCTTTGACTACTTTTTCAAATTTATTAATGGAAAGATTTTGAACGTTTTCTGGGATTTTATTGTAAAGGCGTACACATTGACCTTTAAAAGATTTACTAACTTTACTAAGTCTGATCACCAGCATTTCTAGTTTGTACTTTTACTTACTTTTTACTATTCTACTATTTATTCAACAAATGCACTTATCAATATAAAAAGTAGCCAGTAGCCGATTCTCTGACCTACTGAATATGCAACATAAAATGTGTATCTTCAGTACATCAAATAATGTTTGCAGTTTCAGGCAGCGGCGAGTGCGTGGCGACGTCGGGTCCGAGCGGGTCAGCGGGCGCGAGCGGTGCGGGCGCGGCGCCGGCTGGCGTCATATGCTCCGTGCGTACGCCGCGCGACGAGCGGGTCAAGCACGAGCCGCCGATAGCGCATCAGCCCTGTCACCACCACCAGGTACTTTTTGGAATACGAAGCAGAATAAGACTGCGTTTCCACCAGAGATGTGTTGCAAGGAATGTGTTTTTAAGATCCAATAGAATCGCTGCGCTGAGCGAGGTCACGTCAATGAAGCGATTCTATTGGTTCTCAAAAACACATCCCTCACACATTTTAAATTTTAATTTAAATGGCAGATATTGTAACAACAATAATACCTTTCGAATTTGAATACCTGTCGACAATCAGAAGTATAACATGCATTTTTGCTTATAGCCCCAACAGCAGCAACAGCAGCCGCAACAACAGCCGCAGCAGCAGCAGCCGCAGCCGCAGCAGGCGGTGCCGCAGCAGCCGCGCCAGGCCAGCAGCTCACAGGCCACGCCCCAGAGCCAGAAGAAGCGTCTCCTGGCCCTCGCGCAGCAGGAGGCCCAGGCCAAACTCGAGCCGAGCCACGACCACACCGCTCCCCATTATAATGTAAGTACTTTATGAAGAAATTCAGATGGTATTTTGTTATCAAAGTTTAACGCAGCTCCGCCCGCTTGGATACAGTATCGCGCAATTTCGTTAATTGTGTAATTTTCCGCAGTAAAAAGTGTTGTATGTCCTTCCCCGTGGTCAACTTTTTGGTTTTGCCGAATTTCATTAAAATTGGTACAGTTTCGGTGCCTATTTAATGCCAACTAACAAACTTTTCGTCTTTATAATTACTGGGTGCAACAAAACTAAGTGATAATACTTTATGGTGTGTATGAGTTCACTGTGAAAGTAGCAGCGTTAAAGAAGTAACTTTTTTTTAATTTTTGTATGGGAAAATTCCTGACGCTAGAAGGCTTGCCCATACAAATCACAAAAAAAATTTTGCTCTTTCAGGGCTGCTACATTCACAGTGATCAGTGAACTCAATACATGGGACTCGTATAAAGTATTATCACTTAGTTTTTGACATCTTGTAGATCAGCCTTTCTCAATGTGGGCGATAACGCCCCCTTGTGTGCGCTGAAGGTCTAAAGGAAGGCAGTGTGGGACCCAGAAAAAAATATGAGGGCGTTGTGTATAGGCTTGGGTGGTGATTTGTAATTTCATTTCATCTGGATGCATTTTAAATTAGAACAATATTTTTTTCTCAAAGTCGGCAGTAGATAAAATAAGTTTGGGAATCCCTGCTGTAGATAGTCAGCTACAGGGTGTCTTAGCAGTAAAATATAACAATGCCATTGAAATATCACTTGGTCTATAAAGATTATAATGAACAAAATGTTGTTTACAGAGCGGTTCGAATGTGCGCCAGGGTTCAGATTATCAGTGCAATCAATACGTTCCAACGCAGCACAATAAAAGGGATAGTGTAAGTGTATTTAAGTCATATAAAACATGTTAGTGTTGTATATGGACCATCATTCCTAAATATTTTATGACAAACTTATTTTCAAGGAAACACGATAGAACATTATGCGTAATACATACTAGTGTGACAGGTTACCCTTAAAGGTGTTTAATTTTACTATATTGACTTTTACAGAGCGGGGGCTCCCGAGAGTATTTACCGGTCAGCAACGCGGTGAGCGGGGTGAGCGTGAGCGGCGTGGGTGGTGTGAGCGCGGTGAGCGGCGTGGGCGTGGGCGTGGGTGGCGTGGGCATGAGCGGCATGGGCGTGAGCGTGGGTCCGCCCGCTGCGCACAAACACCCGGCGCACGCGTGGCACCATCACCCACATTACAAGTGAGCGCACGACTATAAAAACATTTTAAAGTTTAATTGGCCAATCAGGGCACTAAACTTTATATAAAATGTCAAAATTTATATGAAATTTTGTGACTCGTTATTTTATTTTACCATGGATAAAATTAAATTTTTTGTACCAAGGTTTCAATAAATAAATTAAAACGTCCCCCATAATAAATGAGTATACAGTATAAATATTTTGTTTTTAAGATGTGTACGCATATTGTTGATAACTGACATGTACAGATTTTTAATAAGTATAAAAAAATACATATTCTAGTAGTCTATGTCACAGATTACACGGTCAAATTTTCATCAATCTGATCCATCAATCTGATTGACGGAATATTGATGGGTTTAAAAAGTTCATACTCGCCGGTTACACGGTCAAATTTTCATCAATCTGATCCATCAATCCGTGGGTTGTCCGGATTGATGGATCAGATTGATGAAAATTTGACCGTGTAACCGGCGAGTATGAACTTTTTAAACCCATCAATATTCCGTCTATATAATAGGAAATATATTTATTTGTATAATATTTATCTCGTAGAAGCGCACGCGGGGGCGTATTGTCGCCGGGCGGCGGAGTGTCGCCTGGGTACCTAGCAGCACCGCCGCTGTACGTGCCCACGTACCACTACCACACGTGAGTATTGAAACACTGTTCTGAAACGGCTTAGAGCCACACGGCGCGTTGCATCGACGCAGCGCAACCGTTTGACACATAGCCGACCACACGCCGTCCTCCCTCCCTCCCGCTTCGTCTCGGGGGCTACTCTCCCCATCATGCGTTGCGCCTTGTTATCACGACGCAGCGTTACAACACCTTGGTTATTTGTATGTAAAACAACGCAACGGCAGCGCTGCGTCGACGCAACGCTGACGCAACGCGCCGTGTGGACTGGCTCTCTAAGCCGGCCCCTAGACGATCAATTGTATTGTCAATGTTACGCTTCAATTTTATTGAACAGTTTATTTGATAATTAGATTAAATGCGCGCGATGGTCGATATCAACCCTAGACGGTGAATAATATTAAGCAATACGTGATATTGCTCAATATTATTGTAGGAGGGGCCGGCTTAATAAACTTTTTCACTGTATTACAATTTACAATAGTTTCATACAGCCCGAATGATTTTGTTAAAAAAAATATCAGATCAGAAGACAAGTGAGTACATTCGACCCAATCCACCGTCACCGACCAAATATATTAATATGTAATGGTGGCACTTCACATGGTTACTTGTATTTGCGTATTTGATGTATTTGCCAAACAATCACCATGTGTAGATGCCAGATGGTATGTTTGACAAAGTATTGGCTTTATTTGCCTATTTGACAAATAAGACCAATACCAAATACACGTATCCGTACCTTTGTCGGTTTTTGACGCACATCAAAAGAGTCAAATAGGCAAGTAAACAAAATCAAGTAAAAGTTTGGTATTTGACGTCCATGTGTGGAAGGCCGTATTTGCCTTTATTTGCTTGTTTGTGTATATATACGTCAATAATTTTGCCAAATGCAGCAATTAGCCAATAGCAAATACCAATAGCCATGTGAAGTGCCATCATATTATCGACTGGTATTTGACAAAGAAATTAAAAATTTTTGCGCTTCTTATAGTTTCCATCACGTAATTAAAATTGGATACAATACCCGGCAATAAATATTGCACATCGACCTTTGGAAAGAGACATTCGGCTAATTTCGGTTTCATAGAGCGTTATCTTTGTAGCACACACCTATTTAACATTATGTCAGTCGTTGTTCAAATTCAATAGAGTGCAGTCTCGTCCAGTTCAAAATATATATCTAGAGTTGTTAACACCCCTAATTTTGCTACAGCAGTAATTTTCCAAAAGAATTTTAAATACGTAAACATAATTTGAACACCCTTTTTTATTTTATTTTACCCGAATATAAAGCCATAACTTATAGAAAATTTGGTGTATTTTATACAAAGAATTAAATTGTCAAAAGAAGCAAACCTTAATTGTTTTAACAGCTCCTAATATATACCGGACTTTTTGTATTTCGTGCGTAAGAGATAACGCTCTACAAAACCGAAATTAGCCGACTGTCACTTTCCAAAGGTCGATGTGCAATATTTATTGCCGTGTACTGTACTTTAAAAATAGGATTTTATAATTTATTATGCGATATGGCGTCGACTTAAACAGTTCCTCAAATTAATGAGGTACCGTAATTTCAACTGATTAGTGAATTTAACACTGCCTTTATTTTTATACACTTGGTATAGTAACGAACGCCTTTTTTAGTTCGTGATTTAAGTTCGGTAGCATTAAATAATAAAAATGTTTGATGTTTCAGGGGCGGTGTAAGTGGCGTAGCGGGCGTGAGCGGCATGGGCGCGGTGGGCGGCGTGGGCGGGCCGCCGCCGGCGCACCACGCGAGCGGCGGGCGGCTGGCGGGCTACTTGCAACCCTACTCCCCCACCTACCTCGTGCCGCAGCACCACCAGCACCTCTGGTACACCGACTGAGTGCGATGACGCGACGAATCAACACGAAACTCCACGAGCGAAGACGGCAGAAGTGAAGGGACGGGAAGACGACGGAATGTCGCATCGTATATTGTAGCAAGAGAGATGAAGTCGAAACGTACCCGCTACTAACGTCCGTGCGTGCACGTTGTGAAGTTAGCCGCGCATACGTGTCGACTCGCTCGCTGCCCTTACCTGCGGCGCGGCGCATGGTTGGATGCGGCCCCCCGCGGGCATAAGGGCAGCCGAGCGAAAACGCGTCCATCTACTCACACTATAATTTTTTATTCAAAACTTTGACTAGTGTGTCCTGCGCGTTGCGTGGCTCGGACCGACCGGCCCCGCGCCGGCCGGCGGCGGGGCTCTGTATAGATAGTGTTAATACGGCAGAGAGATTTCTGTAAAATAACCTGCTATAGTATAATCGAAAGTCTAATTTAAATAGTGTTTTATAAGTTGATTTTATACGATCGATGTATCTAGTGCCGAATCCTTGACTACGATGTTCTTGTACAAATATGAGTGTTAAGTGTTACTCGGCGAAGAGTTCGCTGTATAGTGCGATGCCGGCGCTCCGCGTCGGAGTTTAAATTAATTTTAATATGCGAATGAAGCGAGTAGTGCATTTACTAATGTTTTATCTTAGGTGTTAGTGTTTGTACCAAATCTACTAGTGGGGTGAGGGCGGGGCCGCGGCGGCCGGCCCCGCGCGGGGTTTTAGTTACGATGTTTGTCAATTATTTGTTTTATTTCCGTTAAGGCTGGGGTGTGAGATTTTACGTTCCATATCGAGTAGGGTAGGCGCCGCCGTGGATTAACAAACATAATGCTGTGTTTTCTACGTGTATAATCGTATTAATCGACCTTCTAGTAGTCCTACGTGTATAGGTGATGGAACAAGTATATTTAAGAGTTTTATATAACACATAGCGCATATACGTTACTATAGTATGCATGTATATTGATTAGATAGAACAAAATTGTTAATCGCTAAACGTTGATAATAATTTACGACTGCAATTATTTTAGTTTGGTTGCTGACCTTACGTCGAACTAAGCCTGGGTACTCGGATACAAGATATATTATAATTAGGCGGGCCCACGTTTTACTTTTGTGTTTTACTAAATTATGATTTAAGGGTGTGCGTCCGACGAAAATGCGTAACGTATTATTTGATGCACTTTACTCATACAAATAAACTGACCTAATACTTTTAATCTACCTATAATTCATTGTATAATATTCAATATTATTTTAAGATATCTAATATCTATTCTAACTGACGGAGAGTTGTCTTGACGAGTCTATTTATAAACTAAGACTGTCATAAAAACTGTGTTTTAATTTTCATGATTGATTATTCAATTTCGAATAATACGCTACGCATATTTTTACAAGTTTTATTTTCTCCTTTGTATATTATGAGTGTATATTATAAAGTATATTAAACATGTGATTCCTAGTGCTACTGGCACTCAATATTATTGATTTAGCTTTAAGAGTTTTATTTTATTTATTAATAATAAATTGATTACGAAGATTTTGAACGTATCGATTTTTAAAGGTTACTTTCGATCAAAATGAACTTTTGTGGTCGAAGACAACTTTTTGTTGTTAAGAGCCCGGGTTACCCTCGAAATTCTCATACATACGTAATACCAAAATCATTTTCTCATACGAAAATATTTAACATGTTTGAGTTATTTTTCAGTATAAAATAGTAATTACCTAGGTTCCTGTACAAAAATTAACTTCAAAATATTTGAACACTAAAAAAATTTTTTTTGTGTAAATTTTTTTTTACTTAATTTACTACTAAATATTTAAACACTAAAAAATAGAGTAAAACACTAAAAAATATATAAATAAATATTAAATTTACTACAAAATATTTCAACTCTAAAAAATATTTTTAAGTATTAAAATATTTTGTAGTAAATTTACTATTTATTTATATATTTTTTAGTGTTTTACTCTATTTTTTAGTGTTTAAATATTTAGTAGTAAATTTATTAAAAAAAAATTTATACACAAAAAAATTTTTTTAGTGTTTAAATATTTTGCAGTTAATTTTTGTTCAGGAACCTAGGTAATTACTATTTTATGCTGAAAAATAACTCAAACATGTTAAATATTTTCGTATGACAAAATGATTTCGGTATTACGTATGTATGAGAATTTCGAGGGTTACCCGGGCTCTTAACAAACTAAGTTTACTGTCAAGTAACTATCATAAAGGAGCATACATATCTGCGTTTAGATAAGGCCCCTTTCACCCACCTAGCATTTAATTTACACAATATTAACGTGTATGACTTGACTATTGGATGTTATTGTACACTATTTGTCGATGGTAAACAGATCTCTTTGTATGTTTACTACATACTCTAGTAAATGTACGAAAAGACGAGTTACTTGCAGTTGGTCTCAACTTTTAGCGCAATTTGTCGCCTATTATTTTGAGTTCGATTATGCGATAGATTACTTGACAGTATTGATTCATTTGATTCTTGATTTTATCTTAATTCTTAACCTACTCATGTAAAAATTTAACAGTAGACTGTAGAGCATAATATTTACCTATTTTTGAGATTTAAAAAAAAGTTATAACTTATCAATACCCCTCGCCAAACTTAAAACTATTTCGCCGGACTAGCATTTTAATGTGATTTTTCAATCACAATATTTCTCTATCTTCTCCTACTTCTTTACACATTTTAATTTCGCATAATGTCCGAACACCAAATACTTAAGTTCTTTCGCTAGTGTTTTTATTTTTATTTTAGAAATAGTTTTATTAGTTGAACGATGTACCTATTTATATATGTATTTTAATCACTTTTTTTAAATACAAATTAATTATGTAACTTAGGCGACGTTACGAACGGCGTCGGTAACTTATCTAATAAGTGCTACTTGATCCTTAAATATAATCTAAAAACAAAAAAATACAAAACTAAATATTTTTAATTTGTAATTTCGGGATATTTTTAGAAGGCATTGTGGAAGTTAGTGTCATTTTGTATAGAGCACACTTAACTAGTACGTGATAGTTGATAATACAATAACGTTAACTTTATTTAGCCCTAGTTTGGTGTTATCTCGTATGATACACTTAGCGGTCTCGCTATGCTCGTGATCTCTAATCTGTAAGCGCATACGGCAGTATCGCGGTCAATTATAACGCTATTATGATTTAATGACGTTTAATTTGCTTACTATTATTTTAGTTTAGACGAAAATGGAATGTTACTAATGTAGGATAATTAGTTTAAAAAGTATTTAGTCATGGTTTTTATCGTCCTTCTGGGGTTTTTCATCGAGAATATTTTTATTTAATGAAATATTGAGACGGGTCGGCACGAGCGTCTGTGAATTTGGGTTGTTGCAATAAATTGTGTATGCGAGCTGCAGACGCCGTGCGCCGCAGCCGACTGACTGACCTCTGTCCGCTCCGAAATGTACAAAAACCCAGTTAGCTGTACCGCGGCCGACGACCGTGTACGTGACGCGCACGCCCTGTGCACGCCACGTACACGTCAAGCGCACGCACTACATCCGCGCCCTCTGTGATTATGGAGCTCCTTGTGACTGTTGTCGGTGGACGAGTCGGGTTGTTTTGGTTTTATCAATGTAACTCGGTACCGCGAGGTACCATTCGTGCGTATTTTATGTTGCTAGTTTGTATTGTAAAATGTAAACCATTAACATAAACTGCGGGTGGGTGAGAGGGGGTGATGATTTTTAAGTTTTTGTCTTGATTGATAAATAATAATCGACTAGTTTTATGCGAGGATTGTAAATAAATGTCCAAATACCCTTTTTTATTTTACTTTTATTTTTTTTCCCTTCTCCTTTTTTTTTTTTTTTTGTTGTGGGCCCGCACCTAATGTTGCGGTTTTGGGCTTCGCTGTGGTACAAATTAGTGAATACAATTAATTTAGTGATCGTTATAATTGAACGAAATATTCGTAGATATAATTGTTTTAGTTGTTTAATTTTATATTATTTGACCACAGTATCGATAGTTACGCGCGCATCAGTGTCGTACCTTATCACATTGTTATAGAGGCGGCGTCCGCTCGGGCCGTGCGTGCGGGCCGGCGCGGCGGGAGCGCGTGCGAGCGGCGGGCGCGGCGCGGCCCGTATCCGGTAGTCAATACTCAATAGAGTGGCGAGCGACGCCTGAGCTGCTGTCTCGACAATAACCCAGTGTCAGACAATAATCATTCATATTATTTGCCAGTTAGAGACCTTTCGTTCGCCCCTTACTTAGTGTCTATAGTCGATTAATAGTCTAGAATATCGTTAACGTAAGACTCCTAGGAACACAGCGTTTCATAGCTATGTACGTTTATGAAATCTCTCTCTGCGCACATTTTAATATTTTGAATGGTACCGTTCGTTAATCAGTAGAGACTTAACTTTTATTGATTTTTTTGTAACTTCGTAGGAATATTTTGTAAATGTTAGATTGGCAACGAGTTAACAAACGTATTTACTAAATATAGCGAGTAAAGACATTTTACGCGAAAACTTTGTACGTTATAATTCTTAGCGTTGGATGTTTCAAATTAATGTCGTATTTATATAAATTTAACAAATATAACGTTGAGTGTTGACGTAAGGTTAATCAAATTACGTGGGCCACGGAACTCGATACAGTTAAGTCCTAAGTAGTAAAATATCGAATCCCAAATTACCTCCTCGTAGAGTATAAAAATATATTATGCTTTCTTATCGTTAGTACTGCGAGTCGAGCGAACGTGGCGCGAATTTAGCGTGGATTGACTGTAGTATGAATGTAGTCGTGGCTTCGTTAGTTTGCGCCTAGGTGACGGACGATGTGGACTAAATAGTTTTACGTTTTGTATGGAATATTCGCACTTTCCCAGCGACGGGACGCCTGAGGGTACTCGACAGGCAACGCGACTTCAGGCATCGAGCCGCACGATTGTCCTCTACCGAGTCTGATATCACTGAGCGCGAGGGTAACGACTAGCGGATAGCGAGCGGGGGCTCCCGCACTAGATGTAACTTTTATATTCGTTCTATATCTACCTAATAGGTATGTCATATGTGTGATAATAAGGTTAAGCTTTCGACTAGTGTGAGTACAATGAATTCTAACGTTTAACTCATAGGCCAATGTTTACAAACATTATTTTTACACTATCTATAAAATATGAATGTGATTTTGTCTGTAGCTCGTAACTGTTAGTACCGAGCCGTCCAGTTGGTTACTAAAACATCGCATTACCGAGTTTGAACTAAATTACGAAATCCGAGGCTCCATATGTTATGATTAGTCCCACTGTAGCGGAGTAAAGTAGCTTCACCGCTCTAGAGTATTAGTTTCGTCGAGCTTTCCACGTTGTTTCGAAAGGTTTTCACCAAAATGTTTTGCCGTCCAAATCTCGTAACCAACTGGGCCGTCGACTCGTTTTTACTAAGATTCTTGATTCGACACCAACTGTCAGACTTTTTAACTATAAATGTTTAAGTATTTTAAATAAGTACAGTATTTACCTAGAGCTTATAGTATGTTTAGGGCCGCGGTTGAGGTCGGAGAACTGGATACGGGAGAATTTTATAGTCCAGACAAAAATGGCAGTGCGCAGCGTAGACGTTCGTAGACTCTGTAGCTCAAATAGCTACGAGCTACGATTTTGTAGCTAGCTAGCTACGCCAAATATTATATTATCTGTCTTTTCAAATAGTTTTTTTTTTAATTTACTAACTCTCAATCGGAGTTAAAACTGTGGCAAGACAAATAATTCTTATTAGGCCGATATATTCCGTTAAAGTTTGCTTACCATTATATCGTTGTTTTCGGATATCATTTTCACTCGCGGGCTCCGATACCGATCAGGTTTCATACGCGTTTGTTACGCAACTCATTTACGGCGAGAATTTTAAAACTAGAACGAAAATTTTTGAAGTGAAAACTTCTTTAGCGGCGTTGAGCACTTTTGTGGGATGGGTAAAAACCGTGAAACTCGCGTCAGATTCTCGTGCTGATCGAAAAACCTTGGAAAAACCGTAAGACGGTTGGAGAGTAGTGTTTTGTGTTTGGAACTCGAACTCGAACTCGAGCTCGAACTCGAATTGATTGTAAGGGTTTCGATTAATTTATCATATCGTTTTCTTAAAAATCGTTTTTCATAAAAAATTGGTTAAAAATTTAATCGATTGTAAGGGTTTCGATTAATTAAAAAAATCGATTTTTTAATAATCGATTTTCATAAAAAATGGGTTAAAAAATGCACAATGTTAATTTCATCAAGTTTTCACTTCTGCCGGCACTCCCGGAGTGCAACCCGTCTTTTTTTTTTTAATTGACTGAGTAAAACACAAAGCACGTTAAAGGAACTACCAATAATTTTATGTTATTATTAATTGCGTACACTCTACAGGAGTGTAGGGTACGTTAGATAAGTAGTTTCTATAATGCAGTCGTAAGAAGTAGCGTTCACACTTCACACATGTAACAATAAACAATAAGTGATTGCTACGTATCTTTAGATTACGCACTTAACAGTGTGATTTATTTTCTCTTGTTTCTTTGTAATATTTTTTCTGGAAAGCCAATTTGTTTCTTAAATCTGATTCTAGCCACCACGCAAAATTTTCTAAAGGTAGCAACACAATAAAACGGGCTAAATTATTATAAACCTGCGCGATTGAGGTTAGAAATTAGACGGTCTCTCGTATCCAGAACTCGGCAACAGAATATCAGGGATGTACTGTAGTAACTAGTGAGGCTTGTACTCTAGACGTATCAGATATTTGTAACGCTATGGATGTAGTCGCGATGTAGTTGTTATAGCGGTGGTGGTCGGCCGTTGGTATTGGGCCACAGATGACAAAAGTCTGCTTAGAAAAAAATGTATTCCATATTAAAAAATTGGAAATGGCGATGGCGTCTCTTTCAGTGTTCTATTTTCAAAACAAGCTGAAGGTATAGCAATTGTTGGTAAAATTTTATGTTTTATTTGTAGCTCATGCATTATGATTGACTATAAAATCATTGTGTAAGAACTATTAAAATGCTATTGTATCGTGTATGTGATTATGAATTATGCAATATACATCTAAATAGGTTAGATGTGTCACAACTCACAACACAATGAACATTGTTTGGAAGCCCACGCGTGTATTGCCAGTCAGTTACCGACGTGGCAACAGAAGCAAAAGACGTGACGTTGGTACCGGGTACGCGTCAATTTTGAGAAAAGTAAAGTTGTTCTACCTAGTACCTACGAGGGTAGGACGGACGACATGCAAATTAGATAGCAACCTCACTCCTCAGTGAAATCAAATCCGTCGTGACTTGTGCAGCTGCTGCTGTCGCATGCAGCTGGCAACTAATTTATAATTTAGGATCTTTACTTAATAACAAAGATACCAACAGTCGGCCACCGCGAATGTTTAGATCACGATATAATTTTTGAAATTTGTAAAATATTTAAAAGTCCATTTCAATGTTCGCTGTCTATTACTATGTCCTACGTCCAGTGGGTTCGGTGTTAGATGTGAGAGTGCAGTCGGCCGAATGAATATGCTTGATGCTGTAATATTATTTCTGTAAATACATTCAATGCAACTGGGTTTGATCGATGATTGAAACTTAGAAGATATATCTCTATAAAACTTTGCAGTCTCAAAATGCACAATTTTTAAAATCTTTGTCTCTATTTTCTACCTACGGATGAAGTAACTTTGAACCCAAAAGGCATGCAAGAAAAATATGAGAAGCACTCACCTGATTTACAGTACCTGATCGATTTCATATTTACATTAAAACTATATTTACTCGTTAGTGACAATTATAATTGATAACCCTGATTAAAAAATAATAACACATTGAGGTAATTTCTTAGTTAAAATCTTCTCTTTTCTGTAAAGAGAATTTTCTTTGAATGATATTTTTTTATGAACGCAACACTTAATCACACTTAATTTAAAGACTTCTTATAACCTCTTGACTGTCCACGCGCCATCTCCTGGCGTTTTTTCTAGATGTGCGCGTCTGTCCAACGCCAGCTACTGGCCGATTTTTGCCGCCTTATTTTATTTGCAGAAATTACTTTTAAAAACTGTGTCTATCCTGCTCAAACTTGCAAAACATACGGAGAGTAAGACAAGGATAGAATATACCAACACATGTCCAACATGTTCCCGCCGGAACATGAGTACGATTCGGTGTAAGCTGAGACATTGTTTACAAGTGGTGTTTAAGTGGTGCTTATGGTGACGACCCGTATGTTATTGTTACTATTTTGAAGTGTGTATTTAGTGCTATTGTATAATATCTTGTGTTTGCATCATAGAAGAATAAGTAATAAACAGTTTTCTATTCATTACTTGTGTTTCAGACAAAGATTATGGGTAGAAATTAAGTAATCTGTTTATAGATATCGTCAGCCATATCGCGCGCTCCCCCCCTACACTTTGGACTTAGAATTAGCAATTTATGTGTAGGTAAAGGTACAATAAATTATAATCATTAGGTAGCTAATAAACTACAGATTTATAAAAACAAATGTCTTTGATACATATTTTTAAATATATTGTCATTTTAATCATAATCATCATGATGACGTCATCGCGGGCGACCACCCACGTTGACATGGACAGATGCGCCATATTGTTTTTTTTTTATGGACAGTTGAGGGGTTATATAATATAGAAGCGTGTAAAATAAAAGTCCGATATTCATACAGCCGACTCGACTAGTCCACGAATTTACTATTAATTATGCTAGATTCAGTATGTAGGTCCTTGACCAATAATCGTTAACATTTGTAATAATTAATATGATATCTTAATTCACAAATATTAACATAATACTTAACGCTAAATTATATAGCACTTATATTCAAGCGCGGTGGAGGGTGAGCTGTGCTGAAAAAGGAAGTTAAAGTTAATTTTTAATTATTGCATAAATATGCGTATGAAAAAATAGGGAATATTTTTTTCAAACGCTATCTTATTTTCTGCGTACCTCGTGATAAGCGGTCCTTTTTTCTGCACTCCTTGTCTAGCTATTTTTCTTCCCTCTGTGTATTGAACGTCACATCAGAATCTTCTGAATTCAGAGCAGCTCAGTCTGTGTCGCCGCCTACGGCGAGGGGAAAATAAAAGTACAAATTTATCAAACTTTTCTCTCGACCACGATGCTTGGAAGCTCTTTTCTTATATACTTAGTACTATATAAGAATAAGACGTTGCGAACGATTGTTTTACGTGTTTTAAAATATAAATGTTACTTACTAGAGAAATTCGTAAGATTCATCGATTGCGTGGTTTCAATGAGATTTTAATACTTTATATTTGGTAATCCACACTTTGATAAGACGTATAATCACCTGTGTGTACCTAATAGACGTGGTAGAGTATATAGAGTACCGGCGACCAGATAGCCGTTTTCGAATTAAACGTAATTTTATAAAATTGATGTGCCTAAGTGTAATACTCTATTATATAAATGTATATAAAATTGTATTTATTGCGAGTGCTTTTAGCGCGCGAGAGCGCGTGTGTAGTTACTACGTTTATTATTCTGGCGCGTATCGGGTGAGACAATAACTTCTGTTTGCTATTTAGTTCGTTCCGACCGAGGCTTGTTAAGTTCGTTGTATGCGTTGTGTAGAAGAGATTTGCACTGATTTTCGTAAACTTATCTAACAATTTCAGACTGGGGATTTCGTATTCTTTTGTCACTGAAATATCAATGTACTGATTAGCCGGTAGGTTTTCTATTCGAGTAGCGGTTATTTTCACACGATATTATGGACACGTAGAGCCGTTAATGTTAGGTAAGTTTTAACAAATTTTTATAGCACGCTACTGAACTACGCATCTCCATTTGTATGTCTAGTTTGTTTGTGCGTGGGAGCGCTGCGGGCGGGGGGAGGGGGGCGCGGCTGCGGGCGTGCTGCGTGTGCGCCGCACGGCCGCGCCGCTAGCGCCGCCCGGCGGTGCTCGACTGTAACTGTATTTATCGTTCGTACTCGCCGTGTACACGAATAGTTGTGTAGACTTGATTGTGATATCAGTAAACATTTTCATACGAGCATCCAATGATTGTTTTATTTCCATCCCCCATCATTAGGTTGATAAATACAGAATACTTACACAACTAACAATACTTACGGGGCGGGTACTCGTTCCTTTTTGCTTAAAATTCATTCGATTTTGTTGAGTGATTCTTTTGTAAAGAGAATTTTGGTAAATTAACTCATACTGTATAGCATTTTATTGAAGTTAGGAAATAATTACAATTCACGGTCAAATCGCTTAAGAGCAACAGTCGTTGTCGTTGTAGAGAATTAATTTATTGCAAACAAAAACATTGAGTGTTCTATTTCACTAAGTACGATGGCAATTCTGGATTTCCTAATTTTATTTTTTCTTATCCAAAATGAAGATTAATTTGTTTATAAAATTATTAAAAAAAAATGTAAACTGGTTCCGAAAGTAAGCAGCAAGTAGCAGCTAACCTAATTTTCTAATTTGAAAAGTATTTTTATGTGTTTTGACTTCTGCCTTCTGGCCCAGCGGGCAGCGACTTGCTTGTAACTGGCAAACCAATTTTAGAAGGTATCAAGAGTATTAATGTCGAAATCATAAAATTATTTGTATTGAAAATATACGGTCTATCATACTTAGATAACAAACTAATAAAAAAAAATATAAATTATAATAATGAAAACACAAAAATTATGGTTCCGACACTAAAATAAGTTGGAAAAAGAAAACAACGTGTAGTGAAATAAGCTTTTTTATACTAATTTAAGTTTTACACATTACACAGTGAAATTTCAGGTTTCGGATACACTAACAATGTACATTCGATCAGACGAGTGAATTATGCAACATTTAACCTCAATTTACAGAATTTTCTTATAACCTTTGCCTCTGAAGCTACGGTCGTATCCCTCGAATCGTACCGACTACAATAAATACACAGTGTGCTCGTATGTACAGTGCGGCGCCGCCGGCGATACTGACTGACACAATTTACAAGTACCCTAACATTATCAACAACATAAAATATTTGATGTATTAAATTATTTCTCGTATACTATATCGCTCTCTTACATAAATTGTTAATTAAGATAAATTAGGACGTAAGGCAGAATCGTTGAGAAGGATTATTCCTTGTCTAACCTCCTTTAACCTCGTCTTTGTAACGATCTAACGCTGGACAAGATTCGGAAAATTTAGGGGTTGAACACGAAAAAATCCAAAAGTTTAAGTTTACCAGAATGGCTTAGAATTTTGACATCAGTCGCCGTCTGATATAACAGGGACACTATTTCCAGTCACCGGCCAGTAACTATTTAAATAATATATGACATTGCATAGTATAATATGGTTGAGATCATATTTAATACATCACAGGTGTTAGAAATTAAAATTACTGCCTTCGAGAATCGAGTTCCAAACATTTCACGATTTCAATCTCCGATACCCATTCGACATAATATATTAACAAAGTCTGTAGAAATTTTCAAACGATAAAATTATATCAAACATTTCGAGTGATCTTCGCAACGGAGGTCGAGTATGGGAGCTCGCAAATGTCTGTCCGAAAAGAATAGGTTTTCGGGCAGCCATTAGAAAACATCGCACAAAGTTACAGGTGGCGGAAAATTACATCTGATTAACATTTCAGATAAAATTTAAAACGAAATTAAATAATCACATTAATTGTTTCCAGTTTATAATAACACAGAGTTGTGATAAACGTCTGTTGAAAAGACCACTCATAAACACAATTCATAAATTCAAGAACAAAGTCAATTCTCTAGAAACAAATCATAAAGTAAACGAACCCTCTGATGGTAATAAGGCTGCGGGAGCTCACGAATAGTCAACTTCGTCAAACTTTCAATTCATTTAATAGTCTTTAGTCGGACCTATCAACTACTGAGTGCAAACTTTGGCAGATGCGTCGACTCGGCGCGGGCACACCGGGATCTGAGACGGACGCCGCACAGTGTTTTAGAAATGCCCAAAATCGGACATGACTAAGTTAATGCAATGAGTCGATGGCGTCTTATAATTCAAATGCAAGAGTAGAACTCCCGTGTGCGCATTTTACTTCGTTTTTGAGAAAATCAATTTTTAAATTGGTCATTTTTTGACTCCCTAAAAACGAAATTATTTTATTTAAATTAATTACGAGGGTTTGTAAACTTGCTGCCCAGCTGACTAGTTTAATCATTAAGAGACACAAATTTTGCACTTTATTTCATTCCTACAATTCAAGTATTTCCTGAGATTTTAATGTTTTTAATTAATCCTTCAGGCCCCGCGCGAGCACCGGTGATCGCGACAACAATAGAATACAATAGCAATTCCTGGAAATTCCGACTGAAGTAATATTTAGACTTTATTTTTTTTCTACTTTCCTATATGATTTCCGCACTTTCTGTTCATACTGAAAAATACTTTGGTTTAGTATTTACACTACAATATTTTTATTTTTTGTGAATCGCGTCTCATACCAGAGATTTACGAATTTCTAATTTTTATTCTTCTAATTATTCGTAAATCTCTGGTATGAGACGCGATTCACAAAAAATAAAAATATTGTAGTATAAATACCAAACCAAAGTATTTTTCAGTATGAACAGAAGAATCAACTGGGTAGCAAGTTTACAAACCCTCGTAATTAATTTAAATAAAATAATTTCGTTTTTAGGGAGTCAAAAAATGACCAATTTAAAAATTGATTTTCTCAAAAACGAAGTAAAATGCGCACACGGGAGTTCTACTCTTGCATTTGAATTATAAGACGCCATCGACTCATTACATTAACTTAGTCATGTCCGATTTTGGGCATTTCTAAAACACTGCGCCGGTGCGAAGCACGCTACCGAACCCGACACGTTAAAATCTAAAAATGATAGTATGAACAATGAACATGTCTTTTACGAGCGACCGCGGCCCGACCTAAACGGAGGCGAAATAATTTGTACTTTTAAAGGGCCGCGGCCCGGCTACCCTCCGTGACTCAAGTTTGCCCCGAATCATTACACGTCCAATGAAAACGACCATTAATATAATTAAAAATATAAATCCATTAAAATATAACAACAAAACAAATATAGTCTAAGAATTTGTGAGTGTCAACTCTCAAACACAAATACTCAACGTGTGAAATGACATTTTTCATAATAATATTATTAAATTACATAATTGCAAATCGAGACGAAGTCTTCGAGGACCGAGAAGCTAGGGGGAGCTTGAGTATTTGTATTTCGACTAAAGCTAGCTCGACTTTACAGTAAATATGTAGATGCAGAAATAAAAGTTCTCCCGAGTATCGTTATCGTTCACCTCGCCGGGACGGAGTGAACGGAAGCGACCCTAGGACTCCTAGGTGAACAGTAAACGCATCAAAAATGCTCGAATGCGGATGAAAATTTGATTTTCGGATCCGCAAATTAGCATTTTCGAGGCGGCGAGAGTTGTGACCTTCCCCGGAACGAGAGCGGGAGCGCCGAGAAAATTGATAAATTTTTAATTCTGTCTTAAACTTATCCTACCGCTAATCTAATATAACTTAATTAAACTATTTGTCAAAGAGATCATTATACACTTACAATTAATTGTCACATTAAATTATATCGCCCAGGACTGTAGGTAGGGAAAGAATTTTGGAAACGAGTTCGAAACACGAATTGAGCAAAACGAAACTATCGAACGGTCGGGAATTGTGATATTTAAGACGATACCGGAATAAGACTTTTAATTCGAACTATCTTACAAATTACTTAACATTATTATAAGATTGCTCCGGCGCACGCGCCGTCTACAATAGAAATAAATTAGGAGATATAAAATAAATTTGCACGATTCCTGACTCGGCCCGCGTCGGAATTGAACATGATGTTACTCGCACATGATCTGGTACACGATATGGGTGAGCAGTGAGCACCGCGTTCGACGCGACGCCTCGGGTTTCCTGGAGCTGCCTGACAGTCTGTTCAATAGCGGGGGTCGCTGGGGTCTAGCTGGCGCGCTTGAAGTGCGGCTGCGCGAGCCTCGCCACCTTGGGCGGGCGGATGTGCGCGCCGTGCCCGCACTCGTGCTTGTGCTTGTGCGCCGGGGACTTCTTGCCGCTGTTCGATAGCCGCTTGCGGGGCTTCAGGAAGTCTGGAAAGAGGAAAATTTACTCATTAGACGTGGATAAATTGAAAACAGATAATAAATGCCTTAAAAATTACCCTACTTGAAGAGAATTACTGACTACCGACTTTAGTTATGTATTCAGAAATACCCTTTTAAGAACTTTGCAGGTGATAAAATTACGTCTAATGATATTCGAAGCCATAAAAATCTAAAACGAATGATCCTCGTGCTCGATAACGAGACACGAAAAGGGTGACGGGGTCCTAAAATTGTGCTTGTAAAGTGTAATTTAAAGGCGGAGCTGCATTCGACTGCAGCAGTGTTGCTCGGTTGAGGTTTTACGACCAAAACTGGAAGTTCGTTAAAATCCTGACCCTCGCAGTTGACAGTTTTACGATTCCATCCGAGGGAGAAGGCAAAAAAATGCGCTCTAGCGCACTCAAAACACTAAACCTCGCTGATAAATTCTGGCGCGGCTCCGCCCTTCGGGCCCATTTCGATTTCGAAAAAATATCCTTCATGACCATAAAAGTTTTACGATCTTTTTACTACTGTTTAATCTGCGTATAATGGGAGAGCCTCGTGAGATACTGTTCCTGCTTAGCATGTACTAGCCCTGTGATCTATATGGTGGAGCGTTAACGACGACAGTTATAGAAAGTCGATACTATAAAAGATTAGGTTTTGAATAATTGTCGAACTTTAGAAAGCCAACTTTATTATAAAAGCCGACACGATTTGCCAGATTACTGGAGTCATGGCCGCATGGGCATGAACATTTGACTGAGTACTGAGTAGTGGGCATAGTTACGATAACCGTCACAAGTAGTAAAAAACAAATCCCATGGAGTCATTGCCACCCGAATGTGAGCTGTCAGCCTGTCACACAGTCAGACTCCCCGCTCTATGTAGAGTACGACACGTGTTCTCCTAATTACTTTTTGCTCTACTAAACGTAATTAGATCCGCCAGATTTGCCAACACCTCGGTTCATCTATTGCGTAACGTTACACGAAAAAGAGCAAAGCGTCGACTGGAAATAATGGCGCCAAAAGTATCTACGCTCTCAGGAACGAAGAATTTAAATGAATACCTATCGTAACGAGATATTTTATAAAAACATTCGGCGGTCGAAACGTAGAATGGCCTTGGAGCGCGAGTCGCCAAGGAAACGAGACTCCTAAACCGCTGGAACCAGTATAATAACGATTCATGATCGTTTTCAAGTGAATCACAGTAAAAAGTTTTGGCGTCGGCTGTGACTTGTGCAGCCGGGAACTATGTCAGTGACGTAATACGCCAAGGTCGACTGGTGCTCGTTCATAGTCGCTTCCCGCCAAATTAGACCACGTGGACATCGCCATATTTATGCTGATATTATGTTAATCGACGCTAATATGATTAAAAGCTATTAGTATGACAATGTTGCCTTCGTAAATTTCCCAAGGGAGCCACACTGTCATGTAAAATCTAGACATCTAATAGAATCAAGATAAAATGCTACAAGAACTAAAATACTCAAAAAAAGGGGAAAAAGTAAAAGAGACTTCATAAATAATAATATGAAGGTTTAGATCAAAATATAACCTCAAAATAATACCAGCCTTGTATTAAAATCAATTGTTGAACCATTAAATATCTAATGTAGGTATTTGGCATGTAAATATGTAGAGAAACTACTACATCATAATTTTACTACGTATGTATTTAGTTATCACAATATTATGTGAGTTTCCCGCCAAACATTCAATGAAGCGTTTCGCGCCATTTTGTAACACGACAAAATCGCGAATATAGTTCGCGAAGTCGTGACTCTCGGCTGCTTGTCGTGTATTTAATTCGGCTGCGTTATCCTGGTTCGCTTGCGTAAACATGCGGGCGTACGCGTAAACAAAATGGCCTTGAGCGAGCGCGTGCGGCAAGCGTGCTCTGTTCAAACATCGCGCTACATTTTCTAGTGAGCACAGTATTATCAATATTTTATCACTATAATATGTATTTAGCTCTAATACAAGTTACATACGACAATAATACGCTGTTATTATAATATTTTCGTCAATCATGATAAATAAAAAAAATATCACGTGCTAATTATGAGATTAGGTATATTGCATAACCGATTCTCTCAGAAAGATTTACATAAGTAATAATATTATTCTTCACGATCTCTACCTTTCTTCTAACATTTACATGCAGTAGTCAAATCGAAATATTACAAAAATATTTTGTCTCCCGCAGCTTGCAGCGCTAACGAGGTGTAGTTTAGTTTATTGAGTTGCCAAAGTGGCTGGGTTATTTCGGGCGACCTAAATATCTCGTGACGACGCGATCCTCGGAGCGTTCAACTTGCGAGTTGCGAGCGACCGCTGAATACATGAATTATGTTTTCATTTCATGAATTTTGTTAGCTCGAGTCCAACATTTGTCGAAGCCAGGTGTGAATTGGATCAAAAACATAAAGTTGAATGACTTGCGATCGTTTTACCGCGACTATCAATTTGCTCGATTACATTACATTGCATTCGAAGCCTCCTGAGAGTTCCGCCATGTATTCTAGAAAATTTGATCTGATGCCTTCGATTCGGTGATTACCTAATATACATTGTACTAACAGGAAGTAGATTCCTAGGCAGAAGGGGGACCTACGTAGTTTGGTCGCGTTACGTCAAACCCAGTCGACAGATCACAATTATTAACATTGGATTGACATGATCCGACCGAATAACGTTGGTCTGTCGAATGCCTAGGAATCAATTTCTGAGATGGTACATCTTAATCACTGTTCCTCTTCTCAGTTTTTATGCTGCCATGTTAAAATGCAATAGAACAATTTGCTGACTTCATTTGTCTCTGCGACTCGAATGCAATGCACGTCCGACGTAGCGAAGGCCGGGGCTGATAGACACGCATCCGCTGCACCCGAGCGGAATCTCTGATGCTCAGAGGTAAAAAACGTCGCAGGATAATGTAATTCGACAGGAGACGTGAAGGTCTCACCCGGGGATGCATCGAATTAAGGTTTTTAGTCACGCTTCCCGCACAACCCTCATTGGCGGCGGTCGTTTCCACCTTTCGGCAGATTCACTTAAAGTTTAAACGTCCGACCAGAATAAGTAATGAGGAATTGAGATGTTTATACGAATTACAAATGCATTAACGTCTGCTATCGAAACCGCCGTGGACTTAAATTATCTCTGGTAATTCCGAGAAAATTGTAGCAATCGCATACGTTGTACGAAGAATGGAGCTAACCGCAGAGAAACGTTTCGTCAGGTCGGCGTGCACGGTGCACATGCCGCCCAAATGTCAGTAGCTCAAAACGTCAGAATAAATTGCACAACATTTACAAAAGTGAGTGCGAAAATGAATGTGAAGGTTTCGTAATTGAATGTACTGCTAAACGACTGCGAGCGAGCCGCTGAGCCCACGCAATTCGCAAAAGAAAAGTTAACATCCTAAAGGATTTAACGAATATTTCTAACGATCCGTCGGACTTGGGACTGGTTCCGATGACGTATAGCTTCTAAACAAGTCTAAACTTGATCGAGCGCGTCCCGTGCTGCACGTAATCTCGTTTGTGTAGAGCACGGTGATGTGGGGGGAAAGAGGGGATAAAAAAAGACGGGCGCGGATTTATCGGGCGTGGGCGCGACCGCGCTCCGAAACAAACAGGTTGCTCGCCTGGTGCTTCTAGCGCAGCGCGGCGCATTTTATTTCTCGTGACTAGGGCTACCTATACGATCGTTAGGTTCATTATAAACGAACTGTAAAAGTAACTGTTCACAGTGGAAGGTGCATATTATAACTGTGATGAATTTCATAGTAAACTTAAATAGGCAAAAATTAAGAATCACATTTTCTCTACTTTATATGAAAGAGTTACGATGATTGCATCGTAACTAGCAATGTAGTTGCAGCTGCCGCTAATCTTTCTTCAATATCGGATGCTAGCATAATTGCATTAGGTCACGCCATTCAGATTTCCCCTAAAGGAAACGAAGTAGTATCGCAGCAAGTAGTACTGCCGCTCGGTTGCATTGTGATTACGAACCAGTTCCCAAATATCTAGGTCAAGTGAAAGGCGATCTCATGTCAAAACGCTCGCCAATAGCGGATACTACGAAATATTACAAATGCCGCAACTGTTGACTATCGGAATTGTTGGTAACATTTTACAAATGTTCAATGAAAATATTACAAAACTATGTTCTGTTTAATACGACTTATAGTAGAGAAAATAGTATTTAATACTATTTATAGTCATAACAGGTCTAGCTCAAATGGACTCGCCTGAATAAGGCAACAAAAACACATCCTGCGAGAGCGTATCCACTATCCGTATAACTTGTACACGTATGTTTCGCCCGGCTACTGGTTTTAGCCGCGGACGCCTAAACAAATAAGTGACAAGCAGGTAGCATATTGTATCCCTCTTAGCGTTGTTCAATATTATCTGATAAGGTTTATTCAAATTGCGGTCGATGTATTTTTTATCCCTCTACTTGACTGAGATAAATTTTAGAGACAGAATGATATATTGACATTCACATACTTAGCAGAGTTCATGAAAAATAAAAATACTAAAATATGTAGATGCAGATCTTAGTATGCATTGTTCTTAAATTTTAGCTCTTTATGTTAGTTCTTCAAACTCAAGGTGATCGGTTGATGACTGATGAGTGTAGAGGTAAATATATCAAAAAAATCGGCTCGTATTTCATACTTTACCTCGGGGTGAATCATTGAGACGGGAAATACTAAAGTCAGCTTTGTTTTTATTGTCTAGTCACTAGTGAGTCACGGGCTTCTCGTTGGTAATCCAGGTTGGTTTATAAGCCTATTTAATCATTGTAGCGTTGTACACGCTCATATATCCGTACTCTGTAATTCTATACATTACTTTCGGTTTCATATAGCTTAATACTTCTGGTTAAATCATATTTTATTTTTAGTTGTTTATTTTTTTGAAGTGAAAACTTCTTTAGCGGCGTTGAGCACTTTTGTGGGATGGGTAAAAATTGTGAAACTCGCGTCAGATTCTCACGCTGATCGAAAAACCAAGGAAAAAACGTAGGACGGTTGGAGAGTAGTGTTGTAACATTGAAATCGATTAATCGAACAATCGATTGTTTTTTTTTTCGATTGTCTATATTTTTTAATCGATTGTAAGGGTTTCGATTAAGTACATAATTTAAAAAATCGATTTTTTAAAAATCGATTTTCATTAAAAATGGGTTAAAAATTTAATCGATTGTAAGGGTTTCGATTAACTTTTTTTATTTTTTTTATTACTATTTTTTTATTTATTTATATTTTTAAATCGATTCTCATAAAAAATGGGTTAAAAAAATAATGCACAACGTTAATAATCAAGTTTTCATTTCTGCCGGCACTCCCGGACTCCCGGAGTGCAACCCGTCTTTTTTTCATAATTGGTTCTGTTAGTTTTAAATATGGCTCAAGTACTTGAAGTGGTCTCAGGAGGAATCTGGGTAAGATTTCACATCGCATATTAGTTTGTAAATCATTTCGGTTTATAAAGCTACTATTAAATCTCCATCATGCCTCTTGCAGTAGTAACATGTAATGTGCCAACTGAGTCAGAACACGTTTGCCTGGGCTGAGTCTAGTACACTTGACAAAAACCTTAAGAGTGATTGACGTATCCAGTGATAAGTTGCGCCAATGTTACCGCATGTCTGTTCCAATCGTTTTTGTGACTCCGAGTTCAAGATTAAATACAAACGGCACGTACAATAAGTGATCATGATACAAACGCTATGGTCCGAACTCGGAAACAATATATCAGAATGAAATACATAGTCTTAAAAAAGTTTGAGATCGGTAAGAACTAAGAAAACACCTTCGTTGAACAAAAAAAAAAGTAATAAATTATCGACGTAGAATTATGTTCCAAGTGAATAAATACAAAGGTCGAAGTATATAGCATTTTACTTGGCAACAACGAGCCCGATCGAAGATAGCGTAGAAACTAGAAACTGTTGTTTGCGACGTAATTGTGAAAGTAAGTGAGAAGGAAACCATTGTTGCGTGTCCAACGAGCACAAATGCAGTCGTGATTATGAGCTCGTGCGTTTTGCAATCACGCCCAAGCACTTCGGATGGATATCTATTAAGATTTATAAAGTGGACACGCTTAAAATAGGAAACAATGAGCCTGTCTAACTATTCCGAATGGAACTTATTTTATTTACAGTTGCACGTCGAGATATGAGGAAGACGTTAGATGTAATAGAAATAGCAGTAACACACAAGTCGCAACATATGGCTGATGCAATTCAACTAAAGATGGATTTGTAATGACATTTCCGAGTACAGCTCTATAGCTGTGGCAATAAAAGATGTTTTAACACAGAAAGAAAGTCACGACAATTTTCATATTTATAGACATCTGATAAGTATTTGTCTCGTATAGAAGTGACTCATGATCCGATTCATCAAAACGATTATTAAAAATACAGTACACGATAACTCATAAAAAGTGATACCATAAAAAATGAACTGACTCTGAAGTCATAGATAAAAGTACCCAGTTCAGTGACACTGGATTGCCACTATTATCTAACGTGGCCGGTATTATTAATCAAGTGGTGCTGGATTTGCATAATCAAGCCACTTTCCAATATTTGCAATCAGCATCAATAAAGTATTATCGTTGCGAGTTTTTACCACTTGGAAATTGACGCCCGTGTCCATTTTCATCGGCTCAAATAGGATTATCTTTAGGAGAAATTCTTGTTAGAATCTCAAAATGGTCATAATAATTTATTTACGTATTTTGACACTGATCGATGGCTCGGATTTTAATTACTTCGACGATCTTTTAATCTCTGTCGAAGCCGGTCGCCTCTACTGGCTAGTATGTATGTTTTTATCTAGACTTGTATATGTGGTCTAAGCGGGTGTTCCTAGCTCCACAGTTCATTAACCCCATACTAGTTAGGACCAGCAGGTGTCGTCGATCTAGGATATGAAGCTCCGCCATCGGGTGACCGATTAAAATTACTCATTGCGATTGAAAAAGATGCAACACCGGTTGCTCAGTCGCTACGTAAGTTTTTACTGCTTAGTGCTTATGAAATATTTTATTTGTTTCTTTCCTTCTATTTATTATTTCTATGGCTTTAATTACGTTATTAATTTTTTACTTATACAAGCGATAAGATGGTTCGAATCGGCTACTGGCAGCAATAGACAACAATATAGGAAGGTTTTGCCCACGGGTATATTTTGTACTACGAAGTTCACAGCGAGGTGCGAGGGTGTGAATAAGAAAGTAAATTTTTATTCAGATGTTTGAATTACTCGTTGGCGGGAGTATTAAAATAACCGAGTGCAAACAGAGGCTAATGAAGGAATAAAGTGCGGCGCGGTGAGTTCAAAGGACCATCCAGCCTCCATTATCGACCACTCGAGGACAGATGGCTCTCGACAATCTGCTACCGGTTAAATATCTTTGTAATCTACATGATATTCGGCGTGCGTTTGATTTTTTCAATCCGAATTTATTTTATGGCCAATCGATTAGCTACCGTATCAATAAATACGACTGCGGTATTTCGATGATAAATATCTCGGGACGCTCCTTTTGAAAGGGTCAAATATCGATATTTTTAATTGGATTCTTAAAATATTCTCGGCTGCGACAGTTTTCGGTCTAGGCATAATTTAGATTCCTATCGATTCCTATCACGGGGACCTGCTAGCTATTGTGTGCAGGAGCACACAATAGCTAGCAGGTCCCCGTGATATTTCAACAACATGGGAATTATAATGGAGCTAGATAATTTGATATCCAATTATAATGACAAACGAAATTTTTGCATATCAAGTAACAAGGCATGAAAGAGCCGGTGAATAGTCGTCGTATCTATGACAAACGGCGGGGCAACTGCTGCGAACGTCTAAATAGAGCGTTTAAGAGCAGGATTACACGAGACAATGTCCACCCCAAATATGCACGATTTAACTCGAAACGCGAATTCGTTATACACGTAGACTTATGTTGAGAAAGCTCCGTGAACCTGTTGTACCTATTAGCATAGCACCGGCTATTGTGCATCATAATCCACATTCATGGGTAAACACACACTATTCTTTGTGTCTATTGTTAGTGAAATACTTAGCAGCTTCGCCCCTCTGATCCCACCGCCATTGTGCGAGATGAGCGGGAGCCGGGAGCTCTATGCGGAGGTCACCGCTGTACTCTCGGGTCATCGTAAACCGATGTTTACGCCGAAGCGGTCCAGCATCATCGCCGGACAATGGTAGAACAAACCTGAACAATATCTCGGACAATGGTCGGCATTGTTCTTGAGCTACCGTTTTATCCGTTATCAAAAGAGTTATTGATCTTATTGTGCCATCGATTTATGTTTCGACTCCCGTGCGGCAGCTCGGAGCTTGGGAACTCAGCTTGCGTGTCGGTTTCGGACGGTTATTATCTTCAAAATTTTCTGTTGCTTAATCGCTCCAATCTAGTTTGTTCTTAGAACGGTATGCGATCGTGCGTTTCGAGCCTCGATCTTACTTTTTAATTAGACCTGCCGTGTCGTGATGCGTGGGAAACATACGCGATCTACTCGGGGATCGACGCTAAGCGGTAGTGATTTATTTATCATTGTTTAGACCTAACCGCCTCGCTCGCGTCTCTGATGAGCTGCTACTTCATAAATCAGTTTGTAACGGACGGACAATACAGAAAAGTGGTTAGGTAATTTAGAGACAGTTTTCTCCGGCGTGGTTCAGTAGCTGCTCGGTTGCGCGTCTGATTCATGTTATGGTTGACATAAAGTGGTCTCGCTCCGCGGACCCACATTATTGTTCGGTCTCGGGGACTGATTTCGCAAACATATTGCACCGAATGTTTTCTCTGATTGCCCTTTTATATTGTCCGCAATTTGAGTCGCTCTAAATATACAACCACAACGGGGGTAATGATTCGTTCGATATGGACTTTTCTTAAGGCCGTCCCCCGAGCAAACGACCTTGGCCATACATTTGCCGCGTTGCCGAGATCGCACCAAAACCCTATTTTTTTACTTATCTTAGTTCAAAATTTTCCTAAAAAAAATTTAAAACGGGGAATATGTAGTTTATGATATTGTCGATCTATTGGCGTGTGTTTCAACTAAAAGTAATTTGTAAATCCTAAGGAGATGCTGAATATATGCTTGAATTTTAATAAATTGGTTTTACTTTGGAAGCTGATATATAAGTATATAAACAAAAATAGAAAATTTAAAACAGGGAAAGGAATGTTGATATACTGAAGATTATTGATGTATTTTTATTATACCTTTGTAACTATCAAATTATGAGTTTATAAGGCTTGAAATACGGTAAATTACAGAATCTCCGTAAGGAACGCCCTTAAACGTAGTTTGATTACTGCAAATCAGTACTATCCGGTACTCTTTTTACTGTTTTATGGATAACACCGAGTTCTTTTATTTGTATTTATAACGCAAATTCTATCCAAGAGCATTCAATCACCACCATGAAATTTTGGAAATTTCACGTGTTTTTGTGGTGAAGTGACACGAATAGAAACGCGATACGCGAGCATGATGTCACTGCTCTTCCAGATGGACGGCACCATTTGGCGCACGGTAATCGGTGTAGTGGTTTAGAAGTCCGGCACATCTGCTGTAGATTAGTATTGAGTTGCACCTCCCATGTTCTATTAACTAACAAACACTACGTTTAACCTAGTTACAAACGAGGCTTTGTTACTGAGAGATGAATTTAGCAGATTAGTAAATGAAGTTCTAGTTCTTTCTTTAGCTTTTTTTTGAAAATACAGATCTTCAAATGCCTGATTCGTTAAATAATGAACGCATAAAATTTAAAATTGATGTTTTAGAATTTAGCAAAAAGTTAAAAAGAAAAAGTGGCACTTAAACGAATACTCGAGTCGTACCACTTAAATACCTTTTAAGGCGCTATATTGAAAAAACTGTCCTTTTTGACGTAATACCATAGGACCCTCAGAAATGTTACAAATCTGGTAATGATATACATATGATGGATATACATATCTTCATAGCCTTATCTAGGTTTGAGAAGAACCAGAAACACGATTAATGTATTTTGCCTCGATACATTTCTCGATCGAAATGACCTCTTAAAAATACGAAATTTTAAGATTATTTTTAAACGAAAATAGATGTATTGTAGGAAATTAGTCTAATTAATAGACACCTTTGCAACTCAAAATCGTATAGAAGCATTTTGCTTAAATGCTCCTAGTTATTTTTTAAATAATTAAAATTACGTTTTTCGCATGTTTTCCGAGCGAGCCGATAGCTTCTGGCGGCAGCGTATTCACGACTTTATACAAATTAAGTATAAAACTGCCCTTGCGGTAAAATTACTTTCAATATAGCGCCTTAAAGGTAAAGTGCGCGTTATCACAAGATTTAGGCGTTTCCAAAATGTAAGAGGCCGGATCACTTTTGATCTCGATATATCGTCCTCTTCAATCCCAAAACAGTTAAAACACATATTTGTAATCTGTATTCTATAGGAATACATAATGAGTTGTTTTATGGTTCCCGATTATTCGGTAGTCCCAATAGATGCTATCGATTAAGGACCACCCAACGATACGATTTGAACCTTGGGTGACTCCGAACAAAAAAATTTAACTCTGTTCTTACTTGGCCGAAGATGAATCTTTTACATGCGATAGGTGTAAAACATTATACCACTACAAACAAAAAATGTTATCAGAGTTAAATAACAGTTTAAACGTGAATTCCGGTGTTTGAAAAACGTAACTAGATTATGATATATAAAAATAAAAGTGGACATTACCGAACTATTTTATGCAATATATGCAACGCATTAAATTTTTATGATTTTATTATTCGATTTGACGAGTAACGTTCATGAGAAAGGGGTAAGGATGGGGTAAGGAGTATCGACGGGGTCGTAAACTCGATTGGTCAAGCAGTGAAGTCCAAGAACCTATGAATATGGGTCAGGAGGCCTTGGGAAAGGAAATGCGATTAGCCATTGTCTGAATAACGTTAGCCGTTTTATTGCTTTAACATTAAAATAAGGATTATGATTTTATTACCACATAACTTTAGGGACTTACTTTTGATTTATATTTTGAGGACATCGTAAAATATCGTAAGAATCTTAGCTACATTTATGTCGCGCGTCGCGGGCTTAGCAAAGAAACTTTACTTTCTAGTAGTTTCTCTACTAATTCCTCGATTTAGGACTTTAAAAGCTCCATATTTCCACACAAGAATCTATATAAGTATATAAGAAAGCTGTTATAGAAGTAGGTGGCAACGGTAAAAGTACCTTCGCCGTACGTGATTCGAGCCTCAATCAACTAACGGCATCGACATTTTGGATGTACCTAGCAGCTAGCTGAACAGTGGATAATAGCATTTCTAACAGCAAGAATCCATTTGCTACTTAGTTAACCTTTCACAATAAAAATATACACCAGGTGTTACGCAACCGGCCGGTCGTGGAGGGAGTCCTGTGTTAGACAGATCCAGGACATCCCTCCGTATACGGCTGAAGGCAAACCGCAGGTGGTTTTAGTGGGTAAACCCAAAGTCGGGAGTCCCACATACCCCCGGGGTGCTTCAGCTTAACTGAGGCACATCCCCAACCCGGGGGACCCATGACGGGTTTCCCCTGCGCATCAAAAAAGGCTACTTTCTTGGTTTGATACTTCTCTTCTATGTGATTAATATTTCTATTATGTCAAATAAAAGATGATAATAAAAGTAAATAGCTTAATAAATACGCGTATAACGAGTGATTTTCTAGCACTGTAGCGAGTATGTTGTACATAAAATTATTTTGAATAAATTACAGCAAATAACCATATTAAAATGTTTTTTCTTGAAATACATAAACATTTTTTCATTTTTGGAAAATTCTTTTAAGGTCATAGCACTCGGTTTTATTAGCTTCAGCCTTCAGACGTTTATGATTCCTAAAACCAAAGACCTAAATCCAATGACCTAATGAGAAGAGGATCAAGCGATATTTTGCTAATAAACATTTTTATGGTCCACCCAACTGCCAACATAAAGAAGTTTTTGTCGTAATTTTAAAGACGGTCAGACAGTTTTTAGAACTTTATTGTACCTGTAGATATAAAAACGATTGTCATTAAAGCGGCTTCTTATAAAGTGTCAATTTTGCATTCATCATCCAAAAACCCGAAACCTTTTGGACGCAAAACACACCATTATCATAAGATACGTGGGATAATAAGTGGGAAAGCCATGCTTCGGCATGAATGGGCCGGCTCGACCGGAGAAATACCACGTTCTCACAGAAAACCGGCGTGAAACAGCGCTTGCGCTGTGTTTCGCCGAGTGAGTGAGTTTACCGGAGGCCCAATCCCCAAACCTATTCCCTTCCCTACCCTCCCCTATTCCCTTCCCTTCCCATCCCTACCCCCTATTACCCTATTCCCTCTTTAAAGGCCAGCAACGCACCTGCAGCTCTTCTGATGCTGCGAGTGTCCATGGGCGACGGAAGTTGCTTTCCATCAGGTGACCCGTTTGTTCGTTTGCCCCCTTATTTTTCGAAAGTTTCGAAAGAAAGAAACAATTTCGAAGTTACTGTATCAATTAATCTATTTTGGAATTAGCATATTTATGAAAACGAGCGCAATATGCAAGTCCGTGGGAAAGGCGGACTGCACTGACCTGTTTCGCGACTCCCGGCTTATGCAAATCTATGAAATCTCATCGGGGAACTCTAACATCTATCACACATCTGTTGCAACTTGCAACTGTCTATCACATTTTTGTTGCAATGTCTATGACAATTTTGTTGCACCTCGCACCTGTTTGACGATTTTTATTGCAATTCCCGTTTCTGTAACCTTCTTTACTCAGGCATTTATTTCTATTAATTTTTGAGCTTATAAAATAAATATTTCTGTCTTAAATTTAAGTAAATTCTTAAATGATAAAAATTACAATAATTATTATAGTCGCCTTGAGTTCTGCCAACTAGTCTTGTTGACATAATGGAGCGGTGAAATGTCAAGGTTTCCGAACTGGCTCCACACTCCACAGTCTACTGACACATTAATGTTTACCAAATACGTTATTGAAACTAGCTGTCCCGGCAAACGTTGCTTTGCCATAATATATTTGCTATATTTGCCATATTATTTTATTGAAGTGACTAAATAAGTATGTCACCATGGCAACGTCGATCGCTATCCCGTCGCACAAACAATGGTCGCCGTCAGTCTCAGGTTGTAATCATTTTCTATTATTTATTCAACAAATGCACTTATGCATATAAAATTTGGTGAAAATCAGTAAAGCCGTTTCGGAGGAGTTCTTGGACTAACATTGTGACACGAGAATTTTATATATAAGAAGATATAAAGCAGACATTATTATTTTTAGTTGCGATTCATAGAAGATGTCTTACTAAAGGTGATGTCATGGAAAAGGGCATTGATAGAAACTACGATGTAGATTGTAGAATCACTAACTCTTTCGAATAAAATTGTAAACGACGTATTTAGGGACGTTCATAATATTGTATGTATGTCAGTTGCATTTTCAACAACAAAGCCACACGTTCACACACAATACAACAATAAAACAATAAACACAAAACTTTTGATATTCCCACAATATGCAGAATCATACGCGGCCGGCTGATTTAGCATACATTTACATATGCACAGTGCCCACCGTTTTAAATTATCAAAACATTTTAGTTCATATCAAAAATACACTTTACCTTGCAATACATACGGTTCATAATTAAAACCCAGTGTCCCCGCTGCGCATACACTTCGATTCCTAAACATAATTACGAGATTAAACATCTGTAATTATTTTCTATTTGCATAAGATGAAAGTTTGGAGCAACAATAATTGTAACCTGTGAAAATAATAATTAAACAAAACGGTTAACTTTGTAACAATAAAAATTTAAAAGTTAAATTCTAACGTTTTATTGTAAGACAAAGAACGCTACAAGTTTATAGCGGTTCTCTATGCTTCCATTTCTAAATTTCCAGATCACGATGCCTTAGTTTTTCAGTTACAAAATTTTGACGATGAGTAATGCTCAATATTTTACGCAACATTTTCTGTCTAACTTGTGTTCTATCGTGCTGTATCAATTGTATTGACTTTATCTCGTGTGCACAAGGTTGCTCCATCGATACCGTTATCGGCGCCATGGAAGTAATCAATTAGTTACATTAACGCTCCGTGTTTAAGTTTCGAATCCTTTCTTTTTTTTTGTTTTGGAAAGAGGCGATAGAGATATTAGAAAGTTTCGTAGCTCGTTCACCGACAGATTCGTTTAATAAATAAACGTTTAATTGAAATTGCCGGATATGATATGAATAAACAATAGAGCACGGCCGCTCGACAAAATCAGTGAGCGTGGCCCGTTCCCACAAATTAATGTCCAAATCTTTTCAACCCTTAGGGGAGGGTCGCCGGGGCTTAATTAGAATAGTCAAAATATGAGCTATAATCAACATGGGAACCACTTTCGTAGGCTTGGATAGTTTCGAAAAACAAATAGTCCACCTCGTTGAGTTTTGGAGATCGAATTGGTCCTTGTGAGTTCTCAAAGAATCCGAAAACGGTATGCAAACGTCGTCTGCGTTAATTTCGAACACATAAATAATGCGCTTAGGCTTGCAGTTTTATCTTTAACAAATGGATTCTCACAAATATTTATGCCGTGAGTCAGGGGATGCACTGAAAATACATTTCGCCTGATGTTTGAACATCCGCAGCTGAGGATGACAGATTGTGTAAACAAGAGGAGCTGTCTGAAACTGTGCCAACATTGTGCCAACTATTTTCTGATAACTAAACCGAGTGGTTCATACAACCATTGCTCGGAAGCTGCGTTACAGACAAAATATATTTCTGATGGTAGAGCTATTTGGTGGCAAAGTTTGAATTTTTTCGGGTACATTTGAAGTCTTGTTATTTACAACATTTCTGAAATTGTAGACTGTCAGTCGCCGTGTCTACTTGTTTATCTCAAAAATAGTGTCAGTGATAACTACAGATAAAGAACGATTGCTAAGTGTACAGCCTTCATACCTGATAAAATCTTCGATATTTTCAATGGAACTTAAGACGTCTTTGTCGAGAGGTCTCGCAAAACCTCAACCCTACAAAAGAATTGACATCAATATTGATGTGATCTTTTTCGCACAATGCTCCAGCCGCAGGTCTGCAAAGGGTCCCGGGTCTTTGACCTTATCCCTCAGTGGGTCACTTGCAGAATCCTTTGTACGACCTGCAGCTCGCATTGTGCCGAGGTGAATGCGCCTTCCCCATCGATTTATTGTTACTTTAAGATGCCTTATAACTTCGAAGGGTGTAATTGCTTTGATTTACATTGTGCCTTTTAAATTGTCGTGGGATGGTTCAGCAGTTTTGGGGGACTAATGATGGTGTGATTTCTTTTAGAGCTTTTGATTCCTCATTTTTCAGGATCAAATCTTTAAATCAGAGGTATGAGGATACTGCTTGATTCGATCTTAAGCAAATTAATAGATTTCCTCGTTAAAAGGAAAATACCGTTACTTTTGTTACTAATGTGTACAAGGCCATTTGCTCTCCCTACAGGAACCGTATCTTGGGTAAATAAACTAAGGGCTAGAGCTCGCACGTGCGACGTGTTTACCCTAACTGTTCCCTAGCTTCCTCTCTCGACTTATTTATCTTAACACTACGAGATAACTTTAAAAGGTACGGACGGCTTTTTCCATGATGTGCGCGCCTCTTCGGTTGTTACTGAATTGAGACGAAATAATCTTGGTGCCGCTTCACCGTGAAATCGGTATTGCAACATGATAATTTTGAGCCTGCTTAGTTCTGCTCTCGGATTTTAACTGTAAGTTTTCGGAGCATGCTTATTATTGCCGTCGTAAATTTTACTCGGGTTCGGGTACTGTTAAGGTTAAACAATTGTGTAGCAACAGAAACCAGTGTTACGATATGGATATTGCCGTCGGCGAGTATCGGAATACAGCAAATGGCCAAATAAAAATGCAATTCGAGCTGACGTTTCTCGTTACACGCTCGCGCCTCGCGCTATTACGAAACGTATACCACAACCGCTGTATGTAATGTAGTAAATGGTAATGCTATGCTGTTTCTTATGTAAAACTTTAATATAGCGCCCGGGTAGCTGAGTTTAGATGGCCAAAGCCACTATGGTTATGACTGTTGTGTTATGATTAATGATGAAAAAATATTCCAATTTCAAATTGGAAATAAAGCTGAGTCATTATCATTATCGCGCCTCCCCGACCAAAGAAATTCATCATTCTGCCCATTATAAACTCAATTAAATCTCATTTACATAACCTATGTCCAGCTGGGGTCTATTCTTTCTTAGATGTCACCACCTTTGTCCCCCCGTAACCTACTCCATAGTGCTCCTCGGGGCGACAATGGACGGTTTGACCCCACGATGACCATGGGACCTTATTTGTGTATTTTGAGCAATAAACAGTACGTTTTATGAGGATTTTTTGTATTTGAATAAGAATGGCTGAATGCACATTGTCCGTTGTGGCAGCTCGTGGATGCAGCGCGCGGGTACGGTTGCTGCATAATTATTAGAAATTATCGCGGCCTATGGGAATCGCGGCTCATGTTTGGCGGGAATTTTTTTTTTTACAACAGCAGTTTATACCATAGAATATTTCGTTTGGAGCCTAATCCTCATTGAAAATGTTACCAAAACATCGATTTCCATATCAAAACCTATTGAACACCGATCTGAAACGACGGAGACGTGTCCGTTCGTCTGGAATTAGAATAAGAAACAGAACTTTAAACCAATCCCTTCCTTATTCAACTAAACACAGCGTTTATAAATAATGGCTCGAGCTCTGGAATCGGCCTCATTTATCGTTTGTTCCTATTGTGCAGGTCTGAATAGTTCCAGATTACCATTCTGTCTATCTGTGCGTTCGTATTCGAACAATAACAAGCGTGTCAGGGTTAGACGCACACATCCACCACGCACTAAAAGGATTACAAACAATAATACAATAATTTTCATTCCTTTTTGGTGCGTACGCGCATCCTACCCGTCTCGCTCGCGCGGATAGCGTAGTCTCGCTCGGGGGTCGTTGACCGCGCATCTCGGGCGAGATTGCATCTAGTGGTCGGCCAGCTTCCCCGCAGATAGAAACAATTTCTGATCAATTAAATTTGTTTTTTTATACGAATTGTATTGTACTAAGATAAGCGACTGTGAAACACGCTGACCCAAATACTGGCGATAACGAAAATAACATGTTCTCTATTTCGAATTATAATCTAATATTATTAAAATCGGAATATTCTAGAATATTGGTAGTTGCAGGTTCATTAGAAATTATATTAGAATTAAAAATTACATTTAATTTAATACCACGGCCCACGTAGATGATAATAATTATTAATTGGTGATAAAGTTGACCTCTACTAGATAGCTCTACATATTTTGTGTCTCAACTCTCATCTCGTATTTTACTCCAAAGCATTGCGTAATTTGTTAGTGATTAGTTGGAAAGTATAAGTACAGTCAATAAAAACCGTCACAAAAACTTAATCGAAGTGTAAATAAAAGCATTTATCTCTTGTGAAATACTACGGAGCGTCGGCGTAGTACATTCTCTACTATGCTTCCGTGACGAAAAAAGATCAAAACAACAATTTTTTGTCGGAACCGAAATCAGTTCAAGAGCGGGACGGAATATGTTTATCGTGTTGTCCTTTTCTGGCGAAAAAAAACTAATCCTTTTGAATTTCTGGGAACGTTAGCGTTGGCGTCACCTACTCGTATGATGGAGTATTTCAGGGAACTAAGTGGATGCAATTCTTGTGATAACACTTTGACCTTAGATTATTATCGAAGGTATTCAAAGAAATATTTTTAGCCATAAAAGTGTCCTACTCTGTTTTAATTTTTTTTCAAAATAAAACCTACAGTGCTACAGATTTAAGAGGTAAAGTCACCTAAATATACGTTAATTTGGTCGATTTTTTTGTTTAAATTAAGACCAAAATAAATTAAAAAGAAGAAAAGACAGTATTATAATATTTTTCACATCCAGATCAAACAAATCGCGTTTGTAGAGTTTCAAAAAGATAGTGCCTCAAACATTCTACATTGTAATGTGAGTCTTATATCATTAAAATGGAGATAAAAACTATACTATGTAATCGTAGCTATCAACGGAATTTCACAGCAAAAAAATTATTTACAGTACTTTATCTGAACCTTGAAGTTTTAGATAAAGTATAATATTATTATCAGTAGTAGGATTTGTAATGGGGTAAGTGGGTACCACTGACATAGTTCTCAGGGTGCTAGATAACCTCTGACATCGTTAAAATCTATTGCGCTTTGTTTTTGTGCATTGATAACATTCTAACGAAATGTTTGGGTATTTTTTTTCACAGATGATAACGCAAGGACTTACTTAGCGATACCTAGTCTTGTCTTTTTCTCTAAACTTCTGTATTTTTTTATAATCTAATTTTTGAGAACCATTTGACCAATCCAGTAAAAGTTGAATCTGTGATAAAATATCCTAAATTTTCTTCCATGCATGAAATATATAATTTTGACCCAGTGTTAAGTTACCTCAGACTGGAAAAATTGGGCCTAGATATAGTCAAACTTTTGACTCAAGATATAAGAATATTTGAGACTCTACATCACGTAGAGCTTTAGAATGTCTACATTGTGACACTTGGTACTCTATTCAGTTTACTGGGAGTATCATTAACATAGCGGTAACCGAACCACGATCTCGATTCAGTCTATCTAATACAACGAATCTATCCATACTAATATTACAAATGCGAAAGTGTGTCTGTCCGTTTGTCTGTCTGTTATCTCTTCACGCTCGAACCGCTGAACCGATTTTGCTGAAATTTGGCACGGAGATAATTTGAGTCCCGAGACCTTTCTCCTTACATAGGATAGTTTTTATCCAGGAAAAATGTACGGTTCCTGCGCGATAATCGAATTTTGGCGCAACGGAGTTGCGGGCGGCATCTAGTAGTAATATAAATGCGAAAGTGTGTCTGTCTGAAAGAATCTAGATGGGTAACTTTGAGTCCCGGGAAAGGATATTTTTTAATGAAAAAAATGTATGGTTTCCCGGGTAACAAGAGTGTAATATCTACTTTTATTATAATTACAAATTAAAATGCATTAAGAGCTTTATCTACGTTCTACAACATAAAGATACGTTTTAGCGCCTCATAAAAACTACACCATGCGGTTAAAGTTAAAAGTAAAGTAACTAAAAGTTAAAAGCTGTAATTTTGTAACGAGTCTGTTAACAAGCTTACTATTAAGTAGTAGTTGTACTTGACCTAAAAGTCTAAACTAGCCTGATTAGTAATCGACGATGTAAATTAAATTACATTTCCAACATAGCACAATATATTCTGTAACGATTCCTTTAACAGTCATTTGAGACCTAACTTGTCTACAAAATTAAAGGTACATTTTAAATAACCCGCAACTTGGTTCTCGCAGAAATTAGTAATTTTTGTCGCAATTAAACCAGTGCTTCTATTCTGGATTCTAATCTCCATACCTTAAGAGCCCGGGTTACCCTCGAAATTCTCATACATACGTAATACCAAAATCATTTTGTCATACGAAAATATTTAACATGTTTGAGTTATTTTTCAGCTTAAAATAGTAATTACCTAGGTTCCTGAACAAAAATTAACTTCAAAATATTTAAACACTAAAAAATTTTTTTTTGTGTTAAATTTTTTTTTGCTAAATTTACTACTAAATATTTAAACACTAAAAAATAGAGTAAAACACTAAAAAATATATAAATAAATAGTAAATTTACTGCAAAATATTTCAACTCTAAAAAATATTTTTTAGTATTAAAATATTTTGTAGTAAATTTACTAATTATTTATAAATTTTTGAGTGTTTTGCTCTATTTTTTAGTGTTTAAATATTTAGTACTAAATTTAGTAAAAAAAATTTATACACAAAAAAATTTTTTTTAGTGTTTAAATATTTTGAAGTTAATTTTTGTTCAGGAACCTAGATAATTACTATTTTATGCTGAAAAATAACTCAAACATGTTAAATATTTTCGTATGACAAAATGATTTTGGTATTACGTATGTATGAGAATTTCGAGGGTTACCCGGGCTCTTAAGTATCGGTTTAGCGGTTCCAGCACGAAGACTTAACATATAGACACACTTTCCGATCTATACTAATATTATAAAGCGGAAGAGTTTGTTTGTTTGAACGCGCTAAGCTCAGGAACTACTGGTCTGATTTGAAAAATTCTTTCAGTGTTAGATAGCCCATTTATCGAAGAAGGCTATAGGCTATATTTTATCACGCTAAAACGAAGAAATAGAGGAAAATGTGGAAAAAACGGGGGAAATTATTTGAAAGGGCTTATCTCACGAACTGCTAGAGCAATTTTTCTGTTATTTGGGTCAGATTTAAAGAAGTAGACCGCGTGAAGGATTATAGGCTATTTTTTGGGGACTAATTTGTCTGTGAAATATCTAATTTACGCAGGCGAAGCCGCGCGCAACGTCTAGTTTATTATAATTGTATAATGGCGTAAGTAGGTACGCATAACTGGTCTACATAAATTTAACCATGGCAAGATATACAGCGATTAGAATGCCGTCTAAATAGCCGTTCGTAGATAAGATACAAATTACGGAACAAAATTATACGATGCAGTGAATAAATTTTGTGAGCCAAACCTTACATTAGCGTAGAAACGTAGGCAGCGGATTAAAATATTACCTGCAAAGAAAAAAAAAAAAGTAAACAAAAGTTTCTTTAAGCGTAATTTATTCCGTAACATTTAGATAACTTATAAATTATAATAAATTAAGGAGACAAAGAAATGCAAGATCTTCGTTTTTTAAGCCCTTCACTACAGCCTAAACAGTCCTAGCATTAAAGGCACTTTAAGAGTAAATTGGAAACGATTAAGTGTATTTCGTCCTGAGATATTTCCGCGCAATTATGTTCCAAACGAGCAATCATTAATGTAATAGTAGGTCCTCAGTCCTGCGGTCTCATTCATATAATTATCTAAGATTCTAAATTGAACTTGTTTATGCATCTAGCTAGCATAAAATACCAAAATCGTCCACAACTTTGATAAAAGCGAGAAATTGTATTTGTAACATATTAATATATATGTTCTTTATATTTAGGAGATAGAATATTTTATGAAATGAAGCGGAATAAATATTTGAACGACACGTTTTACCATCAATCACACTAAGACGTGGGTGTTACGAGTTAATACACCATACAAAAATACCATTACGTCCTGACACTGTATAACAGGCGGAAATTTATTTCACCAGGCTTCATTCATACAAGTACATCCATATCCGTAACTTAGAATTAAAAAAAAAACATAATTATAGCAATTTTACAGCACCTTCAAATCTTTAAAACAGTCGTATATTTTTTTGCTACGGACTTCAGTGCAAATCTATAAAAAATGTTTTCATTCATCAATTATTTCACTTTATTTGTTGCTACTACAATATTAATTCGACTTGATAGACGTTTTATTAGCGAGTGTAATTAAACTAACTTTCTAATTTAGCCTCTAAACTAAATCGGTCATGTTGATACTTTAGAATAATTCTTTTCGGCTGTTTTTATACACATAATATTGGTATGGTAATGTTTTATGTTGATGATATTCTAGTTGTTTCCAACTGTTAGGAAGCTCACGAGGAAATATTTAAACAGGTGTTGAGACTTCGTTTGTTTTGATCACATAAATGCCCTTCTTTTTGGTTATTTACTTTACATACATGATACAAAGTTATTTCTCAAGGTTCCTTCACTATTTTGATCAGGCTTTTAAAACTAATTGAACGTTTTCAAAGAGATTAGTTTTAAAGTTGACCAAAACATTGTAACGGGATAGCTGTGATTGTTAAAAGTGAATGTATGAAATAAACATCCGAATTTTTTTAAGTTGAATAACCTCGGTGACCGTAGTATTCGCGTTTCATTCATTTCGGGTACGCGCGAGAGAGACGCACGAACTTTGTTATTCAAGCAATATTTAAGGGCGCTACAAATATGGATTCATACATTTTGCATGTACACGTGCATTTATTTACTTAGGCGTGTATGATAAGTGCAGTGTTGTTGACCTATGTCAAGCATCGGCTACGAGCATAAGCTTTTTTCTAGATTCAGGTAACAGATACTCCTTTATATTCATTTTTTTCTCTTCACTCATTTTTTTGTCTCCGTAATATATTTTAATTTGGGAACAAATGGTAGCCATTCAAGTTTACAGGAGAGTGTTAATTAAATAGTCAAGCTACTGGCTTTACATAGGCATGCAATTGATTATACAAAACTGTTACACGGTTCAAACACCCCACTATATTATACTCCTACACTCGCGTAAATAACTAAATACATAATAGATAGCGGTTTCCGACGCGATTCGCGACATGTAAATAAACAAATATTTCGTTTATATATTCAAATTATGTTTCAATAGTTTCTGTGGTTTAATATTTCTAGAATTTAATAATGTTTTTCACTTTTTAACAAAATTGATTTATAACCAAAGAAACCACTATCCTGCACCTAGATGAACCTAACTGCCGCACTCGGAGACGAATATAATATGATTATTACTTAACTGTAAATAAATGTAGTTTCACAGATAACGTATGCGGTATGGGGTTTATGTCAAAATCTTAATTTAATTACAGTTAAGGGGTGACTAACCCAAAATTTTCTATTTTATAAGTGATTTTTATATTTGAAAATAAGCCCCGAATTGTTTCATTTTCTAAAATTAGACACTATATTATATTTCCAAGAATTCGATCTGAGCAAAAACTCTTTTTCTCGATAGAAAAAATCACAAATATGCATCTAATTTTCACGAGTTTTTCATTTATTGCCATAACCGTGTATTGAACTAAGTTATTATTCTAACACATTGTATAAAATTCTATCATTGAGAAACCGACCCAGCGGATTTTTAAAATGTTGTATATTTATCGAGTTATTGAGAAAAAACTAATTTGGCGATGAATCCGTGTCGTCCTTTTTCACCCGGCATACGAAAGACGGGTATGAGTGTGAAGAGAGAAGGACGATGTTTGATTTTTTGGGTTAGTCGCCCTCTTAAGTAATTGATATTCGTCTCTGACTGCGGCAGTCAGAAATCTAGGCTTTGTGAGACCATCTATCTGTCAGAATCAAGATCATTTGAGTGCGTACTACTTCCAAATGACCTACGGCTGAGTACCGTTAGCTACTGTAAAGCTGCGTGCACACTGTACATGTCACATAATTATTGGCATCATTAACAGGCGAACATAGAGCCTTCACACTGTTGAGAAACTAGGGTATTTAGACAACTTGCATTCGCTATTTTTGACAGAGAGTCTTTACGTTACGACGGCGACGCGTTACCCGTACATTTTTATTTCTAACTTCACTGTCTATAATAATCTATATTCTATATTATCAATCTCAGTTGCCTAAGTGCTCATTAGTAAAGCTAAAACGCATGAAAGTACTACAAATAATGTACAAAAGATTATGCAAGTTCTAATTAAGTTGTTATTAAATAATGAGTGTCAAAAGTTAATGAATGTCTAATTAAAAAGTCGTGAGTCGTGACCGGCTCATAACCAGAACAACACGACTGTCAGACTTTAATAATGATAATAACGAAATATGTATAAATATTTATAGTTTCACACAGAGTCAATCGGTTGTGAATTGTGATACAATAAATGTTGAAAGAATTATATTTTACAATAAATTGTGTAAAAAAACGACCAAAAAATGGAACAATCGAAAGAAAATCGTCGGATTCGAACCGGCACTGACGAGAAACTTGTAGGTACCTACACCTAAACATCAAAAGCAGGTCACGTTATGACACTGACACTTGCACTTTTTGTTTATATTTTGTTTTTCGGCAGTCCGCAGTGGCCATAGGCCTTACGTTCAACAGCACCGGGTTCGTCGACCTCCAACGACATGGCGAATCTAACAGTTTCCCAAACTGTTACACTTCACGTTGTTTCAAAATAGACGCGTTGTGACCGCGACTTTTTCGCGGAATTCTACGTGTCAAAATTTTCTATAGTGTAGTTTTGAACTTAAAAGTGGTGTTTTAAGCAGCTTTGTTTTCAGTATTCAGCCATAAAAGCCTTATCTGAGTTATGGCCAACTCTACTTAATAGTTGTAGAGGCTATTATACAATTTCATGATATTTTCAGATATTGTTTAACTATACGCGTCCATACATACAGTGTAAATATAATGTATATAGTTTTATCAGTTTAGGCGTAGAAACTTAGTTCAGTCCTTTATAGAGCTAATATAAAATAGCGATATAGCTGAGAGTTGAGACGTAGGAAGAAATATTATGATTTCCTTAGAAAGTAGACATCCAACATTCAATCAGCAATTTTCCACTGATCGTCCACGCTTCGGCTTGCGGCAACTTCATAGTACTTATCTTAGCGGCTTTATACTTCCAAGCTCCAAGTACAAGTTCATAGTAGTTACATAGTAGAAGGAGGTAGTTATCTCGCGAATAGGGCTCCGAGTTCCGTTAACGTTAACCCTAGAGGGCCTCAACGGTAACGACTTGCTAAATTACTATAATACCGTAAGTTTTTTGCTTGTTTATGAAGACGGTGCGTAGAGTACACGCGTAGCGTCCGCAGCTCTATGTTTTGAAAAAATGTAGAGAAATCAAAACTCAAACTCAAACTCAATTTTTTTTATTCAGAATAAATTTTTGCAAATATTTTCTGAAAGTCTACATGATGCCTACCACCGGTTCGGGAATTAACCCGGCGAGAAGAACCGGCGTAAGAAACTCGCAGGGGGCAATATTTTGAAAAGTCCACGTCCTTAAAAGGACTAGTGTAAAGTGTCACAGATTACTAAATAGTTACTAGCTAGTGTATCCTAAACGTGAATAAAAATGACTTTGTTTGCTTTTGTCAGGAATTTTTATGTAGAGTCGGAAAAACTCTGCCATAAACAAAGGTTTTGGAACAGTAAATTTTTTTCGGGATAAAATATCCCTTTGTCTTTGTATGTCCTTTCCAGGGACTCGCAGTATCCAACAAAATCGGTATAGCGGGTTGAACGTGACGAGGTAACAGACAAACACACTATAGCATATTTTATAATACATATATTAGTATGGATGTATGTATATTGTATAAGATTATATCACTGAATTTACCGCTGATCTGATTAAGCAGGTCGTATATTACATTAGTAATTCGTAATGTATAAATCATGTATTTTTTGCAACATACATAAAACATTAAACATACAATTTAATTTTAACGGTAACGCAAATGCCGAGCAACTTTGCCAAACTCTACCATCTTGTCTACAATATGTTATCAAATACATTTATTAAAAAAAAAAAAGAAACTACTACACTATCCCGATTCCCGCCAAACCAAACCAAAGTTTATCGGCGAATGTAGAATGTACTATATCGTAGATTATAGGTGAATTTATTACTTTTACTTCTCATAGTTAAACTTAACAAAGAATTTGTTACATATCGAGCCCAATATTTAATATTCAACGGTCAAGGGTCATTTCTACTTTAACAAAAAGATTTTCGTCATCAAAATTCATATCTGCTACTCAAGTCCGTTCACACACAATTAGTTCTGTACAATACAATAAATTTAAAATGTAACCCAATATAACTCCTTATCTCCGAATATGAAATATTAATATTTCTCTCATACAATCCTATTTTTATTGTAGCGGTTTTGAATGGGTTTTGATGGATGCAGCGATCCATCCATCAAGAAGGTGAGAAGAATTTCATTTATGATTTTTTATAAGCGACGCAGTGAAGCGTTATTTATAAAATTTACCTTAAATGGTTGGTTCATCAGTAAATACACTTCCTATCTATACTAATATTAAAATGGAGAAGAGTTTGTTTGTTTGTTTGTTTGTTTGAACGCGCTAATCTCAGGAACTACCGGTCCGATTTGAAAAATAATTTCAGTATTAGATAGCCCATTTATCGAGGAAGGCTATAAGCTATAGTTTATCACGCTAATACTAATAGGAGCGAAGAAATAGAGGAAAGTATGGAAAAAACGGGGGAAATTATTTGAAAGGGCTTATTTGAACGCGCTAATCTCAGGAACTACTGGTCCAATTTGGAAAATTCTTTCAATATTAGATAGCCTATTTATTGAGGAAGGCTATAGGCTATATTATATTGCGCTAAGACTAATAGGAGCGAATAAATAGAGGAAAGTGTGGAAAAAATCGGGGGAAATTATTTGAAAGGGCTTATTTGTACTGGAACAATTTTATGTTATTTGGCACACATGAAGAATAGACCACGTGAAAGGACATAGGTTTCTTTTTTTTGCGGAAAAAGGTACGGTTTCCGTGACATTCCTAAATAACGCGGGCGAAGCCGCGCGGGACATCTAGTAAAATATAAGATTATTGTGAATCGTGTTTCTAACGGCTTCTCTGAAGTCTGAACTCAACTCAAGAGTTTGATGGTTAAATAATTATTTTAATTTATTGAAGACATTGATCTAATCGCAGTTCGTCATAAAATTAAAGTTAAGCAATAATTAAACAAACCAAAACCAAAATTCTTTCTCCATCGTTCTATTATTCTCATATAAATGTTTGTGGCAGCCCTAAGCCCTCCGGTCCTTGAAGTTTTGTGTTGACATTGTCACCTCAGGGTCGTGTTTGACTGACTCATTAGAGTGACGTATGACATGACTTGTGGGAACATTTGATTACTTGACAAGGGCTGATAGTGCTAGTTTGACGTTGATAATGAAATAATGTGGAATCATTCAAAAGTAGATGTAGGTTCTAGGAAAATTAGAATACCTTACGATACTTTAGGTTTTATAATGAAATTATAGCTTACATACCATTAATATGCAATTAATGTGGGAACTTTTAATCAACGTTATTGGTCAATGTGGATGCAATGTAGCAAAGAAACATTAATACGGAGACTATAATTACGAGAATAATATTCTTTCTTCAAGTACACAAACAACAGTATATTTATTCAGTTGTCCTACGAGAACGAGGAATTTACATTTGAATCCGTCATTACCATAAAAGGCCATTTATATCAATCCATCATTTCTGGGGAACGCATTTGTGATACTTGAATCGTCACAAATAATATTATGGAATTGTTGATAAGTTGAGAGTTCACACATGTTCTTTAGTATTGGTGTCAACAATTTCAAGGGTCGAAGAGGGATTGACCCTACCGTGTAATTAAGATTGAAAAAGTTTAGAATCCCTGACGTTCGGTTTTTAAAAAAAATGATCAAATTCTCGGCGAAAAAATTTGGAAACCGTGACGTTCATTTTTTTTTTTAAATCAAGTTCTCGCCGTAAAAATTTAAATCTCTGAGTAACATTTGACATTCGAAAGCGCGAAAATGAAAGATTGTAAAAGTTTAAAATTTTGGCTCGTCATAGCCCGAAGTTTGTTTGACACGTGAAATGTAGTTAAATAAGCCTCGATTACACTACCCACTCGGGCAACTATGTAAAGTCCCTCACCAAACATGTCAACATCGGAGCTAAGAGCATGTACCTCATATTTACACGGTGTTTAACGAAATATGAATATTTTAAAAGCACTTAAAGGTAACTTTCTGAGGTTAGTGGTACTCGTAAAATCGCAGCGTTACTGCTGTAAATGCAGGGAACGGACTTTTACGGCGTTTAAATGTTTGCTTTTCATCAAAATCGCAGTACTTAAATCCATATTATAAATTTTACACACGCTAGTTTATTTTCTATAGTATAATTCCAAGTTCAGACAGCTGTTTGGGACGTTATATCTGCACACATAATATTATTACAAAGGCGTTTAGTGTTTACAAAGTCCACACTTACTTGAACTTCATCATCATCATCATACTGATATAGGCTGACCTATATTCGTCCACTGCTGGACATAGGACTCTCTCAATGAACGCCAAGATGATCGATCTCCTGCTACTCGCATCCATTAGTACTTGAACTTACTTCAAGATTTTTGGAATACATTTTGGGATCACGCTATGACCAGTTATTAAAATGTAACGTATCCCTGGCTAATCCGACCGCCAGGATTGTCCTGTTCATTTCAAGTGGAATTGAATTGATTTATTCCTATTGACAAAGGACATCTTTCACGCCCTTTCGCTGTCGACAGCTAGAATATCATTACCATAATGATAGAAATGATGTTGATCCAAAATCCAACCACGTAGAAATGACCAGTAACGTAAATAGTTCTCTGTTGAGGGTTTTTATGGTGTTGACAGTTTCTGTTGGCCAAGATGAATGTTTTTGGTGTTAAAAGGTGTGAATTACGTTACCAAATTGTAGCGGCTGGGTCGCGGAAGACAAGACCTATTTCGAGTTGCAGAGGCGCACCAGGAAGGAAGCGTGGTCAGGTGGCCGGCGTCCGGAACTAGAATGTGTCACTAACGTCACTTGCACTTATGTCATTGTTCACAAGTGTCACTGTCACATGAAGGAACTTCTCCTTCATTTGTAGATGGCACTGCTTTAACAATGAATTTTATTAACTTTTTATGTCTGATGATGCCACGTATTTTTAAATTTAACTCGTTGCTGGAACCATTCACCGCACAAGAGATGCATGTAGTTTATCAAAATCGATGCGATGTTTTTGAACCCTATCCGATGCAAACAAACTGCTCTTTTTAATGTTAGTAAAGATCAGCGTAGATTCATTTGCCTTAGAACCGTCGACCGTTGCAACTCATGAGTAACTTAATACCTGTGGTTACTCTCTAGTGTATCCTTTCGTGGTAAGATCGTATCGAGATCAACCCTTGGTCGTTAGGGCTAATTACAGGAGGTTCCCACGGGCCCACGACGGTTGACCAGGAAACGACCACGTGGGCGGGTGTTTGGAAGTGATCAACTTGTTAACTCACAAATTACATGCAAGTGTCGCAAGAGGGGTGAGAAGACATTAAAGGAAATTAGGACTACTTCAAATTTTACAAGGAATGTCTTCTAAATCTGAAAGATTTCTAAGGATTCATTGTATCTTAGTTTGAAACGATGGTTAAAAATTTAGAAAAAGGAATTTAAGGCACCTTTCTGCTCTGAAGAGCAAATTAATAACTCTATACTTAAGGTGCAAAATGCAGTATATTGAGAAAGCCAGATAAATCACACAAGTGAAATTATATCGAATATGATAGCAGGTTATTTCCGTAATTATTACTTCAGTCGGAATTTCCAGGAATTGCTATTGTATTCTATTGTTGTCGCGATCACCGGTGCTCGCGCGGGGCCTGAAGGATTATTGCCAGCCACTAATTGTCAGCTCAATTATAACATTTCTGCGTATACAAATATTCTCCGTATTTCACATAATATAAATTTTTATGACACACCTTAATTCATGTATATCTAATCAATGTTAATTACAAATGTTATTGCTTAATTGCTTATTTACAACTTCAATAATGTTTATTATTCGCTTTGTTACTCAAGACCTTAATGTAAGCGCCTACAATTAAGCACCTGTATGTTGTCCTTTTGCCACCTGCATTTAAGGTTTGTCCGGTAAGGGTTACAAACCACAAAAGTCCGTTACCAACAGCTGACTTGTGCACTACCCGGAACATTACCGTTTTTATTTAAATACGTCTACAAAAAACTTAAAACAATAACCTCGACGCGTGATATATTGATAATAAAATTTTCGGGGCCGCCGTCGCATTTGTTCTCAGCTGTCAAAATATAAAAATGGCGGCAAATGAAAATTGACGTGTACAGAAAACATCAATTGAAAATAATGGAATCTGATTGTTTGTGAACGAGTTGTTTTAACTAGATTAACTGTGTTAGTTCCTGTTTTTTCATTGAGAGGAAATTGAAATCTATGGTTTTTTGACAGAATGTGACTAATGTTTTTTACTGAACAGACGTACAGTACGTTTTATTATGATTAATATTTTATTGATTTACCCAACTGTTGCTCCCAGCGAAACCCACCCTCGTTTTATAATAGGCGACCACGGGTGATCTGTTACAGCAGCGTGGGGTTCGTTGTTAATTAGTAATTTATATCCTGTCCGTGAATTATGCTGTTTTGCCATTACATCGAAATTATCGCCCAAAAATTATTTTATAAAACCGGAAGCGTTATAGAGACTGACGACGTTCGTAATCAGTACACCTACTGATTTGTCTGCTAATTTTGAGTATACTAGTCTGTTTTGCGATGTTTTAAAAACAGTTGGGAAATATAGAAACTAACAACTCTAAAATTGTTCTTTCACCAGAGGGTAAAAAGTTATTAAGTGTCAATTTCCAAGTTCGTAACACTGTCCAGTCCCACTATCGGTATCGATTTGGAACAATGGCTTGTTTGTTTAAGTGTAACGGTCGCACGTGGGCCTGGGAACCGTTTAGCTGATAACCGATACCGGCAATTATCTCCCCTGCCCTGCCCAATACCCAGCTAAATGCAGACATGGGAACTCCACTGATGTGTGAAATATTGGCCCATCATTGGACCAGCTGCAGATAGTCCTATGGTGTTATTAAGTTAATACCCTGTTAATATTCATCACGACATCGCATGCTGGACTGTTTATACAATTTAATACACCTAAGTTCTCATTGTCTTTCGGGAAATTGTTGTTCGATGATGATGATGAAGTTCGCTGCTATAGGAATACGACGATTGCTCGAGGCATTAGACATCCTGTACAGTTACTTGCAGTAAATCTCATGTCCTTAATCCCATTGTCATAATCGAGAAGTGTCGAAAGCGAGAGTACTTTCACTGGGGCAGGAATGACCCATAATTGATTTGACGCACAAAGACGTGCTCCCGAGAAACGCAGCCGCCGGAACGTCAGCTGGTTTTGGACGGGGTTTTTGTCCTAACAGCAGTAATGTTATCTTCAGGTTCGAAAAACTAATAAATCTTTTCTTATGAAATTGTATTATTTGGACCAAAGAGATCTAGAACAAGATTTTGCGGGAAGAAGTGAAAATCCACAAAGATGTTCTAACAAATTCCAGAGTTGTCTTGCTCAAGGTTGAGAATAATAAAGATAAAATTTTGTAGAGCAATGCCACGTTACAAGCAACAACATCCATTATTTTCAGCAGTTCATTATGTCTAAGAAGAAAAAAAAGAAAGAAGGAATCAGTCTAGTATGCTGATATTCTGATGCTGATGTACGGGCGGGACCATTTAAATAAGTACCGTGCCGCCAGCCACTTTCATCAGCTCGGCAATTAGAAAGTGCGTGGTTGCCATTCCGTTTTGACGTTCTGCTTTTCGGATAACTGTTCCGTTGTTGTTGTTAGTGCTGTAACATTTGCTGGAATTACCGTAAATATTTTTGGCATGGAAAAAATGGTAGGTACAGTTAAATAAACTTTTTGAGTAGAATTGACACTGGCTGCAAACAACTTAAAAAAATTAAAAGCATATAAAAGCATATAAAAAATATAAAGTTAAAGAGGTGAAAGGTTTTATTAATAGCGATAACCTAGAAATACAAGAAAAGTTAAAGAAAGTAATGTATTAATTTCAACTATACGGTCAGTGACTTTGATTCACAAGCAACATAGAAACAGGTATCCAAGCATTTCCAGCAGTTTTTATAAGTTCGCAGCCAATGAGTTACGTATGAGATTCCTTTGATACGTGATAAAAAACTTATCAGTTTTCTACGAATCAGTAATCTGCAGACATTTTTATCTTTCCCAGGAAATCGCAATTTTAAATCCTTTTAATCTTGTCTGATGAAAATTCTAGAACACTAGATCTACAATTTAAGACTAAGGGCCTGTTTCACCACTTCCTGATAAAGTGCCGGATGGGCTATCCACAACTTATTTGACAGATTCTCCTCTATCTGTCAAATCAAGTGGTGGATAGCCTATCCGGCACTTATCAGAAAGTGGTGAAACAGGCCCTTAGTCTTCAAGGAATCAGTTACATTCTACAGACAGTTTTTATCCTGCACAGGAAATCGCAATCTTAATTCCTTCTCAGTTAATCTATTAAAAGAATTCCCTTAGAAAAAGGCATGAACGTATCCGATACAAGGCCGCTTCTCCAATGGTCGTTGGGATCACTGAACCATACAGTCTCCTTCCTGAGGGTGAGTTCATCGTGTGAACTAGTGATACTCCTAATTGCATTTCTGCGTTAGTGCTTAATGCTTGAGTTCCTATGGACAGGCCATTAGGACTGCATTTTATGGCCTCGACGTGGCCTCCAGATTTGCAACTCGTTATCTCTTGTTTCAACCGACGCGACGGCCACGGTAAGCTATTTTAGTTATTATTTTATAAAACATATTTCACTTTAATCCTTCAGGCCCCGCGCGAGCACCGGTGATCGCGACAACAATAGAATACAATAGCAATTCCTGGAAATTCTGACTGAAGTATTAAATATCATCATGGAGGTTCAAAGAAAATAAAGACGCAAATAATGTTACCAATTATATTATGTCGCAGACTAATTTGGATCAAAGCAAGATCAAACAGAATAACTACATTATAAGATTAATTTTATTTCCTTGGTGCCAACAATTTTACAAAAGAGACAAAAAGGGATATGGGCAAAACGCCTATAAGACCAAAAACAGTACAACCAAAAAAAGATAAAATGAAGTTTAGCATTGCATAAAGTATGTAAATCGATCTGCACAGTTGGATGGGGTATGCCGTGTGGGCTGTGGGGTGGCAGATGCCCGCCGACCGTTATTCCCCTATCCGACGGTATTTTGAATTTAGAACACGCGTTGACACTTTTTTTTGAACCCATCTACTCTACAGCATATTGTTCACAATCGTGTTAAGATAAAATCTGTCTTTTATTGGCAATTAAATCATTTTGTTTTTTTTTTCATAAATTACAAAATGAGCCCTTTTAAGTCTATTAACCCATCAAGCCCCGTAAGACCCATATGGGCCGCGTTAACAAAATATTTCCAGAATTGGCGATCGACGGTTTAATTATGTGGTACACCCAATAGAGTAGAAATAAAGTCCCAAACTTTAGCGTAAAAAGGTCCTATATTCTTGAAAGTTGTATCGAAACTACAATAATATTACACAAAGCATCGACCTGATGTAGTAAAAGTTAATAGGGGAAAGTGACAGTTAAAAAATCAATACATAGCGAGCGAATAGCGAGGGCGAGACAAAGGGTGCGCACGCGACGCAATCACAATACGCGGGCCCGTATTACCCAGTACCCTTAATAGATAATGCAATTATTATTACACCGACTTACCGGGGTATGAGTTATGACCCAGCTCAGCCAGCATATGCCATTTTTAGTGTCAAAGTGGAAAGCTGTTGCCAAAAATTAGTTTGCTTTTGTTGTGAGTGTGACCATATCATTTGAAATAAATAAAATTTACCTCCTTTTTTGGAAAACAGTTAAAAATATATATGGACGCTTCGCAATACATTAAAGTCTGGTGCCATGGTAAGTTCTCGCTAAGTACAGGGTGTAACAAAACTAATAATGGGGCTGAAAATAGCGATTTAGAAGGATTTAATCTTGCTGACGTTTCGATCAGTTTATCAAGTTAAATGCAGCGGCTGCGCTTGGTCAAAGATTACAAACCCAAAGAAATATACCCATTAAAATAAACGGTCATTATGTAATTTGACCATTTCTATTACGAATGTAACACAATTCTAAGGTATTCGGTACCCCGCAGCTCGATTTTGTGAGTTCAACGACACTGGCGTAATTACATGATTGAAAAGGGATCTTAAGGAACCTTGGACCCCTTATTCGCTTGGTCAGTTTCAAACAAAGGGGCCCTTTCGTTTTGATTTACATCTGCCAATAATAACATGTTGAGTTTGACTTGAGATTTGTTACATTTAACGCTCGTTTTGGAACATAGATTTAATGTTAGCTAGCTTAGCAGTTAGCCTACATAAAAATAAATTAGGACTCAGTAGTCAGTAGTCAGTGTGCGGTTGGCCTTAAATAACTAATGATCGCTCGAATCTCAGAAATATTAATAAATAATATTATTATTCTATAAATTATTATAGAATAATTTATTAATAATTCTCTATATTATAATATAATATATTATTAATAATAATCGTTCAATGTCTCTGAGTAAGGTTGTACCGTGTATTTTATAGTATTTTTCCAGCAATAAAAAATTGCATTTTAAACTATATGTATTGAGTGTGATCACGGATTGTATAAGAGCACGTAATTAATGATGTTCCACATTTGTTACACAGATGCGGACGAGAATGGCACAGGCGTGGGAGGTGCTACTACTATCATAGTCACTAGCATCAAAACAAACTAAAGTGGGTCAAATTTGTTACACGTATTAGCTCTGTAACATTCGAATTAGGGACATACGTTGGATAATAAAATGAATGGTGTTAATAATAAAGCATAAGGGCCTGATTCACCGCTTCCTGATAAGGTGCCCGATAGGCTTATTTGATTTGGAGAATCTGTGAAATAAGCCTATCAGGCACCTTATCAGGAAGCGGTGAAACAGGCCCTAAGTAAAGTAAAGTATTATCAGCATTACTAAATAAATAGCGTACCAAATTAGTGATTCGTTTAAAACATAAAATAGTTTGCAAAAAATGAACTCGTAAGACTGTATTAAATCATTAAGTTACAAAATCAAAACTAATAAGCAGCTTAACACCCCAAACAAGAAATTCCTAATTTTTAATTATGCCTCAGCAAATTATTTAATGCCTCTTATAATAAAGTACTTAACAACTTAGTGGACAAAAAATCGCACGTCCGCTCTTAGAAAAGGCGGGGTAAGGGTTGAGTAATAAATAATAAGGAAATTAGAGTTACAGATAAAAAATACGAACCTTTGTTTGTTGTAATTATTTTCGAATTACGATTTTGAGATGCAGGGTTAGGTTTTTTGCTACTGTATTTTGAAGCCATTAGCTAAAGTATTTCTTGCCCACTATGATTTAGGGTTAACACCTTAGTTATTTATGAAAAACTTGGGTATAGTTTTACTATTTCTTCGAAATTCAGTGTTTCAATTCTTTTTTTTTTTCAAAATACATGACATAATATATTTATTGTAATAAATAAATGTAAGCTTTGTTACGAGAAAATTAACACAAACAGTTTATCAGTATATAGTGTTGTTGCCTAGGCTACTTTCAGACGATCTTACTCTCTCGAGAGTGACCTCTGGTGTAAGGTGACTTCTGATTAGGGTTGCCACCTTTCATTTTTGCATTTAAAGTACACTAGCTATATAGCTCGGTCATATGACCGAGCTTCGCTCGGTATTCAAAAAAATCAAAAAACACACATAAAATGACATTTTATGAAACTGATTCCTAGCTAGATCGATTTATCGCCCCCGAAACCCCCTATATACTAAATTTCATGAAAATCGTTGGAGCCGATTCCGAGAGAATTGCTCGTTTAAAGATATTGCATTTAAAGTACATTGGTTACTCTAGAAAGAAAAATAAAGTACACAGTATAAAAATAAAGTAAGTAAAATTTATTTTTGAAGTGAAAACTTCTTTAGCGGCGTTGAGCACTTTAGTGGGATGGGTTGAAAATTTAATCGATTGTAAGGGTTTCGATTAATTAAAAAAATAGATTTTTTAATAATCGATTTTCATAAAAAATGCACAACGTTAATCAAGTTTTCACTTCTGCCGGCACTCCCGGAGTGCAACCCGTCTTTTTTCTTTATTATTTATTATATTTAAAGATATATGGCGATATCGATTCAAAATTAATCGATAAATTTCGTACGAAAACTACATACTTGCGACTTCAACAGAAATCAAATTATGAGAAATAAAGTATTTTCGCGTTGTTTATTATCAGTATAAAGCACAGAGTACAATTACCTCAAATAACGTACAATACGTCTTTAATAAAGTACGGGTGGCAAGTGGCAACCCTACTTCTGATTATCATTCGCACTGATAAACAAGTTTGAAAGACTTGCAAATTGCAATACATCATAAACATATTGACGTAAAAAATATGACTTTTAGCTTAGAACTAGAAAAATTACGTTTTATACTTTTAGATTATTTTGGCGTTTTACTCGTGTGTATACTACCAAGTAGGTATCAACTATGTGAAACAGAAGATCTAACAATGTTGATAATAATTATTGTTAAAATATTGAATTAAATATTTTATAGCGTTTGATACTCGTCTCTGGTTTTATACCTACAATCTACATGAGTAAATTATGACGTGATATTCTGATATTTTCTGAATGAAAATATTATTTTGGTACTTAGCTGTCTAGTTAGAAGTTACCAGTGTATTATAATATTTTATTTGAGGCTTTTTACTATTTTAAGCTGAAAAATAACTCAAACATGTTAAATATTTTCGTATGACAAAATGATTTTGGTATTACGTTTGTATGAGAATTTCGAGAGTACCCCGGCCCCTTAATACTTAGTAATCATAAATGGAATATTATATTTTATTATTACTAGCTATTTGACCGAGCTTTGCTCGGTATTCGATAAAACACGAATAAAATGACATTTTCTAAAAATGATTCCTAGCTAGATTGATTTATCGCCCCCGAAACCCCCTATATACTATATTTCATGAAAATCGTTGGAGCCGATTCCGATATTCCAATTATATATATACAAGAATTGCTCGTTTAAAGATATAAGATGTTCAGAAAATTTTGAAGTTTTGCTAACAACGAGATTTGAGAACAAAAATAATTGCAGCATGATTGTTTGCGTAAAATGGAGATTCAAGAGGACACTGGAAAGATTCAGACTTCGTGTAGGTAACTCGGTAAATATATTCTGTGGTAAATATACACTTAGTAAATTGACCTCGGCACGTCGGCAGACGGGCAAATAAACTCAGTGCAATCCGCACCAGCACGAATTTACGATATTTTATACCCAAGCCAAGCTGGCAACATGTACCTAAAAACTTTGTTTCATAATAATTATCACTTACTTCGTTGCGCCAAAACTCGTTTATCGCGGCGGAACCGTACATTTTTCCGGGATAAAAAGTATCCTATGTCCTTTCCCGGGACATGCCAAATTTCAGCAAAATCGGTTCAGCCGTTTGGGCGTGAAGAGGTAACAGACAGACAGACAGATAGACAAACTTTCGCATTTATAATATTACTTAGTATGGAAGTATGGATTGATTTTTGGTTTCAAGTTTGTTTGTAAATACTTACCCTAAGTCCTAACACATTATGACTAAAGAAATTCACTGTTCAATAGATAGACCTTTTCTAGGTAGGTGCCAACTGCCGCTGATTCGTTAACGAAAGTGAATAAGATTTCGTCATGATTCATGAAAACATAAAGCGAAGTTGTATTGTTTTACCGCGTAAATTAATACCTAACGATGTACTCGTGGTTCGGTGACGGTGATTCTACGTCATTACTCAAACATCGTTATAGCACACAGATAAAGCAATGTTTACATGACACTATCGCGGAGTATTCTACGTTATCAGCTATCGCGGTACGAGATAAGTGTTGCTATTGTAAACAAATAGGCGTCGCTTACCTGTTATTCTTTTCTGTGTTTTGCTGCTCTCGGGGCTGGACTTGGCCTCCTGCATCGGCGTGGGCTTCGGCTTGGGCGCCGGCACCGTGATGGGCGCCCGCCGCAGCGCCGCCGGGACCGAGGACGCCGGCACGAGCTGCCACGCGAACCTCTGCGCGCCGGGCAGGGGCTTCTCGTTCGCGAAGTCGAACCCCCATCTCTGGCTGTCCAGCTCCAGCTGCCTCGCCAGCTCTCGCTCCACGAACCTCCTGTTCTCCTCCCTGTCCGTGCACCCGAACAGGTTCCTCCTGACGCCGTCCAGCGTCGTCACACTGCTCACTCGCAACGATCTACTGTCCAACATCGTCGTCTGGAAGCCAGGTGCCCTCACACTCAACGTAGACATCCTCGCGACAGTCCAATAGCAGCGGCGTCGCACTCCCAGGTAGCACCCACACTCGGCCCTAACGAACGAATAGATAGCTTTAACGACACTCAAACTCGACGCATAATGTTTGTTGCATTACGTAATGTTATTTATACAGAATAATAGATAGTAAACAATTACACGAGGGACGCGGCGTAACGCGACACGTCCGTACGACGCACGTACGTAATACGACTGCGGTAAAATAAGTTGCGCCTGCGCGTGATCGGAGCGAAGCGGAACAACGCGGGCGCCGTCCCTTCGTACGCGCCGCGACCAGTCAGACGAGACAAGCGACCCACACGTATAGTTCGGCTGCTCGACACAGTGTGGCGCTGCTATAATGTTTTAATTACCATTTACCAAAATAAATAATATCAATTTAATGTCCCTGACGATTAGGATTTTGAAAGATATAATATACTGTAAATAAATTCAAGTATTATTTTATATTATAATATCATTTTGTATAACAATGTCTATTATCATTATTTAAAAAAAATACTTGAATGCTTTGAGTTTTTCATATTATAATATATCATTGCTTGAATGTAATTAAAATCACTAATATATATATATATATATATATATATATATATATATATATATATATATATATATATATATATATATATATATTTCACTTTGATAGAACTTTTAATTTTTTTAAACATGTTGCAAAATATTATGTAAAAATTCACAATGTTCAGAAGAATCGAAGACAGAATATCTGCGGGCCTAAAAAGGCCACATTACGCAATATTGCTAAAAATAATTCAATTACAGAATTCAATAGCAGGTTCCTCTATGTAAAATGGCTCCAATTCAATTCATCCGTAGATTCATATTTCTGGCGTATGTTGCCACATAAAAATAATATTTTAATTGATTTTAATCGATTTTAAGCGAACTTACCGATTATCAGTATTTGTATTAACGTTTTATCTTACAAAGTATGTGATAAAATTCCTAGTTAAAATCAATGAAAGTGATCAAATGTACGGTAAAAAACTCGGGTTTAAAAGTTTCGTGCTAAACGACTGGCAAGTGGCAAGAAATAAACGTCACATCAAGACGTGTCTAATAATTATTGTCAACCATGAAAATGCAATTTTATTTGTTTATATTGGTGTTGGAAACTAGAATTTTTAGAAAAAAAATTTACGAATACTTCAACCACCAAAGTTAAAACTGCATAAGGACGAAATACTTGAGTTTTGAGCAATAAATCTCGGTAAATCAACCGCAGTAAATCAATCGAGCTGTGTTTTCCGAAGTTTATGGAAACTTCAGCCAAGTGCGAGTCGGATTCGCGCACGAAGGGTTCCGTACCGTTATAGAGCGAAAGTAGAGGAAAAAATTGTTTTCAGTATGGGAGCCCCCCTTACTTATTTATTTTATTTTAGTTTTATTATCAAAATATATTAAAGTAAGTACACATAATATTATAATTGAACTTTGTAAAAATTTCAAGTGTCTAAAATCTAAATGGTTTCATTATGGATAATGAGCCAAAAAGGCCAAAAAATCATGTTTGTTGTATGGGAGCCCCCTTAAATATTAACTTTATTTTGTTTTTACTATTTGTTGTTACAGCGGAATCAGAAATACACAATCTGTAAAAATTTTAGAAGTCTATAGCGGTTCTCGAGATACAGCTTGAAGACAGACAGATAGACGGACAGACATCGAAGTCCGTCCGTCCCGTTTTTATCCTTTGGGGACGGAACCCTAAAAATTAAGTTTTAGGCGATAAATTTCGATTTTAGAAAAGCTTTTTACTGCAGCTCTTGTTTTGTATAATATATTGTTTGGATTGTGTAATGTGTTGTTCTTCAAATCAGTGGCTCTTTGCGGCGAAAGGCGTTAAGAGTCCGTATACGAAATTTTGCCGATTTTGCCGAAATTTCAAAGGTTCGCAGAAATATTATTAGGTTTTTTCCCCTTATTAGACTAAAAAATATATATATTAATTATTAGATTAAAAATATATTTAAGCGCGGAAAGCCGACTGCAACTTGCGGCGAGAAATATAATGTGAGATTTAGGTTGTTTTGAATCGTGTTTTTTTAGCACAATTTGTTTTTTTTCTTTTTTCTCGAATTGGATAGAATTTTATCTATAGATTATTTCTGTCGTTTTTTTTATGAATTACAGCTCCAAGTTTCCGAAATTAACAGCAATTCTTTGCGCATTTTCTCTAAAATTTTGCCGAGTTACATATTTTTTTACTCAACTATTTCGTATTAAAGTGGTAAAAAGTAATTTCAACATTTTATAGACGACTTTCTCAACAGTACATATTATTTTTTTCATACAGTTAAGACGTCAATACAATCCATAAACAGGTGATATTCTAAACCTTTTACAGCAAAAATCACAAAACTGTCGCGGGTTTGAGTTGGATTATTTAAAAATACTTTAAAAAATAAAAAATCTAACTCCAACACTAGATTATAATTGAAATGATCTTACATGTTGTGCATTAAAACTTATAGAAATACTGTATTTTAACTGTTAAATCACGTCTGTAAAATCAGTGAAATCGGCAAATTTCGTATACGGACCCTTAATATACCACTTATCGACCCTCTTGGCAAAAACATTTAGATTGTAAAAGCGTTTGGACAGATCTATCATCGACTGTATTTAAAATAAAAAAATAGATTTCTCACTTGTAGTGTTATCTTATACGCCCGCAAGTCGCCAAAATTCGTACATTAATTTTCCGGGATAAAAAGTATCCTTTCCCGGACTAGCAAAATCAGTTTAGCGGTTTGTACAGGAAGAGTTAACAGACAGACAGACACACTTTCGTATTTATAATATTAGTATATTAGATCTTTCATTAGTTATCGATTATCATTGACTATTGTAACGTATTCGGTACGTGTGACGTCGCATAAGTAGTACATAATATCAATCTACATTGTGATACCTACACGGAGGGGAGGATTGACAATAATAATATTATAATGTAAGGAGATAAAATTCATTGATTCATTTAACTTACAAAAACGTATTTTTTACTGACTAAGTTTTTACTAACTACGTAGGCAGGGTCTATATCTTATATCTCTTTTAAATTACTTTAGATAGAGTAATAATTATTATTCTTAAGTCATACTTTTTTTAATAACTCGTTAGCATTTTTTAAAAATAAAAAGTTAGAAACCTTTAGGTAAGTACTTAGTTTGAAGGAAAATTTATTCATATTTTTTTATAAAAGTATTGATTGCATTTTTATAATAAGTACATAATATTGAACAAAAATGATTTATTTTATTATAATTTCTCGAATAATTCTTATAAAAATTTCACATAAATTGCACTTATCAACAAAAATCGGAATATCAAAAAAGAAAGACGTCACATTAAAAGTTTGATCAGTGATCTCATAAAAAACAAGTCTTCAATAAGATCGATACCCAGTGATAAATGTCCCAAAATCTGGAATTTGATTTAAGCGCGAGGCTGGCAACACTAATACCGAACTTGTTTACGAAGAACGAAGACGTGTCTAGTTACGTGTGCAACAACTTTAAAGTTCTTATCACAACTGTATCTGTCTCTGTCGAACTCATTATGAGTCAGTTCGCTCGAAAGAGACAGAAGATGTATTAATAGCACACACAATATCGGCGCCATTTTGCTGATCAGAAATTTAGTTAAAATTGTTAGTGAATGAATGGAAAATAGTTTTATTATTTTGTATTTACTTCACAATTTCAATAATAACTTTATTTAAATAAGTAATTGGCTATTAAATTTTTATTAAATATAGTTTACGTTGGCAAGACGCGAGTTGTAACATTAAAAATAATAAAATAAAATTCTTCTCGCTATAGGTATTGAATTTGGCGTCCAAAATGTACTGTAAAAAATGTATTTAATTATTTCGGATGTATGTCAATGCTTACCTATGTGATTTTGTTATTATTTTCACGGAAAATCTTCAATTTACCGTCGGGGTTCACTGCACTGTCGTACTAATTTTCGAGATATGACAGCGACGCTATGGCGCGAGCGCGGGCTTTGTTCTCATTGGTCCAAAATGGCGGCCTGCGCTCCGATTGGCTGCTGCATTTTAGGCGCCAAATTTCGGTTGGTCGAGACGCCGGATGGCGGGAAATGAACGAGAGACTTTCCGGTCCGAGACTTTTGTTACGGAAAATTGTGTTTGGCGCGCTGTTTCCGCTTGTTTACTTTTTATTTCGGTGAACGTTTTCAGGAGTTTATTTATGTATGAGCTTTTTACTGTACCGCGGCAATGTGATGAATGAAAAATTGCTTTCGGGGATTCGCGTTTCACGTATCTAATGCTAAATAACAAAACCAATACTATACTATTCATAATATTATTAAGTATGTCTTACATAACATTTTGTTTTTATTTTATTTATCTATTAACTCAGAGAATTATTGTAGGTTAGATAGGTAGAAAATATTTTTATGCTAGACATTTTATTTATTTTTTATTTTATTTAATGTAGCTTAAAATGACGCCGCGTTGATATGGTCGGGCCACGCTCAATATAGTTCCGTTATCCGTAGAACTGCTAGTTTTTAAAATTTTTTTGTATGGTCAATGAATGTACATTTAAAAAGTATTTTACACTACTAACAACATCATCTCAGTTACTTTCAAAGGAATTTGAACGAAAAGTTCCTTTGTACTTCGCCGAATATTTTTTTTTAGTTGATCGACTATTACTCAATAACTTATGAAGTCTTCTTAGCCATGATAGTTTTCCATTTAAATGCAGCATATTTCCTACATCCGTGAATTTTTTCACATTTCCAGAAGCAACCGTTTAGCTTGTAGAAGGGGGGGGGACACTGAACTCTAAAAGGGCCCATTCACTATCCTGCATTTTATCGGCATCATTAATATGTGCATTCATGCTAAATTACAGCTTTGTAGGTCGTATAGTCTCTGGACTCTGAGCAAAACCGCGGACAGACAGACAGACTGACGGACAGACGGACGGATAGACCGAAACTATAAGGGTTCCTTGTTGACAACGGAACCCTAAAAACCGTGTTGGATATGTTTTATATTGCTTGTTTTCTATCAGAGTCCGGCCCGGCCACTTATAGAAAACAAGCAATGGAACGATAAAAAATGGAAAGGGCGTAAGCGACAAAATGGTTTTTGTCGCGTAATTTAAGAACCATAAAATGTACATTTCATCTTATATCTTTAAACGAGCAATTCTTGTATATATATAAATATATAATTGGAATCTCGGAATCGACTCGAACGATTTTCATGAAATTTAGTATATAAGCGGTTTCGGGGGCGATAAATCGATCTAGCTAGGAATCATTTTCATAAAATGTCATTTTATGTGTGTTTTTTTAATTTTTTGAATACCGAGCGAAGCTCGGTCATATAGCTAGTAATATATTAAATAATAAGCCTATGGGCAAATTAAGGTGAACGCAGATTTGGCCGCACCGCACGCACCGCAGTCGCCGCATTTCGAATTCTTTATATGAAGTTATAGGCAAGCTCGCATACCTACCCGCGCCGTAGTCTTCGCAACTTCTACATTCTTTATATGAAGAATTCGAAATGCGGCGACTGCGGTGCGTGCGGTGCGGCCAAATTAAACCTCACCTTTAAAGTGTATGCTTGGACCAATCTATGTACAAATTTTGGAAGCTTATATCACTCTCCTCTGTTGGCAAAATAGGAATACCTTTTTTTACAAAGGTCTTTTTGATTCTGTGTTATAAAAATTGACCAATCGTGTTATGCTATGGATAATTCAAAGACAAAGACATAATGAATACTGATTTCTTAGCTTTAGTCATTGCTGAGAAAAATCGATATTTTCAAGGCGTTGCCTAATAGCTTAGCGTGGGCCAGGGCTCTGTCCAGCGCGGAAGCAGGAACACGGTCGGGTTTTAGCGGGTAGAGCTGCTGCAGCAGCAGCCAAGCACTACCGTCTCAGCGGCCGTAGTGAGTCCCACATACCCCGGCAGTCTCTCCCCAACGCTGCCGGGGATGCTTAATGGCATTCCCGACCCAGAAAAGCTTAAATAGCTTTTCATGCAAGCTTTTATTAAAATTTTGTTAATTTGACTTCATAACAAAATATATAATATTATTATTTATTATGTATTTTGTAAAGTTATAGCGCGATATACATTTATTATGTAGTTTTTTATTATAATAATATATACCTATTATGATATATTTATGAAATTAGAGTTGGAATGAAACAATTATTTTAATACTTATTATTCTCTTTTAAAATATTATGACTTTTAATTTATAAATTATAATAGTTTTTAGGTTCCAATTTGCCCCATTTCATACTCCATTAGTCATTACATAGGACTCCTGTCTCCTGAGGTTCTTTAGCGACATATTTTTCAGAGCATCTGTTTCTGGGCGGATGCAGTTTTTGCTTCCACACCACAAACGTCTATATCCGTTAGAAATGGTTTACTGGGTCACAGTTTTTACCACACTTGATTAATGGTTTTCCAAAAACGAACAGTTTTCAGGTAAAACTTTCAGCTTAGTTTCGTATTTAAATTTTGAATGAGTAGCACAAAATATTTATTTAACTTTCTAGTTGTTAGCTCGATTATGATAAAGGTGATAAAACTTTAAATTTGATTTCCATTATACTTAACCCAAAGGGTAAAAACGGGACTCATTTATTATGACTTGGCTGTTTGTCCGTCCGTCTGTCACCATGCTGTATCACAATAACCGCTAGTAGACAGTCGAAATATTCTTTACCTGCTCTGTCAGTTTATAGTCGCCTTAATTTTACTATAAGTAATTAGTCGACTAGTCTATAAATAATAAAAGTCAGCCAAAAAAATAACAAGTAAAATGTAAATGATTTAGAAAGGTTTTTGTGTAGAAGGAAACAGCATCCCACCGCCGACTGATCGGTACCACATGCGCGACAAAAACTGGAAGCCAGCACCTGGTATTTCCGATTTCAGCTATTTATGGAACGCGGCCTTGTGCAAAATGCAATTGTACCGTTGGTTATACCATTATAATATTGGTTAGTTACAAGTTAGGTATATTATTCTTATCTACTTTTTAAGGAACCCAAAGGATAGACGGGACATATTATTATGGTCGTTAGTACTATTACTTCGCCGTTAGTACTATTACTTCGCCGTCTGTCCGTTAGTCCGTCCGTGTATCACCACTAACCAGACTGTATCTCAATCGAATTTTTAAAAGTTATGTATGCCGCTATTTACAAGAAATACTGAATAAGAGCGTTTTTGTACTACATCCGATCCGAATCATCCGTACTTACCACTGACCTCTATAATACACAGAGGTCAGTGGTAGGTACTTACCTACCCCGCCTTAGTCAATCGGGGCAGCAGGAAAAGTTCTTAGTTCTTACTATATATAATATTATAATAGGTATTATCAGGGCACGGCATGATAATTTATATCATCCTTATAGATTGCATACCATGCCCTGAATTATGAATTAAGAACAAAAGAGATTAGGGAAGTTATTTTATACCTATTTCAGATTACATACCCTATGAATCTAGATAAAAAACAGAAGAGGAGTTATTTTGTCGTGAATTAGTTACCTATGCGTTAAAATTACATGGTGTAAAAGGATGCGCAATAAAAATTCCTCACATTTATTGTCTCACCAGATCTAATGTCCTATTATGGGATTGTTTACGATCGGCAATCACGGAGGTCAATATAAAGGATATCAGGCTTAGGACGCGGGCTCGTCCGTGCCAAATCACCGTGGAATCGCGTGAGGACCGCGTACTGGTGTGAAGAAAAGTGAATAGAAAATCAAAGTAGTATTACATACGTATTATAGACTCAAATGTTGCCTATTTCTTGGCACCAAAAGGGGGTATCATTTTGTCGAGATCCAGACGAGAGAACAATCAAATTTCACTCGTTTATTTATGTTAATATTATACAGGAGATAAATTATATTATTAATTAAATAAAAAACGCAAAATAAATATTTGCTATGTACAGTTTGTACATAGCAAATATGGTAAGGTTTTCTCTATAATAGCTCCATGGTTTTTTCCCTGTTGCCACAAGAGTGGGGACAGGGACAAAGCTCTACATGTCTGGTCTCTGGCTCTACCAAAGCCATACAGACCAATTAGCCTCACCTCTTTCATGCTTAAAACAATGGAGAACCTGCACATAAGGGTGTCCCTGTTATCTCACTAAAATGCCGCTGCATGAAAGATAACATGCCTACCAAAAAGGCAAATCTACCGAGACGGTCCTAATGCCCGGGACATACGAGGCTAGTTTTTCAAGCTAGGATAGCAAGCTAGTGCTTGTAAGCTAGCAAGCTAGTACTTCTGGCTTCGTGTAGACAAAACTATCTTCATTTGTAAAACAGAACTAGCATACTCCACTCCGCTACCTCTGCTTGTTCAGATGGAGGCCAAAAAGGTATCTCTCAGGGCCAGGACGGCGGGCAGGACGAATTGGGCATCAACCCCATTTTGACAGCTGGAACAGTCTCTCAGTGAATCACCTGTCATGGCCATGCTATCAGATGCTATGATCAAGGTGCATAGCTTTTCGAAGCAATACCAGGTTTTTAAAGCTTCCAGGGAGGACTGGGAAAGAAAAATCCCAATCGATGTCCGCCCTAGCGACATAGTTTGGTTCACGGATGGATCAAGGAAAAACAACCGTACGGGAGCCAGATTCTACGGAGGCAGCTGCCACCAAAAGGCAAATACGCCTGTTTGGGGGACTTTGCGACCGTGTTTCAGGCTAAAGTCTTCGCTATTCTCGGTTGTTCACTAGAAAGCCTGGAGATGGCCCTAGTTAATAAAAACGTTTTTATCTTCTCCGATAGTCAAGCTGCACTTAAAGCACTGACTGCCGGAGAAGTCTCGTCCAAATTAGTCCTGGAATGCATTGAGACGTTTAACATGCTGGGAAGGAACAACAACATCCGCCTAGTATGGTACGGGAGTCGGGACCCATACTAGGCGGATGTTGTTGCTTGTGCCGTTTAACACACACACACACACACTCCAAGGCACTAATTCTTGGCTTCAACAAGTAACTTCAGATTCAATCAGAATTAGTGCTCACCTCGGGTAGGAACCAATTAAGAATCCATACCAGAAGCCTAACTGGGTACTGCAAGCTGAACAAACACCTAAACAGAATGGATACTTGTAGCATAACGACTTACAGATTCTGTGAGGATGAAACACCTGTTCACCTCCTCGACTGTCCTGCTCTACTACAGAGACCTTGGTCGCCACGAATACTCATCCACAGAGGAAATTCGTGGCGCTAACCCCAACCATATCGTTCAATTTATGAACAGTATTGGATTGGGGATGATACTCTAGTGCGAAGGAGTCACAGTAAATCCTAATGGGTCGCAGTGACGTCAGTGCTAAAGCGACCTGCCTTCTTTAAAAAAAAGTACTATCGGGGAAGTTGATTCCTATACATATGGCGGACCTAAGTTATGTGGTCGGCTTATGTCAATTCAATGTTAGCTGTGATCGGTCGGCTGGGTTTGACGTAACGCGACCAAATTACTTAGGTCCGCCATCTGCATAGGAATCAACTTCTCTGATAGTACAGATTAATAGTAAAATATAGAATATTGTTATCAAAATAATTGTCCCAAATTGCGAGAGGAAACGTTCACGGACATGGACGGGATGTGTAAACTGTCAAGTGATAAGTATTGTTTTCAGTATTCTATTCAGGAAGGTTGGAATAAATATTCAGGAAATAGGAAATTAATATTATGCTAACATATTTTGATAGCTTCCCTAAAACTACATATTTTTAATTGTTACTTTTACTACTTATTACAATACTAGCGACCCGGCCCGGATTCGAACGGCTATGAAATATATTATAGTTACTATATAGTTATAAACTTTCTAATTCCCATAAACACTTCTGCCCTCGACAGTACCGGGAGGTCCTTGAAAGGTCCTGTGATATGTTCACGGAAGATCGATTAGGGCAGTGGGTCAGGGATGAGGGTTGGTCACGCCAGTCATCCCGCCTGATGAGATCCCAGGTGGTAATTAACATCGGATGAAGGGGTTAAAAAAATGCATAACTTTTTTGTAATCTGGATTGTATAGAAATTCCTAAATGTTACAGAAAATGTGTCTTCAAAGCTATAGATTTTCTCCGACTGAAGCCCCTAACGGTGAATGCCTAAAAATGTATGGACCAAAAACCCGTAATCGATTCAAACCATTTATATGGGACATAGTAAACTACATCTACGGTATCCATGGGCGCCGGCAGAAATAATTCCCAAGGGGTGCAGATTTTAGTTTTCTGTCTGTTCTTTTCTTTTTACTTTTTACGAACAACAGTGACCGTCTATTACGTCAACAGAATACATTTAGTGCCGAAACATCACGAACTATCTTTGTACGGCATGGTATTTTATGTTACAAAATGCTTTTTATTTCAATCATTCCTGTTGATCCCGAGATTCCCAAGGGGTGCAAGTACACCCCCTGGCACCCCCCTGCCGGCGCCCATGACGGTATCCCAAATACAATGTCCTTTTTGGATTAAACAATCACCAAGTACTTTAAAAACGATCGTAACCAATTGACTTTTCTTATAGGAATCTATGATATTTAGGACGACATGATGCTACAAACGATATAGTGACGAGTACGTAGTAAAAACACATTTATATTCGTCTACTGATTCTTATATTCATGTGTTTAATATTAAAATAACTATCACTTTTATATCTGAAAGTATAGAATGTCAGTTAGGTATAGAAATGGTTAATCTGTACAATGTATTTTTAACGATTATTACATGATATCAGTTAACTATCTACGTCTTTTCGAAAATAAAAGGGCAAACGAGCAAACGGGTCACCTGATAGAAAGCAATTACCGTTACTCATGGACACTCGCAACCTGAGCTCGCAACATTAGTAGAGCTACAGGCGCTTTCTTCCGCAAAACGTACGGTGGAAGACTGCAACTCATCAAAGTGATGAGGATGGTATATTTTGTGCGTGGAACGAGTGCGAAAAGTTGCAGGAGGTATGATTCCGAACAATTCCTCAGAGTACTTCCCGTGATACAACCGGTACAGAATCATAAAATATATAATATAAGACAATATCTCTTTTTAGGGTTCCGTAGTCAACAAGGAACTCTTATAGTTTCGGTCTGTCCATCCGCCCGTCTGTCTGTCCGTCTGTCTGTCCGCGGTTTTGCTCAGAGACTATAGGACCAATATATACATATACACACCGGCATATTTAGCGGAACACAAAAAAAAGGTCCATAATTTTAAAAATATGGTTTTATTTTAAAATCTACTTACTACACTTCTTTTGTTATTTAAAATTTCATTTGTTTTACTTAAAATTAGATCATATTATGAACAAAATTAATATAGTTAATATAGTTTAATTAGTTAACAACTATTGATTGTGCACGTCCTATCTGCTGTCTTTTACACTGTATCTCTTCGTAGGGCTGCTGTAAGAGATTTCTTTAGAAATAAGCAGTCCCTTTGTGTCGTCTTTCCGTGTTAATTGTATCTTTATATTGTGTTTCTTGTGTACAATAAAGAGTTAAATAAAAAATAAATAAAATTTGCGAGTAAAGGCTATTTGTGAAAAATGGTACATTTTTGAACTTTTCATGTAACCGGGAAAAGTGAAAATTATTATTAAAATAACAATTAATTAAATTAAAAAAAAATGGTGATTAATATCGCGTATTTCTTCCACGTGCTCTTATTAAAGTTTCTAACCGTCTAGGCATACTGAGAATTATGTTATCGACGGTCTCCTGGGATAGTCTCCGCCATTCCTCAACTACGGCGATTCGCAGTTCACCCACGTTGGCAGGAGCTGGAATTCTTGACTTAACTTTTCTTTTCAGCAAGGCCCAAACGTGCTCTATTGGGTTCATATCCGGTGATCTCGCCGGCCACTCCATAACAGTGATATTCATATCATTAAGATAAGCTTGAGTTGCCCGAGCGGTATGCGGCCGAGCATTATCCTGCATTAAAACAAAATTGTCACCGATATATGGGGCAAACGGTACGACATTTTCTTCTAAAACTTCTCTGATATAGCGGTCCGCAGTCAGACTCCCTCTGTCAATCACTACCAAGTCTGTGCGAACTCCCAAACAAATGCCCGCCCAAACCATTATTGATCCACCACCGTATGCAACTGTAGTTTCAAAATTTGTCTGAATGTAACGTTCTCCTTTGCGTCTGTATATTCTTTGCCTGCCGTCAATTTGATTTAAGAGAATTCTGCACTCATCACTAAACAATACCCATAATAATGAACCCAAATCAGATTCTTCTAACCTTCTTCGTGCCATACGCTCACTTACGGTTACTCCCCGCACTGCTTCTAACTCATGTCGGGCTTGGACGGCCGTCAAACGGGGGTTCCTACGTACACGAAGTCGAATGAAACGATCATCCCTACTCGAAGTGCGTCTTTTTCTGCCTTGTCCTGCTCTTCTCACATAAGTGCCAGTCTCCCTGAATCGTTTGACACTGCGATGGACCGTTGAAATCGATCGACGAAGATGTCTGGCTATTAATCTGTATGTTAGACCAAATCTTCGCATTTCGAGTGCCCTGGCAATCTCCGTTGGGGCTAAGTCAGGCATAATTCAGTCCTCAACTCCAAAAAGATACAAGATTATTTTTTTTTACAAAAAAACAATATTTGAATGAAAAATTTAAATAAAATTCAGAAGGGAGAAATACTCGAAGTTCGCTCTACGTAAGGTATATTCGAATAAAATTAAAACAATTGCATAAAATGTGATGTTCAATTGTTTTCCTAATTTGAAATTATTATTTTTTAAATTAAATGACGTATAAACCAGCCAGCAACCTTATATGATACTTATATCAAACCTTTTTTTTATGTTCCGCTAAATATACCGGTGTGTGTAATTCGCCATGAATGCACATATTAATGATGCCGACAAAATGGTATATAAGATGTTTAAAAAAATGTTTAGGCCGTGTTCACACCAAACTGACTATACGCTGCTGAATGTGAGCGAGCGTTACGCAGTTCATTGTATTTCCATACATATTCACGTTTTCGTTCACACCTAACGGACAATACGCCATTACGCTAGGCGTAGGCGCGGACATTCGATACCGTATATTTTGAATCATTTTCACGTTCACACTGGGGCTCACAGTGAGCCTGCTCACATTCAGCGGCGTATAGTCAGTTTGGGAGGCTGTGTTACACATATTTTAGCCGGAATTAATTTTTTTTCGCGTCCACCCCACCGTGTGTGGTCAGTGGTGTCGTTGGATAGATTTTTTAGAAATATTATGAGTATAACTTATCATTTTCCGATTTAGAGATGTGAAATATGAAGTTTTAAAGTGGAAATAAAAATCTTTAGAGTCCTGCAGTGTCCCCCTTCTGCGGTTGCTTCTGGAAATATGTTCAAGGGGTTCACACGCAGAGCAGGTAATGTATATTAATATACATTAAGTCCCGGGATGTATAGCTTTACATTAAATGCATCACACACATACGGGAGTAGGAAATATGCTGAATTTAAAATAAAAACTATCACGGCTAAGAAGACTTCATAAGTTATAGAGTAATAGTCGATCAACTAAAAAAATGTAACTATTCGGAGCAGTACCTATTAAAGTAACTTATGATTTAAGTTCCTTTAAAAACGTAACTGAGATGATGCTGTTAGTAATGTATAACACGTTATAAAATATGTACATTCATTGACCATTCAAAAAGTATCAAAAACTAGCGGTTCTACGGAACCTTATATTGCGCATGGCCCGACACGCACTTGGCCGGTGTTGGCTTTATTTTCTCTAAATTGTATATTCTTATACGTGTCACCATCGTTTTTACGAGGAAAACACAAAAACAAAGGAATAAACTACATAGCTGATTCAAAGCGCTGTCTCAAAATCTCAGATTTATTTTTTTAAATTATCCGTTTCGGTTATGGTTTTGAATAAAATGAGTTACATATTTACAATCTACTATTAATGGTCTACTCTGCTGTGTATAAATTATTTTAATCGACTATTGGTTTTTTTTGGGCATTCACCTTTCACACTGAAACGAGACGAAACGGAAAGTAATCAACTGATTGCTTGAAAAACACATTTTTGGAAGTCGGTTAAAAATATGATTCTTGCGTGGGATTTGCGTGTATTGTCTTGAGCTTGATCTCTAGAGAGTCGTGTCAGATCGAGAGAGAGAGAACACCTAGTTACTGCGTACACACTTGTGCACTATGAAATTCTTCGGTACCTATAGTTAGTTGTCATGGTTTCAATGAATTCACTGCACCGAAACGGTGGTATTTGGCTGTCCGCTGTCCCTCTTTTTATTATAGAATACTAACCTAACCTAACCGTATTGCATTACCACGAAGCGCCTTATCGCACCTACTTACTCGAAGAAATTACAAAAAATATACATACACAACCCGATGGATCTGGTTTTTTTGTAAGTGTAGTAGGTTAATAAAAAGTTGTAATTTGTTTGTAACACATCAGCTACGCTCCGAAATGTGCTCGGTAATTGTACTGGGAAAAAATCTTAAGTGGTCTTAGGGGTTCACTTGAAAAACACTAAATTACGATGGCGTATAGAGTGCAAGAACAACAAAATAGGAAGGGCTAGGAACGCGGTGAGGCCCTCTTGAGATATACCATGATATACAATGGTTTTTAATTGGATTAGTGAGGTTAAGATGCTCTTACATACAGGGCTTATAGCCAAGGTAAATGTTTTTCAGATTATTAATTACTAATTAGTATTGCGCCAATGGTATGAAGGTCTGTCAAAGCTATTTCGTGCTCAAAGTCTTTCGCTTAATTGTAGTAATCAGGGGAAATTTATATTCACAAATGACTAACATACCTACGTTGTTAAAATTGGTAGTTAATAGTTTTTGAAGTGAAAACTTCTTTAGCGGCGTTGAACACTTTTGTGGGATGGGTAAAAACTGTGAAACTCGCGTCAGATTTTCGTGTTCATTGAAAGACCATACAAAACGCGTAAGACCGTAAGACGGTTGGAGAGTAGTGTTGTAACATCGAAATTAAAATTAAATGATAATTAAAATTAAGCAATAATTAAAATTAAATAATAATTAAATTTGGTAATGATTATAATAATTAAGTAACATTTAAAATTAAACATGGATTAAAATTAAATAATAATTAAAGTTGAATGATAATTAAAATAAAGTAATAATTAAAATTAGGTAATAATTAAAATTAAGTAACGATTAAAATTAAGTAATGATTAAAATTAAGTAATTATTAAAATTAAGTAATAATTAAAATAATTAAATAACTGTCTGTCTGTCTGTCTGTTCTCCGAAACTATAAGAGCTATACTATTGAAACTTGGTAAGTAGATGTAATCTGTGAACCGCATTAAGATTTTGATACAAAAATGGAAAAATTATTAAAAATTTTAGGGGTCCCAATAGGTACAACTGAAACAAAAATATTTTTTTTTCATCTAACTTATGCGTATGGGTATCTGTGGATAGGTCTTCAAAAATCATATTGAGGTTTCTAATATCATTTTTTTCTAATCTGAGTAGTTTGCGAGAGAGACTCTTCCAAAGTGGTAAAATGTGTGTAAAATATATGATGTACATTATTATAAAAACTACCAACGAAAATTGGTTTGAACGAGGTCTAACAAGTAGTTTTTTTTATACGTCATAAATGGTAAACCTTAATTTAACTTTCATTAAATCAACTAAAATATAAAAATAAATCAAAAACCTTTTAATTTTATAGAAATAAACCTTATTGCTGCTGCGGAACCCTTCATGGGCGAGTCCAACTCGCACTTGGCCGGTTTTTTTTATTGTTAACATTCTGTTAACAGAGTTCTGGAAACAGAGTAGTAATAGTGTACATCTTACAATGCCAAGTAAAACACGGACCGTAAATCAGTGCACATGGTCATTATCGGCAATTTGCCTGTCCGTTGGTCCTGCGAGCAGGACAATGTGGCCGTCCACCGTGACCGTGACCGCCTGATGACTGACAGGTGCCAATCTTACGTGTTTCCCCTTGTGGATGTACTGGGCGAATTTCTATTTAACTTTTAAGCTATGATGAGTTTGAGTGTAGATTTCATCTTGGAGCAAAAACTATTCTGAAGAAGCCAGGCTAGACCGACACAATGGACATGGCACAGAAGTTTAAAAAATACCACAAATTTGGTTCAGTATTAAGTATTAACTAATATTTTTATTAATTTATTTATTAAGTATTAACTAAGGAGGGATTGATAGTAATGTTCTAGAACACAGAAAATTCTTAAGTTGGGAATCGGTAGTGGTACTGATAACATAAGAATATTGACGATGTGAGTGGACAAAGCATAATTATTGCCCATATTTTTGGTGATACGTATTTTTAAGCGAAATATTTACAGCATTCACTATTTCTACCGCCTAGGCCCTAGACCAAAACATTTTCACACACTGTGCCCATCACTAAGTTTACGCACCAAAAGCAGTGATTGCGGGAGGATGTGCCCATTACAGGGGTCCGTCACAGGACGCAGGTAAATTGGAACGTTACAGTTCATGGTGATATTACCTCTGCTAACACCTTTATGTCCATGGCATAAGGATCATTAAAAAGTAAAAGTCAGTACGGTCTCTAGTTACGGTCAGTTACGTCTATTACCTGTTAAGTTATAGGCATTAGGCAAATTGTTTTTTTATAAATTGTTGTTTCTATTGAAATCTTCTTCTGCCCTTATGTAGCAGATGGATAAAAAGTATAGGCATTAAATACCCAATGATTGGCACTTAAGTGCTCTTTAAAGAACACATACTAAAGAAAATTCTACTATTTACATTCCTAGTATATTTTCAAACTAAAATGGTGCCCCGTGCCAATAATACATTAACTTCCAACGATAGGGTTGTTTGCCCTACGTTAGAGTTTAGAGATAAGGATTTTCCTCTCAAGTTTAAAAAGTTATCGGGCCATTTCAGTATGTGAAGTATGTATTTTACTTTACGTAGGTACTCGACATGGCTCGTAGCATGGCCCAATAGTTTTTTGATTCTCAAAATGTTTCCCAGTCCTAATCTACTTGAGGACTGCCAGATCGCGATATACATTGGCTTGAAATAACCCGACCGAACTACTTAGGTCTGCCATTTATACTTAATATTATTTATTATTTTATTATAATATTATAATTGGGAAGAGTTTTTTTTGTTTGTTTAAACGCGCTAATCTCAGGAACTACTGGTCCGATTTGAAAAATTATTTTACTGTTGGATAGCCCATTTATCGAGGAAGGCTATAGGCTATATTTTATCACGCTAAGACTAATAGCAGCTAAGAAATAGAGGAAAATGTGGAAGAAACGGGGGGAAATTATTTGAAAGGGCTTATTTAAACGCGCTAATCACAGGAACTATTGGTCTGAATTTAAAAATTCTTTTAGTGTTAGATAGCCCATTTATTGAGAAAAGCTATAGGCTATATTTTATCACGCTACGACTAATAGGAGCGAAGAAATAGAGGAAAATGTGGAAAAAACGGGCAAAATTATATGAAAGGGCTTATTCGAACGCGCTAATCTCAGGAACTACTGGTCCGATTTGAAAAATTCTTTCAGTTTCAGATAGCCCATTTATCAAGGAAGGCTATAAGCTATATTTTATCACGCTAAAACTAATTGTAGTGAAGAAATAGAGAAAAATGTATAAAAACGGGGGAAATTATATGAAATTGCTTATTATCTTAAGAACTACTGGAGCAATTTTTATGTTATTTGGCAAATATGAAGAATAGACCACGTGAAGGGACATAGGCTATTCTTTGCGGAAAAATGTACGGTTGCGTGAAATTCCTAAATAACGCAAGCGAAGCCGCGCGGAACATCTATATATAATAAAATCGTAGGAAAGTAAATTCTCTACATTGAATATTTTTGTACAATAAATAATGCTTGGGATGTGATCTACTATGCTAACGCGAACGAAGTGGCGGGCAACAGCTAGTTCGTTTATAAGTCAATTTCATTCATGGTCGTTCGATTCAAATTCGATATCGAAGGTCGTTTCCAACATGACCACAATAATACGATTAAGACCATCCAAATTTCGAGTTAGGGGAATATAACACGTCCAGCAAGGGTAGCAATTGTGGTGAACTTCCATCAACAACAAGGACATGTGATTGCTTCTGTTTTTGTACCTTCCCAAGTCGAAATTGGCGGTTTTGGGAAACACCTTGAGTGTTAACTTTTGATTTCACAGTGGTTTAGATTAATTTTCGAAGGTGATGAGAAATTCAACCCCTTGAAATTTTCAGTTGGTGAAATGAGAAGTGTGGTAAATCAACAGCGGGTCCACTCCTAAAGTATGGACAGACTGAAAAATAAATATCGTATCTACCTACTTGTGAAATAGTTCATTACGCATCTAGGGCAGGAAAATAAGAAATGTCGGCTTCGCCTCGGCCAACAATCACATGTGATCTGAGGCTTTCTTATTTACTGCCCATGGTGCGTATACTATTCTGCCGTCCACTAACTAAAAGGCAGTTAAGCCACAGTTGGCCATTTTTCACTTTTTAATGTGGTCTTGTACAACTTTCGATGCTCTATCTTTTGGTTTAAGAATAATTTTTCTACGATTAATAGTTTTAGAGATACAGAAGATTGCTGAGCAGTTATACCACATAAATTTCGTTACTTCCTTAATTAAAAGCAGCTAAGCCACAATGCTTCTCTAGAAAGACGTTAAGATACTGTAAGACAAATTGGTGTATATTAATTTTTTCTTAATTTACTTAACTAAAACTACGTTATCTAGTCAATCTTGTCTAAAAAGCAGCCAAACGCCTTTAACTACCTTCATGTGCTGTGTGACACAAATAACCATTTGAACATCGTACCTTAGCTATAAAGCAGTCATAAAGAAAAACTACACTAGAAAGCAGTTATATGCCAATTACTGCTTTTAAGTTAGGGATTGAAATTAGTATTAGCTAAGTATTTATCAACAGAACACATTTTGGAAGCTTGCTTCGGTAGCATTTCGTCATCGACCAGCTCAGGAAGGTCGAAATCGTAATCTGATGGAATCGAAATTGCAGGAAATCATGTTTAGCAGGGGTTTATTTTTAATTTATGTAATTTGGGGCCGTCTATGGGCTATTCGCCCATATCCTTTTTTGCTATCTTTGTATAACAAAGTTTAGCAGGGGTTGAGGAGCTGGTGGTCTCGTCATCAGTTGAGGAATGAGGCCTCTAGTGCTCCGCATCCAGCCCCAATCGAGTGGGTTCTTCTTATTTCCAAGCCACATTTGAACCTGAAATAAGACCAACAAAAATTTAAGAATCGTAACTGTTCAAAATTATGAATAATATCGTTGGTTTATTATTATAAAAAAAAATATATTTTCACCTGGTGGTATGTTCGCAGAGAGTGAAATCTTGCAGCATTGCTGGTTGGAGGCAACCTGGCGATGATTATAATGCTTATTTTATAAGTAGTACTCCATTTTGTTTACTCACCTCAGCATCTTTGGACAGCTGTAGCTAGGGAACTATCAGATTTTAATAGACCAAATTGGTCTCGCTTTGTTGAAAAATTTGTATTCTTTAATACTTCAGTCGGAATTTCCAGGAATTGCTATTGTATTCTATTGTTGTCGCGATCACCGGTGCTCGCGCGGGGCCTGAAGGGTAACGTACATATTATATGATTTTTTTTGCCATCAAATAGATAAATAATTGACCACATACACAAGAACTTGTAAAAACTGGAAAAAAATATTTTCATTTATTGTTGCAAATTTATTCTACTTTAAAATAATTTCTGGCGACTTCTACCATTAAACATTACGTCCTTGGTGGCAAAAAATTACAAAAACTGTAAAAATGGTTTCTCATGAATTTTACAATGTTCCGGATGGCTTTTGAGGTCGAAAAATTACATTTGTCATTACCACCTCATTATGTCATACAACTTGTAAAAAAATTTAGAACTACCCAATTTGATGCAAACCAAAATGTACCAATTCCATGAACTAGGACGTGCGGCGCGTCTCTTGTTTTTTGGCGCCATATTTACGAGAATGGCGCAAAATAGACAAAGGGACAAAGGTAAGTTGTTTTGTTGAGTTGTTGTTGTTATTGAATTTGTTATTTGACCTTTCAAAAACGATACTGACATGGTTTGAGTAATTTAATAAAATAATTTTAACATAATTTGTCCCATAATCATGGTGATCTCATTACATAATAAGATTTGTAAAAGTTTGTTTTGTTTTTTTTTTCTATATAAGTATTTATTGTTTTGTTAATAATAAGCTTTTTGATAAGTTTTAACAGATGTTCTTTTTTAATAAATAAAGTTCTGATTTTCCTAAGATAGTTTTTAACTTCTCAAATTTTTACCCGGAAGTGCTTATTTAAAAGGCAGTTAATTGCGAGCGAGATGTCTTTAACTGCCTTCTAGTAAGCACTAGGGGAACCAGTATAAAAATATGTTTTACATCACCGAGCTTAAAAGCATTTAAAATCCCGTAACTGCTTTTTTGTAAGCAAAGTCACTCTTCCAAGGCCTAGCTACCTAGGCTAAAAGACTTAAAATCCTGTAACTGCTTTATAGCTAATTATATTTTTTCAACTTTAACTAAGTATAAGTACAAGACGTGGCAGCTACAAGAAATTGCTTTGCTATAAAGCAGTTAAGGTATGGTTAACGGCCTTATAGTGCAGGATATTATGTAAAAATGAAAAAAAAATTGCTTAGCTTGTAAGTAGCTTGAAAGTGAAATTAAATAATGTTTAATAAATAAATATGAATGAAATATATAACATTGCGCACAAATACTATGCCTACATATATAACTTGCAACCTTGTTCCTAAGTAGCATACTTTTCAAGAGACATTAATTCCCACTTATTTTGGCGTTTTCTCGAAAAATACTTTTTGGACTTAGCTGCCTTTTAGTTAGTGCACGGCAGTATTTTTGTCATCGACGGAGGCGGAAAACGGCAACATCGGTAAGCGCTGCGGGAAGAAAGTTGACGCTTTCCGCCCGAAGGTACAGAATATATATTATTAGTTGTACCAACGGAGGTGAGAAAATAATATTTCTTTACATGAATTTAGAAGCTAATGTTGGCAAATATTGTTCTTGCCGTTTACTAGAAACTAGAAAGTAAAGGTATTCATCTTTATAAGTACTCTTATTTTTATTTAGGTCTGTAAAAACTTGTGCAATCTCTATATCTTACTTTTTCTGTTGAATACTTCCATGAGACTAGCCACTAATAAACGACGTTGAAAAAGGGAAATAATAGTTTGCAGAACCTGATTCGTAAACATAAAAACTTAGTCGTAACTCGTAACCCTTTCAATCTCGCTTCTGTTTTTCTGTTCCTTCTATTCACAACAAATGCAATCTTGGTATTCATTAGAAGTACAGAAACTATTCGTAGGCGGGTATCAAAGCGATAAATATAATGAGTTGGATGGACATCTATCAGTAGAAATATATAAAATTGTAATTTGTAGTGTTGTCTGTTTGTGATTTGAAATTTTGTTTGTGCTGTACTTACCTATTTTAAAATAAGTATTTCAGCATAGTAAAATGTAAAATAAGATATTTATAAGTGCAGTAAGCATTACAAGGAAATCTTATTAAAAAATTATGTGAAGATTCTGGTTAGCTAATTACTAGAGACATTTTGACTGGATTTTCGCGTGCGAATTAGCTAATGATACAAGAAGCCACAGGCTGAAAACATGAAATTTGAAGATTGGCTTCAGAAGCCCAGTCCTAAACATCATGGATCATGGAGCGATGCCAGGAGGAGCGCTTCGAAATGCTTTAACTCAGAAGGCTACTTACAGGATGGTAGTGTATCATGCTAAAGCACCGTTGTATTTGGTGGCTTTTAATATTATAAAGCTACTTTCATTATTCATACCAGAAAAAGCAGGAATTCTCCACGGCCAGAGTCGCAGGGCATATTCGTTATAATATAATGAGCTAGGATCGCCATCAGTAATATGATCATGTGGCGGTGTGGAGGACAGCATATTAACGAGTTCTTTGTTGTTTATATCGAATGATACGGTCCGTGCTCAAATACAACACCGCCCAAATACCGCTAGTTTTGGAGGTACATTGTACAATACAGGTTAATATACCCACATTGTTAAATAAAACTATGTTGTTTGCAAGGCTTTATGTTACCATTGTTGGAAATTGATATGTCGGTTTGTTTTATACCTCTATTGAGCGTCAATTTCACTTACGCCGTTGAATGTTAGTGTTAATAACTTGGTTAAAAAGCATGTTTTCTCTTTCGATATCACGAAAACGAAAGGTTAATAAAATTATTATAATAATAACAATATTATTAAATCGACAACTTTAGCAGACATTGGTGAAATTAACTTTGAATACACTATTATATTTCAAAGAAAAAAGTAAGCACATAACCTATACTATAATATTATAAAGCTGAAGAGTTTGTTAGTTAGTTTGTTTGTTTGAACGCGATAATCTCAGGAACTACTGGTCCGATTTGAAAAATTATTTCAGTGTTAGATAGTCCATTTAGCGAGGAAGGCTATAGGCTATATTTCATCACGCTAAGATTAATAGAAGCGAAGAAATTGAAGAAAATGTGGAGAAAACGGGGGGATATTATTTGAAAGGGCTTATTTGAACGCGCTAATCTCAGGAACTACTGGTCCGGTTTGAAAAATTCTTTCAATGTTAGATAGCCCATTTATTAAGGAAGGCTATAGGCTAGATTTTATTACGCTAAGACTAACAGGAGCTAAGAAATAGAGGAAAATGTGGAAAAAAACGGGGGAAATTATTTGAAAGGGCTTATCTCACGAACTACTAGAGCAATTTTTCTGTTATTTGGATCAGATAAGAAGTAGACCACGTGAAGGATCGTAGGCTATTTTTTGTGGACTAATTTGTCTGTGAAATATCTAATTTACGCGGGCGAAGCCGCGCGTAACGTCTAGTATATACTAATTTCTAAGATATATTTTAATAATAATAATAAATTAAGAGTAACTAGGAAAGTGGGGTTTTCCTGAAAATCTATTTCTTTATGATGTTGGTACTTTTTATGGCATGTAATTTACTATAATATACTAAGTGAACATAAATAAATAAAATACAAAGCACAGTAATTAATAATTATAAAGGTCAGTAACGAGTAAGTAATTGTGTATTTATTTTAACGGCTTTGTAGAAAGTGTACTCAGTAAAGTTTACTTTTATCTGTTTTTCCGTTATACGCGTATCATATTGCATTTTTTATTTTACAAATATTTAATTCAAACCAGCAATTTCACGGCAAATTAATGATGATCAATATGCAATCAGCCGCAGCTGCGTATAAACAATATCTCAAATGAGCTTAAATCCCCTAATTTAATCAGCTTAATGGGAGCATATTGTTTTGGAGAACGTTGACCTTACCACGTGGTGTCCACACGTGCACAGCTTCCTTTGTCAAATCTTATCCTTTGAAACCCTTTTCTAAGTTCTAAATTTCGTGAGGAGGGCCTGAGAAAGGGAGTAGCGGAGTGAATGGAGTCGCTATTTTGATTTGTATGATTCCATATTAACAATTTGCACTTTCGCTGACCTATAATTTCGATGTTTACGATGCGAACGTAGAAAATAATCCTTCAGCTTTGCTGGCTAAGTGGTGACGGGACAATAAGTAGGTATAGGTACTTCACTTCAAGTGTCTGAAATATTAGCTATTATATTCAACATCAATTATTATCATCAGTGTTTTTTATTATTATTATTAAAGAAGGCAGGTCGCTATAGCCCTGACGTCACTGCGACCCATAAGGATCTATTGTGACTCCTTCGCACTAGAGAATGCTGCTGCAATGCTGCTCTTAAATTGAACGATATGGTTGGGGTTGGTGCCACGATTTTCCTCTGTGGATGAGTATTCGTGGCGACCAAGGTGCCTGTTCCTGCTCTATAGTAGAGCAGGACAGTCGAGGAGAAGGTGAATAGGTTTCATCCTCCTCCTCACAGAATCTACAAGTCGTTATGCTACAATAAATACCCATTCTGTTTAGGTGTTTGTTGAGCTTGTAGTGTCCGGTTAGGCTTCTGGTAAGGATTCTTAATTGGTTCCTACCCAAGGTGAGCACTAATTCTGATAGTTTCTTGTTGAAGCCAGGAATTAGTGCCTTGGAGTGTTCAAGCCTCAAGGTCAGGGGTCTCAGCCCATTGCTTCCTGCATAGTCTGTGACCCCATTCCTTGAGCACTTGTTTTGTGGTACTGGGAGTTATACCACAGACTGGTTCTGGGCCATATATGCGACTCTCGGCCCCAAGCCTAGCCAGTTTGTCAGCGATTTCATTGCCGGGGACTAGGGTTGCTGAGGATTCCTCTTCCGCTTCCTCATAATGAGGAAGTTCCGCAATATTTTGGGTTCCTCAACCGTTACCGCATCCTCATAAATAAAAATAAAAAAATTCTCTTCCGCTATCGCTTCCTCAAAATTTAAGAGGAATTTATGAGGAATTTCACTGCACATGCGCGTCGCGTATCTAATCATGGCAACGCACACGCCAGAGCGCGAGAATTGTATCATTCACTCATTTTTTTTTGTGCGTGTGTTTTGTATGTTACTGTGTGCCGAGTGTGAGTTTTTTGTTTCACATTCGATCGAAACGCGTTCGCGTTTGGCGTTTACTAAGATTTTGTATGGGATTACTCACTGGGCTGGGCTCACTCCCGTGAGCAGGTGGCGCTGTACAAATCCCATACAAAATCTTAGTAAACACTAAACGCCAAACGTGTTCACGATCGAATGTGAAACAAAATATTCACACTAGGCTCACGAACTCCTTCTTAACTGTTAGACCGATTTTGATTTGAAGAATTCGAGAATGGTTTAGATTCATAGTTTGGTCCACTGGAAAATGCCCTTTTAATTATTTTTTTGTGTATTGTTATGCACAGACAGGACAAAGCCTATATATAATCCTATCATCCTATTCCTCATCCGCATCCTCTTCCTCAAAAAATATCCTCTTTCTCATCCGCATCCTCTAAATTTGCGCGTGACAATTCCTCTTCCTCCTCCTCTTCCTCATAATCACTTCCTCAACAACCCTACCGGGGACATTACTGTGGACCGGGACCCATACTAGGCGGATGTTGTTGTTCCTTCCCAGCATGTTTAATCAATCTCAATGCATTCCAGAACTAATTTGGACGAGACTTCCGCGGCAGTCAGTGCTTTAAGTGCAGCTTGACTATCGGAGAAGATAAAAGGGTTTTAATTAAATCTTAATAAAATTAATAAAAAAAAATATCTTTGGAGACTGGGGTATTTCCTAGTGAATGGAAAAAGGCGAGAATTGTGCCGATATTCAAGAAGGGAGACAACAGCAATGTAAAGAATTATAGGCCCGTAGCTATCTTGTCTTCATTTGCTAAGATCTTTGAGTCTCTAGTCTGCGATATCCTAACGAATCATTGCAAAAATTTAATTAATACCTACCAACATGGGTTCCAACAGAAAAAGTCAGTGATTACCAACTTAGTCGAATATTTGACACCCATTTTCGAGGCGATTGATAACAAGAACGAAGTAGACGCTGTTTATACCGATTTTGCTAGCGCGTTTGATTTAGTCGATCATGGATTACTGTGTTGCAAGTTGGAAAAGCAATATGGCATTCGGGGTACGCTACTCGACTGGTTCGATTCTTATCTGGGCGGGAGAGAATTTGTTGTACCGTTTGCGGTAGTGGTAAACGGACACGAATCACTAAAATATTTTGCAACATCTGGTGTTCCTCAAGGTTCGCATCTGGGACCAATATTGTTTTTATTGTTTATCAACGATATTACATCATGTATACACCACTGTCGCTGTTCTTTGTTTGCCGATGATATGAATATTTCGAGAGTCATTAAATCTTCATCCGATTCCTCGTTACTTCAATCAGATCTTGACCGTATCTACCAGTGGTGTCTTAACAACAAAATGGAATTGAATGCTTCCAAATGCCGCCACATTAAATTTACAAAGAAAAAGAAAGTTTTATCAACGAAATATCACATAAATAATTGTCCAATTACTCAAACACCGGAAATTCGCGACTTAGGGATATTATTTGACTCCAAGCTAACCTTTGGGCCTCATTTTGACTACATGATAAAGAAAGCATCAAGGACGTTAGGGTTTGTTAAGCGTAATTCAAAAGACTTCAGGCGCACCGACACTAGGATACTATTGTATAATAACTTCGTACGTAGCATATTAGAATTCAGGAGCATCATTTGGAACCCCTGTTATGAAGTTCATTCCCAACGTATCGAATCAATCCAGAGATCTTTTACCAGACATTTGGCATATGTCACCCCGCAGATAAACAATAAATTGCTATACAATGAGAGACTTTCGGTTAATAAAATTGACAAGTTATCAGATCGCAGACGAATGCTTGATCTGGTATTCCTGAAAGATCTTGTCACAGGTTCCACCCCTTGCCAGGAACTGTTAGAAACTATAGGATTAATTGTACCTAGACCTAATACCAGGATAAGGCAGAGACCTTTCTTTAATATTCCCAGGCATAAAACTAATGTCGGCAAGAATGCTCCTATAATAAGAATGATTAATTTAGATTTAGACATCTTTCACGATCGCTCCACATCCTTTAAGAAAAAAATATTAAGCTCATAAATTATTATTGTAAAATAAATTGTGGCGGTACCCACAATTCGCCTAACAATCCTGCATCGCGCTATCGAAGTTTCGGAGAACGGCAAGATATATACAACGTCTGAAATGACGTCAGTGGGCTTCGGCCTGACCGAGCATGCTATCTCTCTCGGTCGGAAGATCTTCCTTTTCGGCCGCCACGAACAACGTTAAATTGGTGACCACCGACAAGAACACGCATCCTTCATCATGGACATCAATCATCATCAACACTCCCCGCCCCTCCGCACCACGTCAGCAGACATCAAGCATAACCGGGTCGCCTCGACCATAAGCCGCGTTGGAGGTCCGCGCCGGTCGAACCCGTGTCTGGCTTGAACGGGGCAGCCATAGGCTACAACGACCGGTCAGCAAGCAGAGCACGGGGTCCCTCTCCTGGTCATTGCACGCGTAGCTTCGGCCCACACCTGACAACACAAGCGCATTGAAGAATACCACAGGTCTTCGGGGGGGAGTGATGTGGCGGTACCCACAATTCGCCTAACAATCCTGCATCGCGCTATCGAAGTTTCGGAGAACGGCAAGATATATACAACGTCTGAAATGACGTCAGTGGGCTTCGGCCTGACCGAGCATGCTATCTCTCTCGGTCGGAAGATCTTCCTTTTCGGCCGCCACGAACAACGTTAAAAAATTATTATTTAATATCATATTACATTGTTTTGTAATAATTTGTCATTTTTGTAGAAGTAATTAATTAATTGAATTTAAATAATTTAAAATAATATTGTATTTTTTCTTTTATTCTATTGTATTAGAAATTGAAAATTTACATGTTAATGCTAATTATAATACTATACTGGACATTATTATTATTTTGTAATTTTATAAGTAATTTATTCCTTCTGACATTATCCAAAATTTCTTGTAATTTTTATTATTGACATTGAATAATTTTTATTACTGACATTGAATAATTGATTTTTATTAACTTTACTAGTTGTTAAGTCTTAAATGTTGCATTGTGTTTTAATATTAATGTTGTGCATATCTCTAATTGATATGAATGCTGTATAAGGACCAAATTGTTGATTGTTAATGTAAGTTTGTATTCATATTGTTGATATGCCTAGTAAATAAATAAATAAATAAATAAATAAATAAATAAATGAATAAATAAATAAACTAGGACCATCTCCAGGCTTTCTAGTGAACAACCGAGGATAGCGAAGACTTCAGCCTGAAACACGGTCGCAAACTCCCCCAAACTGGCGTATTTGCCTTTTGGTGGCCTGCCTCCGTAGAATCCAGCTCCCGCATCAGTGGTTAATTGTTTTGTTGTTTGATAAACAAAGTTATCAAGTGCTTTGATGACTTATCTTTAAAATAATACACCCTATTATCATTATTATGACCTCTATAATTGACTATATCCAGTTTGCTAATTTTTTTTTGTAGATCATAGAATCACATTACAGGTATCAGATGCCTAATACATTTTAGCCACATTAATTACGTGCTGATTTACTTTAGTACAAAAGCAGGCGTCGTCATCATTAATTCGGAATTTTTACTCTGGATCAGCACTATACCAATGTAAACACGTATAGAGTCCAGTACTCAGTAGCTGGCTTGGTAAGACTGTTTCATTGTAAATAACTACCGGCACCTACTCGAAAATTGAAAAAAAAAATTGTCATCGTCTCCATGCCTTCCCTGTGCCCCATCGTGCGACCAGCTCTTGTGAGGCTGCACTTGTATCACAAGTCACAACCCTCTTCGTCAGCCATTGAAGTGTGACGTCACGTATATCCTCACACCTATATTGTGTTTTTTGTGTGTCCATCTATTGTATTAACTAGTTTGGGAACGGATGACGTTCCAATCTTTGAGGGTCGCATGTTACCTATGTATTTAATGTTACATTTACCTGAGTACATTATGTATTTTTGTTCGTAGGTGGTTTTGGTACTTTATCTAGGTGAATATCTTCGTGTGACTGAAGCTCTAATCTTGAAAGCAAGGCCATCTATACTAATATTATAAATGCAAAAGTGCGTCTTTCTATTTGTTACCTCTTCACGCCCAAACCACTGAACCGATTTTGCTGAAATTGGGCATGGAGATACTTCTCGGGAAAGGACATAGGATACTTTTTATCCTGGAAAAAATTACAGTTGCCCCACGATTTTATACGAATTTTGGTGCAACGGAGTTGTGGGCATCCTAATATTAAAAGTTCGAATAGAAAGTCTGTCTAGCTGTCTGTCGGTCTCGTGTCCACTGTCTGCAGGGCCGGTTTTAGCATTACCAGCGCCTTACTTTCTTCGGCGCCCGGCGTGCTGATAGTGCTAAAAACATTTGGCGCCCCTATTGTTTGCCTTCAGCGCCTCATTTTATCTGGCGCCCTGGCGTCGCTAGACCCCTAACGCCGCTACTAACTGTCTGTAGACTGTAACCTCTTCCAGCAATTAATCCGATTTTGATAATAGTATGGAGTATTTGCCTCGAGAAAGGACATAGGATTTTATATTTTAGAAAAACGTATGGTTTTCCTGCTTGGTGCGCGTGATGATTTTAACGGTTAATTTCAGCAGTCCTTAAAAAGAAAAATAAGTTATTACGAAACTATTCTATCCTGTACAATAAATCGGCCCCTATATTCTGAGAGTGACAAAACTGACAAACACAACACGGCAATTAACCTACTTGTGAAGTTGCGGGCTGCTCGGTCAGGTGTTCCCTCGAGGTTGGTGGTTCGTGTATTCGTGATTCGTCATTCGACTGTGTAATCATATTAAAGTTACAAGCTGTCTGTCTGTTCGTATGTCTTTCTGTTACCTCTTCACGTCCAAACTGATGAACCGTTTTTGCTGCAATTTGGTAAGGAGTTCTACTACTTTGAGTTGCGGGAAAGGACAAGTGATACTTTCTTCAGGGCAAATGTACGGTTTCCGTGCAACAAACGAATTTTGGAGCAACGGCGGGCGTTATCTAGTTTAGTATACAGTTAATAGTATACCTACTAATAAAGTAAAGAAATCAACAAACAAAATATCTCTTCCCTTTTCTAAATATTTTATTGTTCGCATTGCATTGATCAGACTGTTTTTCGTTGGTATTTGGTACCATACCAGACCATTTAGCCGAAACTTTTTCGTTTTCGCTTCGTTATAGATTCGCCGATCAAAATGTATGGAATTGACATAAGACGAGTCGAACGTCAACGTCATATTAACGAACGCTTATGTCAATTCCATACATTTTCAACGGTGATTCTATAACGAAGCGAAAACGAAAACATTTTGGCACACCCCCCTCGTGTCTAATTAGGTACCAGGACCGAGGTATGGTACCAACGAACAACAGTTAACAGCCGCTGCACTCAGAGACATATTTTAACAATTACTTAATTTTCATTTAACTAAGACTAACACAAAATGCAGGCACCCCGTATCTTGTCTTATAGTTTTCTGAATCTATGTTTTCATTAAGGTTAAGTAATCATTAATCTCTCTGTAAGCGGCCTTATATATCCATACTATAAACTTACTACAAATGCGAAAGTGTGTCTGTCCGTCTGTCTGTCGCCAGTTACCTCTTCACGCCCAAACCGCTGAACAAAGTTGGACCGCTGGGAGTGGAGATAATTAGGCCCGTTAGTACTCAAGATGCATCTCGGTTTCAAGACACGGTTCTACTATTTATACGGGCCTTAGGCTGGTATAAATAGTCAGTACTTAAGATGAGACCCGGTCTCAAGACGTGGTTCCGCTCTGTGATTGGTCCAAATTTTGACAGCCAACCAATCACAGAGCCTGAATCGTGGCTTGAGACCGAGATGCATCTTGAGTACTGACTATTTATACCAGCCTAAGAGTCCCGGAAAGGAATACTTTTTATACCGGGCAGTCATTTAGTAGTAAACGTAATACATCTTTATAGTCAGCAAAATACGTCCCCCTACGGAAATGCCGTAATTTACCGCTTTTTAGAGCTTTATAACTCATAATTTGAAAACTACAAAAATATAATAAAAATAGAGCAATAATCTTCAGCATATTAACATTCCTTTCACTCTTATTAATTTACTGTTTTTGTTCATTATAATCATGATATAAGCTTCCAAAATAATACCAATTTATTAAAATTCAAGCGAACTTCCAACATCTCCCTAGTATATTTACAAATTACTTTTATTTGAAACACATGGCAATTGATAGACAATATCATTTGCTGCATACCTATTTGTTGTTTGAATTTTTTTATGCCAATTTTTAACTAAGATAAGTAAAAAATAGGGTTTTGGTGCGATCTCGGCAACGCAGCAAATGTATGGTCGTTTGCTACATGTGATAGGTGCATGTGCTGGGCAACAAACACAACTCATACTACTATGTAATTATATATACTTAACATTAAAGCTGTTCTTAAAGGGCATTTTATTCCCAAGGCTTACTTATAGCTAATATTTAAAAAAATATGATAAAATCTAAACTTTTTAATAAGGTACTTAGACCGTAATAAAAATTGATTTTCAACATTTATTTATTTTTTATTTATTTAACAGTTTATTGCACACAAAAACATTTAACAAATTATACTTATGAAGAAAAACGACAACAGGTACTGCTTATCTCTAAAGAAATTTCTTCCAGCAGCCCTAGGAAGAGAAATTTGATCACAAATAACAGATAGGGCGTGCATAAACAGAAATGAAAAAGAAAAAAAAAGAATAATAATATAAAAAAAATTATAACTACTTACAGAAGACTTACAGGTACAGAGTACAATTATTATTGTAATGTTCAACAAAATACTACATTATACTTACCAATAACAATAACATACTATAATATTAGAATATATACTATACTAAAAACGTATAAATACTTACTGAAATAAATACATACTATATGTATATTTAATAATAGTTGGATTCAGTATTGAGGTAGTGCTCCTTCAATCGTCTTTTAAAGACAGCGATAGTAGGACTATCACGGATGGCGCGGGCGTGGGGTAGGGAATTCCACAATCTGACTGCATGAACAGTAAAGGAGTAGGAAAAGAAGTTGGAGCGATGGGAGGGGAGGGAAAGGTTTGTTCTAACATTAGGTCTACAAGGGACGTCTAAGGATCGTGAAAAGTTAAAACGCTCAACGAGGTAAGAGGGAGACAAAGGGTTGTAAAGGAGGGAGAGAATATGGATATTTCGCCGAAGGCGAATCGGAAGCCACCTTAGCTGTGACCGAAAAGCAGATACATGGTCATACTTTTTAAGACCAAAGACAAAACGAATGCAAAGATTTTGCAAACGTTCTAACTTTGTCAGCAATTCTTCGGTAACATCTAGGTAGCAGGAGTCAGCATTATCAAGGATAGGGAAAATGAGTGACTGGACTAGGGAAATTTTAGTTTTTAAGGGCAAAAAGTTCTGAAGACGCTTAAGCATGTGTATCGAGTGGAATATTTTTCTACTTACCTCATTGACTTGAGGTTGCCAGGACAGATTGCTGTCAATGATTATTCCGAGGTTCTTCGCAGAGTTTGTGTAAGCAATCGGAGTATCATTGTATATAATTGTGGGCACATCATTTAGTCTTTGTGTTATGTACCTGCTACCGACAATTATTGCCTGTGATTTATTGGGATTGACTAAGAGTCCAAACGATTTAGCCCAGTCTGCTATTCGTTGTAGGTCTGCGTTGATGTCCCTGACCGCTGTACTAATATCATCGACATGAGAACGACGATATATCTGCAAGTCGTCGTGTCAGTCGTGAAAGTTACAGGACAAAATTATTAAGGTGACTGTGTTTATAAAAATTGAGAAAAGGAGAGAAAACATTGTTCGTTGTTTGATGATAGTATTTTTTCAGTGATCGATTTTGATACAATTCTCTCGGACTTTCTTTTAGGCATAAACCACAGTACAGTTGGTTGGTTCAAAATTACTAGAGGTCAATGACCTAAGACATATTTGGACCTTAAACAGCTGTCCCATTATAATTAATTATTAGTATGTTGTTTTCTTGTTAATTATTTCGATATGACCTACATTTAATAGTGCTTTAATGTAGCAGGTGACAGCAGCATTGATTTTAGAAATTGATAACATTAAATAAATAAATATTAGCTATTTGACCGAGCTTTGCTCGGTACTTGATATAACAAAAATAAAATGACATTTTCTAAAAATGATTCCTATTTAGATCGATTTATCGCCCCCGAAACCCCCTATATACTAAATTTCATGAAAATCGTTGGAGCCGATTCCGAGATTCCAATTATATATTTATATACATACAAGAATTGCTCGTTTAAAGATATAAGATAATTATGGTAACACGAAAAGTTCCTCCACACAAAATTCTGACAAAGCCACCAAAGATTAATTTTTCTTTAAGAGTAGAAATATTAAAAGACTGGATGTTACAAAATCCTTCATTTTGTGCCTAAAATTAGTCAGTATTTCTTTCTTTCGTGTGTCTACTGTGCTTAAGCTAAGCCGATGTTATGGTGTCTATAGTGCATATAGTAGATGGCATAATATCTCTTATCGTCACTCAGCTTATTTGCTGCTCTCTATAAAAAAGTACTACTGGCAACTCATTTTACAGTCCGTTTTTAATTATTTTACGCTGAATTGTCTCAGTATAGTCCTTATGTCGTCCACGTTAAGATCCTGTACGTAACTCAAAATGCGCTATAATAAAATATCCTTATCTAATTTCCCATGCATCTGACACATCCATGATCTATTTGTTGTTTTTTTTAATAAAAAGAAGCAATGAACATACCGATGAGGTCTCACGATCCTGTCGAGTCCCGAATCCCGAATGTGAGGGCACTGAACCTCCATACACGCGCTATAAAGTTATAGTCTTTGTTCATTTCAAATGTTGAATAGGTACGTGTTATTGAAGACATTGTGAAGGTGGCTTTCGGTGAAGTACCTTTACACCCTACATTAACTGAAAATAAGTTTGTTTTTTATATTAAAATTAGATTTAAAAAACTAATAAATTGCTCTCCAGATCAATTTATTAGTTTTTTAAATAGATAAATTGCTCTCCAGATCCAAAGAGGATAAAGACTACGTAAGCCAGATCTATATTTTAAATCAAAGGGACACAACATAGAGTCATGCCAATAGAGTTATAATAGGTCCTAACTCCTAGCTTTTATTACAAGTAAAACCAATTTTTATTTTATCATTCAAATAAAGTTACTGTATAATCTCTACATATCTAAGTCATTTCGATAGAAAACAAGTAACAAATAAAACAATTAAGGGCCTGTTTCAGCACTTCCCGATAAAGTGCCGGATAGGCTATCCACAACTTTTTGACAGATTCTTCATACTCTACCTGTCAAGTTACGTGGTGGATAGCCTATTCAGCACTAATATCAGGAAGTGGTGAAACTGGACCAACGTTCCAATTTCACAATAGGCTACTTGACCTATATTCAATTTCATTGAACAAATGCATATTTCTAGTAGAACTTGGCCTAGGAAACCGTATTTCATCCTTATCATCAAATAAAAGCTTATGATTGATAAATTAAGTCGATTTGAAAATATGATTTTATGAAAATAGGATTTGTACTAACGAAAACGCTTTTGCGGTACTTCGGATTTGGATGTGACGTCATCCTCATAGTAATTTAATATCTTTTATTTATTATGCTCGTTATATTATGTAGTTTATTTGTACATTAATATTAATAATAAGCCTAGAAAGATTTGTAAAATATATTTTCTTAAATAATTCAGATAAAACATCAGTTTTATATTTTATCTCCATTTATTGTAGACGGGAAATGAAATGCCCAAAACTTTTCTCCAAAAGTTTTCAACATTACAAATGATTTCTAATTTCTTATTTCATTATTTTATAATTTTTGGGCACTTTTACACTCGTACATTTAACACATAAAAATTTTTCAATAAAGAAAGTTTAAAATACAAAACGTATGACGTCATACTATGGACAGTGTTTTCGGCGTCATTTAAAAGGCATGTTTTTCAATCAACATTTTTATGGGTTTCTACAGTGTAAAATATTAAAATATTAGTTTTTTTTTTTGTGAAAATGAATGATGAAGAAAAAAAATAGGTCAAGTAGCCTATTAAGTATTCTACTTAATAGGCTACATCATCATATCATTGCCAGATAACTGTAAATTCCTGCAGACACCCGTCTGATGGACTAATATAGACATTAATTAATACATTTGATGGTATCAGGCAGGTGCTGACTGTTATTACTGATACACTAATTACAAGAGCATGCGCACCGGAAAACATCATATTTTGGTTATCTTTATCTGTGCTTTTACCCAAGTTTGGTTTAAGCTGTACCTTTAACCGGCAATTATCTTTCCAGTTGAGAAAGCGGAGCACCGAAATTTAGACATAACGCTTATGTTATTAGGAGATTAAATATGGGATAGTTGAAAGGCAATTCTGTTGAGAAAGATTAACATGCTTTGCATAATAGCTATCTTATGCAGCGTTTCTGAGGTATTTGATTGTCTAGCCATTTTAGTTTCGTTTGGGGAAAAAAAAATTCTTGCTCGCTGATAAAGTGCCGGATAGGCTATCCACGTCTTAACTTGACAGATGAAGTGTGGAGAATCTGTCAAAAGAGTTGTGAATAGTCTATTCGGCACTTTATCAGAAAGTGGTGAAACAGACCCTCTATCTGTCAAGTTAAGTGGTGGTTAGCCTATCCGGCATTTATCAGGAAGTGGTGAAACAGGCCCGAAATCTTTTTAGTTTGTACCACGTCGTCTTTAATTAACACTAGAAGCTAATAGCTAGTCGACAGTAAGGAAGTTGCTACTGTATATTGTATAATGTGTACAATCCTTTGTTTTCGTGCAGAGACCACCCCGGTCGATGTGAACGCGGCATTTACGTATTTAAGAGCCCGTCCTCTCTTTTCTACTGCTCTCTTTACACTCACGCCCGTCTTTCATATGTCAAATGAAAAAGGGCGATCGCCAAGTTAGCGGGCAGATAGAGGTTTTCTGTTTTTAAAGGGTTTTTTTTATATTGAAGTGGTAAATCTAGCAGAAATAGATTTAAGAGCCTACTTCTTGTTTTCTATTAACTCACTAGTCGATCGAAAGATTTTAATTAACGGATTAAGAGCCTTAAGTCTTGACATACAGACTATCAGATGCGCTTACATTTCTTTTTTTTTTCACAAAAAATATAAAGAAGGAAACTAGACCAGACGTAGCTTTATCTAGACTAGACTTACCACGCTTTAACAATATCAGTATTCTAGGCGACAATTCTTCAGCCTCAGGCGCCCCCTTTTTGTCAATGTTTTATTGTTAACAGTGCCATGGGTGCATTAAACCCACAAAAAAATATGTAAATATTTAAGTCTTGACGTTTATAATATAATATATTATTATAACATAACTAGCTGTCCCGGCAAACGTTGTTTTGCCATATAAAGTATTTCGCCCATAATATTATTATTTTATTGAAGTGACTATACCTACTAAAGAGTATGTCACCATGGCAAAGTTCATGATTGCTATCCCGTCGCACAAACAATAGTCGCCGTCAGTCTCGAGTTGTAACAATTTACTATTATTTATTCAACAAATGAATACACTTATTAATATAAAGATAAAAGAGTAGATGTTGCCCTATTCTCAACCCTAGCTCGCTAAGATTCACGAAAGTCGGTCGAGCCGTTTCAGAGGAGTTCAACCACGCACACCGTGACATTAGAATTTTATATATTAGATATATTATATAATAATATATGCCTATTAAAAACGAAATAATACCTATAGAACAGTTAAATCAATGTACTCGTGAGCTTTCTCAACTGATAGATATTTTGACACCTTCATATCCTGATTCCTGACCCCCGCCGCAGAATGCAACTAGTTTTAAGCGATTAAAATATTTAATACTAAATAAAATATGCAATGATAAATACCATAACAGAATCACACTTATTCTTGAATAATAATTGTTAAAATATTCAGCCTGATGGACCGAGAACACAATATTCTCGACTTTTAATCGTATTAATATGCAATAATCACATTATCGACGACCACAGAGCTGGACCCAGTTAAAGCAGTGACTCCTTAAAATTTATTCTAAAATACTTTACATCGACTTAGATTTTAGATAAATACTCTGTTTAATCTTATTAACTAAATAGACTTATTACAGAGATCTTCGTCCGCTCCATCAGAACCTTAGCCAAACAATTTGACAATGGCTGTAATACGAATCACGATATTATACAGCCATCACTGTGTACTCTCATTGTTTATGAACAATGTTGACTTTATTGGTTGGTGACATTGGCTCAGATGAATGTGTGAAGACTGAAGCGTCTTTCGAAAGAAGCTTTCCGGTAAAAATACCTGTATAATAAATACATACCTGAGTAGTATAGTACCCGGGATCCACTTATAAATTATTTGTTTTTTCTTGCACTCTGTACCAATTACTGAATACTGGTCATTGACTTAAAACTTTCTGCCTAATAAAACTCGGCAAAATAAAAAATTACGGTTTTAAATAGCGGTATCGAAATTTATATTACAAAGACATCAACTCCCGGGCGTGATTGGGTCGGTGATGTTATCAATTTGTGTAATTCCTTTTTATTAAAAAAGAAGTTTCAAGTTATATTTAAGTTATTACGTCGTGCGATGGTTATTCAAGATTATATTAAATAGGATAAAGCAGGTGCTGTGCGAGATCGGCGCAGCGTCGACACGAGCGTAGACACGGGGACTGAAACTGGATACGATTAAAGACGATTAGTAAGACGACAGTCGAAAGGCAGGACTAGCAACTCCAATACTTCCGATATTTTCCTTAACCATAATTTTATCGACGAACAAAGTTTCACTGAATCAGTTATAATATTATGTTTAATCACCATGATCCCAGTATATTATCATTTAAATCACAAACCATAGAGGTCTCTTACGTTTCGTTTCTGACAATTATTATTATTTATTGTTAAATTCTTTCTCCAATATAATAATGATTACTATTCATAATGAATATGGTATTTCGTAAAAAAAAAATCTTTCTTTCGTTACTCTGAAAATCTACTGGTTAATAATTATATATCGAAGAATGAAGCGAAGAAATATAATAAATGATCAAACGAACTTACCAAGTGAAGTTCGATCATTATTATATGAGTCGCTTCATTCGAAGATATAATCTCCCTCCCACCCAGTCAGCACGAAACTATGTTTGCTGCAGTACCCAAAGAAAGAAAGAAAGATTTTTTGCATTACTTCTCTCTAAACATAATGAAACATGCCGGAACGTCCAGTAACCGAGCGTGCGAGTAATTTTTCAACTACCCACATACGTCTTTGAAACAACGCGATTGCCTAGCAGATACAGAGGTACTACTGGTTAATGAGTTAATGAGTCGCTTCATTCGAAGATATATAATTATATATCTTCGAATGAAGCGACTCATATAATAATGATCGAACTTGGTAAGTTCGTTTGATCATTTATTATAATTGAAATAATCTTACATGTTGTGCATTAAAACTTATAGAAATATTGTATTTTAACTGTTAAATCACGTCTGTTAAATGAGCGAAATCGGCAAAATTTCGTATACGGACTCTTAAGTATTTAGTAATCTGTGGCAGCATCATCCAAATCATCGCTATAAGATCACTAGCCAGTAGCCACGTAAAGTGTCCTTTCCAAATTTTTTTCTCGTTTGTGACTTTTCGCATCATTTCTGCTTATGGAAGCCAAACCAAGATTTGGTCTGTCTGTGTTAGGCATCCTTACACGATCATGCAAACGACAGTCAATTCCGTCAATTATGAATTCTGTTTGACTGATGGACTGACGAATGATATTAGACGGTCACTCAATTCTCTTAAATTCAGTTTTATGTCAGTCAAAGCCAAAATTTTCAAGTTTCTATTTTTTTTCCTATTTCGTCAGATGTGACAACACTCACTCGAAATTCGTGACTGATGGTTGCATGAAGCAAAAATTAAGATATCCAGATTTTCGTCAATCAATTTCATGCAACCATCAGTTGATTTATATAACCAACGCATTAGACGGTAGGCTATTCAACAGTCACAGTCATGACTGTGGTAAAACTGGCAGCAAAACCTACCGTGTAATGGATGCCTTAGTAGTTAGTCATAGTACCAATGTCTGCTTCTGTTTTGTATTCATTTACACTTATACATATTATTATGCAGAATAACATCTTACATCTAAGAAAATTATTTTGCGTCGAAGGTTATATCAGACGATTCACTCATATGAATAATATTCATTCGAATAAAAGTTTGTTCGGAAACACTTTGTTACTTTCAGCACAGAATAAATATTAGCTTTGAGTAGAAGATGCCGAATTCATAGAAAACACAAAAAATCTGATTCGACAATGCAATGTCAAAAGAAGAAAGAGAGTTTTGTACACCTGATGGTTAGTGGTGTACCGTGATGTACAGTGCGGTGACCTCTCTGATAAGAGTGCAATGACCTGCCAGAGGTCAGCGTTATCACTGTTTACAATACAATACTAGGTTTCAGTGCATTAACTGTACAACATATTATTAATTAGTAATTTAGGTAATATATTATGACCTAAACAGATAGATTTTTTTCATTTTGTAATGTTGTAAGTTATGAAATATTTAATTTACAATTCGTTCGATAAAAATTGGAAACGTACTTTTCCAATTAATAATATTAAAGATTTTGTAAATTCTAAAGTAATCAATGATTTGAACATTGGTATTTAAACATTGTTTTGAAGATAATATATGATGTTCACTAAATTATAATTTTATTTTCAGGACATTATTACAATTTTGTTGGTCAATGATCGTCACGCTAGACGAGCGACAACAATACCTAAATCTAAACCTAACTCTAGACTCTTGACTCAGAATGCTAATTGAATGACATACAATCATCTTTCGTAATTATACAGCTTACTATTTGTGAGAGTAGTTTGATAAATTAATTATAGACTTGTATGGCTAACCTAAAAATTAAAAATCGTGATTTGTGGCATTTTATTAAGATCATAAATTATTAAGTTCTTCAAGTCACAAAAGTTTGTAAAAGTACTGCATAATATTAATATTTAAAGAATGTTATAAGCAAGGCTATATTATTAAAGTGAAGTAAAAGAAAAATAAGTTTCGAATTCATTGCAGTCTAGATCTGCAATATGGCTCTACATTGTCTCTATTATATGCTTTACCATAACAAACGTCTTGAAATCTTCAGACCCTAGAGCTTATGATGCTTAATAAAACGTAAGTAGTAGTCCTATTATTATGCTTATGTATGGCTCGATTTAAAGGTATATTTTCAGTAGGAGAGAATGCCGTATGTGCTTTAAAAATTCCCAGTCACTACAGTATTTGAGGAGAGGTTACTTCGCTCTGAAAATACTGTATAAATCATCCAGTGCAACAGATGCAAAGGCCTAGTTTTTTCAGTAAGATTGTTCTGGAAAATGTTCAGACAAATTGTGACACTACTTTTCTTTTTCATATTTCATATCGTATAGCAAGGTACTGATCTTGAAAATTATCAGCATGCAATTAACGTGTTATTATGATTTCGTAAGTGATAAATGATAATGCACCGCACTGCATTAGGATCAGCTGCTGCACGTGCGCATCTGTCAGTCTAGTGGTAGCGCGCACTCTGCGCGGGCTTGCGCTGTCACTTTTCCCGCCCTTCCGAATTCGAAATTCAATTTGTGTTGTTCGAAGGAGTTTCTCGCTGTTTATGGTCAGTATTTTTTTTAATTTTTGTTGTGAGTGATAATTTTATAAGCATCTTTGAAAAAGTGTAAAGAGTTTTCGGAATGTTTTTCATTTTGTGTACATTGCACATTGTAAACAAAAGATGTTTTCTTTGGAATGTGTACAAGAATTTTAGCTATGCTTTCGCTACCAAAATATTAAAATACGTCTATATAAACTACTGAAAAAGCTGTTTGTGTGTTTTGAAACATCATTATTAATTATCGTGACTTGCAAGTTTTAGATTAGTTATACATGATATTTTGTGTCCATTAATTGACATGCCATGGCGAATTAATTGACTGATTGATTCATTGACTCTCTTTAGCTAAAACTTTACCGACAATATAGCAGTAGTAAGGACTAAGGACATGAAGGAAATAGAGTCATATAATTATTAATGTTTATTCTTGAATAAGTCATCAGTGGCAGAAAAACATTATTACAACTCATAGAACAGATCATAAAGAAATAATATTAACTGTTATTATTAATAATATAATCTCAGACAATAGATAAAATGACAAGTTAGAATAACTAACCGGTAATCCTATTCGTGAATAATGGAACTAAAATTTTGTAAGAGAAACATCAAATTTAATAAGTAACTAAAAATAATTGAAAAATACAATGTTTACATTCTATACACATTTTTTGTATTGTAAATCGAATTGAAATTGATTTAATATTGTCATCACATCCCAATAGTGGGAACGAACCATATCCCTCCAAAAGGATTTCGTGTTGTTCCTTTGTTTAGTTTAGCACGAGTCGACATCTCACTTCAACCGACTAGGTACCATCTTTAATATACGATATAAATTATTATTATTCGTTATTTATAGTCTTCGTTTATTTTAATGCAATAATTATACATAATATTATGTATTGTATGTTAATTATGTTGGAGTAATGCGCGAATGTGACACGCGCTAAATGAAAATGGTCGCGTGGACATTTCATACTCCGTTTCAATACAATTGATATTGATATTAATACAACGAAAGCTCTATTGATTATTTAAATTATAACGCTGCAATCAAAACAGCTTGTTTAAAATAGTAAGTAACAACCAAAAAGTTAAAGGTGTCACATGTAAAGCCATTTCCATATCATCAGGTAGTAAATTTATGCAAATATCATAATCGTTTCCACGCGTGCAATGTTATTGTTTGTAGTCGCATTCTCAATCAATTCTCAGTAGGTGATGTCATAAGTGGATCAAGGGCTCTCCTTTGTATGCGTCTAGCGAATTCAGAGTACGGTATTATCACAAGTCACAAGACATATTTAGAGATTTGAATAGAGATAGACTAGGCATTTTAGCCAAGGCGTTTCCTTTATTGCTTTATTATAGAATCGCCGATCGAAATGTATGGAATTGACATTTAAAGCGTTCGATAATATTGTGGCGTTGACGTTCGACTCGTCTAATGTCAATTCCATACATTTCTATAAAGAAGCGATAAAGATCGTCTTGGCTACAAGCTCTGGACTCTACTTGCTTATATCGTATACGATTTTTTTCTGGAGTACAGGTTCCCAGGCCTCGGTACCTTTTCAGGCCTTCAAACTGCCACTGTACCAAATTTTAACAAAAAATGGATCAAGATAAATTATGTTAAATTATGAAAATAAACAATCCCCGATTTGAAATTCTATCTTTGTGGGGCATGAGAAAGGAAATTATTGAACCGATCAACCCTCTAGAAGTTGTCATAGAACCTTCATTGAAATAGATAAACTCCAAATTTTCCAGCACAGAGAGAGCTGATGATGAAAAATTGCTAACAACAATCTCGATCATATCATCTTTCAAACAGAAGAAAAATTAGTCCAAAAATGGTCTACCAGTTCGGATGCTACGATGCCACCGACAGACATACACACACAAACCGACAAACACGTCAAACTCTTACACCCCTTTTTGTGGTCGGGACTCGGGGGTTAAAAACACTAGAATGCGTGGCAGGGCTACCCTTCAATTTACTATTTATTTTATACTACATATTATTTATATGAGAAAATGTGTCTGTTGTCTGACTGTTACCTCTTCACGCCCAAATCGCTGAACCAATTTTACTGAAATTTAGCATTGATACACTCACACACACACACACACACACACACACACACACACACACACACACACACACACACACACACACACACATTAAAAATGCATATTACTTTAGTTTAAAGAAAAATATTGTTGTTTTTTATTTTTATTTTTATTTCTGAGGTTATTTCTTTTGTTTTCTTTATGTAAATTGTTTTTGTTTTTATTGTTTTCTGTTGTTGTTAGCCGCAATACTTATACCTGTACTCTTTTAAACTCCCCCATAGGACAGGCCTTGCCTAGTTTGGGGGACTGTTAATTGTAAAACCCCTTGTAAACTTTATGGTCAATAAACTGTTATTATTATTATTATATACTTTGAGTCCCGGGACAGGACATACTAGGATACTTTTTGTCCCGGAAAAATGGTACGGTTCCCGGGCGATAAACGAGTTTTGGCGCAACTGAGTTGCATCATCTAGTTTTTTTTTTGTGTAGGTACCATAAGACCGAATAGCAGCATATAAGGTACTGGCCGCAGCCTGAAGGTCGAGGAAAGTCGAGATTAGGACAATTTTCTACAAATATAGGATAATAATTATTAGATAAGTAATTTTTTGTGTAGGTAGTTACTAAGATCGAATTGCAGCATAAGGTACTGACCGCAGCCCGAAGGTCGAGGAAAGTCGAGATTACAATTTTCTACAGATAGGATAAGATTAGATAAGTTTTTTTGTTAATTACCGACTTTACCTATTTGTTTCTTTTTTAATCAGAGGTTACGGATCAATTAATGAAAAGTGCGATGTAGCTGTCGAGATTCGCTCATGGATAGGTTATCTTATACTTTACATAGCGAGTTTAGTTGAATATTATAATATTTAGATTTTTGTAATTTTTTTAAGTTTTCCATTACCTAGTCTTGAGTGCTAATCAATGCTAACTTTATCAAAATTTAGAAACCATGAGAATAAAATTTCATACACTTTCCAGAACTAAGCCAATCTACTGTATCCGTTTCTCTTACAATTATTAATAGTTTTTGGATATTATTTTCATGTTTAGCATTTATTAATCAATACCAATTACCAACTCATCGTGTAAATGAAGCCCTGAAAATTCAATTGACTTCACTCTCCAGACCTTGCGTCAATCATACTTTGTCTATGTTTCTCTGAATTGAGAGCAGCGTTGTGTGGCAGTCGGTCAGAGGGGCGTCCTTAAGGATAAGTGGTTCAGGGTCCTCGTAAATCCATTGGGACCAATCCTGACCCTAGTTGAGGTGGATTGATTTATGTAAAGATTGTTGGTCACGTCAACTTAGGTGAGTCATCGTTGCAATAGTTACTGAGAGTGGCGTTGGAGTGCAAACTCCTTTGCAGCGTTGTGTACTTTTTGGGATGGAAAGTCAATTCGTGTGACACGTGACGCTGATCGAAAATTCGTAAGACAGAGGGAGAGTATACCAATAGCTTTGACAACACTGTGCCTTTTTTTGTTCATCAAGGTTAGCAGTCAACAACGAACGTGAGGCATGCCTGCGAGTCGCGACTCGCGACGCATGCCCTCTGACCGTAATATCCAAAACTTTCGCTTTGTTCTTTAATGACAAAGTTGGCGTTGCGTTCGTTGACACATTCAATTATTATTAAATACGCCAATACGAAAGTCGAATAAAAGAAGATGACGAAAATTGAAGACGAAAGTGCACAGTGTGGACATAGCTTATCATATTTCTCGCGCGGCGATAATGTACGCCTTCTTCTGCTGTTTGCAACCCGCTGTATTTTTTATTTAGAATACGAAGGAAGTGGTGGATATAGAGTAACCAAATGTTTGTATCCTCAATTCTTTTGGTATTATGGCGGTACCTACTACAGATTTTCTTTAAGTTTTTATCCTACCAATTTAACTTACGTCTGCACGTCTGGAAGACGCGTCAGTACTCTGATTATGATAATAAGTGTAGTATATTTTGCATAACGAATATATTTTTCAATTCATTACTGCAAATAAATAGTGTTTCTCAAGCATACGTCGTAACTTCAGAAGTGTGTGCTGTTAAGCAGAATAGTTTAAGAAACCGCAAAACCACAACGCTATCTACAAGGAGTTGTTGTGGGACACTGATAATAATGTTTAATCAGATACAAAAATAATAATTATATTATGTACCTACTTCACTTCCTTGCACCTAGGTTTATGCAATAAAACTTCCTCTTAGGGAAGAATTCCTCTTAATAAAGCCTATAGCCTAGGCCCTCCTATTTATTTCAAGTTTCAAAACTTTTTACAGCCAACGGAAAAGTACAACAGAAGATTCGTTAGCCCCTAATAAAACATCTTCCTTAAGCTTTAATTACTCAGATGCATTCTTCAAAGCTCTGTTTGCCCCCAGGTGAAAGCTCCTAAAGCTAAACTCATCTCAAACCGGACATCTGGCGAGATAGGTCAACGACCGGGTTCGGCTTAGCTCTGGTTGCGCAACCGTTCTAGGAAGCTCCAAGCTTTTGGTAACCAAACATGGTTTTTCATTTAGATACGGTTTTCACTGCGTCTAATTATTTTGTTCTTCGACGCAATGTTAATATTTACTAATATTTGTGTTTGGAAATGTTTTGTTTTTGTTTTTTTAGCTATTGTATTTTGTTACAGATACTCGGGAATAAGAAGTGTGGAGTGGAAATTGGAAAGTTGCTGAATGATTTCTGGTAAATATTGTTTGCTATAAAACTGTTTTTAATGAATTTGTTTTAAGAGATGTCTGAGATGTATTAGAATAAACTTATAATAATAATATTTTAATAACTTATAACATTTTAATAACATTTTTGAGTTTGAATTGATCTTGACATCTTTTTTACACAATCTAAATGGAGGTAATGTCCGAAATCTAGTTTTAAACGAATGTGGAAAATAACCAAGAACATGTAAGTCTCTAAAATTAATCCTTCAGGCCCCGTGCGAGCACCGGTGATCGCGACAACAATAGAATACAATAGCAATTCCTGGAAATTCCGACTGAAGTATTAATATAAAATCTAAATCCAACTCCAAATTCCCAACAAACCCGTTATAGACTAACTAAATAACTAGTTAAAAGCCGAGATTTGTGAGGGCTCGCGTCGTTTTTCTGCGTGGTAATTATCTTTAAAAGGCAGTTTTTTTTTATATTTTAATACTTAATAGTAACTACTATGTTAAAGCACAAATCAATAGGCGAGTTTTTCCGTACCACAAAAGTGCTCTTGTTGAATATACTAATCTATTTGGTCAGAGAATCGTAATCGATGCTCATTTGTCATTTGCATTCTAATAGTCCGTTCACGAACCCATTAGGGCATGCATTAGTCTAGAATACCTAAGTAAGTACTAACTAGAGACCTATGATTTCAACGTATTAATTTGTCAAGCTGCGTGCGTTTGTATTGTAGTCGGTTAAATACAGAGTAATGAGGTAGCAATTTAGTATAGTTAGCTGTGATTTAAAGTTGTATTGTTCTTTAACTTATTTTCTTTTCTTTATACAGTTATAATCGTGGTATGGGCTCTAAAGGATTAGAGAAAAAAGGTAGATACTGCCTGATTCATGCACAAAAAAATAGGTATAAGTTCTACAAAATATAGTCTAGAATCTAGATCCTACTAAAATCGGTCTAGTAGCTTTAAGGATTCTTCAAAGAAGCAAACAAAATATTATTTCTTGATGATATAATTACAAAAGTGTAGATAACATCAAACTGTAACCTAAGTATTACATGAACGAGATGCGTTACCTTATAACCATAATAATATGTAGCCACGGTCTATCCAGCCGTTACCGAATACCGACATAATTGTACAGGAACATTAGAAGATTAAAAGGCATCTCAATAGTCAGTGGCACGTTAATTTGACGGATCGTTAAGTATACGGAGACAAGTTCTTGTGGTCAAAAATTTTATAGGTCAGTGTAACAGGAGCCATGCGCATGGTCACATTATCTATACTAATAATATTATAAAGCGGAACAGTTTGTTAGTTTGTATGTTTGTTTGAACCCGCTAATCTCAGTAAATACTTGTCCGATTTGAAAAATTATTACAGTGTTAGATAGTCCATTTATCGAGGAAGGCTATAGGCTTTACTTTAACACGCTAAGACTAAAAGGAGCGAAGAAATAGAGGAAAAAGTGGAAAAAACGGGGGAAATTATTTGAAAGGGCTCATCTCACGCTATAGGCTTTACTATCACGCTAAGACTAATAGGAGCGAAGAAATAGAAGAAAATGTGAAAAAAACGGGGGAAATTATTTGAAAGGGCTTATCTCACGAACTACTAGAGCAAATTTTCTGTTAAATTTGGGTCAGATAGGAAGTAGAGCACGTGAAGGATCATAGGCTATTATTTGTGGACTAATTTGTCTGTGAAATATCTAATTTACGCGGGCGAAGCCGCGCGGAACGTCTAGTAATTTATAAAAAGTTAATGCATATGTCTTAGTTAAGACTAAAAATATAATTCATTAGTCTTTAAAATGAATTCTACGTTATCGTACCATTTTAATGATGAATCATGATTAAGAAAGTGAGAATGAAAACATGACTTACTAACGTTATACAAGAATATAACAATGGTTATGTTTTTAAAACAAAACATCGTCATATCCGATGGTTAAGCATTTTAGGTAAGTATAATAATTTTATTATACAATTTTTTCAAATTTCATATTGGATGACCATTATTATAAATCTACTACCTGCGTTTCTTGTGATAAAACATTATAAATCAAAATGTATGAAATATGACGTTGACGATCGACTCGTCTAATGTCAATTTCATACATATTGATCGGCGATTCTAGAGGTATAAAGAGGGTATAAAGAAGCGATAAAGAAAGGATCTGACCGGACCAGTTTTGTGCATTTCAGTCATTTCAGTCAGGTCGGTCTGCGATCAGTCCTAACTCCTATCAGAACGATCGGCCTTCCCGTGTATATGTACATCTGTGGGGCTTTCCATGAATTTAGCGAAATAGCTTCGTATTAAAGAATTAAGAATAAGAAAACGTTGTTCTCGCCTCGTGTCGGAAGCAAGGAAAGTAACAATTGGCTAGTTGCTAGCATGATGCAATTCCCGCGCGCAAGCCGCCAAGGCCGCCCTGCAGTCGCGACCTTGCTGATAAGGCACGCAGTCTCGCTGATGTTGTTACAGTTAATGCATTTAGATCTAAATATGGCTTATATAGCTCTAGTTTTACTATACTCGTAGGCAAAATCAGAAATAATTTTGTTTAGTGTCACTGGTCACAGATGATTCTCTTATTAAAGTAAGGCTGTTTCACACTCATGTCCAAGAGCGCCATACAAAAGGATACTTGGATGGACAGGAATCTAAGTATACAGGCATTAATTTTTTGGTTTTGCACCATGCACGTAACTCTAAAAGGAACCTCCAAAAAGTATCGGCCTGTTAAATTTTCAAGTATCCATCTGTTAGATTTCAAGTAAATACTTACTTCTAAGATTTTCAAGTGGCTCTGTTAGAATGTAAGTTCTGATTGTTAGATATTATATGTCGTCCAATTAGGAGAAATGAAAGAATGTATGTTGTAACGCATCGCGTGCTCTACATAGATGAGTTCTATAGAGTCATTTAACATTGTGACCTTCCAAGAAGCTTGTCTCAGATAAGACCAAATGACCACCCATAACCCATTTGTACCCTAGACCAGTGGTTCCAAAAGTTTCAAGATAATGGAACAACAAACAAATACATTTTTTATCTTATAGTGTTACCAACTGTGCTCTATTTCGTATTGAATTCTGGGGGGCTAAAATGGTCGCATTTTGCAATTCCTCTAAAATCAATTCTAAAATTAATCGTAGTATGATTCCTCATATGATTCTATACAAAGCGACCATTTTAGCTCCCCTGATGTTTAAAATAATATATAAGATTTGCTCGATGCGTATCACAAATAACTCTAGTTCAAAATAATAACAGTAACCGTGGTATAATTCAAAACTGTCATATGGGCGAAAGCTCCAGGAGTACGCCACGGAATCCTTTGGGAATCCCTGGCCTAGACTAATCGCAAGGGTTAAGATTGAGGTGTCATGAGCGAGCTTAACTCGATTTTAAATGGACTCCTACATTCCTGTCGAGTTTTTTCTGTCATTAGGCCACTTTCGATTTCTACAGTTTTTGTTTCGGCCGCAATCTGGGATAAAGTATAATTGACCTGCGCGAGTGACAGTTTGTTTCGAGCCTAGATTGAATTTTTTTACCCAACTGTAATGGGACTTTTTCTTTAATTTTGAAGTTAAATTATGTGAAACAAATTGAGCATAGATACAAATAAAGAATATTTTGTTACTTAAGTCAGACCTGAGTCACAGATTGCTCGGTTTTAATTCAGATCAGTGTGGAGTATTAGCTATGGACACTGGACAGGTAAAAAACTACCGATAAAGAAGCGTATAAGCCCGTATTGTAGTCTGCAGATTTTTTAAACTTTCATTTCATTTTTCAACAAGAACCAGCTTAAATTAAATTTAAAAACATACAAGTTCGAGTTTAATTGCTCGGCTGAGTTACCCTTTGTTTATAATTATAAAGTTACCTTGACTTGATAGACTTGACAGAAGTCAGCTGATTTTCCCGTCACAACATCGACCACACTGACATACACAGCGTCCAAAATAATAAATCGTACGCATGCGCGGAGTCCAATCAATTGCACAACTCTTCTATATCACAAAAGTAGTTAAATTACCTACATACTAAAGTGATTGCAAAATATTCCAATATTTCTGATTAAAATTAAAGATATTAAAATAATTTTTTGACAAGGATCAAGGACCTGGTCATTATTATTTAATTCTAACCTCTTCGGATGTTTGGCAAAAGCCGCCATAATCTATATTTACGTCGGTTGTCATGACGACGGCGCGGCGTGAAAGTGTATTGATTGATCTTGCTTCTCTCTCGTACTCGTTCTTTTCCACAATTTGCCATCATTTCTTTTAAAGCTGTCATTCTATGAACATTTCATCAGTTTTGTTTACATTTTACAAGTGTTTTCTATAAAATATTTCGTTTGTAAGTGTTTTTACAATAATTTGGTAAGTTATTAACTTTATTACCTAGTAAGTTTCTTGAAATCGCAACCGTGAAGTTTAATATAATTGTATTTGTATAATAAAACGACAAATTTTATCACGATTTTAGGTTATTATGGATGGTTCACTCTATCATCTTTAAATATCTTTATACGAGCAATTCTTGCACTTTATATACCTATATAATATATAATTGGAATCTCGGAATCGGCTCCAATGATTTTCATGAAATTTAGTATACATATAGGAGTTTCGGGGGCGATAAATCGATCTAGCTAGGAATCATTTTTTTAACCGACTTCCAAAAAACGGGGAGGTTATATTATGTTCGGCTGTGGATATATATATATATATTTTTTTTGTATGTTCAACGATTACTCCGCCGTTTGTGAACCGATTTTCGAAATTTTTATTTTGTTGTATTAGGTTTCACTCCAATTTGGTACCATGTTCACAAAAGTGGTGACCTGATGATGGGATTCAGGAGTAATCGAGGGAACTCCTCGAAATTTATATGGAAACATATGGTGATTTTGGTTTTATGTGAAGTGTACTAAGAATATGCTACCAAAAAGTCAAATATTGGGTCAAGGTATACCATGGTTTCGAAGATGCTGAGAGAATTCCTGACTCCTTATAGATACACGTTTGGGAGTTTCGGCGTTGTTTTAAAAACAGAAAGCATATGCTACCATGCAATTCGAATTCATCATCATCATCATCGTCATCATCATCATTACCACGTCGTGTTAAGGTCACCAATGTCTCATGGCACAAAATAGATAATAATACAAGGCATAGGTATGGATACAATAATAATAATTATGTATATAACAACACCAATTATTATAGGCTGTTTAATATACACGGCGGTCGGCGCCGCAGAGGCAACGGCGTCGCCGCGCGGCGCGCGGCGCGTGCGTAAACATCGTATTCAAGTTCTAACCGGAATGTCCGGGCATGCGGCATACCGCGCTGCGAGCATTTTGCAGCACGTGTTCACTTAGATTTTTTAAAATGTATTGTTTAAATTTATCTATCTACCTGATATTTGGGCCTTGGGGTATGCCGTATGACTCTTAACAGTCTTAACAAATTGTAATAAGATACGTAGAATATACGCAGTACCACCGATGACCACTTATAAATTCGCGGACTACGACGGAGGTCAACTTAATAACAATTACACAAGATCAATTACCACTCAATATTTTGATTTATGTTGTCAATTCAACGCTCACTGCTCACACCAAGCTCACTGTTGAGTTGTCAGTTGCTTACAAACTTTCAACAACACAACAGATTCCTGTTACAAGTTACAACTACCTATATAAAACTTCTACGTACAAGCGATAGCGTGACACAGGAGCGCCTCAGTGAAATCTAGTGAAGACAATATGAAACTATTTTTTTATACAATTTGAATTGGCACTAACAGCTTACCTACTAAGTAACTAAAAAGAGTGAAATTATTATTTTTAACAAAAAATTAAAACCGACTTCCAAGGTAAAAACAACATTAATAGCATCCTTATAATATGAACTAAAAAGTAATAAATAATTTTTCCTATCTAATATGTAGTGCCTTTTCCCGAATTCGGCTAAATCTCAACTATTTCTGTACTCAATCTTCATAATTTTGAAGTCGGTGCCAGTTCCAAAAGCTAAAGAAAATAAAGATTCAGCTATATCTGGTACCGACTTCAAAATTATGAAGATTGAGTACAGAAATAGTTGAGGTTTAGCCGAATTCGGGAAAAGACACTATTAGATAGGAAAAATTATTTAATACTTTTTAGTTCGTATTATAAGGATGCTATTAATATTGTTTTTATTAGAAAATGAAATTTTATTCGTGTTTTATCGAATACCGAGCTTTAAGCTCGGTGAAATAGCTAGTTCTCATAATAATTCAATGTTATCAGTTCAAAAATGGTTCAAAATAATATTGACAGAAGTTAGCGTTTCATTTTCGGAAATCGAGGTATTAAATAATATTATGTAATACCAGAAGTTAAAAAGTAAAATCTAGAAATACTTGAGCACTATAAACTAGGGCTAACTTGGCACTGTATACACTGCACATAATGAAGGAATTACACGAGTTAATAAGGAAGTGCGATATGGTTATAAAACACCTAAGTGCAGGGTTGTCGCTTGCAAAAATAATTTTGATATTATTCAGCAATCAATATTACATTTTTTGGATTTAGTAGCTCAGAGCTCTACTAAAACCAAAAATATAAGTAGCTCTAATTACCTCATGGCAAACATTACGGTCTGATTTACAAGGTGTAACAAAACTAAGTGATAATACTTAAGAGGCCGGGCTACCCTTGAAATTCTCATACATACGTAATACCAAAATCATTTTCTCATACGAAAATATTTAACATGTTTGAGTTATTTTTCAGCTTAAAATAGTTTAAAAAGTAATTTCATACCGAGCAAAAATCGTTACAATAATAGTATTCCATTAATACATAACAGCTTTGATCGTCAGCCACTTCATAATGGGTGGAATAAAAATTGAGAGCATCTCAAAGTTGTTGTTGGGAATCGTATTGAATTGACATTTAAAAGATCCCAATTCGCACCCAATAAAGGTTCATATCTAGATTACACACGTTTAGGTTAGGTAGGTGTTATTTTAGTTTTAGTATATAAAAATAGATGGCGCTTTTAAAGTAAAATGTATATAATTCTTCTTCACAAATATTGACTATCGAATTAATTACTTAAAATTGCTATGTGAGATAATTTTATGGTTAATTCAAACTAAAATTGCCGTTAGCTGAATGTTTGCAGGTGGAAATGTCGTCTACGCGACGCCCTAGGATACATTGAGCGCGAAGTAGGGCTATATTGGTCATAACTTATATCGCTGGCTGACGGTTTTTCCACCATCGTATTAGCGACTGGCGGTTTTCTTTATTATTTACAAAGTAGAAACATTCAGCTGTATCAATTTTGTACGGTATAAAATGACTTTTTTTTTCAAAAATTTTTTACATGTTCAGTAACGCGACTGACGTTGAATCCCCCGTCTGCAATACGGCTGACGGTGATTTTTTGGTCAAACATGACCTCAATAATCATCCATCAAAGTTTCATTCGGTATAAAATCACTTTTCGCAACTATTTTTTCTACAACTTTGAAATACTCTCAGTTAACATTCCACCACGGGTGCGGCGACTGACGCTGATTATATTGATTGATAAATATTAAGCTACTGCTGGACAAAAATTTGGTCGGTATGAAATGACTTAGCGAACGCTAGCACTACCTCCCCTACTACTGGGTTCCTGTACAAAAATTAACTTCAAAATATTCAAACTCTAAAAAATATTTTTTAGTATTTAAATATTTTGTAGTAAATTTACTATTTATTTATATATTTTTTAGTGTCTTACTCTATTTTTTAGTGTTCAAATATTTAGTAGTAAATTTAATAAAAAAAAAATTATACACAAAAAAAATTTTTTTAGTGTTAAAATATTTTGAAGTTAATTTTTGTACAGGAACGTAAGTAATTACTATTTTAAGCTAAAAAATAACTCAAACATGTTAAATATTTTCGTATGAGATAATGATTTTGGTATTACGTATCTATGAGAATTTCGAGGGTAGCCCGGCCCCTTAAGGGTGTGAATGAGTCCCCTATGTTGAGTTCAGTGTCAAAGTAGCAGCACTGAAAGATAAACTTTTAGTTTCAACTTTTGTATGGGAAATTTCCTGACGCCGCGCTGGAGGCTCCAGGCCGCCTAGCCTAGAGCGTTTGCCCTTACAAAACACAAAATATGCTTTTTCAGCGCTGCTACTTTAACAGTGAACTCTATACAAGGGACACACACACGCCGTAAAGTATTATAACTTTATTTTGTACACCCTGTATTTAAAACTGTTATTTTGCATTTGATCGGAACATCGGGTTTTTTTAACATCATAGCATATAAAAATTCATTTTAAACAAAATTTTGGCTGGTCCGAGAGAGTATGCGTCCGATATCGAGAGGCGCACATGATGTGTATTTACTATTTTGTCATTAACGATAAGTATTGCATCGATAACTCCGAGATGACACCCCTGAGTCCCGGGTGTCGAGTGACAGGTGCGGTGCGCGTGCGCATACGCCACCTGCTGCGGCCCTTATGGGACTATTAATATACATACTGTACTAAGGGCTGAACTTAGGGCTTCTAAGCTCTTCTAACAATGCGTACTAGTTGATCGGTTGGATGACTTTCCAAGATCGGCTAAAATAATATGTATCTTGCGAGAGGTCAGCAACAGGCGTTTATTGCAAAATATCTGCTGCCTATCAAAACGTTGTATACAAAATTTTTGGCGGATAGTAGATAATTTGCTTGACGAATACGTTGTAATAAATAATAATTACTATTGTAATAAATAATAATTATTGTACCCCTACGAATAATAAAAACTAAGGAAACGTAACTCCCATACTTCAATCGTTTTGAATTTGGTTCTCAAGGTTCTTTTCGCACACTCAAATAATATGGCAATAGCTACGAAACACTATATAATATTCAAATTGACAAAATAAAGCCGTTAACAATAAAGGCTGCCACAGACAGAGCAGGTAATGTAAAGATGTATATTATAGCACGATACATCTCGATACATCCTTCTATAGAAATCGTCAGTAGACCAACCAACCAACCAACAGCTATAATGTATATTTTTACATTATAGCTGTTGTGTACGATTTCTACAGAAAGATGTATCGTGCTATAATATACATTTTTACATTACCTGCTCTGTCTGTGACAGCCTTAATTGTCACTTCTATAATTACACAAATTTCTTGCATGTATTCGGGTCTCTTTTTGCATATAAAGTATGCATGTATTCGGGTCACATTTTGTAGAATCGGAACAAATTTTTTGACACAGTTACTCTTCCTTTCTTTTTATTATTCGTAGTTGTACCCATACAAATATTAGACGCAAAGTTGTTGCAATCCGTAATAGCAACAGTTGTATATTAATTATTATATTTATTTAAAAAAAAGTAGATTATTTGAATTTTATGTTTATTGCAAACTTGTCGCAAGACACGCTCTACTACGGGATGCGTTGGGAGAGCCGGGAGGTCTACGTCCAGCAAAGTGTCGGCTGGTGGCAAGTCCCACATACACCCTGGGTGCTCCAGTTAACCCCTGACCCATCGCACGCATAGAGCGTTACCCCTGCGAATCAAAATAGAAAAGTACGCAGTTACTACGTTCAGCAGTGGATTGCGATATGATGATGTAAAAGTAGGAACTTCCGCTATCCGCTACCCAATTTTTATTTTTAAAATCAGCACACGAAATTAAATCAGTCTTAATTTCATTGATTGTATCAAGTCACATTAATATTTATAAGAATTTTAATTATCACTTTCTTGTAGATCGTAGGGACGATGCGAATTAAATTAGCAACTCTACCGTTGCGTACCAGTTATATCAGCGACATAGAGACTGACTTACTTTTTTAAAAATTAATATACTTAGATATAATCTTTACGCAGCGTACGCAGGAACGGTGAAAATTACAGGATTTCTTATTTATTACCCGACTCCGCAAAAGGAGTGTTATTTTATGCACATGCAAGTGATTTTTTTATCGTCTGCAAAGCAAATTATTCCTGATTTAAACATAGATTATATTGAAATGCATTGGTAATGTATCTTTAACTACAAAAATGTTATCACGATTGTAAAAAGTTGTATGTAAATTAAAAAATCATTTAGGTTTTAACAAGCAGGTGATTCATTAAGATATAAAGTTCGAATGTATTAGATATACAATCCTTAGCAAGGTACACCTACTTTTTGTTAAAATTACTCTCTTGTTTTACAATTTAAGGTCAGCGCATAAAGGTTCAGTAGAAAAGATTTTGTTAAGGCACTAAGAAGTTGACTTCAAAATTATTTTTAACAAAAAAATTAAGACCGACTTCCAAGGTAAAAACAATAGTAATATTATGAACTAAAAAGTATTAAATAACTCTTACTCTTTAATAGTGCCTTTTTCAGAATTCGTCTAAATCTCAACTATTTCTGTACATACTACAGTCTTTATTACTTAGAAGTCGGTACCAACTAATTTAATCGTGAGTTTAGTCAATGTCAGAATATCTGAAACTTTTGGAACTGGTACCAAATTCGAGTTAAACCCTATACAACACAAAAAGAATTTTGAAAATCGGACGACAAACGGCTGAGTGATCGGTGAACATACATAAAAAAAATACATACAGCCGAACGTATTACCTCCTCCTTTTTGGAAGTCGGTCAATGATTCCATAATCCATGGTTCTCAGGCTTTCCTATCGAGAAACTTAGAACAATAACTCAAGAAGTCTGTAGTTATAGGATGTGGTCACACCAATCGTATACAGCCTCAAATCTAACGGCTAACACCGTTAAACCTGAGGCTCGTTAGCTATTGAGCTAACGAACTAAAAAAAAACTTATTTTCGGCATGAATTTACAGCTTACATATTTAAAGGTAAAACGTATGGAAAACAGTGAACTGCGTGGAGCTGCTCGCGTTTGTGTAGTTTGGCGTGAGCTGTGAGCTTTAGCTTTACGTTTATAGATAATCATGAAACAATGAACTCACAATCAAAAGCTCTACCTGCCAAAAGTTAAGCCACTGACCGATAAGAGATGAGGCGAGCACGCCGCAATCTCGCTCAAACTTCCGGGCGCGCGTACTCCACTATTGGGGAGTGATAACACTGTGTACCAGGGACTTAAATGGAGCACGGGCTGTGTACATTAGATAGGGGGGTCTGGGAAAGTAGGAAAGTAGGAAAATATAGGTCCTGAAACTGTTACCTAAGCCCTGTTACAATCATTTACGACATTGACTTTATAATATAAACCAGTATACTGCCCACTGCCCAGTACAGTGCCAGGGAAAGTATAAATAAAGAATAGTTTTATTTATGAGAAAATAACATATTCAGGCAGGGATCAATCTCAATCCAAAACGATAACCTTGCACACAGCCAAAGACCAAGCGTATATGCATCGCAATAAGATTCATTTTAGCTTAGCATAAAACTGTAGTTAGTAGGGGCGGATCTTCTCTATTTTTCATGTTTTTTTTTTAATATCTTTGGAAATAAATATTAAGAAACAAAATTGTTCGGTTAAGGATATTTTAATATAGATTTACTAACAATTTATTCAAATAAAATGTATAATTATCCTAGTTAATACTTATATTTCGATGAATTAGATTTTTGTCGGAGGTGAGTTTGTAAATTAATTACAGCCAAAGTATTACGTTTTATAAAAATATTTATGGTTTAAAGTCTTTTAAATATTGTGCTTTATATCTCATATTTTTTACATTTCGTTATTATATTGGAACTAGGTAAACCAAGAGTCACGGAATAACAAATTGGGGTTTATGCCCGCCTTAAGACTTTCGCACTAAGGCCTTAGAATTATAATGCTATTGAATTACATTACTTTGAATTTACTTAAGGAATTTAGCAGCTAATAGCTATGATAAATTATCGTACAAGTAATTAGCAATAAATATACATAAAACGTATCGGGTGGGCTTAACAAAATATTATCCAGAGGCAAGCGTGGGTGGGAATGCAGTATATTTGCATGCGTATAATGTCTAATTTAACGAAAACTTAGGTTGTTAGGCTGGGTAGGGGCTAATAGTCAGCCTTAGGCTGCGTTTCCACCAGAGCTGAGCTAAGCTGTGTTCTGTGTTAAATCCTAAGAGTCAAAGTAAGGTGGGTAAACGAAATACCGAGTTTGGCAGCAGAAATAGAGTTCGAAACTATGTACACTATACTGTCTGCCAAAGCGTCACTGAACATAAGAGCGGTAGACATATCAATGTCACCTTTTTCTAAAACCTTATGAATGTCTTACGTCGAAAAGTAGTTTCTTACAAGTACTTCATTGACAGTCAAAAGTTCTTTAGATAGAATAAACTGCTAGATGTTGGAATTCTTGTTATTGTCAGAATTCTGATTTTTCTATTGTTCACTTACGTTCTAGCTGTTCTTTCGTGTTACTAGATGTATCATTAACGAGCTAGTTACACGATATGATTGTAGGCTGCGGTCGGCCCGCAGATATTGCGTTACTCGCGATTCCTTGAGAACAGAAACGCCAGACTTAACTTAATATCTAGTTGCAGTAGTGAGAAAATTGTAACTGGAAAACGATAAATGAAAATTAATATGTTTCTAAGATAAGGTGATCAGATGCAAAATGGTGAACGAAAATTACGTTGATAAGATTAAGTACTCAGCTGACTGGCAACTTTTGAAAGGGTTTCTCCCTACAGCCTACTAAAGAATAAAAAACTGAAAAATTGACTAAGGAATACTTCTATTTTTTTCTAAATCTGTGAGATTGCGTCGCGCAGCAAAAGCTGATCGCTGATCCAGCTTTTTCCGTCATAATAACTACCTATCTATGTCTAGCAACTAAATAGATCTTCATGCCCGTTGAAATCGGATCAGCGTGAATCTCTTAAACAATTCGACATAATTTAATCAAAAGAACGAAAGGTTATATTATTCCACACAATTTGTACTGTACTTGTCGTACATGTAGGTAACAGATGTAAAGTTGTAAATAAACTATTTCTATTCTATTCTATTCTAGATAATAGATTAGTATGGGTATGAGCTGGCTGTGGTCGCATAAAAATTATATTCAAAAGAAGCGCAGTAGGTAAAATTAATGATGAAAACGAATCTGTTTAAATACTTGTAGAAACAATCGTTGGGATATCCTATTTCGCCCCTGTCTATTTCTGGTGGTGGGGACGCATGGGGCAGACATGGGGCGGTGTTTTTACAGTCCGCATGTGCGTATGCGCTTCCGCTGCTTTGTCTTGTACAATTTGATGATTTGTTTGTTTTGAGAGAGAGTCTTTGTCTTTTCAGATGGCGGCTTTTCAGTCCTGCTTGTGTAATGGGTTTTTATTCTTTAAAAAGTTTTTAGGAAAGGTCTCTGTTACTTATTCAAATAAGCCGAATAATATAATTAGAATCTAGCCTTACTGAAACAACGAAATGTGCGTTAAATATTTTTGGGCTTATATTACTTTCACTTTAGCGTTAATTGTTAAACGTTTTGTTTTGTTCGTTTCTTTAGTGGTTTTAATTAATTCAGTCTGTAGCTGTCTAAATAAATACTAATACGTATTAAATACTACCAGACAGCGATTATATTGCAGGATATTCTTGCCATTCTATGCCAAAAATATTTGTTATAGGGTAAGCTTAATAGGAATTCTAAGTGATTTGTGGGACGAAATGAGAAAATATTTAATTTATCCCTCTATGGGATTGATCAGCTGTTGCATGCATATGCAGGGGTATGGGGTGCGAACAGATGCGAGGGTGAAAGACAATATCGATCTTATATTGATTGCAGGGGTTGAGAGTTGGGGTTGCAGTGTTCTATTGATTTTCCTGTCAACGTCGATTCTGTTTGGTTTGCGATGTCCGATTTAATTATTCGTAAATACGGATCGGGTTGCGCAGGATTCGAGTTTTGATCGTCACGAAAATCTTCCACAGAATATTTCTAGTTTGTGCTTCTTAACATTTTTTCTATTGTTCGCAACTACACGCTGAAATATTTATTGCTAGAAGTAAACCAACTCTGCTCACGATGAAAAGCCTAATAAATATTCTCGTACATTCTCGTACACTCCTTTCCCGGGTCTTATAATATTCATACATTTAAATCGGCTAAATGGTTTGAGGAAACCGACAGCCAATCAGCCACATTCGAATATTACGTAATATTAATATGCGTATTAACATAATCGTTATTTCTAAAGAATTATAACTCAAATATTTTTTATTCCTATTACTCAGCCATCATATCGATTTATTGTAATTTACGATGTTTAATGTTTCCTCCAGTTGCGAGTTGCGACCACAGGTTGCGACATTGACACAGATTCTCGACAAGTGACGACTGACGGGCGACGAGATCGGCTTGTGGGACGGAGGCGACGTAAATGTAGAGTTATCTAAGTAAATTGAACAGACAGCTGTGGTCATTGTATGGATATTTTTCATTCACTTAGCTCGGTTTCTCAAGTTTTTTGAGTGGAGTTTATGTATTCCACAGCGTTGTTGGTTGGTTAATATTTTTGCGTTAGCCATCAGCTATTGGCTAACGCAAAAAACAACACTGTTATAAAGCGCTAGTGAATTTTTAAAGACCTTAGAAACCGAGCTTTTATATTTAAATTTCGAAAATAAAAAGATTGTTATTGTTCGACGTAATGTTATGCAGTTTTCTATGATGATCCTATCCAATCATTACTATGGTTTACAGTAATTGTCTGTGATAACCCAATATCAAGGAATAGGAAGTTTGTTGTTAACACAAGACATCAAATAAATAAAAATACGTATTTACACTTGTCGTTTTAAATAAAACTATTGGATTTTGTGTTTAAACAGAGCGCAATTTATTCCCAGAGATTTTACAATGGTTGACAATATGGAGTCCAGTTAAGGAAATTAACTTGTCTGTGCAAGACTGCAAATGGTCATAGCTCACTCATTGGTTCACACGTCCGGAAACACCGAGTGTGAACCAATCAGTGAGCGATGTCCATTTGCAGTCCTGCACGGCGGACTGCCGTGAATGGGCCCATTTAGTTCTGGTGGCCATAGACTAAAAAATGTTTCTTTTTTATGTGAAAGAATCAATAAGCTAAGGTTCAAATTTTTATTACAACACCACTTTTTTCTTTGTCTAAACTTACTAATCACTAGCGTAAAAAAAACAACAGCACCTAGCACCTTCCTGAGCCATCCTAACCGGATGCTTTCTTCGTTAAACAGCCGAGTCATCAATGAAGTGGATCAATCACCGTAGTACAGAGGTCGTAGGTTCCACTCCTGTCACATCCTGGGCATTGTGCCTGCCTGGTGGAGCGTACCGGCCAATCACCCACAACGGGGTCGGAGACAATGGTATTGGTATTGGACACCAAGTCAGCGGAACGGAGAAATTGCTATTGTATCCGTGATTTCAGGCGAAAATTAGATGTTAAAGTTGATCCTCGCCACTTCGTTTACGCTGTTAATTTGGCTCGATTGTCGAATGCGTCCACGCGACAGAATGATTTGGCCGCTACATAACGATATAGCAACATAACGATATAGCAACATAACGATATAGACAAGCAATAGGCTACTTGACATACTTTTTTTCTTCATGCTAATCGCTCCTTAATCATTCATTTTCACCAAAAAAACTAATATTTTAATATTTTAAACAGTAGAAGCCCATAAAAATGTTGATTAAAAAATATGCCTTTTAAATAGCGCCGAAAAATTGTCCGCCATAGTGTGACGTCATATTTTTTGTATTTTATACTAATTTCTTTATTGAAAACTAGCTAGTAGCTGTCTCGGTGAACTTCATGTCACTTTAAAACCGTTCATGGACTTCAAGGATTATTTTAAGACTAGCGGAATCGGTTCAGCCGTTATCGAGTTGTAGCATTACTAATACAACTGGAAATCCATTTTTATATATAAGATAGATTTTTATGTGCTAAACGTCCGAGTCTAACAGTGCCAAAAAATTAGAAAAGAATTTAGAAATCATTTGTAATGTTGAAAACTTTTGGAGAAAAATTTTGGCCATTTCATTTCCCAACTACAATAAATAAAACCGATGAAGAGGTAGCACACTGACGCATTTTCATTTTTCGATAATATTCGTATTTCGTACGGATGTCGCAAATTCATCTGTATTTTAAAATTGACTTCGAGTACAAGCATTTATTATTTAGCCATCCATTGCTGTGACTTAAGTCTTAACCTAAACCAGTGTAAGTAAACAATGAGCTGGTGTAGCTAGTTAGACAACTTGGTGACGGCTGTTAAGCGACACCACCGGGGAGTGGGAACAATGAACGGGAAGTACACCGTATTATTGTTATGTATGTTGTTATATACTAACCATATTGTTAGTATACTATGTTATAAACTTTTGTTGTTTCCTGTAAACGTAGCGAAGTAGCGTAGATCTTTATAATACAAATCCTGATATTTCAGGTATAATATGACTTGTTTAAATCAACTACATTCTTATTGTTTAGGTATATTATAATAACGTAAGTTTTTGTTGTTATGGAACTGTCTGAATTTTGTTATCTTTTTTCGTAGCACACGCGTACGTAGGCCGTAGCGCGTACACGTACGCGCTACGGCCTACACCAGAATAAATCGTCGTTTCAGGTATAACTTAAAATTCAAACAAGCGAGCAAGTTGTTGTTAGTTAACAACTTTGCACACTATGAGCATTAGAAATATACGCATATATTATACTAGATGATGCCCGCAACTCCGTTGCGCCATAATTCGTTTGTCGCGCGAGAGCCGTTTATTTTTCCGGGATAAAAAGTATAGCAAAATCGGTTCAGCGGTTCAGGTGTGAAGAGGTAACAGACAGACAGACAGACAGAAGGACAGACAGACAGACACACTTTCGCATTTATAATATTAGTATGGATGAGCACATAACTATGACATAATGCTAAAAAGGAATCTCTAATACATATTATCTTATAAGAGAAAACTCATTCTCAACTCAAAAATTCCAAAAAAATTGTTCTTTCGGCGCTGCTATTTTTACAGTGAACTTTATAATAGGGTTTGTATGTTTCCCTTATAATATAAGGGACATAATATCTATTATATTCTGCACGTAGTATTATGAAAGACGAACGATATCAAAACTGTTACATACTTTAGCGAAATTCATGACTAACAGAGGATAATCCTTGGAAGCAAAACAATACTTTTTCCACAAGAGGACACTTGACCTAACTGACACACTTCGAGCCCGCATCAGAAGAAATCGATTATTTTCATTCGATTAACTACATTATTGGTGTTTGATACAATTAACTCGTTCGACAAATCGTCACTAATGGCGCTTAACAGATAAATTGGTGTTCAATTCGGAGATCGGTGGCCCGCATGCAGCATCCCTCTCATCTCTCGTTAGCATACGTGATACGACAACCCTGGGATCTGGGCCCTGATTCACAATGCCAAATTCGACTCGGATTCGGAAACATCATCGCGACTCGCGAGACTTCCAATAAACGCTCGCCGCGCTCGGCATTGGCCAATAACCGCACGGTAAAGTTTCCGAATCCGTGTCGAACGGGTATCGTGAATCGCCCTGCAGGACTCACCCATTGCGAAGCCCGCTTCGTAATTTATCGCTTGACCAATTTCAAAACGTTCCATAAGGATTCCTAAATATCCACTACGAAAGGTCTGCACTCTGCAGACGTATTTCCACGAGTGGTTACATTCGCACGGTTCTTCGGCGCTGCTATTAGCGATGCATTTTATACAAATCATCAGTTACTTAGGCTATGCAGAATAATAACACAAGTCACACAACTTTTTGTTATTTGCGATAGTATAATAATAAATCATAGTAGTCTTCAAAAATCTTATTTATAACCCACTTCCTTTTCTATCGGTTTAAAGACGGATGGGCAATATCTATGGGAAAATGTCCAACAGATGGTCGTAACTCATACACAAACCCCTGACAATTATAAAACTAACTGCATCAATTAAGGGCCATCTTAACGTCTACTTGAGTTCTGGCAACACTAAATCTGTCGGGCCAGGAATAGATCAGGGGTTCTCACACTCTCCCCTAGAGGAAGCGGTACTACATCCTCGCGCCATACGATCCCTGTGGTACAATCGCTGGCAGATTCAGGTTACAAATTTTCAACCTTATGCCCCCACAACAGGGTCGAAAAGTAAAATACATCTGTCCACGGCCATACTTCTATCTAAAGTGTCACTATTAATATTTTGAAAACATTATTATGTACCTACCAGGACATAGTTTTTGTAAGAGTTCTTACATTTTTTGCTTCTATAACTCCTTCACCGTTCAGATCAAAACGTAAACAAAAAGAAGTTATATATTATTGCTATTATATACTATTGCAATTTTATCACTACACCGTAAAACGAACTCATCCTAATTTGGTATAAATTAGAACAATAACCTTTCACGACTTATACCTTTTATTAAATCTGTCTTTGAAACTTTTTGATGTTAATGGAACAAGTGTTTCAGGAAGTAAGTATTGATTTATTTATAACAACTGCGAGTATCGTTTATGTAAGTGTGTTGAAAAATATTATCTACATCCTTTATTTTATTAGTGCAGTGGTGTAAGATCAAGTTTGTTTAAACTTTAAAATCTTTAAGATTACAAATGCATTGGAAAAAAAAATTATCTTAATTTATTAAGATCTTATTAAGATCTCATCCATACTAATATTATAAATGCGAAAGTGTGTCTGTCTGTCTGTCCTTCTGTCTGTCTGTCTGTCTGTTACCTCTTCACACCTGAACCGCTGAACCGATTTTGCTATACTTTTTATCCCGGAAAAATATACGGCTCTCGCGCGACAAACGAATTATGGCGCAACGGAGTTGCGGGCATCATCTAGTATAATATATGCGTATATTTCTAATGCTCATATTATGCAAAGTTAACACGTAACCTATCAAGCTATCAGCTACATTTAAGTGCAACTTATCAATTGAGTGTCGGCAATCCGATACCCATACGCGAACAAACATTTACGCGAAATTGAAACTGAACTTCTAACAAAGCTGTATTGTTTTCTGACTTCATTGTCTGCATTGTAGTAAAACCAGTAAAACATGATATTATCCAAAGCATTTTTAAAGTAAACTTTCATCGTCATATTATTGTTTCAGCAATAAGTGCACTTTACAACTTGTATATAAATTATAAAAGAAACTATGGTTTTTGAACAATGCATAGCAAGGCTGGTCACAAAATTTTATGAGAATATGATCCATGGTTACTTCAATATACAGACAAACTGTCAATACTTGTTATTAAATATGGACATGCACGTGCAAAATGCATATCAAAGTACAGCATAATTCAGATATTTATTGATCCTCGGCGGGAGACGACACAAATAGACACCATGGCTGATGGTGGTGGGGTTAACAAGTGCAGTCGTAAAGTCCCAATTTAGCGGTAAGCGTCACCTGGACCGGCCCGATATAACTTAGCCCTTGTTCCAATTTTAAATCTCGCCACAGACTGTGGTTAACCGTAGATGAGATTTGTTTTTTTTATGAACCAGATGCGGACCACGACTAGGGAGATCGCATGTTGAGGAACAGGAATATACAGGATGTAACAAAACTAAGTGGTAATAATTTAGAGTGTGTATGGGTACCCTAATAGAGTTCGCTGTAAAAGCAGCAGCGCTAAAAGAGTAACTTTTTTATTATGTTCTTGGCTACAATTGCCAAAAATCGTTGGCTAAAAAGCTGACAGGCTTTATCAATGCGTGAAGTCCTAATGATGCGAAATTGCATGAGTCAGTGGCTGATTAAAGAGCATCGAATGCGTCGAGCGACGCGGGCGCAAAGGGAACCGTTCTAAATTTAAACGGGGGCGCGGGAGTGGCTAATTGCGCCGCGCACGTTCCAAAATGGCGACCAACGAACCTCTTCCGGCGAGCCCGGACAAGTGCCGATATTGATACATGGTGATGTCTCGGTGTTGGGTTACCGGCGACCGCTGGTTGCATCATGCGGTTACCCGCGGTTGCCAACTGTGGGGTCATGCGCCCTTTCACTCCTTTTAACACCACAACTCACAATAAGGACTGTGTTTCATCGGGACACCCCGGATAAGCAACTAAATGTACATAATAAGTTGTAGAACACAACTAAATCGGGAGATTAAGCTAAGTAGTTTCTTCTATCTATAAAGAGCTGTATAGATGCGACACGTCATGGTGTTCCAAAGAAATATAGTCCTAAGAACTTGCTCACTTTTTAGTCATAACTCGCAGATATCATGATCTTGTCAGGTTCTGTTTAATTGTATTCTGCAAAGCCCTTTCGTTTGCAGTAATTATGTCTGGCAGTTACAATGACATTACAAAAGTTGGACGGTTGGATTTTTTGGGTCGGTAATTCCCCTCCCTAAAATCTGTAGACTGTGACGATGCATACATTCAGATGTGATCCTTGACTGCTGATTTGTAAAAATGCATGTCGCCAGCCACGACTTGTGGTTGAAAAGATTTATATTATTTACATTGAGATGATTATTTATATTAGTAATAATCGTTTTCTTTATCAGCAAGTGTAGCATGATCACGTCATGATAGTAGAAATTAGAAAGAATAGAAACCTACAGAAGTACAGACCTCGTCCATCTACCTATATTTTGTTCTACCATATTCCATAATAGAAAGAAGCCATAAAGTATTAAACTATAGAATAGAACCTTAGGGAACAGGCAATTTTCCGCTTTGAGTAACTAGGGACGATTCATACGATGGAGAACCAATCTCAGTCATAATGCACTTCTTGCTGATTACTATGTTAACGACGCTGGCTCGATGGTGTTAAATATGCATAAACAAATGGCCAGTACCTACTTCATTGTTCTCGCCCATTGTGACGCGACGTGAAGGAAAGATTTACGGATACGTCGGCCCTATTCGGTGAAGTCTAGTAAGGTGGAACGGTTTTCACGGTAGCTTAGCTGCTGATTGAAGGTTGGCCGTCTAAAATTTTTTTAACTTTGATTTATGTGTAAGGAAATGAAGAGTCTTTCAAATAATGCATGTTTAGAAACTATTGATTTATTTAGTTTTTGTTGGTGTGGTAAATATTGAGATTTTAGAATTCTGTTGTAGTTTGTAATATTGTGCCATGGATACTGGGATGTTATTTAATACGTACGAACGAAATAAAATCATCGTAATCGAGATTAACATCAGGGAGTAAACGATATTTACTTTCAGATGTTGATCTCGTTATAACGTCGTTTGATTCTCACATAATAGGTGTGAATTTAGCGAATTTCGTACGAGAATAGTCATCGTTACTGGCGTAACGACTGAGCGTTACTCGTTAGAAGTAGAACCGAGACAGAGTCCATCATCTGTATGATAATTTGCATATAATTATGCGAATAAATTACTAGCGTCGCGCTGCTTTGTTTGTATTAAGCGGCTTGTGACATGACAGTGGCTATGATGATGAATTGGCATGGAAGCAAGTTGATTACCTTCTAACTTTTTTAATTACATGAAAAAGTTGGAGAACATGGGCCTGAAAACGGTGTTATAATATAGCCCCTTTCTTGTTCAGTCCTTCCGTCCATCCATCCTTCTTTCTGTGATGAAAATTCAAAGAAAGTAGGAACTAATACAGAGTCACGACTGGTACAGAATTTGCGTATATATAACAATGTTGTACTGTTTGTTTAGTTGTACCTAATTAGTGAGTCCCCGCGAGCCTCGAATGGCTTTGTGGAGCCGACAGCTAACTATATTTAACTATAACTAACTACAGTTAAGTAAGCTAACCATTGTTAAGCCTGTAACCGTGATAATAAGATGTTGCTTCCGTGTTCGTCTTACCACTTTTGAACCTATTTCCTCAACAATAATTATTATGGTTGTTGAGGAATAGGGTTGAAGAGTGATAACGGATTTGTCAACTACGGTAGATACTATAATTGGAAAGTCTCAGGTGACGTTGGATAGGTTTTTTTCAAAATATTACGAGTATTCATAGATCATTTTCCGATTTATGAATCCATTTGTAAAATATGAAGTTTCAAAGCGGAAAAAATCGTTAGAGTTCAGTGTCCATAGATCATTTTCCGTTCTACCAGCTAAACGTTGTTTCAGGAAAAGTGAAAAAAATCATGAGAGAATGCTGAATGCTGAATTCAAAAGAAACATTATCACGGCTAAGAAGACTTCACAAGTTATTGAGTAATAGTCGATCAACTAAAAAAAAATATTCGGCGAAGTACAAAGGAACTTTTCGTTCAAATTCCTTTGAACGTAACTGAGATGATGTTGTTAGTAGTTTAAAACACGTTATAAATGTACATTCATTGACCAAATGACAATGTAAAAATTATCAACAACTAGCGGTACTACGGAACCCTATATTGCGCGTGGCCGGTGCACTTGGTCGGTTTTTTTTAACTCGGTTCAACTTTTTTGGAAGAATTTAGCAAAAAAATACCGCGACTTGATAGTGATGCCTGTTTGGTATTCGTTGAAAACCTTACTTTCCTTTAACTGTGTAGGTACTGAAATGCTGTAGCTTTCAGTGACCTTATTACTCAGTATCGTTCAAGTTTCCTAGAGTAATAGATCCGTCGTCGCACCACTTGAACTGTTTACGTTCGGTTACCGTCCGTCGGCGCTTCCGGTCATCGTGTTTATATATCAGTTTATCTGACGGTCCGTCTGACGAGGCCGTCCGACGAGGCTTTCTGACGAGACCGTCCGACGAAACCGCCCGACAAGGCCTTCCGACCGCCCGACGAGGCTGTCCTACGAAATGACAGTTTAGAACTTATGCTACGACACAATGTTTCCAAACATCCGATACTCCGGCAGAGTAGACAGAATGATAGAGTATGCCGACTTAGAACTGATGTAAAAAATTGTAAGTTTGACGTATTATGAGTTATGACAAAAGTCGTCGCTAGGGTCGTTACCTACAAATTTAGTTGTTGTTTATATTTTGGCACATGCAAAGAAAACTGTCAGAATTCAATTTCAAAATCTTATTTTTAAAAATAAATTATACCAGCCAGCGCGCCAGCCTTTAACTTATCCTAGTGAAACCCGACGAATTTGACAGATATTGAAACCCCATTTCTTTGCAGTCGAATTACTGGTAGTTATGTCTATTGTGACTCCGGTGTAAATCGATAAAGAACGTGCTACACTACTGACTAAAGTACCTAGATATATTCCATAGATTGATTCCATAATCGTACACTGATACAGTTTTGATACTGTTTCGAATTTTGATGAAGTCTCTGTGAAATAAAACTATTATTAGTAGGGGAGCCCTAGAACAATTTTTTTGTGATTACTAACAAGCTAATTTTTTGTGAGTAGTTACATTTTGATAAGACAAACAACATTTTTATTTTCAAAAAACTTGGTTGACTACTGTACCCTAACACGGAACCCTAGTCAGCTGATTTTTTGTATATTGGTAGGGTTATAGTTCTATAATTTAAGAGTAACCTTGTCCTACAAATAAAATAATCCATATTTTAGGACCATCAAATCTTTCCAGGGCTCTAGATTGATATAGTCTGTAAATATTTCTGATAGTTAGATTTAATGTAAAATTAACAAACTTATAATTTCGTCTTTTCGTAACTAAGTAAGATTTAAATAATAATTTTTCGCCTATAACGTACGCAGATCTTTAGAAGATATTGAGTGTTAGCTAACAATAATTATGGCCCTCAAGTAGTTCTCAATACAAATCGAGCGGTGAAAGACGACTAACACCTAACACGCGTCTCAATTATTGTGCTAGTACCAGCTAGTAACACGAGTAATGTTTTATTTTTTCAAGTAAATAAAAATATGTAAATGATGAGTATGTAAATAATAATAAAAAATACATTATGAAATGTTTCGTTTCTCATCCAATAACTTTTATTTCAATACCATCTAACATAAATTTCTCTTTGTTCACAGATACATAGAAAACGATGGCGAGAATACTGAAAAACAGTTCCGTGAGAAGGCGGTTGTTCGCTGAGGCCGATGACGTCGCAGACCAAGCCAAGAACGACAACCTTACCAACCTGCTCCAGGAGTCCATAGCCACTGACGTCGAAGAGAAAAAGAAAAAGTGGAACTTTGACTTCGAAAATGAGGTACCGCTAGAAGGCGTGTACGAGTGGTACAAAACTGACACGAAATTTGACTGGATCGGCGTCAAAACAGAGGTTGAAGAAGATTCTTGCCTCACCAAGAAGAGAGAGAACGAGTATACACCGACAGCGAAAGAACAGATGCAGAAGATAGCTAGAGTTTTAAAAAAGAGAAAATCGAATTCAGAAGTAGAGTCAGCTAAGAATATTAGGAGGAAAATTACTTTTGATTAACTTTCATATTAGAGCAACTATATTTTTTGGGTCTTGAGAAATACGATGTAACCTAAAAATTCAAATTTTTCAATCCATAACATAAAAATCACTTTATAATTAATAGTAATCAAATTATAATAGTAGTGAAGTATTCTACATGGAAAATTGAGAAGGTATTGTTTAAAAAAAAAGTCAAGAACACACATATAGTCTTCAACGTGCCACGTTTATTAAATTAATTTATTTAATTAGGTATTCATTCTAGATTTACATTAATTTTATAATCATATTTTAATTTTAGATTAAACTGTTTTGGTAATAATTTGATATTCGTCTATAATTTTAGAACATAATATTTATAAATACATAGGTTTGTTTAATTAATTTTTAGAAATTTCTAAACGCATATAATATTATCACGACTGTTATTTTTTTAGAGGCTCTTTTTAACATAAAACCATCAAAATGTGCTAAGTATAATAGCGGGTTTTCGTTATTCTAATCAAGAATCTAGAATAATATAAACGGGCACTGGCATGCCATTCTTTTTTTTCATTCCAGGCCAAATGGCCGAAAACTGATTCTATAACGTTAAACTTTTTCGTTTTCGCTTCGTTATAGAATCGTCGACTAAAATGTATGGAATTGACATAAGACGAGTCGAATGTCAACGTCATATTAACGAACGCTTAAAATATGTCAATTCCATACATTTTTATCGGTGATTCTATAACGAAGCGAAAACGAAAACATTTTGGCACACGCCCCTGTGTCCGTTTACATTATTCCAGTAGCTGTGTTGAATTGGATTACTGGATTGCAATAATGTCAACTGGTCGTAAAATATTACTTACAAATATTTATTTAAAACTTAAAATATTTCAGTAAATATAAGACTGTTTTGAAATGAGGTCGAGAGATGATCTCAGTGGCGTAGTACTGTGCCCTTATTTCAACCAGTCTTATCAGGGAGAGGGACCGACTTAACACAGATAACCCTAAACCAACCATTACAATTACACAACCTCGTCCGCGTAAAAACGCTGTTTTTGCGTTACCACCTTTTTCGTTTGCTTACGTTCGTGTCACCGTAACATGGTAAATACCACCTAATTATGAAACGGATATAATTTATTTATTTGTGCAAATAATTATCTTTACAAATTACAAAGATTCTTTACAAATTATCCTTAAAAATTAAGCATTAAAGACATTATTATACATATTTTCTTGGTAACTTTAGCTGTAGAAGCTTGGTAGTTTTAAAAACACCTGTATTAAATTTTAGTCCACATTTTAATTTACCTAGATTATATTATTTTAAATACGAATGTGATAACTTACTAGCAGTAAGATTCTGTGCCACATTTTTTGTTTTAATTGTACTTATATTATATTTTAAATATTTTTGGCAGTTCGCTTGTATTTGGTAACTTTTGGTAAGGACGAAAATGATCACCGATTGTTTTAAAAATTGTTATTTTTAGATATTAATATTATAGTGTATTTTGTACTTTTAGAGAAGTTTGCGTATATTTAAATTTAAATCATAGTTTTGAAATTTATTTTTTGTTCCGCACCATCCATTGTGCGCTTTTATAATTTTGGATGTGGTGGTAATATCGTGGACGTCCGCGGTAAAACGGTAACATAGGGATGTAAAATGTATGGAAATATATGAAGACGCTTTTAAATTTCTGTCGACGATAACTTTTTAACGTGCACATTAGAGGACATCACGACGTCTACACTCTTCTGAACGTAAACGTCCGCGGTGCGTAAAATCAAAAGGGCATATTTTAACGTACCCAACGTTTTATCGTGAAAGCCGTCGTTCACGATAACGTGACGTCCAGAATTATAAAAGCGCACAATAGGAACGTTTTTCTATCTCTATAGCTAGTCTTCAAACTCCATTATGCCGTTAAAAAATATGTTTAAAACGAATTTTAGGTACGAAGAACATTTGGTTCTTGTAAAAAATTGCTTAAAACTTTTTCATAAAAAGACAGTTGGAACTTGAAGTGTGTTAACTCATATAAGCTGCATATCCTAAATTAACACATATATATCTAAATTTTAGAGTTTGTATAAGTACGCGATAAACTGAAGGTAACTAACTGATTATTGTACTCTTAGGGCCTGTTTCACCACTTCCTAAGGTCCCGGATAGGCTATCCACAGCTTATTTGACAGATGATCCGTACTCTATATGTCAAGTTAAGTTATAGATAGCCTATCTGGCACTTATCAGGAAGTGGTGAAACAGGCCCTTACAAAATATAATTAATCTGCGGTGTAATATCTGATCGTGATCAAGGTTCCGTCTATTGTTAGTCATGTGACTTTTCCAATATTCCAGATGAAGACGAGCAGACTTTTTATAGTTATAGCCTGCGCTAATATTTTTACTACAAAAACAAAATTCCTAGCCAACATGATTTCTATAGATCGCTTCTTAATAGAATCGCCGATCAAAATTAATGGAAATGACATGAAATATCGGCTTGATATTATAGAACGCTTATACATTTTATCATTTACATTTTCATCGGTGATTCTCTACGAATAATAAAAACTAAGGGAACGTTACCGTACTTCAATCGTTTTGAATTTAGTTCTCAAGATTCTTTTCGCACACTAAAATAATATAGCAATAGCTACGAAACACTACATTCAAATTGACAAAATAAAGCTGTTGACAATAATAATTGTCACTTCTATAATTACACAAAATTCTTGCATGTATTCGAGTCTCTTTTTGCATAAAGTACGCATTTACTCGGGTCACATTTTGTAGAATCGGAACAATTTTTTTTACACAGTTACTCTTCCATAGTTTTATTATTCGTAGGTGATTCTATAAAGAAGCGATAAGGAAATCGTCTTGGCTAGTGACTCAAAATAAATATTTTTTCGCCATTTCCCTCCAACATACAAAGTGTTACGCGCGCGCTACGTGATTTTCTCGTAGAGCCACTCTACCGGTGCAGGCCTACGTGAAATGTTACTGGGTACAAAAATATTAAACTAAATTATAATTCTCACTTATCAAGTAAATGTTTTAATACAAGTCTACAACATATTTCGACAATAGGATAATATAGTTTTAAAATTGTTTAAAATACGAAAAAATCACAATTTGTAATCTATAATAATATTATAAATGCGAAAGTATCTCTGTCTGTCTGTCTGTCTATCTGTCTCGCTTTCACGCCAAAACTACTGAACCGATTGTAACGAAATTTTGTACACAGATAGTCTAAAGCCTGAGAAAGGACATAAGCTACTTTTTAACTGGAAAAAGGGGTTGTAAGGGGGTGAAAATGCGTAAATTTGTTCAAAATAAGTTAGTTCCAAAAATTCATAACAGATGGCGCCAAAAGTCTCCTACATCGCGCTATCGCTTGCTCATACGTCTTTCTATAAGAGGTACCATGTCGAACTAAATATTTTAATTTTTCGATTGTTACACACGTTTTTAAATAACTCACTATTCAGTCGGTAGTAGGTACTTTATCTATGCAGTACGTAACCTTAAACCTACCAATGATAAAATAATTATAGTTTATGGGTAAAGCTAAAGTTGTGTAATGGGGCGCTAAATAAGCTTTAAATTTGGTATAAATAAAGTTTAAATTAAAAATGAAATATTATGTGCACACTGCACAGCTGTTTTTGGGTAGGTATTTTGATTTAAGGGGTACCAGGGTTTTAATTTGACACCAATTTTGTTGACACCGCACGCTATAAACTGAAGACCACGCGGACGAAGTCGCGGGCAACAGCTAGTAGTTAAATAAAATCGGCGTATAAACCTTATTTTTAAGATGCTTTATAAAATAATCTCACGACAGAACTGAAGTAATTATAATAAATTTTAAATAAATATTAACAAAAGACTAACACTGTATCTATGAAGCAGCTGTATCCAAAGTCCTTGTAGGAGTTGTAGGGGTTTAGTGGTTAATTTTATTAAACGTAAATTAAAAAAACAAGGCGAGAAGTTTTGCGATTGACAGTTTATCGCGAGAAATTTCTGCGTGAACGCTTTCATACGGAAAATTCTAATGCGGGCTCTACACTCGTGGCGCGAATTGCGGCCGCGATTCACGGATGCTACGCGCCGTGAACACGATGCGAACAAATACAAAGCCGCGAAGCCACTTAACCGGAGGGTTCGCACGAGTGTGGAGACACTCGTGGTTCGCGGGCTTTGGCGCCGCGAGTGTGGAGCCTGCTTTACGAGAAACAACTGCGGAAGATAGATATAGTTCACGTGCAAATTTCTCGAAACTTCTCGGCGAGAATCAGAGACTTTAAAAGCCATAGAGGCAAGAAAATTATCACAATGTGTATTGTAATTGCTTTAAATATAGACATAGTATATATTACGTACTTACATCCTCAACGGAGAAAAATCTGTGTAATTATATAGCAATAATAAGTTAGTGGATTTTATTTATTTTAAATTTGTTTAAAGATAGTTATTGGAATAAATTTTAGTGAAAACACTGTGTTGTAGTTTTATTTTGCTTCTCTACTACTCTCAAATCGCGGAATTCTGTCTGTAGCGGTCACTGACTCCCTGTCAAAAAACTTGTCATATTTCGTCGTTTTCTATATGTATAAACCGCGATTGACAATGAAATGACTGACGTTTCTAGTCTAAGGACGATATCGTATTTTGCATATACGATGTGAACAGAGTATGAATTATGTATAGGTATCACTTGAAACTCATAAATATAGTTATAGCCATACGAAGAGTTACCAAAACGTTTTCCGATGAAACTATATAATAGTAGTTCTTTACAAGAATTCAATTTTATTCTTAAGTTAACAGAATGTATTGCGAGTATTTTTCACATTAGCTCCTAGACTAGAAAGGTCAATGAGACTTACTATAAAACTAGTGCCACCTTAAATTGTCCTGACTATATTCAAGTTTGCTTAATTTCTTTTGTTAAGCCCTTATCCATACTAATATTATAAATGCGAAAGTGTGTCTGTCTGTTACCTCTTCACGCTCAAACCGCTGAACCGATTTTGCTAAAATTTGGCATGGACATACTTTGAGTCCTGGGAAAGGACATAGGATACTTTTTATTCCGAAAAAATGTACGGTTCCCGCGCGATAAATGAATTTTGGCGCAACGGAGTTGCAGGCATCATCTAGTAGGCTATAATTATTATAGCACACACCTAAAGCTATAGCGCACATTAACTTGAGCACAATCTTACTGGTAAGATTGTGCTCAAGATAATTCTTGGGATGACAAAACTTTAGAGCCTGTTTCTTAGTTATGTGAGCCTGTTTAAACTTTGACTTAAGTGCTACACGATCTTGATATCAAAGTTATAATCAAAGACAAGGTTACCGCGCGTTTATTAATTTGAGCCTAGATAACATATTACTGAGAAATCTTGTCTGCCTATAAATCAATTATAGGCAAACTAGATGTTCGCTCGCAACTGTTGCGCCAAATTCGTAAATCGCGCGGGAACCGCAGATTTTTCCGAGATAAAAAGTATCCTATGTCCTTTTCCGGGACTCAGAGTATCTACAAATTCTCCAATACAATATTAGTATGGATAGTGGACGTCGCTTGATCAAGTTGTCTTGTCAATGTTGGTCGTGGTCGGCTAAGCTTGACATAATCTCAAAATACGTATATCTGCTAACTTCTCCACACTAGATACTTGATCAGCTGTAATATTGTTGTCGGAAGTGACATGGATCACCACAACTCCTCGCTGGAATGTTCCCCCCTGCTCCCGGCTCCACTCCGACCCCAAGCCGTCAATTGCCTGTAATAAAATTAATAACAACAAATTGTGCAGTTCCTCACACTATTTAAAATAGACCAGAAATCCCGAATTGAAAAATATGGCCCCTCAACAACCAATTTACATTTTGGGGATTTGATTTAATTTCTTGAATTGTTACAAGTGGAGAGATCCTGGGGGAAACGAAGTCGTGGGTATCAATTATTATAATGTTACTACCCAGAATCCATACCTCAAATGAAATGTTACCTCAAGTGAAAACTTTAGGTTTTAGCCTCCAGTAATACTTAGGTATGCCGACATATTATGTACATACGAAAAAATATCGCACACATAAGCATACCATGCGTAAAATAGTGCGGTTCCCACGATTAATTTCGAATTTAATTCAACACGTACCTGTCGCGAGCCTAGTATTTCACATACATACATATTAATTTCGGTAGCGGATATACAAATCCCGTGGGAACGGAATCTGCACGCGAACTGATTGCATCGTCACGGGCGGTGGGCAACTGGGCTAACTCCGCCACTGAGCACTGCCTTCCACTAAATAAATCACACTAAAGACAGTCTGACGAATTTGAGACACAGATTTAAAATTTTAAGCATCACTTTGCTTGAACAGTACAGCTATAACTTACTGAATGTTAATTAGTACCTAACATACACCTTGTATAGGGTGTAACAAATCTAAATGATAGTACTTTAGGGTGTATAATATATGGGCATCCTATATTGAGTTTGCGTGAAAGTAAGTACAGTAAACTGAAACAGTATTGTAACAGACAACAGGAAGTGACTACGTTTTATGCTATGTAGTGATTTTTTCCTAATCCAGTGGCTCCTACTAAATATCTCCACCTCAATCTAAAACTGCATAATTTAAGATTGAATATTTGACGTCCATCCCTCGGAGATGTACCGGAGCGTGCGCAGGATTTCCTCCTCATTACTATGTATGAGATGGGGGTGGGGAGTTGAGAGTTGGGGAGGTGCCAAACAATAAAAGGAATTTTGGCTGTTCACCGGATTTTTTACGTTCCGGTTGAGATGTTGATATTGTGCCGAAAGTCTGTGTTGCATTCGAGGTGAGCCTACGAATTGCATTTTTTTTTCAAACTATGATGGTGGTCTGGATATTGTTGATGATGTCGGATTTGTCTGTTCGTTAATTACCACTTACCGTTTGTTGGTATTAATACATGTATTATGATAGATGTGTTAATCCTGTTTTTTTTTTTGTCAAAATTATTGACCTCTTTCAGGATCCTTTTATCCATCGAATACGTCATTTTCATAGAAACTTTATGGATCACAAAATATTAGGCCTGAACCGTGGAACCTGAACTATGTAAACTTATGTTGAATTTTAAATTAAGTTGAGTTCAACCTCTCAAAGGCAACGAAGCATGAAATAATATCCGTCAGCAACAATGTGTTATTTTATTATCTATAATACATAATATGTAAATGAGACGATCTTCATAGATCCATCAACGTCAGGCTCATAATAGATTAATTTAGGAAAGCATTGTCTATCCTTATTATCTAATTTTTTAATTATTACAAATTATCTTAATTTGCAGTAGCTTCATCAATAGTAATGCTAATTAATCCAAATAAAACTGCTCACGGTTTAACTCTTCGAAATGATTTGTATGAAAAGCGTAAGTAATTAAAATTTATTTAGCTAACCTAAACACAACTTTTGCATTCACTACTTTTTATATTAGGTATGTAATTGAAATTCGATATTACCTACTTACTAGCTTTGTGTGCACACTGTGCATTTTTTTGTTCATCAAGAGCATGCAACAGCGAACGTGAGGTATGCCCGCGACGCCCTCTGACCGTATCCAAAACTTTTGATGTTGGCGTTGCGTTCGTTGACGCATTCAATTAATAAATGCGCCAATACGAAAGTTCAAGAAAAGAAGATGACGAAAATTGAAGACGAAAGTGCACAGTGTGGACATAGCTCTTAGAGTTGACATTTTGTTAAGAAACCTTAGGAGCGTGAAGGAAAAGAGAAGATCCGTCGCAGATGGCATGTGGACTTTTCCGGAATACGATACTTCCAGTGTCTGCTGTCAGGGATATCCTACGTCCTACAGGTTATGTCGCGCAGTATTGCACAAAAAATTCTTGCCATATTGACAGATGGAAGAAAACGAAAGTGTTTCTGTTAGAGTTAGTATAATATGTATTTAAAATACGTACAGCACTGAACGCATACTACGAGTATTAGAAATAAACACAAAGGTAGCTCAGCTAGCTCTAAAGTTATTAAAAATGTCACTGGCCAGGGCCGGATCTACTATATGGCTATTTGGGCTTAAGCCTTAAGCCCAGGGCCCCAAGAGTTCAAGAGCCTCCGCCGCCCAGCTAAGTCAAGTCAAAAACTATAGACGATAATGCGAAAGAATTCACAATTTTATGATTTTTTTGTTGGTATCCCTGAGAATCCTACGATCAAGGTTTATTTTACAATTTAAGTGTTGGTACTACGAACTGACAGTTAAAATGTTGTAGCCCTAAATAGTTTCAGTTCCAGCTGGGGCCCCATAAGCTCACGGTCGCGCCCTGTCATGTATGTAAGTTAAAGAACCAGTATTTATCCCGTAAAACTCACTGTCCTGTATTCAGATGATATTTTTTAGATAATCTCTTACCCTAAGGGCCTGTTTCACCGCTTCCTGATAAGGCTATGCACCACTTAACTTGACACTTATAGTATGGAGAATCTGTCAAATAAGCCTATCGGGCACCTTATCAGGAAGCGGTGAAACAGGCCCTAAATGTAATAAGAAATATAAAAAGAAGTTATTTTACACAACTTTAAACTTAGGTCAGTTTTAAGTTGCGTAAAATAAGTTCACAGTGCCACAGAATGTATCCAGATGAGAAGTATGTATGTTCATGATAATTGATGGGTGGAAGTAACAAATATCGACGCTTGATCTAATTTAACTGCAAGTGCCCATAAAGATGACATTTTATTCGTTTTATATTGGCCGGGACGTGAGCGGGTAGCTTCAATCACACTCCCCTTTTGTAAATTTGTGATTATTATTTGTGACGTCGGGATAAGCCTGATGTGACATTTTTAAAACGGGCTTGGCCACACATTTCCATCATTGTATCTTCTGTGTCGCCAGGATCGACAGCGGTATCCAGCGACGAATACCCTTTGATATGATCTCTGGGAGCCGGAGGGACATGCTAAGGCAATGGGACGCAACGAGAAGAAAGTAGGAGTAGGAAGTACCAGTTTTTCCTCCCCATACAAATTACAAAGCAGGAGACAGCACAAAGTTGCAACGACCGAAAGACAAAGAAAGCCTGAAGTGACAATATTTTTTCATATTTTTTTTTTAATGAGGCAATGAAAGGGGGCAAACGAGCAAACGGGTCACCTGATGGAAAGCAACTTCCGTCGCCCATGGACACTCGCAGCATCAGAAGAGCTGCAGATGCGTTGCCGGCCTTTTAAGAGGGAATAGGGTAATAGGGGATGGTAGGGATGGGAATGGAAGGGAATAGGGGAGGGTAGGGAAGGGAATATGGTAGGGGATCGGGCCTCCGGTAAACTCACTCACTCGGCGAAACACAGCGCAAGCGCTGTTTCACGTCGGTTTTCTGTGAGAACGTGGTATTTCTCCGGTCGAGCCGGCCCATTCGTGCCGAAGCATGGCTCTCCCACGTATTATTGGCAAGGGAGCAAACCAATTGCCTGATGATAAGCAATAATTCATTTAAAACCTGTATCAGCAGTCCCTAACACAGTATTTTTCGCTCTACGAACGGTAGAGGTTTCCTTGCAAGATACAAAACCACCATAAATAATCGGCCAAGTGCGAGTTGGACTCGCGCACGAATGGTTCCGTACCATTGTCCATTTATAGAGCAAAAATTGGTAAAAACGGTGTTTAATGTATAGAAGCCCCCTAAATTATTTATTTTATTAACATTTTATTATTAATTATTAAAGTTGAAATACAACTGAGCATTTTGTGGACATTTCAAGTGCCTATTGCCATTATGGCCATTATTGATATCGAGCAAAAAATAGCTAAAAAAAATAAGTTTGTTATATGGGAGCCCCCCTTAAATATTTAATTTGTTTTATTTTTAGTATTTGTTGTTATATCGGCAACAGATATACCTACACAATCTGTGAAAATTTCAGATGTCTAGCTATAGAGGTTCTTGAGATACAGCCTGGAGACAGACAGACGGACAGACAGACATCGAAGTCTTAGTAATATGGTCCCGTTTTTACCCTTTGGGTACGGAACCCTTAATTAAATTCTTAAAGTTTCACCACAAAAGAAAGTAATTACTTAAATTCTTATAAGGTTTTCGAGCACAACATTTTCACACCTCATTGAGGTAGAAATTGTAAAACACATAGACCTAAGAATATCATTGCAATCAATTTCTTGGAAATAAAGGATATGATCATAAGATGAATATGAATAAGTACCTAAGAATACCTATGTACTGTGCACATGAGCGCTAATTTCATAAAACTGCATTAGTCTATTTAATAGGTATTTGTATTACAAGATAATAATATTATACCGGTAGACATGCAGTCTGCTATCTTATCACAAAGTTACGGTGCGGGCGCCGTAGGTAATATTTTTTGCTCGTCCGCTCGTAAATATACCACAATCTGCAAACTCAACGATATCCTAATGATTTAAAACAGGACATCGGTTTTTGTGACATTTTGGGTTTTGTTGATTGACAAATGAACTTCTAAATTAACTAAAAAAATCTATGATGTGAAATATGCATGCAACAAAATAACAATATTATGCGCTTATTTTAATCGCTGATACAGTTATTTATAATTTAATCTTATGCACTTAATAATGTGACCTAAATAATGAGTTTTAATCACATTTTGATAATGGTTTGCAGTCTGCAATAACAATATTTGAACTCTTGTACCTATTTACCGTATTTAAATGTTTGAAAAATTACTGTAAAAGATATAATTTTAAATGTTCTTTTTTATCAACAGACCTTAAAGTCTGATTATAAATTGTATTTGAATAGTTTATCATGTATGATGAATTAACTTTTTTTAAGAACGGCATTTCATTCCCACTCACAACTCTTTTATTCACAAGTTCTCTGTAATTACTTTGTGTTACAAATCCACAATGGTTTATCGCACCAAAATGTCATCATCACCGATTGTTAACATCAACATTATCTCTATCAATACGTGTGAATTAAAAAAAAATTGATATCGATCTTAATCGGTCATGGGTTTCTGAACGTGACCGAGGGGGTAGCGCGATTCGCCATGCCCATGCCTCACATTCTGGGATAAAAACCATACGGGAGTGAAAAAATCCAATTTCGAGATATAAAGACCACTCTGATTTTTTATTATACATGGACCATGGTTGATTTTGAAGTGGTGAAGATTCGTTTTTTTAAAGTGTTAAAATGCTAGTCTTGTACGCCTATCAGCGCCATCTCATGTCTGAACGAGTGAAATAGTTTCGAATAATCCGCTGAAACCTACAGATTATCTTGAAAAGATAAAATTTAATATTATAAATTATAATTATAATTGTATTTATACTTATTTTTTTATTTTGGCGCAGCCGCCAACTAAGCAGAGAACCTCAAGCGGCGCAAATATGAGAACCTCAGCGGAGATCTCGTATTTGAACCGTTTAGGAAAGCGTTTGGGGTAGAAATCCTAGGCGCATGGGGTCCGGGGGCACATAAGCTTTTTTGAGAAATATCTAAGAGGCTTATTGAAGCCACCCGAGACCCCAGGAGCTGGGAGCTACCTGGCACAGCGGATAGTAATTGCAATCCAACGTGGCAATGCTGTCGGCTTGCTGGGCACTCTGCCAGATGCGGACGACATGGGGAAGTTTTTCTTTTTATAATTTTATATTCTAAGTTTGTTATTTGTATATTTTATTTTAGTTTGTATTTTTAGTAATATAAATTATTTTTAGCAAAATAAATTTTTTGTTAAATTTGTTAGTGTATATCTATGATATAATTTATATTAAAGACTATTTCTTTTATACATTCTAAAGTCTAAATAATTTACACTTTAGAATGCAATTATTGCAAACTGAAGTTGCAGTTGCGATTTGCGATACACAATAATTCCTATAAAAGTACAATAATTACCTATTATAGGTACCTATTTGCAGTTTAAGTAAAACAAAGTTTATGCAAACAAACATTAATTGTGGTATCGAGCCTTTTAGGTACCCACTGGTACCCACAGTATATTATTAATAATATATTGTGCCTACATACTGTATATTTTATAGTTAACAAATTATTATTTGTCATTCATGTTTGCGTCATCTAGGTCTCCTCATCTAGGTTTCTAGACGGCGGCACCATTCCCACTTTGTACAGGAACGACTAAACATCAACTCTATATTATAAACAGTCATCTTTTTGTAATTAAGGACACACTTCGCTTTAATCTCGCAATATTTTAACTCATCAACAATAAACGGTCACGGTAAATCAGTCTTTAAATATTTCCTATTACCCCCACACCGGTAGGTAAATTGGTGACCCCGACGACGGCCCGACGACGGTCCGACGGAAAACCTATTTAAATCGCACATCTAAATCGACTTTCCACAAGTGGATTCCACCGATTTTAGATTTCAAAAGGCGACATAATTTTTGTGCCGGCGCGACGTGTCAGTGACCGAAGAGAAGTCCAAGATGAGCAACCCCGAACGAGCAGCGCTACGCCCGAGCTAGCAGCAGTCACCGTATCCTCAAGGCTTCCAGATTTTTGGTGTGACCAAGCACGTCTATGGTTCGTCCAATGCGAGGCAATTTTAACACCACAGAAGCTGTCTGATGAAGCAAAGTACAACTTGGTCGTCACCGGCAAAGACGTCATTCAACAAGTCAGCGATATTCTACTCTCTCCACCAACGACAAACAAATACCAGGCGCTTAAGGACAGGCTTCTGGCGGTCTACGAAGAATCAGAAAACCGCCAATTACAGAAACTGTTGAGTGAAATCGAATTGGAAGACCAAAAACCTTCTCAATTGCTACGGTACATGCGAGATTTAGCCCGAAACAAAATCCCAGACGATACTTTGAATATTATGTGGCAAGGTCATCTACCGTCATCCACCCGTGCCGTGCTCGCTGTAAGTGATGTCAAGGATCTAGAGAAATTGGCAGCTATCGCAGACAAAGTACTGGAAAACGCAAGACCTCTCAACTTATCGGAAATCGCCAATAAATCATCAACGTCCGGAGACTACGCTAGTTTACAGGCACAGATTGCCCAGTTAAGCCTACAAGTAATGGAATTACGAAGATCAAGATCGACGCGGAGGGATTACAATACAAATAATAGCAATTATAATCGTCACGTCTATAGATATTATAACAGATCATCATCGCGCGGGCGCAGCCGTAACACGACGCCGCACGAGCCCCGTACGGAAGGATTATGTTACTATCACAATCGATTTAGACATAGAGCTAAGAAATGTACAGAGCCGTGTACCTGGAAAAACAACATGGCAATAAATTCGGAAAACTAGTTTCAGTGCAGCCAGCGGCGGATGTCTGCACCATCTCGCCAGCCCACCGCCTATGCGTGACTGACTTCAACATTGGCCTACGCTTTTTGGTGGACACTGGGGCTAACGTTTCAGTTCTACCTGCAACCAAAAGACCCTATACCAGCAAAAACGATAAGGAATATAATTTATATGCGGCTGCATAATTAAACAATAGTACAGTGCAGTGGTAAAATCAAAGACGTTCAGTGTTTATGTACATTAGTGTTGATAATTTCGTATGTATTTATTTCAAAAATATTTTGTTAACTTAAACTAACTTATTTTAATTATAATATGTAATTATTATATTTGTCATGTAAATTAACTTTTAATTAAGTAAGTATTACTTTTGTAATGAATTTTCTTTTCTTTCATGGGGGGGAATGATGTGTCTACATACTGTATATTTTATAGTTAACAAATTATTATTTGTCATTTATGTTTGCGCCATCTAGGTCTCCTCATCTAGGTTTCTAGACCGCGGCACCATTCCCACTTTGTACAGGAATGACTAAACATCAACTCTATATAAACAGTCATCTTTTTGTAATTAAGGACACACTTCGCTTTAAGCTCGCAATATTGTAACTCATCAACAATAAACGGTCACGGTAAATCAGTCTTTAAATATTTCCTATTACCTCCACACCGGTAGGTAAAATATTATAACCCATTTATAACCATTGAGATGTAATAAATAATAGGTAGTAAATTATTACAAAATGAGACTGACGGCGACCATTGTTTATGCGACGCACTGACCTCCATTATACAAGTTGTATAATAGAGATCAGTGGTGGGACGGGATAGCGATCGACGTTGCCATGGTGACATACTTATTTAGTCACTTCAATAAAATAATTTATGGCAAATATAGGCAAAGCAACGTTTGCCGGGACAGCTAGTTATAATCATTGAGATGTACATGCATGTACATGTACTATTATTTATTCAATAAATGCACTTATCAATATATTATAAAGTACCGATATATAATTAAATATAATTTTCAAATATAAGTATATAATGTTCAAATGTGTTAGTCGCGCTAAAACTCGAAAACGGCTCAACGGATTGGGCTGATTTTAGTCTTAAAATATTCGTAGAAGTCCAGGGAAGGTTTTAAAGTGACACGAAGTTCACCGGGACAGCTAGTAAAATTTAAAAACAACTTTTTGGGTTGTGCAAATAAATAAAGTTTACAAAATATGTTGTTTAGGTTAAGCGAATACGAATGTGGTTAGTTAACGTGAACCAGATGGGTCGAAATTCGAGCCAGTGGCATGAGGCAGCTTTTTGCCCGGTTCTATGATTAATGTTCGCGCAAAATGCCCTGTATTTATTATCAAGCTGGTCATGTTGGTTTTTGGTTTTATTAGGGTTTTTAGGAAAATTGATTGACTTTTAAGATGGCTGGCGCGTTTTGTAGTAAAAAAAGTACTTATAGGCAATCTCCGAATAGTCAAGTTGTGAGCAGATTACTTATTTTAATAATAAGAACATAATATCCCATTGAGGTAGTACGTACGTAAGTACTAACATCCTCTACATTTTTAAATTTACATTTTACAGTGCCTCATATTTATTTAGCAGGTACTTAATATAATAATACCTTTATTTTATTCCAACTATGTATTATGAAGTCCATAGTCATCGGCTACACGGTCAATTTTTCATCAATCTGGTACGGATTGACGAAAATTTGATCGTGTACGACTCAGATTGATGGATTGATCGTATTTTTAATATGAACTTTTTATAACCATCAATATTCCGTCAATCAGATTGACACCAGATTGATGAAAAATTGACCGTGTAGCCGGTGACATTCGATTCATTTAGTTTCAATTAAGTTCCAGCTTTGTTACTTTTATTTGTCGATTATATTTTTACGACCTGGCCCATAAAAGTCAATCCTAATAGTGTCAGATTGAAGAACTGTGGGACTCAGACCAATATGAGCTGCGGGCGTGAAAAGTCATACAAACTTACAGAATACAATAGTTACTTAGGAGTTATGACTATGATTTATATTTGTTATAAACTAAGTAGATAATAATGGCACGGTGTTTGCTGATAATATTAATTATCAGCAAACACCGTGCCAAGGCTGCTTACAGACGACACAAAACCGATGAACATCACGAAAAATACATAAAAATTCGCAACCGCTGTAATACTTTGTGTCGAGATGCACAGAGGCGATACATACATTCTTCGGTAGAAAGTGGTGGGACAGCTAAAACGTGGAAATTTTTAAAGTCGCTTGGTATAGCTAATCGGAGTGGGCAGGTTAAAATCAATACGGGACTTGAGGAGCTCAATAAATTTTTCTCATCGTCATCAACAGCATTGAATGCGACTGACAAAACCAAAACGCTACACCATCTATCGTTGCAGCCTCCTGAAAGTTGTTCTCCTTTTTGTTTCAGTCCAGTTACTCTCAGTGAGGTTAAGAAAAATATAATGTCCATTTCATCTAGTGCCGTTGGTAGCGATGAACTTGGTCGAAACATGATTGTACCAATAATAGACATTATTTGTCCCATTATATCAGACATACTCAATTACTCATTATTAACAGGTACCTTTCCAGAATCATGGAAAAGAGCTAAAATTATCCCATTACCCAAAAAATCTAACCCACAATCCTGTAAAGACTATCGACCTATTTCTATTTTACCATTTTTATCAAAAGTACTGGAGCGTCTTGTCCATCAGCAGGTTGTAAACTTTTTGAACAGGTTAGAATTTTTTAACCCCCTTCAGTCTGGATTCCGTCCTGGCCATAGCACCTCAACAGCGTTAATAAAGGTAACCGACGATATTCGACGTGCCATGGACAACGGCGAATTAACAATTTTAACACTTTTGGATTTTACTAATGCTTTTAACACCGTTGATCATGATATTCTCCTACAACTCCTGATATCTATGAATTTTTCTCCTACCGTAGTGGCGTGGTTCCGTAGTTATTTGTGTAATCGCAAACAGCGTGTAGTGGTCGAGGATGATGCCTCAAAATGGTCAACAGTCATGGACGGAGTCCCTCAGGGCGGCGTCTTATCACCTTTATTGTTTAGCATCTTTATTAACAGCATAATCAAAATAATTACCTTTTCCTGCACACATATGTATGCCGACGACCTGCAAATTTACTTACACACACCTGTTAATGACCTGCCATTAGCTATTGCAAGAACTAATGAAGACCTTGAAAGTATCTGTGCTTGGTGTAAGTCTCGTGGGTTGGTTATAAATCCTGCTAAATCCCAAACAATTATAATTGGCAGTTCAAAGGTTCTGAAAAGAGCCCAAGTTCAAAACCTTTGTCCTGTAATGGTTGATGGTAAAATTATTCCTTTCTCGCAAACTGTCAAAAACCTTGGTATTCATCTCGACTCAACGTTGTCTTGGAACAAGCACATTAGTGAGACCAGTAAAAGAGTATTTGGTGCGTGGAGTGCGTTGAGGCGCTTCCAAAATTTTCTGCCGATACCGACTAAAATCCTGCTTGCAGAATCGCTCATATTGCCCATACTCGATTACGCTGACATATGTTTCACAAATATTACAGAGGAGCAGCTAAATAAACTTGAGCGCCTCCAAAACCTCTGCATAAGATTTATTTTCGGTTTGCGAAAGTATGATCACGTTTCCCAATTTCGTGTTAAACTCAAGTGGCTGCCAGTCCGACTTCGGCGGAATGCTCATATACTGTCGTGCTTATACAATATTTTATACGACCCTAAGACACCACCCTACTTAAAGGAAAGGTTCACATTTTTAGATGGCAACGTTAAAATATTTCGAAATATTAATTTATCACTAATACCGCCTACTCGTAAAACAAAATTTTATGACTCTTCGTTCACAGCTCGTGCTGTCAGCCTGTGGAACAAATTACCCACATTTTTAAGATGTGCTAAGTCCTCGTGCGGTTTTAAAAATGGGGTTAAGGAACATTTTTTATCACAATTATTAATCCATAATAACTGATAACTATTAGTATTTGTGCTATTTATATTTATTTATGTTTGTATGTACATATATTTATTTCTACGTATTCTTTAGTATGTATGTATATATAATATTATATTGTATGCAGTATATTGTATAGTATTTATAATATTATACTTATATATATTTTTTTTTAAAGTTTACTCTTAGCTTCCTATGCAGTCACCTACCATCTAATACTACTGTTACTCTTTAATTTTACAATAAAGGTTGTCTGGAAGAAATCGCTTGTAGCGATAAGGCCGCCTTTTGTACTTTTACTCTTAGTTACTAAGTTTTGTATGTCATGTTTGTTTTGGTGCAATAAAGTGTTTTCATTCATTCATTCATTCATAGATGATGCCAGCAAGCTGCGCCAAAATTTATTGCCCGGGAAACCTTAAATTTTTCCGGGGTAAACCTTTTCCGGGACTCAAAGTATCTCTATACCAAATTCCAGCAAAATTGTATTAGGGGTTTTGGTGTAAAGAGGTAACAGTCAGACAGGCAAACTTTCGCATTTACGATATAGTAGTAAGTACTAGAATCTAGATGATAGATACCAGCAACTTCAAAGCGAAGTAATATTTGTAGGTATTAATACCTACTGCATTTGGCGATACCTACAAATCCTTCCTCTTATGTCTTGGACCTCTGGTAGTCACTCTTTAGGAAAACGTAGCGTTACAAAACTTCAGTTTTTTGGGAGCCCAGCCGGTCCATTTCTGTCGAATCAACAAAATAAATAATTGTAAATAGTTCCTACACAACATACAGTGACATCTATCAGCCGATAGAGAAAGATTCATTTCTTTTTGTTCAAAAAATGTATAATTTCCAAGCATTATTTCAGCTGTAATGTATTATGTATTTGGTTTCATATTATATTTAATAGATTTAAGTAAATTATAACATCAAGTTGCGTTTTAAGAGACTATTACAGCTAGTTTTATTTAAAATAGAGTTTGATTCGCCAGATTGTAGTTTGTGTAAGAAGCGGGAAGATCTTTACCATGCTTTGGTGGAGTGTGCCCGGGTGGAGTCAGAGAGGCGCAGGTTTGAGGCTGATGCGGGGGTGGCGCTGACACAGCTCGGTTGTGTGAGCACCATTCTCGCTCAGCCGAAAGATCCTGTTTGCTGGGGGCTAGTAAATTTGTATTTAAATTTTATTAAGTGTAGAGCTAATTAGTATCTGTTTGCAAATTGTTAGTAATGAAGTTTATAATTTGGATGTAATTTATGAGGCTGGCATTGTCGGTTTCGACACAAGCCTAATAAATAAGAAAAAAAAAAGAGTTTCGCGTAGACGTCCGTAGCTCTCCGTAGCTGGTGTTTTAAAACCACAATAATTAAATATGTCCGCAATCAATAAAGAGTAACAAAATAATATGAGTTAGATTTTGATCAATTAAATATCGTCTAGGTATATAGACCAATGATTAATGTAAGAATTTAAGTTATTATTGTAAAGAATGTTTTCAACATTTTGTAACGCTGCCAAAGTTAGTTTATTTATTGCTAAATTTCTTTACACAGTTTATAGTTTTTGTAACACATGTAATTCTAAACTCTTCCTAATGAGTTAATTGTTCGAACGCAACACGTATACGCACTACGCAGTAGAGATCAACTACGATAACATGGCGCGCCCCTCCAAATGACTGTTTCAATGTGTGTAGTCACATCCTTATGAAAGAGTTTGTATGTAGTAAGTATTCAACCAATCACAGTACACGTAATATTTCAGTTAATGTCACTCATTAGTTATTACCAATATTTGTTGGTCAACAAATCATAACTAGCCTACTGCGCAAGACAACGCACCTCAAGTCGTTTTGACAACGCACTTCAAACGTTTTGAATTTTTGAGGGGCGCACCAAGTTATCGTAGTTGATCTCTACGCTCCACGCACAGTGGTAGTCCGTCTTTGTCTTTAAGTTTGAACCCAAACCGAAGACTACAAAAAAAGTGTTACTGTATTTACATGTGACTTGTCTAATTACTTGTCTATTATATCTACTGAAAAACGTCCAGATTTTAGACACAATATGAAAAAAGTCCTCAGCTCATGCATAATCCAATATGGTAAAAGCACTAATGCTCGACACGGAACCGGGAACTAATAGATGACACTTAGGAAAAAAATACCATAAAATAAGAATTGTTTAAATTATTTCTTATCACTCTAAATTTTATAAGATTCTCAAGCTATCTATTGATGTGAAAAAAAAATATTAGGGAGCCTTCGGGAACAAAATTTTAAAATGGGACAGTTTTCGTAAACAATGTGACCGCGTAAACACGAGCTCGGCAATTTATTAGCAAATGCCAAATAGATTAAGGGTCCGTATACGAAATTTGCCGATTTCGCTGATTTTACAGACGTGATTTAACAGTTAAAATACAGTATTTCTATAAGTTTTAATGCACAACATGTAAGATCATTTCAATTATAAACTAGTGTTGGAGCTAGATTTTTTTATTTTTTTAGTTATTTTTAAATAATCCAACTCAAACCCGCGACAGTTTTGTGATTTTTGCTGTAAAAGGTTTAGAATATCACCTGTTTATGGATTGTATTGACGTTTTAACGGTATGAAAAAAATACAATGTACTGTTGAGAAAGTCGTCTATAAAATGTTGGAATTACTTTTTACCACTTTAATATGAGATAGTTGAGTAAAAAAATATGTAACTCGGCAAAATTTTAGAGAAAAAGGGCAAAGAATTGCTGTTAATTTCGGCAACTTGGAGCTGTAATTCATAAAAAGAAAACGACAGAAATAATCTATAGATAAAATTCTATCCAATTCGCGAAATAACAAAAAAAAAACAAATTGTGCCAAAAAAACACGATTCAAAACAACCTAAATCTCACATTATATTACTCGCCGCAAGTTCGAGTCGGCTTTCCGCGCTTAAATGTTTTTTAAATCTAATAATTAATATATATTTTTTTAAGTCTAATAAGGGGAAAAAACCTAATAATATTTCTGTAGCGAACCTTTGCAATTTCGGCAAAATCGGAAAATTTTCGTATACGGACTCTTAAGGAAGGCGAAATTTTGCGCGTAAGTTTTGAATACATTTATTTGACTTTTTTAATTTTTATTGACTTCATTGGATTAATGATCATGTAGTATACACTAATTAATGTTTATTTATGATTTTTTATCCATTTTCCCTAACAATATAAAGGGTGTCCACTATTGGTTCTTGAAAATGTAAAAATCCTAATTAATAGATGACATGAATCTCATTGTTTAGTTTTGCAATACGTATTAAATTTATTTTGTAGTTTTTTCTACTGCAAATAACTATTCCCTGAAAAAATAAATCTATTGTTTTAGTTTTTTAGCAGTTTTTTAGAAAAAGGAGAGCTGACAAAAGAAAGAAGAAAAAAGAAGAGGCAAGAGAAGCATGGAGACTAAAGACTGTAAATAAATTTGCTAGGAAAAATAATAATAATAAATAATAATAAAAATTTTATTTACTCATCAAAATTAATTACATAATATATAGCACATAGAAAACACTTACAAGTAAAAGTTTGACATTATAATAATTTTGATATTCAAAGATGTACACATAAGGTAAGGTGTCCGAATTAGATCAAGTCTGTATTTCGGACCACAGTGCTCTTCAGTTTGCAATGACTATAATTTAGTAGGAACAAGTTGTAAGCTACGTTATTTCGACTCATTTTACAGTAATTAAATTAATTTATTAAAATATTATAACAATATAATTAAATATATTATTATTTATTATGCATAATATAATAACTTAACATTACTTAAATTTCAGGATCATACTAGATATTTTAATCAAATAAAAAAAAATAAGAGGAAAGATAGTTTCAGCATGGAAGAAGAATGGATGGAATCTGGAGACAACGTGGATAATATTTCTGATGCATGTATGTACATAGTTACTATGATGAAGTAAATGAAATCTTTTGAAAAACGGCAAATAAAGACCTAATAATAGGAAAAATTATATTATGTCAAGTATTAGTTCATATTGGTGTCTACTATTAGTGATGTTCGTTTTTTGTGATGTCATCCATTAGCTCTTATGACTAAGTTTACAAAAAGACCAATAATATAATTTTTATTGATTTGTCAGAGAATAATAATAATAGTTTTATTTTGTAAGAATTACTGAATACATGGAAGAAGTTATCAAATCAAATCAAATCAAATCAAATCATTTATTTTTGCAATTGTAGGTTACATAAGATATTACAAAGATGTCCTGGTACTTATCTACAATTAGCCATTAAGGCGTGCAATAATAATAAGTCATAACTCATAATAATTATAATATTTTATCAGAATTAGTCTTAACAATTTTTTATAAGTAAATATATTATGCACTTATGTTAGTAACAATAATAATTATCAATACATTAATGGCCCATTTCACTAATATCAGCTGACCCGATGAACTAGGTATCGCTTCCATCCTAATTTAAACCTTCCGTGAACTTCCACGAACATTTAAAGACCAAAATTAGCCAAATTTTTTAGCCGTTCTTGAGTTTTAGCGAGACTAACAAAATGTAAAATTAATGTTTATTTATACCGATTATGTCTCTTTTTCGTTTAAGTATTCTTTTATGGTGTAATAACATTTACTTATTAAATAGCTCTTTAATTTACATTTAAAGTGTTTTAATTCTTCAATATTTTTTATATTTGTAGGTAATTTATTGTAAATTTTGGGTGCCATACATACTATACTTTTTCTTTTAAATTCCGATTTAGCTTGTATTGCTAGCAGTTTATTTTTATGTCTAGCCGAGGAACATGTTTCGTATTTCTCTAGATTTTTCCTAACATACAAAGCACATTCATAAATATATATTGATGGTAATGTTAATATATTTAAATTAATAAACTTCGGTTTACACGAATCCCTCTTACCAATATTGCAAATAGCCCTGATGCATTTCTTTTGGGCCCTAAATACCGTTAACCAATGAGTGGAGTTGCCCCAGAACATTATACCGTATCTAATAATAGATGAAACATATCCATGGTATGCTGTTAACAGTGTTGATAAATTTGTTTTAGGTCTAAGTTTGTATAGAGCGTATGCACTTTGATTAATTTTTTTACTTATATATTCTAGATGTGGTTTCCATGTCAATTTGTTGTCAATTACTACTCCTAAAAACTTTGTTGTGTCAATTTCATTAAAAATATGTCCATTGTAGTTATTGTCAAATTTAGTTTTTGTATTAGATGTTACGCGTTTAAAATTCATTATTTTAGTTTTATCAAAATTTAATTTTAAGTTATTACTTTGTAGCCATTCAATAATTTTGTCCATAGTTAATTTAATATTTGATTCCATATCATTTATGAATTTTTCTATAAATAAAATTGTGCTATCATCAGCAAATAATGTCATATTATTTTTACCTTTACATTTGACGAGATCATTAATATAAATAAGAAAGAAGAGAGGTCCTAAGATGCTCCCTTGGGGGACTCCGTATTCCGTTTCCTGAGCCTCGGATAAATATTGCTGTTCACATCTATTTGAAGGACAATATCTCTTTATTTGCGTTACTTGTATTCTGTTAGATAAATATGATTTAATTAGTTTAAGAGCGATACCTCTAATTCCGTACATGCACAGTTTTTGTAGAAGGCGTTTGTGATCTACTCGATCGAATGCTTTCGACATATCCATAAACAATGCTGTAGCACAATTTCGACTATCCAGGCTGCTGTATACCTTATTTAAACAGTTATAAATAGCGTCATTAATATTTTTACTCTGTCTAAATCCATATTGTTCTGGTATTAAAATTTGATTTTTTTCCATGAAATTGTAAAGCCTGCTATATATGACTTTCTCATATATTTTTGATATTGTGGGTATTAAAGCCACTGGCCTGTACGACCGTATATCACTCCTTAATCCTTTTTTAAATATTGGAATGATTATCGATTGTTTCAGTCTGTCAGGGTAGATGCCGTTTTCAAAACTTAGATTAATTAAATGAGTTAATACCGGTCCGATAATAGGTGCTGTTTCTTTTAGTATTTCTGTTTTTATACCATCTATCCCTACACTATTTGTATTGTTGAGCGAGAGTATAATCTTATAAACTTCTTCAGTTGTCGTAAACGACATAAAACATGAGTTTAAAATATGTGTTGTATCATTATTTATTTTATTATTATAGGCGTTTTCGGGTTTTCCTACTTTAGCAAAGTAATAGTTAAAACGATCAGCAATAATTTTTGGGTCTTTTAGAATAAATCCGTCATCATGTATTTCATTAATGTTTTCATTTATAAATTGTGTTTTATTATTATTTATTATCTTCCAAACAGCCTTTGATTTTATTTTAGATTTTTGTATGTAGTAATTGTTTTGTGCTCGTTGTGTGTTTTTTATGACTAACCTGTATCTTTTATAATATTCTTGAAAAGTTTTTTTATTTATTTCATTAGGATTCTTTCGGTATTTCCATAGGAGTTCTCTCTTTCTTTTACTGCATATTTTAATGCCTCTGGTAACCCATTTCGGTCGAACTTTATTATAGATTTTTATTCTGATAATAGGAAAACACAATTCATAAAACAGTTTAAACAAGTCATGAAAATTATTAAATGCTATATTTGGATCATTCTCATTATATACTTCAGCAAATTTTAGCGATTTGAGGCATTCTTTGAACTTGATTTTATTTTGTATATTAAAGTCGCGAACTTCTTTGTACCAATATTTTAACAAGCTTGTTTTCTTACATGGACATTTCAATACTTGCGCAGTATGATCAGACAGAGCGGTATTTATGAGTTTAGATTCACTACGTGGTATATTATGGAAAATATTATCTATGCATGTGTTACTAGCAAGTCTCGTAGGTTGTTTTATTTCTATCCTTAGATTATAGCTGCTCAGCAAGCCTTTAAGTTCTCTACTTTGATAAGTATCTTTAAGAATGTCTATATTGAAGTCCCCACATATTACTACCTTACTTGTATTAATTAATTTTGATAGAATTAAGTCAAACCTTTCCAAAAATGAAATGAATGCTTGCTTATTAGGTTTAGGGGGTCTATATATACACAATATACACATTTTTTGTTCTGTCAATCGGATGGCAGAACATTCTAATAAGTTTGGGATTGAGAGATTCATGAGCTCGTTAATTGGATCGGCTTTGAGATCCCTTTTGACTAAAATACAAGAACCACCATCTCGTTTGTTACGTAAGTAGCTTGATATTAATTTGTAATTTGGAATGTTTAGAAAAGTTTTGTCATCATTAATCATATTATGTTCAGTTATACACAAAATGTCTATAGGGCTCTCATCATTTGTAATTTCGTCAATACATACTGTTAACAAATCTGATTTATTGATAAGGCCATTAATGTTTTGATGAAAAATGTTAATATAGTTACACACGAAAAAGACATTGGTTTTGGTTAGTATTTTTACCCAAGTCACTAGATCTAGTCGTAATATTATCATAATTACAATTATTATTGTTTTCAGTATAAATTTGATTATTGTCAATAGAAGACGTCTGTGTCCATTTATTTTCCATTTTTATTTTCTTAGATAAGTATTGATGTGGATTTAAGTAAATGTTTATTTTATTTTTGTAGCCAATACGCAGTATTTCCCTTAGTAAATATTTAGATATGAAATTTGTAAATATTCTGTTATTTGTTGTGTATTTATTCCATCCCATGTCGAGGTAGGTTGTATGTTTATAATTTTTACAAATATCTCTTAGTGTTGAGTTTAGTATTCTTCGATTTAAAGTTTCGTGCCATGGAATTTCCCCTATTAATATATTTGTATTGTTAAAGTCTTTAAGCCACTGATCTAATGTTGATTTAATGGAAAAAGGATTTTTTTCATGTGTACCACCTAATACAATCACAATGTCCTGTTCATTTAATGATTTTATTTCACTTTTTATGCTGTTTGTAATATTTTCTAGTGTCGCATTCTCCTTCCAAAAACATTTCACTAGGTATTCTGATCCGACTAATCTTTGTAACACTTTTCGTAATCCTCTTCCTTGTTCGTCGGCTATAATATATATAGTGTTCATTGTTGATGGTTTTTTATAATTATTTTGTAGAATTTTTTTACTTCTTATGTGGTTTTCTCTCAGTACAGTATATTCATCGTGTTTTTGTGTCTCAATATGTAATTTTTGTTCATAGCACTTACCCTTATTATTCTCTTCATGATCTTGTTTCAATTGAAATTTTGGCAGTTTAGATGTAGAAATATTTAGGAAAGGTGTATTTAATGTTCTTCGTCTGAGTGGAGTTGTGATTAATTTGTTACTATCTGTCTGTGTTTTCATTGTTAATTTTTTCAATAATTCTACTTGTTTTTTATAAGTTTCTATGCTATTCTTTAAAGTTTGGTTCTCGTAGTTAAGTTCCTCTATTTCTTTGTCCGCAATCGATAATTTTGTTCGCAAACTTTGTATTTCATCTAAATAATATGAAGAGTCTTCCCTCTGTGTTAGACTCGTAAGGCTACAAGCCGTTATGTCTAATACGGATGAGTTTAAGATGTCTTGGCTAGGTTGTATGTCCTCCATGGTTGCTAAGTTTGTTTGTGATAGTGATTTACGAATTTTTCTTCTGAATGTGACGTTCTCCATTGTTGGCTAGATACAAATATTGAGTGAAGATAATGTTATTAGAGCCTAGTAGCCTCGCGGCTACCATACAAAAAGTGGCAGTCAACGAGGATTTGATCATAGGCACGTCGCATTCATATACTTTGCCCGTCTACTGTTGCCACTGCGCCAACTAGCCTTGTGACGCTTTAGTCGAAATTATGTATCTTAAGTTAACTCGGGTAAACTGTTGAGTTTTGATTCAGTTTGAAATGTCCTTCATATGTCCTTGTGTTCGTGAGCTCTTTGTTCCGGACTGGATGTAAACTTTTGTATTCACTTATTTTGTATTCACTTTTTTGGTAATTTACGTTTCTTTTTAGTTATTAATCACTTATTATTGATGATATTATAGTTATTTACACTGGTACACTTTTATTCTTCTTATATTTTTTTGATTTATAAAATGTTAATATTTTTATAATCCGTTGATATTATTCTTAGAAAACAATTTCACATAGTTCTCGTCACTGTTTTTACATGTTTTTGCACAGAGATCACAGATTAAAGTTATAATATTATTTTAAAACTTTATTTAATACGGAGCCGATGCGCCTAGTATGTTTAGCCTAACGTTTGTGTTCAATGTATCAATCCTTTATTTTCATAAATATATATTTTATAACATTCAAATGTTTTATGTTTGCTTAAAGTGTCTGCCATAAGCCATTAGTGCTTTTACCTTAATTGTAAGCTTAATATACAGTAAGTATTACATACATATGCTATGAATCTTAAGTTTAAGTCAAAGGCAACGCCTCCTATATTTTTCTTACTTTATATAAACGTAATATTTAAAATTATTTGCGATTAATAGATTGTTATATTATTTAGTATAACCGCTAAAATCTAAAGTTACAGTCTTATCTTCATCTCGGTTTGTACGTGACTATTAAAGACATGGTGATGGGTTTCGTAAACCGCGATGAAATCGTCTCTTTGTCCAATGTTGACAATGTTCTGCTAAGGGTCAGGTCACAACAAAACGAGACGATACGATGCACGACGCAATGACTGGAGACCTTGTAGAATAAAATGAGAGCTAAATTCTAAACAGACGAATGTATGCAAGAGATAGAGAGTAAGAAAATGCTGGCATAGAAAAAGTTTGCTAATGTTTCACCACTTTCTGATAAAGTGCCGAATAGGCTATTCACAACTTTTTTGACAGATTCTTCATACTTGATCTGTTAAGTTAATTGGTGGATAGCCTATTCGTCACGTTCGCGCGTGAAGACCAATGATTCATCTAAGCCCTAAGGACATATAATTATTATGATTTAAGGACTGAACATAATACTTACATAATATAGTGCAACAAGCTTTACTTTTGACAGCATGTATCCTTTCCAAATTCTGCGACATCTCGAAATAGTTATTTATAAATCTTACGCTGTAATTGTATAAAATATAAATATCGATTTTTGATAAACGAAGTTATAAATTACAAGACATACCTTAAATTCTGCTAGTATGTATCTTCTCAAGTAAATTAATTTTTTTATTGGCTAATTATTAGAAACATCGCAGCGCAATGTTTAATTACGGTTTGAGCTAACCCTAATGTGAAGTGTATTGTCTAATGTAGACAGTGAATTGTCTAACACTAACACTTTCGGCCCGTATGGCGGAGAATAGGCCCGTATGGGACGCAAGTTCTGGATAGTGGATACTATTGATTTAAATAATTTCAATAAAAAATTGCATGGGGGTAGGCACTTGGCAAGAGTTGGTAAGTGCTCTCAGACGCCCAAGTAGTGAGATTTTGTAAAATGTAACTTTTTTGCGTTCTATTTTAAGTGTGTAAATCATTAATTAGTGTTAGTTATAACTTATAACTCATAATAATATTATAATTATAATATATTTGACGAGTTGTAGTAGTACCTAGTGTTAGAGGCCAATAAAATTAATAAATAATCAACAATTTTTTAGTGAGCTTTTTTCTAGACCTCCGAGGTGGTCTATTCTTCTTATTACGGCTATGAATATGCTGCTCAATAATTTAAGATTAAGTATCTGGGTCTTGGGAGATCGAGATTTACTCGGAGTAGAAAAACCTGGACCGTTTTTCCTCCCCAAAATTAAGAAAGTACAAAATAATTACGATTTTTTTTCAATAAACTTACAATAAAACAAGTTTATCTCGATTCCAGTACAATATTTATAATTTAAGGCCTCGTTACCTTTTATCAATTAGTACTAACGATGTGCTGACTGATGAAGAGTATCAGCAATGCTTATCAAGCTGATCACTCCGCGCCGGGATGACGAATTGATATTTAAACATAACCATTAATATCAATCGACGTGTTGAGTAATTAATTTTGGGTATGGAATGATGACAACTGCCAAGCAAATTGTTAATTATTATTTTACGAAGTTTATTAAAAGGAATCGGAACACTTTGTAAGTTTAAGGGCCTGTATCGCCGCTTGCTGATAAGGCTATCCACCACTTAATTTGACACATAGAGTATGGAGAATCTTTCAAATAAGCTTATCGGGCACCTTATCAGGAAGCGGTGAAACAGGCCCTTAGGGTTCCTACCGGCGGTACCCAAAGGGTAAAAATGGTACGATCTCTCCGTCTGTCCGTCTGTCTACAGGCTGTAACTCAAGAATGGTAATAGCGAGAGAGTTGTTTGTAATTATTTAGAGGTTACTATCGGAACAAGATCGCGGCATAGACAATTGCGGTAATTTCGTTATCTGTGTGTGGTGTTGTGGTGGTGTGTAGTGTGGGGGCGGCAGATGTTGATGGTATCAGCGCCCTCTGCGATGCGCACGCGCCGACTGTCAATACGCTCTTAAGGCGTGGATAAACCCCAATTTGTTATTCCGTGACTCCCGGTTTACCTAGTTCCAATATAATAACGAAATGTAAAAAATATGAGATATAAAGCACAATATTTAAAAGACTTTAAACCATAAGCATTTTTATAAAACGTAATACTTTGGCTGTAATCAACTTACAAACTCACCTCCGACAAAAATCTAATTCATCGAAATATAAGTATTAACTAGGATAATTATTTTATTTGAATAAATTGTTAGTAAATCTATATTAAAATCTTCTGAACCGAACAATTTTGTCTGTTAATTTTTATTTCCAAAGATATTTAAAAAAAACATGAACAATAGAGAAGATCCGCCCCTAGTAACTACAGTTTTATGCTAAGCTAAAATGAATCTTATTGCGATGCGTATACGCTTGGTCTTTGGTTGTGTGCAAGGTCATCGTTTTGGATTAAGATTAATCCCTGCCTTAAGGGGAAGGCGAATGAAACGGCATACCTTTTAAAAACGCTAAATGTTAAGTTTGTATTATAGTTGTAATAAAATATTTGAAATAAAATGTTGTATTGTATATGTTGAATGTATAGTGGGTTGGAGATTGGAGATTTCCAAACAGCAGTAGGTATGGAAAAATAGCTATATTATGGGCTATGGCGCACTTGCCGGATGGGCGCACTTTGCCACACTCAGTAAAATTACTTTTTGTTATTCTTCGAAATTGTATAAATTGCACTTTTCTTTCAAATCTGATTAAGTATTAATGTTATTAATAGACCCAAAATAAGTTTACCTATTTGAAGAGTTCTTTATCTATGGACTACTGTCTACTACCAAAGGAAGTTGTGAAATATGCCTCATGCTAAAATTGGTGTCGCTAATCGGGTACCCGCGGAAAAACAGACATTCCACGTTTAACTACGCTGTCTAATTTTTCCATGCCAGTTTCGAAGCTTCCCATGCTTTGCACTCCATGCATAATTCCTTGATATTTCAGACTCAGTATGAATTCTGTTTTCCAGTCAAATGTTACAATAAGATTCACTTGTTTGTAAAACCCAATATGTACATATTCAAAAGTGTTTTTATACAAATAAAGTGATATAAGTACATTACATAATTACAAAAAATTTAAAAGTTTTTTGCTCTATTCTATGTATGAGATTAACTAAACATGACGTATGCTTCCCCTTAAGTACCGTAACAAGCATGTTGTGGGTAATGCAACCCGAAGAGGTGACGCTACTCTATCAGCACACAGACAAACAAACATAATACCTATTTTTACACTAAACAAAATATACCTCCTTGGTTATAAATAATTCCTGTGGGTAGGTATGTAAAGACCAAAGAGTAGGTAGACACTCTAACTTTTAACTGTCTCGATTATTTCTCGATTTGAAAATAATTTGTCATTATAATATTGTGTATTTAATATGATTTAATCAAAGAATAAATGGCTAAGCTAAGATCATTTTTTTATGCGATATTATGTAATTTTTATGTATGTTAGTCCTGAAGGTATATTATATTGTATGGGCCTAAGTAGCCTGATTTAAAAAATAAATCCTTAAGTAAAAATAAAAAAAACTGAGAAACTTACATCAACCTACTCAAAAATGTAACCAAAATGCAGATGTGGCGCACACATGCCATCATATTTTACATGCAAATCGAAGAAGTAATAAATATGCAAAAAAGCAGCATTATGGGTGTATTAAAAATTTTATAACTGAATGTAGTAACGTACACTACCGCACCTATTGTGAGCAAAAAAGTTTAATGCATTTTATTAAGCCAGTAATAAAATTGTCACAATACGTTCAAAATATAAAACGTTAAAATTATTAGTGCAAACGTTGTATTATAATATAGGTATGACCAAAATCTAAAATATCCGTTCAAGAATTTGGCCACAAAAACCAAATTCCACGTGTGGGTTCAATTTTCTTCGGCTAGTGAAGTAATTTTACGTTGCGTTGTAACCTTTCAGTTAAATTAATAATTGTCATTATTTTTAATTAGCATGACAACGAGCATATGTCTGAGGCGAAGGTAACCCTTAGGGCTTGATAACTGTGAAATCATAATAATTGTCCCTTATATTACCGTACCATCTTGGCCATATGTCACTGGAAATATTTGGGTCACTATAAAGATTAGGTTTTTATGGGTTAATGTTAGGTTAATGTTATAAAAAAATCTACTTACTAATGGTTTTTATTAATTGTTGTCTTTAATTATTTATTGTTGTAGAATAATAATAATTAATTGGTGCTCTAAACTTTGACGAAGCACTTAAAAATTAGTTAATTAGCTAAGATATACTTATTTAATTTTAACATAAAGCCAATTGTAAGATAATAATATGTAACATAATATAAATAATATTGCAAATTGCAATTTACGAAACTGGAACCCGATTATTGAAGAGACTATACCTTTTTTATTAGTTTTTTTTCTTCTTATTAACAAAAAAAAATCTGCAACGCCATAAACTCTACTGCAATGATACTTTTTTATTGTGTGAAGAGTTAGTGACGGGGGAGCGTGATCCCGTAGCACATCAATTGTTATCTGAGTTATCTGTAATCGGTGATTATCCTATCAAACAATTATTACAGTAGCTCTCTGGACTTTCTCATGCGGGCCATTACATTTGCTAATGACTTTTCTAAATTGTAGCAAGCTTCCTCAAAAAAATTAACTCATCACCGAAATGAAGGACTAAAAGCAGCAGCAGTTAGAATATCGACGACGAACCGGCATACAAATTTTGACTTTGTACTTGTACGCCTTAAAATATTAATTGAGAAGTAAGAAAGTACTTAATATGTATGAGTATGTTACATATCATATTATACCTAGTGTTTAGTCCAAACAATTAGCGGCTGTTAGCAGAAGTCTTTTTCTACTTTATTTTACCAATGTTTACCGCCTCAGTGATCTACCAATGTAAGAGTGGCTGAAGAAGACGTCTTTTCCCTGCCATTCTCATAAGAGTTCTCTACTACCCTAAGCCATAAAATCCCAATAATAAAACCATAGTGGACGCTCACCAAAAGCAACACCACAATTTATCGATGAGCAGATAGCTGACCGCATCTGTATGGTAATGCCCATATATGGTAATGTCCATATGCCGCGCCACCTGGAGAATTAATTAGAACATTACGTTGGCGCGTGCGCAGTGACATCCCTGCCTGATGGTAATCTATGATGGGGTGTACTCATCAGTTCATCACGGAAAACCAACGATTTGACAGATGTAAATTCATTATTTTGACCATTTTAATAAGAGTCTCAATATTTTTGATTTAGATACCATTTTATATGAATTTTGTAACTTGATGCTGCAGGCTACAGAATTAATGTGATCCTTAAATGAATTTTATACATCTGCCAAAACCTAGATGTAAATATTGTAACATCCAATTTTTTTTTTTTTTTTTGGTTAGATGGACTCTCCCAATGATACCTAAGCCCTGTAAAAAATTTGGCAGGAAGGTAATTAAACCTCGCACCCTGTATAGTCGCCTCACTAATAAAAAACAGAGTGCGAGGGAGCTCCTGAGGATGGTTAGTGAAAGAGTAGAGTGAAAGAAAGAGTCTTGGCGGGCAGGTTCATTGAACTTCATGTTATGAAGTCTCAATGAACCTGTCAATCGTAGACTTAATTTACTATTAGTTTTTATTCATTATTAAATTGTAAATTATATTTAAAATGTACTAACATAGTTCTTAAGCCTAATTGTTACTAACACTATGGATCGCTATTCACTGGTCTGAAAATAAATGATTTTTATTTTTATTTTATTTATATTAAGTATAATATATACGTAGGATAATAATAATATGCACTTGTAATACTAACATGAAATAAATTATATTATCAGAGATCATAAAATCTTTGTATTTTTCGTGAAAATACAAAACGAAGACACACGAAGAATTAATAATCCTAACAAAAACATTTAATGTAAAATGTTTCGCTAGCGTCGTGGATGTGAGGCGAATATTTAGTTTCTGATCTAAAGTAAGTAACGAAATAGCCAAGCCATAAATACTTACTGATATTATCTAGAATTTGTTGGAGTTAGGGTCGATAGAGTTTGGCCGCGTAGATTCAGGAGCTTGGCTGATGTCTTTTTCACAAGGCAAACCTTTTGTGGTCGTCGAGGTAACATCTTACATGAAATGTTTTTGTTGGGATTTCAGTCCTTTTGTAAGTTGCTACTTGCTAGGCAGTCTTTTGTGTTATTTTTTCTTTTTTATTAAGAGGTTTTTAGTTAATGTCCATCCCGTGTAAACTTTCATGTTCTCATTCATAAAATTGGTGAAAGTCTCATATTTAAACTTCCATTACCCCTACTAAACATATTTTACGGCGTACCTATAAGTTATAACAATTCGGCGTATTTTAGATATCAATAAAATCTAAAATATGAAACCTATTCCATTGAAACTTTGTGTGTTTAATAAGTCTATTATTAAAATCATATCCTGAGAATATAAACTATCTGTTACATCGGAAACCAACTCTATAAGGGTAAACATCCACCTCCACATTTTAGGGGCTGGGGGTGAAAATTACTAGTTTATGAATTTTCTTGTTGGTTGTATACTAAACTTAGCTAACATACCAAATTTCAGCTTTCTAGCACTTCAGGAAGTAGCCAAACATTTTGATGATCATCAGTGTGTCGGTGAGGAAATCTGCGTATTTTAGATATCTATAAAATCTAAAGTATAAGAGCTGTTTAATTAAGACTTTGTATGCTTAATAAGTCTAATAATGATATCATATCCTGAAAATATTAACTATCAGCTACAACGGAAACCAATTCTATGAAGGTTAAAAAAAACGGCGAAACATTTCGAGAAAATGTAGGTAATGCCCTTGCGCTTCGCTAGGCTCGACTCGGCGAGGACACTACCGACTACCGTGTCCCCAGATAACTCAAATATGTAATTCATAAACTTTATTATGGTTTACCGTTCCATGGTCAAGGTTGTAACGTAACTCTATGTATAATAGTAGCATTTAAAAAGAAAAAGCAGCTGTATTATACCTAGTAACATGCTATAGTAACCTAATAATGTTCGTATCGGAAACTAGAGAACGTGGCGGATACGATAATGGTAGGTTTGCCGTGCATGTCAATCTAGGTAACATTATTGACGCCTGTCTATAACTACTGATCAGTGTCCAATGTCCATATCATGAATAGATAGATTTCTACAGATTGTTTACACTTGTTTTACCTCATAGTTCCTACGAGCGAGATGGTTATGAAGTATGGACTTATGGCGTTAGATCTTCTAGCGCAGCGGTTTTCAGATCTTTTTTTGTGGAGGAGGTCGGAATCTTTTTGAAAACATTTTTGGCGAAATCCCAAAATAAAGGAAAAAGTTTGAACTTCGATCAAATCATATCAGGTTTTGCACAAAAACATTGACTGGCATTGTTTTTCCACTCGATGCTGGTGTCTGATGATATACAAAACAAAACCGACCAAGTGCGTGTCGAGCCACGCGCAATATACTTAGGGTTCCGTAGTGCCGCTAGTTTTTGAAAATTTTTGTATGGTCAATGAATGTGCATTTATAACGCGTTTTACACTACTAACAACATCATCTCAGTTACTTTCAAAGGAATTTGAACGAAAAGTTCGTTTGTACTTCGCCGAATATATTTTTTTTATTTGATCGACTATTACTCAATAACTTATGAAGTCTTCTTAGCCGTGATAGTTTTCCTTTTAAATTCAGCATATTTCCTACTCCCGTGAATTTTTTCACATTTCCAAAACCAACCGTTTAGCTGGTAGAAGGGGGGGACACTGGACTCTAACGATTTTTTCCACTTTAAAACGTAATATTTCCCAAACGGATCCCTAAGTCGGAAAATGGTCTATGAATACTCGTAATATTTTTAAAATACCTATTCAACGACACCCCACACGATGGGGTGGGCACGAAAAAAAAAATTCATCCCCGCTTGATGTGTAGGCGCATTTTCTATGACAACTAATGGCGCATTTTGATTGGTCGTGGCATGCATTTCAGAATATCCCGCACCCCGCATGCGGGCCCTATCGACCAGTGAAAATGCACCATAGGGGAGGTACCATAAAAAAAATTACGACTTTATGTATTATTTTGTTGCCATCATAAATACAGTGCATTCATGCCAAATTACAGCTTTGTAGGTCCTATGGTTTTTGAGTAAAACCGCGGATAGACAAACAGACAGACGGACAGACGGACGAACAAACCGAAACTATAAGGGTTCCTTGTTGACTACGGAACCCTAAAAAAGAATCACATAGTGCTCGCGGAGCCCCTATGCAGGCTCCACTAAGTACACTTTGAGAATGGCCACTCTAGGGAGTAGGGGTTCTAAGTGCCGGCCGCTGCAGTTTCGCCCCTGGGCGGGTCCGGCGGCCCAGCAACAAGCGGAGGAGGAGGCACCGGTGGGTTTTAGTGGGTAAACCTGGGTGCTCTTCCTTACCGCAGCACCTGGGGAGTCCCACATATACCGGCTTCCTTTCCCCCGGGCTGTCGGGAGTGCGTAACGCATTTCCCACTGATAAAAAAGGGGGTTCTAAGTGCCGACCCGTCAGTAATTAGTCCGCGACTTCTTTCGGAAAACCATAACGTCATTTAGCAGCAAATAGTCTCTAATATAATAGGGGAAGGTTGCTATGATTGGACTACTTAACTCCCACCACCACCACCACATAACTTTTTTAATTTTGGTGATTAAATAAAAACAAATGCTGGTTTTGTTTCCAATCAACTTTATTAATATAATATTTCACGGAGGGATGACACGGTTTTACAGAAAATTGAGGTAAAGTGTTTCTGTCGTCGTTGCCTTCTTTGGACCATAGTCGCTTTGATTGGACCGCTAAGTTGCTATCAATGGACTTAGACAAAAAACGATAGTGGTCCATTCAAGGCTACTAACAAAAATCAATCAAAAATAAAATAAAATCTTCTTCAACAAAATAAATAACTAAAAATATCCTATTCTCATGTAAATGAAGTTATATAATTTAAGACGTATGAGATCAACTTTGAGACATACACATTTTATATGTCAGTGACTAATTATAAAATGGCGCTTATAAATCAATTTTAGAAAAAATGCTTAGACCCAGTAAAGCGGAGACCAGCGGAGATGTATCGAAACGACCATCAATGAGATCAATTCTTAATATACCTATGAGTGATTATATAATTAAAAAAACGAGTACTAAAATAATAAAATAAAATAGCACTTAAAACAGTCTCAGAAAAATCTAAAACATTTCACCCGTTTTTTACCAAAACGGAGACGAGCGGAGATGTGATGAACCAATGAGCTTTCTTTACTATCGCGTGTAGAGTCCGCACTTTTATAGCAAAATATCATTGGTTTTGTGACACATCTTTGCTCGTTTCCATTTTGGTGGAATCTGGGCCTTTAATTAGGACGAGATAAATGAACGTTTTTGAGCATATTTTGGTTAAATATTAGGTATTCTTGTCATTGGAGTACAAATATAAAACTGAAAACAATATGAAACATGAACATAGCTAAACTACTCAGTAAAGTAACATTTATTTATCTCTTCCTTATTTACACTGAGGGCATAAATACTTTTTAATATTTTTTTTAACGCAAGCACAATCAACATGATCCCAGGCTTTGCACATCATACATTCAACATATCCTCAATTGAACAGAGCAGACAGATTTTGCAAAACCATTTTTCGATATCCACTGATTGGGAATTTTTACTCGTTGAAGGCTCTGGTTCATTAGTTTCCTTGTTTTTTGAAGAAGTAGTCTCCTTTGCAGTATATTTTGGCTTTTTCGGTTTTGAAATATATTTTTTTGAAACATTTGCTTGTTCTAAGGCAGTTTTATACGGAGTTGACGTCAATTCTAAGCTCCTCTGCGCTTTTTTACTCTTTTGTCTTAGCTCTTGTGCTATTTTTTTTTAGCTCCGGGAGATATTTGATCTATTGTAAATTTAAAATTCCGTGTCTTGTTTCAGCTGTACAATGAGCAATATTTTGTGCTTCTACAATGCTTTCATCTACAGGGTGCAACTAAACCTTCCTGCCAAATTTTTTCCAGGGCTTAGGTATCATTAGGAGAGTCCATTTAACTAACAAAAATGAGGAGCTGACGCGTGGGGGGGGGGGGGGGGGGGGCGCGCGCGCGGGGGCACGTCACGCGCGGGCGACGCGCCGTGTCCATTAATTGTAGTGTTTTTTTAGGATAACTTTCGGAAGCTTTTCCTCAACATTTTAGTACTGAGTGTTTATAAAAGAAAAAATACGTGTTTTTTAATTTTTAACAAGGATCAACATATTAAAATTTGGCAGGAAGGTTTAATTGCACCCTGTATAATTAACTTTGTAACTTCTTGATTCTCTTTTATTTCTGTATTTTCTGGTGTCCTTTGTAAAGTCATAGATAGTGGATATATCTCATCTTGCAACTCTAAAACCATTGATGCTGAAATTTCTTAATTTTCTTTTTCAGTTACAATAAATTCATAATCAGCAAACACATCTTTATTAAGAGGATAAATTCCAGCCTTTGCGGACCATTTTGCAGCAGTACCAACAGATGTAGCTCGAGAATATGCTTTCCCGAATAGCATTGACACTTGAAATGTGGTTACAGTTCTACCAGGATTTTGGCGTAACCATTTTTCTGTTTCATCTATATAGTAAAGACTCAATGGTTTGTGTTGACATTTAAAATCATTTTCCAGTTCTGGGGGTAGATCTCCTTCAGACTATTTGAACATGCTCCTTGGCTCTTTTATTAACTCCATCTAGTCTTCGTTTAAGGGTGGCCTTAGGATACATCCGACTTGCCTCATTCAAACCTGCTTTATTTTTTCGAACTGCTTCAATGGCTAAGTTCATGCTCATTTCATTTCACGTATCATATTTTCGTTTCGTCTCCATTCTGGAATAGTGAATTATATTAACATAATATTATTATCAAATCATTTTTATTAAATTTTATATTGAAATCATCAATAAAAAAAGTTTCTATCATTGGACCGGTCCAATGGTCGAACCATGCTAGTGGTCCGATGATGGCAACAGGGTCCTTACGTAGAAATAGGATTATAAAAAAATAACCGGGGTCTTGAGACAAAAATAATTCACTCCAACGCAAGCACAAATAACTACTCAAAAAAAATTAATATCTACTATTAATCAAATCAAGGTATTAAAATACTTACATCAAAGTTATGCTAGCGTATTTTTTCTATCCGGAGTGCCGCAATGACACTTGCACCTACCGTACTTACCGCGCGGAGCAAGGATTTTAATGTACCTACACGTCGCTGGAGTTGATATTTTACGAAATATTTAAGCGGTCCGATGAAGGAAGCGGTCCAATGGTTGCAACCTTCCCCTAATTCTACTTACACGGCGTACTCTACATCTCTTGCATATTTAATCAACATTAATCTAGTAATTTCGGAGTCTCATAGATCTACTAACAACAAATATTAAAAATTAAAATATATTTTGCTTCTCCTCTTGTTAATTTAAGCTACCATTATCGCGAAAACTTTACAACAGTCGCTGTTTTTGAATATGACGACATATTATTTTATAGACGACATTATTTTATAGATCCCCGATGTAGGAAAATTATTAAATGACACAAAATAAAATATGTTTAAAAAGTCCTGAGGCGTGATGGACTTAAAGTAGATAAGAGGAATTGTAAACTTGGTACGTGAACAAATTATATAAAAGAGCGACATATGTAGTTACGTAAAGGATATGGGCGAAAAGCCCACAAACGACTCAAATAACTTGAGGAGCTGGCGAACAAAACGCGTTAATTACATAAAATCAAATTTTACAGGAGCAGTAAAAAAGTGAATGACATACTTACAGTGAGCTTTTGGCGTGGTTTTTAATTTATCTGTATAAAGTTTCAGACTTTATTTGAGGCAGTTTCGATTGAAAATGAGTTGAGATTCGAATTCAGCGGGCTCAAAACCTCCAATGTACAAAAAAGTATTTTAACCAAATGGTAATTAACGCGTTTTGTTCGCCAGCTCCTCACTTTTAATAAAAAGATTTATTAAATATTTGTTTTTGAATTTAACTTATTGACTTATTGAATTTAAAAACAGCTTTAGCTTAGTCATCAGCACCCTTTAATCCCTATATCGGAAAGCAATATAAATCATTTTCGTTACAACCAGATGTGCCAGGGCCGGTAAGGGCTCCACCTGGAGGACCGAGGGCCGAGCCCTTTGTCTTAGATGCCCCGGCAAGATATAGGGCCGTTTAAGGAGCGGAAAAAATAATTAGTCTGTCCCTACAATTATGTATATTTACTTGAAATCATAACGCCCTCGCACACTAAAGGCGAGTTGTATAATGTACTAAATAACTACAAAAAAAAAAAAATTAAAGAAGAAGAAAAAATGCTCTAAACCAGCTAAAGAAACATCCTAATATTATAGTTATTTTTATGTACTCTTTAATATTGGTCGATGGGTCCAATGAACAAACATATATTTTTAGGAACGATGTCTTTTATAATTAAGAATTCATAACAACTTTAGTCCAGTGTCAACAATAATTAGTGCGGTAAGTACATAATAAAATTATTAATAACTACTTCATGTATTTTAATTTATTAAAAAAAAACATAGACTTCATACATTTCTTTATGAAATTAAAGTTAAGTCTTATAATCATTCAATGTTTCTGAGTGCGGCCGTAAAAGCTACAAAAAAATTATCAATAACGCCTTTAATGTGCGCTACACCTTCCTAAGGAGTGTGGTTTACTGAAGTATCCAATTTGCCGGGCACCTGGACACGTCTGGGGGTGGGGGGATGATCGTTATTTTATATTTATGACTAACGGCACCTTGACCGTGGATTTAAAAAAGTCAAGAATTAAAAAGCCTAAAAGTAAGCCAAAAGTGTGCTTTACTCCAAAGTTAGTAGACACTAGACTCTAGTCGGTGACGTGTGTGGAGAACATTTAGGAATGTAATGTCTTATTTGGACTCTTCGGTGTCTGTATAGTTAGAAAACCATAGAGAAATATAATACATACACCAGAAATAAGTCCTGAAAATACGATACTAATAAAGTCTTTGAATCCTTGATGAAAACCTGCATTTAGGTTTTAGACAGTTTTATATATACGCAGTGAAGTTTTACGCTACATGCTTGCCTCAAAGAAATTTGCACGAGCAATACTGACGGCTTACATAAAAATATGTATTCTTTTAACTTTTATTATTAAGTTCAAATTTGTGGCTGTATTTTTAATGGGATTTTACCCATAATCATCCTATCGTGGTTCCTCGATTTTATGGTAATATCTAATTTGTAACTCACAGGAAGGATGTGCGTAAAAAAGTAGCCGCGCGTTAAATTTATGCGACAAGCTTTCACTGATGCTTATAATGTATGCGTGGGGTAAAAGCGAATTTTTTGTACTTTTGGTAGTACTGCACTACATATTTATATTTTACTAGATGACGCCCGCAACTCCGTTGCGCCAAAATTCGTTTATCGCGCGAGAACCGTACATTTTTCCGGGATAAAAAGTATCCTATTTCGTTTCCCGGGATTCAAAGTATCTCCATATAAAAATCGGTTCAGCGGTTGGAGCGCGAAGAGGTTACAGATAGACAGACAGACAGACAGACAGACAGACAGAGACACACTTTCGCATTTATAATATTAGTATGGAAGTATGGAAGTACGGATACAGGATATTGTTAAGGTACAAGTTGGAACCGAGTGACACGCGACAACTGCAGACGACGTGTCGTCGCGACACTACTGGTTTGAGGTTTCTATGAATAAGTATGTGTCGCTAGCTTCGTGTCACTAGATGCGGAGGGTATTTCATAGAAATACATACAAACCAGTAGTGTCTCGTTTGTATTAGCTCCGTGGCACGCTCGTCTGCAGTTGTCGCGCGTCGCTCGGTTCCATCTTGTACCTTTAGTCACCATAGTATTTATCTAATCAGCCGTAAGATGTTACAATGTCGTTTTTAGCGACTTTAAGAAGCCACTAGAGATAAGAAACCCTTATTTCTAGTGGCTTCTTTTGTATGAAATACTAAGAAGTTTTATTAATGAGTTTCAGTCGAGCCAACTTGATACCTAAAAGGCTAGACCCATTGAAATAGTTATTACTTATTACTTATTAGTGGAGTGCATGGCCCTAGAGCGTAAAAATCGTACAAACCTCCAATTTCTGATCTGATGATTTCTGAAAAGTTTTATAAACCTCTACGATTTTATAAGTATAGATTATTATAAGTATAATTATGAAAAACGCAAACAGTAGATATGTTGGTAACTTTACATACCAGTTACTAACTGGTACATAAAGGCTATTTTTCTGCGACAAAATGTAAGATTACTTATTAAAGATTACCTCAGGGCTCAGTCACTGTAATATCTGTCACCACTGTCTAGTTTCTGATAAGTAATAGGTAACTTAAGATTGCTCTTTCGAAAAAAGCGTGCGGATGAAACAACTTTTCATCGGCATTAGCAGAGAAATTTTATCTGAAAAAAATAATTAGTACTTAATCTACATGATATGATACGTAACTTGGTTTAGCCATATTTTTTCTATCGGTATCACATAATAAAGAAATAAAAAACCAAATCACCTCCAAATCGTTGAATGAAACCACTTTACTCCTTCATTATTTATCAAAAGAATATATAAAAAAATATCTAGTGCTTTGCAATACATAAGTTAATAATTTGTTTTTTTTTTTTACTTTTTTGAAATATGTATTATATTAAGCCTTAAAAAGGTTTTTTCTCCTATTTCGCCCTATCATGGACGCGGCGTGCGTCGTAACCGCCACCGTACAAGGCGCGCTGTTATGAATGTTATTTTAATGTCATTTACGTCGATATTCGCACTGACAGACAATCGAGCTGCTAATTTAGGGAGAGAGGGCCCTTAAGTGTTAAATATAACCAATTATTTTTTATAAGCTACACGGGCCACGGTGCACGTACCACGGTGCACACAATGCACCAGATGTGCCTTACAAGCTGCGCTTAGACAATATCCAATCACGCGCCATCCATCCACACATTCCACAATCCACATCTACCCCTATCTAATTAAACCTCTTTTGTAATAAAAAACATCATTTATACTCATTTACATACAAATGTTTTATAAATGTCCTTAATTTGGTCATTGTTGGGACTTTTTTGCGTAATTTTGGGGACCTGTTTTTTTTGGCACGAGCCTTTTAAAAAAGTTTTTATTGATGGCCTGCATAATTTTGAACGCGTGCGCGGAACCTGTATTTCATTAGCCATTCAATGGTTTCTTTTGTTATTTAAGATCGCGAGCTTGATCCTCAAGTATTTTTTTGACAATATAAGTATTGCATGATAAACGCGTGTTTTTATAAGAGCCAAGAACAGGTATTGCAATAAATCGTCTAAAAAAACTAAATTAATAATATTATATACTTATTATGTTTAAGTATATTGTTATCAAGTTATCAACCCACGTCTAGGAGTTAGGACAAACTTATAATATTATTTCAGAGAATATTATTAATTTATAAGTTACCTTAAGATAACGCTTAAATCCATGTATTATATTTTTAAAACATAATACCTAAGTAAGTATAACGTTCATATTTTTTATTATTTATTTGAGTTGATCTGAGCCCACCTGTTATAAATGTAATAATGTTCTAGCAATCTAGCCTTATGTTTTTAGGGTTCCGTAGTCACCAAGGAACCCTTATAGTTTCGGTCTGTCCGTCCGTCTGTCTGTCAGTCCGTCAATCTGTCTGTCCCCGGTTTTCCGATTTAGGGATCCGTTTATGAAATATTAAGTTTCAAAGTGGAAAAAATCGTTAAGAGTGATAGAGTCCAGTGTCCCCCCCGTCCCCCCCCCCCCCCTTACGTGAGATCACGAGAGCACAAAATATGCTGAATTTAAAAGGAAAATAGTCGATCAACTAAAAAAAAAGTATTCGGCGAAGTATAAAGGAACTGTTCGTTCAAATTCCTTTGAAAGTGACTGAGATGATGTTGTTAGTTATTTTGGCAACAATGTGACCATAATAATATTATTATGTCAAATCTAACTTTAACTGAGCGAAATTCGTCAAATATAGCGTCCATTATTGAGATAATTTGAAATTAACCAGAGATTTGATAGTTCATTTGACATTTTGATAAAGAAGTTATAGTTAAAGTTAGTTGGTGCAACCAACCCTAAGACGTTGCTCTTTTTAATTTTAAGGCGTACCGCGTAACCATAAAAGGCGAATCAAGCAACTGATGCAATAATTTAAGGCATATTACATATCAATTATTAATAATATGAAATTATTTTAATATATATATCGATAATTATTGATAATTTGGTGTTTTGGGTAAATAATCTATACCTACTGCTTTATTAAGTAAAAGTCTAAGGAAGGTTTTTTCACAATCGCCTGATACGAGACGATTAGCTATTATCAGGAAGTCTTGTTGCTTCATAGTTTATACTGAGCGACAGAAAACCTAAAAAATATATTCAATGTTGAGTGATTTTGAAACCTAAAAACAGGTCTTAGGCAAAAAAAATTCTATGTCAACATACTTACAAATAATCATCTAATTATTCTTCTCCTCGTTGCTAAAAGCAACGTGAATAGTCATCCTGGATACATTATTTAAATATTATAACAAAAATGTTATTAAACCGCTATAAAAATATTATTAATCCTACGTATTTACAATAGGCACTACAATACACCTTTTTTTTGGTCGGGAAATGCTATTACGCATGGACCCGGCAGCGCTGGGAAAGGACCACCGGGGTATCTGGGACTTGCTACGGCCGATGAGATGGTAAGTGGCCGCAGCTGTACCTACTAAAACCCGACCGTGTTCCTACTACCGCGCAGGTCGAAGACGCCAGGGCCTATGACATGTCTTCTGTGATTATCCGTGGCTTCCGTCCGCGCTCGCCTGCTCAGTAACAGTATGCTTAGTTATAAAGGGTAAAAATAGCTGTCAATAACAGTCCTAGTTAAATTCATAGATATTTCGTAATAGGGTAGCCTTTTCTTTTTGATAATGATAATATGTTATTTATTGATCCAGTACCGGCATTAACAAAATCAAATTCCATCAAGATTTAAGATTATAATAATATTATTACATTTTACAAAATCTATGATCCTATTAACGTCTTGAAATAAATATTAGCAACATCTTAAGATATAATGTCTTAAGATTTTCTCAGGAGACTTTCTAAACTTGCTCATTAAATAAGGCTTCTGTTTAAACGATGCCCAAAACTGTACCAATAGGTACAGTTTATTATATAGTTTATTATATAGTATACAGTTTATTGGTAGTAAATATACTACCAATAAAATTCGAAACGATCACTAAAATGGATATTTTGATCATCAAATTACGTTTCTTAAAATATTATCAAATGAATGCTATTTTTCATATTATTTACTGCCATAAAAATATATGGACGCCTTTAAAGATTAAATTCCGACTGAATATTATATCTTGTCACGTGTTTACGTGTTACCAATATTTTAGTTCACGAGTTTTAATTTGGTAGTTTTTGGTAGGCTAAAAAAAGATCGCTAGATAAGATAACGATCGCTAGATTTTTTTTTAACTCCAAATAATATACTGGGATTCCCAAACATAGGTCACTTGTTTATGGAGCACCTTTTTTTAACCGACTTCAAAAAAAGGAGGTTATCAATAATTTCGGAGCGTATGTATGTGGTATTTTCAGAACCGCCTAGTTTTCATATATTATATTAGTCTATAACAGCGACTGAACAAATGTGCCAAATTTCAAAAGTGTATGTGTTTAATATATGTTTTATGTTTGTGTTCACGTATCTCTGGAACTGCCATTCCAATTTCAGTAATTCTTTTTTCGTTTTACTAGGCATTGTTCAACTTAGGGAGTAGTGCAATTTGCAAGTTTCATCAATTATATACATATTATTATTGTAATATTTTTATCTATCAATAAATTCGACGTGCAGTGTCTGAACCAGTGGTGTTCCTAACGGCTATATTTTCATAGCGCGCTAGATGGAATACGCTACATTTTTCAAACGCGCTATTTTTGACGCTACGTTATAACGAATAAAATCTCGATTCGTTCAAGCGCGCTAGTTTTGATGCTACGTTATAACGAATTTCAAGCGCGCTAGTTTTGACGCTATGTTATAACGAATTTCAAGCGCGCTAGTTTTGACGCTACGTTATAACGAATTTCAAGCGGGCTAGTTTTGACGCTACGTTATAACGAATTTCAAGCGCGCTAGTTTTGACGCTATGTTATAACTTATAACAGTTATAACGAATGAAATCTCGATTCTTTCAAGCGCGCTAGTTTTGACGCTACGTTATAACGAATGATACGTTATAACGATCGATTGGACACGTTGTAAAGTTACCGACGTTTTTGAAATATTTCGCTAATAATAATTATAACGCGGTGGGTGAGTTAATATAATATAACGTGTTTGTATATAACTTAGAATAATATAATCGTTTGAAGGCATTATTATTTATTTGGTTAATTTTATTATGTTTGAAATATTTAAATTAAAATGATACAATATTATTATATAATAATATTATATTGAAATTGAAAGGAATCGTTTTATATAAGTACAATTCTTTTTTTATAAGTGATTTAAATCGTTTTTAATTACTTAATAATTTTTTTTTGGTAATATACTTAAATTATTTTTATACCTTTTTTAACATTTTATTTACTTACATTTAAAAATATACGGAAGTTACCATTATATTATAGTACAGTGCTCTTCGGAGCAGGGGGTCAATTACTGATGATTTTAAAACATTATAATTTACCTATGCACGCAACGCAACACTGAAAAAATTATGACAGCCGAATTCACCCGATTTTGACCCGAACGACACGACAACGAAAGTCGCGCGCGATCGGCAGCGCGGGCGGCGCCGCGCTAGGTCAGTGACCGCGCGATACGTTATAACGTAGCGTCTTATGCATAGTTTTATAGCGCGCGCTATTCGTTGCGAAGAAATAGCGCGCTACTTTTTTCAGCTATACGTTATATTAACCACCACTAGTCTGAACCCAGGGCGCGTGGGCGCGGGCGGTCCAATAGCGGTATTAGCTGTTTCTGTAATTTCTAAAAGTAATAAAGTATTGTCTTACGCTTTCAATGAAATGTCAGAACAATGAATAAGGATATGAACAGATGTTTAACAATGTCTAAAAAACTAGCATGGTAATGGAATTTGAGTATATTGTCTACGAATTACGATAGATTTATTTATCTTGATTCTTGATTAAGTATGTGTTTCAGAATATATTATGTAAACGACTAGAAAATATGTATATCTTCGCGTCGCGGTGAAGCCTGAATTGACTCTTATATTTCTACATTATGCTAAGTACTGACATACAGTTATGCTCGATAGTTTTACTCCAAATCGAGCATTAACCACCGTGTGGACCGCAAAACTGACAGCTCGAAGGCCAGCTTCGAGCCGGCTAGATGGAATTAAATAATATGTCAAATATGTCATTTCCTGCGATTCGGAGTAAAACTATCGAGCAAAACCGTATGTGAGTACTTAGCATTAAAGTAGTATGTATTCAATATTTATTTTGGATGACGTCAAACAAGTTTAGAGTAAGGTTTTTGGTAGTAATATGTAGTTTTGTGTAAGTATGACATTATTTGGTGACCAATTTATTCGTTTTGGGAATCAAAAAGAATTGTTGTATTTTGACATCATTTGGTGATCAATTTATCCATTTTGGGAATCAAAAGTAATTTTTGTCTAAGACATTATTTGGTGATCAATTTATCCATTTTGGGAATCAAAAAGAATATTTGTACATCTGTTTATTTATTTTGGATCATAATATGATTTACTTTAGGACTCTTTTTATAAAGTCAATTTAATTTTTTTGGCGTTATTTATTTTATTTGGTGCTTAGGATTAGGGTCTTAAAAATATTTTTGGTGATCGTTTAAATTATACCTATTAAATAATAATCATCAAATTAAGCACGGTCTGTAAAATAATCTTCTTTTTTTCTCTAATCTTCTTAAAGAGATAGAGAACTACATTATACTATATCAGTCCCCCAAACTAGGCACAGTCTGTCTGTCTGTCTGTCTGTCTGTCTGTCTGTCTGTCTGTCTGTCCGTCCGTCCGTCCGTCCGTCCGTCCGTCCGTCCGTCCGTCCGTCCGTCCGTCCGTCCGTCCGTCCGTCCGTCTGTCCGTCTGTCCGTCCGTCCGTCCGTCCGTCCGTCCGTCCGTCCGTCCGTCCGTCCTCCATTTTGAAAGTCGGTTAAAATTGTAGCCTATGTGTTATTCTGATGTATAAGCTATATTATTGTAAAGTTCCATTAAAATCCGTTCAGTAGTTTTTGCGTGAAAGAGTAACAAACATCCATACATAATCCTCACAAACTTTCGCCTTTATATTAGTAGGATTATAAACCTTACCTTCTATAAATTGTTACTGTGTGTCATGCATTGGTAATTTAAAAAAAAAAGTTACACACAAACGATGGACCACCCGATAAAAAACGTCAAATATGCAGTTCCCACTTTCACAGTTCCTGGTACTACGGGATTTGTAGCCCGTGACTCACCGGGAGAGGAATCTCCGGTGACTCACACTTTTACTCTGACCCCTCACATCACGCCACCAAAAAATGGATATGCAGAGCTTAAATTGCATTATTTCTGATTTATTTCGTTGCCGGTCCCAAGACAGCTAATAGCATGTCCTTCGGGCTCCCTGAGGCCTGAGGTCATGTCAAAGGGTTTTCGTAGTTGGATACCGCTGTCGATCATGGCAACACTAGAGATACTGCGGTGGGAATGTGTGGTGCGTCAAAGCCCCTCAGAGCCCATTATAAATAAAAAATCATAAATAATTACAATTTACAATATGATATTTCAATGATTGTCATGTTTCCTGGTTATTAAATTGGGATACTGATGCTTTACTTTAACCCCCTGAATGGGTCATTCGGACGAGTTAACCAGTTTGTGCCGTAGCATCCATAAAGTATACTAATTCTGCGAATCATTTTTTCCGTTTGTTATGGTTGGTTTACACGTATTAAGGTGACGCCGCGTTAAAGTAAGAAACCGTGTTGGATATGTTTTAGATTGCTTGTTTTCTATGAGAGGCCGGGCCGGCCTCTCATAGAAAACAAGTAATGGAACAGCAAAAAATGGAAAGGGCGTAAGCGATAAAATGGTTTTTGTCGCGTAATTTAAAAACCATAAATACATTTCATATAAGCTATGCACATATTAAAGTGTATGCTTCAACCAATTTATGTACAAATTTTGGAACCTTAAATCACTCTCCTCTGTTAGAAAAATAGGAATCCCTTTTTTTACAGAGGTCTTTTCGATTGATAATTCTGTGTTATAAAAGTTTTCCAATCGTGTTATGCTATGGGCAATTCAAAGACAAAGACATGATGAATACTGACAATGAACTTTAGTTTCTTAGCTTTAGTCATTGCTGAGAAAAATCGGCATCGCTATAGCCAAATTATCAAGGCGTCGCCTTAAGTTGATAAGTAGTTATTTAAATTTTAACTTAATTTTAAGTTGTTAATTGCATGTAAACACAAAATTTAGTAGCAAGTAGCAAGTTAAAATTTAGTAAGTCCTAAACTAGATGACAATTAGAATTTAGTAACGTACTATTTATCTACTTAATATGTGTAAACCAGCCCTTAATCTTCGATGTCATAATATTGATAATATGTATATAATATTATTATCATTTATAAATTATTATTCAAGTGGTAATATTTAGCATAATCAATAAAAATTACCCATTATAATAATTTTAAGAATGGACTCAAAGCCGGTGTTTGGCAATTGGTTCTATCTACTTTACATAGACAAACTCCCAAAAAGTTCCCATGTTACATTCCGAATCAGGATTTAGAAGGAAATGGGCAAAATTCCCACATATTGATGCATCGAGCATCGTGAGAAGAAGGCTTTGATGTTTGACATTTAGACGGAAGCACAGCCGGTTTTGGCGCAGGAAATTATATTATTTAATTATTTCCTTTTTCGTTGTGTTACATGATATAAGTGTCAGAGAAATTAGTAGGCGGAAGTGTGCTGTGTGGTATCTTAGGCACAAAAATTATGTAGGTAATTCCAAATACGAATTGGCAGTACCGTAAATAGGGCGGTCTCACTGCACCGGTGCCCAGGCACAGGGCGTAGACTCTGGGGAGCGCGGGCGCAAGAATGGCCAGATCAGGCAGACTATTATTTTTTCGAATTGCTCCTGATCTTAGAGTATCAATAACTTACTTACAGTACTACTGTAAGTAAGTTATTGATACTCTAAGCTCCTGATAAGTTCCCGCTGCACCCCAAAGATGTTTCCCAATGTAGTAAAAACAATCGGCCAAGTGCGAGTCGGACTCGCGGACGAATGGTTCCGTACCGCTATCTCTATAGGCAAAAACTTCGTTTTTGCCTATAGAGATAGAAAGTAGGCAAAAACTTCGTTTTTTGTATGGGATTTACCCTTTAATATTTTTTATTTTATTTTTATTTTAATATTAATTAATAATTATTAATAAAGTGCCTACCAAGTGCCTTTATTGACTACGAGCAAAAAAGGCCAAATATTATGTTTGTTGTATGGTAGCCCCCCAGCCTAATTGCCTCAATATGGGAAAAAATGGGTACTTACTTATTTTAAAGCTTAAGTGTTAATAGTCCGGGTTCCCTAGAACACATTTTTAGGGTTCCGTAGCCAAAATAACAAAAAACGGAACCCTTATAGATTCATCATGTCTGTCTGTCTGTCTGTCTGTCTGTCTGTCTGTCCGTCCGTATGTCACAGCCACTTTTCTCCGAAACTATACTAATAAAACTTGGAAAAGAGCTATACTATTGAAAATTGGTGAGTAGATGTAGTCTGTGAACCGCATTAAGATTTTGATACAAAAATGGAAAAAATATTAAAAATTTTAGGGGTCCCCATAGGTACAACTGAAACAAAAAAAATTTTTTTTCGTCTAACCTACGCGTGTGGGGTATCTATGAATAGGTCTTCAAAAATCATATTGAGGTCTCTAATATCATTTTTTTCTAATCTGAATAGTTTGCGAGAGAGACTCTTCCAAAGTGATAAAATGTGTGTCCCCCCCCCCCCCCCCTCTAACTTCTAAAGTAGGGGCATGATAATTCTAAAAAACATATATGATGTACATTATTATAAAAACTACCAACGAAAATTGGTTTGAACGAGATTTAACAAGTAGTTTTTTATACGTCATAAATGGTAAACCTTAATTTAACTTTCATTAAATCAACTAAAATATAAAAATAAATCAAAAACCTTTTAATTTTATAAAAATAAACCTTATTGCTGCTGCGGAACCCTTCATGGGCGAGTCCAACTCGCTCTTGGCCGGTTTTTTTTATTACTATCAAGCTAATTTTTTGTGAGTATTTACCTTAGCTTCATTTTGATAAGGCGAACAACATTTTTATCTGCGAAAAATCTCGAAAGTGGTAGCTAACAGAGATAGAAAGGATTTTATATTTTAATTTGATGGCCCTAAAATATGGATTGTTCTTAGATTTGTAGTACAATGTTACTTTTAAATTATATAACTATTAACCTATCAATATACAAAAAATCTGCTGGTTAGGGTTCCGTAGTCAAAAACCAAGTTTTGTTGATTACAGAACCCTAAGGGTTGGACCTTATCTATGAACACGAAATCACCTTTTTCCGTCGCCCTTTCTCTTTCTGTCGCTTAGAACTGCCATTTGCTAGACCGAGATAGAGAGCATAATGCGATAGCCTCGAGGATTCCGCCGCGTGCTATCGCATTATGCTTTCTGTCTCAGTCTAGCAAATGGAAGTTCTAAGCGATAGAAAGAGAAAGGGCGACGGAAAAAGGCGATTCTGTGCTGCCAGATAAGGTCCAACCCTAAAACGGAACCCTAACCAGCTGTTTTTTTGTGTATAATTTCGATCGGACATGGTTGAAAACCTCATTTAGACACCATTTTTTTTTTGAGGCGAATGGTCATCGAAAAACCACATTGAGGCAGAACCGGCGAATCACTAACTACTCTCATTAGATTACTCATTAGGAACTACGTTTACAAAAATTATATGTGAGCACTTAATAAATATAAAACTTACAAGTTACACTATTCATAACTTACTGTTTGAAATAAAAAAAAACTGTCATTTTTAAATTATTTATTATACTTAGCTTACAAAACAATAAAACAATATAATATTTTATATTATTGGTTTGCTTTATGTACATATTATATCTAATATTAGATTTAATGAAAAATCATTTCATTCATATTGTAGAAAAGAAGTCGTCGTGCAGAAAATTTACTGAGTGTACCTATTAGTTTCTCTCCCTCTAGTTTTTACATAATTTAGTATTTACTATACTCGGCGCGGCGAACCTTGATCCCTGTGACACTGACAGTTAAGGGCCTTCCCTACGGAGATTCCGTAATTTACCGTATTTAGGGGCTTATAAACTCATAATTTGAAAGCTAAAAACTTATAATAAAAATACAGCAATAATCTTCAGCATATCAACATTCCTTTCCACGTTTTAAATTTTCTATTTTTGTTAATTATACTAATGATATCAGCTTCCAAAGTAAAGGCGATTTATTAAAATTCAAGCATACATTCAGCACTTCCTTAGTATTTAAAAATTACTGTTACTTGAAACACACGCCAATAGATCGACAATATCATAAACTGCATATTCCACGTTTCAAATTTTTTTAGGTCAATTTTGAACTAAGATAAGTAAAAAAATAGGGTTTTGGTGCGATCTCGGCGACGCGGCAAATGTATGGTCAAGGTCGTTTGCTCGGGGGATGGCCTTAATCACACATATAACATTGTAGTGGCGTCACCATTAAATTAGGATCATATTGGGGACGTCTAAAAATTCAATTTATAATTTTTACGTAACTTAATGCCATTACAATGATATTCCGTTGGAATTTTTTTGGTTGAAATTCCGTTTGGTTGAAATTATCTCAATATGAATTTACGTTTACGTCCTGCAAAACTTACTTCATGTGACGAAGTAAGTTTTGCAGAACGTAAACGTAATTTGAGATTAAGATAATTTCTTGTAAATGTTAAGAATTGTTAAAAATTACAACGGAATATCATTGTAATGGCATTAAGTTACGTAAAATTTATAAATGGAATTTTAGACGCCCCCAATATTATGATCCTAATTGACGCCATTTCAATGTTATATCCAGGTGTGATTAACTGTCAGTGTCATAGGGATCAAGGTTCGCCGCGCCGAGTATAGATATTCCCTCAACATAAGTACGCACAAAATAAAAAGCCATAGGAACCGTAACTCGTAGGTGAAAGATTTAAACTGTAAAGGTGCTCCCTCACCGCGAGCATTCACGTGTAATGTAACATTTTAGATTCGACTTTGAACCATTTCGACTTTGAGCATTACATTACAATACTACCTCCCTGACTGACGAGCATTCATAATGTAACTTTGCGCATTCCATAGCTAGTTGATGTTACAGGTTGTATCAAGATATTACACATTGTAGATATCATTACAAGGTGCGCATTGTAATGCTTGGCTCTCCTCCCTCACCGATGTAACGTTACAGAGTAGAGCATTGAGTCTGTAACGTTACATTACACGCGAATGGAGCACCATACGGGGAAAATCACTATTTAGCTACATAATGTCAGTGTCATTTAAAAACAACATTGGGAGTTTTGAGACAGCTTACAGCTAGTATAAAATAGTTACTTAATAATATACTTACTTATTATAATATTACACAATTAACTTTGAAAATTATTATTTTTAACTTGATTTCAGGTTTTGAAAATCTAATAGGTACTTACTTTACTGATAAAGAATTAATTTGCTTTTTGGATTAGACCTTTATACTTAAATCTAGCTGGTAGGAAGCTTAAATATACGAAATTCATTATTGCAGAGATCATAGACTAGATTCTACAGTTTAGTATATTTTAATAAACCATGGAAAACGGTAAAATTATAGTACTTAGGCACAAACTACATAATCTTATTTTAAATTCGAAATCATAGTTAAAAAATTAAAGTATCTACTGTACTTATAATAATCGTTCAAAGTTTTGTAAGTTAGTACTGTATACTTATTTATACGTGACGTCTAATATCTAAGATATTTTGGTAGATAGGTAGAGATCAACTACGTTATCATGGCGCGCCCCTCCAAAATTCAAAACGTTTGAAGTGCGTTGTCAAAACGTTTGAGGTGCGTTGTCTTGCGCGGTCGGCTAGTTATGATTAGTCGACCAACAAATCTTGGTAATAAGTCACATATTACGTGTACTGTGATTGGTTGAATACTTACTACATACTTAACTCTTTCATAAGGATGTGACTACACACATTGAAACAGTCATTTGGAGGGGCGCGCCATATCATCGTAGTTGGTCTCTACTCATTAGGCAAATGAAAATATTATGTATGTAATACTTAAATGTTTCAAAATTATCAAAGTTAGTTACAACTTACAAGTTTCAAGAACATAATATTTTTTTTATAAAAAATCGTAATATTATTCGTTACTTTAAATATAGGCAATAAAGTATATTTTAATAATATTGTTTCTTTTGCGACAACTGTGAACTGGTAGTATTTGAAATACAGAATACTTAATAATTTGTTAAACACTACAATAATTCTCGTTCTCGCAAAAATTTTGAATTTTGAAATCATCTAGCCTCAATATTCTGATTTCTGATATCCAAAAATAGCGTTCTTTTGCTTTAATCTAACTTATGACTAATATAAACGTTTCTCTGTAATAACTTATTATTAATTATTATTTATCACGATGAGAAACTTCTAGTTCTCTTTATCACTTGACGCAGACTCCGAATGCTTCCTCAGCGTCCAATAATCTGAAACAAAGAAAAAAATAATCATACAAAAACAAGCAAAAAGGGTGCAGATTTTTGTGTTCGAGTCAGGGGATATAATATAAAATATTGTAGTTTATAATTTGCAAATTGCACGTAAAAAGCTGTTCGTCAGAGAAAGTGGAACATTTTCTGAAGTGGAAAGTTGTTTTGTTTGCATAATTATAGCAACTTTGCAAAAAAACAATAACATTTTCGGTTTCCTTTTACCGAGTATCACTCCCACGGGCGGGAAAACAAGTAACTTTGATATCTAATATAAGCGGCCAAATGAGATCTTTACGCATGACTATTGTTCAAACACAATACAATATTAGAATTTCTAACTACATAACACTTTGTTAAAAGAAATACGGTACATATTTCTAAGCCATGTCGAACTTAATTTACACACAACACAAGTCTGCAGAATAATGCGTCCGCGCGAAATTTAATAGCGCAGTGTTAGCAGGCTTGTTATTTCACGCGGTGCACGCAATTACAATGCGATGTTTTTGCCATAAACCTGGGAAATCGCTTTCTTTATTCTTAAAGCATTGGGAATTCAAGAATCAACGTACGAGGATTAACGAAACTATAATTATAATATACTAAGTATATAGGTACGGTGAAATTATAAATCATTGAACTGGTTTTTTGTGACTTTTTTTTAATAATAGGGAAGAGGCTTAAAACTAATTTTTAAGCCCATTGCATTATTAAGTCTTATCTACCAGCAGCTATCAATTTATCTCTAAAATAATAACTACCATGCAAAATATCTAAATCAAATCCAGCCAAGCGAAAGGTTATCTAACCCGAAGCGAGCGAGACGGCAACAAAACCTGTATGCGAGCGGTGTCTGACAGGAGCAAAAAAAGAAAAAAATACACCGACTTTATTGAAGCTACCTGAGTTACGCGGTAACATTGTTGGTAAAATCTTTTTTTTTCTTATGAAATGACGAATTGTGTTCGACTTCATTTTTGTGAATTTTAAGACTGGCTTCATACTCGCTGATTTTATTAGCAAGCAGGTTATTTTATGTAAAATGTTTCTTTTGTTTACTAGTGTTAGCAATTTTCTTTGCAAAAAATATTGATACAGTCTTAATCACGTCTTAATTCTTCTTATTAAACCCTCAATGAAAGTGAAGGCGATTTGGTTGACAAAATGAAATTCTAAGAACTTGCCCACCGATGGATGAGTTACGAAACGATTAAACAGAATAAGTTTGGTTCGTCGAAGACGAAGACCACGGGCGCGTTTCCATTGCATCCTTCGATCGCGGAATCTTAGAAATCTATAGTTATTCTATTGTTGTCGCGGTCGCCGGTGTCCTTACTATAGGTTAATTTCTGTGTCCTATTTATATACTTACCTAATACATATTTACTTAAGATTTAGGATTATTGAATATGTTTAATCCTTCCGGCCCCGCGCGAGCACCGGTGATCGCGACAACAATAGAATACAATAGCAATTCCTGGAAATTCCGACTGAAGTATTAAAAAATGAAAAAGTAGTTGATGTTACTTTTATTCAATATTAATATTTAATATCTATAGTAGGACCTCAGACCAATAAAAAATCTGAGAGTAGGACTTAAGTAATAGAGGATAGAGGTTCATATGTAACAGATGTTCATAATAAATTAAAAATCTTATATTCATCTAATTAAATCAACATCTGGCTCTTAATATTACTCAGTTGTTAATTTTTTACAACCTTGCCAACCAGCAGCTGTTTACTATGTAAAAATATTTAACATTTTAAGATTTATAGTTCCAAATAGATAATAAACTTAGATATATTTATTTTTTAAATTGGGACGTAAATAGATACAGAACCACGTAATGTAAATTAAAATCCCGCTTATCTCCGTGCACTAAAGCCCACGTGTATGTTTCAACAAGATTAAAAACTCGCGATATGCCTTAGTACTTCGTATCATAAAACTCGCCAGTACAGTTCCTTTGTATGCCCAATGCCCATCATCATCAGACTACAATCACGCCGCGAAAAAATATGCGAAAGAAGTCATGCTTAGGGCTTAGTAACACAAAATAATATGTATAGGTGAGCAGTCGATATTTGGAGATGAGATGGTCCTATCTTAGTATCTATAACCTTGATTACAATAATTTTCATGCATATATGAGCATTTACATACAAATATTTTTGTAACTACCAGTTGAGTTTCGACCTTTTTAAAAACAATGTGAAAAGATCTGGCTTGTTGATTATACGGTGAAGCTTTCTATAAATATGTTTTCATAAAATTCTGAGCAGAATGAGCATATGCTCCTGGAGCTAGACTAACTAGAATCTAGATGCCGATGTTCTTGCAAGTCATCGGTGAAGATTAATTTAAAATCATATTTCATATAACATGTAGCATGTTTCCTTCTACCATTATTAAAAATTCAAAAATCATCTTACAAAATTAAGAAAAAAATTACGTAAAGGTGCCTTGTTCGTGTAACCCTAAAATTTATTTATTTTTAGTAAAAAATCAGAATTTATGAGATTGGTATTCGGTATCGGATTGTTTGGACTGCGAAGAAAAAAATCGTAAAGAATTCGGAGCATTACAAAAGAAGAATTTTCACTGGCTTCGTTCACGCTGCATTGTTTCCAAGTGGAGCAAATCATACAGGATACTGGAGTGCTGTGTGACTAATCTGTTTTAATGTCACTCTGAAAAGCTTACTTGTACATGCTTGTACTAAATAATATGAGTACTATTATAATACTAGCTGTTGTTGCCCGCGACTCCGTCTTCTTGCCCGGACTTCCGTCCGCGTGAACTTCAGCTTATAGCGCGCTGTAATTCCCGTTTCCCTGTAGGCTTACAGAGTTGCTTCCACGGTACGTGTACGATTACCTACTTCAAACTTCAAAAATATTTTTAAAACTTCAAATAAAACGCGAAAATATTTATCTTAATTTATTATCCTTACCACCTCATAAAGAAACACGTATGAGTAAGCGCTTGTGCGATGTAGACGACGCGAATTTTTAGAACTAACACCCGGTTTCTGAGAGGCAGATCAACACTAAAATTAACTAATCGCCTGTTAAATCTCTTGTCAAGTACCAATTGGGTTGCTAGAAGCATGATTAGTTAGTTTAATTTGATCAGCGCGTCAGTTGACACGGCTGTTCAATTTGACTCGAGAATCATATGTCAACCGCCATTTTGGGTTTCAGAAACGCTTGTCAAGCCGTGATCATTGATTAAACTTTTGTCAAAAGCTGTGTCAACTAATCTGTAATTGTTGGTGAATTAACTTATGAATTCAATTGATTTTTTATGTAAATCTACATTTTCTATTTGAACCTACATTACTATAAGGTTTGTAAACCCATTTATTATGAAGTTTTAATAAAACTTCGTAATAAATACGTCGATAATGCAATTAAACTGTTTTATTTATATATCTATATTATAATCAATTTCATTTCTATAATGAAGAAGAATTTAGGAATCGATAACGTCTGAATAATTGAATATCAAAATTCTGACAAATGAACGAAAATAAACAAATCGCATGTCAAATCAAAATGATCACAGATTAGTTAATTTTCGTCTGATCAATGTTTCAGAAAACATCAGATTTGAAATTCCCAAAACATTTTGATAGCAATGACGGTCTGCAATTCCTTCTTTTGACATTTCATTGGCATTTTTGATAGTAAATAGTGAAGTAATGAACGAAAAATAACAAATCGCTAGTCAAATTAAAAATGAACATAGATTAGTTAATTTTCGGCTGATCAATGTATCAGAAACTTAAATTGATTTGACATCCATGCTAAATTAACAACAGTGTTATTTGATCAGTGATTTGACAGACCTTTCAGAAACCGGGTGTGACTTCATTTGAACAAAAACGCAAGTTTACGTAATACTTTACGGTAACTATAAAGACAGCCCTTTTTCCAGTTAAAAAATAAAAAGTAGCCTATGTCATTCCTCAGACTTTAGACTATCTGTGTACAAAATTTCTTTACAATCGGTTCAGTAGTAGGCGTGAAAGCGAGACAGACAGACAGACAGAGATACTTTCGTATTTATAATACTAGTATAGATTCTGTGATAATACACAAAAATAGATAGTTTAAGGGCCCTCTATCCCCTAAATTAGCAGGTCGATTGTCTATCAGTGATTCGCACTGCGACGTAAATGACATTAAAATAACATAACAGCGCGCCTTGTACGGTGGCGGTTACGACGCACGCCGCGTCCATGATAGGGCGAAGTAGGAGAAAAAGCCTTTTTAAGGCTTTATATAATACATATTTCAAAAAAGTAAAAAAACCAAGTTATCAACTTCATTACATATAAATAACGTGATTCACATTATGGAGGTGAATCCCTAACTGGGAACCAACTACCAAGTACTAGTAGTAAGTACTAAGTACCTGGCCATTAATAAAATTAAAAAAGTAAGCGGTTAAAATAATCGGCCAAGTATGTGTCAGACCTTGCGCGCGAAGGGTTCCGTACCGTTATAGAGCAAAATTAGACCAAAAAGTGTGTTTTTTTAAGGGAGCCCCCCTTATTATTTTATTAATTTATTTTTAAGTTATTATTAAATATTAAATTACACATAAATAAGGACTTTCTGAAAAATTCAAGTATCCACCGGTTGCAATTATTGATATAGATTATAGAGCAAAAAAGGTCAAAAAAATCACGCTTGTTGTATGGATTTTGTTTAAATTAACGTATTTGTTATTATAGCGGCAAGAGAAATACACGATCTGCGAAAATTTCAGAAGCGTAGCTATAGCGGTTCTTGAGAGTCTCAACTCTGTCTGTCTGTCTCCAGGCTGTACTCAATACAGCCTGGAAACAGACAGACGGACAGACATTGAAGTCTCAGTAATAGGGTTTTTACCCTTTGGGTACGGAACCCTAAAAAGAAATTCGATTTTCGAAAGTTTTGTTTACCAACATTCGCGAGTTGTTGATTTCGCGTTACGTACCGTTACGGTGGGGTTGTTGACCGTATTATCATAACACAGTAGGATCATGGGCAACGTTTCTCACATTATTAAAGGAGTAAATCCCATACATGATACACGTGATTCACATAGAAACTTTTGTTTATGTTAAGACTCTTTAGGCATGTCTAATGTCTATTGTCGTTACAAACATCCATACTAAAATTATACATTTAGTTAACTTGTCATGCTCAAACTGCTAAAACGATTTTGCTGAAATTTTATGTTATAGAGATTATATTGAGTCCCGGGAGTGGAGAAAGGATTCTTTTTATCCTGGAAAAATGGGACAACTAGCTGTCAATAGATAATTTAAAAATTATAAAGAAAAAATAAATTAAGTATTTTTAATGAAATTAATTTATGAAAGAGATTATAAAATTAGCTTAAAATAGTCCCTTATTATTTTATAGAATCCACAAATTAAAACATTTTTGCGAAAGACATCTGCTGTTAAATGATAGATAAGATTTTTTTTAAATATTGAACCTTGATTTTAATGTTAGCAGGTGCATAAACTAGTTTTTTATAATTAAATTAAAATGTAAAAATATGTAATTACTTTAATTAGGTAAAGTCTTTGTTCAAAAAAGCAAAATAAAATTTTCAATCAGCCTTCTGATGGGTGAGTAATAAGTTATGCCAATTTAGAACTACTGCCAGACTGGACTACTGAGCTGAGGGATAAAGTAGATGGTGAAGTATGTATTAAATTAACTTTTCATGTTTTAACCTTTTTGCTTTCCTCTTGGTTTAACCCATCAAGCCCCGAACGAGCACCGGTCATCGCGACAACAATATAATACAATAGCAATTCTTGGATTCCCCGATCGAAGGATCAATTAATTGATCACAATGATTTGTGATCAGGGAGCCTCAATGAGCTGCTTGAACTAATCTATGTACTTTTGGAAGCTTAAATCACTCTCCTCTGTTGGCAAAATTAGAATCTCTGTTTTTATAGAGGTCTTTTTGATTAAATATTATGTGTTATAAAAGTTGACCAATCGTGTTACGCTATGGGTAATTCAAAGATAAAGACATGATGAATACTGACAATGAACTTTAATTTCTTAGCTTTAGTCATTGTTGAGAAAAGTCAATATCGCTGCAGCCAAATTATTATCAAGGAAATCTACGCGTCGCGTTGCTTCTGAAATCTGAATCAACCCTCACTTCCTTAGGCCCGCCATCTGCCTAGGAATCAACTTGTCTGATAGTACAGTACCCGTTGCTTACTTCATTTAAACCTAAGCCACGGGAATAAACATTAAACAAATAAACATACTATGAACTTGTAAGGTTTGCCTTATTGTTTCCTACTAGTAGCTGCTTATCAGCTGAGTTCAACGACATTGAAAGACCCTTGGCTCGGTTATTTAACGCGTAATCAGTGTTACATAATCATTTAATTATTGTATTTAGAGTATTTTAAGTTATAATTGAAAATTGTTATTAGATTATTAAAAGGTAGGTTAGTGTTATCACTGTTACATAAAGACTAAGGTAAAACAAAACAACTAGTAAGTAGTAAACTTGTATACCTGTACTTAAGTACTTAGGTACTAAGTAGCTGCTTAAATTTGAAACTGAACCATTTTCATAAACTAGACATTCAGAATCATTAAGGCTATGTGTAATTGATTGCACTGTCGGTTGTTGATGGAAATTCATTTTATACACAATATTGCGTGCACTTTTTCACTATATTCATTAATTAATGTAAAGATGTATATTATAGCACGATACATCTCGATACATCTTTCTATAGAAATCGTACACAACAGCTATAATGTAAAATATACATTATAGCTGTTGCGTGTGGTCTCCTGACGATTTCTATAGAAGGATGTATCGAGATGTATCGATATATTGTATCGTGCTATAATATACATCTTTACATTACCTGCTCTGTCTGTGACAGCCTTAACATTATGATTTAAGTGCGTTGTACGAAATAAATAATAATATATTATTATTTTCTTGCCGACTATAGCACAGAATATATATTAGTAGTACCAAACTGTAGCGCAGCTAAAAGGAATATTTTGACAGTCTATTTATAGTTCAAGTAAACTCGGATCGTCTGAAGGACGGCTAATTTTAAATGTTAATTACCAGTGTCTACAATGTAATTTACCACGATTTGACATTCATAATCTAAAGGTCAAGCGATTTTATAAACGTGAGTCAGAACTATCCTAATAATATCCTATCCTATATAATAAGCAGCACAGCATAAACATTTTGGCTTTATATTTGCTAAAAAGAATCTCACCTTTTTCTGGTGACAAGACGTGTTGTAAGACTTGTAAGTAACTAACGGAACAAATTATATATATATATATATATATATATATATATATATATATATATAATATATATTTAATTGTCTCGTAACTCTCGTCTATTAATATTTAATATTGAAATTATCTCCGCTGTCCACAGATTAGATAGAGAAATATCGTGAATAGCTAATAGATATAATATACTGTATACTGCTGTATACATGTATGATGATGTTGCTATTCATATTTATCTATTTTCTCTATCAAATTGAATATTGATAACTAACTATTAAGGCGTTATATCGAAAGTAATTTTACCGCAAGGGCAATTTTATACTTAATTTGTATAACTATAAAGTCGTGAATACGCTGCGGCCAGAAGCTATCATCGGCTCGCTCGGAAAACATGCGAAAAAACGTAATTATAATCATTTAAAAATAACTAGGAGCATTTAAGCAAAATGCTTCTATACGATTTTGAGTTGCAAAGGTGTCTATCAAATAGACTAATTTCCTACAATACATCAGCTATTTTCGTTTAAAAAATTAAATGTATCGAGGCAAAATACATTAATCGTGTTTCTAGTTCTTCTCAAATCTAGATATGGCTATGAAGATATGTATATTGTATATCTCATTACCAGATTTGTAACATTTCTGAGGGTCCTATAGTATTACGTAAAAAGGACAGTTTTTTCAATATAGCGCTTTAAGTTGAGCTACTGACTTGACTACGTAGTACTTATTAAACTCAATGTTACTATGATTTTACTACAATATGAGCATTCACATAATTTAGATAATAAAAGATACACACGTATACTTGTAGTACCTTAATCCTAATGCTATCCACAAACTATATAGAATGCTTACGCATGATGCTATCATAACCTAATGCTCAAATATTATTAGATTTATTACGTTCCTCTATGCATAAATGTATTTCTTACTCTATGGTTGCCTCAATCCGTTTAGAGTTATACTACATCTCACAACACTCTATGCCCACTACATGAGATCTATTTTAAGCAATTCAGGACCAAAATATATTCTCTTGCCTAGCAACAGTCCCCCTCCCCGGAAGGCAGGGACATAGACCACGGTGGTCACGCTGGTGCTCGTTCCGCTTCGATTCCCAACGGAATTTTAATGGGAACTTTTTTCCCATGGACGCGGGAATGTACGTCGATCATTGCAATATTACATCAACTTAACCCTTTGGTAGACACCCAAAAAATAATATACAGTGTTGTGTGGAGGTCTCGGTGACCTAGAGTTGAATATGTAGTTATCGAAGAAGGATTTTTTAATACAGTAAAAAATATTGACTACTTATTGAGTAAACTTTATAGTGGTCCAAGTAATAAGTATTACGTTACCGTATCTAGTTTGTAATGACTAATGAGAATTGACACATATATGTATACGAAAGAAAGTAACATTATTCTAGAGCGATTTTTTGATCGGAAATCGAATCGCCTTTTTCTGTATCTCTCGACAGGATATTTTGCTTTCCTAACGATCGTCTTTTTTCTGGACGTCTGTTATCCGGCGGAGGTGGACGGAACAAAAAAGGGTCGCGGAACACCTGTCCGCTCTAACGGATCTAGACCGGAATCGCGTTTACAATGTTCTGCTAAAGAAATGCCTCTTGACTCTTGCATATTAGATACAATATTTCTTACTTTAATGACAAAATCACATATTTATTGCAAACATACAATGCAAAAAATATATGCCCGCAACTCCGTTGTGCCAAAATTCGTTTATCGCGAGGTATTTTTCCGGGATAAAAAGTATCCCACGTCTTTTCATCGGGACTCAAAGTATCTCCATACCAAATTTCAGCAAAATCGGTTCAGCGGTTTGGAAGTGAAGCGGTAACAGCATACATATACTTATTAGTATGGAATACAGACTATAGTTATACACCTAAGAGCAAACTTGGATATTAAGCCCGCTAGTTTAACAGTTAAGGTGACGCCGCGTTAAAGTAAGAAACCGTGTTGGATATGTTTTAGATTGCTTGTTTTCTATGAGAGGCCGGGCCGGCCTCTCATAGAAAACAAGCAATGGAACAGCAAAAAATGGATAGGGCGTAAGTGACAAAATGGTTTTTGTCGCGTAATTTAAAAACCATAAATACATTTCACATAAGCTATGCACATATTAAAGTGTATGCTTCAACCAATTTATGTACAAATTTTGGAACCTTAAATCACTCTCCTCTGTTGGAAAAACAGGAATCCCTTTTTTTACAGAGGTCTTTTCGATTGATAATTCTGTGTTATAAAAGTTGTCCAATCGTGTTAAGCTATGGGCAATTCAAAGACAAAGACATGATGAATACTGACAATGAACTTTAGTTTCTTAGCTTTAGTCATTGCTGAGAAAAATCGGCATCGCTACAGCCAAATTACCAAGGCGTCGCCTTAACACTCAAAGTCAAAAAGAGTCAATAAATACTCAAGGTAGGACCTAAGCACTCTAAGCAGTAGGTTTATTTGACTATTTACTAAGAAACTCTAAACTTTGAACAGGAAATGTAGTTTTTTGTTTACCGAGCTCGGGCCCAGTAGCGTGTGACGGTGGTGATCGTCAGTTGGTCGCACCTGCTCGTTCCATACCGTTGCGACTATTTATCAATAAATTACCACTGTTCTAAATTCTCCTCCTTACTGATAACCAGGGTGGACTTTTGAAAATTTTGAAATAAGAACGTAATTTTTTTTATTATGTGCCAGTCTGAAACTTTCATAAAGTTTTGCCATGTCCAAAATAATAAAGTTTTCTTTCAAGATATTTTATAATATGTACTTACTTACATATAATATTTTATCAATAATGGAACAATCAGCTGTATATTAAACGGACGAAACCGGTAACGGGAACAATAGAACAATTTAAGGAAGTGCCTGTCTGGCTGTCGAACATCCACCGATCATTGACCCGCCCCCTAAAACTAGGATTACTAATTCCTATAACTAGTGCTTTAGCTTCATTTTTGCCTATTATGCTAAGTTACCTCAAAACATTTCCATGTATTAGTAGAACAAAGTCAACTCTCATTTTTAGCGTTATTTATGCCTGAAACATGATACCTAAATCATTAACCTAACATTGAGTCATGTAGTGACTCATAAACGGTCAGGAGGCACCAGAGGAGTGCCGTGTGGTCAACCTGACCATTATTAGGTGGTTACGTCACAGTTTGAGGTCAAGAAAATATAGAGAATATGCTTGAAATGTAGAGAATAGATGTACTATAACTGTTACAGACAGGAGTCTGAATGCCTTTGTGGATGGAACATTTTGATTGATTAACTTGGGAGTCTTGGGACGAATGTACAATAATTATTAACAACAATAATAATCAATTATTAAGAGGAAGAATCTGAAAGGAAGGCTACCACGAATGGACCGATTTTGACTATACCCCGAAATCTACTAGTTTTTATCGCCACAATGTACGGTTTCCGCAGGATTTTATGTTGTAAAAAAGTCGCGGCAACATCTAGTCGTTGAAAAAGGGCTTTACAAGCAAAGAAAGGAAAGGAAAGGGACTTCCGTGTAGGAAAGTGTTCTCCGTGTGAACTGGGCATTTCAGGTGCATTCGCCAAATTCCTTAATCAGTGTCAGGGGCCATAATGCTTACAATTTAAATGATTTATAATATTACCTGCGAATGTAAAAAATATAAAAGCACCTTAACTTTGTCGACTTTCAATAAACTTTTCTTTTACGATCCAAATGTATTTCATTGGTAACATGGGAAGGATTACGTGACTCATGGAAAAAACACGGGTTACACATGCAATTTTATTGCGAAATTTTGATTTAGAAAAATGTATGTTTATTTTAGACATCGACCTAAAATAAAGTAGATAAATCTCTGTATGTAATGCACGTCGATAACGATGTTTGCGATCCGCATCATAACAAGGTTATTGGTGTCAAGTGGACGCACACCTTCGTGTACTCGATGTAGGATATAGATTAATCTAGTTAAAGCTTATGAAAGTTTCATAAGTTTTTAAAACCCTGTTATAAGTAATTTACAGTGTAGGTATATGTATGTGTAAATTGAGCAATTTTTGCGACTTTCAAGGCAGTTTTAAATAGGAATTTTTAAGCGTGTTTTTACAAAAAAAAACCAGTTCGACTGAACTATAAACATATAAACAAAAGAAACTCCCAATTTAAAGTTTACTCGCAATTAAGATTTTATTGGCCTGGGTCCAGGCCTGATGACCCTAATTTTTTTACTAACCCGGTCCAAATACTTTTTTGCTATCCCTTAAAAACTTGTAATAAACACTATTAGTATATAGTAGTACAGAATTTAATTATTGGCTTCCCTTTTTTAGAGAAGAAATACACAACGGCCTATGCCGAATAGCAGCAGAATAATGCAAATTTTCTTTGTCTGTTACTTCTACAAGGTTCAAAAAGCAGCAACATTGTAACAAGCCGTGTAATTCATCTAGAAATTTTATATCAACGAGAAATTGGAATTTTAAGTTATCGAGGCGTAAATACAAACTTTACGCGATAAATATGTTTTTATTTGATAAGGAATCGCATTTGCTGGCAGCACTTTATGGGAAATTGGGTCAGATGTGGCGTCCACTAGACTAGCCTGGACGGAGAAAGGTATTCTATGGACGTGGACGCACTAAAAGGAAATAATAATTCCAGCCTCGGTCAATAAACATTGAAGACGTCAAAGGTGTGATACATATAAGATATTGTGATATTAATTAACGGGCATAAGAATATAATTTTTTAAGTTGGTAAAAGTTCTTTGCGATTTTTTTATAAGTACTTACTACATTATTATGTTTATAATAATAATATATTATATGTATTGTTATGTTGCGGATTTACAGTTATTCAATAAATCGAACATTCTTGCATTAAAAATCTAGATCCTAGCAGGTTATAGACCCCAAAAATATAGCACTGGCGATAACCAATCTGAATATGATATTTTAGAAAAAATATAACTACCGCGTGTCTAGATGCAAAAAACTAGGGTTGTCAAAGTACTAAAAACAAATGATGTAAGTATAGATGTATTGAATTACTAGCTGTTGCCCGCGACTTTGTCCGCGTGGACTTCAGTTTATAGTTGTTCCCGTGCATCGATCGAATAGTTTACGCGCAAATCATAAAGGTACATTTTGTGGGAACCGTACATTTTTCCGCAACAAAATATATCCCTTGTCCTTCCCGAGACTCAAAGTATCTCCATACATATAGTCATACTATTCTTCGCTCCTATAAGTCTTAGCGTGATAAAATATAGCCTATAGCCTTCCTCGATAAATGGACTATCTAACACTGAAAGAATTTTTCAAATCGGACCAGTAGTTCCTGAGATTAGCGCGTTCAAACAAACAAACAAACAAACAAACAAACTAACAAACTCTTCCGCTTTATAATATTAGTATAGATTAGTATAGATAAAATCAAAGTTGAAGCTTCAGTATGTGCCCATATTCGTGGATGCAATAATATATTAACGTCAATATATTTATTTCACGTTATTATTATGTTTTCTTTCTAACAATAAGGAAAACTCCATAGCTGTTGTTTTCTGCTGAAATAAAAATAAAACACAAATTACGTGAAGAAATGTCATCGATTCCACGCGCGTACATCACATATTTTCTTCTTTTATTCTAATTTGTAATATCTTTAATCTTATATTCTATTTTCAAATATGAAATAATATAGTTAAATTATTGCAATCTCCAGCTTTTATTACTGAGCATATAATTAATAAGCAATTTAATTCACTTTGTAACTAATTGGCCACAATAAATATGCAAATTTTAGTGCAACGAACTCGATCTAGACTCTAGACTATAAGCTAAATCTAAGCTTTTTTGGTACGCGTAACGCGCGTGCCAACAAAGTTGATTTTTTTATTTATTATTTAGCCCGGTATTGCTAGAGACTAGAGTTAGAGTCAATTTATTTTCTCACTTTTTGCCATCAGATTCTGGTACACCTATTATAGATGACGCCCGCAACTCCGTTGCGCCCAAAGTCGCTTATCGCGGCGGTACTATACATTTTTCCCTGACAAAAAGTATCCTATGTCCTTTCTCGGGTCACAAAGTATCCCCATACCAAATTTTATCAAAATCGATTCGGCGATTTAGGCGTAAAGATGTAACAGACAGACAGACAGACGGACAGACAGACAGACATACACACTTTCGCATTTATAATATTAGTAGGTATGGAATTAGTATGGATTAAAATACATATAATACATAATATTGTGTTTTAAATTTTAAATATACGAGCCATTCGATTAAACCATTTAATTTTAAAACTTTAAAGAAAAGTGATGGGCGCTTCCAAAAATCTGATATCGATAAAATGAATTTCCAATTATTTAGTATATTTTTTTATCTGATTTATAGCAACATTAATTTATTAAAAAATATATATTAAGTAAAAAATACTGTTGAGTGCTGACAGTAGTGGTGTAGTATCGATAAAAAATTACAAAGTTAATTTACAATTTCGCATTTTTGTTACTTCTTCTAAGTATACCTTCGTACTGAAATTGAATTAGCTTTGATTCTAAGAAATAAGTATAATATTGTAAATCGTGAAATGTTAATCACAACCGCAAGTAACTAATGTAACTAGACCTTATTTAACAAATTACAGAAAAAATGAACTAATAAATAAAGTTAGGAGTCAGGTAGCCTATGACATTATATAATAATTGTAGATAAGTGTGGTAAAAAGTGATATTAAATAGTGTAACAAAAAACATCGTGGACAATGACGTAACAGAGCGTTGACCTGGGGGCTGGGGCTGAGATTTGTTCATGACATGAATTACTCATCGGTCATCGCCAATCGAATGTACTATCGAATAGAAAAATAATCATGTAGATGTCAGGTATACAGATGTACATACAAACTTGTGGTTTTGCCCTATTTCTTTATTCTGATTTCTTTTTAATTTTATACTTACCTATATAATTTTTGGTATCTTACTTAACTCTGAAGGATTCGAAATTTTCCGGACCTTGATGTACAATGTAGATATATTTTATGTAAAAATTATAAATTGTTTTATTGCTCATAAAAACGTTTGCATAATATTAAAACACTAGTTTTTTTGTCACCAAGTTTATATTTTGCTAACCTATCTTTTTATTTTATTTTTATTTATGCGATTACTCTGAGGTACTTTTATAGTTCATAATATTCGTTATAAGGATATTTTTATTTCTTACGCCAACTGCCGAGATCAATGAACTTAAAATTTAGAGATGTACTTCGAAAATAAACCATCATTATCTGTCAGTGTAAATTTATGAAGGGTTTTCTGAATGTTACAATATTTATTACGTGTCTGGTAAAGACGTAGGTAAGTACTTTTATCGATATTTTAATTTATAGGCCTTTAGGATTTTAGAGCACGACAGGTGCATCACGTCTAAAAAAAACTTTACGTCCAACATTTACGATCTGCATACTGCATGATAATAATATTGTATAACAAAAACTTCTCAAACAAAAGAAATATTTGACTACTTTGACGAATGCGTTTTAATAAATTTTTATCTTAATTATCAAATTTTTAATTTTTTAAAATCTAGTTTTCCTATCACAATTCCATACTTATTAATTGTTATGTAATATTTATATTTTATTATAAGTGTGCAGTGTAAATAATAAAATTAATTTTTAACCTGTCATCTGCAGTTGCCTCCTTGACGCCGGTGTTCGCGGTGTCCGCGGGGTTCGGGACGCTTTTGGTGTTTTTGGAGTTCGAGGCGTTCGAGTAGGAGTCCGTGGCGAGCTACCAGCACTTCTCCTCGACGGCGACCCTAACATTCGCAAGTCTGTATTCTCAACACAAGCCAAAGCCTCCGTTCCAGTCCTCGGACTATTCTCCTTATCTTCGTCACAAAACTTCACCGGTGAGTCCAGTATCGAGGGTCTATATGAGCACTCCGTCTCCACGTCGAAGTTGAATCGCCTGATGAAGCGCTTCCTATCCCTGGCGTACTGCTCCGCGACCAAACGTTTAGTTTCATCTCTGTCCGGTGCGCCGAATAAACATTTACAGCTTCCTCGTCTCCTTCTCTGAGTGTTGAGGTTTCTCAACGCCATGCTAGAGGTGATGTCGAATCTTCTCTGCTTCGGTGTACGTCCGCCGGCGGCCATGGTCACGAGTCAGGTGAGCTTCGACTGGTTCAAAGAAACATCTGACTAATAATCTCCCGAGAGAAAACAGCTGTCAGGTAGCGGGAAAGGGACGGAATGTGCAGCGAGGGCGGCAAACGCGGAACACCTGGCCGGCGAAAACGCGCCAATAATTCTAACCTATAAGGTTCGGTTGTAAGCGAGCGCACGCGCTTATCGACTACGTTCGACTGACGCTTGTTTCGTTTCCCGCGCAACGCGCATCGCCTCATACGCCGATTTTGGCAGTCACTTGGCGCGCAAACCCTTGAAACAACAATAGTCCCAAGGTCGTTTTTTGTTCGTCTCGGGATACAGGTGTACCTACTTACAAAGGGTTGACAATTGTTTACTTTTAAAAATATTAAAGTGGTATAATAATTATTATGTTTATGACATACTAAAACATTTTATGACAATACATATTTTATTAAATGATAGTTTTGGTGAGTAAGCTTCAGAATGTTCTTTTTCTGGCTGAAGAAATAAATTGAAAATTTACATTACGATTTACGAACGAGTGATCTGAGTAACTCGGTTAAAATAATTCATTTCACTATCGTAGCTTTGCCTACCGATTATACCTACTGTAATAATAATATTAAACCTAAAAATAGAACTCATGTCAGCAACTTAAAAAACATCGATTAAAATTATCGACTATTCGCATTCCTAAACATACCTTCAAAATGCCAATGTTAAAAGCTATTCCCATTTCCCTACTATTCGCTAGCTTTTGTTTATAAAATATATTACACTTAATTTATAAAACAGCTATTTAGTTTAGTAGGTATTTGAAACGACCGGTTTTAACTTTAAATTTTAAAAAATTCACGTAGTACGTATGGTCCATTGTGTTTTAAACGATGTCTTTACGGGGTAATGTTGTATAATAATTATTATTATTGGTGTCGTAAAATGTAGGTCTGTAATTAGCGCCCGACTTTAACACATGAATGTGTAATAAAAATTGTAATGTGCAACAAATTATTATTACTTATTTAAATAAAAATCTAATTTGGTAAAACACCGTTCTGTATAATTTTCGGTCATTGGTTGTTAGTTAGGTCGTATAGTGCAGTCGCCAGAGGTTTTAACCTCCGAAAATTGTAATAGTGAATGGATTTTTGTTTTTGAGGTGTCATTTTCTTTTTTACACTACAACCTGCAAAGTTTACCAAAATTTTTTTTGTGCTTTTAATTTTTTAGTTACTTAATTAAAAATTAATATTTCACCATATAAAACCGGTCCAGAAAAATTTTTTTTTCTTGTTCCGAAAATTATAACTACTTAATAATTTTTAGTTAAAAGTTAATATACTTACATTTATAACGTGTATTACACAGTACACTACTAACAAGATGATGAGATGATCTCAGTTACGTTTATAGGAATTTGAACGAAAACTTCCTTTATACTTCTCCGGTCCGAATACATTTTTTATTTGATCGACTATTATTCAAGACATGAAGTCTTATTAGCCATGATAGTTTTCCTTTTAAATTCAGCATATTTCCTACTCCCGTGAATTTTTTCACATTTCCAGAAGCAACTGTTTAGCTGGTAGAAAGGGGGACACTGGACTAACGATTTTTTCCACTTCAAAACAATATTTCACAAATGGATCCTTTCGGAAAATGATCTATGAATACTCCTAATATTTTTAAAAAATATATCCAATAACACCGCATACGGTGGGGTGGACGCGAAAAAAAAATTTCATCCCCGCTTGTTGTGTCCTTCAACCTTAAAAAATTTTTTGAAGATCTTAGAAATATTATGAGATAACAGAAAACAGAGATAAATTTTTAGAGGGAACTTACAGATTTCCTGCTACTTTGGCTTTTTTACCGCATGAGACAAAAATAGCTATGAAAAATAGAACAATAATTTAGACGTATTCGGGTATTTTCTGAACAGAGAAAAGTCAAAACTCATAAAAACTACTTCGGCTTCGGGCTTCGCCCGCGTAAGTTAGGTATTAATTCACAGACAAATTAGTCCACAAACATGGCCTATGATCCTTTACGTGGTCTACTTCTTATCTGTGCCAAATAACGGAAAAATTGCTCCAGTAGTTCGTGAGATAAGCCCTTTCAAATAATATTCCCCGTTTTTTCCACATTTTCCTCTATTTTTTAGCTTCTATTAGTCGTAGCGCGATAAAGTTTAGGCTATAGCCTTTCTCGATAAATGAACTATCTAACACTGAAAGAATTGTTCAAATCTGATCAGTAGTTCCTGAGATTAGCGCGTTCAAATAAGCCCTTTCAAATAATTTTGCCCGTTTTTTCAACATTTTTCTCTATTTCTTCGCTCTTATTAGTCTTAGCGTGATAAAATATAGCCTATAGGCTTCCTCGATAAATGAGCTATCTTACACTGAAAGATTTTTTCAAATTGTAGTTCCTGAGATTAGCGCGTTCAAATAAGCCGTTTCAAACAATTTTCTCCCGTTTTTTCCACATTTTCCACTATTTCTTCGCTTCTATTTGTCGTAGCGTAATATAATATAGCCTATAGCCTTTCTCGATAAAAGAACTATCTAACACTGAAAGAATTTGTCAAATCAAACCAGTAGTTCCTGAGATTAGCGCGTTCAAATAAGCCCTTTCAAATATATTTCCGTTCCTTTTTTTCCACATTTTCCTCTATTTATTCGCTTCTATTAGTCTTAGCGTAATAAAATTTAGCCTATAGCCTTCCTCGATAAATGGGCTATCTAACACTGAAAGAATTTGTTAAATCTGATCAGTGGTTCCTGAGATTAGCGCGTTCAAACAAGCAAACAAACAAACTCTTCCCAATTATAATATTAGTAATAATATTAGCATAGGTAAATAATGTAAATATATTTTAAACAAACATTTTGCAAAACTTTTTGTTTTTTAATTCAATGGCATTAGTACCTACCTAATAAATAATATTAATTATTATTGTAAAGGTTACAACGAGAATCTAGCTTCTGAACTCAAAACTTGGAATTTATTTAGAACGTGTTTAGAACTCAGTTCAAATTGTTTAGGCAAAGATAACGTAACGCGGTAGCACACAAGATGTACTGGCGAGTGATAAAATGGCTTACCACTTACGGTAGTCTATGTTAATAATAAATTGATGACTAATAATATTATGATTTATGAGTATATTTATCCATACTAATCTATATCTATATATCTATATATATTATATAAAACTCAAAGGTGACTGACTGACATGGTGATTTATCAACGCACAGCCCAAACCACTGGACGGATCCGGCTGAAATATTGCATGCAGGCAGATGTTATGACGTAGGCATCCGCTAAGAAAGGATTTTGATAAATTCTAACTCCAAGGGTTTAAAAAGTTAAAGTTTGTATATAATAATACTTCTTAACGCGAGCGAAGCCGCGGGCAAAAGCTCGTAATATTATAAATGAAGTATACAGTGTGTCTGCCTGTCTGTTACGTATTCACGCCAGGCAGCTGAACTGATTTTGCTTTTGCTTGCTTGCTTTGCTTGCTTTGAATACACATACAGTGATATATTGAGTCCCGGCTAAGAAGTGTTATTATTCGAATATTTCTTTAAAAATATTCGAATCTATGCTAATAATATTATAAAGCGGAAGAGTTTGTTAGTTTGTTAGTTTGTTTCTTTGTTTGTTTGTTTGTTTGAACGCGTTAATCTCAGGAACTACTGGTCCGATTTGAAAAATTCTTTCAGTGTTAGATAGCCCATTTATTGAGGAAGGCTATAGGTTATATTTTATCACGCTAAAACTAATAGGAGCGAAGAAATGGAGGAAAATGGGGGAAAACTGGGGAAAATATTTGAAAGGACTTATTTGAACGCGCTAATCTCAAGAACTACTGGTCCGATTTGAAAAATTCTTTCAGTGTTAGCCCATTTATCGAGGAAGGCTATAGGATATATTTTATCACGCTAAGACTAATAGGAGCGAAGAGATAGAGGAAAATGTGGAATAAACGGGGGAAGTTATTTGAAAGGGCTCATCTTATGAACTACTAGAGCAATTTTTCTGTTATATTTTGGGTCAGATAGGCAGTACACGTGAAAGATCATCGGCTATTTTTTGTGGACTAATTTTTCTGTGTATATGAACGTCTATAAATAATTAAAATGAATCCATAATATATTTCCCTTGGTTACGACATCACGCGTAAACAGCTGGACCGATTTTTCTGGGTATAGATATATATGTACTTTGAGTCCCGGAAAAGGACATAGGATACTTTTTGTCCCAATAAATGTACGGTTCCCGCACTATAAACTTTTATGATTTTCGCCTAAGCCAAGGCTGCTCAACCTTTTTTTCAGTGGGGCCAAACGGTGGATTACGAGTTACGACATTTGTAACGGGCCATTAACTTGGGCTTAATTAAATATAATACCAATCAAACTTCAATGGGTAATGATCCATATTATAAATGCGAAAGTGTGTCTGTCTGTTTGTCTGTCTGTCTGGTACCTCTTCACGCTCAAACCGCTGAACCGATTTCGCTGAAATTTGGCATGGAGATACTTTGAGTCCCGGGAAAGGACATAGGATATTTTTTATCCCGAAAAATGTACGGTTCCCGCGCGATAAACGGATTTTGGTGCAACGAAGTTGCGGGCGTCATGTAGTATAAGCATAAATTTATTTTTTGACTAGATGACGCCCGCAACTTCGTTGCGCCAAAATTCTTTTATCGCGCGGGAATCGTACATTTTTTCGGGATAATAACTATCCTATGTCCTTTCTCGGGACTCAAAGTATATCCATGCCAAATTTCAGAAAAAACGGTTCAGGCGTTCGAGCGTGAAGAGGTAACAGACAGACAGACAGACAGACAGACACTCTTTCGCATTTATAATATTATAGTATACTACCTGTTGCTCGCGACTTCGTCCGCGTTAACATAGTATACCTATATAGACTTACATTTAAACTTTCAACCCCTACTTCTCCCCTTGGGGGTAGAAGTTTCAAAAACCCTTAAACACGTATCCAATCATTTTTAATCAGTAGCCCAAACATAAAATTTCACGTTTCTAACTCAAGAAATAACGGACTTCCATCGAAACTTTTAACCCCAATTTCACCCCCTTGGGGGTAGAATTTCCAAAAACGCTTAAATACGTATCCATTAATTTTTAATCAGTAACCCAAAATAAAATTTCATGTTCCTAATTTAAGAAATGACGGACTTTCATTCAGACTTTCAACCCCTGTTTCACCCCCTTCGGGGTAAAATTTTCAAAATTCCTTCCTTAGTGGGTGTCTACTTAATAAACACAACCCTACTTACTAAATTTCGTGGCTGTAACTTTAACAGTTTTTGCTCAGCGATGATGAATCAGTCAGTCAGTCAGGACATGTAATTTTATAAGACTTATCCTATATATAATATATCCATACTATCTATACTTAGTATAGATAGTATGGATATTAATGAGATTTTTGCAGTTGTCTGTCTTTTAACAATTTATTTATGTTGGGTGATAAATCTGATGTTGACAGTAGCAACAAGTCAGAAATGTGTAGCTCAGTTAATGATTTGCGGTATTTATTTTTAAGATAATTAAGGTCTGAAAACACTTTTTCACAGACATAATAATATTATCCAAAACTACATAAAAACTGTAACGCTAGTGCACGAAAGTTTTCTTTTGGTACCAATTTCCATAAATCTGCAAAATCTTCTGAAGAATTTTGAGGTTTCGACGACACTTTTTCGACAAAAAGGGTTTTCAATGATTGATGATTTTGCACCTTAGCGAGTTCTAACTGAATATTGGCAACTATGTCAGTCAAACTGATTAAGAAAGGATTTATGAAAATTTGTATATTTTATCCTTCGCGGTAGCCAATTAGGCGGGATTTCTCAGTTTGGCGGGATATTCAAAACTTACTTGTGCGGGACATTTAAAATTCTTTCGCGGGCCATAATGTGGCCCGCGGGCCTGGGGTTGAGCAGCCTTGGCCTTAACTATTAAATATATTTTGATGAGATGAAATTCAGTATAGAAATAGTTCCCACAAAATGTACCTTTGTACGGGGACAACTATAAACTGAAGTCCACGCGGACGAAGTCGCGGGCAACAGCTAGTAATAAGATATTTTTTATCGGGGAAATATTATGTACCGTTTTATTGGGGATAAACGAATTTTGACGCAATAGAGTTGCGGCTGCGGGCATCATCAGCTAGAAATGTGATAAATCGGTCGGAAAGTCGGACTCGCGCACGAAGGGTTCCGTACCGTTATTGAACGAAAGTTGGGGAAAAAATGAGTTTTTTTTTGTATGGGGGGCTCCCTTAAATATTTATTTTATTTTTATTTTATTATAAATTATTAAATTACAAATATAATTAAGAATATTGTGAATACTTATTTCAAGTGCCTGGCTGCTACCATTATTGATTATGAGCAAAAAGGCCAAAAAAGTGACGTTTGTTGTATCATGTATGGGACATGTACCCTTAAATATTAACTTTATTTTCTTTTTAGTATTTGTTGTTATAGCGGCAACAGAAATACATAATCTGTGAAAGTTTCAACTCTCTAGCTATTACCGTTCTTGAGTTACAGCCTGGAGACAGACAGACAGACGGACAGACATCGAAGTCTCAGTAATAGGGTCGTTTATACCCTTTGGGTACGGAACCCTAAAAAATACGCACCGAACAACTAGACGAGGTCTGCTTGTCTTTGTCTGGCACAAACAAAGACAATGAATAATTATTAATTATTATTATAAGCTTCGTATTTTTTTAGTAAGATGGTTAAAATAAAACAGTAAAAAATATCCGTTTTTTTACCGACTGTACATGGCAAAGTTCATTAAACGAAAAAATTTTGGTTAACCTTTTAAGATGTTTAAAAGTCTACTTATTTGAAGTGAAGTTTTGTTTTAACAAACAATAAGTTAATGAGTAGCACTCACGAGTTGAGTTTTTTGAAATAGAACATTATAATAGATAGGAATAATATTTATATTTACTTAGGTGCATTGGGGTAATCTCGTAAACTTTTTGGAAGAGTGAGGCTATTGTGTCATTGTTTCAACTTTAGAAGACGAATTGTATATATTTTTACCTATAACTCTAACATTTCAGTTATAATAAACATATTTCCATGTGAATTGTATCTTTTTTAGTTCAAAAGTATTTACGGATTCTGGTATAACTACCCCTTTAAAATATAAACCCTATTTTTACTTTTCATGGGTAATTTCGAAAACTCGAGGGGTAATTTCGAATAACAGCGAAACACGACCTAATGTAAAAATACATTTAAGGCACACATTTATTTTTATTCTATTTTACCCCATACAAAAACATTGTGTATACAAGCCATAGAAGACACCAAACTAAGTTTTAGACTGAAAATTTTTCGAAATTACCCCATCGGGGTATGTCCTCAACATTTGGAGCAAAGAAGTAAATAGATAAGAACAATAAAAAAGCCAACACTAGATAATATTATTGTATTTATTTAAATTTAATACCCAGCAAAACTATAACTAACGAAATAAAATAGGAACACATTTTTTGTTAAAAATAAAAATAATTTTTACCCAGTCTCGTAAATAGCTAAATCAAAATTAAAACTAAATTAAAAAAAAGAAGTAGTTTTCAATTGCAGAGGAAAGGCGCGCCTTAGCTCTGCATTTAAAAACCACATCAGCAATCAGCACCCGAGCAGTTGACACCTGCAAATAATAAAAGTGGCTTCTTCACTTAAACCATTTTTATATAGTCGTACAGGTTCCCTAGAACAATTTTTTTTTATTACAATCAAGCTAATTTTTCGTGAGTATCTTCATTTTGATAAGATGAACAACAATTTCCTCTGCGTAAATTCTTGAAAGTGGTAGCTAACAGAGATAGAACTATTAACCTATCAATATACAAAAATCAGCTGGTTAGGGTTGTATTTTAGGGTTCCGTAGTCAACCAAGTTTTGTTGATTAATGAACTAAAACGACTAAAACGGAACCCTAACGAGCTGATTTTTTTATATATTGATAGGTTAATACATAGTTATAAAATTCAAGAGTAACCTTGTCCTACAAAATATAGAACAATCCATATTTTAGGACCATCAAATAGAAATATTAAAATTTAAATCCTTTCTATCTCTGTTAGCTACCACTTTCGAGAATTTACGCAAAGGAAATTGTTGTTCGTCTTATCAAAATGAAGCTACTCACGAAACATTTGCTGGATAGTAATAAAAAAAATGTTTTTGGGAACCCGGATTATACTTTAAAACTGTTTTTATTTTTATTTTAACAACAATAAAAATTAATTCTACACGTCTATTCAAAAATACGTTTTAAACTTCTCAATGTCGAAAATCGACATGATTTGTATGAGTCGAGTCAAGTTTGGTCTCTGTATTTTCATTCGTTTATGTTTGTTGGTAAAGGCAGGTAAATATTTTATATATCGCGCACCCCCCCAGTAATTTTTTCATAGTCTTTTGTAGGACTATGAAAAAATTACTGGGGAAATTTCGTTAACAAATTTACCCCACTGGGGTTATTTAGAATGTTTGTTAAAAATCATAGTTAGACCAACATTACATATTCTTAAGAAAGCAAAAAACATCAAAGCTTCTTTAAAACAAACAAATTATTACGTAACTTACCTAATTTCTGTGTAAAACAAAACGGGGTAATTTCGATAATCCCAAAAAATTGCACTTGGCGCGAAAAAATGAACTTAGCGCACACGCACTCCCAGCTGACGTCTCGAGGGAAAGGAAGCGGGGGAGGTGATTAAATTGGCGTCTCGGTAAATGTGGCCAGAGCTCAAAATTACTTTCTGTTTGGTAATTATTTGCCATTTTCGAAATATCCCCATTTTTTTTTCTTCCGAAGTTACCCCAATGCACCTTATTTTCCTTCCTGGGAGTTTAACTATTTCCTTCAGTGTAAGTAGGTATATCAAATAAATGCTTGTTATTTGGTAAATAAGAGAATCAAAACATTGGCGCATGTACTGGCAAGTAAGTATAGTAACTTACTGTACTCGGCGAAACATGGCGGTAGCGGTCATTGACTCCCTCCCTGTCAAAAACTTGTCATTTTCTATACAAAGCCGCGATTGATAACATCTGACACTTTATTGTCAATCGCGGTTTAGAGAGTTTCGTCGCGCGCAGTAGATGAAGTAGGTAACTAACATTTTACTTACAACTTAAGAACAATTACCTACTCATTTTCCCCTTATAAACAAACCTCGTAACTTACTCGTTCGTCATCTAGCTATTCTCTATCTCTTTATTTCAAATCATTTTGCCGCTCCTAAAGTCTCCATTAATGCAAGAAAAGTCAGTTTACAAATTGTTAGTTACCCACTTCATCCACCCATATCTTCAAATGGGAAAGTGTGTCTGTCTGTATCTAAAATAATGCGAAGTTTCTGCAACAAGCCAACAACATTATTCAAAAAGCGCTAGTAAATTACAGTACATAAAACATCAAATACCGCGGGCATCAGTCACGTTTTTAGTCCGCGGAAACGAACGCGGAATGAAATCGAACATGCCTGACGTATCACGATTCACGTAGCACTCGCAGCCATTTTGTTCGGCCGACTTTCACGAAGGTCATTGTACGTCAGCAGAGTGTTACTAGCCTAAAGTTGTTTCCCACCATTTTGTCTATACTCTATTTGATAATAATCTGATGTAGTCTGAACTCTGACAGGTGACCAGGATAATAAGAAAACAAGATAAAGCTGCGAAATTATGCGGATAATGATTAAAATAAAAGTTCTAGTTTACCTACATTTTAGGTTTTGTGAATTATCATAAAATAATGTGTTAGAACTTAGATGTAGGCATCAAAATGTTTGTTTTATTAGATATATTAATTATTTCCTCAAATAAAATATAATACTTAATAAGTTCTACCAATAGCGAAAATTACAACACATTACTAAGTAATTATTATTATTGGTACCTAATTATTATTTACCGCGTACTTAAACATTACAGCTGGGTAAAAGTTGGATATGGGTAGATGTTAAATTATTGAAGTAATGTAACTACTAACTAACATACCTATGTATTTTCATTATTTACTGAAAGAAAATAGAAACAAACAAAACAAAATATTATTAGTGTAAAATCAGTTCTTCGAGCTGGCCACACCGACCGGAAATTATTCAGTACCGATCGAGTTGTGAAGGAGAGTGTACGCGTTTATTTTCATGGTTTAAAACGAATAAAGATGATTTCTAGAACTAAAATCCACCTTAAAGATAAATTTAATACGGAACTTTTTATTAAGACCGTCGAAAAATTTCCGGAAATATGGAATACCAATCACCAGGCTTACGTGAATGCGAAGCAGCGGGAAAGAGCTTGGGAAAATATTTGCGCGACTATCGTATCCGACTGGGACGTACATAAGGACAAACACAAAATATGTAAGTACCTTTTACATTGTATTGTAATTGGTCGCGTATTTCTTGTAATCGCTTGGTAACGTTTAATTCGCCTTGGTCACACATTCACTTAAAATTCCGTTACTCAGAACTCGGTTTGTTACGTAAATGAAAGGTTAGGCTAATTTTATCCGGTCGTGGAATTTCCGTCCGAGTTTTTTTTTTCCGTCCGCGGCTTGTCTGATTATGTCGGGCTTAGGCCGCGTTTCCACTGAAGCGGAGCGGAGAGGAGCTTAGCGGTGCCAAATTGACCAATCACCATGCTCGAAATCTTCGCTCCGCTTCGTTGTCGTTCCGCTGGACTAGCACGATTAAATTGGTCAATTCGGGCACCGCTAAGCTCCTCTCCGCTCCGCTCCGCTTCAGTGGAAATAAGGCCTAATGTTGGGTATCGGTGTGATGTGTCATCACTCATGTGTCAGACGATTTTGCGTCAGCGTACACAGACTACACAGTAGGTACACACACTCTGTTCAACGGCACGAACAGCGCTCATACGTGGCTCATGCAGTGCGGTCTACTAGGTAGTCGTAGCTGATGGCGCCACTTGCAAATTCTATCATCTGATTGTTCCGTACGAAATCATAGTTACTTCTTTTTATGGCGTTCATTACGATACTTCTTTTTATGGCGTTCATTAAGATTCATAAGCCAAGTTGCACAAGAACGGTTTTAGATTGAGTCTCATTGTAATTACATTCGTCATGCGTTAAAACAGACTGCAGATTTAGATTTGCACGTAACAACAAAAAAACATTTATTACAATTAACATAATATTTCAATTATTACAGTGTATGAACTGAAGAAAAAATGGACCCACATTAGGGATTACTGTCGCAAAAGGGCCAAAAATTCGACTGATAACGCCGATCAATACAGAAAAAGATACATTTACGACCACCTCCTTAATTTTCTGAAACCCATCATCACACCGGGTCAAGACGACGAGAGCACGGTGCAGGAGGTCTACGTCACCGAAGGAGACTCGGCCGATCAGTTCCGGGAGAGGTGCCCATCACCAGACCCATCACCAGACCCATCACTAAATGAAACCCCAAAGAGGATTAAGACTGAGCACAGTTACAGTGATATCAATTTCGTTTTAACGGATTTTGGTCACAATTCCACCAATGCGTCTCCAGAACCAGACGTCAGCGTCAGAGATGTGAGTGTCAGCTTCGACAATCCTCTCGAGCCTCGAGCTGAAGCCAAGGATGAGTCAGACGACGACTCCAAGTTCCTGCTGAGCTTCCGAGGGTACATGCGGAAGATGACCGACGAACAGAAGGTCGAGTTTCAGATTGGTATGCTGAAGTTAGTGAAGAAAACGTTGTGGGAAGGATCTTAGCGAATTATAGTGTAATGAATAATGATTTTATTTCTTTAGTATCTAATTCTAAGGCTATCCATAGATGGACCGCATCTCGCAGTCGAGACCAACTCGTAGATACGGTTGACTCATGGCGATCTGCATTTTCGATACAAAATTCATATCCCCAGTATACGGATTACGGACCGCTCGAGCAGTTCTTGAGCGCTCGGAGCAGTCGCTCTGCGGTCGAGGGTCGCCGTGGTCCGTGCGGTCGAAAAGCCGTGTAGGTACTTTGTTTCTATATGTATATAGTGGAGTTCCCAGAGCGTAAAAATCGTGCAAACCTCCGATTTTTGTAATAGTGAATGAAAATTGAAAAGAAAAAAAGAAATGTGTAGGTGATATCATAAATAATAAAGTTTATCTATTGAAAAGTTGTGCTTTTGATTTTTAAATTATTCTCTTCCACTTCAAGTAAACACATAAACTGTAAAATTTTGAAGAAAATTTGCATATTTCTTTCACTTCTTTTAAATATATAGCAAAATAATAAAATATATTATTATTTTTTTGATTGGTATCGTTGCTTATGTTCCAAAGAAAGAAAATAAGTTGAAAAAATATATAATTTCGATTTAAAATTAATATTTTTGTATGTAGATGAGCATACCTCCAAATGTGCTTGTTGTGTGCCTCGTCGGGTAAATGGCGTTCGTATTTTTCTTTGGTTTTAAATAGGAAGTTTAAAATTATTTTTTAGGCTTAACAAAGCCTTATATTTCTTAATGTGTATAACTTTTTAGCTCTTACTTTATTAAATTTTCTGAAAATGTAGCACAAACTTTTCACGGATATTTCGAAGAAAATCTGTATTTTATTTCTTTTGGTTAGGTTTTTACAGAATAAAATTGATTTTTTATTCTTTTTTTTTTTCATTAATTATATTTGCTAAAAGATACTTAAAGAAAAAAAATGCAAATTCTGTTAAGAACTGATACTTATTTTTTGTATTCAGGTAAGCATATTCCAAACATAGGTCGCAGCATGCGTCTTTAGTATGTACGTGAGATTTGTAGCACCCAATTTTTTTTCTGGCTTTAAGTAGGAAGTTTAAATATATTTCAAAGACTAGAAAAAGTCTTTCATTTGTCGATGCATTTAATGTTTTAGCTCACACTTAAATTAATTCTCAACAAATGTAGAAAAATATTTTCGGTCTATTTTACACATTTTTGGAAATATTTAAACGTTTTTAAGTAGGTACTTAAAAGTTATAATTTCTCAAAAAGTTTAACACACTTTTCGTTACAACCCTTAAATCCACCCAAACCCTTTTATCTTGGTTACGACGAGTGTTAATCTCTAAAAACTTTGCAAAGACCTTATAGTTGTATTTAGCTTAGCAAAGCAAACTTTCTTATTTAAAAATTGTGTATTTGGTTAATTTTCAACGTAAACAATCGGATAAGAGTCATTAAATAACAGAAACAAGAAATTTTTTTTTTCTAGACCGGTTTTATATGGTGAAATGTTAATTTTTAATTAAGTAACAAAAAAATTAAAAGCACAAAAAATTTTTGGTAAACTTTGCAAGTTATAGTGTAAAAAAGAAAATGACACCTCAAAAACAAAAATCCATTCACTATTACAATTTTCGGAGGTTAAAATCTCTGGAGTCTGGCGACTGCACTAATAGTCGACTGCACGATGCGGTCGTGTTGCAGTAATGTACGACCAACGAGACCGCTCTAGAGTCCAACTCTAGAGCAGTCGGTTCCGAGTCCCGACTGCAACTTGCGGTCCGTCTATGGCCTGTCTAAGGTCGACATTACGTGTGTAATGGACAATATTTTCTTTAATTGACTATTTTACTAAAAATAGTGGAAAGCTTTGACTACTGTATAAAAAATGTAACTGGAAATGCTTTTAAGTTTTAATAAATATTTACTTTTTTGTTTTTTTTAATAATTACCACATATTTATACTTTTTTGCCGTGAGTGATATACGACTATTCTACTTTATAGCGGTTCCATCAGGCAATACATCTGCTCGTTCGGTACGTGTCGCTTGTGATTAGCTGGTGATTACGTGAGGACGCCTCCCGGGCAGCCCGGCTGCGCAGTAATTCGCCATAGCGCACGCACGTCCACGCTCCAGCATACAGCGAACTATTACAATAGATGCTGCAAAAATATTTCTCTTCATTGAATGAGGAACATTTCAATTTAGTTTGCTCCAAGCGAGGAAGTGCAGCTATGCTCAAAGTGTGTTCCGCAGAGCCCCCGAGCCTTTGGAGCAGTGGTCCCCAACTTTTTTTTCATGCGGGCCACAAACATGTTTTGGTCTTGGTGTCGCAAGCTACAACAAAAATTTTTAGAGTAAAAAAACAACATTCTTCAAAATTAACCATTTTAAAGTGGAAAAAATATAACGACTATCACGTAGACTTTACGTTATTTTGCCGGTGGGTGTGAATTTCAAAATAGTGTAACATCACGGCGGTCACAAATAAAATCCCGGCGGGCCACATGCGGCCCGCGGGCCGAGGGTTGGGGATAGCGGCTTTGGAGGGTCTCCGCGAGAATACCAGCTGTAGTCAACCAAGTTTTGCTGATTACAGAACCCTATAACGGAACCCTAACGAGCAGATTTTTTGTATATTGATAGATTAATAGTCATAATATGGTGTAAGAGTAACATTGTCCTACAAATAAAACAGTCCATATTTTAGGACCATCAATTTAAAGTATGAAATCCTTTCTATCTCTGTTAGCTACCACTTTCGAGATTTTTCGCAAATAAAAATGTTCGTCTTATCAAAATGAAGCTACTCACAAAAAATTTGCTTGATAGTAATAATTAAAAAAAAATGCCCTAGGAGCCCTCCGGTACTGTATACCTACATAACAGTGTTGTAGAGTGTAGATCACTAAAATCTGTGTAAATCAAACGATGCTTAGAATTTACACTGATGTGGTGTCTGCAAACATTCACTATAGGTAGGCACATACACTGCAAATTATATTATTTCGTCGAAAAAATAATTATACATATAGCAATAGATTGAAAATACTACTTATTAGGTATAATGCAGTGGTACACTACCTTCTAATAATAATATCTATGGACGCTTCACACCACGTCAGTCTGGCCCCGTGCTAAGTACCTGAAGGACTTGTGTTACAGACCGTACCAGACAACGGAAATATGTATATTCAATACTTTTATACCATACATACATTTAAGATTTTTATTGTATGATACACATAATAGCATTTAATACACATCCAGACCCGGGAACATTGAAAACTTTTTGTTCAGTCGCGGGTGGAATTCGAACCCGCGACCCATAGATAATACAGTATATATACTGAGACCGCGACCCCCGGCTTGAGCTGCCACACACTCTACCAATTGAGCCACAGAGGTCATCAAAATTATATCTATAATTATTTTGAAGACCTCTGTGGCCTTCCTTACCTTCTTTTTATACAGCCCAAACCCCACAAACACGTTTTGGTATTGGTGTCGTGGGCCGCAACCAACATTTTTTAAGGTTAAAAACATAACATTCTTCAATATTAGCGAAAATTTTTCACCCATTTGCGACGGCTTTCCTCTATTTTAGCGTGAATTTCAAACGGACAACTGAAAAAGTCTGCGGCAGCCACATGCGGCCTGCGGGCCGCAGCTTGAGTATAGTAGGTCTAGAATCTGCCACTGCAATCCAAATTTAAAATTCTTTGATTGCAGCTCTATCGACGTCATTTCATTTAATTTTATCTTTATTAATTTATCTATAAATTTATCTTACATCGATGGTACATCATAGATGTCGTGCAGGCTTCGCATTGCTTCTCGAGACGAAATCCGACAGACTTCTGTAACTACGGAGAAAATTATGTCCGTTCACGCCAACTTTGTGCTGGGGCGTTTTAGAATAATATTTTATTATAATGAAGATAATACAGCGTTCCAGGGAATTCAGCATCCATCTGCAATAATTTATTTAAATTTTTGAATAAATAATCAACATTTTTAAGCACAAAATCTTAGCCCGGCTAACAGCCTTTTTTTAATTTTTAAGTAATTTGAAAGTCAGGTAGAAGATCCTTTCCTTAAAAATTTACAATCGTAATCACGTGCACCTTCTTAATAATTATTTTTTACACAGACAAAAAATAACGAAATCTAGTCATTTTGGTCTCCGAAATTGGCGACAGACGACACATCCATTAAATTCGGCAAAATATAGGCGCCAAGTGCTGGTCAAGTCCCAAAGCTGTACAATTTACAAATCTATTTATAATTTCATACAATTTGGCACAGCCGCACGGACCATATTATACTTAATTGGTCCCTTAATCGCATGGTTTATGAAAAAAAATGCAAATGGCGCCAAAAACAAGCCAAAAATACAATTTTTACACAGCCTATTTTTCAGATTGTGATTTGTGATGTTTCTGCACCACAAAATCGGTCTTAAATTATACTTATCAAGTCATCACATCTGTAGCTAAAATATGAGAGGTATCCAATCATTAATTATAGATCTTATAGCTAATTAATAAATTTTGAAATCAGTTTTCATCAAAAACCGGCACAGCAGCTGACAAAACACACGTCATTTAACATTCGAATTTCAAAATAACAGGTGAATTAATTTTAGTGCCATATCGGAAATCATTACCAGCAACATTAATAATCGAAAAATGCAAGCCAATATTTTGTGGGCTAAATCGTGAAATTGGTCAAACCCAATCAGGGGGATATTTACTGTGAATTGACCTTTATATTAACTTTCATAAGAGCTTTATTATAACCACTGTAATGACAAATAATTAGGTATCTAACGACAGGCTGCCGGCAACAAATCATAATTCAATTGTTTGTGGCATATGGCAACATGGCATTGGCACGCGACGGGGCAAGTAATTGCCATCCCAATTGTTGTAACAAAATTGTCCACGTGCATATTAATTAGGTATGTATTGAATGATGAAAGGAAATTGTCACTACATCCTGGTGGAAATGAGAAAGGGATGTAGGCACGATGTAGGTAATTTACTTGCTTGCATGAAACAACACAGGCGACAAAAATGTAGAGCAAATTCTCCACTTTAATTTTTCAGGTTCAACAGTTACATGTTCCAAAAGATTTAATAATATGATATTTTAAATATCCATAATAATTATTGTTATCGTCCTTTTAACGACATCCATAAACACGGGGTCACGCTCTATGCCTTGCTCTATAATTAGGTTTTTTTTTTCTATGATATGTATAGAAAAAATAATTCAGCATGTAACTACAATAATTTAATCATTTTTAATTTTAGAGCATAAACATTTGATTACCTATTGGATCTTTTATTTAAAACGCAGTTTAAAGTTTTAATTTTAAAAAGTAAATACATACGCCCAAATTGTTACTAGAAGCCATGAAGGTTACGCAACAACTTACCTTGAACCCAGAACTCTACATTCAAATCCATGCAACAAACTCAACCTCATTTCTTCTTCTAACAACGTTACCCACATTTATCTTCCAGAAGACAGGCGTTGAAAATTATTAGCAACATTTGGAGCGTTTAGAGTGGCGTGTAAAGCGACCACTATACTCATTCATCTCGAGACGGAAACGGTCTCAAAGAGCACTCACACCGCTCCGACTTCCGGTACAGTCGCGTGCACTGCTGAGACGCAAAGAATTGCAATGATGCAGAGTTTCGGAATCACAAGCGTCTAAAAGCTCAAAAAATACAACAAAATTGACAAAGGTTTGGACAAAGGTAGAGTCATAAACGCAGGTGGTGGTGGAGAAAAAATAATCTTAAACTCTTCTACTTTTTACTATTCCATACTAATAAAACTAGGCCTTTACATCCGTTGTGGATGATTTATACAGTATTTTCAGAGTGAAGTAACCATTCCTCAAATACTGTTGTGTCTGGGACAAGATTTTTTAAATGTCCGTATGGTTGCCCAAGCACATACGGCATTCTCGCAACAGTCGGCCTAGTCCGGAGAAAAGAACTAGTCAATACGTCTGGAGACTGGGATCAATTATGTGCGGGTTTCCTCGTGATGTTTTCCTTCACCGTATGAGTGTCCGAATTATGTACTTGAGATCAGAAAATGTCTCAATCGTACACGCCTCCACCCGGGTCTAACCTGCACCCTCTACGAGTGCGAACCAAAGGTCTACCCATTAAGCCACGGACGCTCTTCCATACTAATAATATCATAAATGCTAATGTTTGTCTGTCTGTTACCTCTTTACGTCCAAACCGCTGAATCGATTCTGCTGAAAGGTAAGGAGATAGTTCCAGTCTTGGAAAAGGACATAGGATACTTTTTATCCCTGGAAAAATGTACTGTCCCCGCGTGATAAACAATTTTTGGCGCAACGGATTTGACTCTTAAATAATAATTTACTTTATTAAGGGCCTGTTTCACCATTTTCTGATAAAGTGCCGAATATTAGGCTATTCACGACTTTTTTGACAGATTCTCCATACTTGATCTGTCAAGTTAATTGTTGGATAGCCATTCGTCACTTATCAGGACTGTCCCTGCGTGATAAACAATTTTTATCGCAACGGAGTTGCATACTCTGTACAATTTTCACAAGCCCTTGTCCACAGGATAGTACTCTGGTGTAAGGTGTACCTGTGGGAGTTGTGGGACACGGAAGTGGTATTGTCTCACGCCCCGCCCGCCATTTTTTTTCATTCTACCCGTGTATTGTACGTATTGCACATTATAATTATTATTTATATTGCAAATTCTGTACTTGTACTGCGAAACTAGGTGAATCTTTTTGTTTCCGTATAAAAGAAGTTGTTCGTTCATTTGCTTATTGTGAATGAAATGAAAAAGTAGTGTCTTCTCAGAAATGACGACGATGATGGAAAGTAAACTTTTAATTAAGACAAGTTATTGTTAATGTTTGTTCATTCATTTATCCTGCTATTGTTAGTGGGATGACGATTGCAACTAAGACAATATTATGGTATTGGTCTTTCGTGTATATCGCCCACATTTTTAATTGCCCTTTGTACCGAGAGTCGACTACTTATATATTATCTGCAAAATAATTCCGGAATAAAAACTTTTTTTGGAACTTGAGAAGGAATAGGGATGATGACAGGGTCAAAGATTAGTGAATTTTGTTAATAAAATAAAGAATTCACGGTAAAAAATAAGTGTTCCCAAAATTTCAGCTTGATAGCATTTTGTATTTTTTTTTGTTATATGCGCCTTCAAAGTTGAATAATCAAGTCGATTTTTTTTTCAATTAAATTTTCGATAACTTATGCAATTAAAAGCAACTTTTGTTATGAAACCACTTTCATAAACGCAATATTTAATATATCTACCGAACAAAGTTCTCTCCCGATGTGTACAAACTACGAAAGATTGACGTCATTCTTTCGTAGCACTTTGTATGGAGCGTTTCGGGCAGGTCTATTTTATGAGATGTTTGAATTGTCATATCTTTGTGATTTTTTAAGCTATCAGAGTAATTCTTTCAGCGATGTTTCTATTTTTAACTTTTCGCCCGGAGGTGAGAAAAAACATTTCCTGTGAATATTGTATTTGAGAGAACTGTAACCATAGAGTAATAATAGATATACTGTATATGTCTTAACTATACTTTCGCATGACTAATAAAGTAGGAAGGATAATACTTTTTTAATTTCCTGTGGTAGGACAATAGCCACCACTCGAGATTCAAGATACGAAGTTTTTGCCATCTGCCGTCATATCCTAAAGAGCCTATACACGATGTATTAGATTTTGTAATTTATTGCCCGTATTTAGTTCTAATAGCCTTTCAACGGGTCAAAGTGGGGTGACTACACCGACGAACTTAATGGGACTGCTGTTTTGCAAAATAAGTTTTTTTTTGCATAATATATTATATGCATGGAAGTTAAGTTTTAGACACTAGTAATTTTGTAAATAATACCTCTACATTTCATATTGCATAAGCTGGTACTTTGTAAACTTGTAGAAATGTTAAACTTAGTAACTAATAACTATTATAACTAAATATTCTTTTTCACCATTAAGTTTTAACCTAATATGCGGGCCAATAAATATTTTAAGTTTTAACATAATACCTATATATTGAATATCCTTTTGCGATAATATCATGGTGACCCTGCTCAGGATTACACATAACACAGATGCGATACACACCTTTGCGAAAGGTGTGCGTGATTTGGCGCTACAAACATCATACAAACTAATTGTCATACACACAATCACCGAACTTATTGTGATTCAGGAGTGGCGATGCTGTTTCCTCAGCGGACATTGTCTCCGAACTGTCCTCATATGGGCACCGCTAGTTCAAGGATAGGAAGTGAATGTAGTAGAAAGGAATATTAATAGTTTAATAGCGTTTGGTCGGTTGCTTTGATTGTACTGTAACACTGCTGGATTAATTATTAGAAGTATCTTCCTCTAGACCAGAGGCGGCGTAAGGCGTGGGCGGTATGCCGTATGGGCGACCGCCCACGACCTCGCGGTCCTAGTAGCCTCGCGCCCCTTGGCTGCGCGTTTTTTTAGGATTTACGAGTGTCAAAAAACTCTTTAAACAAAATCCGTCTTCTTGCATCATCCATTAGGGGCCTCGCAAAATATATTTCGCCCACATAAAATTTAGGTGTTGCACCGCAACTGCAGCTCTAGACTCAACGCTGTTATGTTTTTATTACTAAAATCAATCAAGCATCTTCTAGGCACATGATCTTCTCTTTGTATAATAAGTATTTAAAGCAGTAGCTCAAAAAAGAATCTAAGCGCCAGTTTCCAGTTGGCGGAAAGCATACACGAGATGATTTCTTTGTACATGTAATTGTCTGCCTAATAGTATTTATAAAAGCTGAACTATATATACAGAATGTAACAAAACTAAGTGATAATACTTTAGGGTGTGTATGTATTCCTCGCAGAGAGTTCACTGTGAAAGTAGCAGCGCTAAAAGACCAAATTTTTTTTCACTTTTGTATGGGAAAACTCGTGACGCTCGAGTCTCGAGCCCTTGCCCATATAAAAGTGAAAAAAAAATTTGGTCTTTCAGAGCTGCTACTTTCACAGTGAACTCTACAAGGAACACGTACACATCCTAAAGTATTATCACTTAGTTTTGTTACACACTGTATACCATTAACCATAAAATTATGTCATGAGATTTTTTCACATACCTAATAATATTATGTACTAACAAACCATTTTCAAGAGTCTCCTTAACGATTTAAAAAAGCATAAATACATTATACAATCGAATATCCTCCTTGAAAGTCGGTAAGAAAATAAACTGCTATAGTTATGTAGTTACTTTATTGCTCATTGCTCAGAAGTTATCGCAGGAACACTTGTTCCTGACGCAGACGCCTCCCTTGAAGAACAGGCTGCGGCAGCGCTGGTGACACTCCCGGTTGTCGCAGCTCTCCCGCGCAACACGCGACAGCAGAGGTTGGAACTCTCCTTCTGACACCTCTGGAATACATTTTTAATGGAATAAACCTGGATTTCAAGAAACAAACGGTGAAAAGAGAAGAGAAGAGAGACTTGTGCCTTAAATGGGCGTGAGCTCATAGCTCAGAAGTCAGGGCATATTTCAGGACACCGGTCCTCTATCCCAGGTTTCGGAGCTCTACAATTGTAGAATATAAAGTAGCTGGAGGAGTTTTAGCCAGGGCCCTTAAAGGCTGATTTACATTGATACAGTATAGCTGGCACCAGCATCACTGGATTCCGTCGCTGGATCAGCACTGTACCCATAGAGATATTAAACTGTATCAATGTAAACATGTTTCAATCCAGCGACTTAATCCACTGATGCTGGCGCCAGCTACTGTATCAATGTAAAACAGCCTTTAAAATAAGATCTAAAGTCTATATTATAATAGGTACTTCTAATTTCTTAGATACTTTTTTATCTCTTTACGGGCCACTGGCATGGACTAAATCCATACTAATATTATAAATGCGAAAGTGTGTCTGTCTGTCTGTCCGTCTGTCTGTCTATCTGTCTGTCTGTCTGTTACCTCTTCACGCCCAAACCACTGAACCGATTTGGCTGAAATTTGGCATGGAGATACTTTGGGTCCCGGGAATGGACATAGGACACTTTTCGTCCCAGAAAAATGCACGGTTCCCGCGCGATAAACGAGTTTAGGCGCAACGGAGTTGCGGGTGTCATCTAGTCTATACTTATTATAAAACAAAGTCGCTTTTTTCTCCCTCATGTCCCTTTGTTCCCTTTAATCTTTAAAACTACGCCATCAAAATCCGTTATTTTGATGGTTCTTTCAATGTTAGATAGCCCATTTATCGACGAAGGTTATAGGCTATATTTTATTAACCGACTTCCAAAAAACGAGGAGGTTATATGTTCGGCTGTGGATATATTTTTTTTTTTTTATTTTTTTTTATTTTTGTATGTTCAACGATTACTCCGCCGTTTGTGAACCGATTTTCGAAATTTTTATTTTGTTGTATTAGGTTTCACTCCAATTTGGTACCATGTTCACAAAAGTGGTGACCTGATGATGGGATCCATGAGTAATCGAGGGAACTCCTCGAAATTTATATGGAAACATATGGTGATTTTGGTTTTATGTGAAGTGTACTAAGAATATGCTACCAAAAAGTCAAATATTGGGTCAAAGTATACCATGGTTTCGAAGATGCTGAGAGAACTCCTGACTCCTTATAGATACACGTTCGGGAGTTTCGGCGTTGTTTTAAGAACAGAAAGCATATGCTACTATGCAATTCATATTCATCATCATAATCATCATCATCATCATCATCGTCATCATCATCATTAAGGTCACCAATATCTCACGGCACAGAATTAATAATAGTACAAGGCATAGGTATGGATATACTAATAATAATAATTATGTACTGTATAACAACACCTGTTTGTTTAATACATGGCGGTCGGCGCCGCAGAGGCGACGGCGTCGCCGCGCCGCCGCGCCGCTTGGCGCGTGGCGGCAGACAACAGATCGAATACTTTACTAATTACTTTATAAAATTTAAATAGACAAATAGAATTAAAATAAAGTTATTTTAAAAAGAGCATTTACACAAAACAAAGTCATTAAGTGTCTTTTTAATCAGTTATACTTATTAATCGATAGATGGCGCACTAAGTATCGATTTGAATTATTCTTGATTAAGCGCTTATTCCACTTATCCTAGCTAGAAAGTCCTAGCTAGGGTCCTAAAAAATTTAGTCAAGTGGAATAACATTTAGAAGCTAGGATCCTAGCTAGGATCCTAAATCGGAAAAAATTTAGTCAAGTGGAATGACATTTAGAAAGCTAGGATCCTAGCTAGGACTTCCTAGCTAGGATAAGTGGAATAAGCGCTTTACAAGAACAGAGCTGTCAATAATTATGATAATATTAAATATTATGAGTAGCTACGCTACATCCTATGCAAGTTTATACAATTTTTTATCTGATAGATCCTTCGATCGTGGAAAAACGAGACACAATAGCCTTTCTATTGTTATCTCAATCGCCGGTGACCGCTTGGGGCTTGAAGCATTAAAATTGTTAAATTACTTAGCACAATATGTTCACTTCACTGATAATATATGATTTTGTGAGTGTGAGTTGTGACTCTTGACAAATTGTAATAAGATACGTAAAATATACGCGAAGGTTTACCTACTAGTGTAACTAAAAAGAGTGAAATTATTATTATTTTTAACAAAAAATTAAAACCGACTTCCAAGGTAAAAACAATAATAACATTAATATGAACTAAAAAGTATTAAATAATTTTTACTATCTAATGGTGCCTTTTTCCGAATTCGGCTAAAACTCAACTATTTCTGTATTCAATCTTCATAATTTTGAAGTCGGTGCCAGTTCCAAAAGTTTCAAATATTCTGTCAGAGGACTGAAGATTCAGCTATCTGGTACCGACTTCAAAATAATGAAGATTGAATACAGAAATAGTTGAGTTTTAGCCGAACTCAGGAACTCAGGAACTACTGGTCCGATTTGATTTATTGAGGAAGGCTATAGGCATAATTTTTTCAGTGGCTATATATTTTATACCCGCGCGACGCCGGGGCGGGTCGCTAGTAATACATAATTCATAAAGAGGACTAACAAAGTATGAAAGTTGCAAAAAATAAAGTCGCTTATAATTTGAAAGCACAATTATTTTAGATGCTGTGTGTGACTAGTGACTACCGTATACCCTGGAAATAGGGCTAGAATAAAGTTTTTAATATTCTTAACAACCAAAACATATTTTCAATAAAAATTAAGACAGACCTGAACTATGCTGCACCATGGCACTGGTGAGCACCAACAACGCGAAGAAAGCAGCGAAAATCACAAAAAACCTCTTCATTTTGTACGTAGGACGTAGGTATCCAGCTTCGATACTCTGTAGAGATCTGTGCTAATCCCACATTTTGATTCTCTTATATACCTACTTATCCAATGATTTGTTTGTAAAACAACATGATGCATCATCCATGCGAATTAAAATCTTGTTGTAAGTAAGATAGAGTTTATTTTATTGTTTTACGATCTCGGGGCAGTACCTCGGTTTTGTATGATAAGGAGGAAATTAATATGTCTGATGTGCCTGCAATAAAAAGGGTAAACTACCGATGACATTTGGCTTTTGTTAACATTAGGATAAAGTTACTTATAATACCTACCCATTTTGTGTTTTCTTTTCAACCGTACTGAAAACTTTGTGCAGCAGTATGTAGCCATAGGTAGCAGTGAAGTGTCAAGTGTGTATTTTATGTACTAGTGTACAGTACCCGGCGATAAATATTGCACATCGACCTTTGGAAAGTGACAGTCGGCTAATTTCGGTTTTGTAGAACGTTATCTCTTACGCACGAAATACAAAAAGTCCGGTATATATTAGGAGCTGTTAAAACAATTATGGTTTGCTTCTTTTGACAATTTTATTATTCTTTGTATAAAATACATCAAATTTTTTATAAGTGGCTTTTATAAGGCTTTTTATAAGGTTCGCGTAAAATAAAATAAAAAACCGGCCAAGTGCGAGTTGGACTCGCCCATGAAGGGTTCCGCAGCAGCAATAAGGTTTTTTTTTATAAAATTAATAGGTTTTTGATTTATTTTTATATTTTAGTTGATTCAATGAAAGTAAAATTAAGGTTTACCATTTATGACGTATAAAAAAAACTACTTGTTAGATCTCGTTCAAACCAATTTTCGTTGGTAGTTTTTATAATAATGTACATCATATATTTTTTTTTAGAATTATCATGATGTACTTTAGAAGTTAGAGAGGGGGGGGGGGGGGGACACATTTTATCACTTTGGAAGAATCTCTCTCGCAAACTATTCAGATTAGAAAAATATGATATTAGAAACCTCAATATGATTTTTGAAGACCTATCCATAGATACCCTATACGCATAGATTAGACGAAAAATTTTTTTTTTGTTTCAGTTGTACCTATGGTGACCCCTAAAATTTTTAATATTTTTCCATTTTTGTATCAAAATATTAATGCGGTTTACAGACTACATCTACTTACCAAGTTTCAATAGTATAGCTCTTATAGTTTCCGAGAAAAGTGGCTGTGACATACGGACGGACAGACAGACAGACAGACAGACATGACGAATCTATAAGGGTTCCGTTTTTTGCCATTTTGGCTACGGAACCCTAAAAAGGGTGTTCAAATTATGTTTACGTATTTAAAATTCTTTTGGAAAATTACAGCTGTAGCAAATTTAGGGGTGTTAACAACTCTAGATATATATTTTGAACTGGACGCGACTGCACTCTATTGAATTTGAACAACGACTGACATAATGTCAAATAGGTGTGTGCTACAAAGATAACGCTCTATCATCTATGAAACCGAAATTAGCCGATTGTCTCTTTCCAAAGGTCGATGTGCAATATTTATTGCCGGGTATTGTATTTGATGTTTCAAATCAAGTTGTAGTAGGTAGGTACTAAAAACCAAAGATGCTGGAATCTAGATGCTGTACTGGATTGAAATAAGTTCAATTATTGTAGCTAAACAGTGCACCCGGCATCACCAATCAGCAATATCAGCATCCTGCCCGTTACTATAGCAACGAAAAACCAAAAGTACTTATATTATAATATCTTGCAATATATATACTGGGTACCTATACCTACAGTAGTTTAAAGTTTTACCCAAAACTTTTGGTACTCGAAAACCGTTAAAACTTCAAATACATCTTTAGGATCCTCAAGTCCAGTATTTTTTACGTTAATATTACGATTCATATCAATCATAACGAAAGGTAACATTTGGCAAAACATATGGCGTTACCCACCGACCGATTGACGACAAAAAAAAAAGAAAGTTCTCAGAAAAAAACGTGCAAAAACCGCAAATCATGCACATTTCACAAGATGTTCCGAATTTGTATCGGCCGGGCAGAGACAACCCTTTGCGTACCTACCTGACGCGCCTATTGTGTTTATATACGCAGATCAGCAGATGTTATCTATAGGTAGTGGAGTATAGACCTCTTTATGCATACATGGCATGGACCAGTTATACAAATATATTTTGGATTCTGCTAAGACGAATGAAGAAAGAAGAAGATCCATCCCCTAGGCCAGGGATGGTGACCTTTTTGCGTTAATGTGCCCCTTTTAACCGACTTCAAAAAAAGGAGGTTATCAATTCGACGCGTATGTATGTAATATTTCCAGAACTGCTCAGTTTTTGTATATGTTAATCTATGACAGTTTCTGAACAAATGTGCCAAATTTCAAAAGTGTACCTATGTATGTATGTACTATGTTTTTATGTTTGTGCACGCATATCTCCGGAACCACAAGTCCGATTTTAGTGATTATTTTTTTATTGTAAGTACTAGGTATTGTTCAACTTAGGGAATACTGCAAGTTTCATCAAAATCTGTTTAGTAGTTTTCGAGACAGGGAATTTTAATTCTTAATTACGTACAAAAATTTGAATTCGGTTTTATCTTTTTAAAATTCTAACTTTATTATTATTCTGAGGAAAATTTCATGTGCCATTCTATATTTTTTGTGATCCGAATTCCAATGCGCACCTATTTCAAAATTTGCCATAAGTGGTGCCCACTATGCAGAGTGGATCTATAACCGTCATTGTTGGTTAAAGTGATTTAGATACTAGTTTTGTGACCAGTGGCGTGCTTTACATTTTATGTCGCGTGCCACTAGTGGCCTGTGGCACGCGTGCCATTGGTTCGCCATCTCTGCCCTAGGGCCTAGGCCATAGAAGTCACAGGTCTAGTTTAAAGAGGTTTACTGACTGTCTGATCACAATACGTAAACCTCTACATACTAGACCTCCCGAATCAGGCACGTGACTTTTGAGTTTAGATGGATTATTTTAAGGTATCACGTTAGTCGTTACACACGTAAAACTAGTCTCTATATTGAGCTAGTTTGGTTTCAAGAACAGGGCTGAGACCTAAGTTACTCAGGCTTTACTAATATAAATTGTCTGTCTCGTACCTCTTCATGTTAAAACGGCTCAACCGATTTAGATGAAATTTGGGATTCTTTGAGAGACGGGAAACATGTGATGTAGTTTTTGTTGCGAAAACAATGTACAGTTTTCGCGCAAGATCTGAATTTCGGCTTCATCTAGTGACGAAAATAAAACCGCCTTCAAAATAATTGTACTTAATATTCCCTATCTTAAAAATAAATCATTCCAATACCATACTACTTGGTTAACAGATGGGCTGTCTGTTGCATACAAGATGCCCCACGACGCGGAATTTGCCATCTCGTCTCGTCAGCAGTTTTGTTTTGCCAAAATAGGGCTCCGCCGTCCATTGTATACGGAATCAAGATCCAAATTGATGGTCAGTTATTTGCATTGGGCATTCGTTATTCGACATGTGACTTGTGAGGTGGCATACTCTGTACTCTGTCCTCCAAAATCTCTTGAACAGAATATTTTTTTATTCAGTTTTGATACTTTGCAGCGTGTATAGTGTCTCCTGAACATTAACAACTTGCCTATTGGAAAAAAATCTGTTTCATACTAAAAAATCAAATGGATTTTTTTTAAACTTTAAATAATACCTACTTGTACGATTTATATTGTGATTTGTATGAATAATCATCAATTATATTTCAAAATATTTTTACGTCCAACTAAGTACATAATAATTAGCCGAAAACATTTTGACATAGCATAACAGCCGAACGTATAACCTCCTCCTTTTTGGAAGTCGTTTAAAAAGTAGTTCATTCCGTTGTTTTTTTTCGTTGCTTATATAAGTAATTATTATATAATTTTTAAGTATCATCTTGAATAATATATTGAAATGTGTACCTACTTATTCAGTTATTAGCGATACTGTACAGAGATTTCAGAGGAAAGTCTACAGTAGGGTAAGTCCCTAGTTACAGATTAAATAGCAACGCAGAATACTATACAACATATTTTATTATAAATATTTATGATAGAATATATAAAATTATAATACATGAATATTGTACATTATCACAAGCTACTGCTGATACTTCATACTGCGCCGATCTGTATGATGGGGAGTGTGAGTTGGAATGCGTTTTCTATATACTTGGAGCTGTTGCCGGCCTGAAATAAAATACAGAATTAAATTAAATTAAACAAATCAAATCATCTTTATTTCGGGCATCGGAGGCATACATAACAAACATATTAATAATATAATAAATTCCTTATAAACTAACATACATATTTTATATTCACTTATAAACTAACACTGTCACTAATTTTTGCCGGCGACGTGACTCGACGCTTCGTTCCGGAGTCTCCCCCGGAACCTCCGGTAGACTACATCCATCGGCCAGAACTCCGGCGCCTCGAAAGTCGAAAGAAGATTCGTCGGTACTCTCACCACAAAGGAGCTAAAGTTAACTTTGTGGCGAGACTGCAGACGCTCGACCCTCAGGCGCAGTGTTAATTAATTAATAAATTAATATGTAAGTATAGTATATAGCCGTCTGGCCGCTACACCTCAAAATCGCAAGCAAATGTACCATCGAGGAAATTGATTCCTAGGTAGTTGACAGACCAACGTCATTTGGTCGTGTCAATTCAATGTTAATCTGTCGGCTGGGTTCGACGCACAGACATAGATCAAGGTAGATACCGCATCGAAAACGACGAGAAATGCTCGCCTTTCGAAAGTCTGTTCTTTAGTCTGCTATCGGAATCGGAGGTCATTCGGAATTGTAAAAATGCCTAAATGCCTAAAAGTGCCATATTGAGCTGTGGAAATTCAAATAGAAACGTTGGTCTAGAATCTAGATAATGGACACGTTTCTTATCATCGGTACGTCACAGTGGTAGAAAAAAAGTAACATAGTCATACAAATGGAGCGACATGCGGTATCTATCTTGATCTATGTCTGTGGTTTGACGTAACGCGACCAAACTACGTAGGTCCCCCATCTGCCTAGGAATCAACTTCGGTCGCGCTGACAATGCTTGTGATCTCGTGCTGTAGCCGCGCGTTCGGGCGGACGCATAATATCTATACTTATTATAAAACAAAGTCGCTTTTTTTCCCTCATGTCCCTTTGTTCCCTTTAATCTTTAAAACTACGCAACGGATTTTGATGATTCTTTCAGTGTTAGATATTTTCCCATTTATCGAGGAAGGCTATAGGCTATATTTTATCACGCTAAGACTAATAGGAGCGAAGAAATAGAGGAAAATGTGGAAAAAACGGGGAAAATTATTTGAAAGGGCTAACTTGAACGCGCTAATCTCAGGAACTACTGGTCCGATTTGAAAAATTCTTTCAGTTTTAGATAACCCTGAATGGGTATTATTAATTGAGGAAGATATTTTATCACGCTAAGAATAATAAGAGAATGTGGAAAACACGGGGGAAATTATTTGAAAGGGCTTATCTCGCGAATTATTGGAGCAATTTTTATGTTATTTGGCACAGATAAGAAGTAGACCACGTGAAGGATCATAGGCTATCGATTTTAATAATTTTTTCAGTGACTATATATTTTATATCCGTGCGACGCCGGGGTGGGCAACCTTTACACGTTCGTTATGATAGGCAATCACAAAATGCGACATATTGGCACCATGATAGCGCAACTTTCAACTGTCAATTGAAGCGGATCATGGGCAAACACTGACGTATTGATTCTCTATACTTTTTTTTACCCGCTTATAAATAATCAATAAGCTATACAATGTTTTATCCTTGTCCGATAAATTGAAAAAGGCGCTTAATATACAAGGACAAACATTGTATAGTGTATTCATTGCGTATATCTATTTTGATTAGTTACAGCGTACTATATTAACTGTTACTGTCCATCATGGCCTGTGAGTATAGACTCAACCTGCGGCCCGCCGGGTCTTTATTACACATAATAAACCTACCGGCAAAATAGTCATAGTCAATAATGCAGTGGTTATGAAAGCCGTGAAATAATTCCACTTTTAAATAGCTATTTTTTTTAAAAAAGGTTGAATACCACTGGCCTATAGAGTAGAGGATTCATTACATACCTCTAAGAACACGTTGGTGATGTAATTGTTGACTTGCTCCTGGTCCTCCTCGGTGCAGGCATTGAGCTTCTCCGTGAACAGAGTCGCCAGCTCGCTGATGTGTTTTGTTAGGACCACAGTCATCCTGAAAATAAAAGTTGTATATTGTAACGTAAGTAATAAAGTATTAAGTAATAAAAAAGGTAAGGTATAACAGCATAAATGACGACGAATGAGTAATTAAGGTGAGACCGCAGAAGGCGATACTTGCAAGCGGGCCACCGCGACACGTCACGGCCATAATATTTAGTGTCCGACCGAAACTGGTTTTTCAGCCGAAACTGAAACCGAACTTTCGGCCTTACTCTCAGTTTCGGCGGAAACCGAAACTTGGTAAAACATTTAAAATTACGATTATTTTCTGAAATTTATTGATTTTTAACATAGATTACTACTTTTTAAACTAAAGAAAAAGTACCACATTGATTTTTTTACTTTTTGCGACATTTCTTAAAATAAATATTATTAATCTTAGACTCGAATATTATGTTCCCTAGAAACTTTTTTGTACTATATTCGGTTTTTATATGATTCCAAGTAGGTGCGATTTCACCAAAAAATTCTACGCGCTTAGCACACACTAAACCGGTTCTTAATACTTCAGTCGGAATTTCCAGGAATTGCTATTGTATTCTATTGTTGTCGCGATCACCGGTGCTCGCGCGGGGCCTGAAGGATTAATCGTATAAATACGTTTATAACACTCAATTGCATTTTACCAACTTAAACTAAACTCGTTCACAGCAAATCCGATTTTTATCTTCTGAACGCCCAATATTCGAGATTTAACTTCATAAAATACAATTGGTCCTGTGGGTGTGGTGTCATGACAGATCGAAAAATATAGACGAAAAAATTGTTAAGATGACAGATTTCAGTGATGCGTTTGGTTAGGTTTTTTATAGTTTCTAGCTATTATGTTAATAAAACAACGTGGCAAGGCTCCAAGATGATAAAAACATAAAAATCATCGCGTGACGTTACGTAAACTTAGATTCATTAATCGCGATTAAAAGGATGTAAAATCTATTTGAAACAAAACGAGATTTACGTCGCCATATAAACGCCTTCGTTGTTCATTGAGAACTTAGTTTAATAAAACGAAGTTTGACGTGTGATTGGTGTAAGGGCTGCAAGAGTGAAGCTTAAGAGAAACTGGGCTAGATAAGATTCTAGCAGGGTAGGAACGGTCTAAGTCCTAAGAGATTGCGTGTCAATAGTTAAAAGATAATTTTAAATATTTAAATAAAACGCGTGGTAAAAGTAAAAGAGTGAGATGATTTACTACATAAATCTTGCAAGATATATCCTAATATATCCTGTAATCTCACAGTCGAACAAAATTCTTAAGTAAATAGTTCATACGCAATATAATCAATTTATCATAGCATTTACTAAATCATTTGTTTGGGAAACATTGTTAAAATAGCACGTAAATTGCCAACAGTTATGTATATTAAATAAGCTTGCGTGTGTCGTAGAAATAAAATCTAATATATATAAATCTCCTGTCACGATGTTTGTCCGCGATGGGTTCCTAAACTACTTAACCGATTTTAATGTTTTTTGTTTTTTAATGTGTGCTTTTTTCCAACTTGAGAGATAGGATAGCTTAGATCTTTAATTATAGTCGCAATTTTATTTTATTGCAAATTATTTGTCTATAAAGAGCGACCATTTTTTAAGTGACGCGGGTCACAGGATAGCGATGGACGTTGCCATGGTGATATACTTATATTTTAGTCACTAATTCAATAAAATAATACGGGCGATATACTTAATATAATATGGCAAAGAAACGTTTGCCGGGACAGCTAGTTCAATAATATAATTTCGATAACAATAAGTTTAGAAAATTTAGTTAAAATAAAACTAAGTGCTAATTTTTGATTTGGGACTAATCTTGAAAACATTATCTCAAAGCACCATTAAATAGATGGTGGCGAACTGAGCCGTGGCCTCGCTGGCAATCAAGCACGAGTTAATTACGAAGTTTACCAAACGACGCATGAGTTTCGGCCGGGCCGAAAGTTTCGGCTATATTTTGGCCGAAACCGAAACTAAGGCCGAAACTAGATTTTTTGGCCGAAACTGGCCGAAACCGAAACCGAAAGTATAGTATATATTATATTATTTGTCTGAAAATATATGACATGTGCTGCCTCCTATAGTACAGTTCCTGTAGAGTACTTAAAGTGTAGCTCCCAGCTGCGTAGCTAGGAAGGACCATTGTGTTCGGGGGCCTTAGGGGACCGCCCCTAATAGCAACGAGTGCACTCACTGCGTCAGCGCGTCCGCCTCATCGGCGGTGGAGCGGCGCGGCTTCACGAGCAGCATCTCCCCGGTCTTGTGGTACAGCTGCACGCCGAGCGCGGTGCACGCCGCCAGCGAGCCCACCGCGCGCTTGTACACGCTGCGAGCGGGTACGTCCGTCGCCGCTGCGTCCAGGACGTCAGAGTAGTGTCTGAAAAATAGGGAAAGAGATGTCTTCGGAACATACTATGCCAAATATCTACATAGCTGCAATAAGCGACAATACAGTGCAAGACGGTGGCGGGGTATAGGGTAATACGTTATTCATCTTTCCAAATCATCTCCTTTCCGTCGTTCTGTGAAAAAAATCGCGACCGACGACTCAACGCATCAATGTAGCGTACAATAAAATCTGAAGATATGATAAGCATAGACTACAACAGCGCATTCTAACACTCCTGCTCTCTAAGGTTCGTAAGAAAGAATAATGGGAATGAGAAGAATAAAGATTTTGTGTCACAGGTGATAGTGGTGATACCTTCATCCTGAAATCTGTTTCTGCCTTTTACTATAAGACTGACTCTGTAATAGGTATAATAATCTATTATAATTACTTATAAGCATCGTGCATCTGACAGGACAGAAAATCCTTACTTGATCAAGGGCTGGAACTGTAGTTTGAGACCGATATCCTTTGTCGCTTTCTGAAGTTTCTCGTGGAAGGCTTCTGGTTTTGGTGTATCGGGGGAAGTTTCGTCATCTTCATCATCATCATCCTCGTCTTCTTCTGGCATTTCACACAGTTCTGTAAATTATTACATATAATTAAAACTTATGCTATGATGTGGGATATACACAAAAAGTCAGTTGTAGGTCAAAAAGTAACAAGAAAAAAAATACATTTCGTCGCGCGCTAGAAAGAGAATTGGGTTATTACGATCTTCCTTACGCCACGTCGATGGTTTACTCTGCCTCACTCTACAAAGAAATTTTAACTATTTTATTTTATTAATTTTTGGAAAACTTACAGCTAACATACACATAGAATCTAAATATACAGTACAAGAAGGCCAATTAAAAGTTTCCACAGATAGAAAAATGCTAATAAAAACAAGGCAGCGATAGACAATGGTCACAATTTAGAATATTAGAAACAATTTAGAAAAACAGAACAAGAATTGATAACTAATTAAGTAGTAGAATTGTGCAGGCTAAAATCAAAATAGAAATTATTAAATTCCTTCTTAAAAGTTGTTACATTAGTAAAGAATAGGTCCACATCAATCATTCGAGATATTTCATTGAACATTCTACGAGCCCTGATAACATAAGAATTCTGACGATAATTAGTACTACATTGTTGAATATGCAGTAGGTCACGCTTTCTTCTAGAGGCTGCTGGAACGCGAAGTTGGATTTTGCTGGTGAGATCAGCGCAATTCACTGAGCTGTTGGCTAACTTAATAAGAAGAGCCAGGTCTGAAACTTTTCGTCTAGCAGATAAAGGCAGTAGATGGAATTTTTTGCAGCGATCGAAATAATTGTTCAAGTATGTTCCAGATCTGAATTGCACGTATCTAAGAAATTTCTTCTGTATGACTATCTAGTACTATCCCGACACAAGCTCAGCATCGCTAAAAATTTTTTTTCCATACTAAATAAGTGCCTAACGCCGTCAAAGAACTTTTCACTTTAGAAACTTGTATACCAACCGGCCACTTGCTGTAACGTCTCCTTCATGTCTTGCCGTTTCTCTAAGGGCGTGCTCCGCAACCGCTCTTCTATCCTCATGCTCACTTGTTTGGACAACATCTCTAGCGCCTCCAAATGTATTAGACCTGAAATATTAATAAAGAAGTTAAATGATATCCTTTATCATTGTCACACAAACTTATAAGTAAGTATAATATTAAACAAACCTAAGCATGCTAGTCGGGCAAACAAAAATACTTAAACTTTGAACATAAATATTCGGCGAGAATGTAACCATAACATAAGAGACAAGAAAGAATAAAAAGCGTCTGCGACGCTACAAACAGACATGCACGTCATGAAAATAATGCTGTCGCCGAGTCAGGAACTACTCTTTTTATACATATTATAAAACAAAGTTGCTTTTTTCCCTCATGTCCCTTTGTTCCCTTTAATCTTTAAAACTACGCAACGGATTTTGATGATTCTTTCAGTGTTAAATAGCCCATTTATCGAGGAAGGCTATAGGCCATAGGCTAATAGGAGCGAAGAAATATAGGAGAATGTGGAAAAAACGGGGAAAATTATTTGAAAGGGCTTATCTCGCGAACTACTGGAGCAATTTTTATGTTATTTGGCACAGATAAGAAGTAGACCACGTGAAGGATCATAGGCTATCGATTTTAATAATTTTTTCAGTGGCTGTATATTTTATACCCGTGCGACGCCGGGCGGGTCGCTAGTTTTATTATAAAATTAAATTATACCTTCATAGTCATCAAACAGAGTTTCATAGTGGACTTCTTTCGCCTCTCGTTTCGCTTCTTTCACCTTGTCTTCCTCATCAGCTTTTTCTTTCGCCTCCCGAAGTAGCTGAGACAGTACAGGCTTATCTCCTGCATCCAGCCCCAGCATAGCTCGCTTCTTGGCTAGCAATGGGTCACCATCTTGAAGAACTTCCATTGTCTTCTTCCCTATTGTTTCTAAGGTGTCTAGACCACCTGATATCACTTTTGTACCTGAAATTATTATGGAATAAAAATATTTAAATTTCGTGTTATAAGAATTAAAGACAATTTGAGATTTTGAGCATTTTTACATGTTAATTCTTAAATCTTTCAAAGAGTTATTTTCTTATATTAGTTTGAAAAAAAGAAACCTTATTTGGTAAATCAATAGATGTATTCACATCAAATTTTAATAAAATTAATATATTATTTTATTAGTACTAATGAAAATATTAATATTGAACAACTGAAATAAAAATTTAACTTTGTTACTTGTATAATGTCAAATATGTTATGCTCACTCTTGTTTCAAATACGAAAAAAATTTACCAGTAGTTTCCACAAACTTGGTCACCCCCGACAATAGACTACCAAATGGAAATGAGGCTTCATTAGGAGTTATAGCAGTAGTGCTTTCCTCTACTTTAGGTTCCACCTCCTTACTCTCACTTTCCTTATTCTGGTGTGCTCTCCGAGCCAAGTCCTCAGGGTCAGGTGCACCGATACCGGTTTCTACAGTTTCTAGTACAGTTGTAATGCCCTGAAAAGTTCAAACAAAGTATTGTTTTATTCATCAAGCCCCAAGCGTCCGCGATATCAATAGATAAGCTATTGTGTCTCGTTTTTCCACGATCAAAGGGTTAATAATTATTGTAAAACAAGTCCTATATATGTTGAAAAAGGCAGTCCCTGGTTCCTTGAGCCTTAAACTATATCAAAGCATAATGATTTACGAGGTATAGAAAAGTTAAAACTCTAAAAAATTTTGAACAAAATCAAAGCAGATAGATAGCATGGCATACTTTTCAAGTAATCACAACTTTTGTACAGATTTATGTTTATGGTCAGTAGTGAGACATAATATGTATCTGGCTAGTAATACGAACCTGTGACACTTGACTAGTGATGGTGCTCAAGCCAGCTGTGGCAGTGCTGAGACCTGCCGATGCTGTGCTCAGGAGAGAGTCCACTCCCCAGCCCCAACCCCAGCCATCACTCTTGGTGGTGGTAGAAGCCAGGCGGTCTGTCACCGATTTTATGTCCTGCTCATGATTATGTGACTCAGATGGTTGTTTTTGTGCACATTGTTGTGTTTGGTTTGTATTTGTTGGCGGCTGTAAATTAATAAAATACTTTGTTTGATTAAATAAGCTTTGGAATTAAATTACATTTTTGATATTTATTTAACAATGATTTTAAACTACAAATTACAAAAATTTAGGCATCAACAAAATATTTAAAGCTAGCTTAATCAGTATAAATGGTAGGTTTTATCAGTCTTTGACTATTACATTTGTTTGTTTCACTATGCATAGCTTAGGCATAGCGAAACAAACAAATATAGTAGCCTGATCAGTTATTAGCAAGGCCTTAATTTATTCGTATTTAATGGGCTACGTTATAATTGGATGATGTTAAGCATTCATGTGTCACCCACAAAAAATATATATTGAAGTAGAAATGCAGTCATGTTCTTTAGATCATTTAGAACAAGACTGCATAATGCATTCATAACTGAATACCAAATTTTTTTGTGGGTTCATACACAAATGCTTAACAGTGACCTAAACATCATAAATCATTATTTTAATAGATAATATATGGTAAATACATTATTATAACTTTAGACTTCTTACCTTGTCTGTACTTATAACATCAGTGTCCCCCCAGTCATCAAAGTCATCCCAGCCAGAGTTTTCAACGTCCTGAGTTTTAAAAGGTGCTTCAACCTTCTCTTTAGTGGCTACTGGTTCTGATACATCATCGCCCCAGTTGTCCCAACCCTCTGTTGCTTGTGACTGTAAATGAGTTATTTATCCATTAATTAATGGGTAGGTGTTTTGAAACCTACATTAAAATTGGGGGAACGGCGGGGCGGGGGGAGGAGGGGGGAGGGGTAAATCACCCCCCTGTACCAACACCACAACAAGAAGTCCCCCAGTTTTGGAGCTACTCACCTTTGAAAATCGGAATTTGTATTTTTTATGACAATTAAGCCTTCGGCTTAGGAATTTCACTCTAGGGGTTCAACCTCAGATCTTCAAATCCATCCTCAATCATATCTAGAGACCAATGATCCTCAATATGGCACAATTAGCTTCAATTATCAGTTGACGGAGCCCCGCTGCGCGAGGCTCCTATTCTGGGTGTTGCGGTCTAAGTTCCAACCTAACCTAACCTACTTTTGGACTTTCTGGATTGTGTTTGTTTTTGTTTTGGCGGGGGGGCTCCCCCCCCCCCCCCCCCCCCCCCCCCCCCCCCCCCCCCCGCTTCGGTATCCATGGCTAAGTAGTTAAGTATGACTGATGTTTTTGATCATTTTTCTATCATTTGACAAACGATGTTTGCCGAATAGGCGCCGGCAGCAATTTCGGCAACCGGCGCCGAAAATAATTCCCTACAACTAAATATTTATTCAAACAAAAACAGTTATATTTCTATCATAAATTATTACTAAAAACTAAAAAGGTCATGTGCCAAATCCTAGGCAAATAAAAAAAGAAGAAGAAGAAGAAGCCATTTAATTATTAGCCAAAGCCCAATCCCATACAGTTACTATACAGTAACATTGTGAATTTTGATAGTTTTTCTTAATTTTTATCAAGAAACCTCAAATTATTTATTTATTTATTTAATAATTTATGTACACTTATCTAGTTAACAGAGAAAAACCTTAAAATAAGAGATACATTTTAGTACAAAGGTACTACTTATTCCAATTGGAATCTCTTCCAGTAGACCTATTACAGGAAAAATTAAAAAAGAGGTAACAATAAGTAGTGCACACGACAATTTAACAATAACGTAATTACATAATAACAAGTATAACATAAAATAAAATATAATATAAACGTAATGCTTAATAATATTATACAATACATAGGTACTTATATTATAAAATATATATAAAATAATAATAGTATACATACGTATATAATTAATAATACAATATAATATTAGGGTTTATTGAAATAGGTAACGTGGTCAGGATAGGCGTAAATAGTGCTCGTGTAGTCTTCTTTTAAAAAGTGCAAGTGTTTTACAATCACGTATAGGACTTGGCAAGGAGTTCCAGAGTTTAGCAGCATAAACAGTGAAGGAATATGCAAAGAAGTCAGTACGATGGGGAAGGGATATCTAAGAGGGTGCGTCTAAAGGATCTACAGGATAAATTTTGCAAGTTGGGAAAGGAGAAGCGTTCTTTCAAATAGGAAGGGGTTGCAGGACTGAATAAAACATTAAAGAGGAAACAGAGTATTCGGTAATTTCTACGGAAGCGAATAGGGAGCCACCGTAACTGCTTTCTGTATTCGGACACGTGGTCATATTTTTTTAGGCCAAAAATAAAACGTATGGACTGATTTTGAAGCCGTTCTAATTTGTTCAATATCTCTTCGTTAGCATCTAAGTAGCAAACGTCCGCATAGTCAATGATAGGTTGGATAAGGGTCTGCGCTAATAAAATTTTGGTAGGAGTAGGGAGAAACTTTTGGAGCAGTTTGAGGGAATGTAAGGTGTGGTATACTTTGCGACTGACATTGCTAACATTGGCATTCCACGACAGATGTTCGTCAAAAATAACTCCCAGGTTCTTAGCAGTTTCAGAGAAAGGTATTGTAGCGCCGTTTAACATGATTGGAGGAAGAGAGCCTTTGTCAAGTAACGCTAGCATGCGTTTACTGCCTATTAACAACGCTTTACTTTTAGAGGGATTGACAAGTAAACCAAAAGACTGAGCCCAATCACAAATACGTTTAAGGTCATCATTTAAGAGAGCTATGGCAGAAGCTGCATTGGGTATAGTGAAATGCTGGTATATTTGCAAATCATCTGCATAGAGATGATACTTAGACACTAATATTTGAACAATGAAGTTAATAAAGATAGAAAAAAGAAGAGGGGAAAGTACACCGCCTTGTGGGACACCCGCATCGAGATCAGACCAGTCACGAGTAATCATTATTGATCATCACTCGCTGTAGCCGTCCACGAAGATAGGAATTAAACCAGGACAAGATGGATGGGGACAAATTTAAAGACCGTAACATAGCTAGAAGAATATCAAAATCGATGGAATTGAAAGCACTACTAAAATCTAAAAGGATAAGGGCGGTAAGTGATTTGTTTTCCATGGCCCACCGAATGTCATCTGTGATATTTAGTAGAGCAGAAACGGTGCTGTGTCCAGAACGGAATCCTGATTGCAGTGAGCTTATATGATTATTTTTTAATAGGAACGAAGAGAGCTGCTGGTGAACGATATTCTCCAAAACTTTAGATAGGAAAGGCAGTATGGAAATGGGACGAAAAGAAAATAGGGAAGTAGGACTAGGAACTTTTGGTAGAGGAAGGACATTCGCCATTTTCCATTCCTGAGGGAAACAGCCGGAGAATAATGAAAAATTAAAAATATGAGTTAAAATAGGAAGCAAGGATGGGAGAATCATTTTAATCATCTTGGAACATATTCTGTCACAGCCAGCAGCCTCTGAAGTAATTGATAAAACTGCGAGTCCGACCTTTGATTCAGTACAAGGAGTAAAACTAAAAGCCGGAGAAGTGATGGGTAAATTGGATAGAGATTTTAAAGTATTCAGTTTTATGCTATTGATTAAAGATATTGGAGGTTGAGAAAAATGTTTATTGAGAGCATTGAGATCGTAATCATTAGAGTCAGAAACAGGAGTCTTGCCAATACCAGCTGATCTAAGAAATTTCCAAGTGTCTGCTGTATTGCGGTTTTGTAAGGAGGAATAAAAGTAACGCCGTTTGGCATCGCGACATGTGTGATTGCAGCGATTACGCAACAGCTTAAACTTGGTATGGTTCACTTCGTTTGGACAAAGTTTAAATTTCCTTTTGGCCTTATCACGTGCCGCCATCAGCTCCTTGATAGAATCCGTGAGCCATGGTGCCGGATTGTGCCTTACTTTAATTTTCCTCAAAGGGGCATGTTGGTCATAAAACTCCAATAAAATATTATTAAAATTAGCAATTTTGTCATCCAAGTTCGAGCTATTAAGCACAGATGCCCAATTTAATTTTTCGGAATCTAGCTCAAGCGCTTGTTTGTCAATATGATTGAAGCTACGCAAAAGTAAAGTTTGGGGTTTACGTTTAGGGGGTATAATTTTGTAGGACAGGAAAACAAGGTCATGGTAGGAAAAAGGGGCAACGAGCTGTCCATTAGTAGCCACATTATTAGGAGATGATACAATAATGAGGTCTAATAGAGAGGGCGTACAATTAGGAAAATTATGGGTGGGATCAGAGGGAAGGACATGTAGGTTATAGGAAGTTAAAAGCGAGAGTAACTTACGTGAGCGATAGTTTTCTTTAAGAAGGCAGGTATTAAAATCTCCCATAATTATTACATGTTGGTAATTTAAACGCAAACTAGCAAGCAGGTTGTCAAGAGATTCAAAATAGTCGATACCAGAATTAGGGCTGTACAAAACAATCAGAAGTAATTTGGTATGATGAGTGACAATTTCAATGGCCAGATATTCCGCTTGCTCTGAATAAGCTGAAGGAGACATATGCAATATGTTATATTGAATATCAGCGCGGAGATATATGGCAACACCACCACCACCTTTGCCAGTTCTGTCGTTGCGAATGAGGACAAACCCAGAAATAGAATATTGGATGGATGGAAGAGAGGGGAGATTATATAGTTTTGGAATGATAAAATAATCGTCCCCCACTCATCACAGCCTTGGGATGCCTTGAAAACACTTCGTAAACACCAGAAAACAGAAGACCTCATCTCAAGATTACGAAAATTTCAAATTCAAATTTGGGGGATTTGGGGGGGTTTTATGGCGGTGGAAGTGGTAAGCAGGAGTTCTTCTCACCCAAAACAACCCTCCTTAACCCATGTCACCAACATTTAATTCGCGTAGGTTTCTAAACCTTAGCCGTAATTAGAATTTTACTAAGTTTATGTCTGAATAATTAGTCCTTTAAAATTGTTTCTAATGTATGTGTAGATATGTATTATAATGCACTGTATAGTGTATACGTAAAAAAAAGCTGCAGTATAAAAAAACCCTAATCCAAGTGATTTGTGACACGATATTTTACATTTGACAAATCATAAATTTCTGTGGTTTTTGGCTAAAACATTAATTTATATATGAAATTAGTTAAGACATTTACCTGGTTACCTGCTGAGTTCGAGACAGCCTTTTCAGTGTTTTTTTTAGTTTCGTAGTCCGAAATATTGTCGCTGTAATTAGACGACGATAAACGTTTTTTTCTTTCTCGTTTTATAGGAGTGTTATTCCCTTCATCTGCACTTTCAAAGCCTTCGCTATCACTAGAATTCATATTAGGATATTTGAACCGTAACGACCACAAATACTTATCACAAAAAACTTTAATTTTAATAAAAATGGTATTTATTTACGTGCAAGAACTCGTGAAACGTCTTGTATACCCCAGATTGTATATTTGTAGATTGTCTACGTGTTTGACAAATATGTCAGATTTCAGAAATGACGTTGACTTTTGTCATCTTGTGAGTGCTACCAATGTTAAAAAATATGACTGGTTGACCCCAAAGATCTTTAAATGAGAGATTTTCTTATTTTTAATCTCCACCAGACGGCAGGGCTTCATAACGTTATCAAATAACAGAAAAAATATCGTTACGCACCGTTATTTTCATAATGGTAGCCAGATAACGTTATTTTTTTAACGATATTTAGTAAAATAACGTTATATCTACCGTTATTATTATAACGATATTTTTTCGTTATGTATAAACGAACAAATATCGTTATAATAATAACGGTAAATATAACGTTATTTTCTGGTATCAGGTATGCGATTGTACACGGTCCACGGTGCACTAAATCTCACTCGCAGCCCACTTTTTTTGCGAGATTTGTGTGAAAATACAAAGAAAAAATACACCTTTTATGCGTGATTACGTTTAGAAAATTTTCCCGCCTGTCATGACTTTCTTGACGGACTATAACGTTATCAAAGAACATATATTTACCGTTATAAATCCTATATAACGTTATAACATTAACCGTTATTAATATCAATTTTTGTGGGATGGGTAAAAACTGTGAAACTCGCGTCAGATTTTCGTGTTGATCGAAAAACCATAGAAAAAGCGTAAGACGGTTGGAGAGTAGTGTTTTGTGTCGAACTCGAACTGGAACGAAATGTACAGTCGGGGAAATGAGTTGTTCAGCAGAAATGTACAGTCGGGGAAGATTGTGCTAAGCAGAAATGTACTGTCGGGCAAATGAGTTGTTTAGCAGAAATGCACAGTCGGGGAAAATTGTGCTAAGCAGAAATGTACAGTCGGGAAATGAGTTGTTTAGCAGAAATGTACAGTCAGGGAAATGAGTTGTTTAGCAGAAATGTACAGTCGGGGAAATGAGTTCTTTAGCAGACGCGCTGATTAAGGCCGCGTTTCCACCTGCAAGACAACTGTCGCGAGAAGTGTCTGACAGCAGCTTTTTTTTTTTGATTGTCGATATTTTTTAATCGATTGTAAGGGTTTCGATTAATTAATTAAAATGATCGTTTTTTTTTATTTTTTTTAAATCGACTTTCATAAAAAATTGGTAAAAAAATAATGCACAACGTTAATAATCAAGTTTTTAAAAGTGTATTATGTTATATTTGAACTATAACATAATAACACTTTTAAATATATAAATTAGCATTTTCTTAGTAACTTGATAGCTCAAAGTACCCAAACGTCACGCCTGTTATCTAACAGATACTTTCACACCTTAGCACATTGGGGCAACTTAAAAAAATACTTCTAAGGAACAATATCTTAGTGTTATACTTAAAATGGTATTGAAATATAGTTGGCTTTATGATTTAATGAGCATATTCTTCTTCTGAAGTACAGGCATGTTTTTATTCTTGATTCTACTCCTGTTACCAAAAATTTTGTCATTTCTGTTCTCAATGGTAATTTGTAAAAAAAATATAGCGACATATTTAATTTCAAATAAATTTTTCACCTAGGTAGCACTAATCCACTTGTAGTTTATTTAATAGTAACAAAGAGTTTAATTATTTCTTTCGTTTTTTAACAAAAGCAAAATTTCTTCGTAATTTTTCCATTGGTTGAGATCGCTCATCACTTCTGCTAAGTATGTAAAAAGTTAATCACTTTGTTAAATATTTTAAAAATCCTTTGTTTACATGTATTCTTAGTCCTTTTATTGTAAAACATAAATAAAACTAAGTTCAATTTGACCATTTAAAAATAAAATAAAGATTATTCATTATCATTTCTGTTATCTATATATCATTATTATAATCATTTCTGTTATCATCACTTCTGTTAACTAGGTGATAACAGAAGTGATTTTTCATCACAGAAATGACGTTTTTCTTATTAAAATATAGTAAAGTTAATATTTTTTGTCATTTATTTGGTATAAAACATGTGAATTTCTTTAAAAACATATTTTTCGGACGTTTCTAATGATGCATTATAAAAGATTTTCAAAAATTAGTTTATAGATACTCATTTTTGTTGTGCTAGATAATATTATGTTTAATGTAAGTACACCGTATTTTTTAACAGTTTTTAACAAATTCTTAATTTCGATCAAAATAAATATTTGGTTAAAAATGAAATAAATTAAATACTTGTAAATCAAATATATTAAAATATTTAGTAAATAAAAATAACCCATCGTATTGATAACAGAAGTGGTGCATCACTTCTGTTAACATAACGATATAAATTTTTTTCTCTTATAATTTTAGAGATTTGCTAAATCTGATTTTTACTATCGCTAATCTACAATAGTTTAATATGCATCAGAAATATCGTTATAAACGTTTACAATTATAGGATTTATTTTGAAGTTCATCACTCCTATTAGGCACAGCGTAATTTCTGTTATCAAATAAAAAATTAAATTATTGAATTTTTAATTAAGTATGGGCAAACGATCTCTGAAACTATTTTTAATAGTTTTATTACATTATAGTTAGTAATTTTAAATAATAAAAATGTTGAATTTCACCAAGGATGTATATAACATTTATAAATTCAAAGATTCTGACCTAAATTTGAAATATATAGTAGAATAAAACACCCTGCATCGATTGATACCAAAAAATCAACACCTTACCGACAAGCTACGTGAAATAATTCATTTTACAATTTCCATGAATCATACATAATTTTTGCCGGAAGTGGTACAATTTTTGAGAATTCGTTAGATTTGGGAACTTTGTACTAAAGATAAACGGCTTAAAAACTGCTTATCAATTTCTTTGCAAAATTTGCGATTTTTTAAGACCAAAAAAAAGTGGGTTCACCGGTGATTCTGCGGAAATATTTCAAATTGAAATTGATGAAAACTTTCCTTCGAAAAGTAATGGCGATACAGTTGTTAATATTAGACAATAGAATACTTTCATTTCAATGCGCATGTGCAGCTTTCACGCATGTGCACTAATAGAAATTTGAATCAATTTCTGTCAAATTTTAGCACATATGACACTAACACTGACACTAATTTTTAACTTTGCGCATGCGAATCGAACACTACCATTGACGACCATTGTGTTTGCGGTGGTCAAATTACATCTCAATTTTTTTTAATAATAATTATGAATAAACTACTGAAAGGCTGCAATGCTTTATAAATTATATTTATTGACTCCTACATATTGCTATTACAACCATTTTCTGCAACTAATAATACTGACAATTCACCTGTCATTAACTATGTTTCTTAAAATACAAAGAGGATACATATTCGACCGAACAAATTAAGTATCGAATAATTCCTTAAAAATCGATTATAGCTAAATAAGTGTCTGGGTGTCTAATTTTTATATATTTAGCACTTTCATAATTTAATTGGATGTACTACGGAATTTGACCTTATATACATCCTTATGCGTTTCTAGAAATTCTACCTCCAAGGAGTGAGATTGGTTGAAAGTTTGAATGACAGTCCGTCATTACGTTAGAAACATGAAAGATTATTGACGTTTGCGTTTGATGTTTGCTAAAATAGGGTCCCGTTTTTACCCTTAGTATAAGGATCCACAAAAAGGGGAAAACTATCCATCTTTGTTATTATACTATGTCAACGCGGACGAAGTCGCGGGCAACAGCTAGTTATTAATATTTCTGGTATTCGATAACGTTATGAAGCCGTGGTATTTTTACAGCTATTTCTGCAATGATATTATATAAAAAAAAACTCAAAGCAGATATGTTACTACCGCGCGCGTTATGAAGCCTCAAATACGGGCCAATTGGCTCGTCTTTCATTTAGTCTGTCTCTTTTATGTAAATGGCATTTCGTATCTTTTGTTTCACTTATCTGTCAAATTTGACATTGAATTTGAAAATTGTTCGGAAGCAATTTATGCCGGAAAATAGTATGAACGTAACAGATCTGTATTTATAGTGCGTCAAGAATGTCTAGGACAGGGCTTCAAATAACGTTATTTTTTCATAACGTTATTGCTTCAAGGGCATAGATAACGTTATGAAAATTTAACCGATACTAGAAATAACGTTATAAATGTATTTAATAACGGTAAATGTTATAACGTTATATAGGATTTATAACGGTAAATATATGTTCTTTGATAACGTTATAGTCCGTCAAGAAAGTCATGACAGGCGGGAAAATTTTCTAAACGTAATCACGCTTTTAAGGTGTATTTTTTCTTTGTATTTTCACAGATAACGCTTATTACATTTTAAATATGAGTGAGATTTGGTGCACCGTGCACGATCGCATACCTGATACCAGAAAATAACGTTATATTTACCGTTATTATTATAACGTTATTTTTTTGTTATGCCATAACGAAAAAATAACGTTATAATAATAACGGTAAATATAACGTTATTTTACTAGATATCGTTAAAAAAATAACGTTATCTGGCTACCATTATGAAAATAACGGTACGTAACGATATTTTTTCTGTTATTCGATAACGTTATGAAGCCCTGCCTATTATACGGTCAATATTATCACCGTCAGTACCACAGAGTACTTTTTTATATATAGGAATAGAGGTACAACTCGACGGCCAAATAGGGTAAGACAAGTGGCGCTCTCTGGAAGTAGGTTTTGACAACTTTTTGTCAATATATATACCTACATATAGCATTGGTTACTGGGTTTAGGTTGCTTTTTGTTTCTTTTTATAGGATGTTTTTCAATAAATAAAACACTGACAACCGTAATTGATATAATTTATTTTTTTCTTTTAAAACATTTCATATATAATTTTTTCGCTTTCAGCATAAACAAATCCGTATCATCATCACACTCTCTCCTATTCATTAATATTCTATTTATATTCTTACAGTAATTGTAAATGAAGAATCTGCAGGATATATTGATTAAAAAATCGATTAATTTTTCTTTATGCAGTTCACATTTTAAGAAATCAAATTGTATGTGAATAAATATCACTGTTTTAATTATTTTTTTTTAATATTTTTTATCTAAGCACTTTTTAATTATTGTGTAATTTATATCCTGCAGATTCGAAACACAATTCAAGAGAGAGTCGCTGGGACTGCAAAGCCATTTTTTATTAGCGTACTCTCTACGTTTTAAATACTCTCCTTCCTGATCGGACATTAAGTTTTTTTTTGCATTCACTACAACCCTTGAATTGAAGACTTTCTTCTTAGCGGTTTTAACAAAATAACCGCTAACATATTGTAGCCCCCCAACTATTCGGGGGTCACTTTTGTCTTCAAGGGGTATAATTTCTATGTCCGGAATCTTAGACAGCTCGCAGTTTATTTGTTCTTTGCAGGCCCCGCTTGTGATGAGAACTTCATGCAAAGCATGGCAATTATCCACCTCACAATTTGCCCCAGGGGCATGGACACTAGATAGGCTGTTTATTAAAAGGCTGCTAAATGCTGCTTCAAACCCATCTGGAGTAGGGTTTACGTTCCGGCATCCTTGGCTCCTTATCGATCCAAAAAAAATTTCGATTGGATCCTGGTTCAGATGCCGCAACCAAACCGATGTCACTCCGTACTTCACAGCAATTTTTTTTAATAGTAGTTATATTCCTTCTAGTGTCCATACCCAGTTATTTAAAGTGGGAACATGCTCCACATTTAAGGTTTTTACATTCACAAACTTCATATTTTTTAAAAATATTTTAGCCTCCATCCATGTTTTGTGATGTGGCGAGTTTGGCGTCGCAGGTCCCAGAAGAGGTTTACTGTGCTTCTTCCTTTTTCCGAAGCTTCTATTAATTGAGTCAAAAAGTTGGTCAAAAAATAAGATGACGTCTGCGGTGTTTTGCGCATCTTGGGAGATTATTCCTTTTTCTGCAAAAATAAGATAAGAATAAATTATAAATAATATTCCTCACACATTCTCACAACGCAATCTTGTCCCGAACAAAGCATTCCTTGCTTGTAATTTGGGTACCGCAGACAACAAACCTATATTAATAACATAACACCTACAAATGATTGACTTACACGGGAATCGAACCCGCAATCTCCTAAGTAGGCAGATACACTAGCTACTATGGCATCCACAGAGTACTTTTTTATATAAGGAAGATCGTCTCGTACAAGTTTTTTTTTTTTTTACAAGAGAAAAGCAGCAGAAGCAATAATACTCACATGCGCGTTAAAAACTTAACGCATGCAAAACAAGACGGATTATTGTTATCTTTCGGATTCCATAAAAATGGGCATGTTTCTTACAAAAGAATAAGCTCCTTGAGGTCATCAAGCTCTAATAGGCTACTTGACCTATTTTTTTTTCTTCATTCTATTCGCTTCTTAATCATTCATTTTCACTAAAAAACTAATATTTTAATATTTTAAACAGTAGAAACCCATAAAAATGTTGATTGAAAAATATGCCCTATACCTATATGGCGCCGAAAACACTGTCCGCCATTGTGCCGCCATAGTGTGACGTCATGTTTTTGTATTTTATACTTTCTTTATTGAAAAAAAGTTTTATGTGCTAAACGTACGAGTCTAACAGTGCTTAAAAAATTGAAAAAGAATTTAGAAATCATTTGTAATGTTGAACACTTTTGTAGAAAAGTTTTGGCCATTTCATTTCCTAACTACAATAAATGGAGATAATAATTATATAAAACTGGTGTTTTATTTGAATTATTCAAGAAAATATATTTTATAAATTCTTCTAGGCTTATTCATATTATTTATGTACAAATAAACTTACATATAACGAGCGCGATAAATAAAAGATATTAAATTATAAAATGGGATGACGTCACATCCAGATCGGAAGTACCGCAAAAGCGTTTTCGTCAGTACAATTCCTATTTTTATAAAATCATATTTTAAAATCGACTTTATTTATCAATCATAAGCTTTTATTTCACGATAAGGGTGAAATACAGTTTCCTAGGCCAAGTTCTACTAGAAATATGCATTTTTTCAATGAAATTAAATATATGTCAAGTAGCCTATTATTGTTACAAGAAATTTCTATCTCATTATTAAGTATGTTTATTATGAAAATTATATTTATGAATTCTGTATATTATCTGCATATTATATTATACTAGCTATATGACCGATGAACGAACTCGAATTCAAAAATTTAATACTTTTTTGTGAATGAAGGTAGAAAAATAAAAAATCCTAGTTTACGAATCACGCGGCGAGAGCGTCCCTACCTATATAAAAAGCAGTGTCGTCTTCGCGAGTGTCAGTATTCAAAAACGAGCCTCTCAGAACGAATCTCTGCTCGAACGCGCCGCCTAAAAAAATCAACTTCTACGTCGTTACTATGCGCGATAGCCTATAGAACTATTTAATCAGCCAAGTGTGAAATCTGTGTCAAGAAAAGAAGAGAAGAGGGCCCTCGAAGCGAAGCTACGAAACCAAACTGAGGTTGGTGAAATTATCTGCTTTTCCCGTCTTTATTCCCGAGATACAGTCCATTCAACTTAAATGAGAGGTTTTCTTATTTTTAATCTCCACCAGACGGCGCGACGATAGACACTTCTAGATTTTCTATTGGTTCCCCACCGATCTGAAATTATCTGTAGGTTGGCATCAGGGCTTCATAACGTTATCGAATAACAGAAAAAATATCGTTACGTACCGTTATTTTCATAATGGTAGCCAGATAACGTTATTTTTTTAACGATATTTAGTAAAATAACGTTATATTTACCGTTATTATTATAACGACCTACTGTTACCTTTTCTGGCACTGTATAACCACAATGCAATAGGCTACTTGACCTATTTTTTTTTCCTCATTCTAATCGGTTGCTAATCATTCATTTTTACTAAAAAAACTAATATTTTAATATTTTAAACAGTAGAAACCCATAAAAATGTTGATCGAAAAATATGCCTTTTATATGGCGCCGAAAACACTGTCCGCCATTGTACCGCCATAGTGTGACGTCATGTTTTTTGTATTTTATACTTTCTTTATTGAAAAAAAAGTTTTATGTGCTAAATGTACGAGTCTAACAGTGCTTAAAAAATTAAAAAAATAATTTAGAAATCATTTCTAATGTTGAACACTTTTGTAGAAAAGTTTTGGCCATTTCATTTCCTAACTACAATGAATGGAGATAATATATAAAACTGATGTTTTATTTGAATTATTCAAGAAAATACATTTTATAAATCTTTCTAGGCTTATTCATATTATTTATGTACAAATAAACTTACATATAACGAGCGCGATAAATAAAAGATATTAAATTACAAATGGGATGACGTCACATCCAGATCGGAAGTACCGCAAAAGCGTTTTCGTCAGTACAATTCCTATTTTCATAAAATCATATTTTCAAATCGACTTTATTTATCAATCATAAGCTTTTATTTCACGATAAGGGTGAAATACAGTTTCCTAGGCCAAGTTCTACTAGAAATATGCATTTTTTCAATGAAATTAAATATATGTCAAGTAGCCTATTTCTTAGATGGATGGAGATATAAGGTTCATAATTATATACCTCCAGTTCTACAATGTTTTAAATGCTTACTTTTCAATCACTCTGCAAAATATTGTTTTAATGAACAAGCATGTTCTAAATGTGCAGAGAATCATTCCTATAAAGAATGTGCATCAGAAGTTTTAAAATGTAAAAACTGGAGGTAATCACCTAGCTATTTCTAAGGAGTGCCCAATTAAGGCTTCTAAAATTAAGAAAAACATATCTTTGAGAAATAATAATTCTACTTATGCAGACATAACAAATAATTGAACATCTTTCCCACCTCTGACAAAAACTAAACCTCAAAATGTTAAAATTGTACCAGAAAAGATATCAGCCCAGGACATTATTAATAATCAAAAAATTTTAGAAGCCATAATAAGCACTTTGTAAGTATAGGAAATTCTAATGAGATTAATACTACAACACATACTAAACAAACATTCATTAAAAACTTTAATAAGTAATGGATAGTATTAATATTGTACAGCATAACATCCAGAGTTTAAATAATAATTATTATTTTTAACAAAAAATTAAAACCGACTTCCAAGGTAAAAACAATAATAACATTAATATGAACTAAAAAGTATTAAATAATTTCTACTATCTAATAGTGCCTTTTTCCGAATTCGGCTAAACCTCAACTATTTCTGTACTCAATCTTCATAATTTTGAAGTCGGTACCAGATAGCTGAAACTTCAGTCCTCTGACAGAATATTTGAAACTTTTGGAACTGGCACCGACTTCAAAATTATGAAGATTGAGTACAGAAATAGTTGAGGTTTAGCCGAATTCGGAAAAAGGCACTATTAGATAGTAGAAATTATTTAATACTTTTTAGTTCATATTAATGTTATTATTGTTTTTACCTTGGAAGTCGGTTTTAATTTTTTGTTAAAAATAATAATAATTTCACTCTTTTTAGTTACACTAGTAGATAAACCTTCGCGTATATTTTACCTAAGTATCTTATTACAATTTGTTAAGAGTCACAACTCACACTCACAAAATAATATACCTATTATCAGTGAAGTGAACATATTGTGCTAAGTAATTTAACAATTTTAATGCTTCAAGCCCCAAGCGGTCACCGGCGATTGCGATAACAATAGAAAGGCTATTGTGTCTCGTTTTTCCACGATCGAAGGATCTATCAGATAAAAAATTGTATAAACTTGCATAGGATGTAGCGTAGCTACTCATAATATTTAATATTATCATAATTATTGACAGCTGTTCTTGTAATAAAGAATTCAAATCGATACTTAGTGCGCCATCTATCGATTAATAAGTATAACTAATTAAAAAGACTCTTAATGACTTTGTTTTGTTTAAATGCTCTTTTTACAATAACTTTATTTCAATTCTATTTGTCTATTTAAATTTTATAAAGTAGTTAATAAAGTATTCGATCTGTATATAAAGTAGTTAGTAAAGGATTCGATCTGTCGTCTGCCGCCATGCGCCGCGCGGCGGCGACGCCGTCGCCTCTACGGCGCCGACCGCCGTCATGTATTAAATAAACAGGTGTTGTTATACAGTACATAATTATTATTATTAGTATATCCGTACCTATGCCTTGTACTATTATCTAGTCTGTGCCATGAGACATTGGTGACCTTAACACGACGTGGTAATGATGATGATGACGATGATGATGATGATGATTATGATGATGAATATAAATTGCATAGTAGCATATGCCTTCTGTTCTTAAAACAACGCCGAAACTCCCAAACGTGTATCTATAAGGAGTCAGGAGTTCTCTCAGCATCTTCGAAACCATGGTATACCTTGACCCAATATTTGACTTTTTGGTAGCATATTCTTAGTACACTTCACATAAAACCAAAATCACCATATGTTTCCATATAAATTTCGAGGAGTTCCCTCGATTACTCATGGATCCCATCATCAGGTCACCACTTTTGTGAACATGGTACCAAATTGGAGTGAAACCTAATACAACAAAACAAAAATTTCGAAAATCGGTTCACAGACGGCGGAGTAATCGTTGAACATACAAAAAAAAAAAAAAAAAAAAAAATATCCACAGCCGAACATATAACCTCCTCGTTTTTTGGAAGTCGGTTAAAAAACATTTACTTCAATCACTCTTAATAGATAAAGAAATAGATATAGCTTTATTAAATGAAACATGGCTGAAAACTTCAAGTCCTCGGATTCATTTCCCTGGGTATAATTTCATTTTTAAAAATGCTTCAAATGAACACTGAGGAGTGGCAATAATTATTAGGAATTCTATAAAGTATGTGCAGCATCCGACTCCAAATTATCAAGATATACAGTCTGTATTGCTATAACCATAGAAACAGGTATAGGTTCCATTACAATCCTTTGCATTTACAGTCCACCTAGAAACAAAATTAATATAACAAAATTAAAAAACAATAATTAACAATCTTCCTAAACCTATTATCATATCGGGTGATTGTAACGCCCATCACATAGCTTTTGGTTGTACAATAAATAATACAAGAGGACGAGACTTGTATGAAGTTATAGATGAATATAATTTATTAACCAGTTTTACCGAAAGATGATGTAACGTTACGGTATTTTTAACCGACTTCCAAAAAACGAGGAGGTTATATGTTCGGCTGTGGATATTTTTTTTTTTTTTTTTTTTTTTTTTTTTTTGTATGTTCAACGATTACTCCGCCGTTTGTGAACCGATTTTCGAAATTTTTGTTTTGTTGTATTAGGTTTCACTCCAATTTGGTACCATGTTCACAAAAGTGGTGACCTGATGATGGGATCCATGAGTAATCGAGGGAACTCCTCGAAATTTATATGGAAACATATGGTGATTTTGGTTTTATGTGAAGTGTACTAAGAATATGCTACCAAAAAGTCAAATATTGGGTCAAAGTATACCATGGTTTCGAAGATGCTGAGAGAACTCCTGACTCCTTATAGATACACGTTCGGGAGTTTCGGCGTTGTTTTAAGAACAGAAAGCATATGCTACTATGCAATTCATATTCATCATCATAATCATCATCATCATCATCATCGTCATCATCATCATTAAGGTCACCAATGTCTCATGGCACAGAATTAATAATAGTACAAGGCATAGGTATGGATATACTAATAATAATAATTATGTACTGTATGACAACACCTGTTTGTTTAATACATGGCGGTCGGCGCCGCAGAGGCGACGGCGTCGCCGCGCCGCCGCGCCGCGTGGCGCGTGGCGGCAGACAACAGATCGAATACTTTACTAATTACTTTATAAAATTTAAATAGACAAATAGAATTAAAATAAAGTTATTTTAAAAAGAGCATTTAGACAAAACAAAGTCATTAAGTGTCTTTTTAATAAGTTATACTTATTAATCGATAGATGGCGCACTAAGTATCGATTTGAATTTTTGATTAAGAGCCCGGGTAACCCTCGAAATTCTCATACATACGTAATACCAAAATCATTTTGTCATACGAAAATATTTAACATGTTTGAGTTATTTTTCAGCATAAAATAGTAATTACCTAGGTTCCTGAACAAAAGTTAACTTCAAAATATTTAAACACAAAAAAAAAATTTTTTGTGTATAATTTTTTTTTACTAAATTTACTACTAAATATTTAAACACTAAAAAATAGAGTAAAACACTCAAAAATTTATAAATAATTAGTAAATTTAATACAAAATATTTTAATACTAAAAAATATTTTTTAGAGTTGAAATATTTTGTAGTAAATTTACTATTTATTTATATATTTTTTAGTGTTTTTAGGGCTTGAAGCATTAAAATTGTTAAATTACTAAGCACAATATGTTCACTTCACTGATAATATATGATTTTGTGAGTGTGAGTTGTGACTCTTGACAAATTGTAATAAGATACGTAAAATATACGCGAAGGTTTACCTACTAGTGTAACTAAAAAGAGTGAAATTATTATTATTTTTAACAAAAAATTAAAACCGACTTCCAAGGTAAAAACAATAATAACATTAATATGAACTAAAAAGTATTAAATAATTTTTACTATCTAATGGTGCCTTTTTCCGAATTCGGCTAAAACTCGACTATTTCTGTATTCAATCTTCATAATTTTGAAGTCGGTGCCAGTTCCAAAAGTTTCAAATATTCTGTCAGAGGACTGAAGATTCAGCTATCTGGTACCGACTTCAAAATAATGAAGATTGAATACAGAAATAGTTGAGTTTTAACCGAACCGAATACTTTTTAGTTCATATTAATGTTATTATTGTTTTTACCTTGGAAGTCGGTTTTAATTTTTTGTTAAAAATAATAATAAATATGTACGTTTAATATTTAAAATTCAATGTAAACTTAAATATACCAATTTAAAATAGGCAATAGAAATAATATTATGTCATCGAAAGTTAAGTATATTTTGTTTCTGACTAATAGCTTTTTCTGATTCATACTGTAATTTCCAGCAGTTTTGATGTATGTATGTATGTATGTATGTATGTATGTATGTATGTATGTATGTATGTATGTATGTATGTATGTATGTATGTATGTATGTATGTATGTATGTATGTATGTATGTATGTATGTATGTATGTATGTATGTATGTATGTATGTATGTATGTATGTATGTATGTATGTATGTATGTATGTATGTATGTATGTATGTATGTATGTATGTATGTATGTATGTATGTATGTATGTATGTATGTATGTATGTATGTATGTATGTATGTATGTATGTATGTATGTATGTATGTATGTATGTATGTATGTATGTATGTATGTATGTATGTATGTATGTATGTATGTATGTATGTATGTATGTATGTATGTATGTATGTATGTATGTATGTATGTATGTATGTATGTATGTATGTATGTATGTATGTATGTATGTATGTATGTATGTATGTATGTATGTATGTATGTATGTATGTATGTATGTATGTATGTATGTATGTATGTATGTATGTATGTATGTATGTATGTATGTATGTATGTATGTATGTATGTATGTATGTATGTATGTATGTATGAGGTTTAAATGAGGTTTAAATGAGGTTTAAATGAGGTTTAAATGAGGTTTAAATGAGGTTTAAATGAGGTTTAAATGAGGTTTAAATGAGGTTTAAATGAGGTTTAAATGAGGTTTAAATGAGGTTTAAATGAGGTTTAAATGAGGTTTAAATGAGGTTTAAATGAGGTTTAAATGAGGTTTAAATGAGGTTTAAATGAGGTTTAAATGAGGTTTAAATGAGGTTTAAATGAGGTTTAAATGAGGTTTAAATGAGGTTTAAATGAGGTTTAAATGAGGTTTAAATGAGGTTTAAATGAGGTTTAAATGAGGTTTAAATGAGGTTTAAATGAGGTTTAAATGAGGTTTAAATGAGGTTTAAATGAGGTTTAAATGAGGTTTAAATGAGGTTTAAATGAGGTTTAAATGAGGTTTAAATGAGGTTTAAATGAATGAGGTTTGTATGAGGTTTAAATGAATGAGGTTTGTATGAGGTTTAAATGAATGAGGTTTGTATGAGGTTTAAATGAATGAGGTTTGTATGAGGTTTAAATGAATGAGGTTTGTATGAGGTTTGTATGAGGTTTGTATGAGGTTTGTATGAGGTTAAAAAAAAAAAAGAAATTCGTATGTGGAGACAAAGAGCGCATGCATTAGAGAGCAAAAAATTATGTAAAAAAAAAACAATTTAGCGGTAAGACCGCCTATATTTTGTACGGATTCTTTTAGCGTGTTTCTTCTGTAGTTTAGTTTTTGTACAAATAAAAAAATCTATTCTATTCTTAAACCCCAATTATTTTAAAAGTAAAGACTGGAGCCGTAAGAGTTAAGTTTTGCGTTAAATTTAATACAATAAATATTTTTCCTTATATTATAATTTATAAGGCAAAATGGCAGATATTTGTTAAATTGGCAGCACTAAGCCCACGTGTCAAATTTGACGGTTTGCTGCGAACCGTCAAAACTGTCAAATTCACACGAAGTGAAGTAGCTGCATACGAGTTTGACAGCTGTCAAACTCGCCTACGCGGCAGGGCTTCAAATAACTTTTATTTTTTCATAATGTTACTGCTTCAAGGGCATAGATAACGTTATGAAAATTTAACCGATATTAAAAATAACGTTAAAAATTGATATTAATAGCGGTTAATGTTATAACGTTATATAGGATTTAAAACGGTAAATATATGTTCTTTGATAACGTTATAGTCCGTCAAGAAAGTCATGACAAGCGGGAAAATTTTCTAAACGTAATCACGCTTATAAGGTGTATTTTTTCTTTGTATTTTCACACAAATCTCGCAAAAAAAGTGGGCTGCGAGTGAGATTTAGTGTACCGTGCACGATCGCATACCTGATACCAGGAAATAACGTTATATTTACCGTTATTATCATAACGATATTTTTTCGTTTATACTTATCGAAAAAATATCGTTATAATAATAACGGTAAATATAACGTTATTTTACTAAATATCGTTAAAAAAATAACGTTATCTGGCTACCATTATGAAAATAACGGTACGTAACGATATTTTTTCTGTTATTCGATAACGTTATGAAGCCCTGGTCTAGGAGGCGAAACTTTTTTTTTTAGCAACAGCAACACTCTTTTGACATTTGTCCCTTTGTCGTATCAATACTCTAGGACATAAAATTTACAAAACAAAGATTTTCAATTTGCTTAAATTTAGTTTTACAATGTGAAAACTACATGTTACTGTGATTAATATTAATAATTAAAGTGAAAGACGTGTCAGGGTGCTGAAAATTTGAAGATTTTTATTGAAGAAAAATAGTAAAACGCGAAAATATCACTGGAATTCTCGCGTCCACATTTCCGATTCTGTTCGCTCAATCGCCATACTTAGCAGGTATTTATGCGTTTTGTTTTATAAATTCTGTTTGTTAATTTTATTGTTTAATGCAATTTTAAGTAGCCTGAGTAAGTATTATGTGGTATAATAAAACAACAATTTTACATAAACCTTATGTTTACGTAAACAATGAACTGTCAAAAAAATCTATCGTTTAACGCGCCTAACAATGATTGATACTTTGACATAGGTGCTTTGCGTAATTATGTATCTTATCTACTTAGATGTATATGAAATTCTCGTGTCACAGTGTATGTGCTTAACTCCTATAACACTTTGATGCAGCGTAATATAATATTATAATAATTATTACATTTTATGTTTACAGGTAGCAGAAAAAGCGTTTAACGAAATAACCGAAATGACTGGGAGAATGTATGCTATCATTTTGAAAAAAAAACACTGAAATTAAATACAAGGAGTGGGAATTAACCCTTTATTAGGATATTGAAGAGCTGATAATTGAAGATGAAAGTGCCTCTTCACTGTGACACCACTGCTGTAACTACATGGACCTAGAAAGTGGCGATGATTCTGTTTCCGACTGCATTGTAGAATATTATTTGGATGATCATATTTTATTAAAATAACAAAACCCTGTTTTTCATTTATTTACTTTTTGTTTTTTTTTTAAATAAGTAGTTCCTTAATAAAACAGGAGTGAGCTTCTCTCAGCTCTCACTGGTCATCAAAGTAGCTCTGCAGCTCTCAGGGAGAGGGTACTCAAATAACAGGTGTTATAAATTCATAATATAATAATAGCTCCCACACCGGTTTCGGTGACGGTGGCCGGTTTCATTGAAACCAGGCCAGCTTCGCAAGACTAATTTTATAGTGCGTTTTATAGTACACACTCTCTATTCCTTTACTCTCATAACCCAGTGGGACGGCAGACCGACACGACTGGCGAGAGATCAGGCGCAGGACCGACTTTTTACATGTCCATCCGACGCATGGGTCATCTTACTTGTCAGACAATCAGGTGATCAGCCTGCATTGTCCTAACCAAACTTGAAAATAACATGTTTCCAACGCGGGAATCGAACCCACGACCTCCGAGTCAAGAGCCGAGCTCTGAACCACTGGACCACGGAGGCGTTATAATATATGACACTAGTGACTAGCTGATGTCCCGGTGAACTTCGTGTCACTTATAAACCTTCCCTGGACTTCCAGGAATATTTTAAGAAAATTAGCCACATCGGTTCAACCGTTTAATCGAGTTATTGCATTATTATATATATAAACAAACAAATCTTTATTTCCCTCAAAAAATATTTTTACACGATAAGTAATATTTTAAACAAAACACTGCTCCCCACACTAGGATTCCCTGTGTCGTGGAGAGCAGTCTCTTTCATCGTGCACATAGATACATACAATTAATTTAACCAGCTAATGACATATTTGTCATAACTAACATAAAGTTACATGAAGTATTTTTAACAGAACCAATAATGTATTTGTAAGTAAACAGACAATAACATATTTTTTAAAAGTGGGTGATGCTATTACAATATGATACAAAACACACATAATAGCATTACAAGATCATTACCAGAGCCACCGAAACCAGCTACAGTACGTTTAAGTTAGTGATGAGGTGAGTAATATGCAAAGATTATAATACTTTACATATATTGTTTCTTGTTTCTCAAAATAAAAAATATTCTTATTCTTATTCTTGTAATATCGTAAATTAAACACATACTATAACTACATCATAATTATTTCAAATTTTCTTAACTACATAATATGTATTTAAAATCATAATATTTACAACGTGTCTTTTAAACTGTATTTAATATAAAGTATCAAAATCTTTTATAGTGACTGGATACAGTGTGGCCATAAGAGGCCACACCGGAAACAAGTGGCGACTCTATTAATGTCGTGACTTTTTTGACGGGCTATAGTAGAATATCATTGTATTTCTGTAAAAAAAAAATCCTTAGCTGTCCAAAGGGCAATGACTAGGTAGTATTTAATTTTAATAAACTGGCAAATAGTAAGCGCAGAGCGCGAACCTTGCTAGATCTATGGCTAATAAAAAAAATAACTTAAATGTCAAAATTCAAACAAAATTCAAATTTCAAAAGTAAGCGAAATACCTACTTTACTTTAATTTTAATTTTTTAACGCAGTTTATTTAATTTTTTGGAATTTTAAACATTCTGTTTCCTGCTATGTACACCATTTGTGCGAGCATCAACGGAATGAAGAATCCTTGACACTGCAAAGAAAACGAGAGAAGAAAAAAAAGTTCGTTTCTTTTATGTTCTAACACCAACTAGAAAACACAAATAAAGGTATGAAAAATGCAATAATTATTGGTTTAGGCTATTCTGTTAATGTAGGACTTCGCGTAACTTTGTACCACGCATAGTAAAACTGTAAAACGAACTGTCGCGGTCCGGTCGCCACCAGTATTTCTGTACCAATACGACTTCCAAATTTTTAACTCTTCTGATGTTGCGAGTGTCCATGGGCGACGGTAGTTGCTTTCCATCAGGTGAACCGTTTGCTTGTTTGCCCCCTAATCTTGTAAAAATATTTGGACATTGGTAAAGTATTATCAGTAGTGCCAGGCCTGTCTCACTTCTATACAAACGGCGCGAGATTGCCGAGATATATTTTACCTACTATTCTGGAAAACAACCTAATTTCAACCTTTTGCTTAGCGTTTAACGTTTATAGTACAATAACTATCTGCCGTCTCGCTCCAATCTGCCAGGGCTGTCAAGCGAGCGGCGCGGCGGCCGGGTACTATTACTTTTGTATCGCGGATGCGTGCGTTGCGTGTGCGACAATTCGAGCGAGTGCCAGTCTATTCAGACTAGTCTGGTGACTGGACGCTTGCGTTTATCATACCTAAACTCGGGAGTGAGACTTCTGTACCGTAAGGTACTATTATATATTCTGTGGTAGTACCTACTTGACGTACTAATATGTATTCTGTGGCTAAAATAGTTAATTAAAATTAGTGTACCCAAAGAGGCTGCAATCTGCATGTACTTACTATTTGCTATTTTAACCCATCAAGCCCCGTAAGGCCAATATGGGCCGCGATAACAAAAGATTTCCAGGAATTGGTGATTGACAGATTAATTTTGCACTTAAATGTCTGTTCATAAATTTTAAAACAAAACTTTATTACTGCTACTAGTGAAGGTATATACAAAATATATTATAATAATAACAAACCACACTTATACAAAAGTAAACCATGTTGGAATACAGGGCCCCCCTACAATATGTGCAATGTGTGCAATGCACACGGGCGCCATCCTCTAGGGGCACCAAATCACCTTCTCTAGGGGCGCCAAAACCAAGGATCCAAAAAAATTGTCTAAAGGGGTGCCAAAATCCTTTTTTTGCACACAGGTGCCAGTAACCCCTACGGGTGCCCTGTTGGAATACTTACATCATTAAACTTTAAACCATAAACCCCAGTTCTAATCAAAATATTTACACAGCGAGCAGCAGCTATTCCTGGTCTGCTTGTCTTTGTCTGGATATAGAAAAGTCATGTGACAGACAAACACAGGAAACCTTTATTTATTATGTAATATACTGTGTGTAACTTTGTAAACAGTTAACTTTAGGGATCATAGAAGGTATCCTAGGCCACAGTAGTATCAAACATTTTAAACCCCAACAATAACAGTAATTCTCCACTAATGGCGGTAACTATACCTAAAATAAAGAAATAAAATTAAAAAAGGTCTATAATAAGGGTCACCGATTAGTTTCGCTCGGGGTCCATTTTAAGAAATGAAATGACATTCGCGGTCCACACATTTTATAAAAAAATATTTTTTAAAGAAATAACGAAAATTACAAAGGTATCAATCAATGAGAAAAGTGTCAATTTTTGTTGCTAATTATAATATCTGTCTGAAGATTGGAGAAAAATTGGTGCAAGCTATTGACATTAAACGAAGTTCATCTTTGAAAATGCTTGCTCAGTGGTCCGCACACAATGGGTCGGCGGTCCGGATGCGGATCGCGGTCCGCCATTTGGTGACCCTGGTCTATAATATTACAGGTTATAACCCCTTACTAATATTGTGTAGCCGTCTGACTTGTTAACACTTTTGCTTAACTTTTTGTCAAGGAATCAAGTTCTTATGCATAATGCATATTATAGTCGAAGACTTCTATTTAAACTGATTTTCTGAAAATTTAACCTCAGTTTAAATAGAAGTCTTTGATTATAGTGCATAAAGTTTCGAATTTTGATTTCTGATGTTCACAGCAAGATCCAAATTTCTAAGACTTTTTTTAAATACCTAAGTTTTTAATAGTTTTCTAGTAAGTAGGGCCTTGCGACAATCAAGGTGTGAACTGTGGACTGTTCATGATAAGACAAACTAGGTAACCAAGCACGTTTGCCAAGCAGTAGTCTTAAAAAAGTTGAAATATAAATTTTTATATTAAAATGAGCTGCAAGAAATTAAAAAAGCATCAGTCTTATTTTTTAATTTTGTTATTGCAATTTAACTTAAATGTTATTAAAGAATATTATAGTGACCAGGAGGTTTGGGACTATTATTTCAAAGATGCAGTGCCGTAAATAGCCTTATTTGTGCCCTGTGCGAAATTCTATGACTGCGCCCTGCTCCTATTTTTAGATATAAAGGGGGTGACAGACATGCGAGTAAGTACGCGGACTTATGGCTCGAAGATCTTAGAGCCCGCGCGCACGAGCAACTTAGTTGCACGGCGATTTATTTGTCTCTTTCGAAAAAATTGCCGCCATGTCGCAGGGGGGCGCGCACGAGAGCGTCAGCAACGCAACTTTTTTCCGATTTTTCTAGACAGTAATCAACATGGATTTGGTCGAGACGGCTGTGGTTGTTGCACTCGCAATAAAAAACCGAAGAAAGCGTCGCAAAATAGAATATTGGGTGCATCCAATATGGAGCGATCGCCTGACTCTTGGGAAATTTCATACTGTGTTTATGAAATTGAGAGCATACCCAGAAAAATTTTACGTTTTCTTTAGAATGAACGTTTTCCCCCTGAACTTATTTAATTTCCCCCCAGAAATACCCTATTTTGCCCCTATCTTGGTCGAAAACCCTATAAATATCCCCTATAAAATCTAAATCTAAAGGAAAAACCCGATATTTTGCCTCTATTTTGCCCCTATCTTGGTCGAAAACTCCCTAAATCTAGGGGGAAATCCCCTGATCTGGCAACACTGGGCCGGTCGGCGACTTTATAGTTTCCTGTGCGCGCACTTGCATAGAAATCAATAGGGAAGGAGACAGTTGCGTTGCAACCAAAAAAGTTGCCCAGAGTTGCGTCGCTACGCACTTTCATACTAGCTCCTAGACTTGATCAAGAGACAAATAAATCGCCGAGCAACTAAGTTGCTCGTGCGCGCAGGGCCTTAATCGCCTGTGTGTCAGCATATAGGCATACAGCCGCGAGCCTGGGGGTTACCATGCCCCCAGGCTCGCGGCTCGCGGCGCGTCTGAGCGATTCTCGTGTGTCACCGACGCGAGCCGAGTAAGTTCGCGAACTTAAAACCCGCGTACTTTAAGTTCGTACGTGTGTCACCCCCTTTATAGGCACCCAAGGCAATGCTATGTATCCCCTGGCCATTCTTGATCTGGCCGTTCTTGCGCCCTCCAGAAACTACGCCCTGTGCCTGGGCACCGGTGGCACCGGTTTCTGTAAGTACTCAATCTTCATCATTTCGAAGTCGGTACCAGATATAGCTGAATCTTCAGTCTGCCAAAATATTTGAAACTTTTGTAACTGGCACCGACTTCAAAATTATGAAGATTGAGTACAGAAATAGTTGAGTTTTAGCGGAATTCGGAAAAAGGCACTATTAGATAGGAATAATTATTCAATACTTTTTAGTTCATATTATAAGGATTAATCATTGTTTTACCTTGGAAGTCGGTTTTAATTTTTTGTTAAAAATAATAATTTCATTCTTTTTAGTTTTTTCGCGTACTTACTATGTACGTAGAATAATACACCTGTATAATATTATTCTACGTATATTATTACAAGCTCACCGTTGAGCGAGACACAATAGAATAACAATAGATTTCCAAGAATCCACGATCGAAGGATACTGAACTGGCTGTTAACAAAAAGTTGACAAAACCCTAATCTATTTTAGTACAGAAAATGACCGAAATCGCCTAGACTTTGTTAGCTAAATAATTGTTTCTAACATTGCAGCAACAAATGCTATTCAATTTGATCCCGATATGGTAAATACATCGTCATCGTTAGCTTTAAAAATATGTAGGTGGATAGTTACATGAACATTTTTATTATTTTAATGTTACAGTAATGAAATTACTAACTCGTTTCTATTCTGCATTTATGTGACAAAAATACTAATTAACTAACGAACTTTAATCAATAGGTAAGAAACAGGTAAGTACATAACTACACACTTGTTGAGAGTACAAATAATTATAAAACTATCTTATAAGTATAAATGATGGGTTTTTGATCTGACTGATCATTTATAGCTAAGAAAACTATAATATTTTTTCTAGTGTAGTTAGGTACCCCTTTAATGTAAAATACTTACAAAACGCAGATAATCATTTTTATCACCATTAGTTTAGTATTTTTACAATTTAAACGTAGTTGGTAACAGTCAGTCTTATTAATTTATAATAAAAAGTATGCTGTATGGCACGCTCGCGATAAACAAATATTATGGCGGTGAGCCTCTACTCGACTAGGGTTTTGAAGGTGCATTTTATTTGAAATTATCAAATTATAACATCTAAAAATAGTGAAACGGCCACGACGCGAAATTCGCGCGTGACGCGAAAGCACTCTGGTTTTAATGAAACCAGAAACAAGGCTAGTTACGGAGGAGTAATTTTGTAGTGCCCAAGTGTGTGCGCAATACACAAGAGCACTCTGGTGTCAATGAAACCAGGCCAGTTACGCAGGAGTGATTTTTTTATACACACTTGGGCACTATAAAATAACTCCTGCATAACTGACCTGGTTTCATTGAAACCAGAGTGCTCTTGTGTATTGCGCACACACTTGGGCACTATAAAAAATTACTCCTGCGTAACTGCCCTGGTTTCATTGAAACCGGAGTGCTCTTGTGTATTGCGCACACACTTGTGCGCTATAAAATTACTCCTGCGTAGCTGGCCTGGTTTCAGAACGCGTCGTGGCTGTTTTCATTAGGGCCATCCACGACGCGAATTTCGGTCTTTGAGCGTAACATATAAGTATAATATTATCTATCGTCGCTTTGTCAACAAATACTAAAAACAAAATAAATTAAATATTTAAGGGAGGCTCCCAATTCCCGTACAACAACCTGATTTTTTGCTATTTTTGCACTTGAAGTATTCACGAAATACTCAGTTTGTTTGTACTTTAATAATTTATAATAAAATTTAAACAAATGAAATAATTAAGGGAGGCTCCCATACAAAAAACACAATTTTCAGCCCATTTTTGCTCTATTGTGGTACGGAACCCTTTATGCGCGAGTCAAACTCGCACCTGGCTGATTTTTTAGTTTAAAAACTCATAAAGATAATAATAATTAAGTGTATTCGAAAGCTGTTTGGGTATCAGCGATTATATTAAAAAATGACCAAGTGCGAGTTGGATTCGCGCATCAATGGTTCTGTACGTAAAAATAATAAATAGTATAAGTACTGTATATACTTATATATCGCTACTTTGGAAGGATACTGTCGTAACTCAAAATGAGTGAATTTTTCAGTAGAGCACTTTAAAGTTTTTTCAAATCTTTAAATGGTGATATTTTTTATTTACTGCGCTAATGTTCATGAAAACTGAATAAAAACACGGAAAATATATTGCAGTTTATGCTTAATAAATGTTTTAAAAGAGTAATATTTGTTTAGTACTTAAATATTGAAAATGACTACTTGGTCTCAGACTTATAACGAAATAACATAGACGAACTTATGAAGATTACTGGCTCATTACAAAAAAATGTAGAAAAAAATAAAGTTATTTTTAATAACAGTGGTGTATTTCAAAATAATACAAAATATTCATTATATTTTTCTTAGTGATACTGATACATTTTGGGATGTGACATCTTAACAATATTCATTTTAAATCAGTAGTGCTACAATACCAATTTGGTCGTTCTTTTACAAAAATGATTACTGTATGTATCATGTTTTATGGAAGAATATAGTATTGTTACGTGCTGGGGTTCGAGGATTCGGAGAGAAAGACCTGGTGACTCTCTTGAAGACTTTATTCACAAACACTAGCTCACACAAATCACTAAGTCCAAACACTAAGCACTAGATCCAAATCACTGAGCACTATCACTGTCCTAGGTCGTAGCCGAGTCGTAGTTCACTATCACAATCACTATTGATCACTTGTTCTCACTATTGAAGTCGCCTTGATGATCGCTCGGATCGAACTGACTTGACTGCCGGCTTGTTTACCTTTTATATTTATATTAATTCTGGAGCGTTCTATTTTGGATTGTTTACGTAAACACGCAATCACATAAACAAGGGTCGGGCTTTTATAGAAGGTACGCGCAACTGTCGCGCGCAGGTAAACAACTGCCCGTATTCGTAACACGTAAACAACTGCCCGTATCCGTAACACTACTCCCCTCTTAGAGATGCTCGTCCCGAGCATCGTTGTTACTGCCATGATAACGCGCCAAACGGTCTATGTGTACCACTTTGAATGTGCCTCTTGGTGGCTTTTGAATCCTGTAAGTCACATCATTCAATTGGGTAACCACTTTATATGGGCCGTCCCACTTGGTCTGCAACTTTGGAGATTTCCCTTTTCGGCGAGTTGGGTTATGCAGCCATACCAGTGACCCTTCTTCGAAGCCGCTCGTGTTCGCTTTCCGGTCGTATCTGGTCTTCATGTTCTCACTTGACTGTAACCCATTTTCCCGAACCATGTCGTGTATGTAGTGCATCTTTTCCCTTAAATCGCAGACATAGTCTGGTACGGTCTTTGGTTCCTCCGGTGACCCTCCTGTCAAAAGGTCTACTGGAACTCTTAGTTCCCTACCATAATTGACATACGCCGGGGTAGCTTTTATGCTTTCATGCTCGGCGGTACGGTACGACAGAAGGAAGAGTGGTATATACTTGTCCCAATCTTTTTGTTTATCATCTACTAATTTCGCCAAATGCCTCTCAAGGGTCTGTTTAAATCTCTCGACCATTCCATCAGATTGTGGGTGGTACGCGGTGGTCCTCGTCTTATGCATTCCCAAAATTCTGCACACTTCCTGGAAGACCTGCGATTCGAAGTTCCTGCCCTGATCGGAATGGATTTCGAGAGGCACACCAAAGCGAGATATCACTTCCTCGACCAGCTTAGAAGCAACTGTTGTAGCTTCCTGGTTTGGTATGGCGAACACTTCGGGCCATTTGGTGAAGTAGTCCATGACAACCATAAAATACTTGTTTCCCGATTCCGTTACAGGAAATGGCCCAGCTACGTCAACTGCAATTCGTTCCCACGGTACGCCAACGTTATACAAGCGCAGGTTCCCACGGCTCCTTGTCTGTGGTCCCTTGACTGCAGCGCAAGTTGTACATTTGCGGCACCACTCCTGCACATCATCTCGGCAATGCAACCAGTAGAACCTTTCTCTCACTTTTGTTAACGTCCTCTTGACACCTAGATGACCTCCTGATACGCCATCATGCATTTCACGGAGAACATCCGGTACTCTCGTTCTTGGGACAACTATCTGAAGATGGAACTCTCTGCCGTTAGTCTTCTCCCATTTTCGGTAAAGTATTCCATTTTGAAGTATCAGACTGTCCCATTGCGCCCAGTACGCCTTAGTGGCAGCGCCAGTAGGTGCAACCTCACTCCAGATTGGTTTTTCGTCACCTCGTTTCTTCCATGTGATGATGTGCCGTAGGTCGTCATCTGTTTCTTGAGCCTCCCTCATAGCATCATTCTCCCATGGACCTAAAGGACTTGTTTTCGTTAACTTTAATGTCACTTCTTTAGATTCCTGCTTAACACAGTGTTTGCAGTCTTCTGAACACGGCCTTCGTGAAAGTGCGTCGGCATTCCCATGCGCCTTTCCGCTGCGGTGTTCCGTCTTGAAGTCGTACTCCTGGAGTTGTTCAATCCATCGAGCTACTTGGCCTTCTGGGTTCTTGAATTGCAGTAGCCACTTCAACGCTGCGTGATCAGTTCGCAGTAAAAACTGTCTGCCGATGAGATATTTGCTGAAATGTTGTAGCGTCTTTACAACAGCCAAGAGTTCTCTTCTTGTCACACAGTAGTTTCTCTCTGGCTTAGATAAAGATTTGCTGAAATATGCAATTACAACTTCTCTTTCGCCCTGTTTTGAGATAACACCCCTCCAATGGCCGTGTTGCTTGCGTCAGTGTCGACTATAAACTGACCTTCAGGTTGTGGATACCCCAGGATTGGTGTTTCACACAGATGTTTCTTCAGTTTCTGAAAAGAATCTTCAGAAGTCTCGTCCCACATAAACTGTCGTTTATCTTCCGTCAGCCGATGTAATGGCTTGGCTATCTCTGAGAATCCCTTAACAAAACGCCTGTAATAGGAGCATAGGCCGAGAAATGCCCGCACTTCGGTTTTGTTCTTAGGGGTTGGCCAATTTTGAACTGCTTCCAGTTTCTCCGGGTCCGTCTGGATTCCATCACTGGAGATGACATGGCCGAGATAATTGACCTTACTCCTGAATAAACGACACTTTTTCGGATTCAACTTTAACTTGGCCCCCTCTATTCGTTTTCGTATTCTATTCGTTCTAAGTTTCGCAAATGGTCCTCGAAGTCGCGGCCAACAATGATGACGTCGTCCAAGTAGACTAAGCAAGCCTGTCCAACTAAGCCTGCCAGTACACGCTCCATGAGTCGCTCAAATGTGGCAGGTGCGTTGCACAATCCAAAGGGCATGACGTTAAACTGCCATAAACCTTTACCTGTGGAGAAAGCTGTCTTCTCCTTGTCTTTTGGATGAATTTCCACCTGCCAGTATCCAGATTTCAGGTCCAGGGTCGAGAACCATTTCATGCCACTCAAGGTATCCAGAGTATCGTCGATTCGAGGTAATGGATAGCTGTCCTTCTTAGTGACATCATTGAGACGCCTGTAGTCCACACAAAATCTTGTGCTGCCATCTTTCTTCTTCACCAACACAACAGGTGAGCACCACGGACTTGCAGACGGTTCAATAATCTTATGCCTTCTCATGTCCTCCAAAAGGCCTTCAACTTCTTTTTCCTTTGCAATAGGTATCCGTCTTGCTCGTTGACGAATTGGGTTCTCGCTTCCGGTATCTATTCTGTGCTGAACCATCGACGTTCTTCCAAGGTCGCCTTCCTGACTGGAGAAGATATTCGCGTGGCGCTGTAAAAACTTCTTAGCTTTCATGCTCTGCGAATAAGTCAGATTACTCTTGCAGTCGTCGAGTAGTTCAGTCACTAATCCGTAGTTGCTGCTTGCTTGGGAGACAACAGTTATTGGGGCTTCCTCCGCGTCAGCCAGTACACGCCTCTTAGTCCTGGCTGAAGCTCCCTGCTTCTTCAGCTCCTCTACTTGTTGCTCGAGCCTTTTCATCCTTGACATCTGGGTCTCCTTTTGCGGGCAGTTGAGCTGAAGATGGCCTCTTCCCGCACTTATAGCACATGGCTTCAAATATTTTCCTTGCAGGAGCCTTTACTTCGGAGACCTTGCGGATCTTATGGGTCTGCTGTATCTCATGGCGAACAGCCTCGACCTCCAAAGCATGCGCCAACGCTTCCTTTAGCGAGATGTGATGACGTAGCCTCACTGCAGCTCTGACCTCTAGATCCCTGATTCCGTCGACAAATGCTTGCACAATATTCGTGTCGACCATCTTGGAATCGGCTCCTGGGTGTGCCTTCTTGACCAGTTTTTCAATTTCCAACGCCCATTGCTGTAGTCCCTCTCCTGAGCGTTGGACTCTGTCACGAAGTTGAGCACGGAACACGTGCTCCAGGTGTCGCTCCCCGTATCTGGATTCAAGGGCCTCCATCAGGTCTTGGAACCCCTTCCCTGTATGTACTTCTAGGACCGACAAAGCTTGCCCTCTGAGCGCAACAGTAAGAGCGGTCAGGCATTGTTCGTCAGTCCATCCGTTGGCAGAAGCAACCGTCTGGAATTGCTGACGATAAGCGTTCCATGAAGTAGTACCGTCGTATGGTGGCACTTTAACTCTTGGTCCTTGTACCACTTGCACCACTCCGGTAGTTCCACTTGACACCGCCAGTCCTGTGGTTTCCAGGCGCACTACTTTCTTCTGAAGTTCAGTGAGGCCGGTTTTCACATTTTCCACATCCAATCCTAACCCCGTAACTCGTTCGTCCATTACGTCGACATCTTTACGAAGCTTTGTCACCGTGTCACTGACATACTTTATAATAGCCAGAAGCGCCTTTTCTTGAAGGTCCTTTTGTTGCTCTTGTGACTCTTGCAAAGCGCCCAGCTTGCGGTCTTGTGACACTTGTGCCTCCATCATTGCCCTTTGAGAATCTTGCAAAGCGCCGAGCTTGCGGTCTTGGGCATCTTGCAAAGCCTGAATTAACTCAATTATGCTTTCCAATTGAGGAGCCATTTGAGGGGCCGTAGAAACTACGGGCGATGCCTGGTGGCTGGAGCCAGTAGACGGAGCCCGGTGGGCGGGGCCAGTGGGCGGGTCCCGGTGGGCGGAGCCAGTGGGCGTGGCCACGCCCAAAGTGGGCGGAGCCTGGGGGGCGTGGCCAGTGGGCGGGTCCAGTGGGCGGGGCCTGTCCCTCAGTGGGCGGAGCTTGGTCCCCAGTGGATGTGGCCTCCGCAGCCCGTTGCGCCCTTGTTCTGATACTTCCCTCGAAGTCCTCTCTCGAAGTCAATGGCATCTTCCAAATCTCACTTCCGACACCAGTTGTTACGTGCTAGGGTTCGAGGATTCGGAGAGAAAGACCTGGTGACTCTCTTGAAGACTTTATTCACAAACACTAGCTCACACAAATCACTAAGTCCAAACACTAAGCACTAGATCCAAATCACTGAGCACTATCACTGTCCTAGGTCGTAGCCGAGTCGTAGTTCACTATCACAATCACTATTGATCACTTGTTCTCACTATTGAAGTCGCCTTGATGATCGCTCGGATCGAACTGACTTGACTGCCGGCTTGTTTACCTTTTATATGGCCCGCGTCGAATTCTGGAGCGTTCTATTTTGGATTGTTTACGTAAACACGCAATCACATAAACAAGGGTCGGGCTTTTCTAGAAGGTACGCGCAACTGTCGCGCGCAGGTAAACAACTGCCCGTATTCGTAACACGTAAACAACTGCCCGTATCCGTAACAGTATTAACTGGTTTTACAGCAAGTAATGAGCAAACTGAAATTAGAAAAAATATAGAATAATCTACCAAGCAGAGCGAAAATAGATTAAAAATTGTATTGTATTTTATTTTAAAGTTAATAATTGTTTAGGTACGCATAATTATTGTAACTGAAGTGAAAATTTGTGTGTGAAATAAGTGCCTAGTTGCCTACTAGTTACCATTACTAATATCACACAAAAAAGGCCAAAAACACGTTTGTTGTAAGGGAGGTCCCTGAAATATTATTTTATTTTTAGTATTTGTTGTTATAACGGTAACAGAAATACACGATCTGTAAAAAATCAGAAGTCTAGATAATATAGAGCTTATTGGAATGCAGCCTGGAGACAAACAAACGGACGAACAGTTATGGAAGTCTTAGTAATAGGGCCCCATTTTTTTTCCTTTGGGTACGGAATCCTAAAAATGCGAAAGTTTAACATCTTTAAAATTAGCTCACGCGAGTTAAGTAATTGTTGTAGCATAGAATCATAAAAAATCCGAAATAAAACAGAAAAATTAAAAAAGCTTATAATTTACAGCCTTTATCAACTTAAAAATTAGAAAAAATAATTATGAACTCTAAACACAAAACAGAGTTTATAATAATTATCCTAGTCTCTATTTTCAGCAGACTCTTAAAAAGTTATTCCACTCTAAAAAGTGGAATAACTTTTTTAAAATACTGTTGTTGACTCACATTCTATTTCTGCCAATAGCAGTTGCTAAACTTTTGGTAATAATAATCAGCAAGGGTCAGTTCATATTATACTTTATAGGCCGGCTACCAGTCTTCTGCGCTCTTTGTATTATTTGTGTGTATTGATCAGGTGTACAGATCGCACCAGATTTGAGGCTTCTTTAGATCTGACGCTCTACGCAGTGAACAGCTTTGACAGAGTGAACACTGTCACACTCATTTCAAAGCAACTACCGTCGCCCTTAACACTCGCAAAATTAGAAGAGTTTCAGGTACCTAGCCAGCATTTTAAGAGGCAATACGCTCTCCTCTTGAAGGTTTGCAGGTCAAGTTTCGATCAAGTTTCGATCAAGTTTTGATAAAGTTTCGATCAAGTTTTGATCAAGTTTCGATCACGTATCGATCAAGTTTCGATCAAGTTTCGATCAAGTTTCGATCAAGTTTCGATCAAGTTTCGATCAAGATTCGATCAAGTTTCGATCAAGGTTTCGATCAAGTTTCGATCAAGTTTCGATCAAGTTTCGATCAAGTTTCGATCAAGTTTTGATCAAGTTTCGATCAAGTTTCGATAAAGTTTCGATTAAGTTTCGATCAAGTTTCGATAAAGTTTCGATCAAGTTTCAAATTGAGTTCGAGTTCGAGTTCGAGTTTGACACAAAACACTACTCTCCAACCGTCTTACGCGTTTTGTATGGTTTTTCGATCAACACGAAAATCTATCGCGAGTTTCACAGTTTTTACCCATCCCACAAGTGCTCAACGCCGCTAAAGAAGTTTTCACTTCAAAAACTGGCCAAGTGCGAGTTGGACTCGCCCATGAAGGGTTCCGCAGCAGCAATAAGAATTATTGCTATGAAATTATAAGGTTTTTTGATTTATTTTAATATTTCATTTTTGATATAATGAAAGTTAAATTAAGGTTTATCATTTATGACGTATAAAAAAAACTACTGGCTAGATTTCGTTCAAACCAATTTTCGTTGGTAGTTTTTATAATAATGTACATCATATATTTTTTTTAGAATTATCATGCCCCTACTTTAGAAGTTAGAGGGGGGGGGGGGGGGGACACACAGTTTATCACTTTGGAAGAGTCTCTCTGGCAAATTATTCAGATTAGAAAAAAAATCATATTAGAAACCTCTATATGATTTTTGAAGACCTATCCATAGATACCCCACACACATAGGTTAGACGAAAAAAATATTTTTTTGTTTCAGTTGTACCAATGGGGACCCCTAAAATTTTTAATATTTTTTCCATTTTGGTATCAAAATCTTAATGCGGTTCACAGACTACATCTACTTACCAAGTTTCAATAGTATAGCTCTTATAGTTTCGGAGAAAAGTGGCTGTGACATACGGACGGACAGACAGACAGACAGACAGACAGACATGACGAATCTATAAGGGTTCCGTTTTTTGCCATTTTGGCTACGGAACCCTAAAAACCTATCCAACGACACCCCATACAGTGGGGTGGACGCGAAAAAATTATCATCCCTGCTTGATATGTAGGGGAGGTACCATAACTTTTTTTTAAAGATTTTATATAATATACCTTTTTGTCGGCATCATTAATATCTGCATTCATGCCGAATTACAGCGTTATAGTTCCTATAGTCTTTGAGTAAAACCGCGGACAGACAGACGAACAGACAGACTGAGAGACAGACAGATGGACGGACGGACAGAACGAAACTATAAGGGTTCCTTTTTTTATTAAATAAGGGGGCAAACGAGCAAACGGGTCACCTGATGGTAAGCAACTACCGTCGCCCATGGACACTCGTAACACCAGAAGAGCTGCAGGTGCGTTGCCGGCCTTTTAAGAGGGAATACGCTCTTTTCTTGAAGGTTTGCAGGTCGTATAGGTTCGGAAATACTGCTGGTGATAGTTTGTTCCAGAGTTTTACAGTGCGCGGCTGAAAGTTACGCGAAAAACGCACTGTGGAAGACTGCCACTCATCAAGGTGATGAGGATGGTATGTTTTTCGCGTGGGACGAGGGCCAAAAGTTGCAGGTGGTATGATTCCGAACAACTCCTCAGAGCACTCCCCGTGATACAACCGATAGAGGATGCAAAGTGAAGCTACATCTCGGCGTAATTCCAAGGGGTCCAAGCTGTTTGAAACACTATGGCAGTCAACAATTCGGGCGGCCTTTCGTTGGATACGATCAAGAGGGAGCAGTTGGTATTTTGGCGCCCCTGCCCAGAGATGAGAACAATATTCCATATGAGGCCGAACCTGCGCCTTGTAGAGTTCCTTGTTGACTAAGGAACCCTAAAAGGGGTACCCGCATTTAGTGTCAATACGAATCATATTTTTAATATGTGAATAAGTACTTTTGTTAAATATCGGAAAAGCTATACAGTATATTCATTCTTATCCAATCCTACAAATGTCTTTTAGTAAAGGTATATTTTATTGCGAGCGAATGTGTACGTACATAGTTACAATATCTGTAATGTGTCTACTTGTGCGTCGGATTTGGAATGCGCTCTACGCAGATATAGCTAAGTAGGTATAGAGGAATCGTAAATAGATTGAATGGGTATATACCAACATACTTTTTGCTTACATATGGATGTTTACTTTGCAGCATAGCGCCGTACGTGGTGTATTCACATCGTCGACGTATGTGTCAGGACAACGCGTTTAATGTAAACATTGTGGCCAAAAGGAATGCATTTAGACATTAGATGCTCGAGGATATTATCATGAACCGTGATAACGTGGCGGTTAGGCCGAGCGCCTCAGTCAGCGACGCGAGTTCGCGCCGAGCGGTCGCGTGTAGGACGTGTTTTTCGATTGACGAGTGGAACTGTGTTCGTGATCGCGTACGCGCCGCATTCCATCGTGGGGGCCCTTTACTGCCATTGGCTGATCCCGCGTGACGTCACTCATCGTAATGAGGTATTCAACATGGCCGTGTAGCTAGTTCGCGAGTGTGCTTCGTTATTCGTTTGAATGGATTTAATCAGTGAAATATGCCAAGGAGACGAAACGGTGAGATACCCTTGCCCGACGGATGGGATTATGCGAGGGACTTTGACGGAAAACTGTATTTCATCGACCATAACAATAGAAAAACGACGTGGATCGACCCGCGAGACAGGTAAGTTTTCCGAGAGAAGTGTTAACCCGTATAGAGCCCCATGTCAAAACTTCACATTCCAATGCAATTTCAAATGTATTCCGATTGAATTTCCTACTTTTGATGGGAGTTACCGACGGAACGAGTCCACAGTAGATTTCGATAGCGTTACAAACATGTAAACATATTTTGAAAATAGAATAAATTGCGAAAAACAAATTATTCTCCTCGCGATAGTATCGCCCTCTATCCAAAAGCATCCGCAACTGTTTCGATTTCACACGACATTCCACAATTGACTAACAACAAATGACCTAAACACAAATTATGGTTATCATATTGTTATCCTTTGGAATGCGAGTCGTGTTCAGTTTTCTCGTTAGTAATGGCTCTGTTTATTTAGTGAACGGCGTTTGAACGGGCATAATGAGGCCACGGAACTGGTTCATAGTAATGTTCTAGCGTTATATTATGATCTCGCGCAGAAATCTGATGGAACATTAATTCATGTCCTTTATTGGCGTATTGACGATTTCATGTAGCTTTCGGGTGTGTGCGTGTGTAAGTAGTTAGATATGTGGAGAAGGCGGAGGGAGACGGAATGCAATGCATAGGCAAGTTGTGCGGTGTGAATGACAAGCCGTAGAATGCGGCCCGGGCCTGAGGCGATGGTCGCGCCTTTCTAAAGCGGCGCACGCGCCCCCGCCCTCGCCCCGCACACCCGCTGCCATCACACCTCGTCAAAGTGCAGGTGCTCCACGACACATCCCTATTAAATACCGATCATGTCTAGCTGTATCTGCTTACTAGAGTTTAACCGGCACCTGCATTGTCCTAAAAAGTTGGCCTTATCTCCACCTGCACTCGATAATTTACAGTTAAATGCTAAATGACTCCATTCCATTAATTCCATTCTTCATTCGCTAAAGAAAACCCCGAAAATGTACTTCAAGCCCTCCGTACACTTTATTATTTAAATGAAGGCACACATTTAATATCAAAATAGTCTTGTTGTACTATTTTGATATTCATGCTATTTATGTAATTATGTATCAAGTTCGAAACGTAATTATTGGTTGTGTGAAGGATAGCTTGATGTTTTAGCAAAACGTTGGTTGATAAAACTATAAACGGCTACCTTGTTACTGAGACTTTACACGTTCGCGTTCCACGTTCCCGCTTTGACTTGAAAATATTCAAACTTTCGCATTTAGAATCTGATCGAGTTGATAAAACAGTAAGAAATTCGTAATCAGATACGAATTTCTTACTGTTACATTATCGACATAATAAAATTGGATGGAGAGGAAACATAAATTGGTATTTTTATCGAACCTTTTGGCGAACTGCATTCCATACGATCATGGTATGGGTCTCGATACTCGGCAATTAATACGATCGTAATTATATAATGAAATTAAATGTTAAAATCTCTCCGGAAACATGTTTACGATCGTGCCATACAAAATAGTTGTTTATTTTTAATAAGTGATTGTAGCTATCAGTTATAACTGTCTGCAATGATTCTACGTCATGTTAATATTACATGTAATCAAAATATAGAGCTGCAGAGTTTTGTATATACTAGTGTATAGCTATTATTTTGTTGCTGGAACACATTTGTTACTTCTATATAATATATTCTTTTCTATGCCATATAAAAAAGAAGAAAAATATTTTACGAAAAAAGAGACCTACGTAATACGTACCTATACTAAATTGAAACAGAATGTTTAGTTGAAAAAGTTTCCAGGAAGGCTTCCAATTTTTAAGTAAAATTTCATAAAACCAATGCATTTATATTTTTACGAGGCTTACTATTATGAAGAAGTTCGCATAGCAATCGCATAGCAAATATATAATACGAATGCTAAACGCACACAATAAACTGAGTCTAAGCCAATTTATTTACGCTAAAAATAGCACTCCATGTCTCCAGTTCATATGATGATATTAACCTTTTAAAGGGGAGCTTCGTCAAAAATTGTGCTAATCATATTTTGCGAAGCTGTAAATAATACAAAATCATGATAACTATAAGTTAAATCTACGACGCGATTAATATTAAATGTAATAAAACTTTCTACAAAAATAAAAATAAACAATAGTAAAGCCAATGATCGGTTAAAACTGGATCATAACGTCAAAATTATTGTCAAACCTTTTTTGGTTAATAATAACCAAAAAAGGTTTGACAATAATTTTGAAGCTTTTAACTTGCTTTGTGTGTATGCTAAGTATGGTGAAATTTTGGAACTCAATTTTGAAGTAGATATAATATTTAACCGATTGAGCTAAAGTTTTGTATATTTTGCAATTTAGTTTAGATGACAATGCACGATATGGTATGTGACATCACTCTAAATCCAATATAGGCCGACCATCCAAGATAGTGAAATAGTTATCCCACCAAAAAACATTTTCATGTAAAAATGCTGCCAAGATGAAAACATAATAGTTCGTGGTGTCAAAAAGTAGTGAGATCTCATGTAGAGCCAAGTTTCAAACCTTACACACTCAGCCCTAAATCTGAGCCTGATGGAAAGTACAACCGTCGCCGTGTTGGCATACTTTCAGAAAGAAAAGGGTTAATTGAGGGAAAAGGGGTATCGCTATTCCCCTGTTCTCTTTCCCTTTTTTATTAAATTAGGGGGCAAACAAGCAGACGGGTTACCTGACGGAAAGCAACTGCCATCGCCCATGGACACTGTAACATTAGAAGAGTTGCAAGTGCATTTTGAGCCTCCGTTAAACTCACTCACTAGACGAAACACAGCGCAAGCGCTGTTTCACGCCGGTTGTCTGTGGGTATCTCAAAGATAACACGTATTTTTTAGGGTTCCGTAACCATAGGGTAAAAACGGGAACCTATTACTAAGACTTCTTTGTCTTTCCGTCTGTCTGTCTGTCTGTTTGTCTCCAGTCTGTAACTCAAGAATAATAGCTAGAGAGTTGAAATTTTCACAGATTATGTATATTTGTTGCCGCTATAACAACAAATACTAAAAACAAAATAAAATTTATATTTATAGGGGCTCCCATACAACAAACGTGATTTTTTGGCCTATTTTGCTCTATATCAATAATGGCAACAGGTAGGTACTTGATTTTTTCTCAAAATTCTTAATAATATGTCTACTTTAATATTTAATAATAATATTAAAATAAAATAAAAAAATAAGGGGGGCTCCCATACAAAAAACACAATTTTTGGCCTAATTTTTCTCTTTAAGTGTACGGATACAGGTTAGGTTGGGTTTGATAATTTTTTTGTTGTTTCCTGTACTAATAGTATGTTACATACCAAATTTCAGCTTTCTCAGACTTCAAGAAGTACCCTAACAGTTTTGATGATAGGTTGAGTCAGTACCAAAATTGTGGGTTTTTGGACACCTATAAAATCTAATGTATAATAGCTACGATATTCAAACTTTGCGCTTTTCATTACTTCACTCATGTCATTATATCCTAAAAATTTCAAGTATATGGCATTATCCAAACCAAAGTTACGAGGGTTCAAAAATACGACGTATTGTATAAATCATAAACACCAATAACTAAAACGTAGTTTATACGTATTGTAAAACGTAATACAATTATTATTCACTTAGCTTTTCTTCATTTCCAATTATTAAGCTGAAAGAACTGATATTACACAAAAGGCCAAGAAGCGTTTTAACCAAATAAATACTTATCTTATAACGATCTTTGTTCGAAGTACTCAGAGCCAATTCACATTGACAGGAGGCAGAGTGACGGCTTACGACAAGAGAGAGAGAGAGAGTGAGTCCCTTCCATCAGACAGCCCGCCTTAAATACTGCCATCTCAAAAACAACCCCACCGCCATTATCACTCTACCCCACGTCTGACTACCAGGATTTGCAACCATCCTGAAAATCATTATAAATTAAGTATCTAATTATAACACTTTTATATTAATTTATTAACTGTACTATCTTTTGTAACAACAGTATCATAACCGGAAACAACAATAATTATTGTCTGTTTTAAGATTAATTGAAATAATGTTATAGTATTATATTTGTTGTCCAAATATCATGAATTAATTGTTAATAATAATTAGTTCAACTCACATGAATTATTGAAATATGTACTTCTTATAAGAATTTCAAGTTACATAACAAAACAATAAGACAGAACCATTGTTACCATTATACATCATTTTATTTATGACTATTATTGAAATAATTGTCATTTATATTCATCTATATTTTGAGTAAAGTGGGTCGTACCTCACACGCGCTTCGCTTGGCTTATCTTGGCGGGGGCACTCCCGTGCCCCCAGATTTGACATGCAATCCTACAATATGGATATTAAATGAAATGACTTTTTGAGAGTAACTCTAAAACGAATGTAATGTCATTCTACATCCAATATGGCGGCTCATCCAAGATAGGGAATATTTATTTTTAATGCACTACTGCAATATGGGTATAAAATGAAAGGGCTCATTGAGAGTAAATTGAAAAGTAGTAGAGTCAAGTCAAGTGGTGTCACGACACCACTTGACTCATGACATGACACGTCGTGTCGTGTCATGTCAAGTAAAATCCAGCCGGGTTTCCTAGGAAATGTGTCTAATATAATTAATTTTATACATTTCCGTGTTATTTTAGGAATTACATACATTTCCGGTAAAATAATTATTAATTATATTATAAGATAATATTGAGGTTATAACTTAATAAAGGTCGGGGAAAAAGTTTCTTCGCATTTTATATAAAAATTCAAAAGGTTTTAAAAAAAAATACAATTGACTAAAGTATACAATATACATAAAGTTGCAATTTTGTTCGATAACTTTTTGCCATCTTGTTGGTAGGGACATGATCCTATTGCTATAAAAATTTTGGGGCTTCTGATGAAAGAACTGCGACAAGTGGTTTTGGCAGTCCTCTTGTAATGTCAACCTGACACGGCCTAAGGAATTCTGCAGCGACCGAAACAGGTGGAAATCTGAAGGTGCAAGGTCAACGTCAAAGGTCAAAGTTTTTTGATTATATTTTATTTTTTGTTTTTTAGATATAATATCTCAGGGTAGATTTCTTAGTCTGTTTGACTGTAAGGAGGGTGAGCCATGTAAGGCCAATCTAACGGGAAAATGCTTGTTATTCGTTTATTAACTAAATAAATTAAGAAAACAAATTATCAAGTAATGCTGTGTTTCATAAGGTATCATATTATAAATCTCTTTTTAACCTAGCTTCAATAGTCATTTAATAAACTTAAGTTTTGCTAAGCTCTTCCAAATGGCCTTGCAAGGAACACAGCTCCAAACAAGGCCAATGTTATACATCAGTCGTTTAACTTGAAAATAGAGTTAAAATTGTTTATTTATTTGCTTTTACTAAAACGACATTATAATTTCTTTCAAATAAGCAACACATTAAATGCTCAATATATTTATATCATCTAAAAAAAACTACAACGAACATTGCTTGAACATCATCTTATAACTAAGAATATTTAAATGGAAATTCTTTAAAAATAGTAGCAATGAGTATCACATTGACACCTTATAACTAATTGACAATGCGTTATATAGCGCCATTTTTTAGTACTTTGTTTTGTTTCAAGAATTTGTTAAAATCTAACTAACAATTAAGTCCTTAAGAAATCGTACTTGATTTTAATCAGTGAAAAAAACCTTGTCTATATTGAACACATTGCTACTTTCTTGTTTTAATAGATCCCTTTTATTTCTGCTTGACTAAAAAGTTAAAATATTTCACTTAACAAAAGTGAAAACCGGGCGTTTTGAAAAACCACATGACACGACACGACACAACACGTCACGTGACACGTTGTGAAACGTTGTGTCACGATACGACACGACACGATACGATACGATACGACACGACACAACACAACACGTAACGACACGTCACGTCACGACATGTCACAACACGTCACGTCACGCTACGTCTCGACACGACTTGATTCTACTACTTTTTAATTTACTCTCAATGAGCCCTTTTATTTGACACCCATATTGCAGAAGTGCCTTTAAAATAACTATTCCCCTATCTTGGTCCAAGATAGGGGAATAGTTATTTTAAAGTTACAATATTGACGCTTATCCAAGATTCTTGGATGAGCGTCAATATTGTACCTATGTAGAATGACATTACATTCGTTTCCGAGTTACTCTCAGTGAGCCCTTTCATTTGATACCCATATTGCAGAAGTGCATTAAAAATAACTATTCCCGTGTCTTGGATGTGCCGCCATATTGGATGTAGAATGACATTACATTTGTTTTCATGTTACTCTCAATGAGCTCTTTCGTTTGATACCCATATTGCAGTAGTGCATTAAAAATAACTCTTCCCTTATCTAGGATGAGCCGCCATATTGGACGTAGAATGATATTACATTCGTTTTTGAGTTTCTCTCAATGAGAAAATTTTTTTCTATGCAGTCCTACAAATTGATACCCATATTGTAGGACTGCATAGAAAATAATTATTTCACCATCTTGGATTGTCGGCCATATTAAATTTATAATGATGCCACATACCATATCGTGTATTGTCATCCAAACTAAAGGTGTGTGCAAAATTTCAGCTCAATCGGTTAAGTACATCTGCTTCAAAATTGAGTTCCAAGATTTCACTCGAACATACATACTTACATACATACAGAGCAAGTTAAATAAAAGCTTTAAAAATTATTATTTTTACTTAACAAAAAAATAAAACCGACTTCCAAGGTAAAAACAATAATAACATCCTTATAATATGAACTAAAAAGTAATAAATAATTTTTCCTATCGAATAGTGCCTTTTTCCGAATTCGGCTAAAACTCAACTATTTCTGTACTCAATCCTTCATCATTTTGAAGTCGGTACCAGATATAGCTGAATCTTCAGTCTGCCAAAATATTTGAAACATTTGTAACTGGCACCGACTTCTAGTTTTAGCCGAATTCGGAAAAAGGCACTATTCGATAGGAAAAATTACTTAATTATTACTTTTTAGTTCATATTATAAGGATGTTATTATTGTTTTTACCTTGGAAGTCGGTTTTAATTTTTTGTTAAAAATAATAATTTCACTTTTTTTAGTTTTTATTAGTTACCTAGTAAGTAGTAAACTATCGCGTACTATGTACTATCAAGAAGTCGATTCCTATGCAGATCGGGGACCTAAGCAGTTTGGTTGCGTTACGTCAAACCCAGCCGACAGATCCCAATATTAACATTGAATTGACATATTCGACCAAATAACGTTGGTCTGTCAATTATTGCATAGGAATCAATTTCCTCGATGGTACATAGAATAATACACCTATATTATATTATTCTACGTATCTTATTACAAGCTCACCGGTGAGCGAGACACAATAGAATAACAATATATTTCCTAGAATCCACGATCGAAGGATACAAACTATTAGCAACAGATTAGCAACAGATTAGCAACAAATCATAAGTATCGTGCAGAGACCGGTCTCGAACGCTTCAATTCCCAAGCGGCCACATTGTATCTCGATAGCCGTCGCCGCGCGCCGCTGCGGCTCGGCCGCTAGTGCGCGCCCGGTCGCGAATTTACAAAGGCTATATTATCATTAGAGTGAAAGCGCAAACTGAACTGGCTTAGCTTTTGTTAGACAAAAACTTGACAAAACCCTTATCTATTTTAGTACAGAAAATGACCGAAATCGCCTAGACTTTATTAGCTAAATTGTTTCTAACATTGCAGCAACATATTAGGTATGCTATTCAATTTGATACTAGATATGGTAAATACATCGTCATTGTTAGCTTTAAAAATATGTAGGTGGATAGTTACATGAAAATTGTTATTACTTATCAAAGCGCACGGCCGTGCGCCGCCAAGTTCCAGCAGGCCGCGCGCATGCCGTGCACTATTTACACGAACGGTTTCGACGCACTTTTGACCCCCCTGTAGCTCAGTAACTATTGCAAGTACAAAGATAAAATTATACGTACGTAATCATGTACTAGTACTTACGCAATATACCAAATTTCATAGATATAGCGTTGTTACATCCTGAAGTATGTCCTTGTAAAAATAGCTAATTTTGGCACTCACTCACTCACTGACCGGTAATCAAAACCTCTAGGCCACTTCCAATTGTCCTAGCGCTATGAAATTTGGCACACAGGCTAAGTTTTATATGTAGATTAACAAAAAATTGAGAAATTTAAGAAATCGGTCAAGCGTGAGTCGGCTCATCTACGAATTTTAGGAAAAATTTCTTATGTAACAGTGAATACGTGTGAGAGGAGGAGAGAAGGGTTTAAAAATATTGTCATGTATAATGCACACTGTATAGCTTATAAATAAATACTGCTACCTTAAAAATTTCGCTTCTATTGATAGGTTAACAAATACCACTAGCGCCATCTATCGAAAATATTGATTTAAAATACTTTCAGTAGATGGCGCTAGCAAAGTTACTTTGAAACGCAGAATGACTTAGATTAACAATACATGCGGGTGTGGCACTATAAAAATAGACCGTACGATTTCTCGAAAAAAAGTATTGAAATCCCACCAAAAACATACCTGTTAAAAATGGGGCCAAGTTCCTATTGGTTAATTATTCGCCTTAAAAAAGAGTTGAAATCCAATCCAATGCCAAGTTTAGATGCACTTCAAAATCGATCATAATCATCATCATTAACAGCCTGATCCTTAATACTTCTAAAATTGGAACTTGGCAGGTTTTTATGATATACGTAGCATTTGATTAATTGCATAATTAAATTTAATATTGGTATTTTTTGTAATCAAATCAACCTCCCAAGTTCAAATTTAGAAGTATTAAGGATCAGGCTGTTGATGATGATGATTATGATCGATTTTGAAGTGCATCTAAACTTGGCATTGGATTGGATTTCTACTCTTTTTTTAAGGCGAATAATTAACCAATAGGAACTTGGCCCCATTTTTAACAGGTATGTTTTTGGTGGGATTATTTTAATGTTACAGTAATGAAATTACTTACTCGTTTCTATTCTGTATTTAAGTGACAAAAAAATACTACTTAATTAACTAACAAACTTTAATTAATAGGTAAGAAACAGGTATGTACATAACTAAACACTTGTTGAGAGTACAAAATATAATTATAAAACTATCTTAGATAAATGATTGGTCTTTGATCTGTCTGATCATTTATAGCTAAGAAAACTATAATATTTTTTCTAGCGTAGTTAGGTACCTCTAATGTAAAATAAAAAACGCAGATAATCATTTTTATCACGATTAGTTTAGTATTTTTACAATTTAAACGTAGTTGGTAACAGTCAGTCTTATTTAAAAGTATGCTGTACGAGTATGGCACGCTCGCGATAAACAAATATTGTGGCGGTGAGCCTCTACTCGACTTGGTTTTGTAAGTGCATTTTTATTTGAAAATATCAAGGCAAAAAGGTAATCCATTTGAGTCAATTTTTTTACTGAGATAGAATAGGTATTGTCGAGTAATATGCATAAACAAAAGCTCATCTATTAGAGTCTGGCTCGTGACTCAAACGGTATAGCCTTTGTAAATACGCCGCCCGGTCTGGTACCCGGTCCTGCGCCGCTCGCTTGACAGCCCTAGCAGATTATAGCAAGCGAGACGCCAGACAGTTATTGTACTATGAACGCCAAGCGCAATGCAAAAGGTTGAAATTAGGTTGTTTTCATGTGTTGTTGTGAGACATGCATGTTACTTGTATTAATTATCGAAGCAGCTTACTTCTCAGAAGTAATGTCAAATGTGTGCCTTATGCTCTGGACTTAAGGATGAATTTGTTATGTTCAATTTTGGTGACATTGGTGACCCTAATGTGGTAATGATGATGATGAATGTAATTTGCATAGTAGCATATGCTTTCAGTTCTTAAAACAGCGCCTAAACCCCCAAACTTGTATCTATAAGGAATCCGGAGTTCTCTTAGTATCTTCGGAACCATGGTATACCTCAGTGCAAAATCTTGCGTTTTAGTAGCATATGCTTAGGATGCTTCTCATAAAACCAAAATCACCATATGTTTCCATATAAATTTCGAGGAGTTCCCTCGATTACTCATGGATCCCATCATCAGGTCACCACTTTTGTGAACATGGTACCAAATTGGAGTGAAACCTAATACAACAAAACAAAACTTTCGAAAATCGGTTCACAAACGGCGGAGTAATCGTTGAACATACAAAAATAAAAAAAAAATAAAAAAAAAATATCCACAGCCGAACATATAACCTCCTCGTTTTTTGGAAGTCGGTTAAAAACAAATGAAAATCTCACATTTACCTAATTTGAATTCTGTAAAATCAAAACTTTTTTTGATACCAAAATCAGTCAGATATATAATTAGTATACTTAGGGCCTGTTTCACCGCTTCCTGATAAGGCTATCCACCACTTAACTTGACACATAGAGTATGGAGAATCTGTCAAATAAGCCTACTATCGGGCTCCTTATCAGGAAGCGGTGAAACAGGTCCTTAGCCCAAGAGATTTTATGACAAGTTCATACGTATACTAAAATGCGAAAAGACTTTTCCCCCAACCTATTAGTTAAACATTTTTTTCTTCTTTTTAGTATTTTTTTTTAATCTATGGACGCTTCACACCACATCAGTCTGGCCCCGTGCTAAGTACCTGAAGGACTCATGTTACAGGTACCAGACAACGGAAATATATTATTAAAATTTTTATTAGTACCATTGAAAACTTTTTGTTCCGTCGGCGGGATTCGAATCCGCGACCCCCGGCTTGAGCTGCCACACAACCAATTGAGCCACAGAGGTCGTCAGTTAAATAAAAACTTTTTTGAAAAAGTTTTTTGACTACCTACTTATTATAATTTTTCTATCAATATTCAATTTACGAATTTTGGATTTTGACTCTTTATGTTCCAGAATATACCCTCTTATTAGATATATCATATAATAATATTATGTATCTCATAAATTATGTATATTTATTTCATAAAATCCGGTACTTGCGTATAATTATTTAATAATAGTTTACAAGCTAATTTTTGACGCCATAATGACGAAAGACGTAGGTGTTTTGTAATCTCCTTACCATAGGAATGTAAATAATTACAAGATTATTTTCGTCTAAAGTATAATTGGCGATTCCATTGTAATGATTGTATGAATTACCATTTAAATTAATGGATGTCGCGCAAGATAGAAATTTTTGTAATTTTCGTCTGTCTTCGACGCTGTATTTATAGCGAAGAATAATTTAAATGGGGAATCAAACTATTTTAGATACACAATTTAAAACTGCTAAACTTTAAATTGGTTTTAAACAAACGAAGTATGCAACGGGCCTAGGTTTTATGGAACATTAATGTCAGTCGTCTAAGCTCTTGTCAGCGTCCATAAAAAAATAACGCATTCAGCTACGCATTAAAAAGGTACTCATTACCTTGTATGTGTACGAAGTTGAAGACAATGCCCCAAACGATGAACCAGTGGGAATTTCTACGTGATGCTAGGCTTTATTACTTTAATTATATCATACGCATTTTCACTCGGCGTTCGAATCCTCTAATGCATAATTTCATACGAGAGAAAATATCCACGGATGCCTACGCGTATGCGCATATTATAATAGCAAAGTGTGGGAACTGCAGTTGATATCTGCATGTAATGGAATGCGTCGATATGAATTTGCATTTTTATGCCCGTGAGATTTAATACCTGATTCACGTCACATTATAATTTCTAACATAATGTGTATATTGATTTCATTTTTGCATAAGTGACTGTAAATCGTAAATGATACCTACCTTACGATCAAGAGTAAATTGTAAATAATTGTCAAAGGTAACATTAATAGCGAAGATAGAATATCTAAAAGATTTGAGTGCATGTATATTTAAGGGCCCTCTCTCCATAAATTAGCAGGTCGATTGTCTGTCAGTGCGAATATCGACATAAATGACATTAAAATAACATTCATAACAGCGCGCCTTGTACGGTGCCGGTTACGACGCTCGCCGCGTCCATGATAGGGCGAAATAGGAGAAAAAGCCTTTTTAAGGCTTAATATAATACATATTTCAAAAAAGTAAAAAAAAACAAATTTTTTACTTTTTTAAAATTCACTTATTTTTTTAAAATTACTTTTTTAAAATTGACTTATGTATTGCAAAGCAGTAGATATTTTTTATATATTCTTTTGAAAAATAATGAAGGAGTAAAGTGGTTTCATTCAACGATTTGGAGGTGATTTGGTTTTTTATTTCTTTATTATGTGATACCGATAGAAAAATTATGGCAAAACCAAATTACGTATATCATATCATGTAGATTACTAATTACTTTTTTCAGATATAATTTCTGTTAATGCCGATGAAAAGTTGTTTCATCTGCACGCTTTTTGGAAAGAGCAGCCTTAAGAGCCCGGGTAACCCTCGAAATTCTCATACATACGTAATACCAAAATCATTTTGTCATACGAAAATATTTAACATGTTTGAGTTATTTTTCAGCTTAAAATAGTAATTACCTAGGTTCCTGAACAAAAATTAACTTCAAAATATTTAAACACTAAAAAAAAATTTTTTGTGTATAAATTTTTTTTACTAAATTTACTACTAAATATTTAAACACTAAAAAATAGAGTAAAATGCTTAAAAATATATAAATAAATAGTAAATTTACTACAAAATATTTTAATACTAAAAAATATTTTTTAGAGTTGAAATATTTTGTTGTAAATTTAATATTTATTTATATATTTTTTAGTGTTTTGCTCTATTTTTTAGTGTTTAAATGTTTAGTAGTAAATTTAGTAAAAAAAAAATTATACATAAAAAAATTTTTTTGGTGTTTAAATATTTTGAAGTTAATTTTTGTTCAGGAACCTAGGTAATTACTATTTTAAGCTGAAAAATAACTCAAACATGTTAAATATTTTCGTATGAGAAAATGATTTTGGTATTACGTATGTATGAGAATTTCGAGGGTAACCCGGCCTCTTAAGACAGATTATTATTAATGAAAAGTTAAAGTTTTATCAAGCCGTGTGTGAGTTTTATATATTTTTGGGGGATAACTTGTATGTCGCTATTGGTTTTAATTAATATGATTTTAACAGTCACATTTATTTTTGATTACCCTAAGGACCGAAAAAATTGAGTCTCTTCTCTTTTTGAGCCTTTATTTAATTTTCAAAATAAATTAAGGGTGACAATGTAAAACATTTCTAAATAATGCGTAAAAGTTAATTGTGGCCGTTAAGATAATTTGAATGAAACATTTGTGTTTATTATAAGTATCGGTAATATTGATTGAGCCAGCCATTAGCTATCTTGTGAAGATTGTGTAATTTAAGTACCTATGTGTAAAGCATCTTTAGTATTCCCACGCACTCCGGACGCTTTCAACCGTAAAGTTTAAGGGGCTGGACATTTTACAGAGTTTCTTGATCCAAATGGTTCAATAGTAGATTCACATGATAGAAAATCAGACGTAATAATTATAAATTCCACTCCTATATTATTAGGGAACATGCTTTTGTTTCTTTAGAAGTTGAGTTTGTGTGAAGCATCCCAAGAAAGAAGCTAAATCGTTTTTGCTTGTTTAGTAATACATAGTGAAATTCTACTCTTTAGTTCGGAATTCGGATGTAACACAGAATGTCTCCATTATTAGATCTTTACTTCAACGCTTTAAAATATTTGTTACCGCTTTAATCTTTTTGAAGCAGTAACAAATATTTTAAGACGAGATCGGCTAGAAACTCGGATAATTGCAGGATTTGCTGGGCGCGGTCTGTTTGAAGTAAAGCGTTCAACATTGTTTACTTTGCGCATACCGTTCAGATAAAAATGTCCTTGGCGATTTTGTGCCAGACGCGTTTCGTATATTCTTTTATTTCTATTACTATGTTAATTAATTCAAATAATTTGTTATAACTTATAAGACAAACAAGTTTAGGAAAATAATAAATGAATATTTTATAAACAAAACGGTATGACGCTATATTTACAATACATTTTATTTTATGAAGACGTTGTCAATAATGTTTTATGGAACTTTTTAATTCGATGCCTATGTACATTGCTCAATATACATACAATGTGTCCCAACACCGGTGTCCGATCCTTTAATGTCATGATCTATGACAAATTGGCTCTCAAATTTTTTCTCTCTCTCACGGTTGTAAAATAGCAGCCATTTTAGTTTTTCTCGGGCTTTCAATCAGTAGGTACTTCTCATGTAAATATCCTATGAAGATAAAAAAGGTTTTATTTGATAGCTAAACTTGTGGACTACGCTTACACAGGCAATATGTTATAAATTTCGTGGAATTAAACACAGAAAAACCTAAGTTGAAGAAAAAAGTTTGTGTATTTTTTTAATTAATGGCTTTTTGTGAAAAATCTAATCTTATCTAAAAATAAAATAGGGTTCCGTAGTCAACAAGGAACCCTTATAGTTTCTGTCTGTCCGTCCGTCTGTCCGTCTGTCTGTCTGTCTGTCCGCGGTTTTGCTCGAGAGACTATAGGACCTACAAAGCTGTAATTTGGTATGAATGCAGATATTAATGATGCCGACAAAATGGTACATGAAATCTTAAAAAAATATTTTTTTATGGTACCTTCCCTGTTCATCAAGCGGGGATGAATTTTTTTTCGGATCCACCCCATCGTGTGGGGTGTCGTTGGATAGTTTTTTTAAAAATATGATGAGTATTCATATATCATTTTCCGATTTAGGTAGTGGTTTGTGAAATATTAAGTTTTAAAGTGGAAAAAAATCGTTAGAGTCCAATGTCCCCCTTCTACCAGCTAAACGGTTGCTTCTGGAAATGTGAAAAAATTCACGGGAGTAGGAAATATGCTGAATTTAAAAGGAAAACTATAACAGCTAAGAAGACTTAATAAGTTATTGAGTAATAGTCGATCAACTAAAAAAAATGTATTCGGCGAAGTACAAAGGAACTTTTCGTTCAAATTCCTTTGAAAGTAACTGAGATGATGTTGTTAGTAGTGTAAAACACATTATAAATGTACGATAATAATTGACCATACAATTTAAAAAAAAAAAACTAACGGTACTACCGAACCCTATATTGCGCGTGGCCCGACACGCACTTGTTATCTTCAGAGGATATTTACATGAGAAGTACTGGTCAGATTAGTGTAAAAGCCCGAGAAAAACTAAAATGGCTGCCCTTTTACAATCGTGAGAGAGAGAAAAAATTTGGGAGCCAATTTGTCGATAAATATGCCATAGGATCGGAAATCGGTGTCGGGACACATTGTATATTAATACATAATATTATAAGCTTCTATTTTAATTAAAATAATCTGGATTACATATTATAATACGTTTATATATGTACGTTTATATATATACGTATATAATACGTTTATAATATATTCTTGGTTTCCTATTTTAATAAACGTCATGGAGTCAGATAGTTATATAAAGTTTCTGTATGTTTCGACAATTTGTATATATAACGAGTATTTAGGCTGTAACTTATTTAGGCTGTAACGTTAAAATATGAGGTACAGTTACGTTTTGACGAGTATTTCCACTTATCTATGCAATTACGATAACGATACTGTTACTCCTGTTTCTAATCTGAAATGACATTCCATTCTTATCATATTGTCACATTGCTGTTGTTTACTCAACTGTGACGAGTATATTTTGTTTCATTATTTTTGATAATTTAACTGCTCTTTATTCGGCGTATTACAACATTAAAATAGAAACTGTTGGCTTTTTAGACAACGGTCCAATTTTAAATTTTCATTATTATTTTACATTTCGTCAATTTAAAACGTGTACCTTTTATTGCCTTTAAAATCTATCTTTATATTTAATGTATTCTCTTGTGTTTTATTCATAAAAAGTCTAAATTTTATTATTCTTGACGCAGTAAGAGGACACTATACACCTTATTTGCATAATATTTACTAGTAGAGGACAAGTCAGGAATGCCGCCCATACAAGTTTCCGCAATTTGATAAGTTGTTTGCGGTCCGTTGGCGTTTCTAAAAACTAAAATGGCGTCATTGTATCGGAATTGTAGAAAAAGCACAAAATATATATTATTGGTCCTACTTATTACGAGTATCCATTTATCACAACATATTTTGGGTGGGTAAAATCTATAATGTAAGTACCGTATTTATTGCGTTACTCCCTAAAACTTTGCTTTTACTAATTAGTAATTACTTTTTGTTAATATAGCTACATTTATTATTTTTATAATTTTGTAAGTCTCGCTAAAACTAGACAACGGCTGACCGATTTGGCTAATTTTAGTCTTGAAATATTAGTGGAAGTCCAGTGAAGGTTTATATTAAGATTTAGGAGGGAAGTGATACGAAGTTCACCGGATTATCTAGTAGAAAATGGTTAAATAGTTTAATGGTTATAAATTATAATAGAATAAATTTGACGACCTCTGTGGCTCAGTTGGTGGGCTGTTGGTGCTAAAGCCGGGGGTCGCGGGTTCGAATTCCGCCGACGGAACAAAAAGTTTTCAAAGTTCCTGGGTCATGGATGTGTATTAAATATGTGTATCGTATAATAAAAATCTTAAATATATGTATAGTATAAAAGTATTAAATATATTTCCGTTGTCTGGTACCCGTAACACAAGTCCTTCAGGTACTTACCACGGGGCCAGACTGACGTGGTGTAAAGCGTCCATAGATATTATATTATAACCATTAAGTACATAGTTCCACATTTTATAAAACTGTAGAAATACAGTAGTTTTCAGAATCTGCAGTTACAAGTTAAATTGTAGGTATCAATAGAATGTCAATCTACAAGGTCCCCGAAAAGGCAAGACAGCAATTTGTCTCTAATACTTCTGAATAAATCATAAACTACAGTATTGAAGCGTGGGCGAAATATCTTTCCATATCTGGTACCATTCTATTAAGCACCTTGTTCCTATAAGGCATTGTTAGTTATTTGTGTGTTAAAATGGTACCCGTAGAGGAATTCAGACACCTGTGATCGTTTTGATATTTAAATGGTTATGTTAAAAATTATATTGTTAGAACTGTTTTATCTTTTGTAAATGTATAACTAGTCATGAGCATTATCTAAAATATTTTTCCAAAAACAAAAAAATATATATTAAGTATATACGGATGCTGTTAAGCATATTTTGTGTATCATCCCACAAAAAATTTAATTTTAGAACAAAACTGCATTCATAATTGAAAAAAAATGTGGGTTAACACAAATGCTTAACAGCGACCATATTACATATTAGTATCAAGAAAATTTTTTTGTGGGTAGCTGTTTAGAGTTCCATTTTAGGGTACGGTAGTCAATCAAGTTTTGTTGATTACAGAACCCTAAAACGGAACCCTAACCAGCAGATTTTTTGTATATTGGTAGGTTAATGGTTATATAATTATTTAAGAGTAACATTGTCCTACAGATAGAACAATCCGTATTTTAGGCCCATCAAAGTATGAAATCCTTTCTATCTCTGTTAGCTACCACTTTCAAGATTTTTCGCAAATAAAAATGTTGTTTGTCTTATCGAAATGAAGCTACATGATGTTACGCATACGACGTTGATTAAATGTGTTAATCTCTTGTTTTTTGTAACTAAGATGCACAACTTTATACGGTAAATTGACTTGTCACTTGCCATTTTGTTTTCAGATGTTGTCTGTCACTTCTATAAGATTGAAGAGTAATTGCCCGTGTTTTAATTAACTACGATGTATAGCTAAATTGTTAATGACCGAAATGATGTTAGGAAGATGTACAAAAGAATTGCTTTCGGAACATAGATTGATCGCTGAGATCGGCTTGCTGCGCCATGTGAACTTTCTTAGATGTGGATCTAACAATATGTTCTTATTCCCTTTGATTATAATACAAGAATCATTTATCTCTGAACAAAGGTTTTCATGGGGAACTGTTTCAGAAACTTTCTTCAAATAAGTTATTAGCTTTGAAAACCCATTTCGTATTTATTAATTTACCGTTTATACTCAAAGTCAAATCAATTTGAAATAAACTTACCGATAATGTTGTTGTGTTTTTAAGTTTCTTATAACTATCACCATAAAACTAGTTAAGGGTTTACATTATCCTAGAAAACGACACCGCTACACAACACTGAATATTTAAAACGATTTCCTGGATAATTAAGCATGCTTGAGTTTAATTTCCCGTATTTACAGTCATTGCTCTAATAACGTCGTCATTTTTTTTGTGCTGAAGGCAGGTCAAGTAGCCCTGATGTCACTGCGACCCTTGAGGATCTATTGTGACTCCTTCGCATTAGAGTACCGTCCCCAACCCAATGCTGCCCATAAATTGAACGATGTGGATTGTAGTTGGGGTTGATGCCACGAATTTCCATTGTGGATGAATATTCGTAGCAACCAAGGTGCCTGTTTCTACTCTGTAGTAGAGCAGGGACAGTCAAGGAGAAGGTGTATAGGTGTCTCGTCCTTCTCGCAGAATCTGCAAGTCGTTTAGCTACTAATACCTATTCTGTTAAGGTGCTTATTGAGCTTGCAGTACCCAGTAAGACTTCTGGTAAGGATTCTTAATTGATTCCTACCTAATGTGAGCACTATTTCTGACAGTTTCTTGTTGAAGCCAGGAATTAGTGCCTTGGAGTGTTCAAGGCCGGGGGTCTCAACCCATTGCTTTCTGCTTAGTTCGCGAACCCATTCCTCGAGCACTTGCTTTGTAGTACTGGGAGATATTCCGCAGACCGGTTCTGGGCCATAGCCCATATAATATGAGAATCTCGGCCCCAAGCCTAGTCAGTTCGTCTGCGGTTTCGTCGCGGGGGACGTTACTGTAGCCCGGGACCCATACTAGGTGGATTTCGTTGTCCGTTCCTAGCATGTTCAACGTCTCAATGCATTCTAGAACCAATTTCGATGAAACTTCTACAGCAGTCAGTGCTTTAAGTGCAGTTTGACCATCCTTTTACTATGGTTTGACTATCAGAGAAGATAAAAATGATTTTATTAACTAGTGCCATCTCTAGGCTTTTCGATGATTGCGAAGACCACAGCCTGAAACACGGTTGCAAACTCCCCCAAACTGTCATGTTTGCGTCTTGATGGCCTGCCCCCGTAGAATCCGGCTCCTATAGTGCATGGTTTCTATGCAGGTTGTCGGCATACGAACGATTTGACTTTAGATAAACCTAATGTTTAACTTTCTATGAGAAAGTTATGGTTCTGTCAGCTTAGTGTATACTCCATACATGGTCCATGAGTTCCATGACACTAATTAAAGTATGTATGTAGTTCGATAAGCTTTTATTACTATGCATATAAATGGATTAAAATCTAGTCTTACGGCCACAAGAGTCACAAAATACAAGAGTCACAAAATATTCATTGTCTATTTTGTGAATAGCTTTTAGTCCATAACTGCTTTAGAGAATTCTATTAGATGTACAAAACACGATAACAACCGCTTCTCATTTGTATTAAAAAACTGTATTATATTATGATACAATATAAAATTATTGAATTTATAGGATCGTGATGTTCATGATATTGTGTCGCACGCGTCGACGGGCGCCGTGACGAAGCTGACTGGTATGCATCGTGATTCAGACGGAAACCCTATACATTCAATGTTTATGTAATCCGTTGCCTGTCCGTCACTTTTAAACTGCAACGTTCTAACCGAAATTGAACATGGCAACCGTTGAAACTCAATTATTATGGTCGTTTATTTTAATTTCTGATCTAATTACTCAGTAGGTACATCATCTATTAGTTTCATATCTTTTACTTGTAAAAAGCGATTATAACTAGTATAATTGCTGTAATCCCTGGTTGCTTCTTTGAACGTCGTTTTCGCTTAGTAGCAGTATGTAACGATGTTATATTTATAAGGCAGGGTATTCCAATTGAAGAAAGTTCTTCCCAGAAATTGTGCCAAAAACGGCCAGCTCTAAAGGCTTGAGTTATTCGCTCCAAATTTTATACGCCCAAACAATGGATTCTGGTGCATGAGATGACCTGGTAGGCGGTAGTGTTCCTCGAACTGCAAGATGTTTAATTCGTTTATAATTAGTCGGAACTTGTGTCAACGTTTCGGAATGCGAGAGGAAATCACGTTGACCCTAACACGCTTCCTTTTTCGGAACAAAGTATGATGTGTCTGTCCCTGAGCTTCGCTCGGCGTCTAAACTGAATACGTATGACCATTAACGAGCAAATATTTAAATATAGCCGCAACGGTCGTGGACTAGTTCAATGTTCTGAAAAGTAAATGTGTTTCTGTTGAGCCTAATGGTATGTGCATAAAACGGGCTATTTCGATTAAAATATTTGTTTGCCGGTATTAATAGAACATTATTAAGTAGGTGTGCGTGTTCGTCTGTCGGTGGGCCGATATGTGTGAGACGGCGTGGCACCGCCTTCATCCAGACGGGAGCGGAGTTTACACGTAATCCAGGATTTGGCAATGTTCAAAACTAAAGGCTGCAGTAGGTGTACCTTGGAATTCACAAATAGAAAAAGATAAGTTGCCAGAAGATCATTAATCTTTTGGATTTGTACTAGAATAGTGTACACTTGCGTTTTCATGTTTAGTTCGCTGACAAATCACTTGATGTTCTGGACAAGTTGGGCTGGCATTTCATGAATCGTAGATTTTGTGATTCCAGTGCAGTGCTATTTACTATTAGGTATGCCAAATCTAACATTTATATTTTTAAAATTAATTTGCAATTATTTTTGAGCAGGTTTTTTGTAGCTTATTGAAGTATATCCTTTTTGTTTTTTTTAATGAAGTTATTGGATCTAATGTGTTATTTTAAACGTTTCATCAAAGAATTCTCTGAATATAATATTATTACAGCCTATTATACTAACCTATACAGCAATATACTTACAATAAACTTCGAAATGCGCTTGTGTCAGTACTCTAACATTTGACATTGCATACTATAATTTAATTTATCGTATGACTAACGCGATCGTAATTATTATTAATATCAATAAAATAATTTGATAACATCTAAAGAATGCAATGACTAACTAAAGACAATTATCCGTATATATAACATTTACCTTTATTACGATTTTGAATGAAAATTCCAGCGATGCGTTAATTTGACCGTGTTATATCGTGTAAGCAAAATCGTTGCGTAACCCTGTATCATGGTAACATTTACAATTTGTTTAAACTTTGCCTCTTTCCACTGCAATCGATAGTCTTGTGAACGTTCGGTGCGTGGATGTGTGCGTGTAAAAGTGTGCATGTGTGCGATTAGGGATTCCATGACACGGGTCACCGTTTCCAAGAACGCGACTCGTCTTGATGTCCCGCTGACAGGACTGGTTTTGCCATTCTACCACGATGCAGTGACTTTGTAAATATTACCTATCTCGCTCTGCCGCACGGCTGCGATAATTGTTTCTTTTTCACGCGACACATTGTATGTGCATTGCGCACACGCACGCGCTCCCCATACTCTCGCCTCGATACATGCGATCTGAAATGAACGCCGCACTTTCGGTAGCTTTACGGAAGTTACGAATTTCCATTGAGGACTCGACCAGAATCGGCTCACAATATACCCATATTGTGCAAGATCGTAGGATTCACGAATGTAAATAAACCTGCTTTTAAACGGTCTCTCAGTAATAAATAAAATTTAGTAACGTTACAAGACAACTATGAATTCATTTCCAAGCTATGATTGAAATAGTATTCAAGATTTAAAAAAACTTTAAATGTAAATGGCGTTACCATTTCTTGTCTTAGACTCTACCCCTATTTTAAATCTTTAAGTTTCTGTAATACATTGCCTACCGATGTAAATTCTCAAGTTCTCAATATAGTAGTGAAATACGAAATGGATACTCGCTTGACGTAAGCCTAATTAAATGGGAATTCGTTGATATACAAGTAATAAATTGCGAATTAAGCGCCACGAGAACCGTTAAATGGTTTTGGCATCCGATGGCGGCCGACTTAAGCGCGACTGAAACTTGCTGCATGTAGAATTGTGGAGCGGGTCGCTGGCGCCTGCCGACCACGCCCTGCTTGCTAGCTCCCGGGTACCCGCCAGCATTAATTGCTGCTGCTATTATCTGCACCTAGCCCGACCACATGCTTCCACTTCGAATACGCCCTTTAATTTATCTCAGGAATGTCTTCAGCTTTCTATGGCGGGAATGCCTATTTGTTTTTGCCCGGCAAAAGATTGCCTACGGATTAATCCATTATATTATATTCACAATGTAGATTCTATACTTATTCACGATGGCGTCACCCAGACGTAATATCTTTTATATTTTTATGATTATCCAGGAAGCCTTCCCATGAAAACGTATACGTATACGTATTTTCTAAGCATTATAAATCTCCATAACCTTATAATATGGGTAATAGAAATGGAAATCTTTAAAATGAATATTGTGAATAAGGCATTTAACATCGAGCACGTCGTATTCGTACTTACTAGTACCACTGCATGAAGAAAGTACCTATTAAAAACACAATACTTACCTATTAAAGTTTATTGAAGCTAAAATTACACCATTCCAGTTTCCAAGTAAGATTTAGTTAATTCCGAACGATTCACGAACAATACGTTACCTCTACTGTTCGCTTCTCATATATCATTAAATAACTAGTCAAAATTATCCAGTCGAGAGAGAGGTTCGAAGTAATAACGGGGTCACGCTATTTTTATTTAACTTTAATGATAGTAATTTAAATAGATCTGGTTTCTTCGTGTCGTGAGAGCTCGAAGGGCTAGCAGAAAACCTTTTACTTACTGATTACAAATTATATTTTATGCAATGATCCTCAAGAAAAGCCGCCACAACAGGCTTTCTTCGGACTTTCATAATAAGTTGAATTGCGTCAGATATTCCGTTGAAGGTTCCACATACTAAACGAGTTATTTGCTAGGAAAGTAAAGCGCAATGTTTGGAAATTATGCAGATAATAAAATACTCAGTAAAACATTTAGGGTTACGATCGGTGATGCTGAAAATGAGTACTTCTCAAAAATTATTGGAAAAAACCAAAACGTCGACCAAGGACATAGTCGCTACTTACGACACGCATTCGTTAGGGTATATAATTCTACTCTCGATATCATATAAACAAGATTTGTTGCGCAGTCTGAGTAACAGGAAATTCTTAAAATAGTCACGTAATAAAAATTAAACGTTTAAACTGACTTCTCGGTTAAAAAATAGTCAATTACTTATATAACCAAAACTATTCAGCATACATGGAACTCTTTACTCTCCATAGCAGATCTAATGATTGAGACAATCAAATATTTTAATCTTTTGAATGATTTATAATCGATCGGTGATAACTCCTTTAACTGTTGCGTTATCGACATTCGAATGTTTCTAAATTCTTCAAATGATATTATTTCTGATGTTGATATAAAATTATGTAATCAAACAAATAACTGTGGCTAAGTGATGAAGGCTAGCCAACAGGCGATAACCAAACGCGTCTGTGTAGTATCATTTCAATTGAGTGTTCTCGGTAGTGACAAGAAATAATCATTGTTTCAGATACACAAAGCCACAATCGTTCGCGGACTGCATCGGCAATGAGCTGCCGCTGGGCTGGGAGGAGGCCTACGATCCACAGATCGGACCGTATTATATCAATCATGTCAATCGTAAGTACACTTTGTAACATTCTAATCACCACTGAAATGTTAGGCATTGCCTTTTGCATAAATATATTTTCTATCATGAAACGTTTCCAATGTTTCCAATGTAATGCAAAAAATCTCAAAAGATGCAGCTGTAAACTTTGATTACTGATTCGCTGGTGAATTTTTACTTGCTGTAATAATGATAGTTAAAATTCCTTTGTCATCATTTACTTGGCAAGTGTGGGAAGTGGGAACCGAGTAATGTAGGGGGATAAAAACGCGAAGTGCTTTTAATGCGCTAATGTACGTTGAATATTACTAGCTATTAAACTTTCTCGTATGCAATATTGGTAAAGTAAAAGTACAAGCTCGCGTTAAATTATTTTACTCTCAATCAATTATTTTATTGCCCAATTATAATGAGTAAAAATTTTCAATGCCATTTTATATTTTACTGGTTTTGGAAGCAGCCGTTGAGTCAGGTTGAATTTGCATTAAGTGGATATCTTGTACATTATTAAATATCAGAAAAATATAAAGAATTCTTAAACAGTGTAATGACGACTGAATCGTCTATAACTATTAATTGATATTTAACGACGACTTTTTACTGTCCACTCACGTAATCACTGCTAAATCGATTTCAATGGAGGTTTCACCCATGTTTAGTGAAACTTTGGCAAGCGTTCGCATGCTGCTGGCAGGCCAGTATTCTACTAAACGTATATGTATCAACGAGTCGATACTTATAATAGCAGGAACGAAATATACGACGTTAAAATATAAAATTCCGCGGTTAGCAGTAGGTGGTAGCGAAATGTGACCGTTAATGCTCCCTTAACTCATTGTAACACTAGAGTTCCATCGTTTGCGGTAAAGCTTATTTATGCCTCTTGGATAATTCAGTAAGGTGAAAAATGCTCTATGCGGGGGGCTCATGAAGCCTTCGATGTTTTAGTTATTCTCTATGAATTATGGAACACTTTGATTCATGTCTGGTGCAAGTACCTCCATGAATCTTATTGGCTTGCGCTACAATAGTTCCATAAAGCTATCAAAAGATGGCGTTATTACTGTGCGTCGGTTCATTGATTTTGATATATTTGAGACTAAACGACCGAACTGATGGACGACGTAGGGTTGATTTCGTAGTAGTAAATCCAAGTTTCTATATAGTATAGATCTATATAGTACATAATATAATATATACAAATATGAATGTATACATATCGGTTAGATCTTACGTTTAGTAACTTGAAATGGTTTCATGATCTCCATATAGATAGTGTTACATTTAATCAAAAATATTGTAAGGTAACGATTCCACTGTGATCTTAAAGCCTACAAATAGTTGCAAAACAAACACGATTCAGAAACTCCGCCCGAGAACAGTAACGGTTGCACATAACATTTCGCACGACACGCACAAGAATTCCTATACATTATTTATAAGCGTGCTTTTCCGTCTTTTCTGTCTTTTCAACATTTTTTGTCCAGACCACCCAATTTATATTTAATTTATCGCCGGTTCACAAAGTTACAACCGCAACAATATTTTCCAATCAAATACAACAACTCCTTGCTTTTCATAGGATTCGGTTAGCCTGAAAATAGTTCTAAACAAAGTAGTGATCCAATATTTAACAATAGTAATTGCCTTATCAATGATCTCATAATAACTCTAACTGCCTCATTAATAATTACTTACAACAGAGACGAATATTAATAATTACTTCACTGTAATTAAATGAGGATTTTGACATAAACTCCATACACTATCTGTCAAACTCATCATTAAATTTTAGTATAGTCATCATTAAATTACTAGTGATAATAATTATCTAACTACAAAACACTTTTTTATGATTTCTTTACATTGCCTGTAAGACCTGTCTTCTCATTAGGCAGAACATTGTAAAGCTACAACAAGAGAATGCTATTCTCAATGTATTGGGGTAAATTAACTCCTTATTTACGACGCTGTCTCTGCGTGCAGTCCTCATAATTCAGACTGTAACATGCGTGTGCGCAGGTTACATTTGCGTTCTCGGTATATCCAGTAGAATCATTCTTGTTCTGAAAACGGAATTATTGGCGGTATTGGCGTCTGCATCGCCTATTACAATAATCTTAAATAATCTTTCAAAAATTACGTTTTCTTCACTAAATTGGACTGATTATATGTAGTATTTTTTGGGTTTGTCCAGAACATAGTACTTGTCTGAATCAATTCATTAATAAGTATTTAAATAGGCAAAATATTCTCCTTAAACCAAACCATAAGGATGTCGTTTTTCTTACTTTCAGATAGGATTTATTGGCAAAACAGCCAGACTATTTGGAATATATTGCTACCGCAAACACAGTTAAATGGCGGTGCAAACAGAGTTTAATTATTTGAATTCATTAACAGCGCATGTAGAGGTTCTGTTTAGGCTTTAACGGGCCAATAACTAACAATCAAAGCGCAATTTACTTGTCCGACAGTGTATTTTGTGGATGCACTACACGGGTAATAGAATGGTACATTCTACTGCATCTCTGGAATACCTAAATGGCTTTGCATAGTATAGTTTACAAACAAAATATCGACTATCGCAGAAACATTGATTTTCTCGACTCTCCGGACACAGTATGCCTATTTTTGCTTGATACAAAAAAGCACTTACAGGACATGTCTGCCATTTTGTAGAGGCGTGGAATTATAAGCGCGTTTTGAGACGGCTCATTATTTATCCCGGCACAGCTAGTCGTTAGCGTAATTATAAGGCCTTTATCTCATAGGCAGATACCTCCGGCGAATTTTTTGCATAAGCTCATGCCCAGTTTCACAGTTTCCAACTTTAGATTTAATCTTGATTGTTTCCATTCAAATACGCTTTGTGCTTTGATGAGAGAAACTTGGACGCGTCTTCGTGATAAATGTTTTTAACTTTTATATTCAACGAACGTGTCCCTTAATCTCATCCTTCAGGCCCCGCGCGAGCACCGGTGATCGCGACAACAATAGAATACAATAGCAATTCCTGGAAATTCCGACTGAAGTATTAATGTTGTTTTTATTAAACTGCTTATTATTTAGGTCGTGCAAAAGTCTAGGGTTGCCAACTTTTACTTTTGCATTTAAAGTACATTGGTTACTCTATGTATGAAAAATAAAGTACACAGTATAAAAATAAAATACAATTTATTTTTCTTTATTATTATATCTATACTTAATATTATAAAGCGGAAGAGTTTGTTTGTTTGTTTGAACGCGCTAATCTCAGGAACTACCGGTCCGATTTGAAAAATTCTTTCAGTGTTAGATAGTCCATTTATCGAGGAAGGCTATCGGCTATATTTTATCACACACTAAGACTAATATGAGCGAAGAAATAGAGAAAAATGTGGAAAAAACGGGGGGAAATTATTTGAAAGGGCTAATTTGAACGCGCTAATCTCAAGAACTACTTGTCCGATTTGAAAAATTCTTTCAGTGTTAGAAAGCCCATTTATCTAGAAAGGCTATAGGCTATATTTTATCAGTCTACGACTAATATAAACGAAGAAATAGAGGAAAATGTGGAAATAACGGGGGAAATTATTTGAAAAGGCTTATCTCACGAACTACTGGAGCAATTTTTCTGTTATTTGGCACAGATAAGAAGTAGACCACGTTAAGGATCATAGGCTATTTTGTGTGAACTAATTTGTCTGTGAAATATCTAATTCACGCGGGCGAAGCCGCGTGGAACGTCTAGTGAGAAATAAAGTATTTTCGCGTACTTTATTATTAATATAAAGTACAGAGTACAATTACCTTAAATAACGTACAATACTTTATTATAAAGTACGGTTGGCAACCCTATGCAAAAGAAATACAATACGTCATAGTTTTTATTGTATATGCAAGTGAAAATGTAAGTTTTTGCGTAGGTAAAGTTTGCTTTAGCCATTTGTATTTTGGCAATTTATAATAACAAACGTTAAGAAAATGAATGCTCGCCAGCCTTGGAGACGCTACGTTTGGCGAATGAAAGTAAATTCAAATATGTTACAGTAGGACGATTGTTGGTAAACGCTTCAGTTGGTCTATTAGCATACGGATAGTTTAATGATTCTGTCCTTTACGGTAATTCATCGCTGAGGTCTATCACCTGATCATCTCGGAGATTGGGGCCATCGTAAAGGTTGAAATGTTTATTTGTCTCCGTCCGATGTAAATTAGTCTGTGCCCATATATTAGTAAGATTTAATCTCTTTTATTGCAATTCAAAACCTTACGTAAGTATTTTATTACTGAGGTTCTTCGGAATGTGAAATGATTTTACGACTGTGTGCAGCTAATGGTGATTCAAAAGAATTTTCAACGATGCTGTACGAAGTGGCTTTAAATGCCACATCCATTTTGCATAGTTTACAACATTCACGTTGCGTTATCTAGCTATGCGATCTCCCCCATACCTATTTTCTGCATACGCTTGCGATATTTATGCGTTTTGCCTTTTAGTCTTATTTTACGTGATTCTATAGGAGAATGCAGTTTCGTAAGCAATTTAATATTATGACTTAAAATAATACATGAGAAAATTACACACTATGGCTATCTTTCGAATAAATAAAATTATATTCTATATTTTTGTCGCGAGATCAGGCTCGTCAATCGGCCCTTACCCCTGAGATTATTATGTTATAATCAGAGAGTTTTGATTTATACTGTTGATCCTGGCGAAACAGAATTCCAACAACAAAGAAATGGTGGGTTAATTACCTGTTAAAAAAAGTAGAAACTAAATCAATGTTATTCTTCAGACAAGTCTGAAGGTGTTCCGGTCGTCTTTACTCGCGTGATTGATTCTTATTTCTAGTCCCAGATGGCAAACTAGAACGACTAGAACTGGACTGGAGTAAGTTTTGTGTTTTATGTTAGTGACATTTAATTGATTCGCGTCTTTTTGTGATGACTCAGCGACAATGAACAAACTGCCACTGATCCATAGTACTATTGGATCAGTGACATCCATGTTCATCTTTGTACACACAGTAAAGTACCAACTGTTGCCTCTTGATCGTTTTTAACCTATCAACTCCAAAGCGGCCGAAGTGGGCTGCGATAACAATAGATTTCCAAGAATCCGCGATCGAAGGATTAATAACACGGAGGTTAATAAATAATCCTTCGATCGAATTTTTCTATAATAAGTTAAATTAACTTATCAAAATAAAGCGTTCTGCTCTTCTCAAGTTACGATTTTGCAGAAATCCTACTTAACTTTTCAGTCCATCGATCAGTGGCTTAAGTGTATAACGGAAGTTGGTGCAAATTAAATCTTAAGCAAACAAAATTAAAAAGAAAAAAGGTGGGGTGATTCATTTGTCAAGAATCTGGCTGTTTGAGGCCCGCGGAAAAGGTTTTTAGCGTATTTGTTCCATAGTACCTACAAAATACATACCAATAATTACTTTATTTATGTTAAAAGTGGAGAACACAGGGAGAATTTCAGATTGCCTTAGAGTTGCGGGCAACCCCTAGTTTTAAAAATGATAAGGTTAAACTAAGATATTTTTCGATGGCTTGTAGATAAAATATCTGGGCGCATGTAAGCGGTACCTTAGTTAGGTACTTACAAGTTAAAATATGTAGGTAAGCAGGTTGCACAAGAATTCACTTTGCTATTTGCATACACTATCGGCTTGCTCGCTCTGCATTCTAGCGCTCTTATTAATTATATTATTTAAAAACGTTTATGTCTGTATAAAACGTTAATATAATATGTTATTTACATGTTTTAATAAAAATATACATTTATGTTAAGTTAACTGTATAAATTAACATATTTTTGGAGAGACGTCTAGACGAATAAAAATAATGAAATTCAAGAATTAATAAATTTTCCATAACCCTTGCCCTTTCTAAATTATGCTAATGAGATCAACGTCTGCTATATTATAATGTTACTGTAACTGTTTGAACACCAACCATTTTTGAGATTAGGTAACTAGTAAAGTCTGGTGTGTTTGAAGTATGTCTTAATTGTTATTTTCCTTTTAGGACCTTTAACCAAATCCATTTGAAAAAATCATTCATCACAAGCAAAATCCGAAATGATGATGTCCTATCACCTATGCTACTATAATCCTCAAGGATTTGAAATTTTCTGATTCCTGCAAGCATCACATTTTGCATTCCTCTGGCAGTGGCACTCACACAGCGCGTGACAGCCAAAGTGCGCGTGCGCCGATCTTTCAATTATTATTCTCAATTCTGGACGCGCAAGGCCGACCCGAGTCAAGACTCAAGAGACAATGGCAATTGAATGATCGTATATAGATTACGTACCACCTATCTAGATTCTAGACTCGCTGGGTCTACAAAAACTGTTTCAATTCCAAAGCCTGTAACAGGGGTGAGCAAAATAGTATCCATAATACGTTTACAATTCTTGTCTAATGTTACATGCCGTTTTTCGGCATGTAACCTTTTCCTTTAATCCTTTCTTATCAAATATTTTTTGCATATTTTTTCCAGATTTCTGGAATTTCTCTATACAAGTCATGAGGCATATTATGGCTCTGAGAATTTAGACTCATTCAGGTTTTTATTACAAGTTTGATGTTAGTGGAAACTTAATAGCCTGTGTTATAATAGATGCTGACGGCTATTTTTCAGGTGTTAGCAGTTGTATAGTTAATTGGATGTAACATAGCCACTGCCGTAACATTTGATATGACGTGAAATGCGGTGTTACGTTTCGTTGACGTAAAAATTCTAAATTCGTTTACAAAGGAGTGTTATCAATTGACGGATTGCTATCGATATCAGATATCAGAGGTTAACGAATGCATTGATAGAGCTGGAACCCGATGGCTGAATACCTAATACACCAATTATTATACATAACATCAATTTATATCAATTAATGTTTATCGAGCGTGTTTCCGTTTGGGTGTTTTAGACTTTATTCTGCGTGACTCTAAAAAATAATTTTTGTGTGCATTTTGGTTACATTTTATTTCTTGTATTTTAAAGCTTATCCTGTAATATGCAAAAGTAAGCTAGGATTAGGTATCAGTTTTGCCTCAATGAGGTATTTTAAATCTGACATTATGCAATCGAACATTTGCATTGCCATTGCAAAGAGTTGCGCGGTGATTACTTCAATTGTTTCATTCGCATCTTATCGTCCAATAATCCAGTCGGCGATGCAATTCATTTATCATTTAACTGCACAATAAGTCGATAAACTCTATAAACGCCTTTAGAGCTATGCTAAATTACCACCATTGTTCCAAAGGTCTTCGCGGATTAACTGCCATCTAGCGGTGCTAGCTGTGAAGGATTGTGTTGCATACTGAACCTTCGTAATGTACAGGTTATCAAACTTCTTTATAATGGCTGCTTTCATGCAGCCTGCATTTCTTTCATCTGTGAGAGACCTGAAATTGGAATAGATATACATCTTGTACTTTACATACCAGCCAGGTTGGCCAATGGCGCTGGCCAGGAACGTGTCAAACTCTTGGGAGAGATAGTTGCCCAGTGCTGCAACATAGACTGTAGGGTAATTCCGCCATTTTAAACTAAATTGCATATATTTTTATGAGTATTTTCTCTTATTGCAGAGGTGACGCAGATAGAAGACCCGCGGCTAGAATGGATGAGCATACAGGAGGCGATGCTGCGGGACTACCTCCACACCGCACAGGAGGCTTTGGAGGTGAGTCAAAATTCTTCGCCATTGTCCAACTTAGCCAAATAATATAGGTTAAGTACGATGCTGGGCGAAAAGAACTCTAAAAAACTTACACAAAAATGTCTCTTATAAGATTTTAAAAAGTTCTGTTCGTGCTCTAAAATAAACCCTTTAAAAATACCAGAGACGAAGATCTGGATGCACAGATAGGAGCATTCCCTTAGTTATACCATTAGGGAAGATAAAAGACGAAGTTTTAATAATTAAATCAAGATGATATCAATCGAATATGGTATCTACAGTTCTCAAGGCACATTAGCGTTAGCCCGACAGATAAGAAAGGAATGCGATCGCCGTGATAACGACAGATAAGAATAAGTGGCCGCTTATTGTATCTAATTGAGAGAGATATGAAAATCATATTTGAATTACTAAAAATAACTTGTGACTTTCGGTCGTGTAAAGGTTGGGCTTGTATTTTTATTGCAATCAGAAAACGACTTTAGATCATAACACTTCCACCTAACCTTTCGAGAATGTTATTCTACAAGGTACGAAACGTTACATACGAATGTATGTCGGAAATGTCTTCTTGTCAATTATTTACACATTTCTCTGTGACTTGACGGACGTCTAACACGTGTTCTGACACCAGGCGAGGGTCAAGCCTGATCACTGTAGGATTACGACCCGACCCCGTTCCATCGGATTGACGTCAACTGTCAGATAGCTGAGGTAAACAAAAAGACCAGATCAACTGTCACCTCCGACCTATAGATAAGTCGATAGCGAATGGAATTTGTTACGATCAATCTCCGTCCACATTGTAGAACTTGCGTAGATGCAATGCTAAGGATAGGTACTCGTAGTATTTGCCCTATGCTAGTATCAATAGAAGATAAGTTCAGACATTAAAAATTAACTCAAAAAGTTCCAAAATATGCCAATACGGTTGATGAAGTTATCGGAACAGAATATAAGTTTCTGAATGTTCGTGTTTAACATTAAAGTCATGAATTTAACGATTATGTTGGAATCATAAACAACACCATAACACCAGTGGGATATCATCTGACTTTACACAAATTAGTGGCTATCATCTTTTATTGTTGATAAGTGCCAGCTCGGCAGCCATGTAAATATGGAATTTTCGACCGGAAATTTGCACATACTTGCACCGCTACAGTATTGTGAGTCATTATTAGTCCAATAAAAATGTGTAAATATATTTGTATTAGCATCGTTTTAATACGCGGTGACCTCGCGGGCTCCACACACCGTGACCGTAAGGTGAAGCCAGGACATAGCATTGTTTCTATCAGGATATCATTAACGTTATTAAATACGAATCAAATGGTCAACTCAAAGTCAAAAGTTGTCTCCGTGTCATTCAATTGCGGGTAGTTTACTGGAATTTACAAAATATTTGAGTACTTTTTCTATCCTCATAATGCCAGAAAAGGAAGTCTTTGTAAGGAACCAAAATTATATGATTCAGATTTTTGCTATTCTTAATAATATTACCTATTGTATTTTGGTTTTAAGATTCACGTTCAAATCACAATCCCTCTTTAGCGCCAGAAGAACCGCTGCAGGGGATTGTTGGCAAAAGCGTTTGGACTTTGGTGTTCAATTGAATATAGAAATGAATTCATAACCATAGGCAAAATCGTGGGTACGAACCATTATAAAATAAACACCGATATGCCGTTGGCCTTCGTAACGGATAAAAGTTGTTACCGTGGACCTGTTTAGGTTACTGAGTGACAATCTGCGTGCTATTTACAAAACAAATGAATACAAAATGATACATAACAGACAGTTTGTTCGCGAAAGTCCTCTGTTTTGGATTGCAAGAAAATTCAGTTCCGCCTGCGAAATCAGACGCAGCAGCAAACTTTGGAGCTGAAGAATGTTTTTCTTGAATGAATCAGTTTACAAAAACGGTAAAATGGAAAACATTGTAGTTTATTTTTCCTTTTCAAACTTTGTAGAACTTAATAGGCTGTCTTTAAGTCGATGTCTTTGAAAATATCATAGACTCGCAGTTTTTGCGGGATCATCGTCAGTCTAATTGCTGACAAACATGTGTAAAGAAATCGGTAATATCAATAGTTTCTCTGTGGAAACACATATTTCCCTACCCGTTACGGGTGCGAGCCGAATTCCAGTCGGTTTCAACTAGTTTGTAAACTCTGTCGGATATTGCGTTCCGTTGCGTGATCGAATCACTCGATCGCCGATCCAGTTCCCCGTAGTGCGGATTCCGCGAATAGATGCCGTCTGCACTCCTCGAATATCTTGACTTTAGTGGATTGCAGGTAATCTTAGTAATAGGTCAGGTTTCGTTGAAAAAATTACATTATGATACCCTTTTGCGATGGGATTGTTAACGGACGTTCCTAGTACATGATGTGATGTTTCTTTTATTTTTCCTTTTGTATTTTCAGTTGGATTGTATTCATTCTGTGGAATGCTCTTAATGTCTGGCTAGTGGCTACATTTATAAATACTTTGCTAGTAATTTTAATTCTATAATGAAATTCAACTAAGTCCAATTCCGTTATAAGCGTTGTATGATTCATATTTCATATTGCATGTGTATTACTTGTAGATGATATTAGCAATTTTATTGCGGGCGTCTGCACGTCTGCGCACCAGCGGTGTTATTTAAAAACCACTTATACCATTAGAATTCCTGCATCTATAACTGACACATTTACTGTGAACACGTCACTGAGAAAGCGGAAATTTTATTAAAATAATTTAAAGCTTGATACAGTTAGAGCCAAGCGAACTAACCTAGTTATGGTTAGACTACTTTAATCAGACGGCAGACCTCTTAATACATGCCTATACCATAATTGTAATAATTAATTAGAGCTACGTCTTCATCGTTTAATGTTAAGTATGTAGAGTTGATAACTTGTTTCGCATAAGAACTTAAAACTTATTTTATCTATTTGAGGACGGAATGAAACTATATATTATTATCTATTGTGAGCCCTACTGCTCGTATGCAATTTGGTATAAGATGATATAATAAAGTTTTCACTTGACCCAGCGACATCGCATAACGAATGCAAATAGAATAATTTAGTTTTATTGTTACGTAATCAGGCGCAGTGTACTGACCTGTCCAATGAATTTGCAGTAATGGCCATTACCGCTGCGCCAAAGGGCAGAGATCTCGCAGACATTGCTCTGTGGGAGGCGGCTGATGTACCTTATTATCCAAATGATCGTTTAATATGTCGTGCATCACAGTAAATATCATGTTAATGCTCCAAACGAGTGAGCACTTAGCAGAATTATGTCGGTTTTAGCATAAAATATTTGTACTACCATCGGCAAGTTTGTTCAAGTATACAGCGAAGATATAATACATTATGTGTACCCTACATAATGTTGCGCTGGCTGCTTATTATGCTAGTGGCATATCAGAGGCAGCGTGTTATCTCTGCGTCTAGGACATTGTTGCACGCTGGTACCATCAATTCGTGATGGCACGCGTGCATGCAGCGTTAAAAATTGTTTTCGAGCAATAATCACTCTTATCTCTACTATGACGTATGGACTATTTGTTTGTCTGTGATTCTGCGAGCATTCTGTTTGCGCAAAGATCCTTGTGTTGGTCTGTGACGAAAATATTTGAACGCGGTTGACGAAATAGCGAATTGTTAATTTAACAATAATTTGATGTGGGTTTCGATAGCCGAGATTCATGCTCAAATTAGTTTAGAATTCTTAGCGTCACATCTAATGTCCTCAGACTAGACAAAAGGATTAAAACTTTGTCATATCATTATACAGTTGTCTGTTCATAAATATTTTATCGTGTCTATTTTGGATTATAAAATCAAAAGGTTTTTTACGTGCAAGCGTTATTCGCGGAAGGTTTGCTTACAACTCCATCTCTCGCGTTTCGTGGAAAGGCGCGTGCGACAACGGGTGAGCTCTACCGGTTGTGACGAGCTAATTTTTTTGCTTGAGGTGAACCTGAACATTGAACACATCTAATGTCTTGCTATGCCTCAGCTAGCTGTGTCAGAAGGAACGTTTTATGATAGTGTTTGGATGAACTAGTGCTTTAAGTACTTTGTTTTCTTTTCAATTTGTGACACAGGTATAAGTTGTTTTTTTGCTATAGATTCAATGATGTTAAAAAAAACCCTTGCATTTTCAAATCACCATTTGCTTTTAAAGTGCTCACTGATTATGCTCCTAACAGAAGGCTCCTTAGTTTTGCTGTCCTTACATAAGCAATTTTTCCATTACGGCTGTCTCGTGTGTTACATATCGCCTGTATTAAGTATCGCTGGGTTTTGTTTAGTGAACACTGTTTGCACATCAGACAGTAGGCAGCGGCTAGGGTTACGTCGGTAATTCGACCCGCTCGCCTCACATTCGGCCTAATGTTGACATTATGATGTCACCGTGTTTTAATGTTCACAATCGAGCCTTTATTTTTCTCGTTCCATGTGTGTGCGTCATCTGAACATTACTATGCTAGGATTGGAGCTATTACATTAGTGTGGAGAAATTTTTATGACGTGTGTGTATCTCATATGTTTGTAATTATTATATTTCTCATCCGGCTCAGCGGTTCAATCTGTGCTTTTTGCTGCTGAAGACGAAACAAAATCTATACACAAGCTAGTACATTAACATGAAGGAATATTATGTGACTTGGAAATTACCTTCTGACTAGTTAAGATTCCAGTATTATATTTTTAGCTACTTACATGAAACCATATTTTGTTTTATCATTAATTCTAACGTTTCTAATTCTTAAGAAAAGAAAGTGAACTCACTGAATCTACGTTTTTTGGTAGCCGTTCGAGCCAAGCTCCGTTTATCCTTGATTCAAAGATGCAATTATTCAAATGTAAGCCACAACAAACGCTTAATACATATTTGATTGCACACACCCTGAATATTTAAAACAGTTAACGACTGGTTCACTATGTATACTGATATCTAGAGACTGTGGCTTATCTACTAATACAGACTCGGTACAGATATTATGTACTCATAGAATTGGTCGAAATTTATTGTAAAATAATAAAATTCACTTCTTATAGTCTTTTACAATGTTTTTAAAGGTTTTACTTGTCCAAATTAGAAACTGAGTCAGATAAAAATTAATACCCTTATATCTGAAGAGGCTAGAGGAATGCTACATTTATATGGTTTTCTAAGCATATTTTGTTGTTGATTTTACATTGCCTCGTCATCAATCTATACGCTTACACCTACCTCTATAATATACGTTTTACAGTCATGACTAGTGTTGCCAGGTCCGATTTGTTTTCAGTCGGTACATGAGGTCAAGAGAATCGGGATTTAGGGTTGCAGATCGGGACAAACAAAAAAACAAGGTGTTTTTAAATTAGGGTTTAATTTATTGCATTCTATATTAATAGTGCAAGTTTAGTTTTATATTATCTATATCAAATATGTCTTTATTCTAAAACAAGTAGTCAGTCTTGCTTGCTGTAGCCGTGGTCGTATGTATGCCCCTTTAATTTTATTATTATCTAAAATGAATTTGTTTTGCTTGAGGTTTTGCTAAAGTAGGTGGCATACGACCACGGCTATCCTTTAAACATTTCCATAATATCACTATAAATTGTTTTATTGTTTCGTACTTTTTAAAGCGTGTTTTAGTAGTCGGGTTTTGGTTTTTTAAACTTTATTTTTATTTCAATTATTTTGGGGCTAATATTCACTCGATACTCAAAAGGTATAATTATTATGTTTAGTTTAGGGTATAATAATTTCACTTTCAATTTGATAACTTTGTTCTTAAAATAGGAGAACTAAAATTCAACACTAACGACGCGACTACATTTTCTGGAGGTGGGGGTTTGGGGGGGTTTGGGTTACAATATGTTTAATGTGTAAATTGCATTGAAGCGATTTTCTTATGATTTTCTTTTTCACTTTTTGATTTATCGGGACATTTGGCGTCCCGATTAGGTATAAATCGGGAGGCGGCCCCAGGCCCTTGAAAATCGGGACGTCCCGCGCAAATCAGGACACCTGGCAACACTAGTCATGACACTGTCTGTCTGAACATAAGCAGAATAATATTTATATTAGGTTGGGGAAAAAGTTTCTTCGCATTTTAAATAAAAATTCAAAAGGTTTTTTATAAAGGTTATTTACAATTGACTAAAGTATATCTAAGGTACCATTTTGTTCGATAACTTTTTGCCATCTTGTTGGTAGGGACATGATCCCATTGCTATAAAAATTTCGGGGCTTCTGATGAAAAATCTGCGACAAGTGGTTTTGGCAGTCCTCTTGTGATGTCAACCTAACACTGCCTAATAGTAGGGGAGGTCGCGCTCAGTTTAAAAAGTCATTTTATACCGAGCGAAAATCGTTACAATAATAGTATTCCACTAATACATAACAGATTTGATCGTCAGCCACTTCATAATGGGTGGAATAAAAATTGAGAGCATCTCAAAGTTGTTGGGAATCGTATTGAATTGACATTAAAAAGATCCCAATTCGCACCTAATAAAGGTTCATATCTAGATTATACACGTTTAGGTTCGGTAGGTGTTATTTTAGTTTTAGTATATAACAACAGATAGCGCTTTTAAAGTAAAATGTATATGTATAATTCTTCTTCACAAATATCATAACTTATATCGCTGGCTGACGGTTTTTCCACCATCGTATTAGCGACTGACGGTTTTCTTTATTATTTACAAAGTAGAAACATTCACCTGTATAAATTTTGTACGGTATAAAATGACTTTATATTCAAAAAAAATTTACATGTTCAGTAACGCGACTGACGTTGAATCCCCCGTCTGCAATACGGCTGACGGTGATTTTTTGGTTAAACATGACCTCAATAATCATCCATCAAAGTTTCATTCGGTATAAAATCACTTTTCGCAACTATTTTTTTTACAACTTTGAAATACTCTCAGTTAACATTCCACCACGGGTGCGGCGACTGACGCTGATTATATTGATTGATAAATATTAAGCTACTGCTGGACAAAAATTTGGTCGGTATGAAATGATTTAGCGAACGCTAGCACTACCTCCTATAAGGAATTCTGCAGCGAGTAGCGATTCTGTAATAAAATTTTAAAATACAGTATCGAATTTCTTCATTAGAATCACTCATTTTAACAATAAGAAAAACAAATGAAAATTTCACATTTACATGAAAATTTCACATTTACCTAATTTGAATTCAGAATAATGTCTTCTGTAAAATCAAAACTTTTTAATGATACCAAAATCAGCCAGATACAATTGGTATAGTCCAAGAGATTTTATGACAAGTTCATACATACTATAATGCGAAAAGATTTTTTCCCCAACCTACTAATATGATTTTTGATTTCGTAGTTAAATAAAAGCGCAGTAAATGTTGAATGCATTCGAGTTTTTTAGACAGCTACAACCTACAGAGCTTCACTCAAGTTTCAAGCAGGAAATAAAAATAATTTTGTAGCATTCAGAACATGACGTATCGTATTAATTCAGGATGCCCAACCATCTATAATCTCAAGTTTCTGGAACGACCCAAGGATCCCGAAAAGGGTAGCAATTTGAGTTTTTGTGGGCTCCTCTTAAATTGAGGGCCGGAGGACGTGTGGAAGGTCGCGCTGGGCCCCGGGCCTTCGGGGAACCGGCTTCAGCTTCATTATGGCCCATAATTGGTTTGGGGTTTTGTTGCCGGATACGTGGATGTTTTGATTGTTATGTACTTTTGGGGTTCTTAGATGAAGAATGGGTCTCGCTCGATAGGACATGGTCTTGATTAAAATTTCTCAAAATACAGGATTCGAGAGCTAAAATCGTAAATTCACATGCATATCTTTCATTTAGGCTACGCATTATCAAGTATTACAAAGAGAATAACTTTCTTAACGTAGTTATTTCCTATTAAACACTTATCTTGCAGAGATTTAACGAACCGTAAAAAACTGACTATCATGTAGAGACTGACATTACATAGAAACAACTATAATCATTTCCAAGAGATGAAATCTCATTAACTTTTCCAATTGCCCGTCCGTAATTCTGGTAACATTTTAACTGTTTTTTTGTGCTCGGTTCATGGAAATGATGGCATGACGACGAATGTCAACAGATGATCTACCAAGGTTACGTGCTATTGTTCGTGTAATTATGTGCTAGTGAATTCCTGTGCTTTCTGTAACCCTGGGACAATCTGCTGTGGTAATGCTTCATGGGTTTTTATGAAAAACTAAAGCTATAAACACTTTTCAACATTTTGTTGAAAACTTAGTTTTTAAGTAGAGCTAAGGGCTCTACAATGGGAAAATATTAATTTAAATGTATGTTTGAATCTTGAAATAAAAATCTCAGTATCGCTACAGTAAATAAAGAGGAATAAAATAATAAAAGGAATAAAAACAAGAAACAAAATAATGAAATTTGAAGCTACTGCTTACTGGCTGTAGCAACTAATAACACCAAACGTAAATAAGAATGTTAGTCGTTTTTGAAACGGTTTGAAACCTCATATAAAATTGCCTTAAGGTTTGGAGACGGAATGTGAGCGACGATTATCACCGTACTGTAATACCGACGCGTGTTGCAACCTAAAGCCTAATTTATGGGACTAGTGATGGGAAACGTAGTCTTGTCGATGTTTCACTTTAAATAAAGTTGAAAATAATTTGAGCAATAGAGGTTCTCGGTAATTTTTGTTTTATAGAAATGTGTAATGCTAGATAAGGAATACATGAACATTGTGATCATAATTTATATAGCTTACAAAATATGTAAAATCTATACTAATATTATAAAGCAGAAGTGTTTGTTAGTTTGTTTGTTTCTTTGAACGTGCTAATCTCAGGAACTACTGGTTCGATTTGAAAAATTCTTTCAGTGTTAGATATATATCGAGGAAAGATATAAGGCTATATTTTATCACGCTTAGACTAATAGGAGCGAAGGAATAGAGGAAAATGTGGAAAAAACGGAAAGAAATTATTTGAAAGGGTTTATTTGAACGCGCTAATCTCAGTAACTACTGGTCCGATTTGAAAAATTCTTTCAGTTTTAGATAGCTCCTTTATCGAGGAAGGCTAAACGCTATATTTTATCACGCTTAGACTAATAGGAGCGAAGAAATAGAGGAAAATGTGAAGAAAACGGGGAAAATTATTTGAAAGGGCTTTTCTCACGAACTACTAGAGCAATTTTTCTGTTATTTGGGTCAGATAAGAAGTAGACCGCGTGAAGGATCATAGGCTCTTTTTGTGGACTTATTTGTCTGTGAAATATCTAATTTACGCGGGCGAAGCCGCGCGGAACGTCTAGTGAATGAATAAATTTCAGAAATTATGGCGAAATCAAACATTTTCAGAATGTGTTAAAATGGAATTCAACTAAATAGTAGAGAAAAGGAAGATATGCCGTTGTTAAATTTTGTCTCTTAAAGCACTTTTCGATAGAACTTCCTTTTGAAAGCCCTATAAAATAACATTAAGATAAGTAAAAGTAAATCTTAAAACTCTTTCTGAGCTCCTATTACTATTTAAAATTTTAAAGATTAACTTCAATGAAATAACACAATCATCTAAATTTCGTAACATGCAATGTTAGTCGAATAGTTTCAATATTTTTATCGATATCTATACGAGAGGGAGCAACACTAGCGTCGATATCGGAGGTTGTTTCAGTAAATTTGAAAGGAAAGGTCCGTAAATATTAGTTATGGTCCCGCCACCGTGTTACGCTGCGGGCGATACAAAGATGGCCGACGGAGATTTTCTCTACTTTTATTTGTGACCATTAATTTAAATTGAAATTCGAGACGACCCTATTGTTGTTCTGTTACGACCGATGAGACAACATATATTTGTAAATTCCGTGCCTCTTGACAAATATGATTTTTGTTACAGTTTAAAATATTTAGTTTGCTTTGTGATACTATTTTTTTTTTTAAATAAGGGGGCAAACGAGCAAACGGGTCACCTGATGGTAAGCAACTACCGTGGCCCATAGACACTCGCAACCTCGGAAATACTGCTGGTGACAGTTCGTTCCAGAGTTTTACAGTGCGCGGCAGAAAGTTACGCGAAAAACGCACTGTGGAAGACTGCCACTCATCAAGGTGACGAGGATGGTATGTTTTTCGCGTGAGACGATGGCGAAAAGTTGCAGGTGGTATGATTCTGAACAATTCCTCAGAGCACTCCCCGTGATACAACCGATAGAGGATGCAGAGTGAAGCTACATCTCGGCGTAATTACAAGGGGTCCAAGCTCGAAACACGTGTTGTAGACGATCTTCTTTGACATAATAGGTAATAATCTTTAACAGTAGGTAGACTATTTATTCCCTTAAGCTTGGGTTGAACTGGTAGAGGTAGCAGCTTTATGTTGTAGGTTTACACTTTAAAGTTACTTAGTGTTAATTATGCTGATTCTTCGAAATTCGAATGTCTTAAGATTCTACTTAAGAAACTTTGCACCATAGTTCTTATTATTATTTAGTTTCTATTCCTTTCACCATTCAAAGGAATTTGATGATATAAGGCAGTAGTTTTGACTGTGCATAAACATACGTCTTTGTCGCAAAATCTATGTTCCCTGCGGAATTTCTCCTGCACGTCCACAGTTTCGGGAAACATCTACGTAAAATGTTCCTCGCATATTGAAATGATGTAAAAATATTGTACATTATCGCCGAGCAGGCGCGAGGAGTTCGCGGTCCACGCACGACCGCATTCCGCGTGAAAACGCACCATTTATCAATGGCATTGTTTTGTCTGAATCGTTATCACAATAATTTGTATCCACCACCGTATATCATCTTCGTTTTTACTGGAAAATGTCGCGAGACACACGCATGGAATGAAATGTGCGTTTTGGTCTTGCTTTATTTCGGAAATTTCTAAATTTATCCAGCCTCATGGTTAACTTAATCCTGAATTAAAATAATCTTTGTTAAGCTAAGGTTTACAACCATTTTGATTTTTTTTATCTCAAGCTCAATTCGAATGCTTAAAATAAATTATTATGTATGTTAATAAATATTAATTTTAGTTTGTTGCCTACTCTTGTTTTACAAAATTCAACAACAGCAACATAATTTATGTTAATTTCAACAATAATTACAATTACTTTCTACTATTTTAAGTGATCCAAAATTTTACTTTTAAGTTTATTAATTAATTGCTTGTGAATATAACAACTTCTACCTCTTGTTATTGTATGTTTGAACGAAATAATCAAGAAAGTCATAAACTGTTCTATATTATATGAATGATCTCTTAAATTTAATTTTGATTATACTTTTCATAATAATTGTTGTATAAGCCACGAGTCCTATAATAAATATCTTGTCCATGATGATAGTTACATGTGAAAGGTAAACGTTTGCTCTCTGTGACTATAATGGTTTTTCTGTGCCCATGAAATCATCTAATTCGACATAAACAGCACGGACTCCTATGTACAGTTAGGTGGGAATTATTTTGATATTAACGTTCACTTTTGTGCGCACTCATACTATTATTATGAGTATTAGCTCGCCATAAATGTCGCCTGATCTATATCAAATTGAGATTGGAAGAGACGATCGTAATTGCGATGTTTATCATAATTTCTTTACTAGCTCTGCTAGCTTATTAGAATAACCTGTTGTGTTATTTATTCTCTTCTTTCAGAAATCTCATAGGATTTAAAATGTTAACTTAGATGCAGTAAGTAGTAATATTTGCACTTCAATATAAAAATATGCGGTAGAGATCCTGAGGGAGACCAGAGGTTCTCATAAAGCCAGGCTGCTACTGCTGTCCTCGCCATAGCAAACAAATTAGTTATAACAGTCATTCTTCTTAAAATATATTTGCCAAGTGATAAAGAACGAGTGTAAGTTTATATATAGTTACGGTCGAAACAATTTGCTTACGTTTCACATTCTTAACCCAAATAAAACAATGCGCGTTGCGAAGCGCACGCTGATCGTCTCAAAAGTATTAAGGGCAATGGGCTAAGGCGATTGTTTATTATGTTCTAACGATGTGCTCACTCGAAATGTTACATTACGAAGGGGCATGAGTACTTACGAACAATTTGGCGATATTTTTGATAAATGAAGGAATGATAAATCCTGGTATAAGGCGAGTGCTAGAGTAAGTATATTTACAGAAGATTTCTTGTTGTTTAAGTTGAAAAGATATACTTTGATTTGAAGATTTTGCTATTGTTTTATTATGATCCGACTTAATGATAATAAAGAGTAAGAATAATCCTTCGATCGTGGAAGAATGAGACACAATAGCCTTTCTATTGTTATCGCAGTCGCCGGTGACCGCTTGGGGCTCGAAGCAGTAGAGAAGATGTTGTGAAGTGGTGGATTACACTTCATGAATATAATAGAGATTCTTCATTGTTTCGTACTAAACCCGTTACAGTATGATACTTGCTAGACATAAAATCCAATCAAGTATACATCCTCAAGTAATGTTGACATTTATAAAATCCAAAATTAAATTACTTGAAATTACCATCAACATACAATCTCTACATCAATGTTGGTCAGTTTTTAGGTGTGCGCACTAAAATGATAAATCGCTAGTAATTTCCAGCGCGTTCTAGAATATTGAAGCTATAGTTTTTACCGCGGACCGGTCTCATAAATCATAATATTATCACCTGACTCGAATACGAACGGACCAATTTAAATATTTAATTGTAATCTATTTATATTATTCAATAACGTTTTTTAATTTACGATTTCAATCAATTTGCATCTATATTATTTTAAATTGACGATCATACAAGACTTTCGTAATGGCGCTCACCGTATTAATACGTACAAAAGTTTTAGATTATCAGATACTAACCTGTTTCTATAATCACCAGCATCATGATTCATGATATTCTCCAGAATTAGCTCAAGAATTTGTTACTTAGTTGACTTTTTCATAATTACTTCGTGTAGCGTGAGATGATCGAGATTATTGCCTGACTATGTAATCCGGTATTACCAAGTATGTAATTAGAATTGTTTGTAATGAATAATTAATATATTATTATGATACACATAATAAATCATCGTCTCGAGGATTTGATAACTCTGTGGGTTACGAGGCTTATTTTAAATGAAGTTGTCAAGTACCAAGACCAACCATAATAATTATTATTAGAATCTCTTTCTGAAATGTGTTTTTTGTCTATGTATGGTGGTTCTATGACTTTGTCACTTGGAATGACCGTATCCACAATGCACATCAAGCCTCAATCCTCATATTTGAATACATTTCAATCTTTTGAATACACTCCTAATAATGCGCTAGGGTTGCCACTTGTCATCAACACTTTTGTTTAGTATTTTTTACGTTTCTTTATCATTAATAATAATAATTTATTATGAAGGCAAAAGAGTCGTATTGAACTTTTTTATTAAATTATAACAAAACTACCTAAAATGGTACCGACGAAGGAAGTAGAAAGTGTAGAATACAAAGCATTAGCCACTTCTGAGGTGGATTTTGGCGTAAGAGTAGGTAGGCCTTGAGATATTGTCCTATTCATCGTATTCCTGATTTTTGTTAAGTACTTATATTTTTATTAAAAGAAAATTAAATGAGAAGTAGCAACCCTACACTGCCTCGGGCATACTTTCGGAATGCGTAGAATGGGTATCATTTATTGCTGCATTAATGCATTTACTGTAAAAGAATAACGCGAAGGCATTTATAAAATACCACCGTTCCCGAGCCATTTGTGACTCATTTAAACGGAATTTCCATATGTACATTGTATAATTATTGCTGTCGGTACATATTTTTGTTCTCATCATCGCGTCTTGTTTTAATTTTAACACCTCAGGTATTTTTGTTGAACATGCTACTTCAACTGTTTTTCTGACTTGTATAAACTTAGTTGCTGTGGCTATCATGTAATTCTAAGTTAACTTGAAGTAAGTAAATTCTAATTTCCTTTAGGTATTCTTTAAGAACCTTGAAGAAAGCCTTCTGGACCCTGTAGAGATATTTCTCAAATTTGATATACACTAGAAGTTTCAGAGGCTAATGCCCCTGATGTTTTAAAAGTATCATCTGGATGGTCAACTCTATACGAAATAACTGAAAAGCAATTTATGCGGGGATTTCGAGAGCCGCACATGTCGACGGCACGAGATTTGTGTCACGTCGAAAGGTCAAGCTGTCGCGTGTCACTCCCATGAAAAATTGTATACATTTCGGTGACAGCAATCGCCTCGTTATCACAAGATTGATATTGGAATGTTAAAAGCGGTCATCGAGCCGTGGTAGCCCCGCCCGGTAGCGTTTTACATTTAAACATATAATCACGAATGCATATTTTATGTGTATCTCGTGGAGTGGAGTACCGTGGACCGGGCCTCTCGTTTTGACAATTTATAATGCAGATATTTTAACATTGCCTGTGCCTAATGCGTTACAGGATTTATGAGTCCGTTCTGGCAATTATTAGCCATTAGGGATATTACTTGCCTCGGAGGTTTGAGTAATTCGCTTGGACACTAGATTTATAACGCTTTAAATGCAGCACCTTATTAGGCAAATAGATTTGATCGCATCATCAGAAACGGCTCAATACAGCTGATATCAAATTTTATTGGAATGCTTAAAATATTTCAATATCAGATGATCCACGCTTTGGAACGTTTATTTAAATTTATCTTCATAAATATAAATCTTAAGTTCGTAATATAATAGCGCCGAGGCAGTGTCCGGTTAAGAAATATGAGGCATGGTAAATGTTAGTATCCCCGTATTTATTTAAAACCGTCGCTCCCCTTCGAGTGTTTTAAATTCTGGGGTTATTTGATCGATTGGCCGTGTTGTTATAGTAACGCTAACCTTGGTGAGCTATGGTATCGGATACCGTTTCGGTATCAAGATTAAAAAACTCAATGAATTTAATATCTTTTAGTGTCCTCGAAATCTGAAAACTTAAATTCATTTAGCTTTTCAGAAAAATCTTCTGAAGGGTCAGATTTACGACCTTGCCTTATGTTTTTTTGATGCTGATTATATTTTTTCACTTAAATAAATTATAACCCAGAAGTACATAATAAAATAAATATAGAAGAATGTCTCAGAAATTGTCACATAAATGATAAATGGGCTGCAGCAGCTACCCGTCTCCACAATAATCAAGTATTTCTGGCCAGCACTTTTCAATAATTACAGAATCCGAGTGCTACTGGCTACTGTTAAAATTGGTGGGGAGAAATTGTTTCAGTAATTACGCACTTACATTGACAGTTCGTCTGAATACGAATTACATCAAAAAGGCTGCACCTAATGAGGGGCTTGCGAACGTGTCTTTAAATTGTCAGCCTCTTAAAATACTTAGAAGAAAGGGCTTTAAAGCTGTTGATGAGAAAACTTCAGGACATATTGAAAGTTGAAGGAGTTAAAGAAATATACTTGTTGTAATGGAAATTATTATTTATTATTATGAGCTTGTGAATATTTTAAATTTAATCGAATTATTTATTTATTAATCGAATTTTACATGCCTGAGTCGGTTCGCAGTCCTTAACTGTAAAAAAAATACTAAAAACATTTAACATCAAAAGCTCAACGGAGCAATACTCCAAGTGACCGCAATGCTAACGAACTTTGTCACTTAGGAATAACTCCAATTTTAGATTAAGGTAAAAAACCTCTGGGGAATGTCACTTAACAAAGGCCATGTCAGTTGTCAACAATTTATGATCGTGAAAGCCGCATTCCGGGTACGGGCCCGGAGCCCCGGCCGTCGGATTTGGACCACATAATATTTATCTCACATTTTGTTTATTACTCCCTAGTTGCTGTATTGGGCTTGTTACTGTTGTTTGTAATGGGTACTGGGATTGTTTATTGATATACTGATTGCGTTTCTGGTAATGGACTACATGACTGTGGACTTGGAATAGGTTTGGGAAAAGTTCAGAAGCTTTGGAATTCCTGAGGTTGGAATGGTAATTTTAAAATTTACCATGATTCTATTTCTAGTTAATACATTTGGCTTCACATAGCATATTATGGAATGACAGTGCTCATGTTACAGAATATCCTATCAGCATCCTAATCTAATTGATCCTAAAGTCTAATTGATTCGAATTTATATCTACTTATGTGCTTGACCTTTTCTAAATAGTTTGTGTCATAATCGTTCCCTTTTTTGGCGGGCTTAATTATGTCCGGACTCTGTAGTCCATATTAATGTCTAATAACGGAGACAAGTTTTCTTTTATGGAGATGCCGTGGCACATCTAGTCTTCCCGCTAACAAAATGGCGGCAGTCTGATGAACTTATTTAAAAATGGTGCCTCCGCTTCGACTTGAAACAGAAATATTAGATACCATAATATTATTACAGCGACAGTTAAAAATATTGATATGTTTCAAATGGGGTTCTTATTCTTTAACGTGACTAAAAGAACGAGTGATACAATAATTGTTGAAGTAAATATAGCTCTAATACTCATAGTTACTAGTTCAACAACATCAGCCTCTGAAAGTGCTCAAACGCACTCGCATTTCTGCATACGAATATAGCTTATACGTTTAAACGATTTGCCGTGTGCGCAATGTTTAATGTTTTTTGTAGGGTTCAGAGGTGGACGGAGGTGCGGGAAGGAGGAGGGGGCGCGAAGGACGGGGTTTGCGTCCTCGAACCGGCGCGGGCGACCTCGTCGTGTGCGCATTGTTCCAACGCTCTTAAGCTGCTCATAAAACCACTAGGGTCACCAGGCTGACGGGCATTACAGGAATCATGGTTGAACGCACTATTTCTTGGCATAAACACGTACGTGTAATCTGTGGCATAAACTAGAGTTATGGTGTGTACTAATATGTGTTATCGTATAATCTAGGCGCGTTAATTACCACAATACAAATGGAGACATATGACTAACGGTAACAATCATCATGTGATGTGATGTGATGACTAAAATAGCTTTAATACTTGATTACTGAAGTGTGTTGCTGGAGATCTGGTGACAAAAAATACAGTGCAATTCACAAGCGTTGAAGTCTTTTAAAAATCGTCCGGCGTAAGTGTAATGTCCAAAAATACATACATATTATGTATGTATTTTTGGACAGTCAGACTTTGACTATCAGACAGACTCTGATAGTCAAAGGATGAAGCTGCATGCTCGAGCGTAAGACATCATGTAAGCAGAATCGGCATCAATTTTTCACAGGATTTCATAGGCATACTTACACGAAATAGGTAGGATGTTTGATCTTATATCCGTTGAGATGCCAACAGGTCCTGGATACCCGTCCATATAAGGATGACTCTCAGAAAATCCAGGATTAAATAGGTCTAGCTAGATGGATATCCACGATTCTCCTGTGAACATGGGCACGAGCTGTAACGGGAGAATGTTTTTACAGTGAGTGACGCGCGCACGAGCGACCTCAGCGTCGGACCTTGGAGTAAACGCACTTAGTGTTATAACATGCATATGCCATTGTGTGCACAGGGCTTGTGCTAGACCACTTGCACTTCGTCTAAAATCGTTTAGATTTCTGACGCACTTCGTCTAAAAATATTTTAGGTGAATTTTTAACTAACAGGCTTTAGTGCTTTTTTGACGTTTCTAAAACGCGTCCGAAAATGTTAGAGTTTTGGATGCTTCAAATCTCGTTTCGATCGCAAGTTGTCTCACACATACGCATTCTATCTCAAGCGTGTGTGAGACAGCCTGCGACTGAACCTAATTTGTCAAAGACTTCCATATAAACTTTTGTGGTACAAAGATTTAGCCCCGAATTTTAATGTTTCGTCCTATTTACTACAAGTCTAATGCTTTTAAAGTCATTTTAGTAAATGGTTTGCAAAACAAGCGATTGATGTTGAAGCTTTTAAATCACATAAATTCTAAAAAATATGAATACAATTATGTAATCGTTTTACGAAATATTTTAATACTAGCAACTACAAATTCTAGGTTCTTCTCTCGTCATGTTCATCACCAACATGCGTCGCATAAGCATAAACGTTTCAAAATTATGGGTACATATTTTTTATCCCTCTAATAAATGATTGCTGATTTATTTAGGTCGTTACCTAGAAATGTAGGCTATGATAGATCCTTGTAGTACGATTAAAGCGTATCATAAGCTCTACAAACATTTGTTTTGTACATTCTGTTAATAGATTATGTACCAACTTAGTAGTAAAGAATGTTGTTCTTTACTATTAAGTTGGTACATAATCGATTAACAGATTCTACGTTACGAACAACAAAAGAAATGTTGGCACGCGAATTCCGAGAAACTTTGGTTCCCATCGTCCCAGTCCCAGAATCCCCCATTTTTTACGCTCCCTACGAGGGTGTAGTATTTTTTCTCGGACATTCCATGAATATTTGTGTTAGAAAGCAGGTAAACTGTTCACAGTCCCATACGTACAGACCCGTAATAAAATATTTTAGTACGTTCGCTTGTTGCAGGTACAATTTTTATGAACGCTCTAACGTTCGGGAATGAATTCTTTTAAAAGGAATTTCCTGGTGATATTAATAATATGTTAAAAGTAATTTCTGTTGCACAGGTAGGAAAAATGGAAATTGTTGTGTGAGATCTTTTTAAATGTCTATTTGTGATTTATTTTCTGTTTTTCTTTTAAAGATAATATCATGTCCTTCTTGTGTTAATTTTAAAAGAGCTGATTAATTTTTATGATCATAAGCTACACAAAGAACAGCTAAATCTTAATTAGGTTTATTGTCTAGAATATCTACATGAAGGAATGCTACCTAAAGATCTCGTCCTTCATTATGTTACATACTAGTAGTAAAATATATGAATGCAATTTGAATTTCAACTAGAACGTTCTGCGTGTAAACGCTAAGTGAAACACATTGCATTATCCTGCAACATATGTATTTACATGCGAGGGAATCACGTCGATTACGTCCACTAATTCAAAGGCATCGTCGTTTTTTATCATTATACCATTTTCAATTATAGAAGTCAATTACCATAGCCGTCGGGACGAGCAATAAATTAGTGTAGGTAAAAAAACGTATAAGAATGTCGCCTCTGCTGGAGATATTCTATGGCGCATTCCTCGTAACACCGGGAGCTTAGTCGGGCTTGATAATAATATGTACAGTAAAAAAAGAACGCGTCAAGCTCCGAGTTTCGTGCGCCCGCGTCAGGCCGCGTCTCGCCCGCCTCGGCCATCATATTCGTCATATTTTTTCACCCATTTTTTATCTTTTTCTTTTGCTCCTCTGAGGATAATCGTGTGTAACGCTAGACTGCATTCGAGTGGAGTGTATTAAAATGAATATTTCGATTATTGTTTGTCTATTGAGCAGCGTCCTTGACAAAAAATGCGATATCCGATACGCTCGTTTATTTCCGAGTTATTTCTCTTTGTTGTTGTCGTCGTTTTTTAGAAGCCGTTCTAAATATTTTTAACATGATACCTACCAATGTAACCGTTATAGGCTTCACTATTGACTGATATACTAATAGATTAATTCGACCTTTCAGCGACAAGGTCTGGTGGTCTATCGGTTACTTAGATAAGGTCACCTCCGATAGGTCATAGGTTCGAATCCGCCACCTCATGCGCATGGTTCCACAGACGGTGCACTTTTCTAGTCACTGCCTTCTAAGAACATGCGATATTAACGAACGCGTTTCTTCAAAGATCGTTTCTTCCATAGAAAATGATCCAACGAAATGCGTCTTACATTTTATATTCCAAATACGAGTTTACGTATTACTTAAATTCTTTTTTATATTGTTCAGATAACGTATTATTTAAATCTTCTCAGTTTATGGCGGGAGGTACGATGTTAAAACTAAATTTATTACGAGCTTTTATGTTTTATGTAAAATTCTGAAAGTGCTCACTGCTAGTGGAGCACTTCGAAATTCGAATACGTCGATGGCTCGGAATCGGAGAGCGTTTTATTGTTTGACATTAATCACATTTAGCTTCTGTATAGATATAGCCGGGCGAAAGCAATTAATTTGAACGTAGGCTCCAACAAATTGTGTCGGCGCGGCAGCGGGCGGCGGGCCGGGCGTGAGGCGTCTCTGGAATTTTAATCGTACCGAGCCTTCGGCCGGTGTCCATTCGAGCAATAAAAACAAAGCGGGACTCGGACCCGCGCCCGACCTCCCGAATCCATCTAACTCGAATACTTTAGCGTTCCATCACGAGGATTCGCCTCCAAATTGATCACAATTGGATGAAAATCATTGCGTTCATATTATCTTAGGTTAATTACAACTTACATCAAATTATAAATATGAATATGAATGTTATCTATTAAAATTCCATTGATATTTAGAATAGCAATGAAACCTGTAATAGTGACTGTTAACGTTAAAAGACTTACATAATATTTTTACGACGGTGTAACTTCTACGGAAAATTTATGTGTGCTTGGCTTAGATTATTCAAATTTTTTCATAACACATACCTACGTATCTGATTGAATGAAGATAATAACAAAAAATATATTATATTTTTCTATATTTTTGCTATTTACAGTGTACAAATACAATTTCAAAAAGTCAAACAAAAGTAGACTATCACCGATGTAGTGGATACTGGATAGAATAAGAGAAAAAAGTAAAATTATTTCCTTGGAGCCGCACGCGTGAAAGAGAAAGTCGTATAGGTAGAGATGTAGAGTTAGAGCGGGGTGGAGGATTGATAGAGTGAGCTAAAACGTAACCGGTCCGAAGGAAGCAGATGCGCTTCTCAAAACCCCCACGGCAAACACAGATTCCAACATAAAAAACCAGCCGCATATTTCAATTCAATTGAACTGAATATACTTTTTGTATTTTCGTCAGAAGTTAGTCAATTCAAAGTTGGAGAATATGGTGTTATAGGAAAATAGGACTATGTAGAGCACGTTATAAACTCACGGAATCTTATAAAGCTTTGAATGAATATATCTAGGCAATTTTAACGTTTTATTACTTATGAACAATGAATAAATAGTAAAAATTTGGTAAATGTAGAGCCAAAGAAACTGATAGCAATTTTTAACGCTTCCTTGCTACGATGGCCGATGAGTGTCATCTTTATTAATCGTAATGGTGATTAAAGTGGGCGTAATGCAATCGCAAACTCCACGTAATAATAGGGCTAGAGCTCTGTTGTGGTAGAGTATTAATACTCGCTACGCGTCACTTCGCAGAACTTCAGTTATCAAGGCCACTCGGGAGTATTTCGCTACTTTATTGTGCATAATTATTATTCGCGATTTTAATTATAATGTGCTATGGAGAAGCCGTTAACATTCCAGCGGACGTCATATCGGCGACCATTTATCACATCTGTGTGTACCATTCTCCAAATAGCGTAAAAGTATGTGCGGTCGCCGCAAACGCGGAAGTGGACTCTATATTTGTAGAGATTGGGTTTGTTTTTCGTCGTGGCGGACGTGTAGAGCTATATAGTTTTACAAATTGTGTCCATTTGATATTTCGTTGTTTGAACCGCTCGGGTAATTTTTCGAGGATGTGAGGCGATGAATAATTAGGTTGATATTCAACTAATTCGGTCGCTTTGTTTGCTGCTGCTTCGCCTCAACGAATATTGACTCTACCTGTGCAATAACATTGGAAGCGTACAAAAACATTATCTAAAAATATCCTTGCGGGTAATGAATCTCGAGCGACGTCTAAAATGCGATGATTAATGTAATAAAACGAGGAAAATGCACAATTTATGAAGTAATTCCACATTCCATTTGCCTAGCTGCTAGCAGCGACTTCAAAGTCGGGTTGCGTTTTTTAAATGTCCATTTACGTCTGTGAATGCGTCTAGCTGCGAGCGCGAGCGGCCGCCCGACGTACGACACTCGCGTAGCCGGCCGGAATTCTGCCGTACCTGAATTTTTGCGTCGGCCGCAAAAACGAGCGCATACTTCTAGCCGGAATGTAGGCGTCTGGCCAATTTATGCTACTTAACATTTAATTCTCCTGCTTTTTTTTAATATTCTCGCCGCAGTTTAATTTATGTCTTGATTTGATCCTTGAATCATCATACTCGATGACCGTCCCATGTTATTAGTCGTATAATATTATCCCGGCCGGATGGTTAGCGGCGTTCCTGCTTAATAAATGACCGCGTTGTCTGCTTCTTATTTTCTCTGAATCTATACTTATCTGGGTCATTAGTAGTCCTGCCTATCCTGTAATCGCTAATGTTGGGCCTCGCATTCAATTAGCAACGCTGTTGTCTCGTACGTGTGTATTTTATAGTGATTCGGAGTTTCCGCAATCCGCTGCCTCCCGCCGAGGAAAGGTTAAAAGTAAAAAGTAGGTAAGTCGGAGGAGTTAATGGAGATCTCGGTGCTGAATATTTATGTAATTAAAAGTTTTGCATGTAAATGTGTAATGAAAATGTTTTTGAATTTCCTCCTTTTCTCGAGCCACAACGTGCAGCATAATATTATGTACTTCACAAATAACATAGTACCTATTAAATGTATTAAAGAAAGAAAATGACTTATCGTCGCAAAAGAATCGATCGGTAATTCGATTAGAGGACGGACAGCGCTGGCCCGGGACGAGATTGCAAATGCGTGTAAAGGAATTCCGGAACAAAAATGCGCGTCTACCTGCCGCGCCCGCCGCCAGATACGGCCCCGGGCTCCGCATGCCGCACCACCGCCACGCAAATTGATTACGTGGAAAATCAGTTTTCGCCCTCTAATGCGACAGAGCCGCCGAGTTACGCCACTACACGTCGAATCGTCAGTTTTATGCATTCCCCGCCCTGAGATGAAGCCGCCTCGCGGGAGTCGCCGACGAATAATACGATCGACGACGCCGCGGCGAAAGAAACAATTATCAATATTCCCCGTAAATTATTCGATAGATTCAAAAGTAAACGGCGCAGGAATTTGGTGATTCGCGTGCTGGAGAGTCCGGCTGAGGTCACCGGGGTCCGTTACGGCGTCGGGCCGGGCTCGCCGGGTTCGCGTTTCGTCGAACTTATTACGACAGATGGTCGCGGCTCGGGAGGCGGGAGCGCGGCCGCCGGCCCTTCGGAGAGATCGACCTCCGAAATGCGCCCGAGATTGCATTCTTTCGGCCGCGCGGGCGCATTCCACTGCGCGCCATCCGAACTCGGCAGTCGGCTCGTCCGCGCCAGTCGACGCGCGCCCTTTTGGGGGTTAAGATGTGTCCGTCGCGCCGGGCGCTCACGATGTGGTCCCAGCCGCCGCCGCCCGAGCCCGAGCCCGCCTTCCGCGCCCGCGCAGCCTCCGTCGACACCCACGCCTGCCGGTGTCTAGGAGCCCGCCAGATCGCCCGGATGGTCCGCGAGCCTCCCGAGTACGGCGTGCGCGTCGATCCCACTACGGTGCGTCCTCCGGGACTATGCGTGCGCGATGAGCCCCAGTATCAGAACTTGGAGGAGCTGCGGAAGCGGCCGGAGTACGCCAAGCTGGAGGAGATCAGCCGCGAGTTCGGCTACCGCCTGTGCCCGGAGGGTCAGAACCTCGAGGACGAGGCCATCTACGAGAACATCCTGTCGGTGCGGCGCATCCGGTCGGCGGAGGTGCGGCTGGTGCCGGTGTCGGAGGTGCCGTACTACGAGGGGCAGGGCTACGTGGCCACGCAGGTGCTGAGCAGGAACGGCACCTTCCCGCAGTGCCCGCCACACACCTGGAGTCGCCTGCAGCAGGCCGCCAGGATGACCGGATCCCTGAGGATGTTCACAGTAAATATCTGTGCTTTCTGACTGTACCTATATTTGATGAATATTTAAATGACGCATTATTTTCGAGATTATGGATTAATTTAAAATGTTTACATGCAATAATTTACTAATATCTGAAATTTTTTTGATTGGAAGAGGCTTTTGGCGTTGTGTTTTTACTATCCCTCAAGTTAAAAACTTTTCGGCTACACAATTGTTAGTTACTTATGGTTTTGATATTTTTCTATTTAAAATTATCATTTTAAAAACTACATAAATATTGTTGAATATTTCCTTAATTATTCACTAATAGTTATTTGGTAGTTAAACATTCCACATTGTAAATAGGATTTAAGATCACAGAGATCAGAGTGAGATCTTAAAGACTTTTTTTTGTTGTTTATTACCAAACACAAATTATTGCTATTTCTAATTTTATAACTTAAGTTATAAGATTTTTTATTATTAAGAGAAGTTTAATCAAAAACCAGCATCATATACAGCATAGCGATGAATTGAACTCGTATTTCAAGTCTCAAGGAACGTATCCGAAGTGTCTTCCATAATTACTAGCCCGCCATACCGATTCGACGGCGAATTAAATTTTGATTTCTTCAACGCAAACCGGATATGTGCTGATGTTACTTTTTGTGCGCATTCCGAGCAAAAAGTTGTTGCTCTGATGGTTGTATTTCGCTCGCAAAAAAGTCGGAATTTCGCCGCCGTGACTCGCGGTTTCGGACCCGATGAATTTTGAGGGACGGTGTCAAACGGACAGGACTGTTTGTGCAACGTGACCCATGTGCTAATGATGAATCTCTAATTATATAGAATATTTTAAGCCTTTATAACTTCCACGAGGAGGTTCTGTGTTCGGCTGCTCGGCGGCAAGATTTTTCCCGCGACTATTTTTTTCTAAAATTTTATTCCATATTTGATTTCCAAGAAGAATACAATCTAGAAAATATTGTATTCCGCAGAAGCATAATTGAAATTTTTATCTGTTCTGAGATTTTGGATAAAAGAATTGGAAGATACACATTAATCCATCGTTAGTAAGTTTCACATTTATGAAATAAATATACATAATATAATATAACAGTAGGAGGATAAATAAATATGAAATAAAAGCAATAGAAAGTATCAAAAAAATTAAATGATACAATACTATGAAATGCTCTGCGCTTGTAACAAATTTTATTCTGTAAGTTACTCATAATATTAAACAACACATTGTTGAATCACAAACAAAAGAACTGAATTGTGTAGGGAGGGAGTAGGTACCTGGTTCTTTGAAGTAAGCGATTACAATAATTAAAATACCGTCCAAGAAACAGATGTTAGACCGTTGCCGAATAACATGTAGATAATATAATTTTAAAGTTACAAAGCGAAACAAAATCTATTTTGAAAAGTTAGGTAGCTTTAAGCACAGAATATATAATTATGATACTTTAAGTCCAGTACCTAAGTCCAGAACAAATAACTAAATGCTAAAACAAGATGCCTTTTGGGATTTAGCTCATTCTTTATTAAAATATCTTATCTTTAATTCACACATTAGAAAAACAAGGGAGATAATACGATAATACTTTATTTTATTTATTTACTTGAACATGAACCTAGATTGGCGCGAGTGAGCCTGTTTTCTATCGCTTTTGTGCCCAATATAACAACAAACACTACCGCCCTAGATATAGATCTACCGCCTGTTTTGATTATTACCACAATAAATAAATAAATAAATAAATAAAAAATGTTTTATTTCCGAATAGATTTGCAACAAATACTTTCAGAACGTTGATACTACTGGTGCCTACCACCGGTTCGGGAACTATCCCGGCGAGAAGAACCGGCGTAAGAAACTCGCACGGGGTCCCACTTTTTACCAAAAAAGTGAGAAAAAAATTAATCTTTTTAAAATAAAATTTACAATTGTAACTTAAAATTATTATACAATGTCAACATCCATACATGATTATTGTAAGTCATATTATAATGATGTAGAAGTAGCCTTGCAAGCAGCCATCCTACTCCCAAGATGTGCCATCGTTTATGAAATCATTGACCTTATAATAGGCTTTGGCACACAAACGTTCTTTGACTACTTTTTTAAATTTATTAATCGAAAGATTTTGAACGTTTTCTGGGATTTTATTGTACAGGCAATTAAATATGTTTATCAGAAGACGAGAGTAAATATTAAGTTACTTTACTAAATAATATTAATTTCCTGTGTATTTTTTACTGAGTTACCTCTGACACGACCTTTAATGGGCTGAGTACAGCTTATAAGGGCCGCGCTACACCGGAATGGCAGCGGCGAGGCGAGCACTTTCATGATTGACGTGTCATATGATTTTAAACTTTATCTTTATTATTGTAATACATAGTATCGCTTGCGAAATCGCGGCCACCAGAGCCACAGGCGGCTTCTCAAGCGATACTATGTATTACAGTAATGAAGATAAAGTTTTAAATCATGACACTGAAAGTACTCGCCTCGCCTCTGCCATTCCGGTGTAGCGCGGCCCTAAAAATAAATCTTATAGAGACTCCAGGATAAATCTTATGGAGACTCCGAGGTACGATAACTATGAACAGTGTCTCAATGCCCGAAACATCTCGTCACGTGTTATCATGTAATGGAATCTTATTATAGATCTCATGTATTGTTGCAGGCGAAGCGGGAGATGTACGACGTGAAGAAACAGAGGCTGTGCATAGCGCAGGACGAGTACAAGCACCTCAACAACGCCCTCTCCACACTCGCCGCCTCGAGGACTAGCTGTGAGTATCTTCTGTTTGGCAGCTCCTAAACCTTTAACCCATCAAGCCCCATACGAGCACCGGTGATCGCGACAACAATAGAATACAATAGCATCTCCATTCTCCAAGAATCCCCGATCGAAGGATTAATAATATTGAATAATATTTCATTGAACAATTTATTTGACAATAAGATTGAAGGCGTTCAATATTAACCCTATACCCTACTAGACGATCAATAATATTGCACAATACGTGATATTGCAAAATAAAATTGATCGTCTAATGACCCGCTTAGACTTGTTAAGTCTAGATTCTAGAGTGTAGTCTGTCTAGATTCTACAGTCTAGACCCGCTATCCCCAACCCGCGGCTCGCGGGCCGCATGCGGCCTGCCAGGACTTTATTTGTGGCCCGCGTGATGTTAAAACAATTTTGAAATTCACGCCCACCGGCAAAATAACGTAAAACCTACGTGACGGTCGTTAAATTTTTTCCACTTTTAAATCGTTTATTTTGAAGAATACTATTTTTGACCCTAAAAAATTTTTGTTGTGGCCCGCGACACCAAGACCAAAACATGTTTGTGGCCCACATGAAAAAAAGGTTGGGGACCACTGGTCTAGACTGTCCTAAAAGGTACAATCCAGAAAAAAAGGAAAATGTAGAGAATGATGATGGTGATGCATCCTAAAAAGCACAACATGAAATGTAGATAATTGTCCCGAAGGGTAGAATAATATAATATTATGTAATGAATGTATACCCTAATACAGGGGCTCCCAACCTTTTTCAGCCTGCGGTGTAGTTACACATAAAATATTTTGTCACGGCGGCGGCGCCCTACACTACCTAGCTATTAGAAAAAGATACATAAATAAATATCTTTCATGATTATAGTTAGGCTAAGCAGGTAAATAGTAATAAAGAAATATTTAATCATCTCCCTGATTTACATAAAATATAATGTTATTTAAGTTTATTTTATAATATTTGTGGTTTCGGATAATGATGGAGGATCGACTCACGGCGACCCTCTTGCCTTTCCACGGCGCACCAGGGCGCCGCGGCGCACAGTTTGGGAACCCCTGCCCTAATATGTAGATTATGAAATTTAGAGAATGATCCTTAACTTAAATGAATAGATCTTAAAATTGTAGAGTATAAAACACACCGAAAGGCTTATTTGTCTCAGTAGAAATTTTTCCTTAGAAAAGAAATGAATAGGTAAGATACTTAATACTTATACCATCAGAATATTATTCTTAAGGCAGGGATCAATCTCAATCCAAAACGATAACCTTGCACACAAGTACACAGAGACAAAGACCAAGCGTATACGCATCGCAATAAGATTCATTTTAGCTTAGCATAAAACTAGTTACTAGGGGCGGATCTTCTCTATTTTTCATGTTTTTTTAAATATCTTTGGAAATAAATATTAAGAAACAAAATTGTTCGGTTAAGGATATTTTAATAAAGATTTAGTAACAATTTATTCAAATAAAATGTATAATTATCCTAGTTAATACTTATATTTCGATGAATTAGATTTTTGTCGGAGGTGAGTTTGTAAATTAATTACAGCCAAAGTATTACGTTTTATAAAAATGCTTATGGTTTAAAGTCTTTTAAATATAGTGCTCTATATCTCATATTCTTTACATTTCATTATTATATTGGAACTAGGTAAACCGGGAGTCACGGAATAACAAATTGGGGTTTATGCCCGCCTTAGGTCATAAAGAAATGTATTATTTGGCACGAGAGTTATATTGACTCGTTGAAAATTGTTATGAAAAAGTATTCGAAATGAAAGTCGGAGCAATAATATTCGATTCAGCTCCAATATTCTAGAACTGTTTATTCAGTCTTATAAGGACTTTCACGTTATATCACAATCTTTTCTTTAAGAATTCATTGAATAGTGTCCCATAAGGTATAAGGAATTTTCATGAATAGAAATCACACATAGGAGGCATTGTTTCGACTAGAACCATTGCATACGTTTCGATCGCTCGGGGAGCATTCAATACAATATCCCATTATTGTACTCTCAAGATAAGTGTATGTTTGAATAATTTAAATATGGAAAAACATTTTTTTTTCTCTTCATGATAAGCATGCATTGAGCCGTTCTCGATTCAAAGTTTATACATGACATAATATTATTATAGACTATGAATCAAGATTAAGATATATTGTATTATAGTCATCACTATGAAGATGTTGACTTCATAGTGATGAAGTGGTCTACTATATATTATTATGTCTGTGACAGATATTATGATCAAAATCGTTCCAGTAGTTTTGGAGTTTTAAACTCTATAAAATGTTACCAAGAATCAAAGAAGTACTCTTTAACATACTTACTTATAAGTTATAAGTTATATCATATTATATATGTATTATTTTTAGGTTTCTAATTTCTTTACTATTATTTACTGAACACTAATAGAATCGAAATTCCACAAAGAATCACTACAAATGCAATACCAATTATAGTCTTATTAATATTAGAAGCAGATGACTTGGTCTCAATATGTATGAAGCTCTATAAGTAAAATACATTGATAAATTAACAATAATATGGTTTCTATTAAAGGTCTTTTTATTTAAAAAGTAATAATTATAACTGGGTACCAACTAAAGTTAACATTTATACAAACTGTTACGTACTTAATTATAAAAACCCCCTTCGATCACAATGTCATAATATACACATACGTGATCGAAGCCTTACCCTTTAAATTATGAAGATCAGGGTATAAAAATAAAGTTCACATTTGCAATTTACTTTTAAAAAATCTTTATGTATGTACATTATTTCGTTTTTTACTTTTTAAGATTATATCAGCTCCATTACTTTAGGATACTAACATACAAATTATCGTGCAGTATGTTCGTCGACGACATCGGTGACGACAACGTCGACGACGTCACGGCACGACCCCGACCAGTTGCGGGTGGAGGTGACGCAGGCGCGGGGCCGGGTGGCGCAGTTGAGGAAGGAGCTGCGCCAGGCGAGGGCAGAGGTGGCCTGCGCCAGGCGCGGGGTTGATACGCTCGCAGAGTGAGTATTACTTACTGATGAAGAGCTATGACATGTAGGCCACACGCTTGGTCCTGTCGATTCCAGGCATATATTAGAAATGAGCAACAAAAGCAACTAAAGCGAACTAAAGGCCGGCGACGCACCTGCAGCTCTTCTAATGTTGCGAGTGTCCATGGGCGACGGAAGTTGCTTTCTATCAGGAGACCCGTTTGCTCGTTTGCCCCCTTATTTTATATAAAAAAAACCTAATCAATCAAAGCACTAATCATCAAGCCTGGCAAAATCAGCTCTGACGCTGTAGTTTGGACGTCTAATAGTTTTATTCCAATTTACATTCAGTTCATGCATTATTAAACAGGATTACCCCATAATTATACCTAAATTTTAATCGAAATTCTTTGTTTAATGTGTGTTATATTCTGATTTCGCATACTCGCTAATTGTATATCCCGCGAAACCGGATTTGTATCTAATTTGACGATTTCAGAGTCGAACAAAAACTGAGCGCGCATCAGGGATGTTACAACATCACCGAGGCGCAGGCGATAATGACGGAGCTGAAGAACATCCAGAAATCCCTGACGTCGGGGGAGAAGGAGAGAGCGGACCTCATGCAGTCATTGGCCAAGTTGAAGGACGACTTCACACGGCTGCAGCTGGGCGAGGCGTCCCCGGACCTGTCCACACTAAGTCTACCCCAGGAGAATGTCAGCACCGCCTCCCAGACCGACCTGTGCGCGGACCTGGTTCCTATCGGCACGCGCCTGGCGGAGATGGCGAGGGTCCGCCTGCAGTACGACGAGGCCAGGAAGAGGATCCAGCAGATCCAGCAGCAGCTCGCCGACCTCGAGGACAAGGTGGAGCCCGGCCAGGCGGAGTCCGACAAGGACCGTCTGCTCCTCTTCCAGGAGAAGAAGCAGCTGCTGCTCGAACTCAGAAGTATCACCCCCCGGACGAGGTCGAAGCAGGAGATGAGCGAGATCCAGACGGAGTGTAAGAAGTTGGAGCAGGACCTCAAGTCTGCCGTTGAAATGTCCAACAAGTGTATAGCGGACCGTTTGAGGCTACATGAGGAAAAGCAGCTGTTACTGCAGCAGCTAAAGGATGCCCTAACATCTATGTCGACGCTAGAAGGCCAACTCAAGACGCTATCAGCGTCCACCCTCTCAGTATCGAGTAGTTCCAGCTTGGGATCGCTTTCCACGGCGAGTAGTAAAGGATCCTTAAGTTCGGGAATTAGTTTTACTGACATCTACGGCGGACCACAGATCGCGACTTCCTTCCAAACTGACAAACCTATTGACATGGTGGATCTACACAGACGAGTTGAGAGGTAAGGGTCTTATGATGTTTTTTGAATTTGTTACTCTCTTGACACATATTTTTACTCGTTGTATTTGATTTCCAGTCATGTGCTTTTTGCTCACAAAAAAAGGAATGAAAGGACGAAGTCAGAAATTCCTTATTCCATATTATACGTTTATCTTGCTTCGCCAAATCATTAAATTATTTACATTTAAAAACTTAATGCACATAAAGGTACCAACGTGGACTAAATGCGTTATTGCATACAGTACCAGTGTAGCGGTATGGCATAATCTACCAATTATAAACTTATTTTGGACTTCCTTGTCTCCAGGTTACTCCGTGGCGCGAGTTTCAACGACAGCGCGACGCCGGGTACCAGCAGTTCGCCGTCGCAACCCTCGTTATCACCTAGAAGTAGTCTATCGTCCGCCAGCCCGCCCCCTCCACCGCCTTCTTATAATCAGGTATGTAAAGTACAATCGAGGAAATTGATTCCTATGCAGTTGATAGACCAACGTTATTTGGTCGAATATGTCAATTCAATGTTAATTGTGATCTGTCTGCTGGGTTTGACGTAACGCAACCAAACTACGTAGGTCCCCGATCTGCATAGGAATCAACTTCTCTGATAGTACAACTAAAATGTTTGCTTAGAGTACACCGGATGTGAATATTTTTTATTAGTAAGGAGAACACAGATATTTCGGATGTATTAAATAAACTGGCAAACGTTAAGCCAATAACAACTGTATGGTTTCGCGTATTATAAAATGTCTAAATCTGATTTCTTGTAACAGGTTGAAAGACAAAGACGACAGCAGCGAGAACTAGAAGAGAAATTAGCTGAGATGAAAATAGGTGTAGCTACAGGATTGAACGAAATCACTGGACTTTCCACTGGTATGTATATTGTGTAATCAAATTTAAAATATAAGCATAGGTTTGCAACGATACTTCTACTGTTTTCTACTGGAGTCAATTTGTTAAAAAGAAGAAGAAGTCATGACTTTAACAGGTCTTAAAATATTGTATGCTTTATTCACAGTGCCAGTCCAACTGCAAGGCCCAGGACGGCCGGGCGAGCCGTTATCACCGATATCAGAAACCCCGCCGCCGACGCTCTCGCCTAGAACTCCCTCGTCTAGTGGTAAATATAATTTTACACATAGGGACATTGACACTTCGGCCCGTATAAATAGTCAGTACTCAAGATGCATCTCGGTCTCAAAACACGGTTCAGGCTCTGTGATTGGATGTCTGTCAAAATTTGGACCAATCACAGAGCCGAACCGCGTGTTGAGACCAGGACGTATCTTAAGTACTGACTATTTATACGGGCCTTAATTTCATTCAAACAAGTTTATTAAGGGTTTTTGTGCGGATTTTGCCGTTCTTTATCCGACTGAAAGTACCAATATTCATGAATACGTTGCTTTATACATTAGCCCTACATTTACACAGCGGCTAACCTCTTAAAACGTAGCGGTTTCTGTATGTCTTTTCTTTAATGTATAAGACGGTGCTTCTATCATGACAATAAACTGTATTTTCAGGAACAAACACTAGATCAGTGTCGGCAGCCGTGAGCGACGAGTCGGTGGCGGGAGACTCGGGCGTGTTCGAGGCAGCGCAGGGCGGCGACGCCTCAGGTATATACTTCACTTATCTTCTCGTTTGTGTGCCTATAAGATGCTGGCTTACATTAGTGCTGATTAACATTACTAAATTCCGGATCAAAACGATTGCATTCATCCAGGGTTATGTGAAAATTTTTATTCACTTAGAAACCCTTAGCCTTAGTGACTTATCTCAAAGCTGTTAGAAGCTGTGAAATGTCATATTATTAATAATCTGTCTCTACATTAGTGAACAACAAGACAACTTGATGCTATAAAGGCACCAGCTGCATCACGCTGGCAAATCGCATTACCCAATTTCAATATCAAAGAAGAAGAACTTTAAATTTACAAAATGATTTCAATTTCCAGTGAACAGTGCGCAAATTGAGATCAAATTGCGGTACTGTGCGGAGGAGGGCGCGCTGGAGATCGGCATACTGCGCGCGCGCAACCTGCACGCGCTCTACATTGATCTTGGCACTGAAATGTGAGTTTTTTTTTTTTAAATGGTTAATAGAAAAAAATGCTCTTTTGATTCTATATTTAAGGTTGTATAAGGTGTTTGAACTGATTGTCATTAAAACTTGACGACATCACTGTGTGTGCAATGGTGTTCTCTATGTTAACATTTATGTATGATTGCTTCCTAGTGGGTTTTTCACTACAATTTTTAAATCGTAGGATTATATTATGCTTACTATTATATGACATGAAAGGCGCTGTTTCGATAACCGATATAAAGCTAAGCTCTTCACTCTATATTCCGTAGTCTGCACTCTGATTTACCGATTTATCTATTTGTGTAAAAGACGACGAACTTTCTTAGTTAACTGATGATCCTGTTGATGATTTATTTTGAATGGTATTTGTAATATTGACATGTTGTTTCAGCATGGTCCGCGGCGCGCTAGTAGCAGGCGGCGGGTGCGGCGTGGTGTGGAGCGGCGCGGGCGCAGCGTGGCGCGGCGGCGCGGTGTGGTGGCGACGCACGCACCGCGCGCCGCTCCCCGCGCGGGCTGTCCGCGCCGCCACGCTGCAGGTCAACCTGCTGGCCAATAACGACTGTCTGGTACGTATTATGTCTTATTATCTTCATCATTGGCGTTTCCGTCATACACATTTCGTTACTTGCTTAGATATTAAACGTCAAACAGTAGTTAAGTCCGCTCGTCGGATAGACAGAAATTTGGTACTTACCTTACGAAGTACGTTCAATTTCAATTTCTTTTTTTGCAAAATGTGTTGAGGTTAGCAAGGAGATACAACTACTTTCAAGTGCGAATGAAAGATACAAACAGCTTTCTTGGCTAGATGTATTAAGTATCTATATCCGTAAATACACAATTTTTTTTTTTAACCCAGCTTAATAAAGTGTGAGGCATTATTTATCGACATTTCTACATGTATAGTGTTGAATGATGAAAACTAGCCAAATTCGAGTATTCGGCGTAACGCCTTGAGTGCCATGTGAAGTTTTAAGGCGAGAGCGATTATCTTCTGACACCACCGTCCCACACCCCACTACCAACATCTCCCACACCCGTACTAAAGCATCCGCATTACAGGGGTGCACGCAAGTGAGTTTGGCGGACTTTGAGCCAGACAGCGTGTCCCAGAAGTGGTACAACGTGCTGAGCTTCCGCACTGTCAGACGAGATGAGAGCTCCGATGAGTCCACCGTTATCAGTTCACAGACTTCTACCCTTACGAGGAATAGAGGTGAGTCTTTCTACCCGGCTGTAATATTTAATGGCATGGTGATTTTTTTAAGAAATAAGGGGGCAAACGAGCAAACGGGTCACCTGATGGAAAGCGACTTCTGTCGCCCATGGACACTCGCAGCATCAGAAGAGCTGCAGGTGCGTTGCCGACCTTTTAAGAGGGAATAGGGTAATAGGGGAGGATATGGAAGGGAGTAGGGGAGGATAGGGAAGGGTATAGGGGAGGGCAGGGAAGGGAAAAGGGTAGGGGTTGGGCCTCCGGTAAATTCACTCACTCGGGGAAACACAGCGCAAGCGCTGTTTCATGCCGGTTTTTTGTGAGCTCGTGGTATTTGTCCAGTTGAACCGGCCCATTCGTGCCGAAGCATGCCTCTCCTACGGCAAATGGTGATGTTTTTGGCATTCTATGCATCATCATGTTTGTTTCATTGTAACGTGCCTTTCGTAACATAGACTACTATTTGCCTTACTGTAGTAACGATGTAAGTTTTTTGATTAATATAATATTTTGACTTTGGCACACTTTTGAATGTTTCCTTCAAGTCCCACGATAGTGATCATAATGGTAATGTTCTTATCGTCATGCATTTAATATTAATAGTGATTAGTGACATCATTATTTATTTATAAGGTCCTGAGATAATGAACAACGCTGAGTGTAACGTGGAAGGTGGAGACAACTCCGCATCGGAGGATGAGGAGGCCAGGGAGCCACTCAACCAGGTAAATAATGGATTTTTAAAAAAGAGAATATAATAATAATTCTAAAAAAATCTAAACGAATTTGCAATAGGTTAAAGTAAAGTTAATTGTGGAATATAATGAAATATAATATACAGTCTGTCATTAGGGTTTAAAATTGTGAGACGATTATTTATTATTTTATCAGCAATAACCTCTTATAAGTCTATAATGACGTAGAAGGCCCCAAGTATACTCTTAGTTAGGTTTATTAATTGTTGAAAATGAGTCTGCGTTATATTTTGAATTTAAGATTTTCGATAGTATATAAGTTAAGCGTAATTAATTATTATTATTTTCAAAATAACATAATATTGTTCTTTGCTTACAGATCGTAGAAGAAGATTCGTTTGAAGATTACATTCCTGAAGAAGAGTTGGCGTTGGAAGACGAGTTCTTACAACCGTCCACCGCCGAGAAGGAGACCAATACCGAGTGCAACTTCTGCCCCGAGGGAGCGAGACAACTGCATAGAAGGTAAATATTATTATAGTTTTATACTCTGTTCAGCTCCAATTTAGTCCGTAAATATTAAACAATATGATTAATTAAAGATATGAGTGGGAGAACCAGGCAAGTAACAGTTAAAAATTTGCCGCTTTTTTGCATAAAAGTTAACGCCTCTATTAGGGCCGGATAAATGATTTGTAATAAAAAAAAACTGTTAATTTTTGTGTAGCCAGATGATGAAGTAGATAAGTAACAAGGTTTGTTAAAATTATTTAATATCAAGGAAAAAATGAGTTAAGTATGTTGTAAAATGTTAGTTTATGTGGTTCTTCCACTCACATCTTCAATTATTATGTAGTTTTTATAATACTTTTATCGATGTTGTTAAAGTTCGGTCGTCAATAATTAATAAGAGAGGGACATTCCTATGCGCGGGTAAAAGAGAAGTCAGAGGCTGAATATCTCTATCTAGCAACTTGACTTGGGCATAATACTTTGCTTACAAAAATATTGAATTGGACATGGACAGAGTATATAAGTGGTGGTTGAGTAACTAACTCGTCTTATTTCGTTAAAAGTTAATTGAACTCAGTAGTGATATTGTACAGTTATTCAATTATATTTTTTCTGTAATCAAATATATTTTAAACTTATAAATTGTGCAACTACTTGCATAATTTTGCTCTGTACAAATACCATTTTGTGTACGGTTTGTGTGTGTGTACAATGTGTACAAACGCCAAAATCGAGTTTTAAAACATTTATTAGCTAATGGGTGTACTTAGAAGAAATACTTTTAGTCCTTTCTATTATCATTATTTATCATAGTCTATCTATTAGCAAATATTATATCGTAATACCTTAAAAGGTTTAGGACTAGGTACTAACGCGGTGTCGGTACTAGATGTATGTTTTATTTTTAGATACTATAAGTGTATGATGCGTGTGGAGGCGGACGGGAGGCCTCACGAGGACCCGGCGATAGAGCATTAGTATATAACCGTATACATAGCTGTATATAGTATATTGTAGGTATGTGAAGTGCGTGTCGCTTTGCACGTTAGCACATAATCGGTTTAAAGCTTCAACACTCTGATATTGGCACATAAATTCTTACTAAAATAATACAAAAGCAAACAACCCTCATTCTTTGGAGTGGATAAAAAAGTATAGTCTTTTTCACTCCGATCGTTAAGAACATTAAGATCGTTAAGCGTACGCGCAACTTAGTGCATGACGTATTAGACGGATAATTCCCAGTTTTGACAGTGTTTTTTCTTTGTTGATCATAACTCGGTGATATCAGAAGTGTTTGGTAGGGCTACTGACTTACAAATTGTGTTTATTTTCAATATCTGGATAGAGTTATAGTATCTGCATGGTTTTGCATGGAATTAGACACAATGTGAATGTACATACCACACGCATGATTACTGTGTTGTTAGTCAAGTAAAAAGTTATCAATTTGATACCATAATCAATTTTCAAATAAGTTAAAAATTAAACATTTTAAACTCACACGTTTTGATAGTCAAATACTATACGTTAGGATTGTTTTGTGTATGTTTTTGAGTTTGTGTTTTAGTTTTTCGTTTGTCATTATCATGTTTTGCTTCGTCTAACATGCAGGATTTTTTATCATTTATATATTTTTATTTTTTCCAGAAAAAGTCAACAAGTTAGCTCAAACAACGAGGAGTCCCTAGCGACTATAAAACGATCTCAAACGTTCTCACCGCAGCCGCAGAGCATCGGTAGAGGGCAGTACTTATGCAGGTTAGCTTCTATTAAATAAATTAAATATAATATTTTAGCCAATCGCATTAGATTCAGTACCACGAAACGGTTTTGAGACTCAAACAATCGTACGAAAATGTTGCGTGAGAATGCTGCTCTAACAAACGTGAAATGACGTTAGAGCAGGACGCGGCATTCTCGTCCGATTGTTTGAGTCTCAAAACGGTTTCGTAGTAGGCCTACAAGATTGTACTTAGTACTATGATAAATAAACTGTACAAATCTAAAGCTTATAAGATATTTTTATTTATTCGCAGACTAAACCGTTCCGAGTCAGACTCATCGATGGCGCAATACACGCGGCCGGTCGGCATACCCTTCGACCGCAGCGTGCGCGAGCGACGATCCCTGCGGTTAGTACATTATAATAACGAAGTTATTTATCACACACCTGCGAATCAGGAGCGTGTTCTGTGATTTTCTTTTTGTCGAAAATATTTTTTCTTGCCTCCGGGCGGAAAACTTCAACTTTCTTCCCGCTGCGCTTACCGATGTTGCCGTTTTCCGCCTCCGTCGATGAGAATAATAGTATACGCACCATGGGCAGTAAATAAGAAAGCCTCAGATCACATGTTTCCTCGGCTTCGCCTCGGCCAACAATTACATTTGATCTGAGACATTTCTTATTTTCCTGCCCTAGGTGCATAATGTACTATTGTTGTTCAGTTTACACTGAAACGAGACGTAACGAGACGCGACATGACGATTGTATAATAGCCAATAGGCATACTTAAAAATATCAAGCGGTGTTATGATAGGTATTTGCTGCGTGCGGTAGCTATGAATGTACACGTCTCGGCTGAAGAAACATGGCGGCATGAGGCATCTGCTTTTTTCTCGACCTATAATAATGTCTATTATCCACATACTCGGTAGGTAACTCGGTCTGAGTTGTTTGCACGATCAACAATCTCCCTAATCTACTTATTGCGAGTTGACACACCATTTTTCCAGACAGATAAAATAAGAGGTCATTTTGTTTTGTCCACAGCTGGGGCCGCATGCGCGGCGCAGTGCGTCGCGGCGGCGGCACCGCTCGCTCGCCGCGCACGTCGCTCGACCTGGCGCTCGACCTGCGCGCGCAGCACACCAGACTCGCCGACCTCCGACACGAGATAGCGCACCTCACGCAGCTTAAGAGACGGTATGTATTGAGATTTGAGGCACTCATGGGTGTTGTGGGGTGCCCGCTGTAGCTGCAACATGTACTTTAGGAGCGATGCAACATAACGTGCAGCTTTTAATATTGATCGTTGTTGACAGAAATCAGGCGAAAGCATTGAGAAAAAAATACGTGACACATTCCCTCACCACTTAGTACCATTAACCAAGTAGTTCGATTATATAGGTAATATAACTAACTTTGCGTCTCTTTTTCCCAGGCTGGAGGAGGCGTGGGCTCGCGGCGACCGCGCGGTGGCGGCGTGGGCTGCGGGCGACGACACGTTGCGCGCACTCGTGGCGGCGCCCGGCGAGCGCGGCGAGCGGGCGCAGCGACTGTTCGCGCGCACCTGCCGCGACGTCTACCGCCTGAGGAAGTCGCGCCAGGGCAGCCGCAAACCCGACCTGGTGACGTTCAAGTGAGTATTGTTTCGTATTCCATACGTTTTAGTCACGTCGTTCAATAGATAAGTGATAGCGTCCTTGTGGCGCAATCGGGTAAAGCTGAAACACATTTCGAACACCAAAGGGCCGTGACACGCGGGCGCAGTAGCTCTATGGGCTAATTGCTCTTATGAATATAAAGATTACAATTTATTACAGTGTAATTATAAGATGATTACTGAATAGAAGCAACTTTTCTACTTAAAATCGGCTGTTCATATAACGTCTCATCAAATAAATAATTATTACATTTCTACAATATTAATATTTCACTTCTACCTTACAGAGAAAAGATGGCGTTCTTCACTCGTCCGAAAGCGATAGCGGCGTTACAAGACGAGCTATCGGACGACGACTGGGAGGAGCTTGAGGAGAGGCGGACCCCTGACGGCCGCTCCTCCAAGATCTCGTACGAGAAGACCAGCGCTGAGAAGGTGGTGGAGTGCAAGAACCCCTGCATGGAGTTCCAGCCCGAGCTGAAGATTACCGAGGAGAAGGAGGAAGAATACGATTTCGTCGTTGACAGGGTGTTGGGGGTACAAGTTTGAACGAAAGGAAGCCATCTTTGAATGGATCAATCAGAGCCGTTGTTTTAACGGACCAATCGGAAGCCATCTTTTGAACGGACCAATCGGAAGCCGTCATTTCAACGGACCAATCGGAAGCCGTCGTTTCAACGGATCCATTGCGAGCGACGTAGCCATCTTCGTCGCCAACGTAGCTGCCACTGCCTTTGCGAATCTAATAATCGTAGCCAAGTTCTGCCACGTCGGGCCTTTCATGTCAAAGCTGATTGCTATATTGATTGAAACTAACTTCAGTTCAGTATTACAGCTTCAGTGCCAATCGCCCGACCAGATAGCTCATTGTGAGAAGTGACATGTATGTGAAATGTATGGTTCAAACTATTCGGCGATTATGAATAAATATAGTATACCTATGTTAAGAGAATCTTTAAATCATTATTTAATTATGTGCGTTATTTATAAAAAAGTATAAGTTATTCATTCATAGTCGCCTTTAAGTCTCAGTGATTAGTGATGTCAGACGCTGGTTTGTCGATATCGATAATTTTAACAAAATCTCGTTCTGCCATTTTTGTGTTCCGTTCGTCGAACGAACGTTCCGGCCCTGCCCGATGGGAGCTCTTATTATGAAAGTATTAGAGAACATTCTATGAGATTAAATTTAAAATTAGGAGTTCGGAACCTAAATTGTACTGTGATTGCTATTGCCTTTGAGATTTTTGGACTTAAGACTGAAGTAAAAATCCTAAATGTAATCGGTGTATGTCGAAACGTACACGCGTGCAAATGGGGTGCCATATGAGGTTCAGTGATTATTGAATATATTTTGTAAGCGGGTGAATTTTATGCCTTAAAATTTTGATTAGAAAAATCGAATCGATATCGTTAGTGTTGTATCAACAGATCCATTATTGTATTTAAAGTTATTTTATCGATACGTGTACGTCTCTAAGGATATTTGTAAGTGCCCGTATATGTATGCATGGGTTATATACAGTATGTACAAATCGTGCCTTGCGGCGCGCGCCATTACTTGTAGTGTCAGTCACAAATAAATGCCAAACATTAGTGAGTCGTGGGGCAGGTCATCTGTATATATATACGTAATCACCCACCGGGATAGTTGTATATAGAGAATGTATAATATACGTTTCCACCGAGTATATAGGACTTGAGAAGCCAAAAAGCTTTGTAAATACGGCTTTGAGTCTAAAGGGTGAATGAATTCTATAAGTCATTCGCTTCATTATCATTACGTGTCCATGGTTGAATCTAGTTGATAATTTCAGACAAAAAATATCATTACGTAAATGTTAAAATGAATAGTTGAGTGGATATACAGAGATTACAAGGATTTGATGTCCTATTTATTGACTGGATGAAACCTGCATATACAACTACTGGTGTATGTTCCATATTGGAAATATTTCTTCTAGGGTCAGGACATACCAAACCGAGTTGCGGCGACTCATAAAATTAATAATTGAAATTGCCATTCGCATTCTCGTTTCTGTATGACAGATGCCTAGAAATTTTATACACCGGTAACAGATTCTATACAAGGTTTGTACCGACTTAAGTTAAGTAATATTTCAATCTTAAGTTGGCGCTAAAGTTTGTATGAAGTGTTCTCAAATTCATAACACATAGCACTATGATCTGATATAAGCGTGATCATCTCATACAGTTAAGCTAGTTGTAATGTATAGATAAATTATTACTGTACATAGTTCGAGATTATTTCGTTCTGATTTTTCTAGACGTAGCTGTAGTGTTAGTTTTGTAAATTAAATGTATATTTTATATAAACATATATTATAGTGTAGAGGTGAATTTGAATTTGCCAAATTAATTTAATGTTTTTTGAGAAATTCTTCCATTTATTGATATTATATTTTGTACAGATACCAATTTCAAATAGTTGAAGTTAATGAAAGAAAATAAAAATAATAAATTAAAGTTTTTGTTTTATTTATAAAATATAGTACTACTACCAGCCTGCCGTATCTATTAGATTGATTGTACAAAAAGTGCCTATACGGCGCGTACGGTGCTGATAAATGTGCGAGGTTTCACATCATTTCATACAACGAATTTCGTCGTGCGTGTTGACAAACGTGCGATCACCTTAATATAGAGACAAAATAGTTTAACAATGAACTACACACATTCAAACCACATTTTATTTGCCACGTAGTTACTAGAAATAAACTACCGATCCCCACAAAAAGGACTAAGTTAAAAGTAGCCAATAAAAGTACCTCTATAATCTCATTTTGTCCTGTTTTATAGGCAGCTTTAGTAGAATCAATCTAATAGATACGGAAGGCTGACAACATATTAAGCTGACCTATAAAATAACTACTAATTACCAACACTGTAATGGAAGCTAAACGAGCTAAAGTTAAAATGGCTAAAATGAGAAATAGCTCCATATAAAGGGTAAGTATTTCCACAATCTGATAAATGAGTATTTTTATAGAAAATAGAGCGAAAGAGAGGAAAGGTATCGTTACTGTACGTTCAATTTTCAACTATATTGTATTATCATAGTGTTCTATTTTCATTGCTGTTTTGTTCTGGGCAGAGATTCCGGATAGTATATTCTAATGGCGGTTTTTATTGCGTTATGTCGCGGGCACGCGAGCGGCCAATCTTACCCCACGCCTACGCCGGCCATAACATAGCATGTTCTACGAAATATAGGGCGAGTTTTTGTTTTTATGACAAAATTTTGAAATTTAAAATAATATGGGACTGCGACGGAAACAACTTTTGCCAGTTATTTAATGATATTTTTAATTTATATTCCAGTACGTTTGTCGTTTTGAACGTAAGGGACCTATCAGACAGAGAGCGGTCACGCGGTCATGCGGTCAAGCGTTCAAGCGGTCAGTTTTGCGTCTTTGTTGTTTTACATTATATACCACACTCACACAGGGGGCGTTCGGACCGCGTCAGAATTCCTCTTGAGTGACTGACCGCTCGAACGCAGAATGAGAACGCAGAACGCTTGACCGAGTGACGGCGTGACCGTTCTCTGTCTGATATAGGTCCCTAATATGACAAACAATAGGTTTACCAACTTTATCACCAGGGGGCGCTGTTTCACATTACTTTTTTCGTGATTTCTTAAATTATTTACTTATTTAAATTTTATTTAACTACATATTGTGTATATTTTCTGTATGCTATTATTCAATAACTAGTTAACATTTATTACATTTTATGAGGTTTAATTCATGTTTTTTCATAAATTTAACCCAACTTAACGTTTTTTCTTGCAGTACCATTTAACGAACGTACTATCAAAGGCTCGCACTGCACGCACCGGACGTTCTCAAATAAACCAAGATTACCACCACCACGTTATACCACCATACACCACCGTTACACCGCCGTTATAGCACTTTATACCACCGCGGAATTCTCATTTCCATGCACCCTCACGTGGAAACGCCAAATTACTGAATATCTTGATTCAACCGTAAGGAAATTTGATTTTAATTAGCCTCATGCTTTGGATGGTATTTCACGGAATGAAAGAAAAATAATTATTGTTTTCTTAATAAAAGTATTTGAAATACTGAAGTTCTTGAAAAAGTAAAAAAAAACAGCACCTTATAGTACTGTAAATACAAACTTTACGTTACCTGGTAATTGTTTTTTTTATGGAAATGACGATATGAATAACAAACAGTCCCGAAGGACATGCAGATCGTGGTCATGTTGTATGTAAGTTCACATTCATTGCCCATTAGACTCTGTAATTATTCATTTAACAAGACGTTTATTTCTTCTACACTAAGTACCTATACCTAAGTATGATGTGGTGTACGCGTACTCTAGGGCGTGGAAGAGCCATGCTTCGGCACGAATGGGCCGGCTCGACCGGAGAAATACTACGCGCTCACAGAAAACCGGCGTGAAACAGCGCTTGCGCTGTGTTTCGCCGAGTGAGTGAGTTTACCGGAGGCCCAATCCCCTACCCTTTTCCCTTCCTTACCCTCCCCTATTTCCTTCCCTACCCTTCCATATTCCCTTCCCTACCCTCCCCTATTACCCTATTCCCTCTTAAAAGGCCGGCAACGCACCTGCAGCTCTTCTGATGCTGCGAGTGTCTATGGGCGACGGAAGTTGCTTTCCATCAGGTGACCCGTTTGCTCGTTTGCCCCCTTATTTCATAAAAAAAACCGTTCATGCTAACCAAAACTAGCACTTTATAGCTGCCGTATATCTGTGCCGTGACGCGAGACTATAATATACCACGCAGTCGAGAAAGCTTTACCGCACCTATGCTGCGAAAACGCTTTTACATTGTAAGTACTTTTAAGATAAATCTTAGCCACTTTTATATTGCTTTTATACCTGTTTTTATTGACAAAAACCTCAAAGTCAACAGTCAAAGTCAAAATCGCTTAGCTTATAAAGCCTACGCAGTGTAAATCGCTGTCGCCTGTAACTCGCCCCACCGGGCTACGTGACTGGCTACCGTCACGCGCCGCTACGCCCGGAAGTGCGGGCGAGCGCGGGGGGAGGGGGCGAGGGGAAGTATGGAAATGCAGCTTTACAACGTTCGAGTATAGAGAGGGATTAAAATTTTAGACAAATAACGACGTGCGAAGTCAAGTTAACAATTTACAACCCTTAGCAAGTCCAATAAGTTTAACAAACACTAAACATAACTAATACAATATAATATATTATAATCTTCCTTTTGGTGTTATCCAGTAAAAAGCATTCATCGTCAGGATGAGAACTTTTAGGTTCTCATTTTTCTCAGGATTTTAGTGTTTGAGTATGAACCGAATTTATATCTAGAAGTTCTCCCTTTTAAAATTATCTTTCTTCTCGCTCCCGCCGCACGGGAAAAGTACGAGGAAAGTGAAAATGTAAGTTGGCGACAGTGGCCCAGTCACAGCCGGTATGTCATTTAACTCATGCGCCGACGGCCGGGGAATACTGACCACGCTCGACGCCAGATGTGGTGGGGTCGCGGTGCTAGCGATTGAACAGGAAACTGCGACCGCATAATATAAACTTTCTTTAAAGAGGCAAGTAATTTTGTAAGTTAAGTTTTTGTACATTCATTTGTACCTTTAAGAATTGTCTTATAATAATTGGATATGTAAACAAAAGTAAACGGGTGACCGTAAAACCGTAAATGAGGGTATCCTCATTTCGTAAAATGTTTTTAAAAGTCCGGAGTCATTATATTACATATTTACTTCAATTATATCTTCTCATTCGGTTATCCTAAGAACGATAATAATATATAAAGATACCCATGGGCGTAGCCAGCCTTGGGCTCAGGGTGGGGCAGCAGTCAACCCCCCCTCCTAAAATCTTTTTTGTAACTTAAGCCTCCAGGTACAGAAAATAAACAATAATTACACATAGGATAGATATTAAAGTTTAATTTATGATTTATAGTCAGTGTTATGAATTATGCTCGCTTTCAAAAGACCGCTGCGATACGCGCGTAAATCGTGCGCGCTTTTTGTTTTGATCGCACTTTTTTTCATGCCCAGGGCAAGCGCCCCAGCTTGCCCCAGTGTGGCTACGCCCATGAAGATACCTAGCGAAGCTTGTGTTTAATCTACGATGGATTTTTAAGATGATGTTATATTGGCACTTAATATATAACTTACCTATAAGTTGAATATTAAACATTCAGCTAAAATCTATACTTAATGTGTAAAATTTACAAAATGTTAATACAACGATAGATCATAGAATGTAATGAAAATTTTCAGTTCCCTAGTGAAAATCGTTCTGCTTGTCGCTACAACTGGGACCACACTTAGATGGGATTTCGAACAAGTCGTCTTGCAGTCTAATTCTTATGCAAGACAATAAGTTGTAACGCTCTGCGCTAGTATGTTATCGTCGATTTCTTCTATTGTATGCTTATGGCCGTTTGTGAGAAACCTATTTGACAGCGTTAACTGCTTAATTATTATTCACAAAATATAGTGATGTTAGTCAACTAACTGACTATCAAATCTTGTTTTGCTATGACCACAAGAGAAGAAACACAAGTTGGTACTCTTATTTTGTGCATAATTTGAAGTTAATGACGTATTTGGGTAATAACTTAAGGGCCAGTCATTTAGCGACCACACTGTACCTAACCACAGTCCTTAAGTAACTAATGCTATTTGCTAAAGCATTCGTTACTTAAGATCTAGAGATCTAGAGATTTACACCGCACATGTTACGCTATTCTTCTTTCTTCAACATCTTGCAGGCTTTTAGTACAGTACTAGAAGGTATAGCTCACAAAATACAAATGACCCAATAACTCAATCAATGCGCAGTCCAAAAAGCCGTTACAAGTCCAACTTTCGTAGAGTAACCAATTTATATGAAGTTTTGTTTAACCGTGAACAGTAACGAGGGTATTTTGGCATACCTCGCTCTATTTCCCTCCCCCGGTCACGCTTGGCCGCCCTGCAGCTGTACTCGCACCTGTCGCCCAAGCCCTAAAAGGGCTCTAGCTTTTTACTCTCCATCTATTGAGAGGTTAGTCGACGAGGCGATAGCCTGAAGTGTGAATGAGTCAAGACTTATGAACAGTCTTAAAGATTTTTGACAGTAGTTTATCTACAGCGTTTTGACCATAGATAAAACATTACAGGTCTCCTTCAAAGTGGCAGTAATATCGAAGACTTGACGCTGTCTGATTAAAAGTGGAAGTGAATCGATGAACACCTGTCCAAAACCTCAGAACCCGAGCTACAGACGTGGTTTGTCGATTGATTTCTGTTTGTGTTTTTTCTCTGTCTGGAAGTCAACTGGAAGTATTGAAATTTTTGCAAAGCCCAAGGCTTCTTCATTGCTTTAGGACGTCATTCCTATAGTTCAGAGAATCACGTTCAATTTTATGTCATCCATACAATCAATGAACTTCGAACGAAATGACTAGTTCAATAAGTGCGTAGTTATTTCAACTTTCAGTAATAGAACCTATGGAATGCTTTATTAAATTTGTGATGAATCACGCTGGGACGGTTCTGCAGTACCGTTGGTACAGTTGGTACGGGGCACCACGGAACCTATTGAACGCATTGATAATGAATTTACGCCCAATAATTATGACTTTGTACTTAAATGTGAAAACACCTGCTGGTTCCCGGTCTATTGCGAAGAAATTAGACAGTAATTGGACTGCGTTAATTTGTAATTAAAATATATTAGATACTTATGTTTTCATATTAGCCGCAGCAATCAGTGGTCAAATAAGTACTTACCCTACATTTTTCACAGTACTACTCTACATTTTACAGGCTTAGGCCCACTTGTGTCAATCCGAGTTAAACCTAAACTATTTATTGTCTTCATTCACCCCATTGCACAACTACGAAAACAACGTGTATATTTTCATATATAATACCTACTATTATGAAATTCGGTTTTCACGGGGAGCTGGTACTTTTTAATTTCAGCATTTTTCTAGTAGGTATGTACATATCCTAGGGCCCTCAACGGTTAGACGTTTAAAGTGCAACATCAATACTTGAGTCCTAGTATGATTCTCTGTTTCTATGTAACAAAACTAAATTTTATGGGCAACTTTACGAAACGTGTGCATAATATTTTACCCAAATAATACGTAATGGTGTTTCGCAAATCAGTAATGTAACGTGTGTCATTATGTCTGTCTGTGTGTAGCGGACCGCGACTGCGCCGCAGCTGGAAATGTGACCCTCAGCGAGTTCAGTGGAAAGAAAATGTTATTATTCATCATCACCAAGTACAGGAAAACCAATGTAAATTGACGCCGTTTGAAAAATTGCAAATGTTTAAAAATCTTCCGAAATACGTCACTGGTCGTAAATTGCACTGTACCATAGAAGAAATTGATTTATAGCTACCTAGGCTAGGTGGTGAACCTACGTTGTTTTTGTTTCATTCAGATAATATTATATTAATTCGATGTTAATCGTGATCTGACGACTGGGCTTGACATAACGCGACCAAATTACGTACGTCCGCCAACTGCCCATAAATCAACTTCTCTGATAGCAGTATATCGCATATAGGTATTATTAACTAGCGACCCGCCCCGGCGTCGCACGGGTATAAAATATATAGCCACTGAAAAAATGATTAAAATCGATAGCATATGACCCTTCACGTGGTCTACTTCTTATCTGTGCCAAATAACATAAAATTGTTCCAGTGGTTCGCGAGATAAGCCCTTTCAAATAATTTCCCCCGTTTTTTCCACATTCTCCTATTAGTCTTAGCGTGATAAAAATATATAGCCTATAGCCTTCCTCAATAAATGGGCTATCTAACACTGACAGAATTTTTCAAATCAGACCAGTAGTTCCTGAGATTAGCGCGTTCAAGTTAGCCCTTTCAAATAATTTTCCCCGTTTTTTCCACATTTTCCTGAATTTCTTCGCTCCTATTAGTCTTAGGGTCTGTTTCACCGCTTCCTGATAAGGCTATCCACCACTTAACATTGACACTTAGGGCCTGTTTTACCGCTTTCTGATAAGGTGCCGAATAGGCTTATTTGACAGATTCTCCATACTCTATCTGTCAAGCTAAGTGGTGGATAGCCTTATCAGGAAGCGGTGAAACAGGCCCATAGAGTATGGAGAATCTGTCAAATAAGCCTATCGGGCACCTTATCAGGAAGCGGTGAAAGGCCCTTTAGCGTGATAAAATATAGCCTATAGCCTTCCTCGATAAATGGGCTATCTAACACTGAAAGAATCATCAAAATCCGTTGCGTAGTTTTAAAGATTAAAGGGAACAAAGGGACATGAGGGACAAAAAGCGACTTGCTTTATAATAAGTATAGATATAGATATAGATATAGATATAGATATAGATATAGATATAGATATAGATATAGATATAGATATAGATATAGATATAGATATAGATATAGATATAGATATAGATATAGATATAGATATAGATATAGATATAGATATAGATATAGATATAGATATAGATATAGATATAGATATAGATATAGATATAGATATAGATATAGATATAGATATAGATATAGATATAGATATAGATATAGATATAGATATAGATATAGATATAGATATAGATATAGATATAGATATAGATATAGATATAGATATAGATATAGATATAGATATAGATATAGATATAGATATAGATGTAGACGTAGACGTAGACGTAGACGTAGACGTAGACGTAGACGTAGACGTAGACGTAGACGTAGACGTAGACGTAGACGTAGACGTAGACGTAGACGTAGACGTAGACGTAGACGTAGATATAGATATAGATATAGATATAGATATAGATATATATTAGGTACTATGTTGCTTATTGGGGTCTGTGTTCTTAAGCTTGTATCAGTATGGCGTGAATGTCCAGTTAACGTTTCGGTAGCCAATGGAGCCTCCTGAAATAGCTGGACTAGCATATTATTATACTATTGTTCGGGTTTTGGAACACGCTCCTTACATCACAATGCCATGTTCAGCATCACATAGCTTGACTTGACTTGAAAGAGCTTTCTTTCTTTAGCTTCTTGAAAATGGCCTTTTATTGTTTGTTATACTGATGTTAAAAACATATTATTTCAATAACTACCTACCTATATACATTACAATTAGGCCCTCAGCATTGTCATCATTATTTTTTATCGATTTCTTGTAATTTATTTATAACTACTCTATCAGGTAAACAATTATAAGCGCATTAGGCCTCGTCAGGTATTTTTCTAGGCTTTCTTCTACATTAGCTTTCGACTTTCACACAATCGCCGTTGTCATCACATCAGTTGTACCCCACCTCCCCCCCTGCTGATATACCATACTTCGATATTATTATTAAAGCAATAAGGTTGAAAATGTCAGGTTTAGTCGACCACGTTTAATATCGTATTAGCCCACATAATATTTGGTCTACTTTACTCTATTGTTAGTATAAAGGCCTAATGCTTATGAGTTATGACTGTATTAGAGCATGACGTGATGATTTTTTAATTAATATAAGGTATCCTTGAGGTTACCATGAAATCCCCGAAATTCATTTTCGTAGATTTGTATTTAATTTTATTGAATTGTAGATAAGTACCAGGACATCTTTGTAATATCTTATGTAACCTACAATTGCAAAAATAAATGATTTGATTTGATTTTATTTGTATCTGCACAATGAGAATAATAATAAACAGACGAACATATTATAACCTCCTTTTTGGAAGTCGGTTAAAAATTGGTCTTACATGACGTAAGGTAAAGATCTGAAACGTTTCTGAAAACACAAGTCACCGAACGAAAAACAAAAAATTTTATTTCATAGCAACTCGAAAACCCAGAGCATAAGAGCTACAGGGAATTGCATGCCACCGCCACCGCGGCATATTTCCTAAAGATTTCATACATTTTTTACGCCGGTGGCCGCCACACGCTACAACGATTCACTTTACGACCAATAGACTAGCTGAAAACGGCGTTTGTGGCTGTAGCGTGTAGCCCGCGAGTGCCTCGTGTGCGGCGACACTAAGAAAAAATACGGTAGGAATTAGGATAGGTATAAAGTTATAACTTACTGTGTAATACAAGGTAAGTAATTGTATATAATGTCACAAGCTATATTAAGTGAGTACAAGCAAAGCTATAACCATGATTTAAGCCGTGGTTGCTGGAAATGCTGGAGGTATACCGTATGCCGTGAGCACAAAGCTCGCGAGTCCATTCATCACCACTCGCGTGCTATGTTGAGGCGGACGGGTACTGGAATAAAAAATAAAAGAATAAAACCCATTTATTTATGGAAAATATTAAAAATAATAGGGTAGCAGGGTCACTGTTAAGAGTAAAGTTAGTATAATATCTTAAATTCTAATGCGCCAAGCCCTACGTTGGAATAGAGTTGTACGGAGCTTAAAGGTGCTCCCAGACAGAAGTTATAACTTATGTAACGTAATAAAACATTGTGTATTTTATAACATCGTGTAACAGTGCTACAATATGTCAAAAAATAAATGTGTTTTTTAAAATGTCACTTAGACAAAAATGTTATCTAACGTTATACTTCTGTCTGGGAGCACCTAAAGACACCTTATTATACAATTCTATTACAAAAAGAAGACCTTTACTAGCTATAACACTAGCAAAGCTCGGGATACTATTCAACTGCTTACAGTTAGGAGTTTTGTACATCCGTCATCCTTACTAATATTAGAAATTCGAAAGTGTGTCTGTCCTTTTTAGTCTTTACGAATTTACGATCTAACTGTATTAATGCCGCTGATCTACTGCAGACGTTCATTGTGCAGCTTTACTGGCTCCTCTAAAGTGTTCCAAAACTCTACGCAAAAGAGGAAAATCACTGTTTAGAGTTTGTTTTAGAGTTTGTTCCTGTCCTACTCTTAAACCTTCATATTGTGCGTCCATCCTTAGTTTTCGAGAAGCCGTTAGTATATCGTGGTCCTAATTGTAGAGCGGTTTGATTGTTCGCGATAACATCAGCGCGGCCGGGGGCAATGCGTGCTATACTTTTAACGAAACTCCGTACAATAATGTTCCACACTCATTTATGTCTTGGTAGTTTTTCTACTGTAGCAGAATAAGCCTTTCCCTTTGAAGATTTAATAATCATACAATGAATACTAAATCTTACTAATATGATAAATTAATTGAACGTGTGTTTATCTGTTATCTTCTCACGCCCAAATCATTGAACTGATTTTGCTAAAATTTTGTATGGTCCAATGACCAATTCATTGGACTTACTTTGAGTCCCAAAAACTTTTACGTTTTTGACATAGGATACTTTTGTCCCGGAAAATTTACGGTTACAACACCATAAACGAATTTTGGCGCAATAGAGTTGCAAGCATCATGTCTCATCATCTTTAAACGAGCAATATAAATAACTAATAAACGAGCATAATTGGAATCTCGGAATCGGCTCAAACGATTTTCATGAAATTTAGTATATAGAGGGTTTCGGGGGCGATAAATCGATCTAGCTAGGAATCATTTTTAGAAAATGTCATTTTATTCGTGTTTTATCGAATACCGAGCAAAGCTCGGTCAAATAGCTAGTGTAGTTAAATCATGATAATTTCAAAACTATCCTTGGAATATGGATATTGTGACAATCATAACTATTTTTTTGTTTGTCACAATCATAACTATTTATTACTTTTCACATTGGCCCGTGGGCCAGAGAACGGTAGACGATTATGCTGATCCAGCATTTAGTAACTATTTGTATATTGGTCCATATTGAGTTATAATTGCAAAAAAGGCAGGCACACGCATGAGACGGAACTATATATATTTATTCATACATCATAGTTATTCCAAACATCTCACTAACTAGATAGCGGTACAGCTTGGAGAAAATTAAAAATCAGAATCATAAATCTGTTATATGTAATTAATAAGTCGGAATATATTATCGGGAGCAATTAATTCACATACGTCCGCTATGTAAAACTAGCCTACACACATTAAACATAATTATTAATTATTAAATAATGATTTAGTCGCTCGCGATGATTAGAAACTTGACTTTAACTGGATTGGGACTCGATCGCGATGGTATTGAAATAGGGCCTGCACACACTGATCTAATTATGAACCAATCCCCAAATAATACTAAATTATAACATAAACTAGTAAATAACTTATTACACTAGTAATTAGTATGTAACTTTTAAAGAGGAATACTTACTTACTAGTGTAATATATATTTTGTACTATTTAATAAGTAATAACTTAAATCGGAAAATGTACGTCATTCCCTTGCGATAAGCGATCAAAAAAGCAAGAAATGTCCAGTTCGTATTAAAATGACTGAAGTTTATCATTTCAGCTGCGCTGTTGATTGGCTGTTTCACGTAACTCGTGAGCCAATCAACGCTAATGAATAGTTAATCTCCTGTAAAAAACTATAGACTTAACCTCGTGTCGAAACTGGGATTTTGTGGTACAGCGTGTGCACAGCCTAAAACTACATCTACCCGGTGGCTAATTGAGCTCATATAAAAAATAGGCCTACTACCGGAGTTACTTACTGCCTACTGGCTACCACAAGCTACCGGCTTAATATATTCACCAGTCATGGTACCAAACTGGATGAAGTTTTTATAGTAATCATCAGTTGATGTGAATTATTAGCTCACTTAAGAGTCCGTATACGAAATTTTGCCGATTTCGCTCATTTAACAGACGTGATTTAACAGTTAAAATACAGTATTTCTATAAGTTTTAATGCACAACATGTAAGATCATTTCAATTATAATATAGTGTTGGAGCTAGATTTTTTTTTAAGTATCTTTAAATAATCCAACTCAAACCCGCGACAGTTTTGTGATTTTTGCTGTAAAAGGTTTAGAATATCACCTTTTTATGGATTGTATTGACGTCTTAACGGTATGAAAAAAATACAATGTACTGTTGAGAAAGTCGTCTATAAAGTGTTGGAATTACTTTTTACCACTTCAATATAAAAAAAACCCTTTAAAAACAGAAAACCTCTATCTGCCCGCTAACTTGGCGATCGTCCTTTTTCACCTGGCATATGAAAGACGGGCGTGAGTGTGAAGAGAGCAGTAGAAAAGAGAGGACGGGCTCTTAATAGCCTTTCAATTGTTATCGTATATCGTAATATTTTCCGACTGGCCCGAAACCCCCTGATATTATTTCAGACGTCATGTTGATCTCCGAAACTTATCTCTGAAACTATGATACTTAGTAGAATTTGGCGTCAAATCCGCAGAAGGAAAAATCCACAAAGTTTTCAAAACATATTTTAACAGAGTTTTAATCATTTTTTGGACTAACTGACTAGACCTCAAGGAGGAACAATAGTCTATTTTCCATGGCATACTATATTATGCACGTCAAAAATATTTGGTACTCCGTAGTCCGTACTAGTCAACCTGGAGACTACCAGCAAGTTCCCAACTATAGGACGTTGAGTAACGCGCGTGGTGTGTTAGTACTTAGTATTGTTCATTATAGGGTTGCCTGTTCCAGGTTAAATCGTTAGTAAAACATGAAAATTATTTTGAGTCAGCATTTTGTAATGGTAAAAATTAAACATTCATTTCACGCTTTTACTAGAGTATTTTTAAATTTTTGGTTTGTACGCAAAAGTAAAGAATAGTATTTTCTTGTTTCTTGTTTGTGAAGTTAAGTATGAAAGGAGAATAGTTTTAGTACTAACTGTTAAATGATAATATTTATGTTTGCTTGCTATTTTTTCAAAATGATTAACAAAAAAAAAAACACTTTGATGTAGTTTTTGCTACTAAATTTCGATGAGCTGGGCCGTGGGCGGAACTTAGCTCTGAATTATGATACACTATGTATATTTTACAAGCACGGATTACCTGCAACATCCATGCTCCAACTATTGTGATCTAAACACAATAAGAAAATAGACGAGTGGTAGCCCTGCGCCGATGAGTCACCTGTCATAAAACCTTTATCGTCAGCACCACCAGCACTTCCACTGCTCACAGAAAGGAAATTAAATATTACGTACACGCTTTGTGTTTTACACATTTTTTATTTGATTTTAAGTAGAAAAAGCATTTCTTGTAATTCCTACAACAAAAATGTCCTTTTAAGGAAACTATGGAAAAACTGTCCACGAAATTTAAAAAATAAAGGCCCTAAAGTTCCCATTGTTTAAAAAAACTGCGGAACCTCAGCCAAGATACGTTTCGCGCTCGTCCTTTCCCACATAAATCATGTAACTCACAAAAATTGTTGTTTGATAACGGAATATTATATACAGTACGGAGTGACTAAGCTCGACGATTATTGTTTGAACTTTAAAAAGCTGTCAGTACCATAACCACTGGCTACTCACTTCACAATTTCTATTGTTTTTTCCCGTGACAGGTGTCTGTCGGCCGCCGCGCGCGCAGTCCTCACACAGCCTGCGCGGGAGTCGGCCGTGCGCGTTCGCTACATAAATTTTACGAAAACTCGGAAAATTTGCCTGTGTTCGGAATTTCTGTGGTGTGAAACAGAGGTGTTCTGTGCACGTGTGTTTGGATTTGACGCGTTCGGAATTATTTTCGGTGAGTTTTGTTTTCCGGCGATACGAATGTTGGATTGCCAAGGTCGTAGTTTTAGACGAAAATCACTTGAGTTTTACCGCTAACAGGTCCGGTAGAGATCGATGGAGCTGAGAGGTTTGTAGAGTAAGCAGGTAATTAAGTATTCTCCATAACGGCTGTAATTGCAGCCTACAACTCGTGACGACTCCGCGAGTTACGTTAAATGTCAGGTTTTTTTCAATATTTATTCAAAACATTCCAGTTTTTAGTTCGTAATTTACACGTCTAAATTCTTGAATAGTTTGCTTATTGCCTACTCGTTAGATAAAATTACATAAGTGAACATGTGGGTTTATAACATTCAACTTAAATATGTAGAGCACATTCCAATCTTTCGTAAATATGTTTTTTTACAAGGTCACTTTTATGACATAGATCAGGAAACTAGCATACAAATAGTCACGACGAATACCATTACTGAACACTTGTACGGTGTACCTCCTGAAAAGTTCCTACTTTCCTAGTCCCCAACCTCTTGAGCCGCCATCCATTCTACACTCATTGATGAAAAAGGTCGCTAGCAATATTTCGTAGCGGTTTTCTGCCTGGCGTTGGTATTAACCTGGTCAGATAAAATTAAATCCATTCATAAAATTTAAGGCTTTATTAAAAATAAATGCTTTATTTTTACGCCCGAGGCCTTTAAAAAGAGATGGTTCTATTTTTGCTTTCAGTCATAATATGTAGGTCATAAGCAGAGTGCTCAATAGGTACATTGTATAATATAATAAACATTTGAATTTTGTACAACTCATAATTTTACATACAATTATAAAGCTATCTTTAGGAATTCTGTTGAAATTAAATCAGTTTTTGCAACTGTGTACAGAGCAAAGTGCTATGCTATAATGCCAGTAGCAGCTTGAAGTTTTAATTATGATAATGCTATAGCTTCTGTTGGTGTTGCCATAATTTACTGCCGTTTTATAGCGTTTTAATGACATAATAAAACACTGCCATTTGTTTTGAAGTCGTAATAACTATTAACGAGTTCTCGAGCTCTACATTTCAGACTTCTCGGTAAAGTTGTTTTAGTCAGTAAGATATACATACATGATAAGTGGTTTTTAGTAGTATCAGCTACTAATATATATTTTGTGGTATCAGTTTCTATTTTCCCAGAGGAAAAACGTAGCTTCAACCTTTTAGGAGGCCTATTAACCTTAAAATATAATATTCTTTTTTATAAACAGCCTCAGCTATATAATATCAATTGCTTAATATTAACACTATCAAGCCCCATACAAGCACCGGTGATCGCGACAGCAATAGAATACAATAGCATTTCCAAGAATCTCCGATCGAAGGATTAAAGTTATTGGAAAACTAGATGACGCCCGCAACTCCGTTGCGCCAAAACTCGTTTATCGCGCGGGAACCGTACATTTTTTCGGGACAAAAAGTAATAAGTATCCTATGTCTTTTCCCGGGACTCAAAGTATCTCCATGCCAAACTTCAGCAAAATCGGTTCAGCGGTTTGGGCGTGAAGAGGTAACAGACAGACAGACAGACAGACAGACAGACACACTTTCGTTTATAATATTAGTATGGAAGTATGGATGGAGGTGAACCAAGGTGTTGTGTGGGTGGGTATAAAGAGATAAGTCAATAATGAATACCGCCTGAATTGATAAATGATTCATATTGGGTGAACGATCTTTTAACCTTATCTTATGCGAAATATCAAAATCAGTTCTATTTCAGTGAGCCATACGATTAATATTAGTAAAATGAGACTGGTTTTTATTAAACTGAGTGACTAAAAAAGTTTAATGCTGAAAACACAAACGACAGAAAACATACCTTAAAAAGTTTGCTAATTTAAGTAATTTGAAGCACTGGACCGATTAAGATAAAAGGGACAGTTATAGAGTAGTACAGCTGAATTTTATCCTCGCAAGATGTAGATCCTGTTCCTGGGACTTCTTAAATTGATACACTGTCTTCAATTCCTTCAACTTCAACTTTTAAATGTGGGAGAGTCATGCTTCGGCACGGATGGGCCGGCTCAACCCGAGAAATACCACGTTCTCACAGAAAACTTGCGCTGTGTTTCGCCGAGTGAGTGAGTTTACCGGAGGCTCAATCCCCTACCCTATTCTTTTCCCTTCCCTCCCCTTTTCCCTTCCCTCTCCATCCCTACTCTCCGCTATTACCCTATTCCCTCTTAAAAGGCCGGCAACGCACCTGCAGCTCTTCTGAGGCTGCGAGTGTCCATGGGCGACGAAAGTTGCTTTCCATCAGGTGACCCGTTTGCTCGTTTGCCCCCTTATTTCATAAAAAAATGTATCTCAGGTACAGGCTTTGACATTACATCTCATCTATAATTCACGCACTTGAAGTATGTCCGTATAATTAAAAAGTTCTGGCGAGGCCACTGACTACTAGAACCTAGAATGAAAGGCTAGCGCTTTTCACACTATGCGATACGATATCGTTGCCGAGCGTTTTCACATACGATAACACCAATGTATGTTACGAATAACATTAACGATAAAGGCAGGTATATTTTTGTAAATATACAAAACTTCTCACATCGAATGCTGACTGAAATTCGGTTTAAGAATTTTATGCTATGACATTCTTACATGCTTCAAATGGTTTTGTATTTACACAACGAGAACATTAAGGATAAGTCCAAACAAGGTTATTGCTACCGAAAATTAAAGAAATGAAGTCATTATTTACATTAAATATTAAACAATTCATTCAAATTCAGTGTATTCTTGTATTTTATTATATTTATAATAAAATTGGATCGCGATTACGTAATTTGCATAATGTTTCTTTTTTCATTCGCGTATAGCAAATTTATAATATTTATAAGTACACTTCACATTAAAGGTCTCAAAGAAATTATTGCTATAGGCAAGTCTATTATAAATTATAGACTTACCTAGACTATAGGAAATAATGACCACTGAACGTATGTATTATAAAAAATATTTAACATTTAAAATAATCGGCCAAGGAGGATTCCCTACCATTGTAATGGTTCTATATAACAAAAATAGGAAAAAATTGTATTTTTCGTATGGGAGCCCCCCTTAATTATTTATTTTATTTAAATTTTATTATTAATAATTATTAAAGTATAAATACAATTCAGTATTTCAGGTGCCTATCTATTGCCATCATTTATATCGAGCAAAAAATGGCAAAAAATCACGTTTGTTTCCCCCCTCAAATATTTAATTTATTTTGTTTTTAGTTTTGTTGTTATAGCGGCAACAGAAATACATAATCTGTGAAAATTTCATCTCTCTAGCTATTACCGTTCTTGAGTTACAGCCTGCTGACAGACAGACGGACAGACAGACATCGAAGTCTTAGTAATAGGGTCCCGTTTTTACCCTTTGGGTACGGAACCCTAAAACGCAATGTAGAATTTTGGCATTACTAAATTTGAATAAATAGAAAAGAATACTTTTTGATTCAAGACACATTATCTTTGTATTGGTAATTTAAATATCATAAAATAATAATTATAATGCTAATTATATAATATTATTTTTGTAATGCACATACTAATATAAAAATTATAAGCTTATACAGAAAGAAAACCCAAATTTTTGTCTCTATCCTCACTATTCCTAACCTAACCTTTCCAGTGGCGGATTTGCAGTCCTGGCCGCTGTAGGCCCCAGGCCATGTGCCGCCCCTTTCTCAGCACCCATCATTACTAGATACATATAGTTCATGAATTATTTGATTCCCATTTTTAAGGGGTGTTATAAGTTTCACGTGTGTCTCTCTGTCTGTCTGTCTGTTTGTGTATCTGTCCGTGGCATCGTAGCATCCAAACGGGTGGATCGATTTTGATCTAGTTTTTTTTGTTTGAAAGCTGACATGGTCGAGAGTGTTCTTAGCTCTTAGATAGTTCATCATCATCAGCCTGCTTAGTGCTGGAAAATCGCAGTTTATCTGGTTCGTGAATGGCCGTTAGCAACTTGCAGTTGTTTGATGAGTTTTATATTTTGCATTCTGGTTCGTGATGTTTATGAATAACATACACAATAATGGAAAGTTGACCTGGTGCTGCAGCATCACCTGGTAATCAATAGGATACTCCTCACCAACTTAGAGCAGATGTTTCGTGTTTGGGCTGATTTTGATTGCGACAATCAGTAAGACGTAGATAAACAGTAAATATTTTCATGCTGCTGCTGCAGCATCACCTGGATTCTATAGGAGTCGAGCTCCGTATGAACCCAAAGTGGAGGTTTCGTGTTTGGGCTCATGTTGACGGGCTCATCCAAGAGGACATTCATAGACGGCATTCTTTGCATATTATTCTGCACTATAACCAACAAAAGTTTAAAAAGCATGAAATAAAATAAAATTAAGAAATTTAAAAAAACCCCGGCAAAAAATAATATTTACTGACTTTAAGTTTTTAAATAATTCCTAAGTGTAAAATGATATTTTAGTCCATAATAATTGTTGTCAAGGTGTGTCGGGGGACCGCTAATGTACTATCAGAGAAGTTGATTCCTAGGCAGATGGGGGATCTTTTCATTACTTTTTAAAGTTTTTTGGCGGGGTTTTTTTTATTTCTTAATTTTAATTTCATTAAAAGATTTTTTTAATCGTTTTTTTTTACTTTTTTTGGAAATATTTCGTTTTCTATGCGTTTTATGTTTTTTTTTGTATAAAAAGAAAAGCTGTAGAGAATTAAATTCTCTACAACTTTTCTATTTAACATTTTTTTATACCTTGAACTGTTTTCAAAATAGAGGGCGTAGAGCGCGCGGTCAGTGAATGACTTGAGGTCAACTGGTAGTCTCGATCAAAAACAGATTTCTGGAACCTGTCATGACTATTTTACAACCTGCTTTAGATGATTTACTCAATACAATAGTCTGTAACTGCAAAAGTGGCCGTGGCTCAAGATGTGGTAGCAGGAAAGCGGGGTTACAGTGCTCCTTAGCTTGCGGTCAGTAATGGACAAGCTTGTCTCAATTCTGTACCATATCAGATCGACAGTGATTACGATGACGATAGAACGTTTGACCCAGAAATCATGAATGACTTGGAGACAAATGTCGTAGAAGACGGTAATAAAGAGGAAATTCCACAGCAGCGGGACGATGACGATGATAAAGAAGATGACGATGGAGAAAAAGAAGAGAATTGAAATTTAGAACTTGTTCTCGAAATTTTTATTAATTTTGATAAAAACATCAAATAAAAATGTATTTTTTTTCTTCTTCATTTATATAGAAAGCCATTAACGTACATAAAATTTGATAAGAATTAAAATACAATTTAAGTGATTTCTTAATTGCATGTCCAAGTAAATGTTAATTAATAAATTGACATTTTGGTAATTAAAAATAGATAACTAACCAAAAAAAATTTAAAAGTTAATAAAAAATTTTAATTGTATGTTCAGAAATAAATTTACGAGTATTTGATCGAGACTACCAGTTGATCTCAGACAATTCTCCGACCGCACGCTCTACGCCCTCTATTTTGAAAACAGTTCAAGGTGTAAAAAAATGTTAAATAGAAAAGTTGTAGAGAATTTATATCTCTACAACTTATATAAAATCTATATTTATATAGAAAACTAAATATTTGCCAAAAAAAGTAAAAAAAAAAAAACGATTTTTGTGCCTTCTGACCAATGACAAGTATATGTGAATTTTGAGAACTGTTTTAGGATGCCAAACCAATTAAGTTTTTACGTGGTAATATACTGGGCATCTCGATTTTCCGAGGTCAACCCCCTATAGTGACTGGGCTATTTAGGCGCGAATAGCATTAGTTATGTTATGACTTATAAGCCACTGAAGAGAGGTGTTCCTCGAGTGAGTCCTGGGCCGAAACGGGTTAACCGTTAAACTAAACGTACAAACTATTTTATATATTGTACGATGTACGAAATTATTTAAAATTATAATACGCAAAAATAGTGATATAGGAAGATTATAATCAAACGGTACGCGAGCTTTTAAATATCTCACCAAAAACAGCCAAATTTTAATAACCGAGAAGCCACCACGCATCTTTACTGCACACAACTGAGACCTTGTAGTTTATGTTTTTTAATTTCCAAAATTTAGTTTGTTAAAAAACAAAAAAAAACATATAATGAGACTTGATTCCAGTACGTTTTATTTATATATGGAGATTCAGATATTGATACCTTATTCACTATAAAATATAGCGTCCGCCCAGAGTCGCGCCCATTGCCAGTAGCCTCACAATGCAGTCGCACCTATTACAATTTTTTTTGCACGATTTGCCGCCCTCTATATTTGGCCGCCCTAGGCCCGGGCCTACGGGGCCTTAGGGTAAATCCGCCACTGAACCTTTCTGAAGTTTTGTCTCTCTCGCCCAGTATGAAGTAGGCAGCGACATATTAACTTTCGGATAAGTTATTCATAAGCCATAACACAGTCAAATACACATCTCAGCAAAATGTATAATATAAATAATGGCTATATTTTATGTAAAATCTTAAAATGTGTCAGGAATTTTCTAACATTTGGAAGAAGCTTATTTTGTGATCATCAAGTGATCATTAAAAAAATAAAAAATTTGGATTACTTACTTCCAGAGAAAAAAATGAATTAAATTTGACGTATACTTATTTAATTAATAAAACATTACAATTACAACCTAACCGAACTTTACAAATTACACGATCTCCTACAAAATATTATACTTATAAAATATTGCTTTTTACTATCATCAATATCATTTTCTGAACATTTATTTTTATTAATATAATAACAAGGTGTTATAATAAGGTCGATGGTCAAAAGGTGTAATAAAATACGAAATAAAAATTCTCTACCCGAGATCAGATGGAAACGAGTCTGAAACAACAGGTTTTCGATACTTTGTTGATGTTACATGCCAAATTTTGTTTTCTATGTAAAATTTAAGTCGACTTTTGTACTTTTTAAAGTAAGAATCTCCTACATAACGTAAAAAAAAAAATTAACAGTCTGTAAGCAATTTATATAAATACGTATTCTTGTTTAGCAATTTTCTGTCTTATTTTGGTTATGTTATGAAAATTGTTTAAAGAATATATTTTATGAATAGTGTACAAAATTAAGTGGTTATTTACTTTTCGCTTTGAAGAACATTTCAATTGGTTTTGATAAATACGACACGTCAACCACAAGCGACAGAATAATTTAGGTGAAGATTTTTAGTAAGTAACTTGGTTAACGTGACTATGCTTGTTTTATGTTTGTAGGACATTAAAAGGATATTTAATATTACTGATTTTAGAGCACAGATAGAACCATTCTAGACAGTAAACAAAAAAAGTTTGTTCGACTTTAAGGGTCTGTTTCACCGCTTCCTGATAAGGCTATCCACCACATAACTTGACACATAGAGTATGGAGAATCTGTCAAATAAGCCTATCGGGCACCTTATCAGGAAGCGGTGAAACAGGCCCTTAATATAGTAGGGAATATTACGCAAATTGCCGGAGCAGACGGCCCTATTTCAGCACATAATTATTATATTATATAGTAAATAATAATCCGACAAAAATCCGACATGTTGCACAGTGCACACGTCATAGCAGAATATTGACAGAAACATTGTCAAACGTCAAACAAAACTGTGCTGGGGCTGCCTTCTAGCGTGAAAAAATTGCGTTAATATTGGAGTAATATTTTGTGATTGTTTTTAAGGACGGTATGACTGTGGAGTTGAATGATCGGAGTCTCCTCAGATTGTTTATGTACTCATAAACGTCTCCTTAATTTACTGTCGAACCTCACTTTATTGCAATATTGACATAAAACGAAATTTACCAAAGATAGGGTTGTCAACTGATAATTTTAAAAATATTATTTCCAAAATGTGATATTCATATTAATAATAATTATTATCTTTATTACAAAATATTATGATCGTTTTGACCATGTAAGAGTTGTACAGAGCTTAGATATTTTCGAACATAACTTTATGTCGCGTTGTAGAAGCGGCCAACCCTAGAGTTTAAAGTGTTTAGTTATTTCACGATTATTAACTGAACGTCAATAAAAAATATTAATTGAAAAGAGATGGTTCTGGTGAAACGGTGTTTTGTCTTTCATATGTGTCAGACTTTAATGGCAGATACATAATTTATTTTCACTTTGAAGCAGTGTTTTACCTTATTTTATAATTCTACTGTGTGAAACTAATAATAAGGTTTTACGTTATCTCTAGAACCTGTAAAATCAATACGTATGATAAAAATTAGAAAGTGTGTCTGACTGTTACATTTTCTCGCCCAAACTGCTGGACCAATTTTGCTGAAATTTGGTATGGAGATACTTTGAGTCCCGGGAAAGGACATTGGATGCTTTTTGCGAAAATGTACGTTTCCCGCGCGATAAACGATTGTGAACGGAGTTGCAGGTATCAACTAATAAACCCGCGAGGAGCTCTACTTAGTTTTAAATGTTTCATGTTTACAATGAATTTACCAAACGGGTAAAAAAACACGTTTGCCGGGACTAGGGTATGTTATTCGAATATTCGTTTTATTCGAATATTCGACGATTTTATTATTCGTATATTCGCCAAATAATTTTTCGAATAATAAGAATATTTTTATTTTTGTTTAAAATGCTATTTAACACATAAAATTAATATGGATTAAGAACATAATTAAGTTTATTTTAGAAAAATAATATTATTTATGAATATTCTAGGTCTTTAATGATCTAAAAATCTATTTTTAGTCTAACAAATAAATATACGACCATTCATCGTCACCGTTGACCGTGTTTTCGTCGTTAGGATTCAACGAGGACTTTGGAGGATTGATTACAGAACCCTAATGCGGAAGCCCAAACCAGCTGATTTTTTGTATGGTGATAGGTTATTAATTATTTAATTTAATAATAATATTGTCCTACAGATAAAACAATTCATATTTTTAATTTTAGGACCATCAGATCGAAATATTTAATCCTTTCTATCTCTGTTAGAGAATTTTCGCGGGGGAAATTGTTGTTTGTCTTATCAAAATGAAGCTACTCACAAAAAATTTGCTTGATACTAATTAAGTAAAAAAAAATTGTTAAGGGAACGTACTACTATTTTCTACTTAAAAAAATACTTTTTTATACGCCCTTCTGGCTTGAAGCTCGCAATATGTGGTTAGTTGATCTATGATTCGATAAGTTGATAAAAAATAGTATTCCATAGCTTCAGCCCTCGACCTCGAGTGATAATTGAAACAGTTGGCACGGTATTAAAAAGAAACAGCTTTTTATTTTATTTTATATCATGTTATTGGCGTTAGCAAACTTCAAGTTACTAAAGTCACCAGCTCTAGGATTATTTCACCCTCCCCAGAGCTTCGTTGCATTTTTTTCTTTGTTGTGGTGTTGGTTTTCTAGCGGGCCTTTTCATAGTTTCGAGCCACGTTGACATAGGCGAAGCCACCTACGTGAATGTGACTCGAAAATTTCAAAAAGACGGGTGAGCTGGCTTATTATTACCCTATCAATCCCGAAGCAGCAGCCGGCTGCCGGATAGCAATTGAAAATCTATTGTTTCTGCGGCACCAACGATAGAAGTGTTAAGGAACAGATATCATAACGTCGTAAGACTAAACATATAATCACATGAGAAAAGTAAAAGGTGGTACGATCGGAAATAGTTTACAATTTACAGCCTTTCCTTTATTGCCTAGCTGTAACCTTATATAATTTTTTAAAGTATTTAACAATAAACATTAACTGTTGATAAGAGTAAAAACAAGAATTATAATTAACAAGAAGAATTACTTTGTTATTTAAAAAAAAAGGTTGTACAAAACTCAGTTTTACTTTTAATCAGAGTATTCAGCATTTTTCAAAATTTTTGAATTATTCGAATTAAGTATCCGAAAATTTTTGTAAAATATTCGAATTATTCGAATAGTAAATTATTCGAATAATTACATTCCCTAGCCGGGACAGATACGGTTTTTATGAAAAGCTATAGTAAGTATATACGAAGGGCCGCTAGAATTGTTGACTGCCATAGTGTTTCAAACAGCTTGGACCCCTTGGAATTACGCCGAGATGTAGCTTCACACTGCATCCTCTATCGGTTGTATCACGGGGAGTGCTCTGAGGAGTTGTTCGGAATCATACCACCTGCAACTTTTCGTCCCACGCGAAAAACATACCATCCTCATCACCTTGATGAGTGGCAGTCTTCCACAGTGCGTTTTTCGCGTAACTTTCTGCCGCGCACTGTAAAACTCTGGAACGAACTGTCACCAGCAGTATTTCCGGACCTATACGACCTGCAAACCTTCAAGAAAAGAGCGTATTCCCTATTAAAAGGCCGGCAATGCACCTGCAGCTCTTCTGATGTTGCGAGTGTCCATGGCTGACGGTAGTTGCTTACCATCATGTGACCCGTTTGCTCGTTTGCCCCCTTATTTAATAAAAAAAAAGTATTTATATCGGTATGTAAATCCCGCGTGTCAGTAGCGTTAGATGTTATCGAGTGTAATGGCCATGACTCAGAATCGACATTCAGACGCTTAAAGAATAGTTAAGTGAGCTCTGAAAAAATGTGTACAAAATACAAAGTCATGTTGTTTTCATAGAGCTAGCTGCTAGTGGGTTTTTAAGTTTAATGCATTACTAAATATCAGTGGAGTGAGCTTCCTGTTTTATTTCTATCGTCTTCTATTAGTTACTTCTTACATTTTGAACATTGTCTTCCAAATCCCTATTATATTATAGTCTGGGGTTTCTCTGTGAAGAACAGCTAGTTATCAGTTATTTTTTAAGAAGTTATAATAAGCTCCTCGCATGACGTGTACATTGAAAAGAGAGGCTAATAATATTATGGCAGCGTGTGAAAGAAACAAGCTATAAGTTATAGGCTATAAAGGTCAATAGTCGAATTTCTCTTTATCCAGCTACCGTACTTTTTATAAGTCGAATTCATCTGAATCGAGATACGAGATATATATTATATCTGTTTCGCGTCCGCTGCTCGTACATTGTACCGAGAACAAAAGTGTATAAATATTTGGATTTGATTTGAATGCTAATAAAAGTCCGTCGAGGCATGTGATGTGAAGTCATTTGTCGGCGCGTGCGCAGCGTGCCGATGTGGACGAACCACTAATAATGCTCACCGAATTCTGTTCCACGGATTATAATCATCATCAGCTCTGATTTTTGAAACTTCAATAGCATCCTTTGACCATTTGCACCTTCGAAGATAGTTTTACGATTAATTTTAAATTAGTTAAAAAGAAATTTAAAACTATGTAGGCACTATCACATCACCAATCAACCTAGGTCATTAATTTTTTTTTCAATGAACTTACGGTTTATTTATTTAATTTTATATTTTGGTTTAATAGCTTTATAATGCCAATGTAGGTCTACCATGGCGGTTTACCGTTTTTACGATAAGCAGTATTTTACGACTTATAAGCAATAAGAAGGTTTTGAATTTGGTTGCACAATAATTATTTTATTGAGCATTGAATAGTGAATATTATACAATAAACTTTACCGTAGATTACTTACTATAAATTCCTTGGTTCATGACATCATCTTAGTGCAAAAACTTAAGTGCGAAATGAGAATATTATTATTTATTACAGCTGAGAGTTACATGCATGTAACTCTCTTAGCTCTAATATTCGCATTTCGCACAAACACTACAAAATAAATATAAATATAACATGTATTTGCTTCGAAAGTAACATTAAATATATTTAATATTGTTGTTGTAAGAGTGATTTAATGTTTAGACAATAGTGAGAAATCGTGATTTTACAATATACGGAAAACTCTTGCGAATTGCATTCAGTTACCTACACACTGCCTACACATTATTTTTCATAATATTATTAAATACATATATTTTTTTTACCGAAATAGTAGGCGGCTAATGGATTGTGGTTACCGTCAAGTCAACCATGGGCACTTTTGATTCTGGAGGAGATGGAGGAGGCTCTATACGTGGACAGCATTTTAAAGAAGGAATACCCATTTTGAAGATTTGAAATTCGACGTGATTGTGAAATGAGATTGAGGTATAGAATCTAAATACCAATTTGATTATAATATACAAGTTGTTTAGACTACAGCTAAGGTCTTACTTTTCGAATTTAGTCATTAGACTTCATTAATAATTATTAATTAGGGATTAAAATACTAATAAGCAAATATTGCTTACCGTTTATGCTTTAAACCTATTAGAGGCTTATACCCGTGTAGATACACTTACTTCATAATTTGGACGAACCAGAGTCAAGAATTGCTTCATAACTATGATTAATGATTATACCACATTAACCTGGTCCCAATGACATGGAAAATGTTATTGTCATGTACTAACACATGAAAATGCATCTCTCATCGTTTGCACAAGGGGACCAAATGTATTAGTTCTTTGAAGCGCAAACACACTTACATATTTATGTTCATATGTTTTATGTATGGTATTAGAAGCCACTGCCACTAATGTATTATAATATTTTCTTATAACTTGACCAAATAGCGTAGACATCTTCCATTTACGATATTTGGTCGATTTCTCCAATAATGCACAACACAAATATTCTGAATAAGTAAGTACTATATTATTTGTTTTTTAGGGTTCCGTAGGCAAAATAGCAAAAAACGGAACCCTTATAGATTCGTCATGTCTGTCTGTCTGTCTGTTTGTCTGTCTGTCTGTCTGTCCGTCTGTCTGTTTGTCCGAAACTATACGAGCTATACTATTGAAACTTGGTAAGTAGATGTAGTCTGTGAACCGCATTAAGATTTTGATACAAAAATGGAAAAATTATTAAAAATTTTAGGGGTCTCCATAGGTACAACTGAAACAAAAAAATTTTTTTTTCGTCTAACCTATGCGTATAGGGGTATATATGGATAGGTCTTCAAAAATCATATTGAGGTTTCTAATATCATTTTTTCTAATCTGAATAGTTTGCGAGAGAGTATTTTGTCTCTATCTTCCGCTAGAAATTTCAGTTCTCTATAGATATAAAGCATGTCGCCATGGCAACGTCGATCGCTATCCCGTCGCACAAATGGTTGACGTCATTCTCAAGTTGTAATAATTTACTATTATTTTTTTAACAAATGCACTTATCAATATATAAAGTACCCAGTAGCCGATTCTCAGACCTACTGAATATGCATATAAAATTTGGTTAAAATCAGTAAAGCCGTTTCGGAGGAGTTCGCGGACTAATATTGTGACACGAGAATTTTATATATAAGAAGATTCTATTCTATAGAGAACTGAAAGCTAAGTAAGCTTGCAATCTTTTTAACTTATATTTAAATTGTAACTTTCAATTTTACGTAACTTTAACTTCTCTGTAATCCTTGATTGATGGTGAACAGCCAGACAAATTTCATAACTTTGTTTGTAAACATTTCTAATTCAATTTAGTCCATCCTACACGAACAGGTTTTCGACAATAACGAAAGTGATATGAAACGATCTGCGACAGTCGTCGGTACCGGTTTGTCGACTAGACTGTTCTTTATGGAATTTCGACGGTTTTCGACTCTTCGTAGACCGTTTAGGGCCTCTTGAGCCTAGCCTTTATTATTGCAAACTAAATGACGCCCGTGACTCCGTTGCGTCAAAAATTATTTATCGCACGGAAAATTTTGTCATTTTCTAGGACTCAAAGTATGTATGTAAAAATGGGTTCTGCGGTTTGGACGTAAATAGGTAACAGACAGAAAGACATATTTTCGCATTTATGATATTAGTCTGGATGTATATTGCTAACGCTCATTCAGGCAGTTATTGTCTGATGACACTTGACAAAAAATAAGATACCAAAATGGGGTAGCGGTAGAAGGCTAAAACGAGAAAGGTTTTTGGGATTTCTAAACAAAATGTACATGGAAACGATCGGAAAAACAGGTCTCACTTTTTCGGCAGACAGTAGTCACATAAAAAACTATAAATTGTTAACATAATATCATCGTGACGTGACACAGCACCTGACACGTGTCACGAGCTGTGGTCCCTCGACCGTGGAGGTATAAAAAGGAAGTCCTGACTCCTGCGCATGTTTTTCTGTGGCCCGTATCTGTCATCCGTCACGGTTCCGGGACTGAGAAAAGAATTATGTGGAGGGACATTCCCGAACGATTTTTTTTCTACTTTTCTTCTGGTTGATTTTATTTTGAGTCCAAAATATTTCTAATAGGAGCTACCTTAGATATTTGTTGGTTGGATTATTATCACCGTCAATCCTGACTCCTGGGCCCGTACCACGAAACGGTTTTGAGACTCAAACAATCGTACGAGAATGTTGTACTCTAACAAACGTGAAATGACGTTGTTAGAGCAGGACGCGGCATTCTCGTCCGATTGTTTGAGTCTCGAGATGCCAAAAAGGTTTTCTGGTTAGATTATCACTGTCGATCCTGAGTCCTTACTCACAAGTTTTGCAATGGTAGACCGATGTCCGTTATGCCTCATACATACGAACGATTTATCGTCGCGATTTCAGATTGTGCAGATAAATCGAACGTTCCTAGTGCCTCCACACGGCTCCGATATCGATGTCGATCGGGCAGTTCTCCACAGAAGACTAAAGGCCAACAAAGAGTGCGAGAGAGAAGAAAATCCTTTATGGAATTATAACAAGATGACAAGAGAGAGGCAGTCTAATCTAAATTGTAACCACTTTTATTTCACAGGTCGTCAAAAGTCGTCAATCGTTTTTATGCCGTTTCGGTGTTTGCAATTTATTGTTTAAATCCTTTATTATTTTCATTTTTCATCAAATACTATTACATATAAAAATGGTAACTTATTTTGTGAGTGATTGCAGTGTAAATCATAAGAATAATCCTGAAAAATATACATTTCACAGGTAATTAATCTTCATGTCCTAATTGCTATGATGTGTTTATTTTCGCTATATTCTGTCTTTAGTTCTCTATTTCAAATAAAATATTGTGAATCCTCCCTTTTACTTTCATATTTTGCGTAACTAAAGGTACTATTGTTCTTATATTACACAAATTTTGAAGAAACATTTTTCATCAAAATTTTTTACATATACGCTAGTGCTTGAATCAAATTTATCGATATGCTTATCGATATTTTACAATAACATAAAACTAAAATAAAAATCATTTACCTTTATATTTATCACCTTAAAAAGGACATATTATCTTATTTTAACGATTATTTTTAAATAATAATAATCTTTTGACATACCTAGTATAAGATCAAGGTTTCACAGATCAGTCACTTGTATCTGATACTCATTGGGTGTTTTCACACTGCACGATAACGACACGACACGATACCACAGTATGGAGGGCCACCGCACATATAATACAATTTCAAGTTGGCCGACTATCGTACAAACTAAATTGCGTAGTGTCACAATTTAATTGGACAACTTCATCGTGTACGCTGCCGCAAGCCGCAGACTTTTAGATTTATTTGGTAACGGTGTTGCTAGCCCAGCGACGTGCGTGTAAAAATGCGTAAAAAGCACGCTTTTATTGTGGCACTAATAAAACGAAGGCGAAAAGAAAGAAGAATATTTTGGGTGCATTCAATACTAAGTGACAGAATATTAGAATTAGTACGATAGTCAGTTTGTACGATAGTCGGCCAACTTGAAATTGTATAATATGTGCGGTGGCCCTCTATTCTGTGGTATCGTGTCGTGTCGTTATCGTGCAGTGTGCAAACACCCATTGAATGCAGTTTTCAATAATTTAATAGACAGTTCTCTGACAGAATAGGTATAACTGCAACTTATATACTTATTAATAGGACTGGTACCGACTTCAAAATTATGAAGATTGAGAACAGAAATACTGAGTACAGAATAAGGATTATTTAATACTTTTTAGTTCATTTGAGTATAATATTACTATTGTCTTTATCTTGGAAATCGGTTTTAATTTTTTGTTTAAAAATAATAATTTTACTCTTTTTAGCTGTCCTTAAGGTTTTCTAAACTTATAGTTGGTGTTTTAAAAAATCAAAATCAAAATTGCTTTATTTCTGAATAAATCTAAAATAAAATATATTTTCAGAATACATTGTGCCTACCACCGGTTCGGGAACTAACCCGACGAGAAGAACCGGCGTAAGAAGCTCGCACGGGGCCCACTTTTTAAAAAAGTAAGAAAAAAATTAATCTTTCACAATAAAATTTACAATGCTGTAACTAAAAATTATACAATGTAAACATAGATAGGTACATAATAATTATTGTAAGTCATGTAGAAGTAGCCTTGCAAGCAGTCATTCAGCATTCTACTCCCAAGATGTGCCATCGTTTAGGAAATCATTGACCTTATAATAATAGGCTTTGGCACAAAACGTTCTTTGACTACTTTTTTAAATTTATAAACGAAAGATTTTGAACGTTTTCTGGGATTCTATTGTAAAGGCGTATATATTGACCTTTAAAAGATTTACTGACTTTACTAAGTCTGATCACCGGCGCGGCAAGACTATGAAAAGTACCAATAATAGGATCATAATGTTATGATGCATGGTGTAGCGATGATGATGATGATTAATGTAATTAGCATAGTAACTTATGCTTTTGGTTCTTTAAACAACGCTGAAACATGTATGTATAAGGAATCCGGAGTTCTGTTCAGCACCTTCAGAACCGTGGTATACCTTGGGGAAAAACCTTACTTTTTGGTAGCATATAATCAAAATACATCATATAAATCCAAAATAACCATATTATGTTCCCATTTGAATATCAAGGAGTCACCTCGATTTCTCATGGTTTCCATCACCAGACCACCACTTTTGTGAACATGGTACCTACTCGGAAAGATACAATGTACAACAAAAGAAAAATTTTGAAAATCGGTTCACAAACGGCGGAGTAATCGTTGAACATACATAAAAATATATCCACAGCAGAACGTCTAACCTCCTCCTTTTTAGAAGTCAATTAAAATAATTGTAATAAAAAGAATTATGATACTTTATTATATACGTATTTAATTTAAGAATAAAATGTAATATACTATGTGTGTTGTTTACTTTCAACGTAAACTTTCAATGTAAGGGCTGATTTACCAGATAGATTTTACCTGAGAAATAAATAAGTAACTTTATAACATGTTATGTGTATATTATTTACCCCTATAAGAACCACATGTCATAACATATCCGACGATTGAAAAATCATTCCAAGCGAAAATGTGTATCTACTTTTCAATCGTCACCTTTTTTTGCCAATTAAAATTTATAATACCAAATTTGAAATACAAAATCTGTCAAAGTTGCATATTATTTATTTCTTATAGAAACTCAGGTAAAATAACTCGAACGGACTATACTATCGATAGCAAAATACTACACTATCGATAGTAAAATATACATCACTAGCACACGCACACATTGACAGATCAAAAATGGTCACGCATTTTCGGGTTGTCAGGTGGTCTATACGACAGTATATTATAAGTTTATGCACGCAAGATACATGTTAACAATGGAAGATTATGACGCACTTGCTATATTAGGCTTGGTTATATCTTTAAAGAAAATATAAGCGGAGTCTATGGTGTAGAGATTGGCTCATGAAAAGAAATAATTTTCTTACTTATACCAACTTGTTATGTGAGTTGAAATTCGCTCCGCAAGATTGGCATAACTATTTAAGGATGAATGAAGAGGCATATTTAAATCTGCTGGCTTTAGTTTCTCCACTAATAAAGAAACAAGTCACAGTTATGAGATAAGCTATAAGTCCTCATGAAAGATTAGGTTTCTGTAGCTTTCTATAAAATCTTGAAGTAGTTCGCGGTGTCCAACTCTTTCGTCTTCCGACATGTTTCTGTGAAAGCAATGTGCACGTGCGTACACTAGCAAGATCCGTGAAATACTGCCGAACTGAGCGATCGCCGTCCACACGCAACGACAAAACTGTGCAAATGTAATCGACAACGATTTATCTGATAAAATTGCAACTGCCACCGACGAACGATTATCGACAACGATTTTTCATACACACGATCGATAAAACTGCGCAAACTGGTCTGCACAGATTTATCGCTACGATAAATAGTTACGTATGTATGGGACTTTACCTACCTATTTTTTTTTATTTGCCAGTTGCCTACGCGACCATAGATTTTCAGTGCAACAAACTTGCGGGCAACATCAAGTATTAGAGGTATAAGTAGACAACGTGCCTTGTATATCGCTATTTCCATATTTTACTATCAAATTAGTATGAAACCCATGTGGGCGAGTGAGTCAGCGTGTAGGTACAAATGTGAAAGCCACGGATGTTGAACCGTGCGGCACAGCGGCCATGGTGTAATAGAGATCTTATCAGCCAAAATAAAAACCACGTAGGTACTATGGTTTTCTAAAAAAATGTCGCTCAAATAATGAGGCACAGAATACGCGACACTTTATAATAATATTTGTGCCTCGATTCGTCGTTTGGACTTTATGGAAATGATGAAAAGAAGCTAGCTGTATAGCTTCTAATATTATGTGTAACTCTAAGAAGGCGTCCACAAATTACGTGAGGTGTTTTTCTGAAATTTTTGACCCCCCCTCCCCCCCTGGTGAGATTTCGTGAGATTTTATTCAACCTCCCCCTCCCCCTTCAAAATCGCATGTGGGATTTTTTAAAATGTGGGTTTCTACTTTCTTACGTAAACGTTTGGTTTGACTGTCAGTATATTTTCTTTCGAACGAATTTATGATCTTAATCGTATAACGATAAAATCTTAAGCATACGTACAACCGTAGAGATATAACCTAGATGAAATGGACCAGAATAGTATTATTTTGTTGAGAAAAAAATAAGTACGTGAAATCTCACGTACTTATTTTTTTCTCAGCAAATCTCGGCAAATCTGCCGAGACCCCCCCCCCCCCCTCTCCCCAACGTGAGATTAGATGAGATTTGACTCGACCCCCTTCCCCCCCTAAACACCTCATTTAATTTGTGGACGCCCCCTGAGCTCAGTTGCTTGGAGTTGACAGAATAAAATAATCGGTCAAGTGTGAGTCGGACTCGCGCACGAAGGATTCCGTACCGTTATAGAGCAAACATAGACTAAAAATTGTGTTTTTTGTATGGGAGCCCCCTTTAACTTTTTATTATATTTAAATATGATTATGAATTATTAAAACACATATATGTAAGGCCTTCGTGAAAGTTTCAAGTGCCTACCTCTTATCATTATTGATTACGAGCAAAAAAGGCCAAAAAAATTACGTTTGTTATAGGAGCCCCCCTTAAATATAAATTTTATTTTTATTTTAGTATTTGTTGTTATAGCGGCACCGAAAATACACAATCTGTGAAAATTTCAGAACTCTAGCTATAGCGGTTCTTGAGATACAGCCTGGAGACAGACAGACAGACGGACAGACATCGAAGTCTCATGAATAGGGTCCCGTTTTTACCTTTTGGATACGGAACCTTAAAAACAACATTAATAAACTTAAATAGGTCCCACACTATTTCATACCCAAAAACTCAAACTCAAACTCAAATTTTTTTATTCAGAATAAATTTTTGCAAATATTTTCTGAAAGTCTACATGATGCCTACCACCGGTTCGGGAACTAACCCGGCGAGAAGAACCGGCGTAAGAAACTCGCAGGGGGCCCACTTTATTTACCAAAAAAAGTGAGAAAAAAATTAATCTTTTAAAATAAAGTTTACAATGCTGTAACTTAAAATTATACAATGTCAACATACATACATAAATGTAAGTCATAAAATAATGTAGAAGTAGCCTTGCAAGCAGCCATCCTACTCCCAAGATGTGCCGTCGTTTATGAAATCATTGACCTTATAATAGGCTTTGGCACACAAACGTTCTTTGACTACTTTTTTAAATTTATTAATAGAAAGATTCTGAACGTTTTCTGGGATTTTATTGTAAAGGCGTACACATTGACCTTTAAAAGATTTACTAACTTTACTAAGTCTGATCACCGGTATTTCTAGTTTATACTTATTTCTAGTGTTTCTTCCGTGACTGTCACTTTTGGTTGTAAATTTACTAAGATTCTTTTTAACATATAAAACATTATCCAAAATGTATTGAGAAGCAACAGTTAGAATACCAATTTCTTTAAACTTTTCTCTCAGAGATTCAAAAGCTGACATTTTATAAATTGAACGTATAGCTCGCTTCTGCAGCACAAAAATCGTATTAATGTCGGCAGCGTTTCCCCATAAGAGGATGCCATACGACATTCTACTATGAAAATAACTGAAATAAACTAGTCTTGCTGTGTCTTCGTCAGCAATTTCCCGTATTTTTCTGACTGCGTATGCTGCAGAACTGAGCCTATCTGCAAGATTAGCAATATGAGGACCCCACTGTAGTTTACTATCTAGTGTAATGCCTAAGAATACAGTGGTGTCCACCAAATCCATCTTCTCATCATTTAATAGTATATTGGTTTTAACTTGCCTAACATTGGGCAAAGTAAATTTTAAACATTTAGTTTTCTTAGAATTTAGAAGTAAGTTATTAACGTTAAACCAATGTACTATTTTTGAGAGAGCACTATTTACCTCGTCATAATTTGACTGTTGTCGCTTCACTTTAAAAATAAGTGAAGTGTCATCAGCAAAAAGTACTATCTCATTATCATTATCCTTAACAAGATAAGGTAAGTCGTTTATGTAGATGAGAAAAAGGAATGGACCTAAAATGGATCCCTGTGGGACGCCTAATTCTATTTTGGTCCCATTGGACCTTTTACTATTAATGTCAACCCTTTGAGTTCTATTTTTGAGGTAAGATGTCAAAAGGTTGAGTGCTGAGTCCCTAATGCCATAGTGGTGCAATTTCCTGATTAATGTAGCATGCTCAACACAGTCAAAAGCCTTGGAGAGGTCGCAAAAAACCCCTAGGGCATCCTGCGAGTCCTCCCATGCTTCAAATATACTATAAAGAAGACCTATACCAGCATCCGTTGTGGATCGACCCTTAGTAAAACCATATTGATTTTTGTGCAATAAATTATTTAAGTTAAAATGTAACAGTAACTGATTTAAAATTATTTTTTCAAATATTTTACTTAGAGTCGGTAGAATCGATATAGGCCTATAATTAGTTGGATCAGATTTAAGTCCCGCTTTAAATAAAGGTACAACCTTACTGTGCTTCATCAAGTCAGGAAAAACACCACTCTTTATGCAGTCATTAAATATCATTGATAGATGAGGAGCTATGATGTCAATTATTGATTTGATAATTTTAGTAGACATGCCCCAGAGATCAGTAGTATCTTTAATATTTATTAATTTAAAAGTATCAATGATATCTTTGGGGACAATCTCTCTAAACCTAAAATTGACATTACATTCCTTTACATTGTCTCTGAGTAGTTTTTCAGCAGCTGCAGGTGAGGAGTTTAAATTTTTCGTAGTTGAGACCGGAATGTCAGCAAAAAATTTTTCGAAGACCGTCGCAACCTCATGATCATTGGTAATCTTTTTATTTTCAAAATAAATTTCAAAATCAGAGCTACGACAGGTGACGTTTCCAGTCTCACCAGCTATTACTTTCCAAGTAGTTTTGATTTTATTTTCCGAATTTTTAATTTTATTCCTAATGTGAATAGCCTTAGCGGCTTTACAAACTTTTTTAAAAATCTTTGAATAGTTTTTTACATATGTTTTGAATTTATCACTAGTATTCATGCATTTTTCATCATACAATTCATATAATCTTTGTCTGCTTATTTTAATTCCTGTAGTTGCCCACACTGTAAAATTATTATTATTTTTATGGCTTTTTTTAACTGTTCTAGGAGTAAATACAGTATTAAATTGGGTTCTTATCATCTTAAACAATTTGTTAAATGCTTCATCTGAGCTATTTGTCTCATCCAATAATAGTTGAATACTTGAACTTAAGTTATTTCTAAACTTCTCAATACGTTTTGTATTCACAGGAACAAACACACGCTTTTCCTCTAGGTAACTATCGCAATGTATATTAAATGAGGCTAGTTGCCCACAGTGATCAGAGCTAAGCTTATTTATTATTTCTTTTTTACATGGAGAAAAATTTGTAAAAATATTATCAATACAAGTTGCCGTTGTGTCACAGATTCTTGTTGGCTCATAAAACAAGTAATTTAGGTTATATGATTTAAATAGAGATGTGAGTCTAACAGTAGTAGAGTTCAAGTCAAATAAATTAATATTAAAGTCACCACAAACGATAACTTTTTTGTTAGATGCACATATCTTTGATAATATTTGTTCCATGCTTTGTTCAAAGGAGTCATATAACCGTGATGGTGGCCTGTATACGCTTACAATAATTAGTTGACTTAACTCTATGCAGGCTACTTCTATTATCCGTTCAGAAGAGAGGTTCACAATGTCTTTACGTTCTTTGAATTTTAAATTTTTTTCTAATTAATATAAGTGATCCGCCTCTAATGGCATTCTCTCTGCTGAACGAGCTTGCCACCTGGTGATCATTGAGATTGAAAATGAGTTCATGTTTTCTAAACCAGTGTTCTGAAATACAAATAATATCAATTTGAAATTGTTTTAGAAATAACTCAGTTTCAAGCTCTTTACCTACCATTCCTTGAAAGTTCTGATGCACCAAGCTTATAACATTCTTGCTATTTATATTAGAGTAAGTTTTGGTAGGATTTTTCACACTTAAGCTATTAGTGCAAGAGACATCCTCCATTGTCTTATGGTCTAATTTAAATAATTAATTGGAACATATTCCAACTCGTTACTATAACTAGAATACTGCTCAATAGAAGCAGGAGTCAAGGAAGCCAAATTCTTGGCTTTCAAAGAAAATAAAAAATTTGATAGCATCTTTGCTATATGTCTCTTACAGTAATGAGATAAATAATACTTATCTATACTTATATCATTAATAAATTTACTATCTAAATTACTTATATCCACAACATGACATTTTGGTTGTGTGTCGCTTAAAACTATACAATTGTTGTTGACAGCACTATACAATATGCTATTCAACCTAAATCTTATTTGATTTTCATGAGCACAGCTTTTTGGCAACATTTTTATATAGGGCAAAGTGAATAATATAATGTTAAGTTTTTAATATTATATAAACATTCTAAAAGATCAGTCATCTGTTTCTTATTTACTTTACCCCTTCTCCCGACTAGAATTATTATAGTGGTGTTAGGACAATAAGTCATAGTTGATGCCCTGTCTATTATCTCACAGTAAGTAGCTCCGGGCATACAAAAGTTAGTGACCAATTGTCCACACATTCTATAAAGATACGTACCTAAGTCTCTTCCTATTTCATCACTAAATAGGCAGATATTAGTCTGGCTTTCAGTATTTACCTTCTGGCTTTTCATATCAGGTGATATTCCCCCAGTTAAATGATTTTCTTGGATTTCTGAAATAGTATTGACTTTTAACAACGAGTTCACTCGTTCCTCATTATAGTGTAACATTTCAAGCAAATCATCCATGGCAGAAATATGTCCCTGTATTTCCTTTTTTGATAGTTCATATTTTTTTGTAATATTTTCTAATGAAAACAATAAACTTGAGATTTCAGCCTGAAGGCTGCATACATCGGCCTCATAATTATATTTTATATCTTCTAATTCACTAGAACATTTCAGCAATTTATCACTCAAAAACATTTTATTCTTTGTTGTTTTAGACAATTTTGTGACTACTTTTTTATTTTTAATTGACAATTGCTGAGCTTTCTTTATAAATCTTTTAATTTTTACATATTTCTTCAGTTTTCTCTTACTGTCCATAATGCACACTGGTACTGTATCATCTGCAGTTAAATCGATGGTGCTAATATTGTTACTAGATGTGTTAGAAACAGAACACTTATTGTCTTTTATTAATTGGTTGAATAAAATCTGTGTTTGATTTGATCGCTGAATGTCTAATATGTCTTCCAGTTGGAGTATATATTCCTCAGCACTGTCCAATTTTTTCTTAAGATTATCAGAATTCTTGAGTGTTTCTTCATATTCGTCTCTGCACTGATCAAAAGAGTCAACAATGCTCTGCACTGATCAAAAGAGTCAACAATACCAAGCTTCTTATCTGATGCTGAGAAACATACATAAAACGCGCGTAAGGACTTAGGTCTTAGGATATGAATTATGATGACATGAGTGCCACAATTATTGCGAAACTGTGTTGCTCGCACAATTATAGAGATCGATCATAGGGAATCAAAGACGAATATTATTATACCCCTCCACAAGTTACGTTCGCATTTGCTTGTAAGTTGTATTGGCCCAACATGTGATAACATGGAGAGGCTAGTGTATAATTTGTAAAAAAAAATATAACAGAAAATATAATGTTGCTACAAAACCATTAATGGCTACCGAGCGACGCTAGGTGCTCACAACACTGGGCGGAGTTGAAATGTAGTGGGTAGACCTCTTTAGGGAGTCCCACATACCCCCGCCCCTTCCCCCGGGGGGTGGGGGATACGCAAAGTATTTCCCCTCCTAAAAAAAAAAAAAAGGTGCTCACAACACTGTTTATCGGAAACATAATAATTTATTAACGCATGTTCCACATTAGTGGAAAGCGGTGTTCTGTCTGTGCGTCCATTGTATGAGACAGGTTGTATGAAATATGTATCGGTGAAAATGTACTATAAATCAGAGTGACATAAATGAGACCAATACGCTGAGGAAATATTTATGGCGGGAATCAAATATATTGATTTATTTTTCTTCTATGTAGAGCTATGTAAGTTTTGTAATTTTGGTGTTTATTTTACATAGAAATAATTCAGTTGTGGTAGTTCTAAACTAAATGACAATGACACACAATTTACCGTACATTTTCCGAGGTAACAAATATCTTAAATCCTTTCCCGGAACTCAAAGTGTACTCAGACCAAATTTCAGCAAAATCGATTCAGCGGTATAAGCGTGAAGAGGTAAGATACAGACACACTTTCGCATTCATAATTAGTATGAATGACAGTGAAGAATTCTGGTTCAGTAGGTTCGTCCCACATACAGAATCCCATATCACATAACTCAAGTTCATCACGACTTACGATTTCTCCTACACGGTACACCCCGAGGGCGCAGGGACCAAAATCTCTCCGCTCCGAGCGCCGTCGTAAGGTACATGGTACATCATTCCAAATTATTACTTTTTACTTCGTTGTTTTTTTTCTTTTTTTGTAGGCTTTGAGGTATTTTAATATAGGACAGCTAGCAGCTTTCATACAAAAGACAGAGTTGCAGGTTAAGAATAAAAGATGGCCCATTAAACTTTTCAAAATAAAAGTACACTTGGCATCGGGCGCCGGTTTTCTTTGATTCATACTGAGCAGTGAGCACAATGCACAATGCTAGAGCAAAACATAATATAACCATAGCATAACCAAGATAATATCTTCTTTGATTGATTTTACATATTAAATATTATACTTATACGTTATAGCTGGTAAGCAGACAAAATGTACTTTTAATAAATACATTAATGGTATGTTTCCATATTTATATTTAATGCTGTCTAGCTTTTGACCTAGTAATAACTTTTAATTATTTTAATTAATTTTTAAAACTGTAAATTACACAAGTTTTACGAAACTGACAATGAATTCCGGCAAAATATACAATTACAATGTGTTAAACCGTTAAAGGTCTCTTGCAAAATTAATATTTAATTGTCTTAAGCTTAACGTAATATTAGGGTTTGTTTTACTATGTTGTTAAAATCGCAATTGAATTCGCAATCTAATGCCATCGTGATTACAAACATGGCACTTTATTTCGATAATATTTTCTGAATAATTTGATATGGCCCGCCTTTTTAAATTCGTTTATTGCACGAAAATCGTGCATTTTCCAGGATTTACTACGCTTTCCTTCCCAGGCTCAAAATATCTCCACATAAAATTTCTCAAAATCAATTTAGGGGCTTAAACTTGAAGGGACTATCATATTATATAGACTCATTTTCGCATTAATAAAGTTATCATGGAATATGGATGTTAGTATTAAATAATGCGGTTTAATTTAAAGTTTATTAGCAAAATTGAACCACTTTTATACCTTACACTGCCTTATAGGCTGTAAATCTAATAAACGTAAAAGTAGGCGTCTATGGAGGTAATGCTTGGTAGGGACTAGAGATGTATTGTAGTCGACAAAACAATAAGATATAAAATTATATTATAAAATAAATATTCTATAGCCTGTAAAAATTATATTACAATTAATTATATTATTAATGAAATGGACCAGGGGCATAGGGACGACACTCCGTGTACATGAGAGATCGAGCGCCCGTGCTGCCGTGGCAAAATATTGTGACGTGTAACGTGCCGCAGGCTGAAAAAGATTGGGAACCCCTGAAATAGACAATTATAGTACTTACAGTTTTTATTTTGGACAATGATGTGTCCCTCACATTATATGAATTTGGGACAACTTCGTGTAAAGTGAGGATATCTATATATCGATAAATATTTATGTATAAGTTTATATCGATAAAATTATATCGACATTGTTCGTCCCTATAACGTCCGGCGGGGGTCAGTGGGTCGGCTTATCTTATCGGAGATCTTTCTTGGGGTGGTACAATACCCCATAATACACCGTAATACCAGGGTACCACGCCACCCCCAACAATTTGACACGGAAGAGGTTGAAGAATTCTTCGAACGCTATGAATTAGGTTTTTATTCATTATATATTTTTAAGTATAAACAGAATGAGGCTATTTACTTTTATAAGGTTTTATTAGTTCATATTATGTCAAAATATAATCCAAATTAAAGAAACCGAAATATTATAAATTGCTTTTTACGATTTATCGAGATTCGAGTTCTTTTTTTACTGCAGCTTTTTAATGATTCGTACCTACTGACTACTGTATTCGCTGAGCCACTAATACAACGATTAAAGAAAAATATAAGTATAGGGATTAGGGATACCTATTACCTAATAAGAACTACAGAAATACCTCAGGTAGTGCAAGTACTATTAAAATTTTAATAAAATATCTACCTATATGTTTATAATAATTTTAATAATATATATACTTGTAGTCTTCTGGTAATAAATTATTATTATTCATTTTTCATTATATTAACTATAAATAGTTTTAAGATTTTTGTGATCATCTAAATACAAAAATATTTAGCAACTAAGTTTTGTTACAAATATTTTTGCAATTTGAATAGAGTTTTTCAATGACGCGAACGCTGATGCTGAATTAGGGCTGTGTGATGTGTCATATAGGATTAATACTAAACTTTATAATTTAATACTAAATAATATTAAATAAAAATGTATAATATAAAACCAAGTATTTATATTATAAAGCTTATACCCACCTATTTTTAGTTTAACACAAAACTTTAACTTTACTAATTAATGTGCTTCATTTGTAACGTACATTAATTATAAAGAACTCAATATAAGTCACTAAATTCATTGTGTTTATGTAGTATCAAATAATATATTGAATCCTATGTAATTCTATTCAGTTAAATCAACACAATCCGAACAACTAGTTTATCCCGGCCGACAGATCTCAATTAAAAAATGTTATGTCAATGTTACCTATATGGAAGTAACACGAACAAAATATATCGAACAAATCCACCCTTGAATTTATTTCTCTGTGTATTAAGCCGGAGTAAGGTTTGAATAAAATATTTACAGCCGAACATGAAACCTTCACCTTTTTTGGTGAGGCCAATTTTCCGGCACGTGGCAGCCCTGTGCAACCTCATGTGTGAGAACGGAGTATTGTTCTCGCCCAATTAGGGACCTTATTGTTCTTGCTCAAGTAATTGCCACCTCGGATTGTTGAATGGACTTTTTGTTGCTCATGTGTAGAATATTTTAGTTTTATAGAATAATTTATAGAATTTCAACACTTAAAAGTTATTTGATATGAGACTAAAATGTATAGTTTCAATTCAGCGTTGTTTAACTATTTTTAATGGGTATAGTCACAGCCCACAGGTTACACGGTCAAATATTTTGTTCCGGAATCCGTTCCGGATTGATGGATCAGATTGATGAAAATTTGACCGTGTAACCGGCGATACAGAATAATCTATACTGTACTCGGCGAAACATGGCGGTAGCGGTCAATCGCGGTTTATATAGAAAATGACAAGTTTTTGACAGGGGGTCAATGACTGCTACCGCCATGTTTCGCTGAGTACAGTAAGTATGGGTACACCTAAGGGGAAAATAATTATACATACTTTAAGTACCATGATTGAGGAAATTGATTCCTACGCAGTTGACAAACTAATTGGTCGGATCATGTCAACTCAATGTTAATTGTGATCTGTCGGCTGGATTCACGACCAAACTACATGGGTCCCCCATCTGCCTAGGAATTAACTTCTCTGACAGACGATAGTACATAACTCAAAAGTTATGATATAATATACAGTATTACACTTAAATTTTACTATTTACTAGTAAAATAACAAAATTTTATTGTCACTCAAAATTGATTGTCAGGTGTTAGATAGTATATCTAACACCTGACAATGTTAGCTCCACTTTGGGTGACATTTAGCTCACAGTCGGAGCGCAGCGGTACAATCTCTAGATTTCTACAATATAATACCGATTTGCGTTCTGTTATAATGGGCTCGTAGTCACGAGTTATATCTGCATAAACAGACAGACGTGAAGATCATTTTCTGTATCGATCATACCGAGAAACGCTTCTATTGTTTTTGGACCCTGACCTAGTCTCAGTGCTTTGATATTTACTAGATTACTATAACTACAATCTTTGTTTATTCTATTTAAGTTTATTCTGATCTAAATGTAACGAAGCTATGCGGCTATAATGCTGCTAAATTTAATATCAGGTGCTGACCGCACGATAAAGGAATACAATGGCATGTTGGCATAATAATATTCAAATCAAATCATTTGTTTTGTATAATATGTGTTTATGATAAAGGTCTTACATTCAGTTTAGTTGCAGGACATATTGATTGGTAGTTTAGTATTCTATACTAATTATTAATATGTGCCGCATTAAAATTAAGTTTTTTGGGAGTCGTATAATTTCTGACACGTTGTATACTAGCTATTCTGTTTTAAACGACTTGAAAAAAAGGAGGTTATCAAATCGACCCACAGTATGTAATATTTCCAGAACTGCCCATAAAATCACCTAAAAGCCTATTTATTTCACTAGATGGCAATTTTGTAGAATATAAAAAAATATTTAAATAATGTATGAACATTTATACGGTCTTAAATCTTGACGTACGAATGGTGTTTTTGATGGATTTTTTATATTTTTTGATGTTTCTTTTTTTGGTTTGCGATCAACGAATTGTGGTGTCACATAAAATGGTCGTAAAGTCAACAATATTTACAATAATCCCACATTGTATTAATGACTTAGTGTGAGTTTTATGGGTGAAGTCGTAAAAATGATATAAAAATAATGGCACTTTAAATCTGAATGCCATTTTTTTACAAATAAAATTCATTCCAGTTAAACAAGAATGAGGCTCAGTTTCTTATAGCCACTGACCTCCATTAAACAATAGAGATCAGTGCTTATAGCTCAGAATAAACTTAGTGTGACAGCACTGTGACTAGATCAAGGTGACAGGATCAAATCGTAGCAGAATAACTGTAGTAAATGTCAGATGTAGACGGTTGTACCAGTTCAACTTAGTTCAATTAAACATTTTTAGTTTAAAAGCACTTAAGTAAGGGCCGGGACACAAAACACGGCACGACGTCGTACGGCGCGGCGCCGTGTCGTGTTTTTGTGTCCCGGCCCTAATTACTTATCAAATAACCTGAAAATAGGGAATAATAAAAGGTTTTTTTTGCCAAATTTTCAAATCAGCCTTACCCCTTTATAACCTATTATGGAAAGAAATAAGAATACCTACCTGAGACTGAATACTAATTAAAAAAATAAGTTTATTACTTGGAGACTTATGTATTCCAATACTAGTAAGTATTTTGTCTACCATTCGAAAGACTTCACATCCAAAACAGAGTAGAATATTTTCCACTACAAGATTTTGATGAAACTATTGCATATTACAAGTATAAAGTAGCGTGTTGAGTCGTTGATCTACGTTACGCTACTTCCGGCCACCGGCTTCCGGTTCGTTGACCCCGCACCGGCTATATCGTTCACTGGCACACCGACCGACGAGCTTTTGCGCTGTGTATACGGTGTTTCGATACGATTTGGTCTAAATGTGAGCAAATCAATATGATATGGCTATTCACCAATATAAATGTCATCGTTTTAATCGCATAAAAGGGCTTATTTTTTTTTACTTAATATTAAGTAAAAAGATAAAAAAATAATTATCTAGTATTCTAAGCTTCGTGAGAGTAATAATTTAAACTTCATATTTTATGGGAAAAACAGAATATAATAATCATATCATTCTTTGTTCCTCTAACAGAGCTCTATATTTTAACATTATCATTATTATGTTACTTAAATTTTTGAATTATTGATTTCCATTACAAAAATATATTTACGAAGGTATTTTAAAAGACTTTCACGGTATATTTGCAGTACACATCAAATTTTTCACATTTCTTAAGAGCCCGGGTAACCCTCGAAATTCTCATACATACGTAATACCAGAATCATTTTCTCATACGAAAATATTTAACATGTTTGAGTTATTTTTCAGCTTAAAATAGTAATTACCTAGGTTCCTGTACAAAAATTAACTTCAAAATATTTAAACACTAAAAATTTTTTTTTGTATATAATTTTTTTTTACTAAATTTACTACTAAATATTTAAACACAAAAAAATAGAGCAAAATACTAAAAATATATAAATAAATATTAAATTTACTACAAAATATTTCAACTCTAAAAAATATTTTTTAGTATTAAAATATTTTGTAGTAAATTTACTATTTATTTATATATTGTTTAGCGTTTTACTCTATTTTTTAGTGTTTAAATATTTAGTAGTAAATTTAGTAAAAAAAAAATCATACACAAAATTTTTTTTTAGTGTTTAAATATTTTGAAGTTAATTTTTGTACAGGAACCTAGGTAATTACTATTTTAAGCTGAAAAATAACTCAAACATATTAAATATTTTCGTATGACAAAATGATTTTGGTATTACGTATGTATGAGAATTTCGAGGGTTACCCGGGCCATAGTAAGTAGTCGTCATGCAAAAAGCGCGTTAAACCCGGATCCGACACTTAGTCACATTACTTTATTTGGCTTACAAAAACTTAAGTTGTAAAGCCAAAAGTTGAGATTTTAACAGTCTCCAAATAATGAAAAAATCGGCCAAGTGCGAGTCGGACTCGCGCACGAAGGGTTCCGTACCAATATAGAGCAAAGTTCACGAAATCACGAAAATATGCAAAATAATGATATTGAACATTATCTAATCATTGTTGTAAATTGGGCATATCGATAATGAATGAAAATCTGCCATCCATCCTGGGGGGGCAAAAACGGGATATTTTCATGGTTTTTTGCAAGACAATCTGAGGGTAGTTAATAAGCGAAACTGTAGTCCTATATGTGATATTAGTTAGGTTTTTTTTTGATTTGCTGTGATATTAGTTTAGTGATACTGTTAGGGGGATGGATGAATAAAAAAACCTTCCTTCTTTTCCTTTCCTTCTAAATATGTGTACTAGTTACCCTTGTAAGCTGGAATTTCCTACATAATATTACGAACTTAACTTTATTTGAAACGTACTTTCTGATTATAATATGGTTAAAACTTAAAATTTAAGAACATAAAATATTATAATATATTTACTACGCTTATGTTATTATATGCTAATTTCTAAGTACATTAATTATTATTATTCTTGTAATTAGATTTCTAATTAAAACATACATTAATAATGAAAATATGTTAAGGAACATGTAAACATGAAAGAGTGACTTATACCTTTAACCTAATATACTTTTAACTTTAACCGCAAAAAGCAAAATATGAATACTAGATGACGCTCACAATACAACTCTGTTGCGTTAAATTCGTTAATCGCGGGGAACCGTACACTTTTCCAGGATAAAAAGTAGCCTCCTAAGTATCTCGATTCTAAATTTTTAACCGACTTCAAAAAAAGGAGGTTATCAATTCGACGGGTATGTATGTAATATTTCCAGAACTGCCCAGTTTTTGACCGATTTCCAAAAAGGAGGAGGTAATACGTTCGGCTGTATGTATTTTTTTTATGTATGTTCACCGATCACTCAGCCGTTTGTCGTCCGATTTTCAAAATTCTTTTTGTGTTGTATAGGGTTCAACTCGAATTTGGTACCACGTTCACAAAAGTGGTGATCTGATAATGGGATCCTTGAGGAATCGAGGGGACTCCTTGGAATTTGTATGGAAACATATAGTGATTTTGATTTTTTCTGAAGCATTCGAGGTAAATGCTACCAAAAAGTAAGATTTCGTACCAGGTCATACCCTGGATCCGAAGGTACCGAACAGAACTTTTGAATGCTTATAGGTACAGGTTCGGGGATTTCGGCGTTGCTTAAACAACTGAAAGCATAAGCTAACACATCAATTTGATTGGTCATCATCATCACAACCATAATTATACCATGGCTCATCACACTGTGACCCAATTATTGGCACTTTTCGTGATGTTTTCCATCGAAGCAGATGTTTTTGATGATGATTTCGCTGTTTGAAGACAGATTTTCAAAATTCTTTTTGTGTTGTATAGGGTTCAACTCTAATTTGGTACCATGTTCACAAAAGTGGTGATCTGATGATGGGATCCTTGAGGAATCGAGGAGACTCCTTGAAATTTGTATGGAAACATATAGTGATTTTAATTATTTCTGAAGCATTCGAGGTAAATGCTACCAAAAAGTAAGACTTCGCACCAGGTTATACCCTGGATCCGAAGGTACCGAACAGAACTTTTGAATGCTTATAGGTACAGGTTCGGGGATTTCGGCGTTGTTTAAACAACTGAAAGCATAAGCTAACACATCAGTTTGATTGGTCATCATCATCGCAACCATAATCATACCATTGGTCATCACACTATGACCCAATTATTGGTACTTTTCGTGATATTTTGCATCGAAGCAGATGTTTTTGATGATGATTTCGCTGTTTGAGGACAGATTTTCAAATTTCTCGTGTTGTTGTATAGGATATAATCTTAATTTTGTATACTTAACAATTACGAAAGTGGTGAGCTGATGATGGGATCTATGAGCAATCGAGGGAAATCCTTGATATTTGTCAAAACACTCATAGTGGTAAAAATGTTGTTTCTAGTAAATTAAACATAATATTATGTTACGAATAAGAGAAATTTCATACAAAGGTGTCTCTTGGTCCAAAAGCACTGAACAGAACTCCTGAACCTTTAAAGATAAAAGTTTGGAAATTGCAGCATCGCTTAGATAACTGCAAGCGTTTACCACAATTTCGCTTACAGTAACATAATGTGGATAGTTAACATTCGTATTGGTTATTTACGCATAAAGCCTTATTTTGTAGATACTTAACTAAAAAGAGTGAAATTATTATTTTTAACAAAAAAATTAAAACCGACTTCCAAGGTAAAAACAATAGTAATATTATGAACTTAAAAGTATTAAATAACTCTTACTCTTTAATAGTGTCTTTTTCAGAATTCGTCTAAATCTCAACTATTTCTGTGCATACTACAGTCTTCATTAGTTTGAAGTCGGTACCAGTTCCAAAAGTTTCAGATATTCTGACATTGACTGAACTCACGATTAAATTAGCTGGTACCGACTTCGAAGTAATGAAGTATGTACAGAAATAGTTGAGATTTAGACGAATTCTGAAAAAGGCACTATTAAAGAGTAAGAGTTATTTAATACTTTTTAGTTCATAATATTACTATTGTTTTTACCTTGGAAGTCGGTTTTAATTTTTTTGTTAAAAATAATTGTACATAATATGTTAATCTATAACAGCTTCTGAACAAATGTGCCTTTCAAAAGTGTATGTATGTAAATATGTATGTATGTATGTATGTTTTTATGTTTGTGCACGCATATCTCCGGAACTACAAGTCCGATCTAAATGATTCTTTTTAACCGACTTCAAAAAAAGGAGGTTATCAATTCGACGGGTATGTATGTAATTTTTCCAGAACGGCCCAGTTTTTGTATATGTTAATCTATAACAGCTTCTGAATAAATGTGCCAAATTTCTAAAGTGTATGTATGTATGTAAGTATGTATGTATGTATGTTTTTATGATTGTGCACGCATATCTCCGGGACTACAAGTCCGATCTAAATGATTCTTTTTTTATTATACTAGGTAGTGTTCAACTTAGGGTATACTGCAAGTTTCATCAAAAACGGTTCAGTAGTTTTTGAGATAGGAAATTTTAATTCTCAATTAAGTACGTACGTAATTTTTTTTGCCGTTTTGAACCATTTTGAAGTCGGTTTTATCTTTTTAAAATACAGTTATATCAAGATGCTTCAGCGATTTGGGCATGATGTAACGCACTCAGATGTAACAGACAGACAGATAGATAGACAGGTAGACAGACAGACAGATCCACTTTTGCATTTATAATATTAGTATGGATGTGACATCCATGATTTTATTAAGCCGTTGAGATCCTAGATCTCATACTGTGTTTTAATTTAATCTTTATTACTCCAATCATTTTAAAACCAATTTTAATGCAATAGTAATTAAATCTCAAATCAATTAATATTGCGTATTTACTAGGAGGTCTAGCCGTTGCAATGAGGACAAAACTGATAATATGTTATGAAAATAGGCAAGTTAGGACTAGAAATATAGTATTTTATAGTGGACAACCTGTATTAGTCTAATTGACTGATAATAAAACCTTAGAAGTTTCTTTAGCATATTGTAATAAATAATTATAATTATTATAAGTAGCATCTTATAAAAGTATTACCTGTGTAAAATATTAAATAATTAAACTTGGATGTCGCTAAGGCAATAAGCAGTATTTCCGGACCTATACGACCTGCAAACCTTCAAGATAAGAGCGTATTCCCTCTTAAAAGGCCGGCAACGCACCTGCAGCTCTTCTGATGTTGCGAGTGTCCATGGGCGACGGTAGTTGCTTACCATCAGGTGACCCGTTTGCTCGTTTGCCCCCTTATTTAATAAAATAAAAATAAAAAGTAAGGACCTGTCCACATCTCCACGTCTCGACGTCGTCAACCTGGAACGGTGCGGCAACGTGGTACGGTACGTTGACGGGACGTGCAAATTTACGTAAACGTAACGTAAAAATGCACGTATTTTTTTCTCTCTCTCCGTTTTTGCGATAGCAAAAGCAGAATACGTGTTGTGCGGTCCACATCTAGATCAGTAGTGAAGAATGTAGCAGTTTTACAAGTCATGGTGACGTACAATGTTGCTATATCGTGATATGCATTTTACGTTACGTTAACGTAAATTTGCACGTCACGTCAACGTACCGTGCCACGTTACCGCACCTTTCCTCGTTGACGACGTCGTGACGTGGAGGCGAGGCCTTCTGTCTCTCAAGTGACAGTTTAATGCGGCAAATTTTGTAAAGTTTCATAAGGAACTCTCGTTTCACAACTGTCATCGGTATCTACGAGTAAGTATATTATACTATACAATAAATTATCTAGTTCCGATTTTTACCATATTAAATTGTACTTTACTACGTGACGTCCGCAACTCCGTTCGCCAAAATTCGTTTATTGCTCGGGACCGTACATTTCCCAGGATAAAAAGTATTCAATATACTGTCCCGAGACTTAAATTATCTCCATACAAAATTTCAGCAAATTCGGTCCAGCGGTTTGAGCGTGAAGTGGCAACAGACATACTTACGCATTTGTAATATTTATAAGGATATAAAGCCTTGTAGACCTACTAATAGTATACTATTAAGGATGACACTCAAATAAAAAATGAGTAAAATATAAATGATGATGATTATTATGAAAATGATGAATTTAAATGTTTTATAATGACCGTCATTATACAATACTCTTAGGATTTGTAATTATTAGCTGCTTTAAAATATTTCTTCAACACTCAGTAATAGCTTGAGTTTGTCTCTGGTATTATTTACGTGTATAATTATACGTCTGTGCTGAATTACCTCAGAAATAGTCATGCACCTGTACTTTGAAATAGTCGAAGCGTTAAACATTTGAAGTTTTCGAATGAAAATATTTTTCGTACTTTTTAGAATACATACATATTTTTCACACACTGTATTTTTCTTCACTATTAGAATATTTTATGCGAATTTAGAATTATTCTTTCGTCCAACGAATCCACTGGGCTAGTAACAAAATATCATAGAAGTTTCGATATAATATTAATTAATACTTAACTATAGTGAAATTCGAGTTGTAAATATAGCGTGTACTCTAATTGTACAAAATTAAGAGTAGACGAAGGTAGAGCGTATTGCACAATATGTATTTGTAACGACACTTAATCGAGAATATTTAAATGTTTATCGTTAAAATATTAACATATTAAATTAATGAAGTTATGGCGATATTAAATAATATTGTATCTTAATTAATAATCAATTAGAAACCTGTTGTTGATAAGGTAGTAGTTAGTACACACTGTCCTGTTATATGATGCCTTCCTTGCCTTAATGGTAAAAAGCTTAGTTAGAACCTTAGAAGATCATTGCTTAGAAATTACAACTCCTTGTAAGGGTCATACCGCAACGTGACGTGTAGATGCATAGATATGCATGCATCAGTGGCGAAGCGTCCATATAACCCGATTCCCATCGGCTTCCCTTAGGGCTTAGAAAAATCGAATATATGGGCCAACGACATATTTATCTAATAAATATTTTACATACCTACTTAAAAAACTTTGAATTCACAATGTTATATGCAATAAATTTTTCTCTCACTTGAAATACATAGTTTGAATTAATAACTATCGCCTACAAATTTTAAAAGGCAATGCAATGTGCGGGCGCAGAGAATCAAATAAGCCGCAGGATTAGCGGCTTATTTCTCCATACAACGACAGTTCATAGTAAGCATCTGTCCTTTTCATTCCTGTGAACTGGTCGTCATGTTCTGTCTCGTTCTAGCACGCGCGATATATACTTGGAAATAACTCGATGCCCGACGAGTTATTACGGAGAAAGGTTAATTAGCAACGCACAAGTGCAAGCGAGATAGATGAGTCATGAAGTAAAATTGTTATGATTCGAATTTAAGAATGAATGTAGCGACATTATACTTTTGCTGGCGCGTAATACATTTTATTTTGGTAGGATTTTTTGTAATACGACTTTATTAAGAATGCCTTTAGCGGTACTAAATATGACAGGCGCGTAATACATTTTTATTTTGCTGGTTTTTAGATTGACATATTAATATGGCGGATAGTGTGTTTGTAAACAACATGTCGTTTGTTTTGTTTTGTCGAATTTAAATTTTGTTTTAGCGTTAGAACTTAGAAGAGTGTCGTGAATTAAATTAATTTATATTGTGACTTGTGAATAATTGTGAGTCGTACGACGTAATCGTGTAGTTCGGAAAATATGGCATTAATTCAGAAAGACTGTTGTCTGACAGATTATATTTTGCTGTCGAAGGAAACTTTGTTTTCCAAACTTAGTTTTGAAAATTAAAAGCATGTCATTCAATTATAAATTACCAAAATTGGTAAGTAGATTTTTTACTCCGGCTTCCCTTCTCAAAATATTCACCCCTCGCCACTGGCATGCATGTATGCAATCTACACAAATTTAAATAAATTTGTATGGATTTGACATATTTTCAAGACGTCTCACGCAATTGAAATCTGTCAAATCCATACTTTATGCCGCGCCTCGCCTCGCCTCGTCACGTTGCGGTCTGAATTGACCCTTAAGACCATCCCCCGAGCAAACGACCTTGGTCATACATTTGCTGCGTCGCTGAGATCGCATATTATTATTGACTTAAAAAAAATGAAAACGTGAAATATGTAGTTTATGATATTGTCGATCTATTGGCGTGTGTTTCAAATAACAGTAATTTGTAAATACTAAGGAGATGCTGAATGTACGCTTGAATTTATAAATCGGTTTTACTTTGGAAACTGATATCATTAGTATAATAAACAGAAATAGAAAATTTAAAACGTGGAAAGGAATGTTGATATGCTGAAGATTATTGCTGTATTTTTATTATAACTTTGTAGCTTTCAAATTATGAGTTTATAAGCCCCTAAATACGGTAAATTACGGATTCTCCGTAGGGAATGCCCTTAAGGCGAGACTGCAACGCGACACTATCCGGCAGCGATGCGATACTACATATTTTCACGTTCCATAGAAGTGACGTTTTACAAACGTGAATCTGACGTTTTATAAACATAATTTCCAACGTTTATAGAACGTAAAGTGTCACGCCGTGTCGTGTCGCTGTGCGGTCTCGCCTTTACAGCTTCATGTCCAAGAGTGGATCGTTGAAATGTAGATTAAATAATATTTAATTTTATATTTTGTTCATTATTTAAACAAGTTATTTTTACCAGATTTATGAGGTTTTTTTTTAAATCTATTATGTTATGACGTTATCCAATCAAACGCGCTGTATTACTATTCTCTGTCAAAACCCAAGAAATAATTAGACAAAATATTATGCACGGATTTAACGGATAGAGCGTTACACTATAAAGAGGTGAAGCATGCAAGGTACGACAATTTCGTCACAATTTCGTTTATTGTACACGTGACCGACACCCACACACGCAACTAGGTACTACAACCCGCTGTCATTGTACATAGAGTGACGGCGACAATGACACGCACACATCCTACACTCTACACTATGCTTCACTCGGGATTAGACAAAGTTACATCCATATTTTTTTTAAATCCGTGATATTATGTATATTATTGTCATTAGATTGGTGACTCATTACAAACTTAACACTGCAGAGACTACTGAACATATTAATCTTATAATAGGAATTGAAATGAATGTAGGCTTACATTGTAAATAAATTAATATTTTTACATTTTTTTACATACATTATCTATCAAACTCTTCATTAAGAGCGTACTGTCAAAACGCTAGCCCCGCCTACATACAACGCTATCCTCCAATCGTGATACAATATTTCCATGAATCGTGCTCCCGGGCAATGTCCTTTAGGCTGCAGCTAATAGTGAACATAGCACGAAAGTAAAGGTCGTAAGTCCCAAAACTGTTTTTTTAATTATTACTTAAAAACTAAATACAATACTAAAATTTCCTTATCTAATATTTTATAAAATGTGTGATTGTAGTAGTGCAAGTTATTTAATGATAGTAACTCAATAAGTGTAACAGATATTTGTGGAAATGCCCAAAAATATTCATAATTTCGAAAAATAAAACTATCGAATCAAAATAAGTGAATCGTGTTTTCCGTTAGCTAAATATCAGATAAATATATAATGATTAAATAAATCTAAATTTCATTTGAGTCAATCGTCTTCCGGGATCGTAATACTTATTAGAAAATACAGCAAAATTGCACAGCCCGCTCTCAAATTGAATTGAAGTTTAATTATTATCTGAGTAGGGGGAGGTCTCTGAGTACGGCCATAAGAACTGAAATGAAGAAAGAGCTAGCAAGGCGATACCGTAAAAGTTTAATATATTGATTTGTAATTGAAATTATCAATAATATATTGTTTTTATTATACAATAATAACTGTTTTCAATATGAAAGCGTAGGTAGTTGTTGATCTCACTGTATATTAGGGCCAGTTTATATAGAAACAAGACAAAACGCGACAAAACTTTACAAAGCAGTTGCTGTTCGCTGCACCGTATCTCTAAAGTTTTTTCATACAATTTGAATACCTAGCGCTTTACTCTTTAGTTATTTTTCATAGTTTTTTCCAACCGATTTAGCTAAATTCAGACTTGGAATATTCGTGAAAGTCCAGGGAAAGTTTATGAATAAGCAAAAAGGGATACTTCATCTAGTTTATGATATGACTAACATTACAGCCGCGTCGTGTTGCGTCTCGTCTTTGTGTGTACTGGCCCTTATACATAGAAGTGTTACAATCTAAGGACTTTATTTGAAACATAGTAACTAAGTTACAGTGTATGTCGACGCAAACTGTTATACCAATACAAATAATATTGACAATATTTCAAACACTTTATTTGTTCTGCAAATCTTCCATTAGAACTCGAATCTAGCAATTCCAAGTTCTTGCAAAGAAAGTTAGTTCATTCCGTGTCATATTATACAGGCTGTAACAAAACTAAGTGATAATTTAGAGTGTGTAGGTACGTATTCCTCGTAGAGTTCACTGTGAAAGTAGCAGCGCTGATAGATATTTTTTTTTTTACTTTTGTATGTGGAAACTCGTGACGCCGGGGCGCTTGCCCATACAAAAGTGAAAAAAAATGGTCTTTCACTGCTACTACTTTCACAGTGAACTCTGAACGAGTAACAAATAATTACACACTCTAAAGTTCTTAGTTTTGTTACACATTCTATATTACGACGAAGAAGAGAGCGTATTCCCTCTTAAAAGGCCGGCAACGCACCTGCAGCTCTTCTGATGTTGCGAGTGTCAATGGGCGACGGTAGTTGCTTTCCATGACCCGTTTGCTCGTTTGCCCCCTTATTTTATATAAAAAAAAATATTCAATAATTCAAAATGACAACTTCCTAATCTTACGATAATCAAATTCGTTATTCAATAGGGAAAAGCTGTTAAAATATGAATGGAACTTTGTGTAACGGATTGTCAGTGTGTCGGAAATGTGGGGATTGTCCGTTAGGGTGAGTTAATTAAATATTAACCAACCGCCAAAACGTGGTATCTAGGTGACCGACCTTCGTATAAACTGACATACAATTTGTAATATTAATAATTATTTTACTAACAAAAGTTACAGTAAAGTACAATGATTGACGACCTCCGTGGCGCGTTGGGTAGCTCAAGTCTGAGGTCGCGGGTTCGAATCCCGCCGACGGAACAAAAAGTTTATAAAGTTCCTGGGTCATGGATGTGTATTAAATATGTGTATCACATAATAAAAATCTTAAATATATGTATAGTATAAAAGTAATAGATATATTTCCGTTGTCTGGTACCTGTAACACAAGTCCTTCAGGTACTTACCACGGGGCCAGACTGACGTGGTGTGAAGCGTCCATAGATATTATTATTATTATTATTAATGATGAAGCTGCCTAGTAGGAACTGCCTTAAACCTGTGTCCGGCAACATATCCCTTCCACATCTAGAAGGAAAATTAAGAAACTTTTAAGTAAAGTGAAACTAAATAATTACTACAAAACTTTTAAATACAATGTTGGAGAAAGGTAATGTAAGGTTGTAAGGGAACATACAAATATTAAAGTACTAAAATATATTGCTTTCTGTTCCATAGTTAATCGATAATGTTTGGCAAGTATGTTCTGATAGGTGAATTGTAGAATAATTAAAATTATTTTGTACCGGTCAAACTTAGACCTACTTCTAACTTATTAGGACTGCAGTTTTATGGGCAAAGATAAGATTAAGGTCTAGGTTTCAGCTTGTAACCTGCCCTAAATTTCTAGTAGCTTTAAGACTAATAATGTCTATCCTAATCCTAAACTGAAAAGGTTTTTGTTTGTGTCGAGTATGCTTCAAACTGTAGTTTTATGCTTAAAAAAGTACGAGTTTAGGGATTTCATTTAACGTTACGTTACAGATAACTGCTAGTCATGACGTAAGTAGTTCTAAATTATTTAACGCACGAAGATTGTTAAAGCAACTATATTATAATACTAAACTTGCAAGTTGCAACCACCGCAAGTGACGTTTATTTGAGAAGCCGTCAGTAATTGAGAAGTCGTTAAGCGCTGGAGGCGGCGGTTAGCTGCAGTAGTCACTTAGCTGGATGTTAACAAGATATATTTTAACAAGTTCTAAAACCGTTCATTCTGAGAACTAAAAGTGTTTTCTGAAATTACTGACTAGATATTGTAGCGCGTGCTGACTTGGTAATTTTCTTCAACGCTTCAAGTAGAAGTAGGTATGGCTTTGTAAACGAAACGTTTATTAAGTATTATAATTTACTAGAACTGATATTGATTACATCTGCTCCGTGCCCAATATATTCTTTTCTATAATCTATTTTTTTCCGAGACAAAAACTATCGTATCGTTTTCCAAGACTTAAAGTAAAATATCTATCATATTATATACCAAACTTAATCATATTTTCTGCGATTTAAGCACAGACGTAACGGACAATCAGACAATACACACTTATGCAGTTACTATATTAGTTCGGATATTTGTTTGTCTCCTTAGACGATATGCTTTTTTCCTACGCGGTAATATAATACTCTTCCATGACCCAGGAACATTGAAAACTTTTCATCCCGAAATCGAGCTCAAAACCCCCGGCTTGAGCTGCCACACACTCAACCATTGTGCCACAGAGCCCGGAGGTCGTCAAGAGGTTATAATTTTGGTTTAATAGGATCATTCGTGGGTAAAAATAATCTGAAACGAGCCTGTGGCAATTAAAATTCCTCTGCTCACGTGTGTGGCAGCCCTTAGCAACACTAGTTCGGGTAATATCGCGCACGAAATGCATATTTTTCCAAAAATCAATGTCACGCCCGCTGGTTATCGTTGGGAATTACCGATTCGTTCCTTGTAGACGCAAATCGGTAATCAACACGACTGTACCTAAGCTTGTGCCTATAATATTCTAGTATGGTTAAGTGGAATATGAAGTATATTTTGGCAGTATTTTTTTTTTTAGTTTCGTTGTAACAAAGGTCTCTTATATATTGTCGCTCTATCCGTCTGTCCTTACTCCATAACAATGATAATTAATAGTAAATATAAATTGACGAATTTTGTATAAATATCGATATAAATACAAATGAATTTTAAATTGTTAGGCTCACTTAAACTGAACGAACGGTTGAACCGATTTGGCTCATATTTTCAGTCTTGAAATATTTGTGGACGTTCAGCGAAGGTAATATTACTAATACATAATATTACTAGATGATGCCCGCAACTCCGTTGCGCCAAAACTCGTTTATCGCGCGGGAACCGTACATTTTTCCGGGATAAAAAGTATCCTATGTCCTTTTCCGGGACTCAAAGTATCTCCATACCAAATTTCAGCAAAATCGGTTCAGCGGTTTGGGCGTGAACAGGTAACAGACAGACAGACACACTTTCGCATTTATAATATTAGTATAGAAGTATGAATTAAGAGTGAAGTGATTGTTTATTATTAGTATAGACTTTCTTATTGATGTTTCTTTTATTATTTATTCGATGATTACTTAAATGAGATTATTATGATGAGATTAAATAAGAGTTCCAAACCGAATCACATCTAAATCCTAGTGATTAAAGATCTAGGTGTCGTTAACAAGTCTAGGCTAATGATCTATTTCGTCAGAATTCGGTGACTGATCTTGATTACTACCATGATAAACTACCTCTGATTACAGGGCGATCAGACGGACATAGTGATTAATCTAAACATAACATCTACATAATACAGCAATTTTGGAATGAGGCAAAATATTATGACAAGTTAATTTTAATCTATATGTTACACTCAAAGACCGAAAACGCTCAGTGAGCGAAAGAATGGCTCACAACGCGTTGTGGTCATAGTGAAACGGCCACGACGCGTTCTGGTAGTCGAGAAAAGCCATGACTGATAAAAACAGCCACGACGAGAATTCGTGTTGGGGCCCTAATGAAAACGGCCACGACGCGTTCTGACTTTTGAAACGTTACGCAAGAGTAATTTTATAGCGCCCAAGTGTGTGCGCAATACACAAGAGCTCTGCGTGTGTGCGCATTAATGCACAAGAGCACTCTGGCTTCAATAAAACCAGGCCAGTTAAGCAGGAGTAATTTTTATAGTGCTCTTGTGTATTGCACACACACTTGCGCACTATAAAATAACTCCTGCGTAACTGGCCTGGTTTCATTGAAACCAGAGTGCTCTTGTGTATTGCGCACACACCTTGGCGCTATAAAATAACTCCTGCATAACTAACCTGGTTTCATTGAAACCAGAGTGCTCTTATGTATTGCGCACATACTTGGTCGCTATAAAATTACTCCTGCCTAACTGGCCTGGTTTCAGAACGCGTCGTGGCCGTTTTCATTAGGGCCACAACATGAATTCGCGTCGTGGCCGTTTTCATTATCATCAGCCGTTTCACTATGACCACAACGCGTTTGAGCCATTTTTTCGCCCACTGAGCGTTTTCGGTCTTTGAGCGTAACATATTATATAAGTATAAATGAAAATGAGTTTTCAATTTTCTTATGGCCTGTTTTACCACTTTCTGATAAAGCGTCGAATAGGCTATTCACAGCTTTTTTGACAGATTCTCCATACTTCATCTGTAAAATTAAGTGGCGGATAGCCTATTCGGCACTTATCAGGAAGTGGTGAAACAGTCTCACTGAAAATTGAGTAGTGCTGAACTGATTTGTCTAATATTAGTATTGAATTATTCATATGAGTCGAATGTTTTAATCAGGAGGGAAGTGATACCAAATTCACCGGATCATCTTGTAAAAAATATATAAATTGGCTGGGTGCCTATTTCGTACAGAATTTTTTTTCGAAAGGCTGGCTTCAAACATAATATAATAATTATAATCTGAGGGACTGGGAGCATGGTAATGGCTTTGTCCAGTTAACGGTTACAACTAAACTGTTTTTCAATGATCTAATAAAAGTATAACCTATTGCATCATTTAGATTATCTTTTAATAATTATGCACATCAAAATTAAATCCTATGATAGGTTTATGTAATAAAACCCGGCTGCAGAACTATTTCATAGCGATGGCGATTAATATCTATTGTTTATAATAAGATTAATTGCGTTTTTACTTTAAAGTTTATAAGAATCCTTCCTATATAATATTATATTAGAATCAGCTTCTATAAAGAAAAATTGTTTAATGAAAAAATTACGTCGTGCGTTGAAATCTTTTATAGGGCTGACTTTACTTTGGTCATAGTAAAAAGCATGGCAGTTAAAAATTAATTGGAAAGAGAAATGAATAGTAATTATTTTTACTTATATTCGTATTATACATAAAATGACCCTGCGGGAAAAGTACATTTCGACGTAAGTTCACGACTAAGAATAAGCCTTTTTGGTTAAAGTCTTTGATCGTGATATCTTAATATCGTGGAGTAGTTTTGCAGGAGACTCAACAGAAACAAAAAACAAAATATTATAAGCCTTAACGAAAGGTACCTATTTAGATAAGCTTTATATTTTAACTGACTTCCAAAAGGAGGAGGTTCTATGTTCGGCGGTGGATGTATATTTTTTTACTAAAAATGTAATTAGATTTACATTTTTATTAAAAAAAAAATAAGATAATTAGGGTTCCGTACCCAAAGGGTAAAAACGGGACCCTATTCATGAGACTTCGATGTCTGTCTGTCCGTCTGTCTGTCTCCAAGCTGTATCTCAAGAACCGCTATAGCTAGAGTTCTGAAACTACAACAAACGTGATTTTTTTGGCCTTTTTTGCTCGTAATCAATAATTATAAGAGGTAGGCACTTGAAACTTTAATGAACGCCTTAAATATAATTGTACTTTAATAATTAATAATAATATTTAAATAAAATAAAAAATTACGGGGGGCTCCCATACAAAAAAAACACAATTTTTGGCCTATTTTTACTCTATAACGGTACGGAACCCTTCGTGCGCGAGTCCAACTCGCACTTGGCCGATTTTTTTAAAATAGAGATAGCGACTGATATTCGTTTACGTAATAGCCGCGTCGGACATCCTGGCGGCTGCAGGTTTCATCAGTTCGAGCTCTTCCTCTCAACGGTATAGGCGATTATACCATCTGTGATCACGTGGTCATTAGGTAACAGTACCCTTTACATGTACCACTAAATGGAGGGGATATTACTGATTAAGTTTCAATTATGCAACACGGAAGATTTTAAATTGTATTAATTAGCAGAACTTGGTTTAAGGCAGGGATGGGGAAACTTTTTCCTTCGCGTGCCAATATAATCCTAACAAAATATATGGCGGGCCAAGTTGTTGCATTTTTGACTATGTTAATTACTGAAATAAAAATATTCATATTATGTATTTTCTGAAATACTAATTTATTGTGCAAATATTACAAAATAAATGTTGGAATAAAAAAGAAATTAGAAATTGTAATTAATCCTTCGATCGGGGATTCTCGGAAATGCTATTGTATTCTATCGTTGTCGCAATCACCGGTGCTTGATGGTTTAAATTAAACTTTTATTTACTAACAACTAACAATACAAAATATTCTCTTGATTTTTGTTTGATGGTCGCGGGCCGGATTTCAAGCCTTCGCGGGCCGGAGATGGCCCGCGGGCCGTAGTTTCCCCATCCCTGGTTTAAGGCAATGGTGTTGCCCCATGAATGATTTTTCGGGTATATAAAATAGTTGTTAAGTGATTCTCAAACTTACCCGATGAGCACTCAAAAATTAATCAAAATTGGTGAAGTCGTTTTGGAGGAGTTTGACAAGAAATACCGAGACACAAGACTTTTCTTTATTTAAAAGATATATCACCCTGCTTCTTTATATCTTTTCTTAAGGTCTAAATTATTATGTTCAAATGTATACTATACAGAAGTCAGAAGGTATATTGAAGGCTACAATAGGATCAGGCCATTTAGCCGAAACTTTTTCGTTTTCGCTTTGTTATAGAATCGCCGATCAAAATGTATGAAATTGACATAAGACGAGTCGAATGTCAACGTCATAATATTAATGAACGCCTATGTCAATTCCATACATTTTTATCGGCGATTCTATGACGAAGCGAAAACGAAAACATTTTGGCACACTCCCCTGGCCCTTTAGCCAAGACATTTTCTTTATCGCTTCTTTGTAGGATCGCCGATCAAAATGTATGGAATTGACATTACATGAGTCAAACGTCAACTTCATATTATTTAACGCTATTATTTAACATTTTGCTCAACGAATCTATAAAGAAGCGATAAAGATAACGTCTTGGATAAAGGACCTGGCCATTTAGCCGAAACTTTTTCGTCTTCGCTTCGTTATAGAATCTCCGATCAAAATGTATGGAATTGACATAAGACGAGTCGAACGTCAACGTCATATTAACGAACGCTTTGTCAATTCCATACATTTTCATCGGCAATTATTCTATAACGAAGCGAAAACGAAAACATTTTGGCACACCCTCCAGTAGCGCTAGCACGGCGACCAGCGGAAATGCGAAAGTATGGACAAACTATGGAAATAAACCTAAGGTGCCGTTGCGATCTTTTTTCGTTCCGAAAAATTCAATTAAAATGCCACTTTATGACAGACTATAGTCACAAACTGTGGAGATAAACTTAAGGTGCAGTTCCGATCTTTTTTAGTTCCGAAAAATTCAATTAAAAAGCCACTTTATGACAGACAATAGTCCTAAAAATTCAAATAATATCCTACTTTATGACATATACTATAGTGTGTCATAAAGTGGCATTTTAATTGAATTTTTCGGAACGAAAAAAGATCGGAACGGCACCTTAGGTTTATTTCCACAGTTTGTCCATACTTTCGCATTTCCGCTGGTCGCCGTGCTAGCGCTACTGGTGTTCATATTGTACTACAGTCCGTCGCGTTATATTTGTAAGAAAAATGCGTATACACAGTTTTATTTGAAGATTAATTCTGTCCGTTGTTTTCGCATTTTTCCGTTATTAAAACGAGTTGGAAATTACCATAATAATTAGTTAGTGCGGCAGACCGTTAGAGGGCTTCGTGACGTCATATCCGCCGCCACATCCTGCGCACACATGACTGCTGCTACTGTTAAGTGTTATCTCTAAGTAATGTTTACTCTAAGTATTACTTGCTAAGTACCTAGTGAGTAGTAACTACACAAAGTTCTATTAGTTACTGTCTCATGCCTTTACTTTAATACATTGTTGTGTTCTACAATAATTCTGATGCAATGTATTTCGTTTAAGGCCATTCCCTACGGAGATAACGTAATTTACCGTATTTAGGGGCTTATAAAACTCATAATTTGAACGCTACAAAGTTATAATAAAAATACATTAATAATCTTCAGCATATCAACATTCTTTTCCCCGTTTTAAATTTTCTATTTTTGTTTATTATACTAACGATATCAGCTTCCAAAATAAAACCGATTTATTAAAATTCAAGCATACATTCAGCATCTCCTTAGTATTTACAAATTACTGAATTATACGCCAATTATAGATCGACAATATCATAAACTACATATTCCACGTTTTAAATTATTTTTGGTCAATTTTGGACGCATAAAAAAAATAGGGTTTTGGTGCGATCTCGGCGACGCGGCAAATGTATGGCCAAGGTCGTTTGCTCGGGGGATGGCCTTAAGAGCGCGGCCCCTTCACATTACGTCGCAAGCAGCGCGGCAGCAGCGCTGCAGCCGCGCGACTTCTATACAAAAGAGAGTCGCGCGGCTGCCGCGCGGCTCGTTTCAGTATAGAAGTCGCGCCTTCTCGCGACGTGAAGGCAGCCATAGGGTTAATTCAGACCGCAACGCGACACATTGATGTATTTCTAAATTTGTACTGAATTGACAGATTTCAATTGTCAAATCCATACAAATTTAAAAATGCATCTACGCGTCATGTTGCGGTCTGAATTGACCCTAAAATAATACGCCAGCGACAGTTTTCCTTTCGGCCACTTAATAACATCAAACATGTATTTAAACGTAGGCTATGTTATTTTGAGTAGTTTGAGCTTTATCTATGAATCAGTAAGTAACGGTTCCTTTTTAGTATTTTTTGTAACAATACACACATAAAGCATGCGAAAAATTTGGAGTATGCTTCAATGAAAAAGTGTAGTGTTATTATAAGAATGACGTAAATTCACTTGTAATAGAGGTCAATGTTTCATCAATTTTTTTTCGTACAGATGGACGGACGTTTTATGGCGGAAATGGCAGAGCAATTTACACGATAATACAGAAATTTAACGCTACACTTTTAAACCGCAAGTCGTCTCAACGCTCCCACCGCTACGGTTCGCGCGTCTGATGAACATTATGGCTTCGATGTAGTTACAGTACAGGTTCGTCCGTATTATGGTGGGCCGCAGCGTCGCGCAACGCAGCGCAAAATGCTAACAGGAATAAGAATAATACAAGTTCATTTTGTACATCACACAACCCAATAAAACAAATGAGCGAAAAAAAAAACAAAAATACAATATACATTTTTTGTCGACCCAGGCCGCAACATCTTGGGGCTCAGCGCAATGCATTGACAGATTTTTAGTTTTTAGCCTGAAATCGTGATGTAGAACACTTATGACGGAACCGCATCGCAAATCTGCATCGCAATATAGTAAACAGCCCGATACAGTATGCGATATTTCACACAAATTGTATTCAATTTGAGCGGATTTTTACGATGCGGCCCTTCATAGTGTACCTTTACGCACCACATGCATCTCATTCCCACCCTATTTTCATGATGATAAGATTCAAAATAGAATACTTGCACTACAGTTCCTTTGGCTAATATGTTATCCAAAGGAACTACCGTCAATGGTACGGTTGCCACCTGTCGTTTCCGACTGCTCGTGACGACGGCGGGGCAAGTCCCTTTGTGCCCATTGTTAAGATCCTGTTAGACTTAATGTTTAAGGTACTTGACCTTAAATGATAATTATGCCTATTTGCAAAGGTACTATTAAATATTGAAAATGAGGAGGTTTTATGTAAAACTAAATAATTTTAGTACCGTTTAATTTTCTCTTTTTTGCGCAATATGACTGTTTTATTTTCATGAATGCGAAATTTGTCTGTCTGTTTGTTTAACTTCACATTATATAACAAACTAGCTGTTGCCAGCGACTTCGTCCGCGTTGACATAGTATAATAACAAAGATGGATAGTTTTCCCCTTTTTGTGGATCCTTATACAAAGGGTAAAAACGTGACCCTATTTAAGAGCCCGTACTCTATTTTCTACTGCTCTCTTCACACTCACGCCCGTCTTTCATATGCCGGGTGAAAAAGGACGATCGCCAAGTTAGCGGGCAGATAGAGGTTTTCTGTTTTTTAAAGGGTTTTTTATATTAAAGTGGTAAAAAGTAATTCCAACATTGTATAGACGACTTTCTCAACAGTACATTGTATTTTTTTCATACCGTTAAGACGTCAATACAATCCATAAAAAGGTAATATTCTAAACCTTTTACAGCAAAAATCACAAAACTGTCGCGGGTTTGAGTTGGATTATTTAAAGATACTTAAAAAAAAAAAAAAAAAAAACTAGCTCCAACATTAGATTATGATTGAAATGATCTTACATGTTGTGCATTAAAACTTATAGAAATACTGTATTTTAACTGTTAAATCACGTCTGTTAAATGAGCGAAATCGGCCAAATTTCGTATACGGACCCTTAAGCAAACGTCAAACGCAAACGTCAATAATCTTTCATGTTTCTAACTTAAGTAATGACGGACTGTGAATAACTTTCATCCATAATCTCACTCCTTGAAGGTAGAATTTCTAGAAACGCTTAAGTGGGCCATTCTAGATTTGAGCCGAAAAAAATAAATCAAAAAAATTTGGTGAAATTCAACATTTTTATTATTTCAAATTATTAACTATAATGTACTAAAACTATTAAAATAGTTTCAGAGATCGTTTGCCCATGTGGGATAAATGTGGCGACGCTAAAGGAAGATCTTCCGACCGAGCGAGGTATTATGATCGGTCAGGCCGAAGCCCAAGTGATACATTTCAGCTGTCGTATATATACCGACGCGCTTAGAAAACTTCGATATCGCGATGCAGGAATGTTAGGCGAATTGTGGGTACCGCCACATCACTCCCCCCCGAAGACCGTAGGTCGAATCTTGAAGTCTTGTCGCTTGAGTCGCCAGCGCCAGAGAGTTCCAGTGAGTCGGAACTGTTGCAGTGAGTCCCAGTGAGTCGGAACTATAAGCTGCTTGCACGGGATCCATTGAGTCGGATAAGCTGCCGTGCGGGGCCGATGCTACGTGCTGACCAGGAGAGATGTGCTCTGCTTGCTGACCGGTCGGTGTAGTGAGAAAGCCCGTTGATGCCGATGCGGAGTCGCCCAGGCCGCGGTACATTGCGGCTAGTGGACGAGGTACCCGATGAGGCGATGCTGGCTGGCGCGGTGCGGAGGGGCGGGGAGTGATGATGATGAAGGAGGCGTGTTCTGTCGAGGGTCACCAATGTGGGAATAATGTGTGGAGGCCAAAGGAAGATCTTCCGACCGAGCGAGGTGTTATGCTCGGTCAGGCCGAAGCCCAAGTGATACATTTCAGCTGTCGTATATATACCGACGCGCTTAGAAAACTTCGATATCGCGATGCAGGAATGTTAGGCGAATTGTGGGTACCGCCACACCCATAATTAATAAAAAATTCAATAATTTAAGTTTTTACTTGATAACAGAAATTACGCTGTGCCTAACAGGAGTGATGATCTTCAAAATAAATCCTATAATTGTAAACGTTTATAACGATAATTCTGATACATATTTAAAACTTGTATTGTAGATTAGCGATACTAAAAATCAGATTCAGCAAAGCTCTAAAATTATAAGAGAAAAAAAAATTATATCGTTATGATAACAGAAGGGATGCATCACTTCTGTTATCAATACGATGGGTTATTTTTATTTACTAAATATTATAATATATTTGATTTATTTAATTTATTTAATTTTTAACCAAATATTTATTTTGATCGAAATTAAGAATTTGTTAAAAACTGTTAAAAAATACGGTGTACATTAAACATAATATCTAGCACAACAAAATGGGTATCTATAAACTCATTTTTAAAAATCTTTTATAATACATCATAACAAACGTCCGAAAAATATGTTTTTAAAGAAATGTACATCATTTTACAACCCTTTATGAAAAAATAATGATCAAAAAATTTGTTTCATCCGAGGAATCATGGGATTTTATTTGCTCTAGGATCGTTGTCGTTTACATAACATTTTTGAGTCACTTTTCTGTCTTTTTATTATCTTTTCTAAATATAAAAAAATATAAAAAGTTTTAAATTTTATAATAATTAAAATGAAACACTACAAGAATATTGAAATGATAATTTCTGTTATCAAAATGATTATTCCTGTTATCAACAATTTAGATACTTAAAATTTCTTGTAATTGAAAAAAAAAAACTTGACAAAAATGTTATAATAAAATTAACATGTTTTATACCAAATAAATGACAAAAAATATTAACTTTACTATATTTTAATAATAAAAATGTCATTTCTGTGATGAAAAATCACTTCTGTTATCACCTAGTTAACAGAAGTGATGATAACAGAAATGATAAAACTCAAATAATCTTTATTTTATTTTTAAATGCTCAAATTTAACTTAGTTTTATTTATGTTTTACAATAAAAGGACTAAGAATACATGTAAACAAAGGATTTTAAAAATATTTAACAAACTAATTAACTTTTTACATACTTAGCAGAAGTGATGAGCGATCTCAACCAATGGAAAAATCACGAAGAAATTTTGCTTTTGTTAAAAAACGAAAGAAATAATCAAACTCTTTGTTACTAATATATAAACTACAAGTGGATTAGTGCTGCCTAGGTGAAAAATTTATTTGAAATTAAATATGTCGCTATATTTTTTTACAAATTACAATTGATAACAGAAATGACAGAAATTTTGTTAACAGGAGTAGAATCAAGAATAAAAACATGCTTGTACTTCAAAAGAAGAATATGCTCATTAAATCATAAAGCCAACTATATTTCAATACAATTTTAAGTATAACACTAAGATATTGTTCCTTAGAAGTATTTTTTTAAGGTGCCCCAATGTGCTAAGGTGTGAAAATAACAGATAACAGGCGTGACGTTTGGGTACTTTGAGCTATCAAGTTACTAAGAAAATGCTAATTTATATATTTAAAAGTGTTATTATGTTATAGTTCAAATATAACATAATAACACTTTAAAAAAAAGACGGGTTGTACTCCGGGATGCCGGCAGAAGTGAAAACTTGATTATTAACGTTGTGCATTATTTTTTTAACCCATTTTTATGAAAATCGATTAAAAAAATAATAATAAAAAAACGATCGTTTTAATTAATTAATCGAAACCCTTACAATCGATAAAAATATCGACAAAAAGCTGCTGTCAGACAGACTGTCAGACACTTCTCGCGACAGTTGTCTTGCAAATGGAAACGCGGCCTTAATCAGCGCGTCGGCTAAAGAACTCATTTCCCCGACTGTACATTTCTGCTAAGCATCTCATTTCCCCGACTGTACATTTCTGCTTAGCACAATTTTCCCCGACTGTACATTTCTGCTTCGCACAATTTTCCCCGATTGTACATTTATGCTAAACAACTCATTTCCCCGACTGTACATTTCTGCTTAGCACAATTTTCCCCGACTGTACATTTCTGCTTAGCACAATTTTTCCCGACTGTACATTTCTGCTAAACAACTCATTTCCCCTACTGTACATTTCTGCTAAATAACTCATTTCTCCGATTGTACATTTCTGCATTGCACAATTTTCCCCGACTGTACATTTTTGCTAAACAACTCATTTCCCTGACTATACATTTCTGCTTAGCACAATTTTCCCTGACTGTACATTTCTGCTAAACAACTCATTTCCCCGACTGTACATTTCTGCTAAACAACTCATTTCCCCGACTGTATATTTCTGCTTAGCACAATTTTCCCCGACTGTACATTTCTGCTAAGCAACTCATTTCCCCGACTGTACATTTCTGCTTAGCACAATTTTCCTCGACTGTACATTTCTGCTAAACAACTCATTTCCCCGACTGTACATTTCGTTCGAGTTCGAGTTCGACACAAAACACTACTCTCCAACCGTCTTACGCTTTTTCTATGGTGTTTCGATCAACACGAAAATCTGACGCGAGTTTCACAGTTTTTACCCATCCCACAAAAGTGCATAACGCCGCTAAAGAGGTTTTCACTTCAGTACATACGTCCTCCATCATCTCTTATTTTATCCTCATGAATTTACCAATATCCTATTAAAGCGCACGTCTTCATCATAGAAGCTCAAATCTTTAATAATTTCAGTTCAATCAGTCGAAAGTCTAAGAAAATGTCTAAAAACTTTCATCCCCTATTTCATTCGCTTAGGGATGGAATTTATTAAATTCGTTTCTGAGGGGATGCCGACGTCATAGTAACTTTATGCATACACAGTTTCAGCCCGATCGGTTTAAAATTGACAAAGTTCCATGCAAAATTCCATCTCCTATTTTACACCCTTAGGGATTAAATTTTTTAAAATCCTTTCCTAGGAAATGCCTACGTTACAGTAGCTTTATGCATGCAAAGTTTCAGACCGATCGGTTTAAAATTGACAAAGTTTCATACAAACTTTCAACCCCAATTTCACCCCTTTGGGGGTAGAATTTCCAAAAACGCTTAAAGACGTATGTATTCATTTTTATTCAATAGCCCAAAAATAAAATTTCATATTTCTAACTCAAGAAATGACGGACTTTCATTCAAACTTTCAACCCCAATTTCACCCCCTTGGGGGTATAATTTCCAAAACACTTAAATACGTATCTATTTGTTTTTAATCAGTAGCCCAAAAATAAATTTCATGTTTCTAACTCAAGAAATGACGGATTTTCATTCAAACTTTCAACCCCAATTTCATCCCCTTGGGGTAGAATTTCCAAAAACGCTTTAATACGTATTCATTCATTTTTATTCAGTAGCCGAAAAATAAAGTTTCGTGTTTCTAACTAAAGAAATGACGGACTTTCATACAAACTTTCAACCCCTATTTTACCCCCTTCGGATTAAAATTTACGAATTTCCTTCCTTAGTTGGTGTCTACTTAATAAAACAACCCTACTCACCAAATTTCGTGGCTGTAGCTCTAACAGTTTTTGCTCAGCGGTGATGAATCAGTCAGTCAGTCAGTCAGTCAGGACTTGTAATTTTATATATATAGATTACAAAGCATTTATCTTAAAATCTTATTTGAAATTAAGAGCTTATAACATCTTAAATAACATAAAGATAGCAGTAGCTACACACTACACAGTAGTACCTACCAAGCCTACCAAAAAGCTTTTCCTGGCTACACAGGAGTTGGTGACTAAAAGCCGGTAGCGATTGTCTTAAATTTTTAAGGCAATCTTAAAAGTCCAGTAACGTCACAGAGCTTTAAGTCACGGGCAAAGCTCTCTCCGGTCCACGGCCTGTCATTACGCGGATCGCTGAAGTGAAAACTAATTTGAATGACCGCCATTGTACTTGACAATCACTGCCTCGACACGCCTCGGGTCCCAAATAATATGTTTAGATAAAAGAGAAGGAAACAAATTACTGAAATCGGCTAAAACAAAGCCAAGGTATACTTTACCAACATCTTTGTGTGTGTGGTTATTATATATTTAGCATTTATACCTGATTTAGCCCATCCTAGCGACACATACCAAAATAATATAACCAAAATAACCAGAAAAGTTAAAAAAAAAAAAAAAAAAAACTACATAAAGAACTAGAGAAGTAAAGCAGTTGTTGCAACGTATTATTATCGGACCAACGCAATTTGGTCGCGTTATGTCAAACCCAGCCGACAGAACACAATTAACATTGAATTGACATGATCCGACCTAGCTACCTATGAATGAATTTCCTCAATGATACTACAAACATCGTTTTTTAGGGTTCCGTACCCAAAGGGTAAAAACGGGACCCTATTCATGAGACTTCGATGTCTGTCCGTCTGTCTGTCTCCAGGCTGTATCTCAAGAACCGCTATAGCTAGAGTTCTGAAATTTTCACAGATTGTGTATTTCCGGTGTCGCTATAACAACAAATACTAAAATAAAATAAAAAAAAATTAAGGGGGGCTCCCATACAACAAACGTGATTTTTTTTGGCCTTTTTTGCTCGTAATCAATAATGATAAGAGGTAGGCACTTGAAACTTTCACGAAGGCCTTAAATATATGTGTTATTTAATAATTCATAATAATATTTAAATATAATAAAAAATATTATGAATTATTTATATTTATTATTTTATATTTATTATTTATATTTATTATTTTATATTTTATTTATATTTTTTATTTTTATATGCAAAAAACACAATTTTTTATCTATGTTTACTCTATAACGGTACGGAACCCTTCGTGCGCGAGTCCGACTCACACTTGGCCGATTATTCTATATGGCGCTACAAGATTCTTTTGCAGGTGGATCAAAATCAAAAATAAAGCTGATGTATGACAGTTTCGAGTGACAGACCCCGCGTTCCATTTAGCGTTAAAAACGATCAAAACGCTCAAAATGCCTCCTATTTTGAGCGTTTTGATCGTTTTTAACGCTAAATGGAACCCGGGGATAACCAATAATAAAGTCATTCAGCCACAAGATAGTAAATAGTGCCTGTATGGTTAAAATGATGAAAGATAGTGTCAATACTGTGACATCGTGCTGTTATAGCTAATATTATGCTTTTGTAGTTATTGTTGTATTGTTTGTGATGATAAAATAGAGCTATTCCTATTCTGATGTATCATAAAGAGACATCACAAATGGTTACTGTACACATTTATTTACTTTTCACAAAGAAAAAGCTACAAAGCCAAGTGTACTACGGATTCTATTACGGCCGTCATAACAAATCCCCAACAAGATGGGTGATCACACGCAACAAACAATTTAAAACGGATTTACCTCAGCTTAAAACACGGTAATTTAAGTGTATTACAACATACATAGCAATAATAAGCTTAAAGTTATCTTAATAAGGAATAAAATCGCTTGCACTCGCTCTACATACATTGCCATGACCAATGATATAACGTTAAATAGATTACGATGTTTACGCTACAAAGAAAAATCACTTACTTCCGTTCTAACTTTAAGGTGTTGTAAAATATTGTAGCCATTATCAGTGATTATGCCTCATAATTCAATAGTTTTAAATGCATAGTCTTTTTTCGTTGATTAATCTCTAAGGAGCAAAAACCAGATATACTTATAAAATTACATGTCCTGACTGACTGACTGACTGACTGATTCATCATCGCTGCGCAAAAACTGTTAAAGTTACAGCCACGAAATTTGGTGAGTAGGGTTGTTCTATTAAGTAGACGAAGGAAGGAATTTGGAAAATTTTACCCCGAAGGGGGTGAAATAGGGGTTGAAGTTTGAATGAAAGTCAGTCATTTTTTGAGTTAGAAACATGAAACTTTATGTTTGGGTTACTGATTAAAAATAAATGGATACGTATTTAAGCCTTTTCGGAAATTCTACCCCCAAGGGGGTGAAATAGGGGTTAAAATTTTAAATGAAAGTCAGTCATTTCTTAAGTTAAAAACATGGAAGTTTATTTTTGGACTGCTGATTAAAAATGAATGGATAGGTATTTAATCGTTTTTGGAAATTCTACCCCCAAGGGGTGAAATTGGGTTTGAAAGTTTGAATAAAAGTCCGTCATTTCTTGAGTTAGAAACATGAAATTTTATTTTTGTGCTACTGATTAAAAATGAATGGATACGGATATTTAGGCGTCTCTGGTAATTCTACCCCCAAGGGGGTGAAATTGGGGTAGAAAGTTTTAATGAAAGTCCGTCATTTCTTGAGTTAGAAACATGAAAATTTATTGGCGTTTGCGTTTGACGTTTGCTTAAATAAGGTCCAGTTTTTACCCTTTTGTATAAGGAACCCTACGAATAATATAAGTATTATTCGTAGAAGGAACTGCAAAAAAGGTAAAACTATCCATCTTTGTTATTATACTATGTTAACGCGGACGAAGTCGCGGGCAACAGCTAGTTATTAATAAATGTTGAAATACTTTACAAATTGCAAAATAAGCTTTGTAACGACATGTCCAATAAAAAAGTCCAATATCGTACTTACAACTTACAGTTTTATTACAATAATAGGTTACATCTTTTTAGTTGCCACTATCATAATATTATGGACACGATAAACAAACATTTTATAAAAGTTTCACTAAAGTTTATCCCCATAAGTTAATTTTTCATCCATGCAACGAGATGACAATAATAAATAATTATTATTAATACATTAATTTCTTAAGGCGACGCCTTGATAATTTGGCTGTAGCAATGTCGATTTTTCTCAGCAATGACTAAAGCTAAGAAATTAAAGTTCATTGTCAGTATTCATCACGTCTTTGTCTTTGAATTACCCATAGCATAACACGATTGGTCAACTTTTATAACACAGAATAATCAATCAAAAAGACCTCTGTAAAAAAGGGATTCCTATTTTGCCAACAGAGGAGAGTGATTTAAACTTCCAAAACTTTGTACATAAATTGGTTCAAGCATACACTTTAATTTGCCCATAGCTTATATGAAATGTATTTATGGTTTTTAAATTACGCGACAAAATCCATTTTGTCGCTACGCCCTTTCCATTTTATGCTGTTCCATTGCTTGTCTTCTATGAGAGGCCGGGCCGGCCTCGCATAGAAAACAAGCAATCTAAAACACATCCAACACGGTTTTTTTTACTTGAACGTGGCGTCACCTTAAGGCGACGCCTTGATAATTTGGCTGTAGCGATGCCGATTTTTCTCAGCAATAACTAAAGCTAAGAAACTAAAGTTCATTGTCAGTATTCATCATGTCTTTGTCTTTGAATTGCCCATAGCATAACACGATTGGACAACTTTTATAACACAGAATTATCAATCGAAAAGACCTCTGTAAAAAAAGGGATTCCTATTTTTCCAACAGAGGAGAGTGATTTAAGGTTCCAAAATTTGTACATAAATTGGTTGAAGCATACACTTTAATATGTGCATAGCTTATATGAAATGTATTTATGGTTTTTAAATTACGCGACAAAAACCATTTTATCGCTTACGCCCTTTCCATTTTTTGCTGTTCCATTGCTTGTTTTCTATGAGAGGCCGGCCCGGCCTCTCATAGAAAACAAGCAATCTAAAACATATCCAACACGGTTTCTTACTTTAACGCGGCGTCACCTTAAGTAACATTCTTTACATTGATAAAGATGGGTATGAAAGAACTAGATAACTTACTTAATTACAATTTTTTTACCCTATTATTAAACAAACCTTGTAACTTACAGCTACTTCTTCATATAGCTAATATGTCTGGCTATACATAAAATCCACACTTTTTGATCTCAAATTATTTTCTCGGTCCTAAAGCCTACATTTATGCAAGAAAACGGCAATTTTTTAACTGTTACTAAACTGCTTTTTCCACTCATGTCTTCATATGAGTTAAATTTTCAAAATTGAATTTTATTTCCTAGTTCTGTATCTATTCTACACCATCGCTGGCGTATAAACTTCACTCATAGAGCCATAACGATATTCGTGAGGTCGGTGACCCCGTGTTTGGTGTTCGGTGTGCGAACGATCCGTGGATAGAGAATTAAGTGCCCTACTGCCTTCCCTGCATGAATTTAAACTACCTACACACCACTTGTATAAAACGTCAACGAAAAAATTAATTGAAGTTTTGATTTTGACCAAGCAAAACGCGCTTGGTTACACATTTACTGAACCAATAGAGCACGTTTGAGATTGTTTCCACATATTTTACGAGAATACCATTTTGTGCCTTTATTATACCAAAACTGCATCGGAGCCTTATTGTCACTGCGTTATAATTGCAGGCGCGGTCGCAGCCTGAAATTGGGGGAGGGGTCACTCACTAGTCACTGCTAATATTATGTATATTTTTTTTATCTGCGCCCTCGGACGGTTCTGGGTTGACAGTCACAACTGTCTAAGATCGGACGTAGTGGTTAGGGGATAGATAGAAATTTCCTTTTATTATTTGGCAAGATTTTGAAATTTTTCTATTTGACCTTAAATTTGGGTCGTGTCCCCTGTGACCCCCTCCTTCGGACCGCGCCTGTATAATTGTAGGGTTATAATAACAAGAATTCACCTAAACATTCACCACCAATGTCCAACATGCTATTGAATTCTGTGAGGGCATGCAGGGAGCATGCGGATTGTAGGAATCAATTTTACATGGTACATGGTGATTACTGATCCAACAAACGTTGTTTCGTTACATCCTTTGGGTATGAAGAATATAATATTGTTATGTTTGCTAATTCTTACCCAATAACTACACAAAATTTTAAAAAATCGGTCCAGGCCGTTTGACAGGAAAACTGAAACTCAAACTCATTTTTTTTTATTCAGAATAAATTTTTGCAAATATGCGTAAGAAACTCGCACGGGGACACATACAGGAGTCTGGTAATACCTCGGAGACGGCTCGATCGTGGGAATCGCAGACACAATATATTTTCAATAGTTATGGTCGCATAACCGGGTTCTCAAGCCGGGTGCCGCTTGGGGACTGATAGGTTAACAAACAACTCAACACGATAATCTTGTATATTAGATTTTTTTATGATAATAATTAATAATGCTCAGCTCGCACTTGGCCTTTAGGGGTTAAAACAGCGCCTGGCCCTGGCAAGTTGCCACCGCATGAATTTTACAGCGCCCATAACAGTCCGTAATTGCAAGCACTGGCAAGCTTTATGCCAGTCGGATCAACGTATGCTTGTAACATACTAATGGTAGTTTTATAGAGTTATTCGTATATTAAATTCCATATTTCTTTTGCAGGTAAGCATGCATTCGAAGAAAAACAAATTGTAAGCTACACTGGCCTTAGAAATGAGTTTTTCGTAAATAATCAATCTGTGACTGCTCTAAAAAAGGGATGATAAATCTTTATGTAAGAAGAGTTACCATCCTACTCCACCTACCACATGTAAGTCTCAAAATTCGTACTTTTATACTTGAAAATGAAAAAATTCACGATGCCTTAAAACGTGCTGCGTAGCCAGTTGCAGTCCGAAATTTGATTTCCAGCAATTCTTCTTACGTAGTAAATAAAGTGAAATTTTTGATCGCCTCAAAATACAACTATTATAATATAGCAGACTAAAATAATAGTAGATAGACTATAAATAAAACATTTTACCATTCTTCTAGTAATAGCCGTTTAACATTCGGTCGTCGTGTGAAATTCGCGGCGTTTGGTGAGCCGACGTGTTCCCACGTACGATACGCCGACTACGATTAACCGGTACTTTCTATGGTAGTACAAAATCAATATTTCAAGGTTTCAATAGCTTCTGATACTAAGAAAGACTCTGGAATCTTTCTCCTGTCTAAAATATATTTTGGGAGCTGTGTCACAGTTTTAACTAGTACAGCTCCCAACGCTAACTACTGAATTGAATAACCTAACATAAACTGTCCTTATCTGCATAACATAAGCATCTGCATATTATTGTATGTGATTTGAAAATAAATAAAATATTAATTAATTAATTAATTAATATCGAGTTAAGGTTCAAAACTTCTGCATATCATCATCGCTAAACTACAACCATTGACTTTCTTAATACAGTAACAAGCCAATGATATATTTAAATAAAAAAATAAAATAAATAAATAAAATATGTTTATTTCAGGCTTTTAACCCATAAATATAAGTAAATGTGTTAGTAACAATCCATGGCTTAACCTAGTATGTTAGTATTTAAGAGTAGTAAATAAGGATTTCAAGACTCTTTTATGTATAAAATTATATGAACATATTGTTTCTCTGATACTCATGTGTTAATTTATCTGTTACTCTGGATATAATATGAATTCAACATTTGAAATTCTGAAGAAGATTCCTATGACCTAATATCTTGGATTCCCTTATCTATGAACTAGCGACCCGCCCCGGCGTCGCACGATAGCCTATGATCTACTTCTTATCTGTGCCAAATAACATAAAAGTTGCTCCAGTAGTTCGCGAGATAAGCCCTTTCAAATAATTTCCCCCGTTTTTCCACATTTTCCTCTATTTCTTCGCTCCTATTAGCCTTAGCGTGATAAAATATAGCCTATAGCCTTCCTCGATAAATGGGCTATCCAACACTAAAAGAATCATCAAAATCCGTTGCGTAGTTTTAAAGATTAAAGGGAACAAAGGGACATGAGGGAAAAAAGCGACTTTGTTTTATAATAAGTATAGATAGGGCATCGAAACCCGGACCCAATTTCCAAAACCCGGGTTTCCGGGTTTATTAAAATGAAAACCCGGGTACCCGGGTTTTTCGGGTTTTTTCGGGTTTTCTTAAAATTCAAAGATTAACGATGCGAAAATATTTTAAATATGATTTTCAGCGATTGCCAGCACCTTTCCATTAAAATACTATTTAAATACCATAGTGTGTGGTCACGGCAGTGCCCAACCAAGTCTCGAGTGAATGGGCACGGCCGTATCATACTCTTATAGAAGCGACTATTTACCTCTCCTATTATAATATATTGGATCTTATCAAAGCTAGGGATTAAGATTTTCGGGCCAAGGTTAAGTATTACAACAAGCTTCATTCAATAAACAAAACTGTAGTCAATCACTGAATGTTGAATGAAAACTATAAAATAAGGTTATCAAGACTTGGCTTCTATGAAATTTGAAAACTTTTTGCGAAGGATAGATTGTTTGAAGAGACTTGGCTTTTTTACATTGAATAGTTTCGGTAGGATTTTAAAAATATGTATTATTAATTATTATTAATAAATATTTTTATGACAATTAGTCTTTAATGCTCTTAAAGCAAAACTTTTCCTTTAAAAATATTTTGTTTAATTATGACCAATATAAACAATTAAACCTAAACAATATGTTATCAAAATAAATAATTTGTATGTTAGTTTGTTATAAACACCTTTTATCAGGCCTGGCCTTTAATGATTATAAAAAAACGAAAAACCCGAAAAGCTCGAAAAACCCGGGTTCCATTTTTGAAACCCGGGGTTTTTCATGATCCCCAAAACTCGGGTTTTCTCGGGTTTTCGGGTTCCGGGAACCCCGGTCTCGATGCCCTAAGTATAGATGATACAATTTAAATGGTGTTGAGGGTTGTCAGATTATGCTGCACACCACATTTGCTTGCATACTTATTCATAATTTTCAGCACGATAACAACCGATTGCTCATTGCTCCAGTCCAGTCCAGGTCATTGCTCCAGTGCGAGTCGCGTGGTAAAATATTAAAACAGTGTAGACTATAGACTGTAGTGTGTTAATCTCATGCACAGCTCTCAGGCCATTGTAAACAAATACAAGGCCAAAATATAATTTACATAATTACTGTGTTATACTTTATTTACTCGGTTTTACATTATATTTTGTTACAATTGAATGATAAATGTGGGTTTTTTAGGAGGAAGATACATCTGAATTACTTTATGAGTGCAAAAACATGTATGCACCCTGAGGTAGTAGGTACCTAAGCATTAATGTTAATTGTTAATAATAAAGTAATTCTTGAATTTTTAAATACATTAGTATTGTGTTTTTTTTTTATTTTGAAAAAATAATAAATTTATTTACTTATTTGCTACCCACCACAACAATGCATAGAACAAAATTACAGCAAAGATTGATTCATAATTAAATGCTGCTTGTATTATTACGACTAAGTATTAAGTATAATATAATAATATGAAAACAAAGAAGTATTATATTCTATGATCTTTATTTGGTATGACATAGTACGCCTATCTTCATTTGGTATGGCGCCACAATACAACACTCTGTGTATAGTAATTACTCGTACAACTGACACACTAGTACAGATTAAATTAACAAAACACACCAGATCGACCCGTTTCTATAGCTGGTGAGGTTTAAAATAGAAATTATAGAAAAAGTTCTAAGAGACGTACTTATTCTGGACATCGCAAAAACTGGACGCGATCAGAACTAGCTTTTAATTTGCAACTTGTTAACCTAACTGGTTGCGCGTGAGTGAATTCGGGCTGGATCGGCCTACGATAATAAGCACTGATCATCCATACCATACTTACTAATATTATAAATGCGAAAGTGTGTCTGTCTGTCTGTCCGTCTGTTACCTCTTCACGCTCAAACTGCTGAACCGAATTTGCTGAAATTTGGCATGGAGATACTTTAAGTCCCGGGAAAGGACATAGGATACTTTTTATTCCGAAAAAATGTTCGGTTCCCCCACGATAAACGAGTTTTGGCGCAACGGAGTTGCGGGCGTCATCTAGTTTGTAAATAATTTTACACACTTAAAACAGAATTTTAGAATACTACAGAGTGAATACTACACATAACACACTGCTGCAATGCACAGACTTATTATGACAGTAGAACACTTTGACAAATACCCAATTAATGACGACTAAAAAAACAGAAGTGTATTCAATTTACCTAATAAGAAAAATGAGATACGTGCATTGGTCTTACACTGCAGCGGGGCTAAAATGGTCGCTTTGTTGAATCATGATATGAATCATAATAAATTATAAATCAATTCTTTAAAATCGCAAAATGCAACTCTGCTTGCAATTCATTTCTATATCTTTGTACTGATTTGACATTTGTCAGTTTGACAGTTTTGATAATTCATTTGCTGAATTGATTGAGAGGAATTGCTGAATGTTACCATTTTGGCCCCGCAGACTTGTTGGACTTATAGTGTATAGTGTAACAGACAAAATATCAAGACAGCCTCATTAGTCATTACTCATTAGGCTGCTATGCTTCGTCTGTTAGAGATCAACTACGATAACATGGCGCGCCCCTCCAAATGACTGTTTCAATGTGTGTAGTCACATCCTTATGAAAGAGTTTGTATGTAGTAAGTATTCAACCAATCACAGTACACATAATATTTCAGTTAATGTCACTCATTACCGAGATTTGTTGGTCAACTAATCGTAACTAGCTGACCGCGCAAGACAATGCACTTCAAACGTTTTGACAACGCACTTCAAACGTTTTGAATTTTGGAGGGGCGCGCCATGTTATCGTAATTGATCTCTACTCTATAGATGCTCATTGCTACATTTAGCAAACAAGTGCTTTGATCTCACTTATTACTGATAGAGTATAGACTATGTTAGGCTTAAATATTATCATATTTTGTACTTTTGAAATTAACTTTAATAAAGTGAAGGTTTATAATTTTATTTTTTACTCTCATCTAAAGGAATATAACACAGTTTTAATGATATTGTTTTAATATTTTTTTTAAACGAAAGAAGCATTTTAATTTATAACCGACGTAAAGTCCAGAATCGGCGTTCGGTACCGTTGTTTCACACCGCGTGATTTGCCGTGATATTTCTTACTGGTCCGAAAAACTTAGAACGTTTTTACTACGTACGTGGCTGTGATAATATTAAGGTTTTTGCTGAAAGTAAATAATAAAACTCATCGAAAGTAAATAGTGAACCTTATATTTAAATAGTACTCTATACTTTATAACTTTACTATTTTTAATACAAGGCGTTGCGAACTGGACCTTTTATATATGTGCTGCCAGTCCTGCCACCTATACCTTCTTACACATTGTTCTATAATCTATACTGTGCTGCCTACTGACGACACAATATCAGAAATTTGTATTGTAATGACTACAAAACATTTTTTTAATTTGTTTCGAATTTCGATGACTAACTAGAAACTTCACAGTATCATAGAATACGTATTAGTTTAACAATATGGAATTCTTTTTTATGCCAAGTCCGTGTAATGGTTGAATAAAACACCTGTGCGCGTCTCCCGTCGCGTCGCGTATGATGAACTGCACATAAATATTCATCTGTCTGTCCGTCCGTCTGTCGACATCCTCGACGAGATTATTGTGACAGAATACATTATGTCCCTTAAGGCTTTGAGATATCAATTAAAGTTTCGAGCTCTTGGACTTTTAGTGAACGTTTATATTATTATGTTGTGTCCCAGTTTTGTTACGAGACATACAGACTAGAGGTCTATTAGTCTAGACTCTAGTGTCTAAACACACTATGCCAAATTTCCGTGGCGGAAATTCCGCATGATTAGGTACGCCAGCAACGTCAAACGCATACAATATATATAACGCGACGGAATTTCGGCATGGTGTGTCATCGGTAATTTAAAATACATTGCAGGCGGAATCAAGCCGACCTTCCGCCGCGGAAATTCGGCATAGTGTGCTTAGACACTTAGACTATTTAAAAGGTTACCTATAATGTAGCCTATGTCAATCTTTGTGTTAATTTTGTGCTAAATTGAAGAGCCTACATTTTATTTTAAGGCTTACACTTTTCAATTTGTAATAAAAATCTGTGTATAGAACTTTATTCCTCCACTTTTATCCAACTAGAAATCTCAATTCTCATGTTGAAATTACTTCTTTAACAATTCCAATAAAATTTCTAATTGCTTGACCTAATAAAGAATTTAATAAGCTATTCAAACAGTAAAAAAGCAATATAAATGGAAATAAAATGTCCGCCACAGCCTAGGTTCCCGGTACTGCATTAGTCAAATAGCACGCAAAGGTTTTTTCGCTTCTGCGAAGTTTGCATTACACCGCCGAGCCTCTACGCCCGAATATTTTAAATTAATGAACTAAAATGTACGATGTAAAGTTGTGTAAAAGTACTAGTAGTAAATTAATGTATGGAGGGTTTATATAATGAACAGGTATAAACAATACAATATACATACAATTAGGCCGTGTTCACAGCAAACCGACTGTGAACCGCCGAATGTGAGCGAACGTTACAGAGCGAAAGTTAACAGTTTGTTGTATTTCCATACATATTCACGTTTTCGTTCACACCTAACCGACAATACGCTATTACGCTAGGCGTAGGCGCGGATATTCAATACCGTAATTTTCACGTTCACACTGGTTCACAGTGAGCCTGCTCACATTCGGCGGCTCACAATCGGCTTAGTGTGAACATGGCCTAAAGGTACAGCTTTAAATTTTAATACAAGTCGTTCAACTCTCGCGTAATAAGTCGAAGTCTACGGCACATAAGTGATTTTAGCTTAGCTTTAGACTAACTTTTGGCAATACAAACATAATAAATTAATAATATTATGTTTAATCTTAATAATATATAGTCAAATTTGTCTTTCTGTACCTTTTTGATAATGTGTTATGTGATAGTAAAAACAAGCGTATTTTGTCACTCTTTATGGAAATTGAAAATAAAATACGATGCTCGTTTTACTGACACAATTATGTGGCTCACAACGATTAATTTCGATCAAATCCGACCTTGTGAGTCACAATAGACGCGAATTAAGTATGGCGGACAATCGGACGAACGGATGGGAATGGGACGTTTGTCATAGACAACACAATACCCATTGAGTCCGCTACGCCATGCTTATTCAACGACATTAATTAGGTTAAACTACCGAAATGTTAGAAATAAGAACAAAAAGTAAAAACTAACGAATCGTGAAAGTTAAGTTCCCTTAAGACATAATAATATGATCCTTATCTGTGAAACAAAATAATCTTTTCTCCCTCCGAAAACGTGATGCCATTGCTGCATTGGCCTCTCGCTATTTTACTCATTCGCACACAGGTATAAAAAAGTTCAAGTGTAAGGCTGTAGGTAAAGAATCTAATTTAAAAGCCTTATTTGACATTCTACGTTTTCATAACGTTATTTTAAAAAGTAACTGTCCTGACTCCTGCTGAGCCCGCCTAGTATAAATTATATCACTGCCAGGCAGATTATGTTGCTTAGTAGCTATTGCCTTAGAATAGTAGAATAGTTCAGAATTTAATATTAATATTACGATTTAATATAAAACACAATCAATCATTTTATAACAATTTGAATGTGGGTCCAAAATTTTGGTACCACGATAACTGTAGCAGAGCCCGAATTTTGACAGCGTAATTGTCAAGATTAATATTTATACTCAAGCTCTAATAACCAGCGTCAACAGACAAGACAAATGAACGTAACTTTCCACTGCCTCCGGACTTTGGACGGAAGCTATGTAGGGACTAAAAAAATGTTATGAGGTAGTGTTGTACCTGCATAAATTATTATAATAGACAAAATATTTTCTTTCTTCTTCAGGTTTCTAAAGGTTTTTTAAACAATGTAGTCCCCAAGCCAGTGTTTAAGTTTAGTCTAAACTTTTCTGAGGTCCCCCTGGATTAAAATGAATTTATACTGTTGTATTAAACGCATATTTATGTATTCTGAGTTCACCGTGACAATATTGACCTAGGGCACATACATCTAGGGTCATTTTAGATCGAACCTGATCTAAATATTATGTTTCTAACTCTAATTTACAGGGTGTACCGTGTAACAAACCAAAGTGATAGCTCTGATAATATTTTAGGGTGTGTATGTGCCTCAATATAGTTCGCTGCGAAAGTAGCAGCGCAGAAAGAAAAAAAAGTGATTTGTATGACATCAGCAAGCGCTCCAGCGCTTTTAGCGCTGCTACTTTCACAGTGGACTCTTATACAGGGTGTAGCAAAAATAAGTGAACACACTTTAGGGTGTGTACGTGTTCCTTATAGAGAGTTCACTGTGAAAGTAGCAGCGCTGAAAAACTGATTTTTTTTCACTTTTGTATGGGGAAACTCGTGAGTCATGACGCTCGGGCCCTTGCCCATACAAAAGTGAAAAAAAAATCGTATTTCAGAGCTGCTACTTTCACAGTGGACTCTCTACAAGGAACACGTAAGTACCTTACACACCTTAAAGTATTATAACTTATTTTTGTTACGAACTGTAATCTGTATAGGGGAAACATACCACTCCCATAAGTTATAGGTATAATCACTTTGTTTTGTTACATTCTGTATCATTTTATATTTAATAAGATTACATAAATTATAATGATCAAGTGCTTTAAGTACGGACAGTGACGAAATTGTCACCGTGGTGCGAAAGTCACTAACACTTACCACAAATATGTGCACTTGTGTGCTGTGTACGCCACTTAGCTGGAGCAGCTGGAGTAACATAACCTAAAATGTTTGAGTGTTAACATGTTACTTTTGACGTTTCTTCGCTATACATATTTATACTACAATACATCATTATAAATAATTTTATAAATATAAATGTGAAAGTGTGTCAGTCTGTCTGTTACCTCTTTACGCTCAAACTGCTGAACCGAATTTACCGACATTTGGTTTAAAGATAATGTGAGTCCCGAAAAAAGATATAGGATACTTTTTTCCCGGTAAAAATTTTCGGTTCCCGCGCAATAAACGAATTTTGGCGCAACGGAATTGCGGGAGTCATCTAGTCTCTCATAAATAAACATTTATAATGGTAATGGTTATTTACTTTAACGACAGAGCCTTAAAGCTCAGATAAACTTCCAAATAATAAATCAGGTCTCAAATATACCCTCGTAAAATAATTCACTATACTGACCTTAAAGTACATTGCGAGTAAATCCTATATTCGCCATTCGAGACTATAGCTCCATGGACATAGTGAGGATATTCGCGTACCGTTTACAAATCCACTTGTTTATTCCCATGACTTAAAGCGTTTGTCAATAGCATAAATGTAATAGTTCCCAGAATACCGAAACATTTGTAAGACGTTGAATTTCATTAGGAAATGTTACGATTCGGTACAAGGGTGACCATGCAGACAAGTTGACGATAAAATAGAATCTCTATCATAATACCTCCCACACCGTTTCGGTGACGATGACCGGCTTCATTGAAAACCCGTCAGTTATGCAATAGTAATTTTAAAGTGTCACACACTTGGGCACTACCACTACCCAAGTGTGTGCGCAGTACACAGAACACTCTCATATTCCTTTATGATCGACACGACAGAATCCCTATAGATACACTATACAGTATATCCATACTCAAAGAAATTAAGAACAAATTTTTTTGGGACTTTTGTTTTAGAACTATTATTATTATTTGCAACAAAAGACCAATTATATTTAAAGCTATAAAACACAGCAATACCACAGATTACTAAGTAGTTACTACGTAAGCAAAACAACTTTCTGAAAACTTATTACGTTTCGGTAATGTACTATCACGGTAAAGACTAGCAGCTATGCTCTAGAGCAGGGATCACCAATTAGTTTCGCTCGGGGTCCGTTTTAAGACATGAACTGACCTTCGCGGTCCACACATTCTATAAAAAAGACTGGTTGCACTCCGGGAGTGCCGGCAGAAGTGAAAACTTGATTATTAACGTTGTGCATTTTTTAAACCCATTTTTTATAAAACTCGATTTTTAAAAAATCGTCAATCAAGTTGTTTCGATCAAGTTTCGATCAAGGTTTCGATCAAGGTTTCGATCAAGTTTTGATCAAGTTTCGATCAAGGTTTCGATCAAGGTTTCGATCAAGCTTCGATCAAATTTCGATCAAGTTTCGATCAAGTTTCGATCAAGGTTTCGATCAAGGTTTCGATCAAGCTTCGATCAAATTTCGATCAAGTTTCGATCAAGTTTCGATCAAGTTTCAATTAAGTTTCGATCAAGTTTCGATCAAGGTTTCGATCAAATTTCGATCAAATTTCGATCAAGTTTCGATTAAGTTTTGATCAAGGTTTCGATCAAGTTTCGATCAAGTTTCGATCAAGGTTTCGATCAAGTTTCGATCAAGTTTCGATCAAGTTTTGATCAAGTTTCGATCAAGCTTCGATCAAGTTTCGATCAAGTTTCGATCAAGTTTCGTTCAAGTTTCGATCAAGGTTTCGATCAAGTTTCGATAAAGTTTCGATCAAGTTTCGATCAAGTTTCGATCAAGTTTCGATAAAGTTTCGATCAAGTTTCGATCAAGTTTCGGTCAAGTTTCGATCAAGTTTCGATCAAGATTCGATCAAGTTTCAAATTGAGTTCGAGTTCGAGTTCGAGTTCGACACAAAACACCAACCGTCTTACGCGTTTTGTATGGTTTTTCGATCAGCACGAAAATCTGACGCGAGTTTCACAGTTTTTACCCATCCCACAAGTGCTCAACGCCGCTAAAGAAGTTTTCACTTCAAAAATATATTAAACAAAGGTTATTACGGAAATTACAAAGGTATTTATTTAGACATCAATGAGATGAGATAAGAATGAATCTCTCTGAAGTTTGGAGTGAAATATTGGTGCAAGATATAGATATTGACATTAAATCCTGGAGATGTTGAAGTCCTAAGATGAACGAAGATCATCTTCGAACATGCTTGGTCCGCACACAATGGGTCGGCGGTCCGGATGCGGACCGCGGTCCGCCATTTGGTGACCCCTGCTCTAGAGTCTAGTAGTTCGATATAATATTACAACTTGAAAATAAACAAACATCCTTCAAGAGTTAATTAACATTTTGCCTATAAACAATTAAAGCCAATGCCAATCTTATTTTAAGACAAGCTGGTTGCAATTTGTTAAAAAACTCGCTTCATTTAAATATGGTCACACTCGTTGTTTTAACAATAAGTGTTCGAAATGCCCGTCACATTTTTTAAATAAAATGACGCGTGCAAAATATGTTCATTGTTTAAATAAATATTTTGATGCAAATAGTAATATTATTACTAGCATTAATTATACTCTTTTTATTATATTTAACAAGCTTCGCTCGGTATTCGATAAAACACGAATAACATTACATTTTGTAAAAATGATTCCTAGGTAGATCGATTTATCGCCCCCAAAACCCCCTATATACTAAATTTCATGAAAATCGTTGGAGCCGATTTCGAGATTTCACTTACTTTATATATATATATATATATATATATATATATATATATATATATATATATATATATATATATATATATATATATATACAAGAATTCGTTACAAATCGGCGTAGTCCAGGGGGTCGCGACCTACAGATTGAAAAACACTGTTTTACACCAAACAAGATCAAAAACAAGAAGTGATGTTCATAAATTTTATAACACCTATTATTACCTATACTCATGGACGTATAAAAAAAGGCGGACGGAGTCCCACCATACATAAAACTGTGTCCTTCAGAGTCGGCCAGCTGACTGCATGTACATGGACCGCACGCACACATTTTTACGCTAGTCCATACCATTTGACAGGCGTAAGAATGTGTGCGTGGCCGACTCTGAAGACACAGTTCTGTGTATAATTAGACTCCGTCTGCCTTTTTTTCTACGTTCATGCCTATACTAAATCGGCCGCTTTCTGAGACTTCATTTCATGATTAATTTAATCCTTCAGGCCCCGCGCGAGCACCGGTGATCGCGACAACAATAGAACACAATAGCAATTCCTGGAAATTCCGACTGAAGTATTAATAAAGAGTTTGACAGAAAATGTTTATGTACATGGCAACGCACCTGCAGCTCTTTTGATGTTTCGAGTGTCTATGGGCGACGGTAGTTACTTTCCATCAGGTGACCCGTTTGCTCGTTTGCCCCCTTATTTTATAAAAAAAATTATGACAATCTTCATTAAAACTAAGTTTAAGTACTACTCGACCAAGCCAACTAGACGACTGTCAAATCATGCTCTCTCGCACTTATTAGTTGGCTTGGTCGAGTAGTAATCATTAAATGTCTTGGCCCGTATTCACTTTCATTAGTAATAAGTGCAAGTGATTAGGGCAAGTGATTAGTTATTAGGAAAAAGTAAGTGTGGACAGCGACTGTTTAGTGCAAGTGATTAGCCGGCTGCGTAGTAACGTGATTAGTTCTGTATTCACTTTGATTAGTGATTAAGTGCAGGTGACTAGTACAGGTGATGAGTGATTAGTAGAAAGTAAGTGTGGACAGCGACTGATTAGTGCAAGTGACTAGTCGGCTGCGTAGTAACGTGATTAAAAACGTGTTCTATTTTTTGCGAGTGCAAGTGCGTGACAGATGAAAACCAATTTTGGTTTCGTTTGACAGCTCGAGATTGTTACTATTATTCCGCTAGGTATATTAACTTTATGGGCCAGACTGACGTGGTGTGCCGTGTGAAGCGTCCATAGATATAGTATATCATTATTAAATAATATACCTATTAAAAGTACAAAAGGACACCCTTTCAATTACTTCCATACTAATCCATACTTATTACTTACTAATATACTAATAATATTATAAATGCGAATGTGTGTCTGTCTGTCTGTTACCTCTTCACGTTTATACCTCAGAAGTCAGAACCGATTTTGCTGAAATTTGGCATGGAGATACTTTGAGTCCTGGGAAAGGACATATAAAAATACTTCGTGGTCTTTATATATAAAACTCAAAGGTGACTGACTGACATGTTGATCTATCAACGCACAGCCCAAACCACTGGACCGATCGGGCTGAAATTTGGCATGCAGGTAGATGTTATGATGTAGGCATCCGCTAAGAAAGGATTTTGATCAATTCTACCTCCAAGGGGTGAAAATAGGGGATCAAAGTTTGTATATAACAATACTTCTTAACGCGAGCGAAGCCGCGGGCAAAAGCTCGTTTTTAATAAAACCAATATTAAAAATGAAGGACTTGTCAAAATGGCAGTTTTATTTTTGAAACTTGGACGCTCGTGTTGACAGCTACTACTGAATTTACTAAATTAAATTACTAAATAGTCACTAAACAAGAATTGGACACTACTTGCACTACACACCTGCACTCCACTGCCTCAATTACTAGTCACTTGCACTTGCACTAATCAAAGTGAATACAGGCCTTTTGAGCGGGCGTAAGAAAAATTTTTGGGCCTCTATAACGCTTTGATAGACAATTACCATAAGTGGTACTCGTGGTACAATTCACCCCAAATGTTCACCCAAGGTCAGAGGCTTTAGTGGTAATAGTAATTGTAGGACTTTGATGTATTATTCTTTCTGTTATAGATCCAGCTTTATTTTTGAATATTGTAAAGGTGCGTTCAGATAGCGACTAGGACTGTGGTATTTCAGAGATGTTTATTAGTAGTGTACCCGTAAAGTTATCTGCTATCACGGAAATATATTTATAAGCAGATTACGGAGTTATAATTTTGTGGTCGAGCTATGTCAAGTCAGTATGTTTCGTGATATGGGCGAGGCCGCCAATTTTTGCTGATTTTGCAATTATTTTTCTCCGCCCTTTGTATTTTAAAAAGTATTGTGTTTATCTAATGCTCGAAAACTGATTCTAACGAAGAAAACAAAGTGCTCATGCATGCATTAGAATTATTTGAGTTCCAATAATAGTCTAAAAATATATTTACAATTAAACATAAAAAAAGGTAAGAAAATAGCTTAAAATATACAATCCGCCGTGGAAGAGGTGCACGTTAACTGTCGCTGTAGCAGTAAGTATGACAGATTTGAAGATAAATCGGATATGTTATGAATACTTATATAAATAACTATAACCTTATTTAATTCTTATAGTATTTTAAGATAACTTTCTTTATAAACTTTTTAAAATCGAATAAATCGTTAGAAACATCAATTCTACCCCACATTTTAAACGTCATCAATAATACCGATTTATTGTTATCGTTGGGTGTTAGGGAAGGTAAAATCGGGAAGTGGCAACCCTGAGTTTTTACGTATTCTATGGAAAATCTCGTAATATTCGCCATTTCTCGACAGTTCGCATTTGAACCTCAGTCGGGCTGTGTACACAGTTTTTTCAAAGGAAGTTTTTTTGTGACACAAATGTAAGTATTACTGTATTACATAAAACGATCAATGCATCATGTGAGTAGTCAAAAGGGTCATGTTTGGGGCTATAATACAAACCGCATTGTGTATTATTTACAGAGATAAGTTTGATTTTCTCTACGCTATGATAGCCTCTACGCTATCATTTTGGTGCTCCAACGGCATATTTCTCAACGCTATGATAGCGTAGAGAAATAAATTCCCTACAATTTAGGTGCTCCAACGTCACAAGCAGCGTAGATTTTCTTTCTCTCGCAAAATTTTTCTGCGTCATATCAGCAAAAATTGGCGGCCTCACCCATATATCGGCTTGACTTGATAAAATATACTGATCAAAATATTATGCAGTCCGCCTACGAATCTACTTCTCTGATACTACCATAGAGGTTTCTTAGATAGTAGTATTATAAGTAGTCCTGTTTACTTACTTTTAATAGCGTAAGGATCTAAATCATCACGAGGTAAACCATGTAGGACAGAACTACATTGTAGGAGTCCGTGGAGCCGACCCGGCGACAGTACAGTTAGTAATTTGTAATTTAAATCTTAAGGAAATTTTATGCTTATGTTTACAGTTATTAAAGGCTTTATTGATAATTTGAATAACGCACACGTCGTAAAATGGTAGAGGAATGTCACTAGTCGCTGTTTAACGTTTGTGATTGTCTAACCTGTGGTTAGACGGGATTAGACAATCAGGGTTAAATCGGGATTTAACCCAACAAAATCGATGGGTTAAATTGTAATTTTTCAACTTTCTTCAGGGAGTAACAAAACGAAGTGATATTAAAATTTAGGGTGTACTACGTATGTGATCCATAGAGTTCAATGTAAGCAGTGCTAAAAAAGTTATATTTGTTTAAAGTTCCTTTAAACAAAGACTTCTTTGTTAAAAGGAACATCCCAATGTCATGAATTTGTCCATACAAAAAAAAAATATGAAAAAAGTTACTTTTGACTCATAAAACGATAGCTAAATTTGCTAATTTGCGCTAGGTAATAGCATTCATTAATTTAGACTACATTGAGAGTTACACAGTTACTTGTAAGTTCATCAGAATTTAAAGCCTAAAGCAAAGGGCATTGCCAATCAATTGATTAAAGGGCATTAGTAATTAAAAGCCAATGCTATGAGTTCACCTGCAATCGAAGACATATATAACGAGGAGGTGCTTTTGAGCCTATTGGCTCATTTGAAAGTGCATGTAAAATTACTTTTATAGGCTCCATATTACACATACCGTGCACGTTGGGTAAACATAGTGCTATCGTTGGGCATAATAATATAATATTAACTAGGTATAACGATTAGGATTGGGGAGTTAAACCCAGTCTGGCGCTAAGGCGGCTCTCTCAATTTTAGGATAAGCAAGCCTTTTTAATTGGTACAATAATTATTGTTTTGATTCGTTCGCTTATATATTTTACAACTGCCTTTAAATAAAGGAAGAGGTTCTATATTCAGCTGTCATTTTGAATCTGAACGAAGTAAGTATGTACATCAACTTTCTAGAGGTATCGCGGTCCACATCGCACCACGTAACAGTGTCGAAACCATACATTTCATGGTGTAGTACGCTATTGTTGGACAATTGCGTCAGTGTGCATCTCCCGTGTCTCCGCTAACGCCACACATGGACACCACCCACATTAACACATCGACATCGCTACACTACTACTACTACACACACTACTACTACACAGCTAGAAAATGTTATGTATTTGCTGTTAATATATTTTTTTGCACTACTTGCACAGTAAGTACACTTATACGGTTGTAACAACATAAAGGGATGATACTTTGTGTGTAGGTTCTATAAATTAAGTTCACTGTGAAAGTATAAGCGCAACATTTTTTTGAAGCATTTTTTTTTTGTGATCAAAGATACAAGTTGGAAGCCGGCTACATGAAGTTGCAGCAGACGACGTGTCGTCGCGACACTACTGGTTTGAACTATGTATTTCTATGAATAAGTGTCGCTAGCTTCGTGTCGCTAGCTGCGGAGGGCCGTACTTCATAGTCATAGAAATACATACAAACCAGTAGTGTCGCTGCGACACGTCGTCCGCGGTTGCTTCATGTCGCCCGCTGCCAACTGGCACCTTTATGATATGGGCAAGCGCACTGGCGTTATGAATTTACTTACCCAATACCCACATAAAAGTAAAAAATGTTCCTCTTTTAGCGCTGTTATTTTCACAGCTCTATAGTACCTACATCCAGAACTTTAATTTTTAACTCAACTACCTAAGTAAATAGTGATTCTACGTAGTAGTAACTAATTTTAAGCTGTAGGTATTTATTGTTAAAGTGTTGTAATTTGTAAATGTACCTGCGAGTCATTTCGCAAGTTGTCACGCGGAGTTCCCATGTAGAACGCACTTCCGCTGATTGTCTGACGAAAGTAAAACTGCGTAAGTGTACTTAGTACTTACACTGACATGGTTAGTGCGTTACTTAGTAATTAGAAATACAACTTAGATAGTTTTAAATATCTTTTAAAATAAACTCACGTTGTTGTGTAAAATGTAGAGATCAACAACGTTATCATGGCGCGCCCCTCCAAAATTCAAAACGTTTGAAGTGCGTTGTCTTGCGCGGTAGGCTAGGTTATGATTAGTTGACCAACAAATCTTGGTAATGAGTGACATTAACTAAAATAATACGTGTACTGTGATTGGTTGAATACTTACTACATACAAACTCTTTCATAAGGATGTGACTACACACATTGAAACAGTCATTTGGAGGGGTGCGCCATGTTATCGTAGTTGATCTCTAACGCAGAACCTGCCAAGTACATGTGAGATTCATGGGGACTTTTTGACGGAGAAAACGGGCAAAATTATTATTTGAACGCGTTTATCTAAGTACTAACTACCGGACCGATTTTTGTGTTATTATTATATTGTGGGAAACGAGAGAAAATGTACGGTTTCCGAAAAATACCGTATTTACGCAGGCGGAGTCGAGCAGAACGCCTACGGTCTAGACTCTAGTAACTACTTGATTTATCGTGAGCTGTGAGCAACGAAGGCATTATGAAGTGTCGCTAATTCAAAACTTGTAAGTACATAATATTGTTCAGACAGAATGAATTTTTCTGGTAGCATTTTTTGGTATAACTACACACGCACTTGCATCACAAATGTTCCAATTTACAGACGCATTCGAATATAGCTTACCAAACAATGTTTACCGAATGCTTATAAATATTTATAGTATGCAAATAATATTTAGGCGCCTGGCAAGTGGCAGTGTAGTAGCCATAATTAAGATGGATGATGAGATACTATCGCTACCGAGTTATACAGGCTGTTGCGTAATGCGCATTATAAACAAACACGATTTAATCAAGCCAAACATGATTATTTCTATTTTGATTGAGTAGTCTATTTTAAAAATTTTGAATGTATTGAGTATATTTTTGGCAACTTTGGTCTTTTATGAAAGGCTAGATGACGCCTCCTCCGTTGCGTCAAATTTCGATACGTGTATATGTACGATTCCCGAGAGATAAAATCTCTCGTTAATCGTACATTTTTCCAGAAAAAGTATTCTGTATTATTCTTTCCAAAGTATTTGATAATACTTTTTTTATCATCATCTAACTTCTTCATCTATATTTAGACGTGGGAGAGCCATGCTTCGGCACGAATGGGCGGGCTCGACCGGAGAAATACCACGTTCTCACAGAAAACCGGCGTGAAACAGCGCTTGCGCTGTGTTTCGCCGAGAGAGAAAGTTTACCGGAGGCCCAATCCCCTACCCTATTCCCTTCCCTACCCTCCCCTGTTCCCTTCCCTTCCCATCCCTACCCTCCCCTATTACCCTATTCCCTCTTAAAAGGCCGGCAATGCACCTGCAGCTCCTCTGATGCTGCGAGTGTCCATGGGCGATGAAAATTGCTTTCCATCAGGTGACCCGTTTGCTCGTTTGCCCCCTTATTTCATAAAATAAAAAACTACACGTCGCGTTGCCGTCTGAATTAACCCTAAGGCAGTAGAACACGCTGTATATGCTATCGCTACCACGTTGCCTCACGGTATCACAGATGGTATTTGCCGGACATAATCGGTGCGTAGGTGTGACGTATTAAATAATTCAGCGCCAGCTAATAACGGAGTCAGCTTGTCATAGTGGTGTCATAATTGCGCGACAGTGACAGCGTGATTGCACCAAATAAGCTATCACTTTGGGTTCCGTAATCACCTTGTTCCTTGTTGAAATTTTAGTGTTTTTATGACATCAATAATAATCATATTTTTTTTGCTGGGATATGGTAAGAAATTGTCATTAACCATTTATCTAATATTTCCCAAAATCTCGAATTTATCCGAATTTGCTTCCCACTTAGCACCTAATTAAGTCTAAACTATCTGTTATCATTGCACATACAGTCCAGAGTAATTTTACTCTTACCTTTGTGTCCATTGCATAAGGATAACTTTTAGAATCTCTCGGGTAAAATAATCCCGAACTAAGTTTCTATTTGCCGCTCTATGAATATGAGCCTTATGTAGTCTACATAGAGATCGTGTCAAATAAGTATACTTTGTATCATTCATGAAGTGGAGTCATAAAGTGCGGGATAAACGAGCCGTCAGCGGCTACTGCTAAGTGTGTGGTTATTGAATAAGCAGCCTCTTATCGTAATTAAGTGTTGCGAGTGGAACTGGTCCACCGTTTAGTAATCTATATTCTATATGAATTAAAATGCAGTATCTGTGAAAGTTTTAGCTCTAAAAAGAAAATATCACACGGTTTTGAAGCGAAAATGTATAGTTTATAGACTTTGTAAAAACACATACACGCTGTCAATTCCACCGTAAATTGAAAAATGTACGGTTTTCACATCACACAGAGGCTTCTCGAACAAAATAAGAAAGTCATTTCAACAAAGATAACAAATTAATACAGAATTCTGTCACTTAAATTATTATTTAGTTTACTCAGATTGCCAATAATCGAGAACATAAACATCGATATAATCACATTTTAATCGATGTATTAGCATGTAATCCTACGGACTAGTTTGTAGTCATTATGACTCCAGCTACGATTATCGATTTAATTACAAGTCCAATAAAATATTAATGGGACAGCTACTGATATATTATGTTATTTCAACATTTTGTTGATGTTGAGCGGCTGGAATATATTGATCCGTAATCTACATTCAACAGACACTATAGGCACTAGGCAGTATGGAGCTACGCAAGGGTAGGCTCTACAATCTACATATAGATACTCCGTAAAAGCAACAATCCAGGGTGACGATTTTTTTTACATGGGAAAATCATTTACGCATCCCGGCAGCTTGGAGCCATCTGATATGTGAGACTCCCCAATAGTATCTACCCACTAATAGTTAAACCTCACGGTTCTTCTACTCCCTACTTAAGGCAGACCTTTTTTTTGCGTTGGGCGAATGCGTTTACGCATCCCCGGCGCCTGTTGAGGACCACCGAGGTATGTGGGACTCCCCGGGGCGGACGGAAGACGCACCCGGGACTACCCACTAAAACCTCAACGGTGTTCCTGCTCCTGAAGGTGGGACTACGGGAAGCGCGTGATACACGACCGCAGCCCCACCACCTCTGCCTCTTCAGGCTCAACTCGTACCTCTTCAGGCTCATACCTGCTAAATCTCTTAAAACTTAAAGATTTTGCTAAAAGAGGACTACCATATTCTAAATTACAAGACGAGTTATAAATGTTCTACAGATTAAAATTTGATGTTGTAAATGCTCATTGCTAACGGTTTTAATTGGAAAACTAATGTCAAAATAATCTCTCTGGTGATACTGCTTCCAAAGTTACTTTTATAAATAATAATATGTAAATAATATTGTGAAAGTGTTTTAAACTTAGTACTTATACATATAATTTAGTTATTAATTTGGACAAAAGTTTATTAAAACTTTCCGATAGAAAGTGAGAAGTTTAATTTGTAAATTTCTAATCCCGTACAAGGTGACATGATAGTAGATTGCGTTTGTTGAACATATTAAACCAATCAATCATAAGTTTCAAACGATAACCTATCGTCTCCTAGATGACGTCTAGTCCGTAAATCCGTACCGTACATTTTTTTCATAATCATAATCATAATTTTATTTGCTTGAATATGGTAACAAATTGATCTTAGCATTAAATATTAGAGAACACATATTCTGTTAAAAGCATGCAAATTTTTATATCTTAAGTGTTAATTAATTACAAAATTTATCAAAACAATTAAATATTTTATATCGGATAAAACGTATTTTATGTTCTTTCCCGTATACCAAGTATGTTTTAGCGCGTGAATTATCATTCACTTATCAGCGGTAATTCATAATTTGGATACATTGATTTCGATGAGGTGGGGTAGGTGCTATGGCCTATGTTATAATAATAATTCATGTTCAAAATAGTAATTCATGTTATAGTGTGCCTATGTATGAAGAAAGATCCTTCTAAGATTGTAAATTATCATCCTTGGTAAAATATCTGACACAAAAGCACTAATAATAATTGTCAAGAAGTTCCACGACAATACGTGATGGTGCAACGCAATTTATCCTATTTTGAAAGGTGAAGTGCGCTCACCCAAAAAAGGACACGCACGTCATTTTTTGGGTCGTGAAACTAATAAGGATGTCTGCAGAAAAAAAATCTAATAAAATATAATAACAAAATTGGAGGAAACATCTTTCTCCTAGAAGGGTTAGAGTTTTATGTCATGTGACATTGGATATAATGAGTTTGGTTTAGTTTTAAAAATAAAATCAAATTGGTGAGATTTTTTAAATGTTTTACAAAAAAACAATTTTAACGGAATTTGACGGATGTACTTGAACTTATTTCTTAGTTTGTAATTTCAGAAAAAAAGTAACTTTAATGTGAAACTAATATACTAACAGGTAATAGATACTAACTAAAACACAGAAAAACGTAACAGAACATTAATAACCACAAAAAAGAAATCCCATATAATAATAATATTATGTAGGTAAACTGTAAATAATAATTCATAAAGTCAATAAATTCATAAATTATTTTTAAAGTGAAATAAATATCTCACTAATTGGATATCATAAATATTACGAGAGTATTTATGTACACAATAATTGAATACTAAATTAATATAGTCTGTGACCTAACTCATTACCTCAGAAGTCTAGCTGCTAGATCTAGACGCCAGAAGATCTTTATTTCGTGCTTTCAGTTTGTACGTAATTAAGTCGCTCTTTAAAACGTAGTTAATTCTTTAAATTTGTTTGTAATAAAAAATACGGGTATTTAAGATATTTAAACCATTTTTAAACCTGCTGACATTTTACCAGATATAGTAATGTGTACAGTGTTTTGATATTGTATATTATGCTCTATAGTTATACGGATATATTATGGATACTTTTGATTCTGAAGAAATAACGATTGATTACTGCAAAACAATCTCTTTATATTACGATTCATGACATGAACATATTATTATATGACATTATGACGTGATAGTAATCTTGTTAGCTTTAACTAAAAACTATAGTCGATCTACAAAATAAATACGCCACAGAAGCCAGTAACTAGATAATAAAAGCAATGAATTCATACTGAAGTAACAAGCTGAGATTTATTGCTCTGTAATTATTATGTGATGTTTTATTGAATGATCTATATAGGTTTATAGTTTCACACACTAAAAAGGAGAAGGTAATTGCGATTGGTTTTAACTACTTCATATACTCATATCTGATTTAGAGCTCCCACACATAACTGCGAATTCGTGCGAATTTGCATTGCAATGTCATTTTTATTATGTTTTGTAGCAGATGTTTGCGATGCAATGTGAATTTGCAGTCTCGTGTGATTTGTGATGAAGCCCTTCTCAATTGTTTACCACGCTTTATTCGCTAAGTACAATCCTCTCGATCATTACAACAATGAACCATCGTAATGAAAATAAACTTTTTTATAAATAATGAGCAAACGGGTCACCTGATGGAACGATGGAAACTACTTTTGACACTTACAACAGAAGAATTGCAGTTGCGTTGCTAGCCTCTTAAGAAGAACATACGCTCTCTTATTAAAGGTATACAGGTCGTACTAGTTCTATTATCGTATAATGATTTATGATACTGGCATAAATTCGTTCCAGAGTTTTGTGCGTGGCAGAAAGTTATGAGAAAAACGCACGGTGGAAGCTTGCCGCTCATCAAGATGATGAGGATGGCATATTTTTGCAAATAGGCGTAAAGTTGCTGGAGGAATGATTCTGAACAGTTCCTCAGAGCACTCCCCGTGATAAAACCGATACAGCATGCGGAGCAACTGCCACATCTCGGTGTAATTCCAACAGGTCCAACCTTTTTGAAACTCTATGACAATCAACAATCCGAACGGCCCTTCTTTGAACACGGTTCAGAGGGAGCAGTTGGTAGTTTAGCGCCCCTGCCCAGAGATGAGAACAGTATTCCATGTGAGGCCGAACCTCAAGTATTAAGATCACAAAGCACGATCACAAAGGTCTCAATGCACGAATCGGTAAGAAAACTACAATTATTTATAATTGGCCGTTCATAGAATTAACTCGTTCGTATGACAGCTGCGGGGCTTTTAAGGAAGCAGATATTTGTAGTCGCATAGCCGACATGGCTAATTATCTTATGAATGTAAAACGAAGGTTGGACGCGAGGGCCAGCCACAAAAAAGGTAAAAGTTATAGGAAACCGCTACTGATATAATATCCACGCACTGCTAAAACAGCTGAATTAATGTGCCAAAACTTAAGAGATCCTTCTAGATGTTGGAGTCATATCCTGCATGCTATGACTTCCCTCTTAGCGTATAATACCGTAAAGCAACAGTACTCAAACTGGTGGCGGACCCCTTTTAAGAAGTTCATTTTTGACGACGGACCCCAAAAAAAGAATTTGAATGAATTTGTCTGACTCATTTCTGAAAACATGAATTTGTGTATCGCTCGTGAAACTCTTGTGTGTCTCGTGAAACACAAAGCCTTTGCGTAGTCCCAGGGTTCCGTGGAGCATACATTGAGAATGACCGCCGCAAAAAATGAAATGACGCGACTTGTCGATGCATAAAAAAGCCCAATTGGCGTGTTTTGACATTTCAATTCGGTTTAGACCGATTGATTCGGATTGAGATTACTAAAAATTACTAAGATTGAGATTACTTAAAATAATAGCGCCACTTGACTGATAAAACCATAGACGGGCCTGTTTCACCGCTTCCTGATAAGGTGCCAGATAGGCTTATTTGACAGATTCTCCATACTCCATCTGTCAAGTTAAGTGGTGAATAGCCTTATCAGGAAGCGGTGCAACAGGCCCTTATAATATATACTGTAGGTTTATGGATAAAACAATGCAGCAAACTTTATCATTACTCTGTGTAGACCGACTTCGACTTTAAGGAGGAGGTTGTCTATATTGTATGTTATTAATTATGCTTTATAGAACATACCTACAATATTATTATGACTAGCGACCCGCCCCGGCGTCGCACGGGTATAAAAAATGATTTAAATCGATAGCCTATGATCCTTCACATGGTCTCCTTCTTATCTGTGCCAAATAACATAAAAATTGCTCCAGTAGTTCGCGAGATACTTCAAAAAATTTTCCCCGTTTTTTCCACATTCTCCTATTAGACGTAGCGTGATAAAATATAGCCTTCCTCAATAAATGGGCTGTCTAACACTGAAAGAATTTTTCAAATCGGAACAGGTAGTTCCTGAGATTAGCGCGTTCAAGTTAGCCTTTTCAAATAATTTTCCCCGTTTTTTTCCACATTTTCCTCTATTTCTTCGCTCCTATTAGACTTAGCGTGATAAAGTATAGCCTATAGCCTTCCTCGATAAATGGGCTATCTAACACTGAAAGAATCATCAAAATCCGTTGCGTAGTTTTAAAGATTAAAGGGAACAAAGGGAGACGAGGGAAAAAAAGCGACTTTGTTTTATAATAAGTATAGATTAAGGCTATACTCAATTTGTAAATGTCAGTGTGTAATGTGGTCGCACCATTTTTGGCGACCGCTCCTTCCTTATCGTACCACGACCGTGTACAATAGATGCAGTGATTGTTAAGCGCTGTGCCCTGTGACTAATCCAGTATTGCTACAGAGGGTTTTAGTTATAGTTTTAACTTTGATCTTTTAGTTCCAGTAGGTTGTAGGTATATTTGTAATATGTCTTCTATAAATAGACTAAAAAATCGTGTTCTGTAATTCAATCGTCACTCCCCCCCCGTTTCACCCCCTTAGTGGTTAAATTTCTATAAATCTCTCTCTCGTCTCTTAGTCTCTCCTTTCCTTAGTGCTGCGGGTATAATGAGCTTTATTACGGTATTTTAAAGCTTACAAAAGCTCTTCCGTAGCTTACTACATCCATCCGAAAACGGATGAGCTTAATTAAGCCCAGGAATAACCATAAACGTAAAAAGTATAATTAAAACACGTATTAAGTATGCGAACAGCGATGTAGCCCTTTGTACTGCCGCCGCAAAAACCCTCAATCTCTGTAATGATTGCCATAGAATATTTATACTGTACGTCTACGTATTTTGCAATACCGATAATCGCACAGCTTATGTTGCTTAAAAGCGCAATACACACTGAGCCCGCCGGGCCGCCGACAAAGCCCGGCGACACAACCCGGCGGCCTGTATGAAGAGAATGATGTCGGCAACATGCGCCCGCGCGTGTTACCCGTAGACATGTTTGCGGCTTGGGTACGCCTGCGCTCAGTTGCCCGGCGACACAACCTTATAGACACGCGGCAATCACTGACCAATCACTGACTGCCAAATAAATTTCTCATCTCAAGCCGCCGACATGCCGCCGACCAAATTTTCCGACTTGTATTATGTGAAGCCGCCAACTAGACCGCCGACAAAAAGTCGACGGGCTCAGTGTGTATTGCGCTAAAGTACTACAAATTCCCTAATTAAGTATTTTAGGCCGGATTTATACAGGCTGGAATAAAACTTAGTGACAATACTTTAGGGTATGTATGTAGAGTTCAGTATGATAGTAACACAGTTGAAAGAGCAAAATTTTCGTGATTTGTGACCAAGCTAGGGCGTAATTAATTTTCTCACACAACAGTTAAAAAAAGTTACTTTTTCAGCGCTGCCACTTTCACATTGAACTCTATACAAGGGACACACAATCTAAAGTATCAGCACTAAGTTTTGTTACACCTTGTTTTAATGCGTCCGCCCGAACGCGCAGTTTGGCGTCTACACCACGAGATTATAAGCAACTAGATGGCGCCCGCAACTCCGTTGCGCCAAAACTCGTTTATCACACGGGAACCGTGCATTTTTCCGGGACAAAAAGTATCCTATGTCCTTTCCCGGGACTCAAAGTATCTTCATGCCAAATTTCAAAATTTCAGCAAAATCGGTTCAGCGGTTTGAGAGTGAAGAGGTAACAGACAGACAGACAGACGGATAGATAGACAGACACACTTTCGAATTTATAATATTAGTGTGGAAGTATGGTTATGGAAGTATGGAAGTATCATGGAAGTATGGATTTAATATGTATGTAACGATATTTTATTAAATAAGCCGCGTGGTCCCGATTTCATTTACATACAATTGCTAGTCATTTTAGTTTTATTAAAATCTTAAGTCTTAAGTACACATGCCATCAGGTTAGCTACCAGATCGTTCCCTGAAACAAAGTTGAATGCAGTGGGACAAGCTCGGTATACCGCAATGCGCTTCACTGGTAGCCACGACACGAAAAGCTCAAATAATGAAAACATAATATTATATTATACGTTATTATTTTTACTACCCCATATTTTATCAGATTTTGTTAAATTACTGTAGACTAAAGTGTATTTTAACGTGTACTTGTTTAATGTTCTTTTTTTTTTCAAAATTGGATCTAGACAGATCTAGACAAAAAACATTACTATGATCTAGACAATTCCCTTCGTGTATTTTTTTATGTCTCGTTCCGGTATTTTATCTATTTGTGTAATGTTCGGATAGTTAAAAATTTAAGAAAAAAATTACCATCGTATTGGTATTAGTTTTGAATGGAAACAGAATGAATAAAAAATGTCTCCCCGAACAGAAATAGCTTGCTAATAATAAAGCTGTATCGATTGTCTGTCTTGTTACAATATCTGTACTTCTACGTAAACGTTACAAAGGCTCGAAGCAAACGGGCGACTACCACGACTGATGCTATAAAATAAATAAGCAGAGCTGTTCAGAAAAAGTGTGGTATGAGTCGCAGGAATACACTTACATACTCAAGAATCCCAATATGAATGAACTGTCTTAAGTACCTAAAGGAAAGTTCTTAACGCTTTGAACTTAGGAGCTTTCTTCGGGCGGGCAAACTGTACAGTCATAATATACTCAGGTCATACAGTCATAATACTCAGATTTCAGTGCAGACTATATTATATTCGATGCGTGGGAGAGCACTACAGCATATGCTGTTCGCTGATGCTGAAATAAATACAACTGAAAATCGATTACCCCCCGGAATTACAGCTGAAATCTGGTCAAAACTTGAGCGGAGCGTGACGCTTCTTCAGAAGCAAAGTTCTTACAGAGCCGTCAAAACGTTCCCATTAAATATAAGTATCAGTAACGTTACAATTTCTGTAACAACAGTCGTCATGTACTCAGAATGCTGACCCATGGCTTAGACGCTTATAGCTCTGCGTTTCCACCGAAGCTAAGCTAAGCTACGTCGTGAGGAACGTGTTTCGAACACTAATACCTCCATTTGCCTGACTTCGCTCGTCGCGGCGATTCTATTGGATCTTAAATACGTCCACATACCTCAGAGCTTTAGGGTTATACTGAGTGTGTAAGCCCAGGCGATAATTAGCCTGGGCTTACGCACTCGCTGGTAGAGTTGCGGTAGGCTCTATCGTACCCGCAACTCTGCCTTAAGCGATGAGTGGAGCACCATGGGGTTATAGTGGGTAGACTACGCAGGAGTCCCACATACCCCGGCCGAAATCCCCAATTTGCCGGGGATGCGTAAAGCATTTCCCCATGTTAAAAAAAGGGCTTACGCACTCAGTGTCTGGAGTCTGGACTGGTCTAGACTTAATGTCCATTGTCTGAAAGTTACTCCAGACATTTAGGTTTTGCCCAGCGCTGGGCTATCGCGGATCACGATCAATCATTACGCGTGGTACATAATTAATAGTTCGTCGCCATCCCCACACCAATTTGTCTGCCATGAATCGGCCTTATCGCCCCATCTCCCCACAGCCCCATGATCAATATTCTGCCCCACCTCACCACGCATGCGCCCCCCGGCTGATGGTGGTGGCGCCGAGGCTGGGGAAACCCACGGGACCCACGCACCATTCCGCCACCACCACTCGCGCGAACCAGTCGAGATGGGGACCGCCATGTACTGGATACCACCATGTAAGTTCACCACCAGTAAACTTCCATGACTAACATGTTCACAACTTTGTTATTATTGAATGGATATTAAAATCGTTCTCGTAACTATAATGCTAAACGTTTAAAATAGTCGAAAAATAATGAATAATTTGAATAAAGTAAATTCTTAGCCTAACAACTCACTAACAACTCCTCCGATATTGCAAATGTTAGGTGATCCGTTTGCTCATTGCCCCAGTTAATAATACTACTCCTTCATAACATTCTTTGAATAATCTCCTAAACGGAAACTTGTTCGGTAACAGTATCCATGCCAATAATATTGAACCAAACCAAACCAATTCAATCAAACCATCAAGTAATACCATATTCTGTTTCAATCAACAATTTTCTAATGATTTTTTCATTTTCTTCAGGAGCTGTCGTTGGCCGGTAAGATCAGTGTGTAGAGGCTTCGCTTGTACTGACATGGACATACTATGTTTCAATAAACACGCTTATTCCACACGCTTTTTGTTCTGACTGTACCTCACCCTTAGGATCAGCTTACACCGAATTCGATTTAAAATTTGACTTTATTCGATATGAACTGACCCTAAGACAGAAATAAGATCGTACTACATTATAAAAATAAATTGATTTTGTTTAGCTCGAACTGCGAAGTTCAAAATATTTTTTTTAATTTCTAAGTAAAACATCTAACGATATATTTTATAGTGATAACTAAAAAAAATTATAATTGTTTAAAATACGTGATAAAAATCATAAAATCTTTTGTACTATCAGACGCGGAGAATTTGGAAGACATTTTATGAAACAAATAACTTTTTAACTCCAATGAACATTTTCAATTCTTTTACAAGTTTGCTTTGGTGTATCCAGTCTTCCACTTCAGGCTAATCTAATAATTCTCCCTAAGTCAAATACGAGTCTTTAGGATCCAGTGTTCAAAAAACGTTACCCGGCTCAGTCGGTTAAACCTTGCAAATTATATTCATAAGTTATCGATTCGAACTATTTCAGTGTTGCAGCCCCACCTTGCGTCACCCCTGCCACGTCACCTAATTACTTATAGTGGTTAACGCACTTTTTATGTTTTTGTAAATAAAGAAGGTAAATTTAATTAGACAAAGTGTATTTGGACGGTAGGGGTATTTGTACAAGTATCGATTCGGACATGTGTTGTAGTTTTGTGTTTCTTAAATTGTGTATATTGAACATGATAAAATGGTACCATTTTATAATTAATAAATACACACCATGCTACACTATACGCTCTGCAGTCCTTCCATATCATAAAGTTCTTTACAATTTTCATAACGAAATACGCTGCTTTAAGAGCGGCATATACCATTATTATTATTTGTTAGCTCGTTTCTCAGGTAGCCCCAAAACTTACAAGGTTTTTCGAGATTCGAATCCTTTGATATTTTGGTTAACTAAACTTGAAGTGGGTAGGTATGTGTAGGGGGCCAATTGTTTGAAGAAGCGATTTTCCGTCACGCGTGTCGTCGCCCGCGTGCGGATCTGGTCCGCATGAAAGTTGTTCGCATCATTTTATAAATGTTTTTCCTGTCATGCGGGCAACACTCTTGGCCAAGAGCCTGTTGTCACCCGCATGCGTACTAGAGGGCCTAGACAAGTGGCAAGCGATTATCGCAAACGCAAACAAAATGTACGGGATTTGACATTAGTATTCGCTAGCGAAGCGCATACTTATGTCAAATTGCATACATTTTGTTGGCGTTTACGATAATGGCTTGCCACTTATCTAGTAGGGCAGATCCACGTGCGGGTTACACGCTTGATAGGAAAAGTGCCTTTATATCAGTCGAGAATCGAGATCAATGACTTGTTCACCAAAACTGGAGTACAATATACCTACATACACTACAGACGTTTTATTAGATCGTGGGTGGACGCGTGCGCTGTTTTATGCCTCACTTAATTTATTACTCATTTTTATTCATGCGTTTATCCTATGACCCCGTTCGTTTTATACCTCGTAAACTGATACAACATATTTTGTTGTAAATCATTATAAGACACTCAATTTATATGACACTAAATATGTTTTAATAATTTAGCTGATTGAATAACATAAGCGTCGTTTATATAAATCTTATTTATGTTGCATTGTTAAGGACTACAGTAGGATGTATTAAGATTTAAGACGTTGTCTAAGAAAGATTTTTTTTTATTGCAGGATGATATTTTATTCGATTTAGAAAATAAATGTTTTTAATTTTTCAAGTAGGTAAGTTGTTTGTACTATTTAGGGATAAGTCCTTTTACTAAGTTTCAAAATGAAATATTCACCCTGTGTATTATAAAATAATAACTTGATAACAAGCCATTAGCTTAACGAAGTTAAACTGTGCATACAAGTTTTAAAACTTACAACGACGTTTTAACTAAAACGGTATATAATTTTTGGATTAACTTATATATTTGGTCGCTGGCCGGCAAGCAGGTTTGGTAGGATTGGCCTACAGCCAAGTCTGGAAGCTAAACGAACTTAGCTGATTAATAAGCGGCTACCGTACCGATTACTTTGAAATTTATGTATCATATCCGATGATGGATCTATCGGTTTGAAACATGTTATGGACTCGTACTAAAAATTAAAATGTTTGCAACTAAGTTACCCCAAAAATTGTCTATGGCTCGAAAAACATAGATTTTTCCGGGATAAAAACTTTCCCATACGTCTTATCCTTGTTCAGGACTTAATGTATCAATAAGTATAATATAAATTTTCATTAAAATCGGTAGATACTTAAGAGTGACGTTAACACTATCTAATTTTAAAATAATATTAGTATGTTTGTGTTTGTTATTAACCTATAATTAATATGAAGCAATTTTAAAATAGTTATCAATATAATATAGGTTAAGAAATCAGTACCAAGGTGCTAATTAATTTACATTGTAAAAACAAATCGTAGACAAACGACAAGTGATAGATCGTTATCGCACTTGAAAGTCCCCCGGCCGTGACACCGATATTATATACATGAAAATATTACTCATTATATTATATAACAATCTTAGATCATAAAGATAAATATTATTATTGAATTTAAATTTTTAAACTCGAGTAGGTATAAGTTTTCAAGGAAACACTTGAAATATTTTCGATTTTGTGTACATTTTAATAATACCTAGAAGATAAATATATATGGATCAAAGGTTGTATTTTTATTAAAATTTTGTTATTACGTGATATAATAATTATGTCTGAAAATCAAAATATTATAATTATATTAAGTTAAACGTTAAAACGAGAGCATCACTGTCGTTGAAGTCTTTTATACGCGCGGCTCGAACTTACAATGGGGATATAAACACTCAAAAAATTCCTTTTCAATTCACACTTCCCACTGTCATTCGATTGTGTACTTTCCAACATTTGTTTTTATACACTCTATATGGTAATATTGTACGCGATAACAACGATTAAGTAACTAATGGTGGGCTTCAAAACATTCACATGTTTTATTTCCATGTATTACAATTTTATAACAAAAATAAAAGTTTACTACTTATTGTATTGTTTTAATATACATTTTATTTTATTTTAAAACTTATAATATTAACTTTAACGTTAGCGTAAAATCGTAGAATTATTTTTACAGTTCTAATAATACGTAGATTTTATTTACGTATATATTTTTTCTGTTGCACGAGCAATGCGCGTTCGGTATTCAAATCAAATCTTGATAACGCGTTAAAAATGTCTGCAGACCGAGTATGATGATGCTGTTACCCTACGGTCATGTTATCTGGCCATTAATTTAACCAAGTTAAACTATGCATCTAGCAACTATCTGGACGAGTTTGCAGATTTGATGGGGTTATAATGCCGAAACGCGTTATACAGTCAATATCGCTCTGAAGCCCATAATCGCTGCACATTCCCAAATCGCAACGCGATGAAGATTTAAACTGGCCTGTGGTAGTTGTACAATGTCATGTTGTATCTGCAAACTTTCAAGAAGAGAGCGTATTCTCTCTTAAAAGGCCGGCAAGGCAAGACATTTGGATGTTAACCTATGATATAATTTTAATAGCGTTTTTATAAACATTGTCAAAGGCGTACCGATTAAAAAATATCTACCTGTTTTTCCTCAACCTAAAAACCTTCTTTCCATTTTCCAACAACTGCGTTGCTGACCGTACCGTATGGGCTAGGTCTAGTATTTGGGTTATGCCCTAACCGGGCGTCGGCGGCGATGCTCGCCATTCAAATTTATGTCTTCGCCGGAATCGAACCGGGGTAATTATAGAAAACTATTACTCCGTAAGCACTAAACCAGTTTTTGTGATATTGGGTCGTGGACGCATGGCGCAATATGGACCTTACGTGTTTAATATTACTTGCTCTTAAAAAGCGTACCGATTTTTTTACGACGCGACGCTAGAGTAAAATCAATGCTAGAACAAGGTGCAATAACATTTTTCATTAGAAAATCAATGGGGAGTATCAGCTTTAAGCTAAAATGCGGAAGTGCAATTGTTTTTGGTTTTTTCTACTACCAAGTACAGGCTTTTATGTATGACATATTTAACCCATCAAGCCCCGTAGGCCCAATTTTACCAAATACCAAATACCAAAATATATTTAGATACATATACGTTCCAATAATGTATAGGACCATATTATTTATTCTATATATTAATCAAATTATTAAATTATAATATAAATCTTAGAAGGTATCATAAAAAATATAGCTTTGTTTTAATTATAATTTAAACATAAATCAAGTTTAAACTTTTGACTTGATTCGTTCAATACAACTTTATTTAAGAGCCGTGGGAATTGTGTGAATTTTATCTTCGCAAAAACTCTTAACTAGTTAAGTACCCAGTTAGTAGTACTCGGGTTACACACATCGCTATTTAAAGTAATCTTAATTATTTTTATGGTTGGTAATTAAACTATTTCCGCTTACCTATTTAGATTATTCCTCTCACTTTCTGAGAAGTTTTTGCAAGGATAACGAAAGTGGGACGACTTTTGGGGAGTTTTTTTATCTAACTTAATTAAAATAGAAGCTCTATCTAAGTTTACAAATAAATATTATTTCTTTAATGTATACAAAAGCTAATGGTACACGCTAAAGTTTCTATAAGCTTATGTTGTACCATCAATCATTGTAAATTTATTTTATAACTAGCGACCCGCCCCGGCGTCGCACGGGTATAAAATATATAGCCACTGAATAAATGATTAAAATCGACAGCCTATGATCCTTCACGTGATCTACTTCTTATATTCTAGGTGCCAAATAACATAAAAATTGCTCCAGTAGTTCGCGAGATAAGCCTTTTCAAATAATTTCCCCCGTTTTTTCCACATTCTCCTATTAGTCTTATCCCCAATTTCACCAACGTCTGTTAGTGTTAACAGCTTGTTAAAATGTCATGTCTTCTCTTTCATTCATAAGAAAACCGAAAGAAGTAACGTGATACTAATTCGAGTGTTAAATTTAACAGTCGTTGGTGAAATTGGGGCGTAGCGTGATAAAATGTAGCCTATAGCCTTCCTCAATAAATGGGCTATCTAACACTGGAAGAATCATCAAAATCCGTTGCGTAGTTTTAAAGATTAAAGGGAACAAAGGGACATGAGGGAAAAAAGCGACTTTGTTTTATAATATGTATAGATAGAAGATGTATATTATAGATGTACAAAAATTTTACCTCTACAATTTTATTATAATATGTTATAAATAATATGTCATAAAATAAACTTAAGACGTAGCTTAAGACTCTTAAAAATACTCTAAGCTCCAACTTAAATAAAAATCTGAACATTTTCTCTGACCCCAAACTTAACTAAACTAAATAAAAATAATTCTAATTAAGTAATATCATAGATTTCCAAATTACACCTTTTCATTCTCGTTGTAAATCTATTTTTGTGGTCATCAGTTATTTCCTTTATAATATTATGTTCCTGTTCCACATAATCATCTATAACTTTCCTATATTCTTCATAAAAACTCATATCCTTTCGTAATCTTTTTTCTAAATTATTAATTCCTTTCCTTGCTATCTCTTTTGATTGCCCATACACATATACGGGATTCGCATTTTTAACTGGAAGTCGCACAATATGTCTATCATCTTTATCTCTAATTTAGTTTCCTGAAAGATTCTTTCACACCTTCCTTTTCTGTCATTTTCCTTTCAATGCTCTCACGCTCCCTCTCTAATTGCCAAGAATCTTTTACTAATTCATCTTTCATGAACATCATATTGTGTAAACTCACGTGTCTCTCTTTTATTATTTCATTCATTTCAACTCTTCCCGAAAGTATCCACCCTAAATGTGAATTTTGTGCAATCAACCCAACCATTGACGGATGTTTGACTAAACCTTCTAGTAATATTTTACCAAACACATCAGCTCCCAAAATGATATCTATTTTTATTTTGTTTTAATTATAATTTGGATCAGCTAAAGTTAAATTGTCTACACCTGGCCATTTAAATATAGTAGCTCTCTTGGACGGTAAATAAGAAGTTAAACTCTTCAAAACAAATGCTTTTATATTTACCGAAAATGGCGAATGCATGGATTCTATTTGCATAGATACCATACTCGGAGTTTTAACTTCACCCTCACCAACTCCAGAAATAGTGCCATTGATGAATGATTTTTGTAACCCTAAAGCTTGTACTACTGCATCTGTAACAAATGAAACCTCAGAACCTTGGTCTATCAAAACTTTTATCACTAAACAATTATTATTATCTAAAGACTTCACTCTAACTGCTGCTGTGGCTAATAACACGCTACTCTCTTGCTTCTCTGATGATAAATGGGCAACAGCTTTCCTCGTAGGCCATTGTCCGGTTTGTTCTGGTCTCCACTCATTTTCAAAACGATTCTCATTCGTACCTCCAGCGCTACCGAAATGTAGCAACTGATGGTGTCTCTTGTGAAACTGTATACATTGGTTCGGCAAACGACAATCTTTGACATAATGATTATCTTGTAAATAATTAAAACAAAGTCCTGTATGTCTTTGATCTTTTTTTCAGGTGACATCAGTTCAAACCCTTTGCAAAATGTTACATTGTGCGGTCCTGAACAAATAAAACATAACTTACTCCTGAAATAATTTCTGTAATAATTATTATTATTGTTCTTCTCGTTTACCTCTAAATTGCTCTGAAAAGATCTTCTGTTAAAGTTTTGTGCTACTCTGGTTGGCACATTTGAAGAACTCTGACCCTCCAAATTCTCCAGTGCTCTAAATCTTTTCTCCAAAAACTGGCTAATATAAATAAACTAATTTGTAAATTTTGAAGTGATTTTAAACAGGCGCTTGTTGTATCTAACAAATTTTTTATTTCATGAGACGATTCCGTAAATATACTCTTCTGCTCAAATAATCCTTTCACTATTTCTATGCTATTCTGTTTTTTATTTGTAAAGGGTTTAGTTAATTTTTTCCACCCTTTCTCATAATTGTCTTCTGTAGTGGATAAATTTTTTAATAACTGTTCTGCTTCGCCTGCTACGCAACCTTTTAAATAATGTAATTTTTGCACGGCACTTAACGACTTGTTATTATGGATCAACGAAATAAACATATCGTGGAATTGCTGCCACTTTTTATATGAACCAGAAAACCTCGATAGGTTTATTTGTGGCAACTTTATCTCCGCTTCGTTGATTCTCGCCTCCGCAACTATGGGTAAACTCGTCTTTTTAATTTTTGATAGCTCTTCCTTTAACATAACGACCAAATTCGAGTATACATCTTCAAACTCATCAATAGTGTTTTCATCAAAATATAAACTTAACTTCTCATCTTTTTCAATTCCTATTAGGTTTGAGTGATTCTCATCAAATATATTGTACCACGTTTTCGCCAGTTCTAATGCTTGTTCTAAATTTGTTACCGTTACTCTATCTTTAGGCGATTTCTTATAATTAATTATCTTTCTTTTTATTCTATCCATTAATTCTTTCTGTTTCTCTAGTAATATTATAATATTATGTGACTCCATCTCTATGGTAATATTATAATCTCTCGTTTTGTATGTAAGAACTCGTAACTAAAATTAATACCTATTATTCTCTTCACAACTCTTCACAAACACAAATCGGTTTCGGCACCATGAACGAAAGTAGCTCAGTTATTTATTATTCTTCTAAATTACTCATTTAAACACATTAGACTGAATATTATTAATATTTATTTTACTCTTTTCTCATTACACACACAATTCACAATATTTTCTCTACTAAAAGTCATCCTTTCGAACTTGTCATATATTTAAACTGTAAAAACTAAAGTATTTCCAAAAAGAAGGTTAAAACATTTTGAACAATAATGTAAAGCCCTCCATTCAAGACAATCTTTTTAAATTCTATAAAAGTATAAGAAAACAATAATATCATAATAACAATAAATTGTTACAAATATATAGTTATTATTTAGATTTAACAACTAATTGTTACGATAATATAAAAGGCTTCATAAGTTGCAATTTCGATTGTAAATCTAGATAATTTACAAGTAGAATGAGATCGCTTTATCGTGAATGGTGGCTTTATTTCTTATGCAAAAGAGTATTTACTCAAATGAGCTCTAATGGATGGCTTACACGTATTAAGTGTATAAGTAGTTAACTAAATTTTTACTTAATTTTAATTTATTAATTACATGTAAACACAAATTTAGTAGCAAGTAGCATGTTCAAATTTAGTTAAGTAATTATAAAGTCATAAGTTCAAATTTAGTTGACTACTTAATCTACTTAATACGTGTAAACCAGCCATAACTTGCATGGCAAAAATAGAGTACACAGATTATGTCTATTGTGGCAAAAAGCAGTGATTGGCGTCTCTGACTCCCTGCGTCGCTGCAAGCCGCTGCTAAACGCTGTAAAGCGCTGTACTGCTTTTTATCGACTTTTAAGGATAAATTTCAACAAACTATGAATTACATCTTCCATAAAATACATCAAATAATAATGATGCGAATTTTCGAGCAGATTGGACTAAGGAATCGAGTTGTCCCATACTAACTTCATCCCCCCTTTTCACACCCTCAGGACAGGAATTTCTAAAAATCCCTTCTTATCGCACGCCTACGTTACACAAAGAACACTCCCTCCAAATTTCAAGTATTTACAATCATAAGTTTAGGCCATGGCGTGATTCCATTTTCATGTCATTCAGGACAAAGCCTTTTATATTATAATGATATAGATTAAGAGTACCTACTAAACCAATAAAAAAATGTAGATTTACGGTGTTATGATGTAGCCTATTCATTCATAATTTAAAATAGAAATCCTTTGCGTAACTTACAAACATGTGACATCCCTATTTATAAAATTTCAGACACAAAAATGCTATCTATATTTCCATAACAGATCATAAACATGTTTGTAATTTTGTCCACAGATCTCTCGAACGAGAGTGGCCGAAAATGTTCACATGACAGCGACCACAACGCCGCATAAGGTAAGCCACCTGTTAAACATTTTACTATAGTATTAGGTTAACTTTTATATTACTACATTAAATAGCCTAGTAAACGAATGCTCGAAATGGGGGTGTGCTTGGAAAAGTCGAAAGCAGAAATTATGACTACGCCACTTTGTTTGGACTAGTTAGGAGATAAACATACTAAAAGTCCTGACCCCTCCGAGGTGCGCCGGAGGGGAGGGGGGAAAAGGAGAACCCATTTTTTTGGTTTTTAGACTAATTTACGAAAACGGTGCTTCGTACGAAATTTTATTGTACTACATAAGAAAAGCTAATAATTCTCTACAGCTTTGTCCAACTTTGTAGGGAAGGGAAAAGGGTAGGGGATTGGGCCTCCGGTAAACTCACTCACTCGGCGAAACACAGCGCAAGCGCTGTTTCACGCCGGTTTTCTGTGAGGACGTGGTATTTCTCCGGTCGAGACGGCCCATTCGTGCCGAAGCATGGCTCTCCCACGTCAATTTCTTGTGATACCATGGCCAATCTCCCAAACTCATGAAAAAGCAACCTTCCGCATTTTCCAGATCGGGATGCTGAAAAACAAAATGTTTTGATATCATATGGACCATCTTAGTGGGAACCTTCAGCACGGTTTGGTCGGTATCTAGAGACTCGTTGCTCTCCTGGAGCCTTTTTACTGATCGCATCGGCTTAATTTTTACCTGATTTAACCACATTATTCTGGTTTTGAACTGGTCTACAGGCTGTTCTGGCATAAATTCGGTCTATTGTGACTAGAACAGGCATTTAAAAGATTTTTTAGTAACTTAGCAGGAAAAATGATTACTTGCAATTACAAAGAATTTTGAGCCTCATACCGAAGAAAGACTCAAAAAATGTATTTTTAGGTGAAAATAGTCTGCACTAACCATAGATTAGGATTCATTATTATTAACTTGACCATTGGCAATAAAAATGTTGAAGATTTTTTCTCATTAGAATGAAATTTTCAGTTTTATAAAACGAAGTAATGATTTGTTGGTTACATACGAAAGTTCTATGGCCATTGAAAAATCAATGATTTTTCATAAAGACAAAAAATCCAGAAAAGTTTTTTATGTTTTATTAAAGACCATAAAATAAGCTATTATTTATCTATTTACTGTCTTCAAAAATTCCTGCTATTTCAGAAAATACAAATATCCTTAGGTCGTATTGATGTGTGTATTTGAAAATCGACCAATTTTAGAAGCTCATAGCTAGGCAACGATTGGAGATAGAAATAAAGTGTAAAGGACAAAGTTGTAGAGAATTTTATTAGCTTTTCTTATGTAGTACAATAAAATTTTTACATTACTACAAATCTTTATTGATATTAACTTTACACATATTATATTTTATTGATTAATAATAATGAGTTGCACTCTGGGTGTGCTGACGAAAGTAATGAAACAGCAGAGCAGTCGTATATTGTCGTCGTGCTATACAGGATGTAACAAAACTAAGTAATAATAATTTAGGGTGTATAATATGTGTTGATAGTAGAGAGAGTAATATATTTATAATATATTTCATTTCTATATAACTGTGCACGCCCTATCTGATGTTTTTGTTAAAATTTCTCTTCTTAGGACGTCTGGAAGAAATTTCTTAAGAGATAAGCAGTACCTGTTGTGTCGTCTTTCTTTATATCTTGCTAAATGTTTTTTTTTTTTGTGTGCAATAAATTATTAAATAAATGGAGTTCACTGTAAAAGTAGCAGTGGTAAAAGCCCAATTTTTTTCACTTTTGTATAGGGAAGGACCCCAGCGTCACAAGTTTACCCATACAAAAGTGAAAAAAAATTTGGTCTTTCACTGTTGCTACTTTCACAGTGAACTCTCCACGATGAACACGTACAAATCCTAAAGAGTTACCACTTAGTTTTGTTACACTCTCTAGTTAAGACAAAGGAGGGGGAGAGGGTATTTTCCTTTCCTGTGCCTGCAGCGTCTCACAAATTTATGATCCAGCGTCAAGTTATGATCAAGTTTTCACTCAAAAAATTAAGTTCAATAAATACGAAATTCTCAAACATGAAACAACATTCCTTTAAAATTAGCTATATGGAGGCTCTCACTCATATTGCGCTATCTGCACGGAAATGCCACAGTAACTGCCCAGGCGGTCTTCATTTCCCTTCGAAGTTGGCATTTTTTCGCACAAGGAATGTCGTAATATACGCCAATCGCCCACAAATTGGCAGTTGCACAATCAAATTAAATAATTATTATTTACAGTCCGTCAGAATAATTTCTGTGACTCTTATATCGTGGAAATAAAGGTCTTGTTAGAGGTTAGATAAATTTGAATAAACTGTATTTAAGAGCGTTTGAGTTGTCGCATCGAACTCAAGAACTATCGTAATAAAATTTTGCCTTTGTAATATTAGTGCGATGCCCAAAAACTTTTAACAGACACATCCATACTTCCATACTAATATTATAAATGCGAAAGTGTGTCTGTCTGTCTGTCCGTCTGTCTGTCTGTCTGTTACCTCTTCACGCCCAAACCGCTGAACCGATTTGGCTGAAATTTGGCGTGGAGATACTTTGAGTCCCGAGAAAGGACATAGGATACTTTTTATCCCGGAAAAATGTACGGTTCCTGCGCGATAAACTAATTTTGGCGCAACGGAGTTGCGGGCATAAACTAGTATTTCATATTTTCTCAAAAATGTTTGTTTATACAACTGCTTTGATGTGTGTTTTAGAAAATTTATTTTTATGATGGACGAAGTTCTTGATGATTTGTGAAATACCAATGCCATATTGTATGAAGAAAAATGTGCTTATACCTATAATTATTATTTTTCATATATTATGCTTGTAGAAAGAAACAAAAGAAAAACGCAATAACCTTCTCCTTTTTCCTCGTCGGTAAAAAGGCCGACTAGTGCGGTCTTAACTGCATTTTTTGATTCACCATTCCTCCGCGCCCGCGATCGATGTCCAAGAGTTTTTAGTAACTGTATCCAAGGCTGCGCCGCTTGTAAGTAATTACTAGCGAGCTTATGTTTTTACATCTACATACTTATCTGGGATTAAGGCCATTACACTTTTTGCCGACAGTTATGTATACCGATACCACTATAAAATACAGTATCGTACGCAATTTCTTGAAATCTTGGCGCACACAGATATACAAGTTTCACAAGCGTGATATTCATAAAATTATTAGGGTAGTATTTAATCGAGTGACTGTAAATTATCGTTTTAAGGGTCAAAGTTAATTAATTTGGGTTATAGAATTACTATTTGAGCGACTGACTGTGAGTGACGAGAAATTAACAAAACAGCAACTTACAAATTATTTATTTGAGTTACTTAAAATACAAAATGAGCAGCTTCATAATTATATTTGAGCGACCTAATATATCTGTTTGAGTGTCAACGTTACGTCCTGCATTTTTTTCAATATTTGGCAAATGTATTTTTTATACTGAGCGGCATTTTATCTTAAATGAAGTGTTTCGAATACTAAAACCACTTTGAAAAATACACTAATGAGCAGAGTATAATGAGCTCGTATTAAAACAAAAAAAAATGAATATGAAACTATTTGATGAAACACTATTAATCAGGGATTCCTAAAACAATTTTTTTTATTACTATCAAGCAAATTTTTTGTGAGTAGCTTATTGTGGATAAGAGGAACAACGGTAAATGTTCGGAAACCTACCCCAAAATTGATGGGAAGTGGGGGTAAGGGGGGAGGGGGGGAGGAGGAGTAAACACCCTCCCCCCCCGCACCAAATCCACGCTGAGAAACCCCCCCAGTTTTGGAGCTTCTCACCATTGAAATTTTCGGAATTCTGAGGCTACATCTAAGTCTTCTTCGCCTTTTAACGCCTTTAACCTAAACTACACCGTGTTTTGTGACGGTCGCCGGCTGCTGCCACAGCACAGTCACGGTTCTAACCTACTTTTGGACTTTCCGGATTGTGTTTGTTTTTATTTTGGCGAGCGACCCCCCCTTTTATTTTGTGACGGTCGCCGGCTGCTGCCGCAGCACGCTGGCTCGGCTCCCTCTGTGTTGTGGTCTAAGTTCTAACCTAACCTAACCTACTTTTGAACTTTCTGGATTGTGTTTGTTTTTGTTTAGGCGGGGGGCTGCGCGCCCCGAGCCCCCCATCCCCCCGCTTCGCTAACCTTGGTTAAGTAGGCCTTCTGTTGAGAGGCCGGGTGCCATCGAAATTCTCATACATACGTAATATTAAAATCATTTTCTCATACGAAAATATTTAACATGTTTGAGTTGTTTTTCAGCTTAAAATAGTAATTACCTAGGTTCCTGCAAAAAAATTCATTGCCCCGCCCCCGTTTGAATTCGCGCGCATTTAACAATCTGTAGTTTTTATTAAAACACGTATAAAAATATAAAATATAAACCCTCAAATAAAATATCAGTAACCAATAATCATTAATAAAGCAGCTCACAAAAGTTTGCTCAAATTGAACTTTTTAGTAGTTCGTAATGTATAACCTCACTTAGAAAAAATTGCATCTATCTTTAATATTGAAGTTGCCCGCTATGTATTTCCAATCGCTCACTCAGTAATACAGTCGCTCGGATAGAATTTTAATATCTGAAAATAGATTAATCATAATCCACTTATTGTAACCTCGTTCTGGATTTTATTTTAAATCAATATTAGTCGTTAGTTTAGTTTATTTTTTGCTTACTCAAATTCATACGTATGAATTTGAGTACCGCTCAAGTTATTAAAACATGTATGTTCATCATCAGTCGCTAAGTAATTTTTTATTCGCTCGTTTTATTATTTCCCAAATGATTATGTTCTTTAGAGATGTCTGAAATCATGCTAATGTGTGTCTACTATATTTATTTATTTATTTATTCTTCATGCACAAGGTTACAAAAACACATTAAAAAAGTTTGAAATAATGCATCGGCGTACTTATCTCTTAAAAGAGATTTCTTCCAGCAAACCTTATAATTTTGTAGATGTATTGTAATAGAGGGGGCATGTACACAAAGAGACAAAAAAAGAAATCAAACAATCATAAACCTATACTAACTTATACTAACTAAAAACTAAATCTAAATTAAAATATAGATAAAAATATAATAATAATTACTTACACAAATACGTAAAATACTTAATAAACTAATACAATACAAATAAAAACAATAATTATTATTAACAACGTATAATATAATATATAAATATAATAAAATAATACATAGATATAAATAAATATAACAAAAACGGCAGATAGTGTGAAGACAGATGCACATTGGTTAATTAAATTTAATAAAAGAGAGAGATCGAGAGAGAAAAAAAAAGGATTACACAACCATTTAAAGTATCCCATCAAGGTAATGCCAAAAAGTAACGCTTTAATCTAGACTTGAAAGTGTTGACAGTTGGGGCTCCACGAACGTGGTCCGGCAGACTATTCCAGAGACGCGCTGCGACAGCCGAAAATGAGCTCTCATAGAATACTGTGTTGCAGTGTGGTATTTCTAGAGGCCTCTTCACTGTGCACGCTCGAACAGGCCTCTCGCTTGGTGGAGTAAAGCTAAACCTTTCATAAAGGTATGGGGGAGAACGAAAGCGAAGAATCTTGAAAAGAAGCGTGAGAATGTGCGAATTTCGACGCAATCGTATTGGGAGCCAGTTCAAGCGCTTGCGAAAATCTGAAATGTGGTCATATTTACGTAGACCAAAAACGTATCGAATGCACATGTTCTGTAGTCGTTCCAGTTTATTAAGCAACGCTTCAGACACATCCAAATAAACGACATCAGCGTAGTCAATAAGAGGGAGAGTGAGAGATTGCACCAGTAACATCTTTGAACGCTTACAGAATTTCCTGCCTGTCCCAAACAGGCAGGAAATTCTGTAAGCGTTCAAGCGCATGCATAGCTCCATTAACACGCCTACTGACATCGCTAACATGAACCGTCCATGTTAGGTTTGAGTCAAAATAAACTCCCAAATTTTTAGCCTCATCCGTTACATGAGTGATATTACCATTATACGTAATGTTATCTAGGTTCGCAAAATCTATTCTACTGCGCAACTGTCTATTACCTATAATGATCGCCTGAGATTTTTTGGGGTTTACAAGTAGGCCGAATGTTTCCGCAAACTCCCAAATTCTCACTAGGTCTTCATTGAGCTGGAGCACTACATTATTTATGTCATTTAACGCGGCATGCTTGTAAATTTGTAAATCATCAGCATAAAGGTAGAAAAAAGAACTTATGACGCGCGTGATTTCATTTATAAACAATGAAAAAGTGTTGGAGATAAGACTCCACCCTGAGGGATACCAGCGTCCAGGTCCATCCAGTCAGATATAGAGTCTATATATTTATGTTATACGATATTCGCGTGAAGATTGCAATGCGTGCTACATCACGTCACAGATTATTAAATTGTCACTATAGGTCTACCAGAATCTGATGGAAAATTTTGACGGAAGATTTTCAAAAAATATCCTTGATCATTGGATAAATTTATGTACTTAATTGCATGTTTCACACACAAAATCAGCCGCTATAAGGAAAAAAAAAAGGATCAGCATGTTTTATTCCAATTACCCCGGTATTGCTAGAGTCAATTTACTTTCTCACTTTTTGCCATCAGATTCTGGTAGAACTATGCATAAGTGTTTACATCAAATGAAATAAAAAGATACACAATTGTACTATTTACATAGTGAGGTCGGTTTTTCGTTGTTGTGTAGAGAAACAACACAAAATTAACAAGCAATTCAATAAACTTTTATACCAAAAATTTCAAATCCCATTGTTCTTTTCGTAATCATCTATGGCAACTTAGTTAAAAGCTGTTATTTTACTAAATCTCAATATAACAGTAAGTCATTTGACTCGAGCGGAAACCATACGTTTGTCGTCTTCCGGTACTACGTACAGAACCCACTTCATACTTAATTAACTCGAGGATGTATGGCCGCTGATGTTATTTAGGGTTCCGCAGGTTCTGCTGGAATCGAATAACGTTTATTCTAATTAGATCGCCGCAAACGAGGGTCAATTATATTAATTAACACTCGAGTCTTTGCCATAAATTAAGATGAATCTACTGACCATGTTCGGTATTTTCTCACTTGCCACTTATAAATACTAAAGGTACATTTGTAACAGTTATCAAGCAAGTATCGTTTTATAATAAGATGCTGCCAATCTGTAAATTAAATTAAAACAAAAAGGACTCAGTCATAAGTTTTGAGAGAGACTAGTAGTACACCAAAATATCTTATTGTAGGTCTTATGTTAGAATCATTAATATTTGGTGATTATTATAAGAGACGGAATATAATATAATTTTATTGTGATTTATGTAGTACTTACTGCAAATATCTTACTAGTTCTGTAGTAATGTTACAATCATTAATATTTTGCTACGGGTGTATTATTCAACAGCGTTGATAATGATTAATGAGTAAATTTTTGGAATTTGGACAAAGCTTATTAAAGACGTTGATGAATGAATAAACTCCTGTCAAAAACATCGGAAACTGTCCAAAAAAAATTCCATAGAAACCGGTCATAAGCACCCTAATAATTTCCGGTTTCTATGGGTTTTTTGAATAGTTTTGCATACGCTGAAATTCCAAGTCCAGCTTATATTAAAGTATTAAAATACTGTGTCTCATTGCTATAACATAATTGAACCGTGAAGGTAAACCACATTTAATATAGGTTACATCTAAATACGAATAAAACACAAGCTTTGAAGTCAGTTTGAATGACAGATATAAATAAATTGGCTTGGCCGTTGGGAAATCCCTAGATAACACCATATATGGCAAGTGTGAAATATCACCGATCTTATACCCTGTATGGAATAGAATATAGATCCATATTCATCAAAACGATTATACTAATGTTTAGTGTTGTTTATTCAATATAGGTACGTTAAAAAATGGAATCAAAATGGTATATTGTGTCTATCTGTCTGTCTGTCTGTCTATCTATTTGTTATCTCTTCACCTTTAAAACGATGAACTGACTATGATCTTTGTTGTACTTTGAGACAGGAAAAGGACAGGATATTTTATTGCGAAAAATGAACGGTTCTCTTGCAATAAATCGGAAAAAATCATGTTCAATATCAACCCTAGACGGTCAATAATATTACTCAATACGTGATATTGCCCAATAATGCGCCTCGTCTAGGGGCCCGCTTAGATTAAAAAAAGAATACTGCCTAATTAACGTTCTACGCTTACTTCGATGTGGTAAAAAAGTAACAAGAACCAGCGGATTTATTACAACCTTCACCGAAAAGACTGATTTGTAATTCTTATTGGCAATTAATTTAAAGCGTAGACAATTTATCAATGAAACAAGCATTTAAAAGTAGGCAATTGTTTAGAGGTAATTTATTGAACAAACATACTTCAATTTAAATTACTGTTTTGACCGATTTTATTGCTGCTTCGTAATTAAGATTTATGTAACGAAACGATAACATTATGTTAATTTATTTAGATGTGCGATATGTTTAAATGTTTTTGGTAGTAGATGCAAATCTATATAAATGAAATGAATTATAGATTTTGTAAGTCTCGCTAATGTTCGAGAACTGCTGAACCGATTTGTCTAATTTTAGTCTTGAAATATTCGTGAAAGTCCAGAGAAGGTTAACTATGTACTGTTTACCACAGACATAGATCAAGATAGATACCGCATGTGTAGGTAGGAAAAAAGTGGCACGCTCGTTTTCATACAAAGGGAGCGAAATGCGGCATCTTTATCTATGTCTGTAGTGTTTACAGTTTTTAAAGTTATTTTGTTATGGTGGCATAATAACACGAGCTACTGTGGCAGATGCAGCTCTAATTACTACAGGTGACAGTGTGACCTTACCCTTTGTTACAGAAGCCCTAGAAAGGTTACGTTTTTGCTCCTAGCTGTTCCTTAATTGTTATTTGCTATGTTCAAAGTTCAGTATTCCTATTCTATGTTAATGCACTAACATCTTTGTTCCCTGTTCAGTTAGTATTATGTCAAACACCAAAGACATGTGGTTTTTTTCCAAGAGAATATAACGTTTGCTTGAATTTTTATGATTTTAATGTTTAAATATTTCGTAGTTTGATAACAGATTGGATCGAACAAAGAAAGAATCTGTATTTATGTTGTATTAAAATAAAGAAGTGAATTGGCGTACATTACCAATCCATACTAATATTATAAATGCGAAAGTGTGTCTATCTTTCTGTCGGTCTGTCTGTCTGACTGTTGTTACCTCTTTACGCTAAAACTGTTGAACCGATTTTGCTGAAATTGGGTAAAGGAACTTTAAGTCATGTAACATTTACAGCTACAATAGGCTCCTTGACCTACTTTTTTCTTCATGCTAATCGCTTCTTAATCATTCATTTTCACAAAAAAAAAAAACTAATATTTTAATATTTTACACAGTAGAAACCCATAAAAATGTTCATTGAAAAATACGCCTCTTAAATGGCGCCGAAAACACTGTCCGCCATAGTGTGACGTCATACGCTTTGTATTTTAAACTGTCTTTATTGAACATTTTTTATGTACTAAATGTACGAGTCTAAAAGTGCCCAAAAAGTATAAAAGAATTAAATAAGAAATTAGAAATCATTTGTATTGTTGAAAACTTTTGGAGAAAAGTTTTGGCGATTTCATTTCCCGTCTACAATAAATGGAGATAATATATAAATCTGATGTTTTAAGTGAATTATTCAATAAAATATATTTTACAAATCTTTCTAGGCTTATTCGTATTATTTATGTATAAAGTATATTGTACAGATAAAGTTACATATAACGAGCGCGATAAATAAAAGATATTAAATTACTATGAGGATGACGTCACATCCAAATCGGAAGTACCGCAAAAGCGTTTTTGTCAGTACAAATCATATTTTCATAAAATCATATTTTCAAATCGACTTTATTTATCAATCATAAGCTTTTATTTGATGATAAGAGTGAAATACGATTTCCTAGGCCAAGTTCTACTAGAAATATGTATTTGTTCAATGAAATTGAATATAGGTCAAGTAGCCTATTGTAATATACGTATAAGCTGCCGAATGGTCACATGTACCCGACCAACGACTAAAATAATTCACACGGTCTCAACTCTAATCTCTCTTAATTATTTTATTACTTTAATTCGTTTCATATCTTACATCTTAAATGTCGTTTGACGTTTCTTTTAATTATAATTACTTTATACGTTAGGATTGCTAATGTTTTTTTGTAACCAAAAAAAGTGAGAAAAAAATAATCTTTTAAAATAAGTTTTACAATGCTGTAACATAAAATATATTACAATGTCAAGATACATATTACATTATGATAATACATTAATTATGATAATACATGATACTTACATAATTATGTATTAATTATAAGTCATACAATAGTGTAGGTAGCCTTGCAAGCAGGCCATCCTCCAGCCTTTGGCTTATTATTTCTTTGCATTTCGAAATTAATTTTGTCTTTTCGATGCCTGGTAGAAAATAGAAATGTAATAACATAACGTCATGGACATGTTTTCCATCCATAAAGAAGACGGCAAAAAAATAATAGGATTTACATCTAAAATTCAGTCCTGCGCCCTGTGGCGTCGGTTAGTAAGTTTCACCCACCAAGATATTATGAGTGTCAAAGAAACAAATGATGTTCTTGGATTGCACACACATATGGGCACTATAACATATTATAACGGCATAGCTTATTATTTGCCTTGGTTTCAATCGAATACGCCACCAAGTTGGGTTTGGATCATTTATTAAAGAAGGAAGGACATAATATCATACCGACCACTGTAGCATTTTGAGACAACTTTTTGAAATGTTCAACTTTTCAAGCCCTTTCATTTGATATACGCATGCATGGATGCGCAACATACAAAAATGCCCTTTGTTCTTTGGTCCATGGACCATTCGGTCCTTCTTAAGACAATTCTACCTTCACAACAATTTGACAGCGTACCTATTTTAAAGCAGCATCTGCAATAAATACAATGGCTGGTTGCAGTAGGGTCATTAGTGACAGGTGAATCGGCAGTCAGTCAGTGTGTATGCGCCGTATAATATATGGTTACGGGACTTTCTAATAAACTGTCAGCTTTGTGCCAAGCTGATACTGTACTTTGTGCTAAACAGACGTAAATTATCTACGACCAAAGAATTACCTATAATATATTAATAACTAGCGACCCGCCCCGGCGTTGCACGAGTATAAAATATATAGCCACTGAAAAAATGATTAAAATCGATAGCCTATGATCCTTCATGTGGTCTACTTCTTAGCTGTGCCAAATATCATAAAAATTGCTCCAGTAGTTTGCGAGATAAGCCCTTTCAAATAATTTTCCCCGTTTTTCCCACATTCTCCTATTAGTATTAGCGTGATAAAATATAGCCTATAGCCTTCCTCAATAAATGGGCTATCTAACACTGAAAGAATTTTTCAAATCGGACCAGTAGTTCCTGAGATTAGCGCGTTCAAGTTAGCCCTTTCAAATAATTTTCCCCGTTTTTTCCACATTTTCCTCTATTTCTTCGCTCCTATTAGTCTTAGCGTGATAAAATATAGCCTATAGCCTTCCTCGATAAATGGGCTATCTAACACTGAAAGAATCACCAAAATCTACGTATAGTTTTAAATATTAAATTTCCATTTCCAAAGGGACATGAGGGAAAAAAGCGACTTTGTTTTATAATACGTATATATATATACATTTTTAGAAGGAGACTTAAACAACTGGCTTTCCTCAATTATTTCGACCGCGAAGTTGAAAGATCGAAGAAATTTATACCTCGATCGTGGGAATGGCTAATGGCAGATACAATAGATTTTCAATTGTTATGCCGCGGCCGTACCCAGGTGCCGCTTGGGAGCTCATGGGCTTTTGACGGAACTACGTCGTTTAGTCGGATTATGACAATTCAATATCGAATCGACAAAAGGAACTAACGCCTCCATCATACAAAAACGTCATTTTTGACTGTTCTTCTTTACGTACAGCACGTTCATTTAAAGCCTTGTCGATCTGTAAGTCGTGATCCGTCGGCAGGGTTTGACGTAGCTCGACCAGGTGACGTAGGTCTACCATCCGCCTATGAATCAAATTATCTGATAGTAGACATCAACTACGATAACTTGGCGCGCCACTCCAATATTCAAAACTTTTGAAGTGCGTTGTCAAAACGTTTGAAGTGCGTTGTCTTGCGCGGTAGGCTAGTTATGATTAGTTGACCAACAAATCTTGGTAATAAGTGACATTAACTGAAATATTACGTGTACTGTGATTGGTTGAATACTTACTACATACAAACTTCATAAGAATGTGACTACACACATTGAAACAGTCATTTAGAGGGGCACGCCATATTATCGTAGTTGATCTCTACTATAAATTGACTTGGTTTCTATTAAACCGGCCAGTAATATCACAGAATATATATTAGTAGTACCAAGTAATATCGAAAATGTGTAGGAGCTATAATATTTAAGTTGTTTATCATGCAAGTCACAGTCTAAGACCCATTCAACAAACAAATCAGATTTGTTTTTCTGGAAGCACTTTATTGCTCTCACAAGCAAGCCAGAAAATGTTTTTTTCCAAATTCTTAAAAAATGCAATATTCAAACTGTTACCTAAACTTTGATTGACAAAACATTATTTATTTATGGTATCTTATGATTTGAACATAACCTGTGCCTTGATCTCTGTAGCCTCTCACTATCATAGTTAATTGAGAATATAGTATGTCTTGTCAGCGTAATGATACACGCTGAATCTCATTATATCTTGACATAGTATGGAGACCTAATAACTTAGCATACTCTGCGGTCTAACGTTATAGATATATTGTATGCTGCAACGTCTTATTTTAAGAACTCTGGACATGGCATATTAGGGTGAACGCAGATTTGGCCGCACCGCACGCACCGCGCAGTCGCCGCATTCGCAATTCTTTATATGAAGTTATAGGCAAGCTCGCATACCTACCCGCACCTACCCGCACCTACCCGCGCCGCAGTCGACGCAGTACCTGAAGCGGCCGAACTCCCCGAGCCGCAGCCGATGACGTCACCAATCCCGGCCGACGTGCTGATGTCGTCATTCGCATTCAACGGTCGGCCATACCCATAGAGTAACGAATTGTTCGTCAAGAGCCATACTGCAATACACGCCCACTCCGAATGAACGAAAATCCATTGCGAATTGCGATGCGTGCGGCGACGGGTATGACTGCGGCGACTGCGGCGACTGCGGCGACTGTGGCGCGGACAGGTGTGCGAGGTAAATAACAAAAGCGATTCGTACGGCGACTGCGGTGCGTGCGGTGCGGCCAAATCTGCGTTCACCTTTAAAGTATGAAACTTTAGGCCCGGGACATATAAACACGATACGACGTCGTGTCGTACTACGATGCGACGTCGTTCTACGATGCGACGCCGCGTCGTGGGAGTCTACGACGAGCATCATAAAAAACTACGTCGCGCCATCGTAACGTGCCACGATACACGGCACGACGTCGCGTCGTATCTATCTTTGAATTTTGAATAACAGCGTCGTGAAAATGAATGTCCCAATTTCTGTGTATCATTTTATATTTGAGGTATTTTGACGTTAAAGGCATGCCCTTTTACAAATATTTTTTCCTATTCAAAACTATCAAGATACTTTTAAAAAGTTGCAATCTCTCCTTAACTGCTTGTATTGGGAATATTATGATCAAACACGTGGGCAAATACAGAACCCTTCTTCTGACGTAGTCGAGTAAAAACTAGCGGCATCAAACCTTGTCTATGGGGTGATAAATGTTAGTCATTAAAGGGCATTTCCTTTAATTAGTAGGGCAGGACCCTCGTGGGAACGAAACGGAGTCTCTACTCCCTACTCCCTGCGTCAGTATTAACTGTCATTGTATAAATTGTATCATGATATTATGACATACTATCTTAGTACAAAGTATATTACATTCACACTATGAGTGTGTGAGTGTATTTGTACGCAGATTTGTCGCAGTGTCGCATAAGTTAATGTACTTAATATAAAAATATCCAGATTATAGGTTACTGTTAAGAATTTGATTGGGATCATCAATATTTTTTATTCCAAATTAATAGTAAGGGTGATCGCCCATTTATACATAGACATCGATACCACTGGACGGCTTTAGGCAAGTGTAGAATATACACGACAAAAGATATTGTAAACTTAAGTACATCCAATGAATAAAACATAGCTGCGTTTTTGTGCTTTAAAATACATAAAAATATTTTAAAAAATCGAAGCTTCTTTGGTTCAAAGGGCAGGTCTAAAATAATTTCTTATCTATAAACGCTATTAAGGTGAGGTTTGACAGGGGTGGCCTAGTTCGGGGGTCACCTATACAAACACGGGTTGTCGTGGGAGTGGGGGATGGGTGTATAAAATGACTCGACACGCCAACCGCTTGTTAGGAGCTAAAAGGGTTTTTGTCGGCTGCACTGATTTAATATCATATTCCGTTGAGCATAAGCTATATAGCTAGAGAATAGTTACAAAAAAATGTACAGCCTAACGTATCTCCTTTTCGGTTAAAAAGGGACTTACCCATCATAGTGCAGCCGCCAAAGGAAGTTGAGTATGCAAAATGTGAGGACCGCAATCTTTAAATAGTTTTGAACTTAGAAAAGCTTGCATATTATGATTCTGAATGTTGCCAGGAGATTTATTGGTCCGATTTTTTTACCCCACACGATGGGGTGGACGCGAAAAAAAAATTTCATCCCCGCTTGTTGTGTAGGGAAGGTACCATACATTTTTTTTTAAGATTTCATGTAAGTTCCATTTTTCGGCATCATTAATATGTACATTCATGACAAATTACAGCTTTGTAGGTCTTATAGTCTCTAAGAAAAACCGCGGGCAGACAGACAGACGGACAGACCGGAACTATAAGGATTCCTCGTTGACTACGGAACCCTAAAAACAATTGGATAGTTTCAATAAAACAACGATTAAAATTGTTGTAAAGCATTTGTTCCGTCCAATTGCTCGATATCCAAGGGGGTGGGGTAAAAAAAATCGGACCAATAAATCTCCTGGCAACATTCAGAATCATAATCTGCAAGCTTTTCTGAGTTCAAAACTATTTATAAAATGCGGTCCTCATATTTTGCACACTCAACTCTACTCAGCTCCCGCTCTATCAAGCCCCGGGCGAGCACCGGTGCTCACGGTAACAATTATTGAAAGGTATTGTGTCTCGTTTTACCACGATCGAAGGATTAAGAAAAAAGTTGTTAAAAATGTGTATTTTGTACACGTAGCATTGTTTCAGCTAGACATGGTGATGTATTATATGTTTATAACTTTATAAGCGTTTGTGTATTTTTTATTATGATAATACTAGATAACACCCACAACTCAGTTGCGCCAAAATTCGTTTGTCACGCGGAAACCGTACATTTTTCCGATAAAAAAAGTATCGTATAATATAAAGGATATAGATTATAAGATAAGGATATACGATACCCAGGATTCAAAGTATCTCCATTACAAATTTTAGCAAAATCGGTTCAGCGGTTTTGACGTGAAGACAGGCAGACAGACAGACGCTCAGATAGACACACTTTCACATTTATAATATTTGTAAGGTATGGATTGTAAGAGTCTTTCAATGTTTTTATATTATAATCATGACAATATGATAACATTGTCATCATGGGTTCTATTTATTATTTTAAGCGTTGTTCTTTTCATCAAGAAATTGTAATAAATAAAATATATAAATCTTAGCATGAAAGGCGCTGTTATTAATAATTACAGTTTATCTAACATTGAATATAAATTGTATCACGAAGTTTTGTCACGCTATTGGTATCAAGGTTTGTCCAAGATATTTTTCAGAATTAATTGATACCTACAGATAATAATCTAGATCGAAATAACTTTTAAAATAGATATTGAATATCAGTGACAGTTATAGCAGTTCTATTTTAAGGACACAAAATATTTCAAGTTTAATAAAAGCTAGGTATATGATCTCAACTGGGGTGCCCGAGGGACATGCCTTATCTGTCTTGGGATCCGTAACGAAATTATAATTAAAACTTTTTATTCGGAACTTAACGCGACTTATTTAAATAGTAGTGCTACTATGTAATATATATGTATGCTAATAGTAGTGCAACACGGCCGAAACGTCGAGAAAAAGTATGTACTCACTACTATTTAAATAAGTCGCGTTAAGTCCCGAATAAAAAGTTTTAATTATAATGCAACGCGAAAGCTTAAAATATTATCGTAACGAAATTAATCGGAAGAAAGGAGGATTAGGAAATATCCAATTTATAAAGACAAAAGGTAGGTAATAAAAAAAAGACGGGTTGCACTCCGGGAGTGCCGGCAGAAGTGAAAACTTGATTATTAACGTTGTGCATTTTTTAATCCATTTTTTATGAAAATCGATTATTAAAAAAACGATTTTTTAAATTAATCGAAACCCTTACAATCGATTAAATTTTTAACCCATTTTTTATGAAAATCGATTTTTAAAAACTCATTTTTTTTAATTAATCGAAACCCTTACGAGTTCGAGTTCGACACAAAACACTACTCTCCAACCGTCTTACGGTTTTTCCAAGGTTTTTCGATAAGCACGAGAATCCGACAGAGTTTTTACCCATCCCACAAAAGTGCTCAACGCCGCTAAAGAAGTTTTCACTTCAATAACTCAAAGAGTCACAATTTTTTAAAATCACATAAAATGTGATACATAAATAAAAAATCTTCCTTGGCAACACGATGTCCAAAAAAGTTAAATTAATTAAAAATGCTCTAGTAACATAATTTTTCTTAACAATTAAGTACGTACCGTTCACAAAATTGGTGCATAATCTCTCTAATTACTGCAGTAAATGCTCATTATTGGCCTTTAAATGTTATAAAGATCCTAAATTAAGGTCGTCTTAATTAAAACATCAAAATTGTATGAAACCAACTATCAACCTGAGAAGTTTCATCAATGAAAGATACAGAAAAAGAGAAAGATGAAGAAGATGATGATGGTGACTACAATAATGATGGTGATGAATGCCAAAATGATGATAGATAGGTTCTTTTGAAATAACAAAATGAAGCTGTTAGCGCTTTTATACCTTTATTTCCCCAACCCAACCTAATATAACTATTAAGTCAAATTGCAGTCGTAATCCTAATCTATATTTGATGTCTGAGTGATTAATCTTGTTAATGACTTTTATCCTGCCTTTTTATGGCCATCTTTATCTGGATAATTTATGGCTCATGCCATTTGTTTTGGCAAGACCTGTCCAGTCTATTTATGGTTTAAACATATCTATTTCATTGTTGTTTTGATTTCTTTCGTGTTTCGTAAATATTTCACAGTTTTCTGCCTTTTCCTTCTTAGATTAAAGTACTTCATAACTTGCTATTGGAACATCGACAACAATTTCCCTGGAAAATATATTTGTGTTGTAATTCATTTAATAACAAACTGTTTTGGGTATTTTCAAGACGGGTCTCTCTTCTTTCCCTAACTGGCTTATGCCTCTTTCTAGCTTTAGCTTTAATTTTTCCCTGTCCAAAATTTTATTCCAACAGCAAGGTGACCTGTTCATGTGCCGATCTGTGCCCTGCCTGACCCTTAGGTACTCACATTTAGAGAAACATTCTTAACTTCGTTATCGAAACTAGCGAATGCGTTTTGATCAAGCACTCTGGTCACTATCATGATAGTGATCAAAGGCCAATCTGTCCCCTGCTGTGACCCTTACTCCAAGTGTGACCTGATCTATCGCATGACGAGCGATCGTTAGCCAGAGCGCTGATACTTGGCACGCGATCAGATTGTCGAGGAATTGTTTTAGTTCGTGTTTCAATTATTACAAACTTTTATAATTGACTATTACCTGGAATAGGTGTTGTGTGCCTGTTACATGAAAGTTGGACCAAATTGTATGCACACACAGCGTACCTACTTTTACTGTTACATTTTGGTATTCACCATCATCATCGTTATGATCATCGTGTTCATCATTATCGGGTCATTGTTTAATCATTGCTGCAGCCTGCAACCTCTCAGGTTGACAAAGTAGGTTTTATTCGAAAGATAGTCCTTAGGTAATATTTTTAATTAAGTAGACCTCAATTTGGGATGTTTATTGCATTTAAGGGCCAGAAACACTTACTGCTGCAATTAGAGACATTATGCACAAACTAACTCTTAGAATATTTATGTTTACTGCACAGAAAGCGTGAATTTTTTCAGTGACATAAAATTCTTAAGCGTCAACTTATCACATTCGGTTTATGCGTGAGGAGGTAAAAGACAGAACAAATATCTTTGTAAGAAACACTTTGAAATATTATATTTCCATTTTCGTATAAAAGTATGTAACGATAATCATCTAAGTGAGTCCAAACATTAGGTTTTCAGAAAAAAATGTAAATAACACTAATATAAGTACCTCGTAGTACCCCTCAAACTACTAAAAACGTTGATTATTCATGATTCCACCATTAATCCAGACATCATTAGTATTAAAATAACAATTTTAATACCATTAAAATCTGACACGAACCTGGCTGGCCAAACATACTTAGCGGCGTGTAAAAATAAACGTCACCATGGCAACGGGGACCAAACAAACCGCAACCATTGAAATGTGTACTCTAATTCATGGGAATTAGGTAGCTTTTACCATAATTACATTTTATGTAAAAAATTGAAGTTATTCAAATAGGTGAAGAAGGTCATTAGTGGGATTAACGATTTTTGTTAAGGAAATGTTGCGTCACGCGCGTTTTATTAGTTAATTCTATGTAAACGATTGATCGAGACAAAGACAGCTAGTAGACGTATGATATGGGTTTCTTTTATTTCTTGCTATACATATAGGAAATTACCTAAATCTAAATTAATTTCGAGTTTATAATTATTTTTATTAATTTGCATTTTTTCTTTACAGATTTGATGAGCGATGACACATCCAGCCACGAGTGAAGTAAGTTCACTTGTTTTATTAATTTTAACCTAGTCCTAGGTTATGGCACGACGTATTTTTAACAGAATAAAAACACGAAGCAGCTTGCCCTAACCAAGTCAATACCATCTTTCAAATCTTAAAAATACCCCACAAAATTTGAAGTAGGACCATTCACTGACCGAGTCGGTTAAATAAATAAAAAAAACTCTTAAATTACTATGAAATCACAATAATAATTGAAAGATTTCTCATCATTCGACGGTTTAACATTAAAAGTAATTTCAAGGTAGTTATACTGTATATTATGTCATTAGTGATTTGCGTAAAGACCGTCAAATGAGAACGGTAAAGTAATGACACGCGAATTGGCGGGAAACGGTGAGGACCACTTGCGGTTTCGTCCGTCACCGAAGACCGCACAAGTCGAATACGAATTCGGGTTATGAAGCTGACAAAGATGGCCGATATTCGGTCTTTAATATTAATTTTATAATATTTAGATCTCAATGGAAATAAGAGAAGAATAACGCCAGCCGCTAGTGCCATAATATTATGGCGTCTGTGATGCGCGATGTCAACGTCAAATGACAAATATTAATCTCATCAATTTTTGATTTATAACTTGGTTATCGAAATTAACTGAATGAATTTTGACTACGAGGGTGGCACTGAAAATTTCGGGAATCAAGGAGATGACACAACAGTACTATTTAAAAATGTGTTTATTGTTTTTCGAAGTATTCTCCGCGAAATTTGACACATTTTTCCATACGATGGAACCAATAATTGAAGCAACCATTCCATTCGGAAGCTGGGGTCTCCAAAATGGCCGTTTTGTAGGCACAGCTTCTTCAGGTGCTGAAAATCTCTGACCACGCAATTTATTCTTTATTTTAGGGAAAGTATAGAAATCATTAGGGCTTAAGTCGGGGATGTACGGCGGATGGTCTAATAATTCTATGTTTTCTTGCTCTAAAAACTCTTTTGTTCTGTGCGCGGTGTGAGAACTCGCATTGTCGTGATGGAGGATGATGCGGCGGTTACAGTTCTTTTTACGGAGTTCAGAAACGACCTGTGGTAAACAAATGCTAGCATACCATTCTGCATTAACCGTTTATTGTCCCTCAATAGGAATAGTCGCAATATGGCCGGTTTTGGAGACAAACGTGGCCACCATTTTTTTGCAACACTCTGTGAACGAACAATTTTTGTTGGCTTTAACTCATTTTCGAACACCCAAACTCGTGACTGGTTTTTAGTTTCGGGTTCGTACGCGTATATCCAGGATTCGTCACCTGATACGATGTTGTATACGGCATTTGAGGATCCTGCGTGGAATATTTCGAGAGTGCTGACGCACCAAGTAACGCGAGCCGCTTTTTGCTCTTCACAGAGCAAATGCGGTATCCATCGGGAAAACAACTTTTTTAAACCTAATTGTTCATGCAATATTATTTGTATTTGACTCATGCCAATGTCTAAAGTTGCCTGAATTTCGCGGTATGTCACATGTCGATCTTCCTCAACCAGCTTACGCACAGCATCAACGTTTTCTTGGGTGACTGCAGTTTTTGGACGACCTTGACGGGGATCATCAGTGAGCCTGACACGTCCACGTTGAAATTTCAAACCAGCGATAAGTTGTAGTTTTGGATGGGGCTTCATCACCAAATGCAGAAATCATCCGATCAACACACCGTTTTTGTGTTAAACCACTTCGAAAGTCATAATAAACCATCGCTTTAGAATTTTCTCGAGTCAATTCCATTTTCTCAACGACTAAATAAGTTTGACAAGACCTTGTGACAAGACCGAGAATCTTTTTTTAAATAAATAAATGGTATTCGATTTTTAAAACCAAGGAGTTTTCAATTAAGAAGATTTTAATATGACAGGAATAGTGGAAGTATTCCATTCCCGATATTTTTAGTGCAGCCTATGTAACTGCCAACTGGTTTAAAAATGCGCAAATTTTTAAGGCACTGTCATTCCGATCCTGTCGTTTGTTCGAAGTACGTTAGCAGCACCCGAAGCAAAAATTACTTAGCTCTTATGATTTCATGGGTAGTTTCTGTCGATCCTGGATTAGATATTATAATAATAATTTTGATTGATAGAGCAGAGTTGCAGTGGCATAACTGTACTAGATATTTATAGGCAAATACCAGTTTAAAAAGTATAAAAAAGTATGATAAAGTATGAAACGTTGCCGATTACCGAGAATGAAGATTGAAGAGAAGATTTGGCTGCGTTTGGTCTTGGCACTGGGAGAATTCACAGGAGTTAGCGTTTAGCCCGTGAATTTCCTGATGCCTTAGCCGAATGTGGTCTGTCGTCGAACAAGAAGAAAGGAAGAGAAGAAGAATAAAATTTAACACTGTTTTCTGTGCCAAAAATAAAGAAAAGAAAAAAAACGGAGTCACACAGACAGCGCGTATGAGTAATTTTCAACGTTCAAAAGTTACAAACTCGAGTATTGAATATTTTCTCTACTTGCTGACATTATTTTACTGACTAATATCTTTTGAAAATACTGTAAAATTGTAGACTTAGTATGACTATAGTAGAAAAGGGAAATACCTATTAATTCCTTTAATGTGTCACTTTGTCCATTTTTCTGTAGAAATTCATTCAGCTATACATAATTAGAAACTTTTCCTTGTCCATTGCTCTATTTTCGAAGAGTGTCTAATTTTCGCAAGTCACCGACAAAGTAGCGAGCACGCAGTGAAAAACGTTTTCGAGATCACGACACTTTTTACATCGCCTGCGAACGTTATGAACAACGGGATTTTTAACACCACCGTGTTTTACATCACTAATGACATTAAATATTAACTTTTTTATTTGTAAAAAGGATTTTTGTATCAGATACATCTGAGTATCCAATTAATTATCCATGTCATAGTTCAAACTAAAGGCTACATAGGCGTTTTGTCTGAGTTTACCTGTGTATCCAATTGCCCAATTTATGTAGATTAAACTGATATAATAAATACGAAAGTGTGTCTGCCTGTTTGTTACCTCTTCACGCTAAGCCACTAAATCTTTTAGATAAAATTTGGAACCGATATTTTTAATCTTAAGTCCTGGACTCCTGGCCCCGGAAAGAATTTACCTAGGATACCTTTCATCGCAGCCAAATTCACATTTAATGAATTTCTGCACGAACAGAGTCGCAACACCTAGTAATTAGTATACATATAATATTTTATACTTCTAATATATAAACCTAGCTGACCCGGCAAACATTGTTTTGCCACATACATTATTAATTGTAGTATCATTATAAAAAGTATATGAAAACCTATTCTCTACATTTTTATATTTTTGTATATTTTTTAATGTTAAGCTAGCTTTTATTTCCCCGGAAGTGTAGTGAATTAGTATCAATCTAACAGGATACCGCACACGGCACAATGCACGATCTGATGTTGGGAGGTAACACACCACTTCCTGTTACATTGTTTTATCGCGGAATACATAATTCCCAATGCGAGCTCCAAGTGACAAGCTTAGCGATTTGAAAATCACGTCCACCCTGGATGTAATTCTGATCTTGCTGTGTAATTATTATAAGAATAAGAATATTTTTTTAATGAAAATTATGAAACACAAAAATTACTAGACCCTCATATTTTGGTCAAAACTCACAATTTATACAGAAATTCGTATATAGCAAAAGAACAGATTAAGAATATCACAGTAAGGGTCAATTCAGACCGCAACGCGACGAGGCGAGGCGAGGCGCGATGCGGCATAAATTTGTATGGATTTGACAGATTTCAATTGGTGAGACGTCTTGCGAATCTGTCTAATCCATATAAATTTATGCCGCATCATCCAATTTTTCCATCCAAGGTTTCATAAAAACTCGTTTCAGAGGCATCTCTTCAAAGCTCAAAATCTGGACAAGGTACCACAGCTGTCCAGTACCACTACGTACACGGACAGACCGATACGATAGATGAACACACGTTCGCGTTCATAATAATATTAGAAGTATGGACTACCAACAGTTAATATAATCTGTATTTTAATATGATAAAATCTATTATATTGGAACAAAATCTAATGTCTGATCATTGTCGTTGCCCGTTTTGTAGTAGATGTTACTCGTAGATGCAAAAAATTTGTTAATTAAATAATTCTTACTTTTATAACTTTTCCTGTATTATTAAATTAACTTATTGGATCTTATGAACTTCTACCAACTCGCTAATCGCTCTCGCTTGTGTCTCGGCGCACTCGTGACAGTTATGCTTGTATATTGTTACCGATCGCGTCGAACAATCCGCGCGGTAATCCATACGTAATGAATCGTTTAACGACGCTTATATTACCGTTACACGCGTAAATAACTATGAACGTCTAGTCTCTAGAATCTAGATGATCTAGTAAACTATACTACAATTTAAATAATTTTGTTCTTAACATAACTAAACTCAAAAATATCTATAATATTATGACAAAACAAAACCATAATTTTGTCAAGTACAACTTTTGGTTACATACCTATTAAATCAAAATTAATCGAGACCGAGTATCTTTGAATAAAAATTACTAAGTACCATAATAATATTAATTTCAGATTATTTTTTTTTTAGTTGATGACGCACTGGAAACGCTTTATTGCGACCCCCCGGGTTCGGGAAGTGCCTCGTACTGAAGCACTCCGAGGGTATGTGGGACTGACCTACCCACTAAAACCACATGCGATTTGCCATCAGGCGCATAACGAAAGATGTCCTGGATCTGTCAAACACAGGACCACCCACCACGACCGGCCGGTCTCCCTCATAACACAGCTCATAAGAGACTGGACTTCCACCAAAGTGAGGGACTGCTTCGGCAAAATTTCCGTAGACCATAGTGGACTTTGCGTAGTATTATGACAACAGAAAAAGCTAACAAAAATAGATTTTTGACTATAATATTGTGTTATATTATATAATATGTATTAAACTTAAATTGTTTTTATGACACAGTAAACTCGTGTTGTCTGAAATGGACCTAAAGGCTAAAATCTAAATTCTACGTCTCTCAGTTTGCTTAGTGTGTAGAATAATGTAAAGAATAAGAAACAATTTATTTTGTGTTAAATTGATCCCAGAACCAGAATTCCAAGCTAAAATTATGCAAGATTTTTAACAAGTTTTTTAAAAAGAAAATTCAACACAAAGTGCAATGAAATACCTCATTTAGTTCAGTTTAGAGCGATCAATCTTATCAGATAATGTGCAGTCACATCATTGTCTCGCGTCTCCCATAAGACAGTGACAAAAACCACTCAGCGGTCACCGACCTGTGCGTGACACGAACTTGTGAAAATGTATAGAGACATGATGCACATTCAACTAGTATATGATTGCCAAGGGGTATTAGAAACGTGGTTATCCTACGTAGGATGACCGATGAGCATGTAAAAATGGTCCTGCGCCTGATCTCGCGCCAGTCGTATCGGTCAACCGCCCCAAATAAGAGTGACAAAAATGAAACACTCACTACTAACTTAACTCGTATATTACTCACGTATAGGTATAACTCGTATTCGCACACGTATTACAACTCGTATTGGAACTCAAAATACAAAATTATTGCTGGTCTTATATTAAGTGGTCGTCAGTGAAGCGATAGCGAGATGTAGACTTATCTTAGCGACATCTATCACTCTATTAATGTACTACATATACTACGAACAGACACGTTATAACATTGTTTCTTTCTAATACTTATTTTATTTTAAGTTACATATTAAGTTTATTTTACACATCCCGCCCACCAAGGACTTGGTCCTTTAATATTTTTTACACTAAGGCTTTGTTAACAGACATAATTTGGAAACAGGCCGCTTTAGAAACCCTTTACTACATTTGATAGTTACGACTCGTGTAATTTCATCAGGTCCAACATGTCTCTCTACAACTTTTCCTAATAACCATTTAGCAGGTGGAATACAATCATCTTTTACCACTACTATATATCCTACCTCTAATTCCGATTTTTTAGTACACCATTGGTTTCTTTGATTTAAATTTGTTAAAAACTCTTTATACCATCTCTTCCAAAATAAATTTAGCATCTTTTGAATTAATTTACATCTATCTAAACCATTAACATTTAAATCAGAATAGTCTTTATCCATTAAATTTAACAAAGGCTCACCAATTAAAAAATGGCCAGGCGTTAGAGGGAGAGGGTCATTGGGGTTATCACTCAAAACACTTAACGGACGAGAATTTAAACACGCTTCAATTTGGGCAAGTAAAGTTGAAATTTCTTCGAAAGTTAAAGTAGTATCCCCAATTACACGTTTTAGATGAGCTTTCGTACATCGTACTCCCGCCTCCCATATTCCTCCAAAATTTGGCGCACTAGGTGGAATAAAATGCCATGTTGTTTTTTCTACGCTTAGTAGCTCTCTAATTTCAGTGTTAAGTTCCGATTTAGCATTATTAAACATGTTCTTTAATATGGTATCTGCGCCAACGAAATTTGTGCCATTATCACTGTATAAATCCTGGCAGTGTCCTCTACGCGATACAAATCTTCTGAAAGCAGCAATAAAACCTTTGGCAGACAAATCAGAAACCGCCTCTAAGTGAATAGCTCGAGTCACCATGCAAACAAATAAACAGATATAGCCCTTGTAGGACTTCGAACCACGTCCAGGAGAAAATCTTATGTTTATAGGGCCGGCGTAATCCGTTCCAGAAATTTTAAACGCACGACTGGGCTTTAATCTATATTCTGGTAACTGGCCCATCAATTGTGTCGTAGCTGCCTTAGAATACCTCAAACAAGTAACACAAGTACGGTAACACTTTTTAACCATGTCACGAGCTCTCAAAATCCAAAATTTTGTTCTCAAAAAACTCATCATAAGTTGAGGTCCACCATGAAGGGTCTTGGTGTGAGCATTCTCTATTATTAGCTGACTAAGATGATTCTTAGCTGGCAAAATAATAGGGTGCATCTGATCATAACTCATGTCAGATTGGGCCAAACGTCCTCCCACTCTTAAAACCCCATTTTTATCCAAAAAAGGGCAAAGCGTGCGTAATGAGCTCCGTTTGGCAACATCTCTATTAGTTCTTAATGCACGTATCTCTTCTCCAAAATTATGTTCTTGAACCTGTACAACTATAGTTTGTAAAGTTTCTTCCATCTCATCTGGCGTTACAAATTTTGAATAAACTTTTCTCTCATCTATACGTAGTCTAATCTTAAGAAATCTTCTACACAACGAAATTACTCTTAACATTTTATTTAACTCAGAAAATTTTGTCCAATCAAATTCAATAGGTTCATCCATTACAGCGAAAGTTTTCACACGTTCTTCTTCATGCGTATCGAGTAAATTAGGTTTAACAACTGAAATATCTAATTTAGACAAAAAAGTAGGGCCATGCCACCATAAATTATTGTGGCTGTTTAACTCTGTAGGTTTCAACCCTCTAGAAGCGCAGTCACTTGGATTAAAGTTTGTTGAAACATGTCCCCATTGCTCAAAATCCATAATCGTAAGTATATGTGAGACTCTGTTACTCACATATGTCGCCCATCGACATGCTGGTCCTCGTAACCAAGCTAAAACAACTGTAGAGTCAGTCCATCCAAACAAATTACTCTTCGGAATTCCCATAACCTGAGAAACTTCGTTCAATAATTTCGCTGCCAATGTAGCCCCACAAAGCTCCAATCTAGGTATAGATAACTCCTTCTCAATTGGAGCTACCTTGGTTTTAGCAGTAACAAGCATAACACTCACTTGCTGTTTCTCGTCTACAACTCTTAAATAAATAGCAGCTGCATATGCTGCATTAGATGCATCAGAAAATGCGTGAAGCTCAAGCTTACATCCTTTAGTGCAATGAAGCCATCGTGGAATCAAAATGTTTTTAGCATTAATTAATTCATTTCTATAACTCATCCATTCTGTTAACAACTCATTAGGTAATTCTTGATCCCATTCTAAATTAGCTTTCCATAATTTCTGAATAAATATTTTTGCAGTGATAACAACAGGAGAAATCCACCCAATAGGGTCATAAAGTTTAGCTATATCCGATAAAATACTTCTCTTCGTAATAGGTTTCTGCGTTTCTTCCAAATTAACTATGTATTCAAAATTGTCTGTAACTCTGTTCCATCTTATTCCTAACACCTTCATCGTATTATCATTATTTATTGTTATGCATTTTTCAGTATTTATTTTATTCTTCTCAAAGTATTCTACAACTCGTTCATTACTGCTACTCCATTTCTGTAACTCAAAACCACCTGACTTCATCAGCTCAGTCATTTCATTGTAAATAATTAAAGCTTCTGTCTCTGTTTCACAACCCGTCATAAGATCATCAACATAATAATCATTCATAGTAATTTGAGCGGCAACTGGAAACTTATTTCTCTCTGTTAATGCTAACTTTTGTAAGGTTTTCACAGCTAAGTACGGCGCACAAGCAGTCCCAAATGTTAACGTAGTTAGTTCATAATGTTGAACCGGATCTTCTGGATTAGTTCTCCACAATATACGCTGATATTTAGTGTCATCTGGATGTACTTGGACTTGCCGGTACATTTTTACTAAATCAGCTATTAAAACTATAGGATGTGTACGCCACCTCATCAACAAATGACGCAAATCCTGTTGTAACTTTGGACCTATCATAAGGTCATCGTTTAATGACACGTTATTAACGCCTTTACTCGAGGCATTAAACACTACTCGAACTTTGGTTGTGGTTTTATCCTCTCTCACAACTGCATGATGAGGAAGATACACGGGTCCACATCCGTTATTGCCATTTACTTGTTTCATGTGATTGAGTGTTATGTATTCCTCCAACACGTTATTATATTCTCTATATAAAACAGGATTTTTACTCAATCTTCTCTCGGTTGCACATAGTTTTCTAAATGCTATGTCACACGTTTGTCCATATTGACACGGCGAATCAATTGTTTTGAACGGTAGTCTAACAACAAATCTTCCGTCTTCTCTTCTAGTTGTAGTATGCTCGTATAATTTCTCGCACTTCTTCTCTTCTTCTGTTAACCTTTTCTCAATACTATTAGGCTCGTTTTCAATTTCCCAGAATTTCTTCAATTGTTCATCTTCTCGTATTTGCACGTGTAAAGTAACTATTTGTTCTCCGTTTGACTCTTGTAATATTTTTCCAGACAAAATCCATCCAAACAATGTATTTTGCGCCACTAAATTTCCATGTGGACTCTTTTTAACTCCATTTAGTAATATTTCTCCGTATACATCAGCACCAAGTAACATGTCAACATTACCTGGGGATGCAAACTCTGGATCAGCAAGAGGTAAGTATTTTAGTTCCAGCCAATCAGGGATACACACTCTTCGACTCGGCAACACTGAGGTAAGTGATTTTAGTACGTAAGCATTAACCCAAACTTTTCTTTCAGGTTCGTGACGCGACTCGACTTCAAGACTGACAGAATATTTAATATTAATGTGACCGTCTCCCAAACTACACACTTTACCATTTACATTTTTACGCTTAAGACCTAACAATTGTACAGTATGTTCAGTAACAAAAGAGGCTTGAGAGCCCTGATCAAGTAAAGCTCTAATAACATAAGAACCATTTCTAAATTTAGATTTTACAACAGCTGTAGCTAACAATACATTAGAAGTTTTAATATCTCCTCTCGAAAAATTTGCTATTATGTTATTTTCGTTACTTTCTGTGTTGTCTCTTTGTTCTTGTTTGTTCCTCAGATCTGCATAGGCGTCTTTATCTCCCTTCTCAAAATGAAGCATCGTGTGGTGCTTTTTACCACATTTGCGACAGGACGTGTTCTGGTAGCATTTGTAAACAGGATGCGTCGGTGCAAGGCAGTTGAAGCAAAGTTTCCTCGTCTGTACAAACTTTTGCCTTTCTAACACCGGCTTGTTCTTGAATTGGATGCAGTAATAAATATAATGTGGGCCACTACACATCGCACATTTTTGCTCAGGTTCTCTTTTCTTGATATCTACTGCTGAGTGAAATGTTTTAGTCTTTAATGTTTGGTTCCTTGGTTGTTTACTCGTATCTAGCATCTCTAAAGTTCTAAATCTCGTTTCAATAAATTGTTCAAATTGTGACCATTTAGGTAAATCATCAGATGTTGAAGCTACATAAGTCTCCCATTGTCTCAGCGACTCATGGTCCACCAGGTGAAGTATAATTGGATCCCACTGATCTGTTTGTATATCAAGATTCTTCAGTGCCTTTAAACAGGATGTCGTGGTATCCAGTAAATGTCTCAAAGCATTACTCGACTCGTGGTGAATAGGCTTTTGACCAAATAAAGTCTTCATAATTGCGTTACAGTTATATCGCTTGTTGTTGTAGCGTTTAGTTAATTGTTCCCAGGCTTCCTGGTAGTTCGCAGATGTTGTAGCAAAATTTCTTAATAATATTTCAGGTTCTCCCGATACACTCGATTTCAGGTAATGCAGCTTCTGTACTAAAGATAGTGATGAATTTTGATGTATTAAAGACACGAACATATCATAGAATGACTGCCATTCATTATAATTTCCAGAAAAGTGTGGAAGCTGTATCCTCGGTAGTTGCACTTCAGAATTATTGTTTGTCTTCAAAATTGGTAACTGACTTTCAGAAGAATCAGTTGCTGTGGTAGACTGTGTTTGCATATCCAATGAAAGGTAATCCTTTAATAACGCCTTGTATTGCATGAACAGTTCTTGAAACTGATCTTGCTTATCCTCCTTGAAGTATTCATAAATATCAAGTTCTTCCTCTGTTACCATCGCCATAATTTCGAGATGATTTTGGTTAAATGTCTTCTCCAATTTATCTAAAGCCTCCATTCTTGTAGTCAACAAACTATGTTTCTTTCTCGTCTCCTGGTTAGACTTCTTAAAATTCCGTTCAGATTTAACCAACTGGTCATACAGTGCTTTTTGACCTTTAATAAATTTCTCCATTTTAATTCGTATAGTTCAGATGCAATTCTCTTAATTTATAAGTCCCAAACACGACACTTGTTATAGCAAAAGTTCAAAAAAAAATTTTATAAGTCCAAAACACTTCAAATTATTCTAAGTATAAAATAAGATCTCAAAAATTTTACAAGTCCGTAGAATAAATTCATGAAATTTTTTCAAGTCCAAAGATCCACAAATTATTCTAAGTATGTAGAATAAAATCACGAAAATTTTACAAGTCCATAGCATAAATTCACGAAATTTTTACAAGTCCCAAGATCCACTAATTTTTCTAAGTCTATAGAATAAAATCACTGAAATTTTACAAGTCCATATAATAAATCCACGAAATTTTTACAAGTCCAAGCTTTTGATTTAACCACTGATTTTTTCTAAGTCCATTTACTCACGGTTTTAGGGTTCAAATTCCTTTACCTCGGCACAACACTGTAATCCTTTGTAATAGAGTTCATTTTACACTTAAATCACTGTTCACACTTCACTCATTAAGTTCCTTGTGCCTCACCTCTCGCAGTCCCTTCTCACTCCTCCCGGGTTTCGGCACCAATGACAAAAATGAAACATTCACTACTAACTTAACTCGTATATTACTCACGTATAGGTATAACTCGTATTCGCACACGTATTACAACTCGTATTGGAACTCAAAATACAAAATTATTGCTGGTCTTATATTAAGTGGTCGTCAGTGAAGCGATAGCGAGATGTAGACTTATCTTAGCGACATCTATCACTCTATTAATGTACTACATATACTACGAACAGACACGTTATAACATTGTTTCTTTCTAATACTTATTTTATTTTAAGTTACATATTAAGTTTATTTTACACAAAGAGGAAATTTCTTTCCTGGGGCGCACAATAAAAAAGTGAGAGCGCAGTGCGCACATATTGGAGCTCTATAAAATTACTACTGCCTAGCTAACTTTGACTAGCTGACTTTGAATGAAACTGGTCACCGTCACTGAGACGTATTTAAAAAAACGGCCAAGTGCGTGTCGGGCCACGCGCAATATAGGGTTCCGTAGTACCGCTAGTTTTTTTTTAATCTTTTGTATAGTTAATGAATGTACATTTATAACGTGTTTTACACTACTAACAACATCATCTCAGTTACTTTCAAAGGAATTTGAACGAAAAGTTCCTTTATACTACGCCGAATACATTTTTTTAGTTGATCGACTATCAATAACTTATGAAGTCTTCTTAGCCGTGATACTTCCAGTCCAGTCCAGTCCAGTGTTGCATACCTACTCATACTATTTTTTAAAAAACTATCCAACGACACCCCACACGATGGGATAGACGCAAAAAAAATCATCCCCGCTTGATGTGTAGGGAAGGTATCATAAAAATATTTTTTTTAAGATTTCATGTATCATTTTGTTGGCATATGTACATTCATGTTAAATTACAGCTTTACAGGACCTATAGTCTCTGAGCAAAACTGCGGACAGACAGACAGACAGACGGACGGACAGACCGAAACTATAAGGGTTCCTTGTTGTCTACGGAACCCTAAAAAAATATAAACACGTAACGCGAAAGCTCGTAAACTCGAAACTCTCGTGTGTGGGAAATTTTTAAAAGACTTAATACAGGCTGTAACAAAACTAAGTGACAATACTTTATGGTGTGTAGTGTGTACGTTCCTTGTAGAGAGTTCACTGTGAAAGTAGTAACGCAGAAAGACCAACATTTTGTACACTTTTGTATGGGGAAACTCGTGACGCTCCTCTGGCCCTTGCCATGGACAAAAGTGAAAAAAAATTGGTCTCTCAGCGCTGCTACTTTCACAGTAAACTCTACAAGGAACACGTAGGTACACACCCTAAGGTATTATCACTTATTTAGTTTTGTTATACACTGTATATCTTGTCAGACACAGAACATTGCAATTTGCAAAGTGCCTACACAAACCTACTTTAACTACCTACAACGCTACTACTAGTTACCAACATCGCTGAAACGAAGACATCAAAGTTTTTACTCCAAATACCATCGCCGATATATCGCCTATACGTACCACATTCTCGAGATTATCACGGCAAGATAACGAACCCCATAAGCAGCACTAACGAAGTTAAATATAAAAACTAGTTCAATTCCTAACACCATTCAATTTAAATGATCATAAGCCAAGCGTTCTTACTTTGTAGTTTGAACCTATGAAAGCAAGTCTTATTTAAAGCTAACATCGGTTTAATGAAGCAAATTGAAAGTAAACTTACTGTTAATATCTTTATTTTTTTACTTATCTTTAGCTTGATTGACATAATCGTGATAAATAATTATAATATTGAATTTTCCTACATAGAGCGGTAGTGTACCTACCTACCGCTCTATAAAGGAAATTCATAAGAGATCTTTAAAAATAATATATAACCTTATGTAGAAGTAAAATAAATGGGTCAGAATAAGATTTATAACTAAGTATTGCACAAAAGATTTACATAAAATCAATGAATTTGAACAATTCCAACCTTAATTCTTCATAATTGGCGTGTCCAATTCAGGATGTATAAAATACATAAATATCGTTAGAATTGGCAGTAAATCAACGAAGAATCGAATCGTGTTCGTTTCGTTGTCAAAATATTGTGCGCGAGAACAATGAACAAAATTGTTTATTTCGCCACCGAGCTGACATTTGGCTCAATTAATTTAATTAGAATGCCAAATATCGAAATATCATAATTTGACGAACAATAAAAAACAATGAAATTATATTGGGCAACAGAAATGATTTAATGCTTTTCCTTCATTGATTTGTGCCGAAACCGTCGATCGTTTCTCGGTAAAAAATTAATAAGTTAACGATTGGCCCGTGCCAAATAACACGTCTCGTTTCTTGATTCTTCGGAACTAAATTAATAAAGATTGCGAACGATTGAGACGCCGGACTTAGTGGTTTTGATTTCAATGGTGTGGATCTTTTATGCGTTTTACAAGGGGACTTTATAAAGAAAATTATAATGAATATGAATAATTATGATTTATGATTCAATGCCTAATATGTCATGCGTACTCTTTAAGTAGGTATATTATATTAAGTACTCTCTTATTTCTGAACCAATTCTAAGCTAATCGTGTAGATATTTTTATTTTTTATTTTCTTACTATTACTAACTTCTATAGTACACGTACAATGTTGCACGTATTTATTTCAATTTTGACAAGATAATTACATGAAAAAACACTTTGCAATATAAAATTGAATGAAACACTCCATAATTTTAGCAAATTGAGTGAATAATCAGATGATGCTTCTCGTTTCAACGGCAATCGGTTGAAATTGGATGATGGGGGCAAAAAGTTGATGTTTTGGTCCGCGCGGGCGGGTAAGGTGGTTAAAACTAAGTATTCCACCTTTTGCTCATCTCGGTCAAACAACTCACTGCTAAAGCGGTATGCGAACATTTCTATTCTATAATATATAAGCCTAATAAACTGTTTAACAGTTATCACGAAGATATTAAAAAATATGGATCATGTAGAAGCTTATGAAGTCCTTATTTCAAATTGTCACGAAATATGGACACATTGGTTCAGTGAAACTTGCGTCACAAATAGTAGTTGTAAATGAAGAAAACATTTTTTCATGTTGTCCTAGGTACGTTTCGTAACAAATTGCCGAAGAAACTGCATCAACATCCTTCTTCTACCAGCATAATCATTATTTTCTTCAGGCTATAGATAAGGGTTAATATTTAAGCCTGACATAAGTTTGAGTTTATGAGGAAACGCGGGTACAGTAAACAAGTAAAAAACGAAGAAATTATTGCCATCACGCTTCACACTGCGCCGGCACGTGTATAGAGATATACAGTAAATCGAGGTAACGTATTCCTCTGCTTCCTCCTTCAAAATAGAGCTTATCTAATTATTATTTTTTAAATATCTTCAGAAAGAGTGGGTCTATGCCTCTACGTTTTTTTATCTCAAAGATTTTTAAAATTGTTTTATGGTCGGTGGATTGGCGGGGTACGGGGCATTCATTTTTTGCGATTTTTGAAGGGTCATATTTTTTATATATTAGTAAAGTTTTAACAGATCCCAATATTGCATAAAAATCATTTGTCTAGAGTTCTAGACGCATTGTCCTGGGAGTAAATTGGGGAATACGTTTGTATGGAAAAACAGTGTTAGCGTATGCTCTTAAAACCATTTGATCTAGATTCTAGATCATGCGCGACCGTGTGTAGTGTGCAATTTGGTGCGTCCTTGCGTGCGGACGGCGGCGAGAGGCGGCGGCGGCGAGCGGCGCGGGCGCTCCTGTAATTACACCCCGAGCAAAGGCTACCGATAATTTGCTGCGTTTAGTGATGGAAAAAAATATTCTATCGATTAAAAACTAATCTGAAAACGATTAAATGAAAACGATTAGTCCGAACCTGTTTGCCGTTTAGCAATGTTTTTGGAATATTTAATATTTTTGCCATGATGATGTCTACAGTACAGAATGATGAAGAGATAAGTCGTTAATTAATTGAAAACAAAAGAAGTGATATTACATGAATGTAATCATTCTGTTGATTTAAAGAATATAAAGAAATAAAATAAATTATAGCTATTTTTAGTCATAAAGACAACAACGTTGGAAAAACACTTTCCAAGAATGGATGGTCCCTTTAAAATGCATTTATTATGAGCTCGGAACAAATGCATCTGTTGCTGCTAATCGATGGCAGCTTGGGCTATTCCGACATTGATTTTCAGAACAATAAAAAAATATACAACCATGTAGTACGATTTTTTTGATTTTCCATTTGCCAAACTTTATTTTCATGACTTTGCCGCAACTACCGAACCATACAATATGTACAATTGTACATACTACTAATAGTATGTGCCATGGAGGAAATTTATTTCTAGACAGTTGACGGACCTAGTACCTACGTCATAATTTGGTGGGATCATTCATTCATTAAATTTGTTGTGATCTGTCGGCTGGGTTTGACAAACCACGTAGGTCTCAACCATCTGCCTAAGAATCAACTTCTCTGATAGTATATGTATAGCTACAGTCTGACCTATTCCAGCTTAACGGTAAATCTTAATTATAATTTTTAACTCACGTGTGACTATTTCAAGATTCATCTACAATGTTTTACGTCTAACCTTCTCACGTTAACAATCTCCCACATAAACTATCGATGGATCTATCGATAAGAGCGCAACACTATTCTGTGCTAGTGCTGAAGGCGTAATATGGAGCAACTCGGTGGCTGCGTTTAAGTCCTAAAGACGCAATTGTAGCTCTTCGTCTAACATCTGGTCTAAGCCTCGACAGGTGTAATCAGGTAATAGACCATTTAGGATGTAATTATGGCATAAAAAACATAATGGTACTAGAATAATAGTTTAATGAAAACTAGATTCCGTGAAAATAAAATTTGCGTCTTGCTTTTAGTTTAAGAACTGAAAATTCGTAACGAAATAGAAAAAATCTTTATTCCAATTTTCCAACATAAAATCAAAACAAATAAGAAAAATTACTATATTAACAATTAAAAAGAAACACGACACTAGTGACTAGTTATCCTTAAAATGACAATTTATAACAACACTAGACGTTCCGCGCGGCTTCGCCCGAGTAAATTAGATATTTCACAGACAAATTAGTCCATATAAAATAGCCTATGATCCTTCACGTGGTCCACTTCTTATCTGACCCAAATAACAGAAAAATTGCTCCAGTAGTTCATAATAATAATAATCATAATAATAATTTATTTCCGAGAAATTGATTACAATCATGGTGTTCTTATGTTTATAAGCGTTCAATTTCTACCTCAATGAGGTGTGGAAATGTTAGATTTTATGTCCCTACTGGTAACATAATCTTTCGTGAGATAAGCCCTTTCAAATAATTTCCCCCCGTTTTTTACACATTTTCCTCTATTTCTTCGCTCCTATTAGTCTTAGCGTGATAAAATATAGCCTATAGCCTTCCTCGATAAATGTACTATCTAACACTGAAATAATTTTTCAAAACGGACCAGTAGTTCCTGAGATTAACGCGTTCAAACAAACTAACTAACTCTTCCGCTTTATAATATTAGTATAGATTAAGTATACCTATTCTATGGCAGTGCAATGCTAAAAAATAAGTAAAAGGGGATCACTCAGGTTTTGAAAGCGACGGTCGTCGCTGTCCCTGGGATCCCCTACGGGGCGCGGGCTACGGCGCGGCGACTACGGCGACAGGCGCCAGCGCGGTATTTGCAGGTCCATCAAAATATAATGTGATATTATGTAACTATAGGGGCCCTAGGTAAATGTTTTTTTCTACCTGTGGGATATAGTAAATACACTATTAATTTCTTTGCGGACTTAGCAAAGCCCTTGGCTTTAGCATCTCTCCGACTCCCTGAGATCAAGGGGTTTTCGTGGTTGGATACCGCCCGCGCTGTCGATCCAGGCGACACAGGACTGAGTGGTGGGAATGTGTGGTGGCCCGTTTAAGCATTATCTACAGTCTCTATTGGGTATTGGGTTTCCGGACTATAGAAACACTAGAGTCGCATTTGAGGTATGAACCTTTAAAACTGCTTGGGTAGGTAAATAAGTCTCTTTATGCCAGTAATTTGTGAATACTCTACAATATGACGTGTACCTGCATCCTGCCCGTGTACCGCTCTGGGCTCTCATTATGTCCAATTGCTTATTGCACATAACACGCTCCACAAATTGTACACGGTGTACACTATACAGCGACGACAAAAGTACCTAATAATATTTTTAGTTTTTGCCTCAGGGGCACTCACATTTTTATGTCACACAAAAGTGATGTTTCAATACTCCGTCCCAATTTAATTTGTGTAAATCTAAACAAAATATTAAATCTATACCACATCAAAACAGAGTACCTACTACCTAAGTATAAAACATAAACATAGTCCATAACACTGCTAAAAACGGAACATTTAAAATACTTTCAAGTCGAAAAATCGGCTAATATAAATAGCGGGGTGCGGCTAAATGCCACGGGGAGGTTGTAGGGGTGGTCTCCCCGCCAGGAGCTAGGGGGTGCTAGGTGGTGTTGGGGGTACCGGCTCGGGGGTCCGGGTGACGGAAGCGCCTAATGGTGGCGAGTCACGAACGCACGCAAATTATAGAGGCGCCAGCGCTAATGGTATTATTTTTTATGCAGCCGGTTTATGAGTGTTGCGAAAGGTGACAATAATTCTTCAATCGCGGATTCTTGAAAATATATTGTTATTCTATTGCTGTCGCGGTCGCCGGGTCTTATAGGTGTTGATAGGTTAAATAATAAAAAATTGTAGCAGCATTACAAAAGAATTAAGTAGGTATTATTGCTGAATACAAGAGACGTAATGTGTAAGAGACAGTGCCGTAAATAGCCTTTTTTGTGCCCTGTGCGAGCTTCTATAACTGCGCCCTTGCGCAATGCTTTCAGCGCCACAGGCCTCTCTGGTCTGGTCATTCTTGCGCCCCCAAGAGTCTGCGCCCTGTGCCTGGGCACCGGTGGCACCGCCCTATTTACGGCACTGGTAAGAGAAATGAATTGTAGGCATATAATTTGGTAGGGTTATATAAATAGGTAGGGTTCTTGCTTAGTAAAAAATCATTCACTAGTTTTGATAACGAAGTTAGATGTCAAATATGTATGGGATACGACCTACGATTTGATTTATCGCCTCGCTAAGTGTCACTTGCGATGCGTTACGTCAAATCCCGTACATTTTTGATATCTCACTTCGCCATAGAAACTAGCGAATGCAGTTTGACTAAGCACTCAGGCAACATATCTCAACTAATGTTGACTATAAAACCTTTTACTCTATTACTGTGATGAATTGAGGTTGCATTTTTATTATCACAGGCGTTATATATAATCTGAAACTACACCGTACCCATGGGCGCCGCGCCGGCAGGGGGGTGCCAGGGGGTGCACTTGCACCCCTTGGGAATCTCGGGATCAACAGGATTGAAATAAAAAGCATTTTGTAACCCTATTACCATGCCGTACAAAGATAGTTCGTAATGTTTCGACACTAAATGTATTCTGTTGACGTAAATAGACAGCCACTGTTGTTCGTAAAAAGTAAAAAGAAAAGAAAAGAAAGAAAACTAAAATCTGCACTCCTTGGAAATTATTTCTGCCGGAGCCCATGACCGTACACTACGGCATTCGCTATCCCACAAAGTAAAATGAATATTCATTTAATAGATACAAAATGTATGAAACGCAAAATATGTAATTCTTAAATTAAAAGTTCAAAATCACAATCTAGTAGATAATCACTTTAAAACTAAGTAGATATATATTTTGTGTTTATATTTAATAAGGTATTTGCAAAACCTATTTCGTGTAACATTATTCGCATGTCTGCCGATTTGGCGAGGGTGGTGCCAGGCGCTGCCCCTCCCCCTGCGGGTTATGCAACGTTTGCTGAATCGTTGTTGCCGCGATACCACGCGCAAACACAACGACACCCTCATGCATTCAACCTTTTTGCTAGTTTTTATACGGAAACTTTATTTTTACTTTGGCTCGTCAATCTTAAAATTTTAGATTTTTGTTTCAACTGTGGACGTTTGTGGATAAAGTGGGAAACTAACATACGGATTACGGACATTTACTAATGTTTTCCCATAAACATTAAACAATAAGTGATGTTTAATTAGCTGTAGTCCAACATAATTATTAGCTATCAGCCCTTACAATTTTTACTTTAATCCGTCGATCAATTCCTGAAAATCTTTTGTTATCGCGGCCCATATGGGCCTTACGGGGCTTGATGGGAATCAAAATACGGTCTAGGTGTCGTCATTGCAGTAATGACCCACTTCAATATTCTACAAAAATTTTAGGCTATACTCAACATGTTAGAACATTGTACCAGGGCCTGTAGACAAGTGGCAAAACGCTAACGCTAACGCTAACGCTAGCGCTACAAAATGTATGGATTTGACATTAGTATTCGCTAGCGAAGCGATGACTTATGTCAAATCACATACATTTTGTAGCGCTAGCGTTAGCGTTAGCGTTAGCGTTTTGCCAGTTGTCTAAGGGGGCTGGATATCACGTTACACAAGCAACATTTACAGTCACCGGTATCAGACTTTAGAGAGTATTAATATAGTTCTTTTTCGTGCATATCATCGTTGTCTACCAAGTAGACGCACCTGCTTCCACAATGTAAAATTATTTTACCTGTATTATCGTTCCGGCAACTCCATACAATACTCATCCAACTACCTCCGATTCCAGATGGAGACGTCCTCGTCTGAGTACAGCGACGAGGAGGTGGGCGTGGTCGCGCGCGGCGTGCGGCTGTGGGTGCGGGGCGTGCGCGCGCACACCACGTGCGCGGACATCGTGCGTGCGCTGCAGGACGCACCCGAGGGTGGGTACTTGTGACGTCATTGGGACACTGACTAGTGATGTCATCGGGACACTGACTTGTAACGTCATTGGACACTGACTTTTGAAGTCATTGGGATACTGCCTTGTGACGTTATTGGGATACTGACCTTTGAAGTCATTGGGAAACTGACTTGTAACGTCATTGGGACACTGCCTTGTGACGTTATTGGGACACTAACTTTTGAAGCCATTGGGACACCGACTTATGAGGTCATCGGGACACTAACTTGTGACAACAATGGGACACTGACTTGTGACGTCGTTCTCTGACTTGTGACATCATCGGGACACTGACTTGTGACGTCATTGTTAATTAACGAAAACTGTTTAACACAGCCAAATGATAACCTACTATACTACTCTACTTTTAATACCTGTATAAATGACTAATGATTCATGATGATAATAATAATGATTATTGAATTAGCTACTCATCTCATACTATAATATCCTTCAGTAGAAAGAAATAACAAGCTTTTTGTAGAATACACGGTACACCATCTAACTTAATGGAATCACTTCATCCCTAAAATCTGTCAATACGTCCTATGAAATACTAAGCCGGCATCTTTAATCTCTTCAACTTCGACAACTGATGATAACGATGATTTTTCCAGCATCAGACGGCATAGCATCAGGCTCATGGGTGTTGGCGGAGCGGTGGCGCGGTGTGGAGAGGCCTTTACCACCCGACGCGCCCGTGTTACATGTGCTGGCCGCGTGGGGTGACGCCAGGCATGAGGTGAGTGTTAAGATGACGCCGCGTTAAAGTAAAAAACCGTGTTGGATATGTTGTTGTAACCGTGTTGTTAAGCAACGAAATGGTTTTTGTCGTGTAATTTAAAAACCATAAATACATTTCATATTACAAGCTATGGGCAAATTAAAGTGTATCTATGCTTGAACCAATCTATGTACAAATTTTGGAAGCTCTCCTCTCATCACTCTCCTCTGTTGGCAAAATAGGAATACCTTTTTTATAGAGGTCTTTTTGATTGATTATTCTGTGTTATAAAAGTTGACCAATCGTGTTATGCTATGGGTAATTCAAAGACAAAGACATGATGAATACTGACAATGAACTTTAATTTCTTAGCTTTAGTCATTGCTGAGAAATATCGATATCGCTATAGCCAAATTATCAAGGCGTCGCCTTAAAGAATGACTGACTAATGTACTATCAGAGAAGTTGATTCATAGGCAGATGGCCTTATAGTTTGGTCGTATTATGTCAAACCCAGTCGACGAATCACGACTTACATTGAATTGACATAATCCGACCAAATGACGCAGACGGCAGATCCGTCAACTGCCTATGAATCAATATCTTCGATGGTACCAATACCTCATGGGTAGCAACACGCGTGATGACTGACGACTGATTTCGACGCAAAAGTATTAAGTTATGAACGACGAGGTTTGATGGCATATGATTGGATCGAGTACGATCCTTGGCAGATGCCTAGTTATTACCAGCTGTTGTTTTTCTATAAATCGAATAACTTACACTTCAATGATTTACAATCTTTATAATCTTACATACTTTTCAATAGGTTACAACAAAGTTAAAAAAGTAATATTTCTGTCAGTGCGTTTGTCCCAACACAGCGCCTAAGGTAGTGACTTCAAAGAATATAGTGTTACTACATACATAAAATGGCCCGGGTAACAGACTATAATACACCGTTGAGTATAACATTTGAGCTTATGAATAAATGCTTCTCCCCTTATCAGGTCCGGCTCTCCCTGCGGCGGATGTCCAGCGGTGGTGAGGACGACTCGGGTCGTGACAGCGACGGCGGCGGCCGGTCCCGGGCGAGGCGACGCCGGAAGACGCGAGCCGGGACTCCGCCGCCCCGCGCTAAGAGCGAGGACCCAGCGGCTCGCCTCGTTTCCGTCATACACCACCAAAGCAGAACCATACACCAGCAGTTGGATAAACTCAGGTTGGTTATGTGTGATGGAGGGTAGCTTAGCACAGCTGAATGAAAGACTTGGTTTGCATATAAAGTAGTCTAAAACGATGACAACTAGTATTACATGTTTTGGACATGGGATGAGATTCACGCAGATTTTGTTTACAATCATATCCCACTTATTGACTGACTAATCTGACTAATTGATTATATTTCTACTCATTTTTAAAATATATTTTTTTACAGGGAACAAGAGAAGCTCATAGACCAACTAGAAGACCAAACACACAAGAGCAGAATGGAGAAGCACGGGACCAACTACCTTCTGGAGTCGTACCTTCGGGACCTGGGCAGGTGTAGCGAAGTGAACGACAGTCAGACAGCGAACAGTGATAGTGGAGTAGGCGTCGGTAGCGGCACCCCACCAAGAAGACACACTAAACACAAGTCCAGGCGGGAGAGACACCTCATGAGGGAGCACTACTTCACTAAGGAACTCACACACATATGCCAAGTCAACTCCGAAAGACTGATGCAGCCCCCCAACGACACAGATTCCGACGCTTCAGCAGATGAGCTAACCAAAATTAGAGAAGAAATCGAGCTGCTGGAGAAACTAGCGATTGTCAACAAGAGGTTACATCGGGAAGAGGAATTGGTGGTCAGACTCACAGCCAAGGTCAAAAGATACATGGACGAGGATAGGGCCAACAGCTGCGAGAACACCTCCCAAGTCACAGTCCTCATAGACAAAATTGAGGACGAGCTAACGAAGACGGCTAAGGAGATGAAGGACAACGCAGTAGAGATAGAACAAGCGGACAGGGAACTGGAGTTTCGAAGGAAAATGCTCGAGGAACTGACGCTACAGTTGGAGGAGGAGGAGCTCCAGAACACGATTCTGGAGAGACAGCTAAACGAGGCTTACAATAGACAGCCGATAGTTCTAAAGGAGAGCTACGTACCGGTACTAGAACAGACGCCGCCTGTATTCAACTACAATCCAAATGGCTACGAGTTGGATACCCTCGTATGACATACAGTAAACCTTGTACAATTTTAATCCAAAGACGCCTTTATACAATCTTGTAGCAATATTATTTAAAAAAATCGTCAAAATTTTGTTATTGCATCGGTAATAATTATTATTTGTATAAATGAGCATTGACTTCTTTTAGAATTTAGGACAATTATAGCTTTGTATGGTTTTCTTTTATTTGTAAATATTTTTCTATGCTACAAGATGTAGTTGGCCCCCTGTATCCATAGTATGAGAGATCCAAAAAGATTTACAATTAAAGTAAGCATACTTATTTAGTTTTGGCGGAACTCATTCTATGGTGATCTTTTGAAATTACCAATTACAATTATTCAGTTGTATACATGTGTAAAATTAACTATAAGCAATATAATGGTGCTAAGATATAAGACAATATACTAACATATAAGCGAAAATAAATATTTATATATACGAAATACAATACCAAAAAATTGTACAACAGAACCACCAAGCAACATGTATATAAAGTACGGTCGTAGAGCATGTAAAAATTAGTATGTTGCCGATTGCCAGAAATTACAATGTCTCTTTCACTCGCGTACAAATATACATATTGCTATCTCGTTTCGACGGTTGCAATAGCAATATATTTGGACCCTTAAAAGAGACAAGTAGCAATGGGTCAACGTACAATTTTCTCCGTACTGCACGACCGGACTATAGACCTAGTCAAACTAATGAACGAATTAGAAAGATAGTGACGTACTAAACCCATTGAAAAAGAAATAAAATTTTCAAAAAATTCTGTTGTACCAAACGTTTTTTATGTCCCTTGCCCTCTTCCGTTTTTCCAACCTCAAAATATGCCACTGATTTGAAATTAAAAAAAAAAACACTGTCATCTAATCTCAACCTTCTTCATAGAAACGTCTACTCTGGTACCTGTGCATATCTACGAATAACAAAACTAAGGAAGGTAACTCCGTCAAAAAAAGTGCACCAAAAGGCTACAAAATGTGACCCGAATACATGTATACTTTATGCATGTGTTCGGTACACATTTTTCGTGTATACACGAGTGACATTCAACCAGGTTGACATGATAATTATTGTCAAACTCATTTTACAATTTGTTTACTTACTTTTTACGTAGCTTTTTACATTTTCGTTGTTAAAATGCCTAAATGCCTTGTGAAATGGTGTAGAAGTCATACAGATACGACTTTTAATACAGGAATAACCTTTCAAGTTTCATCAGTAAGTGATTTTTTAAAATTATGCTTACATAGGTAAAGTTCTTGTATTTTTTCCGACCCAAAAACATGCCCAAAAAGATGGTTTATTTAAGTTGGATGCCAGGGTATTTGCGTAAAATTAAGCTGGTCTCTTTGTGTTTGTCTTATTAAGTTTACATGTTATTGTAAAAATGCAATAATCAAAAAATAATATAATTACAAAATTTTTACATGGACATGCAATGGACAGTGTTATGCTAGATGTAACAATTTAATCATAAACGAGGGTCTGACTGACATCAGTATGGAGTATCTTATTTTTATAATGCCGTTCGTACTTCGTTTAGTAAGAAACGAACCGAATTGGATGCCGAGTTACTCGTTTATGTAGCATACACTTTAATAGTCATGATATATTTTGTACGAGTAATGACCGAAAATTAAAGAGATTACGAAAATCTGCATTGCCTATTTGCACCGCAAGTTTTTTATTTCAATTCTGTAATAATTCTGTAATAATTTAGCACGTAGATTTTTGTAATCTGAAAACGGCTTGTCTAGGTTTGGTTCTGGATAGTTTTAAATTCGTCCGAGTCGTACAAGGTTTGTTCAAAATTATTATATATTATTATTATCGATGACTTAAGGATCAGAGGAAAATGTTTGATTTTAAAATAATAATTATGTACTCCTTCGTGATAGTAGATATGTTTGGTGTATAATACTGCATAATGCCATCCGCTTTTGACAATTATTGTCCACGGCTTTGTTTCATTAACTGTGACAGTGACAATAACCGCGCAGGCTGTCGTCCAGCGCGCAATATTATGATACGTTACCTGGAAAACGACCTTGGCGAGAATCTGAATTGTCATATTTTAGTGTTCGAAAAGGAGCCAAATTTAAAACGGTTGAAGTATGGGAGTTAGTTTTGTTATTCGTAGGTGCATATAGACATTATAGTAATATTACAATGTTTTGTCTCACTTTGATACGTTAGAAAAGTCGCCTAATAGACAACTGCAAAACATTAGGTAACTAAAACATCTGTATTCACAGCATAGCTCAGACTTAAGACTATAGTTATATCACCATCTTGCAGTTTTGTCTCCAGCATAGCTAGCACGGCCTTTCCCAGTCGATTCTTCGGAAGAAAGTAATGGCAGTTTCTTTCCCATGTCTACATATCTTTTTCCCGAGCATGGCACTCGAGTTTCAGTGCACAAAGACAAGAAACTCTTTCCATAGCAACGGCAATTTTTTTTTTTGACATTTAGTTTCTTCATTCTTTTTTTTTTAAAGTGAAAACTACTTTAGCGGCGTTGAGCACTTTTGTGGGATGGGTAAAAACTTAGTACAGTCTATGTACAGTCGGGGAAATGAGTTGTTTAGCAGGAATGTACAGTCGGGGAAATGAGTTGTTTAGCAGAAATGTACAGTCGGGGAAAATTGTACTAAGCAGAAATGTACAGTCGGGGAAAATTTGTGCTAAGCGGAAATGTACAGTCGGGGAAATGAGTTGTTTAGCAGGAATGTACAGTCGGGGAAATGAGTTGTTTAGCAGAAATGTACAGTCGGGGACATGAGTTGCTTACCAGAAATGTACAGTCGGGGAAAATCGTGCTAAGCAAAAATGTACAGTCGGGGAAATGAGTTCTTTAGCAGAAATGTACAGTCGGGGAAATGAGTTGTTTAGCAGAAATGTACAGCCGGGGAAAATTGTGCTAAGCAGAAATGTACAGTCGGAGAAAATTGTGCTAAGCGGAAATGTACAGTCGGGGAAAATTGTGCTAAGCAGAAATGTACAGTCGGGGAAATGAGTTGTTTAGCAGAAATGTACAGTCGGGGAAATGAGTTGTTTAGCAGGAATGTACAGTCGGGGAAATGAGTTGTTTAGCAGAAATGTACCGTCGGGGAAAATTGTACTAAGCAGAAATGTACAGTCGGGGAAATGAGTTGTTTAGCAGAAATGTACAGTCGGGGAAAATTGTGCTAAGCAGAAATGTACAGTCGGGGAAATGAGTTGTTTAGCAGAAATGTACAGTCGGGGAAAATTGTGCTAAGCGGAAATGTACAGTCGGGGAAATGAGTTGTTTAGCAGAAATGCACAGTCGGGGAAAATTGTGCTAAGCAGAAATGTACAGTCGGGGAAATGAGTTGTTTAGCAGAAATGTACAGTCGGGGAAAATTGTGCTAAGCAGAAATGTACAGTCGGGGACTGTACATTTCTGCTAAACAACTCATTTCCCCGACTGTACATTTTTGCTTAGCACAATTTTCCCCGACTGTACATTTCTGCTAAGCAACTCATGTCCCCGACTGTACATTTCTGCTAAACAACTCATTTCCCCGACTGTACATTCCTGCTAAACAACTCATTTCCCCGACTGTACATTTCCGCTTAGCACAAATTTTCCCCGACTGTACATTTCTGCTTAGTACAATTTTCCCCGACTGTACATTTCTGCTAAACAACTCATTTCCCCGACTGTACATTCCTGCTAAACAACTCATTTCCCCGACTGTACATAGACTGTACTAAGTTTTTACCCATCCCACAAAAGTGCTCAACGCCGCTAAAGTAGTTTTCACTTTAAAAAAAAAAGAATGAAGAAACTAAATGTCAAAAAAAAAATTGCCGTTGCTATGGAAAGAGTTTCTTGTCTTTGTCCACTGAAACTCGAGTGCCATGCTCGGGAAAAATATATGTAGACATGGGAAAGAAACTGCCATTACTTTCTTCCGAAGAATCGACTGGGAAAGGCCGTGCTAGCTATGCAGATGGATTTGGAAAATCAACATCTTTTAATTAGACACAAAAGTGAGAATTCTCATCGCATCTCATGTCATTTTTATTATGAATTTTGTCGCAGATATTTGTGATGCGATGCGAATTCTCAGTTATGTGTGGGAGCCCTTATAAATGTATGGACGGCAAAGTCAAATTAATATATAAAAATGCTTTATTGAACAAATATGATTATGAAATACCTAAAACACTTTATCTTCTTTACACTTGCCACGGCCAGTACTTAGACTCAGATTGTGATCAGTATTAAAACTAGTTACGGCCAGAGTTTATCTTTTCTACAATGTTGTTAATGGGTAACGTTTGACATTAGCCAATAATCAAAAGTGCTAAAGTCCAATGGAGGTATAAAGCTTCATACAAAAATATGTAATAAATTGCATTAAATTATGTGCCTTGTTATTTGTATTTTAGCAGAGATAATTTAAAATCTGTTAAACATTTACATTTCGAATAACTAATAAACATAGGTTTTTGAAATAAATAACCTCATCATCTTTGAAGGTCATTTTAGTCAGTCAAGTAAGTTAAATACAAATTATAAGTGACTCTAAGTACTGGCCTTGGCAACCTTTATGAAGAGAGAAGGAAGAAGGTAGTACCGAGACGGCATTAATAAGAAGGTACACACATCTCTTTAGTGTCTCCATATTGACAGTGACGTCAGAGGTAGCTATGACGTCACTCGCACCTTCTATGTCCTGCAGTCGACTGGTTACTCCGTATCCATTGCCACCTGAAATGCAAAGAATACCAATTACAGAAAATGACTTGTTTATTTGAAGACGTGAGTGGAAGAACACAATAAGTAACAGTAAAAAATTGCCGTATTTTGCATAAATGGAGGCTTTAAGGCTGGAAAAAATATTTGAAATAAAAAAAGACGGGTTGCACTCCGGGAGTGCCGGCAGAAGTGAAAACTTGATTATTAAAGTTGTGCATTATTTTTTTTAACCCATTTTTTATGAAAATCGTTTTTTAAAAAATCGATTTTTTAAATTAATCGAAACCCTACAATCAATTAAATTTTTAACCCATTTTTTATGAAATAGGATTTTTAAAAAATCGATTTTTTTAATTAATCGAAACCCTTACAATTTTTTTAACCCATTTTTTATGAAAATCGATTTTCAAAAAAATTGTTTTTTTAATAAATCGAAACCCTTAAAATCGATCAAATTTTTAACCCATTTTTTATGAAAATCGATTTTTAAAAAATCGTTTTTTTTAATTCGAAACCCGATTAAAAAATATCGACAAGCGAAAAAAAACAATCGATTGTTCGATTAATCGATTTCGATGTTACAACACTACTCTTACGGTTACGGTCTTACGGTTTTTCGATCAGCACGAGAATCTGAGTTTCACAGTTTTTACCCATCCCACAAAAGTGCTCAACGCCGCTAAAGAAGTTTTCACTTCAAAAATATGCACTTTATGTGTAGCCAGATAAATTAGCCAGGTGATGAAGTAGATAAGTTACAAGGTTTGTTCAAATTATAAAGGACAAAATGAGTAAATGACCGTATGTTACAAAATGATATAGGTCTACCAGAATCTGATGGCAATTTTCAAAAAATATCCCAAATCATTGGATAAATTTTTATATTTGCATATTTAATACATAGATTAGCTGCTAAAAGAAAAGGATCAAAATGTTTTATTTCAATTACCCCGGTATTGCTAGAGACTAGAGTCAATTTATTTTCTCACTTTGCCATCAGATTCTGGTACACCTATAGTTATTGTGTTCTTCAACTCGCACGTCTTCATTTATGAAAGTACTACTATATTCAAAATGAAATAAAGCGTCCCTTCATTGACTGAACTTTAACTTCATTGACAATCGTGGTTTGTATAGAAAACAATGAAATATGACAAGTAAAGTATTATAGCCGAGGTACAGAAATAGACTATCATCATCCGGGAATGGAAACAAGACATTTATCCTATTCTTGCAATTTGAAAAACCAGGAAACATGACTTCTTTAAATCGTTAAAATGTAACCTACTCCGATTTATTAAATACGGATTTGATAAATATTATCTTTTTACCAGCACGAGTCGGCGCATGAGTACTGAAAACTATTCCACCTCAATTTTTTTATGCGATCCTCTTCAAATTGCCCTCCTGATGATATAAATGCATGTTGCCATGGGGCAACCCGGTGCCATATTCACCGTGGGGGCCTCCCATTCAAAAAACCTGATTTTTTTGCCCTTTTTCCTCGTAATCAATAATAGTAACAGCGAGGCACTTGAAAATTTAACGAAATCCTTATTTGTATTTGTACTTTTATAATTAAGTAATAATTAAATTAAAATAAAGTAAATGTACAAAAAATGTGTAATTGTGTTATTTGTATGGGCTCCCATACAAAAAACACAATTTTTTTGTCTACTTTTGCTAAGATAAAAAAAAAAGATATAAACAATGAAAATTTTTGAAATCTCTTTTAATAATATTATTAAATATTGTATAGAGAATTTAAAAAATATATATTACTTAGACATTTTTTTTTTAATATATTTTTCTTCGGTCGAAAGTACCCAAATTTAAGATTTTTCAAACCTTTATTATATATAATTCATATCTTTAATTAAAAATATTAACTTTACCGTGAAAAGTTTTTATTGGTATTTCAATAAAGAATATAAAAAAAATATTGTCCGGTTGAAAAATAACAATTCCTTGCAATTGTTTAAACAATATTGCACCGGGTTACCCCATGGCAACATGCATTTATATCATCAGGAGGGCAATTTGAAGAGGATCCTATAAAAAAAAATGAGGTGGAATAGTTTTCGTTACTCATGCGCCGACTCGTGCTGGTCTATTTTGTACTTCGCAAACTACTGTTTATTGAATTTCTCTAGATAAAATTTGATGTTATCCATGTTGAATTAATAAACCATTTTCGCTATTATAGTCTGATCCACAAGTGCCATTTTCCTCAAAACCTGATATCATGCACCGAAAATTATGATTTTGGTCTCATTCGATTCGGAATAGCATCTAGAACATTCTACCAAAATTACAAGAGGGGCTGAAAAAAAATATGCAAAAGTTATAAACAATTAAGTAAACACAAAAAGAAGGGTTTGGTTTTTTTTAATATTTCAAAAACTATTTGAGATAATCGAAATTTGAAAATAGATAAAAATATAGATATAATATATATATATATATATATATATATATATATACATATATATATATATATATATATATATATATATATATATATATATATATATATATATAGAATAGAATAGATAAAAATTTCTAGATTTCTTGTTTTGAAATAATCAGCGTTTTTATGTTAACATTAAAATGGTGACAATTAACAAAAGCATAACAATTAAACACATTGTGATAATTTATTTTTGTTGACAGATTATTGTTTATTGATATGTCTACTTAGTTCCCAATTTTTTTTTATTTTATTATATTAATATTTAATCAGTTAAAATATTTTTTTTACTTCACGTAGCAGATTGCGGCAAATCACGCGAAACCCGAACCACGCGTTTTTACCGTTACTTTCGCCGCTCAATTAAAGCTATAAGGATTATTGATTAGGTTCCAGGATCTAGGATTTATTTTAGGAAATTTCCTGTTCTTTAAGGATCAAATTTTGATTATCTCAAATAGTTTTCGAAATATTAAAAAAAAACCAAACCCTTCTTTTTACGTTTACTTATTTGTTTATAACTTTTGCATTTTTTTTCAGCCCCTCTTGGAATTTTGATAGAATGTTCTAGATGCTATTCCGAATCGAATGAGACCAAAATCATAATTTTCGGTACATGAGATCAGGTTCCTGGCACTTGCACTTCCTAACTAGAGTATTACGGATATCGACTCCGTGGCGCAACGGTAGCGCGTCTGACTCCAGATCAGAAGGTTGCGTGTCCAAATCACGTCGGGGTCAAAGTTTTCATTTTGCCTTTTTTAAGGGTTTCGTCGAGTTTCAAAAGAAACTTAAATTTGAATGGTTCACTCTAGTTCCGAATATTGTGTACTTAAGCAATTATAATTTATTGACGAAACATTGAGTTCAAGCGTTAGGCACAGATAAAGTTGCAAGAGAAATGTTTACAGTGTAGATAACAAATGACTCGGACGGCTTTCAATTACCGCTATCGTGCCGGGGTCAGAGGTCACGCACAATAAAGACGAGAGTCGAGAGCTGTTAGCGACGAGCAGTGCGCGCCCGACGGCGGAAGGGGAACAACGATGAGGGCGCTACATTATATTTTAATACTTTTCGCCAACTTTCTATCCGTACTTTGTCTCAATTTGACGTATCTGGACCCGACGGTGCTCCAGACCAAAACGTCCGCGGACATACAGCAGAAGACGGCGACCGACATCATCAGCAACTACCTGAGCTCCGAGACCTTCACCGTGGTCGTGCAGCCCGTGCTGTTCCAGGATAGTAAGGATGTGTTCACGCTGCGCACGGTCAACGGGGTTCTGCAGATCCGCGCCAGCACCGGCGTCGCCGCCGTGTGGGGCTTCAACTACTACCTCAAGAAGTACTGCCGGAGCCAGATCGCCTGGCAGGTGCGGCGCGTCAGTGTGCCGTCGCCGTTGCCCGAAGTCAACGAGGTGGTCGTCGCCAACGACAGGTTCCGGTACTACCAGAACGTGTGCACCGCGTCCTACAGCTTCGTGTGGTGGACCGCCGACGACTGGACGAAGCACGTCGAGTGGATGGCCCTGAACGGCATCAACGTGGGCCTCGCGCCCGTCGCGCAGGAGGCCGTCTGGGCCGAGATATACGAGCGCCTCGGCATGACCGACCAGGAGGTCGCCGAGCACTTCACGGGCCCGGCGTTCCTCGCCTGGCTCCGGATGGGCAACGTGCACGGCTGGAGCGGCCCGCTCCTGCGGTCCTGGCACGACCGTCAGCGGAACATAGAGGACATAGTCGTCGACTACATGTACAGGCTCGGGATGGTGCCCGTGCTGCCCGCGTTTAACGGTCACGTGCCGCGAGCCTTCCGAAGGATCTTCCCGAACGCCACGTTCTCCACGGTGCAGCCTTGGAACAAATTCGGCAACGACTACTGCTGCAACCTATTTTTGCAGCCGACCGAGCCGCTTTTCAAGGAGCTCGGGGCGATGTTCCTGAAAAACATCACCGCGAGACACGGATTCAGCAACATTTACGCGGCGGATCCCTTCAACGAGGTCATCATGGAGCCTTGGTCCGACCACGTCGTGCGGGAGACGTCGAAAGCCATATTTTCCACGATCGAGAGCGTCGATAGGAACGCGGTATGGCTGGTTCAAAACTGGATGTTCGTCCACGACCCCGTTCTGTGGCCGCTGGACCGAGTTCGGACGTTCCTGACGTCGGTCCCCAACGGCCGCATGCTCGTGCTCGATCTGCAGTCGGAGCAGTGGCCGCAGTACGAGCTGTACGACATGTACTACGGCCAGCCGTTCATCTGGTGCATGCTCCACAACTTCGGCGGCACCCTCGGCATGTTCGGAAACACGAAGTCAATCAACAAAAACGTGTACGAGGCGAGAAATCTTCGAAACAGCACTATGATCGGAGTCGGCCTGACTCCCGAAGGGATCAATCAGAATTATGTGGTGTACGATTTGATGCTGGAGTCCGCCTGGAGAAAAACTCCGATAGAGGATCTGAACGCCTGGGTCGAGGCGTACGCGAAGCGGAGGTACGGGTGCAACGGCACTTCTCTCGCGTGGAGGTACCTGCTGCGGAGCGTGTACAGCTTCGACGGTCTGAACAGAATAAGAGGCAAGTACGCGGTGACGCGTCGGCCCAGCTTCAAAATAAGGCCGTGGGCCTGGTACAGCGGGCACGATATTTTCGAGGCCCTCAAATATTTCGTGTTCAGCGACCCCGACGCCTGCAACTCCAACGGATACAATCACGACCTAGTGGACGTCACTCGACAGGCCCTGCAGTACAGAACCGATCAGCTGTATCTCAAAATATTAGAAGACAGATCCTCTCAATTGTACGTCTTCAATTCGTCGATAAATCGCTTCTTGGACGCTATGGAAGATATGGAGAGCATTCTGGCGACGAACGACGACTTCAGCACGCAGAATTTCTTCACCGCAGCGAGACGGGTTACTTCGAACCGCCTGGAGTCCTACTTGTACGAGTTGAACGCTCGGAATCAGATAACACTGTGGGGTCCGTCCGGGGAGATTTCCGACTACGCCTGCAAGCAGTGGGCGGAGATGTTCCACTACTACTACATACCCCGGTGGAGGAAGTTTCTGTCTCTGGCGCTGGACGCAAAGGCGAGAGGGGAAACGTTCGACGAGAGGACCGCTCAGAGAGTCGTGAGAGCGTCCGTGGAGGAGCAGTTCCCGTCGGTCACTATCGACTCTCTCCCGCGGCAGGACGCCAACATGCTGGCCTTGAGGTTGTACGAGAAGTGGGCCCACGTGTCGGACCTCGACGATTTGCCGATATCAGTCATCAGAGAGACCCCGAACAAGAGAACGACGCTGGCAGACGTTGCGTCAGAGGAAAACGCGGAGGAAGATATTACCGTTGTTACTGAAAAGTATATCAGCAAATAATTCAATAATAATAATAATAATTTTTATTAGAAACAATATACAATTGTACTGATTTAAAAAAAACGTTAATTTAGTAATTTTAACTTTTATTTTTAAATATTATAAACAACAATAACACCTAATTTTAATAATTCTGTAGCTGTAACAGTTATATTAAAATGTATGTCTAACAATACTCTTTTAATATGTTTAAACTATTTAATTTTAATAGAGATCGCCCAATGATCGAAATTCGACCTCAGATAAAAAATAAATTATAAATTTCAAATTTCAACGCTTTTCTATTGATATTCTATTGTCAAAAAATTGACTTTATTATTTTTAGGGTTCCGTAGCCAAATGGCAAAAAACGGAACCCTTATAGATTCGTCATGTCTGTCTGTCTGTCCATCCATATGTCACAGCCACTTTTCTCCGAAACTATAAGTGCTATACTATTGTAACTTGGTAAGTAGATGTAGACTGTGAACCGCATTAAGATTTTGATATAAAAATGAAAAAAATATTAAAAATTTTAGGGGTCCTCATAGGCACAACTTAGGCACAACTAAAACAATATTTTTTTTTTTGTAAATAATTTACTTTCTGAGTTATTTCAATTTAAAAATGTAAAATAAACTATATTTTAGATAAAGAACCTGAAGTATTTAAAAAAGTATAACATTTACGACATTTTGTCAGAGTATTTGTTATAAATTGTGATTATTTTCTCTGTCGATTGACGTATGTTTCATAGGTGTACACGAAAATATACCATTTTAAGTACTAGACTTGAAACTAATTATAGTCCGCGCGGAACTAGTTGGCCGCACCTTATGGCTGGTTTACACGTATTAAGTAGATAAGTAGTAACTAAAATTTAACTTAATTTGAAGTGCCTGCCCGAAATGTGTCAAGTGACAAGCCCCGCCTGCCAACTTAACAAAAAATAGTCAAAATTCTAGTTTCCATGTTTAGTACTTAACTAAATTTTAACCTGCTACTTGCTACTAAATTTTGTGTTTATATGCAATAAATAACCTCAAATTAAGTTAAAATTTAGTTAACTACTAAACCAGTCCTTAGGTATGTGAGCGGTGGGAGTGATGGGACGGAAAGGCGAAGGCGCTTGATTTTGACAGTTCTGGCTAGTTTAAACAAAACGCACAAGAGATTGCAATAGCAAGATAAGTCCGCCGATGAAATACAATCTAAGACAATCTAAAGAAATAAAATCTCAAAAGACAATCTAAGGAAATAATATTTAAAGTGCATAGGTTTTTAAAAAACGGAAAGCCAATGTCATAATTTAGAATATAAAACTGATAAATTGTCTTTAATCTATTCTTTTCAATAATTAAACAATATTATTGTTCACGATATCGCGAGATTGGTCGTCACTGTCTAATCTCATGTGCGTTGCGAGCAGGAAGCAGCCCTCACCCTCACCCCTGTCCCTACCTAAGGCGCGGCCAACTAGTTCCGCGCGAACTATAGGTATGCCACGCTCCATACTTTTGTATGGTAACCTTTTTAGGTTCGTACTCTTTTCATTCACCTACATTTCCCCACTTTTCGTAAAAAGGGTTACAAAGTTTTTCGCTCGCGTATTAATATTAAGATTATTTAAAGCAGTCCATTTTATATTTAAAACAGTATACAGTCTTAAGCCTCCCCACAAAACATGTCCAAAATTATTATTTTAACTTTTGGAATATTCCCAAAATATTTTTGAAGTGAAAACTTCTTTAGCGGCGTTGAGCACTTTTGTGGGATGGGTAAAAACTGTGAAACTCGCGTCAGATTCTTGTGCTGATCGAAAAACCGTAAGACGGTTGGTGAGTAGTGTTGTAACATCGAAATCGATTAATCGAACAATCGATTTTTTTTTCGATTGTCGATATTTTTTAATCGATTGTAAGGGTTTCGATTAAGGTCAATGTGTCGAAGTCCGGTATACTTTTCTCAAATTAAAGTTTAACATAATTTATTGACTTGAGATTCGCTTTTTAAAGTAACTTGTGTCATTGGAAATTATAGGCTATATATTAATTAGACCTATAATGATCTAAAATAGTCTTAGTTGCAGTATTTTTTTATTTACGTGCTATTTTTTAAAAACTCGGCGTGTAGACGGACTTCCCTTACAGTTTGAGGTAAGTCCGTCTAGTAGCAATATAGCCCTAACTTGTGAAGTAATATGCATGGCAACGGTTTCTAGCAAAGCCGCAAAACGGCCATTTAAATATGTGTTTAAGGTGTCGGTAATAAGGTTCGCATTTCAGAGAAAATTATTTTTATAACATTTTAAGGCAAGTCCGGCATATCGTAAGTCTAAGTTGTTACAAACATTTTTTGAAAAATTAAACACTAAGACGTATAAACATAAAATATTGTTTATTACAAATTCAATATTATAATAGTTAAAGCCGGCAAAATCAACAACTTTGTTTCATTATCATTTATATTTTATGGGATAAGACATTTTTCAACATATTCCCCCACTTAAATTTGATTTGATTATTGTTTATTGATGATAATATGTCTATTTAGTACCCAATTTTTTTTTATTCCTTAATATCAATATTTAGTCAGTTGCACGCGAAAGTTACGCGTTTTTACCATTATTTTCGCCGTTCAATTAAAATTGTAAGGGTTGTTGGTCCGGGAGTTGGTAGGATTATTCATGACGTGTATAAATCTGAAACGAGTAATTATGTCACTATAAAAAGAAGTTATTTTTACAAGTTTTTAGTTTACGATAAAGGGACTAGGAAACGGATCCCCTGACAGTAAGTGAACTATGTACCGTCACCCTTGGACACCTGCAACACCAGTCATAAGTGCGTTGCCCACTTTTAAAAAAGGATCGTACGCTTTTTCGTACAGTAAAATTTGGGCAATGCTATGATCTAGCAGTCCTATTTTTTAATGCAAATTAACAATAAATACATGCAGGTCTGAAAAGGTTGACAATATCTGATTTGAGGCAAGACCGGCATATGACGGCCTTTCCTTATGCAAACTAGACGGACTTCCCAATTATTGCAATTTTAGGTTAGACATATGTTGCAGGTGATAATAACGAAATTAAAGCGATATTAACGAATTGAACATCAGTAATAAGTAAAAGGATCACTAAATTACTTACGTAATCCAAGAAACTCCAAAAACTCCTTCGTATTCCCACTTTTTTTTCATTTTTTTTTGGCAGAGACTTACACTCTGACTGCGAGTTCAAAATGGGAAAAAAATGGCAGATCGTTTTTTCCGTAACAGGTAGTTAGCAGCGACATGTCTGTTTCTTAGGTCAAACTGACTCTGCAATATTGTTTTACTCCCTGAGCCATATGAAACTAGGCGTTCAAATATGGAAGTTATTGCCGATAGACGGTCTTACCTCCCAGACGGACTTCGACAGATTGACCTTAATTAAAAAAATCGATTTTCATAAAAAATGGGTAAAAAATTTAATCGATTGTAAGGGTTTCGATTAATTAAAAAAATCGATTTTTTAAAAATCAATTTTCATAAAAAATGGGTTAAAAAAAAAGAAAGGGTTTCGATTAATTAAAAAAATCGATTTTTATAAAAAATGGGTTAAAAAAATAATGCATAACGTTAATAATCAAGTTTTCACTTCTGCTGGCACTCCCGGAGTGCAACCCGTCTTTTTTTAAACTGCGTTTCTGGTTTTTTAAAATATTTTACAACAATTTTTCATCTCGTATAATTTAAATATTTCTGAATAATATAACGATTAATAATATAATGATAATGGTACTTAAATAAATACTCAATTCAGTTCACTTGTAACTAGTTACTTAGTAACCTAACAACTCTGCAGCAGCAGCTCTACTATGCGTCCCGTTTTTATGCTAAATTCTTCTGATTATTCCAACTTGAAACCCTGGCTATTTTTAATATTAGAGGTGGGCAATCCCATGCCCACAAACATGAGGAAATATTTTCCGCATCCCCAGAGAATAGGTGACATCAGCAGAAGCGTAGCGTGCCTTGCCCGTATAAAAATTTGTTTTGTGGCCCTCAGATAAGGTTTCCTTTTTTACTTTTAAGAAATGGAACGATTTTTAAAATTTTTATTTACGTACGTTGGGCCCCCCACCCCATTACCCATATAATTGACACGGCATATTATATGGCGGTAGCTACACCATCAACCAGGACGCAGGGTATGTGCGAGGACGACGCCAGGCCCTCCCTAGATATTAAATGTAGTAAAGTTTTATACATTGATATTAGAACCATTTTTATCAATCGTCATCGAGGCAAAGACTTTCAAAGTGTAACGCTTCATGCTTTCGACTGTACAGTCGTTCATATTTTTTACCCTTCATAATATGGCCCCATCGCCCTATGGCGACGGCCTAGGGCCTACGGTATGAGGGTAATGACGAGGCGCAGGGCAACATACCTGTGGCTGGGGCTCCGGGCGGTCTTCCCCCGCGGGTTCCCCCGTGCCCCCCGCACCATCGCTGGCAGCCGCGCCCCCGCCGCGCCGCTCCTCCCCCTCCACCAACGCGAGGTACCGCGCCAGTTCCGTCTCGTCGCACACGCGCAGAGGTGTCTTCGGACCGACTATAGCGATGGACACGTTCTGGAATGTATGGTTATATTAATGATCTACTAGCTAACCAACCGATTATACTGATGGGCACGTTCTGGAATTTCCGTTTTAAATATTAATGATCTACTAGCTAACCAAGCCACCATAGCGAAAGACATGTTCTGGAATGTACTGTTATATTACTAATCAGCTATCCAGGAGGGTGAGGTTGGGATAAAAAATTATATTTAGCTAGACGACGCCTGCAGCTCCATTGCGCCAAAATTAGTTTATCGCGCAGGAACCGCACATTTTTCCGGAATGAAAAGTTTCCTGCTATATGTCCCGGGATTCAAAATATCTCTATACCAAATTTCAGCAAAATTGGTTCAGTGGTTTGGGCGTAACAAACAGAGGTAACAGACAGACAGACAGACAGATACCCTTTCGCATCTATAATATTAGTATGGATCGGAATATTAGCATTTCGTAAAACATTACCAAGACACATGTGACTGATAATTGTACTAAATTAATGTTCCCATTTCATCTGTTTTTGAGCTTGTATTTTGCATACATGTTTTTGACACAAGTTTATATTTTCACTAGCGCTTTTGATTGGCTAATATAATATATGTGTTTGTCATTGTAATAGTGATGTAACTCCATAATATAAAAGAGTTTTTATTTTCCCATAGTGGGCTTACAATGTATCATATCTTTCAATATAAAAATGAAGCGACTCCACTGATACCACTATAGCGACGTAGATGTCGCTATTTTGTTTCGTCTAGGAACAGATGTGTACTGTTATTCATTATAATTCGTTTCATTAAAATAACTTCGTCTTATTTTTAAGTAACTATATACCATTATAATATTTCATTTGATATCTACAATGAAAAATATAAAGCATTGAATAAAAGTTTGTATTTTTTTTCTACGCATTAATTAACACAACTCTTAATTTCTCAAAACTTAATTGAATGGATACAATTCACTAAATACAATGAACGACACACAGTATCAAAAGATGGGCATTAATTCCACATTTTAAGATGTTATTTACCTTGGTATTAAGATCTACTTCATTGGGCAGCGTGTCTCTCAAAGCTCTCAATCCATGCGCCACCAATTCCTGGAGATCACAGTCGGCGAAGGTGTTGAGATGTTTCTCCAGGTACGTACGAGCTGACTGCGAGCGTGCCCCGATGGCCATGGCGCGGCAGTCAAAAAAGTTAGCGGACGGACAAGTCTGGTAAATGTGTGGTCCTTGGTCCTGTAATGTAGAAATAAAAATTACACATATTTTTTTCTAAGCTTGAATATAAATTCAAGTTAAAATGCTAAGCTTGAATATAAATTCAAATTAATAATGTCCAGCAGAAAATGCATCAAATCATCATATTTGCATAAATTATAAAAGAATTGAAGACGTGAGTGGAAGAATCAAACAAGTAACATTTCGTAACATACGGACAATAACTCATTTTTTCCCTTATTATTTTCATAAAACTTGTAACTAATCTACTTCATGACCTAGCTAATATATCTGGCTACAAATATACTCCACAGTTTTTCTATTTGAAATAATATTTCCGGCCCTAAAGCCTCCATTTAAGCAAAAAAACGGGAAGTTTTTTCATGTTACTTACCTTATTCTTCCACTCATGTCTTGAATTATAAGCTGCTATTAGCTGTCCTTTCAATTTCTGATTTAGTGACAACAAAAAATAGCTAATAATATGCTAAATCATGATTTATGTTTCAAAAGTTATAAAAATTGTTTTATACAGTATTATTTTTTCACCAATACAATAAATTTTACCACGTCATTGGTATTGATAATAGAGTATATTAATTCACAAAATATAAAAAAATATATTTTTTTTTCATTTCAATGAATTTATCCTTTATCCAATCTAATACCGCTTGGGTGCACTAATTACAAGGCAACAACGGGTGCGGTATCAGGTAGGGGGCAGTGGGGTGAGGTAAGAGATCAGCCTGGCGCGCCTCAAATGCGTAATGCATCCACAATTTTTTGTAGTTTAGCGGATAAGTCCAGGGCTTGATATTTTTGTTTTTTTTTTTTTGTTCCAAAGGGGTAGTAACAAAAATCGCTAGTATTTTTTTTATTTTTGACACCTATTTCGTATGTTAATTTATTGTACTGGTAAAAAAATAATCCTATATAAGCTTTTCACTTTGTTTCTTTCTACTTGGTAAATGAGTGACATTTCTAAATTATGATTTTAGTGCATTATGGTTTGTTTTGTTAACATTAGATTACTTACATCATAACCAGCTACAAGTAATCCGACACCAAGGGGTCTCTTGTCGTACCTCTGGGTGCATATTTGCATTTTATTGCCAACCATCGAAATCAGTCTCCCAACAGGCATGGGTGCGTCATGGGAGTAGCGGTGATTCAGACACTCTGTTCTCATGTAACGACTGGAATTATTAAAATTTTGTATTAGTAATTTGATAATTATTATTGATGTCATTGAATAGTAAATGTAAGTTATAGAAAGTAAGCACTATTGTTTAATCAATATAAATAAAATTAATTTAAATATTTATTTAGACTTTCTAAAACTCCAGCATGGCACAACTTACTTAGCCTAATCTTAGTCTTGAAATGTTCATGGAATTCAGGAGAGGCAAGTTATACGAAGTTTACTGGGTCACTTAGTTTACTTTTCCTTATAAATTGTAAAAGCGTAATTGATAATATACATCACTAAAAACTGTGTTTTTATTACTTCAAATTCATTTAAAAGGACACAAAAATGATTTACACAAAGCATACCTGAGCATACGAGCATCAGCTGTAAGACCAGAAATGGAAATTCCAATGTGGTCATCGATAGGAATAATCTTCTTCTGGTAAGCTGACAACTCACTGACGGCCCGCTTCAAGGCTATCAACAAAGCAAACTCTTTGTTCTTCAGACCAACCGTTGCTGAGCCAAGTTTCACTGCCTCCATGGCATATTCTACCTGGTGAAGACGGCCTTGAGGACTCCATACTGTGACATCACTGTCATACTGGTTGCGGAACTGAAAGTTAATTTGAAAACATTGACGATAATTAATTATACTCAAGCAAAACTTGAGACCGATGGTGTAATCCATTTTAACTTTTATATTGTTATGTATTTAGAAGTATCTCTGTACATTTACAACATTTCGGCGACTTTATGAAGAGGTTATAAAATTTCAATTTATTGTTCGTAAAATATACCAGTTGGATTATTAGTAGTTTGGTGTAAATATATAATTTGGGATTTAATGCGATTCTCGCAACATATTTTGATTAATATGAGCTAGCAAAATGAAAATAAAGGTTGATGACATTGCATTTTAATTTTACATGAATGTATATCAAAAGTTACATTGAATCTTATTTTAGCGATAAGTCGGCCCAAATTTAATAATATTAACTTACCATTTTTAATAATTTAAAAAGATATTTCAAAGCTTTACTTGAAATGCAAAATCACAAAAAGCCAAAATGCTAAATAACGCTTGCCAAATTCCAGATGCCAATGATAGGTGACAATGACATTAGTGACAGACCGGACAAATGACAGTTGACACTTGACTTTTTTTTCTTCTAATATTATGGTTCTAAGGCCGGTATAAATAGTCAGTACTTAAGATGCGACCGTTTCAAGACGCGGTTCGGATCTGTGATTGGTCCAAAAGGCCGGCCCGGCTTCCACGGAAGCCGATCTAGACGATCAATTGTCATCATCATCATCAGCCTATAATTGCCGTCCACTGCTGAACGTAGGCCTCCAGTGAGCCAGTGAGCGCTAACCAGGCACCAGGCACCAGCCCGATCTTAGACAGCCTTCATCCATCCGCTGCCATCCACTAATTTCTTCAAATCGTCAGTCCATTATACCTACCGCGGGACGTCCTACACTACGTTTGCCTAAGCGTGGTCTCTACTCTAACACGTCTTGTCTGCTCCATCTATCGTCTTCCCGTTTGCAGTCTGCAGACATGACCAGCCCATTACCTTCAGCGTGTTAATTTTATGAGCGATGTCAGTGACTTTAGTTATCTGGCGAATGACTATTTAGGAATTTTGTCCACCAAGTATACTTCCAACATAGAATGGAAAGAGTCCATAGCACACTGAGCAATCTTAAGCTTGTGAACTAGTCGACCTACGGTGAGTGTCAGCTCCATATGTCATTACCGGTAGAAGTTAGAACGTATTGATTCAAGACCCTGAACGGATAGTGGAATCGATGATTCAAAAATAATAAATCGAAACTTCCCAAATGCAGCCCAGCCCAACTAGCTATTCGCCTCCTTCTCAAAGTTGTGCCCCCTAGTTGAATTGTATGGCCATATAATATAAATATACGTATTCTTGTACAACTTCGAAACCAGCGCCATTTACGACGAAAGGTCTCGGGAGAACGTGTCATCACTTTGATTTCCTTTAGGTTCAGCCCGAGTCCTACCCGTCCAGAGGAATCGCTTAGACTGTTCAGCATCTCTTCCAGGTCCTGCAGAGATTCTGACTTAATGACTATGACGTCCGCAAACCGCAAAATATTATGTGAGATGTGCTGGCCGTTAATGTTTAGGCCCCATCCGTGCCAATCAAGCTTCTTAAAAACATCTTACAACACATTATTAAACACTTTCGGAGAATTAATAATAGCTCTAATCTCCCTTCTTCTTACTCCTTTCACTCCTCGGCGTAGTTGGATTAAGGGCTTGTGTTTTTTCATACACTTGGTCCTTGGACGGTCATTGTTGCGGCCTTGTAGGTACAGACATCTCAACACCTCGACATATTGGTGTAGCAGTACCTACACGTTCGTTCGGCGATTGAAACAAAGAAAACAACGCGCTCCGAGAGGAACGCCCGCCGTCTTTGTATACGTTCGTTATAGAAGTTGAAACATAGAAGAAACTCGTTCTGCAAAGAACGTACGTTCGCAATAACGAAAGAAACCGTCCGTGTAATAATACCGGACGTGACCCAGCCCTTAAAAGGACTTTTTCTAATAAGAATTCTTCGCAACACTTCACTAGGCGTCTTCACATCGAGGCTACGTCGAGCGTGGAATCTTCGCAGCGCAGCTGCAGTCTTCATGGCGTTGCGCGAGCTTCAGATCTTCACAAAATGGCGGCACAACTACTATTATTACCGGCGCGGCGCCGAGCGACAGAGTGACGACGTCGGTATGAAATTCGCGCGCGGACTAAATTCGCCGCGGCACGCGAGCCTATATTTATACTCGCGCGATACCAGCGCCACGTATCGCGGGACGGCCAGTTTCCCGCGCGGCAATCTTTTAGATTTGTAAATATTTCTTATTCGATTTTTTTCTCTTTCTCACTTTTGTAAATATTTTTATCTCACTCATTATGTCTCTTTCTGTTCTGTAATAGCCAATCAAAATTAATCTTTTAACTTTGTGTACAGTTTTGTAATAAAAATAATTACGTAAAATTTTGTATATAAGCAGCACAAATCTCTCAATAAAACACTTCAGTTCACCACAGTAAATCGAGTTTTACTCTTTACTCCTCCGACCCCTAGTGAACTCTTAGAGAGACTAACAGGTCCTCTAAATTGGTATAGTCTACGAGGCATCTCTGCATGGATTCTAGTGCAGCCCAGGTCTCAACGCTATCAAAGGCTTTCTCATAGTCCACGTGATACGCTAGGCAAAGAGGCTGATTCTACTCTTCAGTCTCCTCAATAATTTGCCTTATAGTGTGTATGTAGTCCAAGTGATGCTGCCTATAAGGAACCCAGCCTGCTCCGGTGGCTGGAAGTCATCGAACTTCTGGGTAAGTCTTTGAGATGACTCTCGAGAACAGCTGATATACTTACATGAATCAGAAGCAAAATGGGGTGATAGTTCTCAAGTCGCCTGTTCGGTGTTATCGCTTTTTTTGAAAAATAAAACTACCATACTCCTGCTCCATGCTTCTACTGGGGTTGCGTCAGTGTCAATGACGGAATTAAAGAGCTTGACAAGCTCCGTTAAGACAGGAGGAGGAACTCTTGCTCACAGATTACTTATATATTTGTAGACTCCTGCTGCTGTCGATATTACGCAAAGACCTATAATATGATGTTCCGTCATCCATAGAGAAATATAATAGAGATCAACTACGATAACATGGCGCGCCCCTTTAAAATTCAAAACGTTTTGAAGTGAAGCGGAATTAATAAATCCAAGCTAAAGGCTGATCTTTGTTAACTTACAACATTGTAATCGAATCAACATCTAGAAAATAGAAATACATCATGTTTATCAATTTTTTGAGGTATTATTTTCTAATTGTTGCCACTTGCCAGCAACCTTCGTTGCACTGGATCATCGCGCGGGAGCCGTTCGTGTTTCTGGCTAAAAAACTATCTTGGTGACCAGTGACTCTTTTGAGTAGGTACTTGCTGGGTACCTTATGTACCTACCTAACCTAACCTACTGAGCAACATCAGTTAAGTATAGTTTAGCGAGAAGTGGTACCTAACCGATGAAATATATACTAAGACTTAAACAGATACATTTCCGCGTCTATTATATTAGTATGGATTATATTTGACTACCTAGTATGTAGGTAGTAGGGGAATGCTTCAGTTTGCCGAAGCGTTCCCTAACTTTGGTGGAAGTCCGGTCACTTCTGAGGTATACGTAGACCGGCCAGTCGTGGAGGGAGTCCTGTGTTTGTTAGATCCGGGACATCCTTCCTTTATATACGGCTGAAGGCAAACCGCAGGTAGTTTTAGTGGGTAAGCCAGCTCTTGCCAGCAGTCCCACATACCCCCGGGGTGCTTCAATTTAACTAAGGCACATCCCCAACCCAGGGCACCCATAAAGGGTTTTCCCTGCGCATCAAAAAAAAAGTAGGTAGGTAGTACCTCTTATTAATTAATAAGGTGTAAGCAAAGTAAAAATAATGGTGTGCACGACGTGACATGTCTTCCGTCGGTAGTCGGAGTCTGAGAAATGACCGCGGTCAGGTACGCCGCTCACGTACACCAGTGTTTTTCAACCTTTTTTATGATGCGACCCCCCTGAGTACGAAAAAATATTTCGCGACCATGTTATCATGTTTGTATATTTATTAATTCATACACCCTTTTGTTAAAATTCTCCTTATATCAATATCAAGTTTTCTCGAGTCTCACCTCCGAGCTCCGCAGCTCCGGCGACCTACAGAAGCCTCGCGTCCCCAGCAGTTTGAAAAACACTGACGTAGACTACGTAGTCTTAGTCCGTAATCTATTGTACGTATTTTATAATAACTCCTACAAACCGGCTTTGATAAGAAATATGAGAAATATAAATACCCATGTTGCTTTATGTTGCACATATAAGTCATTTTTCACAAAGTTAGCAAGAAAATTCTTTAGGGTTCAAAGGTTAAGGCGCTATATCGAAAGTAATTTTACCGCAAGGGCAATTTTATACTTAATTTGTATGAGTATAAGTCGTGAATACGCTGCGGCCAGAAACTATCGGCTCGCTCGGAAAACATGCGAAAAAACGTAATTATAATCATTTAAAAAATAACTAGGAGCATTTAAGCAAAATGCTTCTATACGATTTTGAGTTGCAAAGGTGTCTCAATTACGTAGACTAATTTCCTACAATATCTCTATCTATTTTCATTTAAAAATAATCTTCAAATTTCGTATTTTTAAGAGGTCATTTCGAAAATTAAATGTATCGAGGCAAAATACATTAATCGTGTTTCTAGTTCTTCTCAAACCTAGATAAGGCTATGAAGATATGTATAATGTATATATCATTACCAGATTTATAACATTTCTGAGGGTCCTATAGTATTAGGTCAAAAAGGACAGTTTTTTCAATATAGCGCCTTAATAACAACGCCTTAGCACCTACTACCTAGGTTATAATTGTATGGATTTTAAAGGTTTTATGATAAATAATAGCTGAATATATTACTGCAATGTTTTCACAATAGAGGCAGCACCAGCAGCAACACCACAAAACCGGCCAAGTGCGTGTTGGGCGACGCGCAGTATAGAGTTCCGTAGTACCGCTAGTTTTTTATATTTTTTGTACCGTTAATAAATGTACGTTTACGTGTTTTACACTACTAACAACTAATCTCAGTGATATTCAAAGGAATTTGAACAAAAATTTCCTTTATACTTCACCGAATACTTTTTTTTAGTTGATCGACTATTACTCATTCACTTCTGAAGTCTTCTTAGCTTTTAAATTCAGCATATCGGTGGGGTGGATGCGAAAAAAAAATCATCCCCGCTTGACGAGTAGGTACCATAAAAAATATTTTTTTAAGATTTTATATAAGTACTATTTTGTCGGCATCATTAGTATATTGTACATTGTGCATTCATCCGGAATTACAGCTTTGTAGGTCCTATAGTTTCTGAGAAAAACCGCGGACAGAAAGATGGACAGACAGACGGACAGACCGGCGAACATGCCGAAACTAAAAGGGTTCCTTGTTGACTACGGAATCCTAAAAATATTTGTAAGAATGTTTCTGTCAGTATTCTGATGTTAGGGTCTGTGCAACATTTCGAATTTTGGTCGGATTATTAATAATATTTATTATTAATAATCCGACCAAAATTTATATAATAGTCATCCGACTATATATAATATAATATGCTTATTAATTATCCAATTAATAAGCATATTATATTGTACTAGACATGACGCCCGGAACTCCGTTGCTCCAAAATTAGTTTATCGCGCGGGAACCGTACATTTTTCCGGGATAAAAAGTATCCTATGTCCTTTCCCGGGACTCAAAGTATCTCCATACCAAATTTCAGCAAAATCGGTTCAGCGGTTTGGGCGTGAAGAGGTAACAGACAGACAGACAGACAGACAGACACACTTTCGCATTTATAATATTATAGTATGAATATGGATTATGTTGTATTATATTGTATAAGTAGCAGAATTCTTATTTATAACATAAAAATGTAGTGGCGATTCCCAGCCATTCGAACACGGTTAGCATGGTAACAATTCAAAGGGTTTCTTTTCACGGAAGCATATAAGACAAAAGCGATTGACAAAGGAAATTTGTTCTTTTATCATGTCAGTATTTCTATTTTAAGTGTCTCAATTTCTTCCTGTCTAAAAAACGTTTTTCTCCCTATTATTCTCGTAACGCCGCGTGCTGTAGTCCATAGGTCACAAAAACTTGTCATATTTTACCGTTCTCTATACAAACCGCGATTGACAATGAAGTGACAGTTTCTAGTCTAAGCCCTAAGGCGATATCCATACTTTCATATCCATACTAATATTATAAATGCGAAAGTGTGTCTGTCTGTCTGTCCGTCTGTCTGTCTGTCTGTCTATCTGTCTGTCTGTCTGTTACCTCTTCACGCTCGAACGCCTGAACCGATTTTGCTGAAATGGCATGGAGATACTTTGAGTCCCGAAAAAGGACATAGGATAGTTTTTATCCCGAAAAAATGTACGGTTCCCGCGCGATAAAAGAATTTTGGTGCAACGAAGTTGCGGGCGTTATCTAGTCGTATATATTGCAACTCGATTATATGCCCGGGACACACGAGGCTAGTTTTTCAAGCTAGGATAGCAAGCTAGTGTTAGTAAGCTAGCAAGCTAGTACTTCTGGCTTCGTGTAGACAAAACTATCTTCATTTGTAAGCCAGCCAGTAAGCTAGTTTACAAGCCAGGACAGTTTTTAATAGGATGGAGTTCCTTTTTCAGGCCAGTAGCATCCCCCACCACTGATTTTACTATCCTGGCTTATATACTAGCTTCATGTGTTCGGCGAAGCTAGTTTTCAGTTGACTTGTAAGCAGTAACCACGCGTTTTGGCGTCACAAGACTCAACAGAATATCAAACAAATCTGGCGTCATTCGCAAAATACTCTTATATGTATTTGCTATTTGCCTATGCCCTAAAGCGAAACTCTTCCAAATTAAAGCAGATGGTCCAAGTTCATCTCTTCTTAAAATTCACGGTCATGTTCATACCTGTTCTTGTAATTCATCTTCTAGTTCGTCTAGTGCGAATTGGCACAGTTTTTGAAGTTCAGTCTCACCGTTTTTCAGTCGAATAGTGTTTTTTTTCGCGTGCAGATCATTTTGGACGTGTGGTCACCCCGGTCACAGCAATAATACTAGCTTAAAATAATATAGCCTCGTGTAAACAGAACTAGCATGGTCCAAGCTAGGTCAGCAAGCCAGGACAGTTTGGTAAAAAACTAGCTTGCTATCCTGGCTTGAAAAACTAGCCTCGTGTGTCCCGTGCATACGTTTTGTCCACACGAAGCCAGAAACACTAGCTTGCTAGCTTACTAACACTAGCTTGCTATCCTAGCTTGAAAAACTAGCCTCGTGTATCCCGAGCATATGAGTATAATATGCCACTCCTTCTATCGGGGATTCTTGGAAATGCTATTGTATTCTATTGTTGTCGCGGTCACCGGTGTCCTTATGGGGCTTGAAGGATTAATTTTGCCGCCCCTATGTACGAACTCTGCCGCCTTTCTGCCTGGGACACACGAGGCTAGTTTTTCAAGCTAGGATAGCAAGCTAGTTTTTTACCAAACTGTCCTGGCTTGCTGACCTAGCTTGGAGCATGCTAGTTCTGTCTTACAAATGAAGATAGTTTTGTCTACACGAAGCCAGAAGTACTAGCTTGCTAGCTTACAAACACTTAGTTTGCTATCCTAGTTTGAAAAACTAGCCTCGTGTGTCTTCTAGCCCCTAGGACGCTGCCACTTGCCAGACGGTTGTCAACACAAAAAAGGCCATGGCTAATGGCCTATACTGCCTATACATAAATCCAGAGCTACTAAGTACTTACTATGTCGTTTAACACTTCGAACTCATAAAAAATTGTAAATTATTATCATTTTAAGAGTTACCCAGAGGTTTTCTGTGTCTTCATAAGAGTTTATAAGAGTGATTTTTTAAAGTTAACTGAATACAGTGCGAGCATTTTTCTTGAAGCTCCTAGACTAAAAAGGTCAATGGCGGCCGGGGACACCTTATTTTATTTTAATAGATTTTATTAATAAACAAGCCGTTGCACGTTGCTGACAAACAGATTTTTTTGTATTTATTTTTAAAATTCACACACATTTAGAGCTACCGCACACCTGAGACACGACTGTCTTAAGACAGACTATCGCATAATAAAATGCACTAGATGCGCACATTTGAGACAAAACGTCTATTAGACAAAGTTGTCTAATGCGCCCCGCGACAAGTCTGACTAACGACAGTCGGCTTCCCTTTGAAGTGTATGCGAGCGCGCACATCTACGACAAAACTGTCTAGCCACAATAGACATAACTACCAGTAGTTCGACTCGGACTTGGATCGCTGGACGTGTTTCTCTTTTTGGTCGTATTATTTATTGTTTATGTTTTGGCACATATGATTAAAATTGTCAGAATCTAATTTTGAAATCTATAAGTATTTAAAATTAAATTATATCAGCCAGCGCGAGGCACATTCCATTCATAATCTTAGTGAAACCCGACGAATTTGACATAATATATTGAAACCTGTCCGTCTCTTTGCAGTCGAAGTCCAGAGCTCGAAACCGGTACTTTTTTAACCAGGTTAAAACGCTCTATAACCAGGTTTTCGGATAAGTGCTCGTTCAGAGCGAAATAGAGATGCGAGCGGTATTGCTTCTGAAATTAACCTGGTTATTTTCTCGCGGAAAGTAACTCTCGGAACCGGTATTTTTTTAAACAGGTTAAAACGCTCTATAACCAGGTTTTGGATAAGTGTTCGTTCGGAGCGAAATAGAGATGCGAGCGGTATTACTTATGAAATTAGCCTGGTTAATTTCTCGCGGAAAGTAACTCTTGGAACCGGTATTATTTTAACCAGGTTGAAACGCTCTATAACCAGGTTTTTGGATAAGTGTTCGTTCGGAGCGAAATAGAGATGCGAGCGATATTGCTTCTGAAATTACCTGGTTAATTTCTCGCGGAAAGTAACTAGTGGAGTGATATCTTTTATCCCTTTCTAGTGCACCATCTAATAGCCAATAGGCCACAACTTATTTATGTGTGGACAATGGGTGATGGTTGTGGTGTGTGTGAGTGGGCGGGGCGAACATAACCGCGAACGGTTCTAACGTTTTGACGTCTAAAATTGACGTGTTTCACAACCCGTTTTTAACGTGTTTAACATGTTTAACATCCCCGAGAAAACAGTAATAGGAAACCCTAATGCCTGTAATATGTCATAGTTTTAAGTTCGTAGTGACAAGTTAACAACCGTAATGATTTTTGTCATATACGTCAAATTTAAAAATTTCTAACTTTTTTTTTTTTTTTTTTATAACTAGTCTGTTGCTAGTTGGTTTGGAGATAAACAATGAGGAGGCCTGGCCCCCTCCCCTAAAATCACACGTGTGACATTCTAATCGGGCAATATTGGGGAGAGCTACGAAAATAAGCTATTTTCATCTGACGTGGGGACACGGATCCCCCCTGCTCTTAAGGGGTCCGACCCCTTACTCACTCTCTGACGAGTGAGGCTGCTCGCGCGCGATAGCACAAACTAGCTGCGTACGAGTTATCGCGGTAGATGAGCTCAAGTTATTAATGTTATTGCATAAAAGAGGGCCGTCCCTCTCCCCTTCCGAGTCCGGTTGGGGTGACATACGCGTGTATGTTCTAATGTCAAAGTAATTGGTAGAGCTCTCTACGACAATGTCGCGGTCGCGGTCATGATTTAGGTGTGTTCCTATGCTATCCGCATGCGAACTCGAACCCGGGATCGAGCTCGGCACCGGATTTCGGTCGGTCTGTCTGTTTGTCGTTCGGGTCGTGTTAAGTCCTCGGGGAAGGCGCCGGCGTCGTCCCCGGTGCAGTACTAACCACGCGGGTGAGTGTGATTTGTGTTTACGTAACTGTACACAGTACGTTACGTATTCTGTGATGGGGTCTACAGGGTCGGCTAAGATATGCTTAGGCCGCCTGAAGGGGTATCGGAATGTCCGTGCGTCATGTTCATAGTCCACAGCCTTACGAATGAGCGGATTGGGATGTACTTTGCCTTTCTCAAAGAATCTCTCTGAGAGTTCTTTGATATAGGCTTTGATAGTGATAAGCTCGCAGTTGCAATTGGTTCATCTGATATTTCTAACTTCTAAGTCGGCTTTCTATAACAATTCTGTCTGCTCCGTCCGGGCGTTCTCTACTGTTTAATATTATACAATTGTATGCGTTGCGTCATCGTAGTCAAGACAGTTTTGACTTGGTGTGCGCCACATGATAGACACAACTGTTGTAATTGTGTCGTAAGACTGACTTGTCTATGTGAAACAAGACTGTCTAACTACAGTCGTGTCTCCGATGTGCGGCCGCACTTAAAGTAGGTAAGTAAAGCTCAATTTTAAAGTATTTAAAATTATTTAGGTAACAAATAATTGATATCTTACTAGCTTACTAAAAAGCTTGATCCACAAATATAACCTTTAAATGTGTACCTCATACCTGTGTAAGTCCTAGCGCCAAAAACTGCTTATTATTCTCCTGGTCATTGAATAACTCAAGTTGAAAATGAAAGCCTTGGCGTCTCAAGATGTAGGTGAAAGACGAGCTGTAATGGCGGCTATATATCTCGGGAGTGGGCAATTATATAGTGCATAATTAGTGGCGCCAACTCGCCGATACCTTACACCGGAATGACACTGCTGAGAGACCATCTATTCTAAGTCGTATAATAACAACACTGTAATCTTTTAAGTTGCTTTGATCCCAGAAACTATGGTTGATTACTTTAGGCCCATTTGCTTCAGGTTTACAAGTTTTCGGCAACACGCCGTCCATTTTTGTTCAGAAATAACACGGGATAGATGACATAAATAAATCCATGATCGCGCGTGCTCTTTTGCTTTGCAATTGTGCTGCTGGTAAACAGTAGATAAATAAATCTGTATTCTTAGCTGATTATCCATTCATCCATTCTCTACGAAAATCTTATGCGTAGCAAGTATGCTACTATAGATTTTCGTAGAGACGCGTAGCATCGTAGCCCCCGTGCTACGCGCCTAGCACTGACTACAATTATGGCACGACTGACGCCTGGTTTCTGAGATATTTTGACAGAAGTTTATCTTTTCACTAGCGTTGTTGATTAATTTTTTGACGCTAGCAATTCAAAAGCTATAACGGTGAATAGATAAAAAGAGCTTATAAACTGAGCATAATAGGACTCGATTTTATCTAGCCACATTGCTCAGTTATGTAGTTACCGCACCAGTTAAATACTCCAACATTTTACATTCATATTTTGTGTTGCTTGGTATTAACTTTCACTAAGCGGGTCAACAATAAAATAATTTGTAGGTTAAGGGATGAATAGTAACACGACAAGGGCCGAGATTAAAATAATTAAGCTAATGTATTCTATCGTTAACGATTTGAGGGGAGCGATATTTTTGTTTGTGGCAAACCTGAATATTAAGTCGTTAATTATCATAGTGTAAGTGCTGTCTGTATTATTTCTATGACTCAATTTAAATATGCGTCGGCACAGCTTTTTAATGAAATCGTTACATGCAATTGCTTGCAATTTGGTTGTGTAGGGCTAAAATAAAAATCAATCCTAATAAGCTGCAACTTAATTTTTTGTGAATAACTTTTTAACGTTTCTTACAAATTAGGTGTGTAAATGTTTCTTTCTATAATGTATGTTTCTTCCACAGTAGCGCCTAAACTTTTTTGATTTATTGGCATTAATAGACACACTTTGAAGGATGGATGCTTTTAACTTTGACAATTTATTAAAAATCAACATCATTATTAATTTTAATTTAACATCACTCAAACGACAATCACGTTTCAGCATATCTACAAAATTTATATTAAATGCTTCTATATCGATACTTATTCGAACAAATTGTAGGACTTTCATTTCCACTGATAGCGCCAGCTGATGAGGCGAGAAATTGACGTGTGACTTGACTCGTGACACACATACCTACGAGTGTACCATCGAGGAAATTGATTCCTAGGCAGTTGACAGACCAACGTCATTTAGTCGAGTAATGTCAATTTAGTGTTAGTCGAGATTCGTTAGCTAGATTTGACATGACGCAACTAAACTACGTAAGTGCCCCATCTGCCTAGGAATCAGAGACCAGCCATGACTCTATGCTAGGAATCAACTTCTCTGACAGTACCATCGAGGAAATTGATTCCTAGGCAGTTGACAGAAGACGTCATTTGGTTGGATCACGTCGATTTAATGCTGTCGGCTGGGTTTGACGTAACACGACCAGACAACGTAGGTGCCCCATCTGCTTAGGAATCAACTTCTCTGAATGTATAATTTAAATAATATTGATGATAGAAAAATCAGGATCTATTTTAGGAAAGGCAAGGAAATTAAAATATATTTAGCTATCAACTCTTAGACTACAGCATTGATATATTTTATTAAACCCGATTCAGTGATTTAAGCGTAAAGAGGTAACAGACAGACAGATGCACTTTCGCATTTATAATATGAGTATGCATGGATGTTTGTGACTCACCTAGTGGTTTCCACCATGGTCATATTAAAAATGACAAGTCCCACTCGATGTAACAAACTTTCGACTTGGCCGTGTCCCAATTTTAAGTTTAATGATACTCCTACCCTACTCCCACAGGCTAAATCATAAGGAGAAGTCCACTTGGGTAATATTTACCTGCCACCTACATTACCTAAGATATGCGAATACGGAATAACAATCAAGAAACTTCCCTTTATGATAGTTTTTATATATAGAGATTGTGAACACACCAGAGCATCGGCAACATGGAATGTCGCAGTCATCTGGTTCAATCTGCGATTCGATTGAATGACTAGCGTATTCATTGAATGACACCATTCAATTGAATGACGATTCAATCGATTGAACGGTCGTCCCTCAACGTTCAACTAGTTAGCGATTTGTAGCATAGCGTTTTGAAGATAGTGGACATTAAATCAGTCAGGTAATTGAACGTATTTCATTTTCTTCCTACTGTGGCGCTACTAGTCACTAAGACAAATATGCCGTCAAACAGCTCGCACAGCTGATAGCACTGTTATGATATTTTATCGATTACATTTACATTAAAGTGCTTTAATATGAAATATGAAAGCGTGGATTTACCTATGTCTTCGGCTACTTGAAAAAAAACAGCATCCCATTTAACGACTTTGCTATATGACTTTTAGTCAAGACGTTAAACGTTACAGTCAACGTCTTGACGAGTTGTTCTTTAGTCATTCAATTGAATGGTGTCATTCAATGAATGCGCTAGTCATTCAATCGAATCGCAGATTAAACCAAATGACTGCGACAGATACACGAAAAAGCTCTATTAGGTCTTTAGGTAAAACTTATATTGATCAGTATTCAGTATGGTGTAATAAACTATCTGCAGTTACACTGTGACTTGAGTATATTCAATGTAGTTCATAAATACATTAATGATATTGGTGCTTAACATATTCAACGTGAAATAAATTCTAGAACTAAACAATATTTATCATTCCAAAGCCACTGAACTCAGGTGAGAATATCTTTATGCCTGGGAACCATTTATTTATGACATGTAAAAGCCGCGGGTATCTCAACAGCTCCTAAATCGTAAAACAACGCGCGTCCTCCGGGGCACGGGATAAAAGAATTCCTCTCAAGAACATTCATAAGATGACGCGATGAGTATAAAATATTGAAAATATTCTCAAAATGTGCAAGCATTCTTGTGAACTTGTCATTCTTTTGTTTGATACAATTTTAGTTTAAAATTAATCTTTGTTGAAATAAACAGTACTAACGTATTTGTAAAAAATATTATCATTTTAGTTAATTATATAATTCCTACATGTTATTTTAATTAATTAATTATATTATTATTAATTTCAATATATTATCCTTGTCCTGTAAATGTACAAAATGTAACCGCTCGTGGAGCGTACAATGCAATACAAGAAGGAAATGCATTAGCCTACTACGATCGGTCTATACAGGGTGTAACAAAAACAAGTGATAATACTTTAGGGTGTGTACGTGTTCCCTGTAGAGAGTTCACTGTGAAAGTAGCAGCGCTGAAAGACCAAAAATTTTTTTCACTTTTGTATGGCCCGAGCGTCACGAGTTTCCCCATACAGAAGTGAAAAATTTTTTTTGTCTTTCAGCGCTGTTACTTTCACAGTGAACTCTCTACAGGGAACACGTACTCACCCTAAAGTATTATCACTTGTTTTTGTTACACCCTGTATAATAACATGATCTACGCGAGTATAGATTATACAAAGATCTTTAATTTTCTTCAAAATAGTATTGTATAATCCATACCTAGTACTTACTAATATTATAAATGCGAAAGTGTATTTGTCTGTCTGTCCGTATGTCTGTCTGTTTGTCTGTCTGTCTTGTGTCTGTTACCCCTTCACGCCTAAACCGCTGAATGAATTTTGCTGAAATTTGGTATGAAGTTACTTTATATTGTATTTATACTTTTTATCCTGGAAAAATATACGGTTCCCGGGCGATCAACAAATTTTGGCACAACGGAGTTGCGGGCGTCATCTAGTAATAATAACAACAACTAATTAACAACATTTTAAATACTTGTTTGATGTTTCACTGCACTTGTATAAAATCACAGTTCCTTCAAATAGTGACGTCAGATAACACTTGTTTTGACACCGTTTTATGCTTCCATTTCTTTCCAAAAAAGAACAAACCATTTATAAGGTCACTCTATTTTGTTTCTTCCCATTTCTCCTTTCACCAATTCGGCAAATCCTTTGAGAAATAATTTTCTCGGCGGTGTAACATTACTTTTTGGCTTATTTATTTCTATTAATAAACAAAGCTGATGAAAAGACAATTGGTTGGGTTGTTTGCGGCTAAATCCTTGCAATCAACGTTTTGCGGCAGAACAAGTTGTTTTGAGAGAATACCTACTCTTATTTTGCGTTAGAAAATTCAGGCAATCTTGCGTAAAACCATACTAATATTATAAATGTAAAACTTAAAAGTGTGTCTATCTGTTACCTCTTCACGGTTGAACCGCTGAATAGTTTTTTTTTTTTATTAAATAAAAGGGCAAACGAGCAAACGGGTCACAAGTAAGCAACTACCGTCGCCCATGGACACTCGCAATATCAGAAGAGCTGCAGGTGCGTTGCCCGCCTTTTAAGAAGGAATACGCTCTCTTCTTGAAGGTTTGCAGGTCGTATAGGTCCGGAAATACTGCTGGTGACAGTTGCATAAGATTTCCTATGGAGATATTTTGTATCTTAGGAAAGGACATAAAATGTTTTGATGCTGCAAAAATGTACGATTGCCGCTTGATAAATGATTTTTGGCACAACGGAGTTGCGGGCGTCATCAAGTCATGCATATATAAATGTTTAATTTGACTAATGATGAATACTGTGCTCTTTAAGGAAGATCATTATAATAAGATTAATCACCTTTTTAAAGCAAATAGGTCATAAGTAGGAGGCCTAATTTCACGCGGTCGGAGCCAAGAGTATTTATGGTAATGTAAAAAATTATAATCATATTATATTAACTAGTTATATGACCAAGCTTCGCTCGGTATTCAAAAAATTAAAAAAACATAAAATGACATTTTATGTGTTTTTTTTAATTTTTTGAATACCGAGCGAAGCTTGGTCATATAACTAGTTAATATAATATGATTATAATTTTTTACATTAATATATATATATATATATATATAGATATATATATATATATATATATATATATATATATATATATATATATATATATATATATATATATAATGCTTTCTGTAATGAAACACGTTGTTACAATGAGAATATTCATTTATATTAAAGCACTGAGGCGTGTTTTGTGACGGTCGCCGGCTGCTGCCGCAGCACAGTCACAGTTCTAACCTAACCTACTTTTAGACTTTCTGGATTGTGTTTGTTTTTGTTTTGGCGGGGGGCTGCGCCCCCCGAGCCCCCCTTTTCTTTTGTAACGGTCGCCGGCTGCTGCCGCAGCACGCTCGCTGCGCTCGCTCGGCTCCCTCTGTGTTGTGGTCTAAGTTCTAACCTAACCTAACCTACTTTTGGACTTTTTGGATTGTGTTTGTTTTTGTTTTGGCGGGGGGCTGCGCCCCCCGAGCCCCCCTTTTAGCCATTGGGGGGGCTGCGCCCCCCCGTCCCCCCGCTTCGGTATCCGTGGTTAAGTAGACCTTCTGTTAAGTCTTTTCATTAATAATGAAATGAAATAAAAATGATGCGCTTGATACAGCGCCGTGCGCCGGCAGCCATTTCGTCAACCGGCGCCGGCAGCGAATACACTCCCTAGTAAGTAAGTAACACATAAACACCAGAAAACAGATGACCTTATCTCAAGATTGCGAAAATTTCAAATTTAAATTTCTTGTAAATTACATTTCCTATTACTATTAGGAAATGTATAGATTTCCTAGGAAATGTGTCTAATATCATTAATTTTACACATATCCGTACGATTTTAGGAATTGTATACATTTCCTAGGAATTATATACAATGACGGATTACATACATTTCCGGTAACATATAGATAAAAGAATTGCTCGTATAAAGATATAAGATAAGTTTCGAAGCAATAAATATTGTGTTCCTATTTTACATTATACTAGATGAAGCCCGCAACTCCGTTGCACCAAAATTTATTTAACGCGCGGGAACCGTACATTTTTTCAGGTCAAAAATTATCCTATTGTCCTTTCTCGGGACTAAAAATATATCCATGCCACATTTCAGGAAAATCGGTTCAGTGGTTTAAGCATGAAGAGGTAACAGACAGCCAGACCGACAGACAGACGGGCAGACAGACAGACACACTTTCGCATTTATTATATTAGTATGGATTATTGCATTAGAGTCTGCCATTGAACCTTTGTGTGAGATAAAATTTTAACATGATATGATGCGTTTACTTACCAATAATTCTGATGTAGAGATACTCGTAAGTACCCAAAAGATAATAATTATATTATTATGGTGATAATTTATTATGTTTCTTAGAGACGTTACAAATTTATTCCTTGTACTCGCGATCTTAAGCATATTTACGGAAGCAGTTTTACTTACTTAAATGATATTTTATTTTAAGTTAAAGTACTTACATGCTTTGAAAGTACTAAATAACCAATCTCACCACTAAAATAATTACTCCACATATTCAAATGAAGTATCTCATCTTGGTCTCAAGAAAACAATAAATCATCAAAACCAATCATTGGCAACACTACACCAGCCCACTTGGTGATCTTCCAAGTGACGTCACCATGGAGTGGCCACATATAAGCCCCGTAGCACCGGCTACGACACCAAAACCGTAGAGCCAGCGCTACGCCGTAGACGCTCTACGCGGTCGAACTTACTTCGCGAGTGCTAGTGATCCGAAGGTAGGTGATAACTTAAAATAAAGTTAGTTTTATTAATTAAGTTGTCATTCGATAATATTATGATGCAATTAATATTTATTAATGCGACATAGCAACTTTGTCGACTTAAATTTACTATTTAATAAAAAATTAAATTTAATATTATTTAATAAAAAATTAAAATCAAATAAAATAAAATAAAATTAAATTAAAATTTTACTTATTTCGCGTTAAAACAAAATTGCATATTTTGTAGTTTTGTAGTTCTACTTAGGTTCTACTCAATGATATAAAATAATTAATGTTTTCTATTTAAGATGCATTTTGTGCGTTTAAATTGAATATATTTAGTTTAGTTGGAACATGCTAAAACTTCAAATTTTGTTTTGAAACTATATTCATAATATTATGCTAATTTCTTAAAATCCTAATAATAAAAAAATATTTTATCCCAATTTTTTTCTAATTTATCAATTCAGCAATCTAATAACGATTAGAAAAGTATATTTATACTTTTGATATGGAAAATATCTATAAAAATGACAGTTACAAAATTGTTTTAAAACTAAATATTTTAAAATTAATAAGCGCTACAAATTTTAAAATATAAAATTAAATTAATATATTTAATATAATGGAAAACATCAATTTATTATTTGTTTTAATTTATTTATTGTATAGTTATTGTTTTTCATTGAAATCATGAACGTATAACTGCACTTTTTAAAATGTTGGTCATTAAAAAATACAGAATCTGAAGATTTCTACGTGTGCGCGTGTTAAAAAATGCTGATGAAAAATCAAAACTCTTAATTCGAAATCTGCAACTTACTGTTATTTAAAGTGTTAAAAATTTAAATGTGCTTTCTTTTATTATTCAGTAAGTATACATAACTAATATTATACAGAGTGTAACAAAACAAAATATAGAGTTGACTGTGAAAGTAACGGAATAACTTTTTAAACTTTTGCACGAACAAAACAGTGAAGTCAATTTAAGGAACACATACACATCTTAAAGTGTTATCACTTATGGCTGGCTTACACGTATTAAGTAGATAAGTAGTAACTAAATTTTAACTTAATTTGAAGTGCCTGCCCGAAATGTGTCAAGTGACAAGCCCCGCCTGCCAACTTAACAAAAAATAGTCAAAATTCTAATTTCCATGTTTAGTATTTAACAAAATTTTTAACTTGCTACTTGTTACTAAATTTTGTGTTTACATGTAATTAGCAACTTAAAATTTAGTTAACTACTTATCTACTTAATACGTGTAAACAAGCCCTTAGTTTTCTTACACCTGTATAAAACCAAGTATTCTCGTATGAATATAGTGACAACAGTGCGGTTGTTGTTGCTGGATATTGCAAGGAAAACAATTTCCTGCACACGATCACCGACAACCAACTGTATAGTTTGTCTCTGCGAGCTGCGGCGTCGACCGAAATTATCACTTCATACAATCACAGTAAGATTAGAACTCTCAAGTTTAATCTTTAGCTTATAGTTTCATATGATCCATTTTTGTTAGTCTTTTTTTTGTTAGAAAATAAATTGTCATTTTTATTAAATAGGGCGCCGAAATTACTTGTCCGATTTTAATAAAATTTGGCACAATTATAAAATAGACCTAGTGAAAACAAACAAAACATGCCGTTCCGACGGGAAGTCGAATCATGTTGTAGTTAAGTATTTTTTTATTCGTTCAGTTTATTTAACAATCAAAAGTACTGAAATAATAAAAATCTGTATAAAAAAATTGTTAGTCCCGCTAAACGGGAAAACGGCTGAACTGATTTGGCTAATTTTAGACTTGAAATATTCATGGAAGTCCAAGGAAGGTTTATATTACGAAGAAAGTGATACTAAGTTCACCATGTCTTCCAGTAACTAATAAAAATTTTAATACTGTAAATGTTCGTACCCGCTAGTTTTGATTTTCAATTACCATGTCTTCAACAAGTTGCAGCCACAGACTTAATTAAGAATACAACTACCGAGACTCAAAACATAATTAAACTAAATCAGAAATCACTACACTACATTTTATAAACACTTTTATCTTCTTGTATAATAAACGGCGCTTTCAATATCCATACTAATATTATTAGCGCGAAAGCGTGTCTGTCAGTCTGTCACATCTACACTGAACCGATTTTACTGAGATTTGGTATAGAGGTACTTTGAGTCCCGGAAAAGGACAAAGGATACTTTTCATACCGGGAAAATGTACATTTTCCGCGCGATAAACGAATTTTGGCCCAAGTTAGTATAGTATAACAATTTTGGTGTGGAGATACTTTAAGTCCAAAAAAGGATTAACCTAGTTTTTTTTTTCCAAAAAAAATTACTGTTCTGGCACTATAAGTCTCTAAACGAATGTTAGCGAAATGAAGTTGCAAGCAAGACTTGGTATAATTGAGATTTATTATTCATTTATCTATTCATATGGAAAAATAATAATTGTGTAATACAATTATTTCTATTTATACGACAATCCTGATGATTCTGATGATGTTACATTTAATCGAAATCGGATGCAATCATGAACTCGATTAAGATATTCGATTAATGTTAAGTTTTAAACGCTTAAGAGCATGAAATTGAGTGCCATCATATTAATATTATACAGCTATCGATAAGAGTTATTTTAAGGTATTTCTTTAACGGGTTACTTCGGACCAATTAACCTTATTAACATTACATTATATTTTTATATCTTACAAATTGATTTATAAAGTGCAAAAATGAGATATGGCACTATTGTAATGCTTCACACAATTTACTTCAGTTTCAGAAGGCTTACTCGGCATTTTACTAACTTTCTTAGTATAAATAACGACATTGATAAAGCATCATGTAGCATGGTATTATTTTCATGACGCAGAGAAACAAATTTCAAATTCCTTATATTAAGTCTTCCAGATCCAGATTGTCCCATTGTTTCCAAAACGTGAGCTGTAAATGGAACATCAAAATTATTGTAAGATTACTTCATAATTTTTATTACAATAAAGTCATTGTGCCGATTAAAATATTAAAGTAGATTTTTTTGATGCCTCAGAATCGAAATAAACGGGCGATTCGTAATTTTAATCGGACTACCCACGTATTGTCACTTGACGACGACTTGACAAGCTATGTCGACTACTTGACGAGAGGTTAGGGCAAATCGACAGACATTTCTGTCGAGTCGAATCGACAAATTGGAATGCGAATAAATTACATCTACCCCTTTTCAAAAACTTGTGAATGTCTCAAATCTAAGAGACAATGAAAAAAGGGTGCCCAGCAAAATCTTTCGCACCTTTTGTCATAACAAAAAAGTTACTAAGTAATAAAATAAATATTATGAATGACTGAAAATAATGTTGTCATAGTACAAGTCGATACACAATATTACGACTGTGACTGTTTGTAGTTAAACACTGATGCAAGTTCTCACTTTCTAAGTTTTTTTTTCCATTTAACAGTGTTTTTAATGGTAAAGTAATTTGTTTACTAACATTTTAACTGTACCGTAGTTGGACCTTAGTCAAAAACTTTCAGACAGATAATGGACATTATAAGCATCATCAATAATATAATTATGCCTCTGCTAATTCAGTGTTAAGCTTGATCTGTCAGCTGGGTTTGACATAATGCAACAAAATTACGTACGTCCCCATGAATCAACTTCTCTGATATTATAGATACTATAGTAAGTTAAACTAGACTATAGTTCAATAGGATTTAAATGCAGCGATTGTCCGGCTATAAACATCGGTCTAACAGCAGTCGTATATAACTCGGTTACAAGGAAACAAATGGAAGTGGCCAAGTGAAACCAGTGATTGCTAAAATGGTTCCGTCGGAAAATGTAAAAACACAGCTAAATAATATTTTTAGTATTTAAATAAATAATTACCTAAATATAATCGTGATACATTTTCGCTAAGGAAGGAAATTCTTACGTTGTACCTCTATATCTGCCTAATTCCCAATAATTAATACTAAGTCCTTGCCTGCTAAATCATTATCTTAACGTACTGTTATATAAGGCAAAAACATTATATATCCGTACGCACAGTATGGACTTTTAATTATTAATATTAGATATTTAAAAATTATTTGAAGTTAGCTCTAACGGGTTAGAGATCAACTACGATAACATGGCGCGCCCCTCCAAAATTCAAAACGTTTGAAGTGCGTTGTCTTGCGCGGTCAGCTAGTTATGATAAGTTGACCAACAAATCTTGGTAATAAGTGACATTAACTGAAATATTACGTGTACTGTGATTGGTTGAATACTTACTACATACAAACTCTTTCATAAGGATGTGACTGCACACATTGAAACAGTCATTTGGAGGGGCACGCCATGTTATCGTAGTTGATCTCTACCAGCTTATGTATCAATTTATGATATAACGTTGTTTATTAAAAAAACAAATCCTTTAAAATAACATGCACCAATTGATCAAAGAACCCTAAATACATTGTATCACAAGTCGTCTCTATTATGGCTTTATAACAATTTTACAATTGCAAATCAAGGGTTTTGTTTCTGTATTCAGTTCAGAAATGTCAGTGCAAAAACTTTGGATTACAGACGCATTCAAAATGCGCTAAGTATTCTTCTTTTCTACTGTTTATTAAAAGTTTTTGAAAGCTTTATACTTTTCAGTTTTCATACTATTGTTTCATTGTTGAATACGCTAATGCTAAGCACACGTAATATAATATTATATTCACTTGCAAAAAAAGGTATAACACAATTATAATTGAACACGTGAGTGGATGAAATGAACTAATATTTTATAACCTAAGGACAAATACGCATTTTTACCACAGAATTGTTTTTACCTTAAAATTTAAAGTTAATATAATATTTGGCTACACAAAAGATCCACATTTTTCTGGTCCTAAATACTTTATACTTATATAAAGTAAATGGAGGTTCCATTTACGCAAACAAACGAATATTTTCAAATTGTTAGTTACCCACTCATCCACTTACCTCTTCAATTATAAAAGTGTGTTAAATAGTTTTTTTTTTCAAATCCATAAATTATAATAATTATATAAAATAATTTAAGTAACATATTCAGAATATAAAATTTACAATAACAATAATCTACAGAAACTTACATAAAAATAATTTAACAATGATAATAATTAGAATAAAATAGTAAGTGTTTAATATATTATAAATTAAAAAAAAACGCCCAAGCTTGATGTTTATGCATGAGGTATGTTTTAAACATTTACCCATCGGCGCCAGATGTAGGCCATAATTTTTCGATTGTGCTTGTATATTTTCCTTGCTCTAGGTCTTAAACGGTCTGATTTCAAGTTAAAAATACCTTAACCTTCTTTGAATTACAAAATGATTACGCAATTTTACTCACAACTAAAAATATCTATGGACGCTTCACACCACGTCAGTCTGGCCCCGTGCTGAGTACCCGAAGGACTTGTGTTACAGGTACCAGGCAACGGAAATTTAAAAATATACAAATATTTAATAGACATTCATGACCCATGAACATTGAAAACTTTTTATTCCGTCAGCGGGATTCGAACCCGCGACCCCCGGCATGAGCACTAACCACGCGCTCAACCACTACGCCACAGAGGTCATCCATGTAGATAATTATTGTCTTTGTTGTAATTTGTCGAAATATTATCCTCGTTCTTTATAATATATTATACGAAATAAATTACATAGTAATCCACTGTAGGAGTAATCTGTAATAATAATATTTATTTTATTATATAACTAGCGACCCGCCCCGGCGTCGCACGGGTATAAAATATATAGCCACTGAAAAAATTATGCCTATAGCCTTCCTCAATAAATGGTCTATCTAATACTGAACACAGGAACTACGGGTCCGATTTGAAAGAATTTTTCAAATCGGACCCGTAGTTCCTGAGATTAGCGCATTCAAGTTAGCCCTTACAAATAATTTTCCCCGTTTTTTCCACATTTCCCTCTATTTCTTCGCTCCTATTAGTCTTAGCGTGATAATATTTAGCTTATAACCTTCCTCGATAAATGGGCTATCTAACACTGAAAGAATCATCAAAATCCGTTGCGTGGTTTTAAAGATTAAAGGGAACAAAGGGACATGAGGGAAAAAAGTGACTTTGTTTTATAATAAGTACAGATTCCTCAACTACACCCTCCTCTACAATAAAATACATATTATAACTGTGTATAATCTTCTATGTACGCGCTAGCTCATACACCTACACTTACAAAAAAAATTTAATCGTGATCTCTAGTGCGATTAAATTTCCTTGTAATCTTGGTACAATATTTTAAAATGTTGTTTCAGTATTTAAATGAGTGGCAAGCAAACACTCCAGTGAGGGTTGGGTGATGTTAATGAAGTCGGAATTGGTGTGTGGAGGCCCTTAGCTTCATCAACACTTCACACAAATTATTTAACGCCATCCATGTTCTAAATTAGCAATATAATTTATTAAATGCATGAGTAAAAAAATATGTTTTTGCATTAAGAACACTGTGAGTCATCAGTGAAAATATCTTACTTGAATATCGTCTTCGATGTAAGATGACCCTAAGGTACACAACAACTATGAATATTAATGTACTGTTGGAAAAAATATTCATTAGCAGATGACAGTTAACATGGGCTTGACTGAATCCGACCAAATAACATAAGTGTACCATCTGCCTATAAATCAATTTCTCTGATAGTAGAGATCAACTACGATAACATGGCGCGCCTCTCCAAATGACTGTTTCAATGTGTGTAGTCACATCTTTATGAAAGAGTTTGTATGTAGTAAGTATTCAACCAATCACAGTACACGTAATATTTCAGTTAATGTCACTTATTACCAATATTTGTTGGTCAACTAATCATAACTAGCCTACCGCGCAAGACAACGTACTTCAAACGTTTTGAATTTTGGAGGGGCGCGCCATGTTATCGTAGTTGATCTCTAGCATGCTACGTCGCATGCTACGCGGCTGGTCTAGCGCGTAGGCGTTTGCTACGCGACTGCTACGTAGTTGCTACGCGGGAGCAAGAACGTGCTACCGCATATTTTTTTAGACAGACTATCGCATAATAAAAGTACTAGACGCGCACATTTGAAAAAAAACGTCTCATAGACAAAAAATTCTAATGCGTACAATAACTGCACGGCGACAAGTCTGACTAACGACTGTCGGCTTCCCTTTGAAGTGTATGCGAGCGCGCACATCAACAACAAAACTGTCTAGCGATGTACCTAGTCTGATGTATGCGTTGCGTCATCGTAGACAAAACAGTTTCGTCTTGGTATGCGCCGCATGGTAGCCACAACTGTTTCTCTTTAATCTGAAGGCGCTATATCGAAAGTAATTTTACCGCAAGGGCAATTTTATACTTAATTTGTATGACTATAATCGTGAATACGCTGCGGCCAGAAGCTATCGGCTCGCTCGGAAAACATGCGAAAAAACGTAATTATAATCATTTAAAAATTAACTAGGAGCATTTAAGCAAAATGCTTCTATACGATTTTGAGTTGCAAAGGTGTCTATCAATTAGACTAATTTCCTACAATACATCTATTTTCGTTTAAAAATAATCTTCAAATTTCGTATTTTTATGAGGTTATTTCGAAAATTAAATGTATCGAGGCAAAATACATTAATCGTGTTTCTAGTTCTTCTCAAACCTAAATAAAGCTATGAAGATATGTATATATCATTACCAGATTTGTAACATTTCTGAGGGTCCTATAGTGTTACGTCAAAAAGGACAGTTTTTTCAACATAGCGCCTTAAAGCTGACTCGTCTATGTGAAACAAGAACAACTAAAGACTGTCGGGTCTCTAATGTGCGGTCTGCCTAATTTATTAAAATATTATATTGTTATAATTCTTAATTTTATAGCCATCCCAATATAATATGTATAGTCACTAGTGCAAAAGCAGTAATATATTTTATAAGAAGTGTTACAAGCTTACTTGAACATACTACCACGCTTTTCGTCAAAGTTATTTCTTTCAATCAATGATATATATTCTATTTTACTAACGTAGAAGATCATTGCTTTTATTATATAACATTATTTTTGATTTTAAATCATACAAATTTATGTTCTCATCTGAAAACTTATAATAGAACGTATAACGCGTTAGAAAAGGTCAGCTTTATAGCCCATTGAAGTAAACTCTCTTAACACGAGGTACAGGTAAGAAAACACTCGTATTACATAATTTGGAGAGGCCCTTTATTGTTGTATCATAAAATCTAATTTGCAACGACAATCGTCTTGCAAGTTACAGTGGCAGGTGAGAAAAGAAAAAAATTGCTTAGAATATTTTTTGTACCTGTTTTGTTAGGTTGCTCCAAAAACAACATCATTAGCGACCACATTAGGCTTAATATCATAATTAATAATATTATCAAATCGCGGAAGTTAATCAAGTTGATAAATAATGTTACGATTATTTCTGTTCTTTGAAACACTTTTAAACATGTAAAGAGATTCACCTTCAAACGTGTAGTATTTAAATTTTTATTTAGTTAAAACACTTAATGTAACTAAAGTTACTAATGATTTAATTGCAAAACGTAATTGATAGAACAACAATTATTTTCATTTATCACTAGCATGCTCTTGGTTGTTTTGTAGAAATAGTTATTTTGGCGAAAAAGGCGACAAGTGATTCATATGACGTAATATCAGGAAACAAATATATTATAATGCTTTTATAAATTTCTGTTAGTGACATAGTAATTATCTTAATTCGATACATATTCAGGTTATATTATGAACCCTAATGCGTTTAATAAATACGTTTATTTAGATGCAAAATTTAGTTTCGACCTAATAAATCCAATTTGAATTATTGTCCAATAATAAACTTTAAAATTTTAATCCGAAATGCCGAACATTCAGCTAACTGTTCACAATACTTTAACAATAAAATTGTTTTACAACCTATATATGCCTTGCTTATTTTAAAATAGCCTAAAAGCATGTAGGTAGAACCTCCTTCGGTTAGTATAATTGGAAATTTTGTTATTAAGAACTTATTTATTTGTAGTGACCTTTTATAAAATAGAATATAGATTTATCTATTGCTCCTTTACCTATAAGAACCTAAAATAGAATCTATTTGTATGTTTAACACTGATTCATAATATTGACCTCTGAATACGTTTCTGGAGGAAACTTCACCTGTGATATATGACTGAATTTAATTTAATATCGTGTTTGGAACTTCCACAAATTTTCAATGGGTATTGAAACATGACGTTATAACCATTCATAGACCACCCGCCATGTGCAAACTTTTAAACCAATAAGCTTAGTGCTACTTACAATATTACGAACTAAAAGTCAGAAAAACATTGAGAGCTATGCTTTGGAACACTTGATAATATTATGCTATGTTCCGAGTGAGTAAAGCAAATTCAGGTCTAAAAGGAATCAACATTTAAGACCAGGATCGGACACCATAAAACTAGAAAACCTAAACTAGTAACTCCTAAGGTGATACAAGAGTCCATGGATGATTGCTATCGTTTATGATATAAAAAAAAACCCACCGCCCACAATGCGCCGCGGTAGTTTTAAAATAAATTTTAAATATTAAAATGAATTAATTAGCGAATCTATCAACAACGTGTATTGCTCTACCTCTGGTTTCACAGCTGGTTATTATAATATAAGTGATAACCAGCTGTGAATTATATTACATTCTGTTGAATAAAAACATTTTACTCCATAAATTTTAATATAATGCCCAAAATTGAAATGATACCGAAATATATTTCGATATCAGCCGTATAGAAATTAAATATTTTGGGCAGTCGAGTATAAAATACATTTTTTATACTTCTAAATACGATACGTCTTCGAACGTCGGGATTAAGATCGGACAACGTCAGCATATTACTCCAATTATGTTTCGACAATTTTAATCATAATATTCATTCTGAAATCTGAAGCCCTCCTGCGTCTCGTATGATTAAATTCCACGTTCTATAAAAAGGGAACAACTTTTGAAAACGGATGATATTGCAACTTGTAAATTAAATTACGTTGCTTACAAGAACGATCGCTGTGTTTTACATCGTATTACAAATTCGTAATTACTCTTTTACAATAGGTTATTTAATATTTTCAATGAGTTATTTTTTGTCTCGACACTCCAGTGGGAGCAAATAAATCCCAACTTAGATATTCTGTAAAAATAACACTTAAATAGTACTAACTCCGTCTTGTTTGTATTGATTACCGCCCAAATCAATCAGATCAATATTCATTCAGTTAAAAGTCTATTATTCGGCCTATTTTCAATCAGTTAATCATTAATTTAGCTTTAATGCATGTTTCACCAATTTTTGATAAAGTTCCGAATAGTCTATTCACAGCTTTTTTGACAGATTCTCCATACTTGATCTGTCAAGTTAAGTGGTGGATGGCCTATTTGGCACTTATCAGGGAGTGGTGAAACAGGCCCTTAATCTAATAAACATCGAGCCACAATTTAAAGTGATTACAAAATTAATCACGGTTTCAAAATTTTCCACAGAAATTAAATTAAATAATAAATTAGCGAATCACAGAAGGCCACAGAATAATTTGCAATAAATTGTGTCTCCGCTTTTAGTAAAAGCGTATGTATTTTCTTTTGTGTGTGGCTTTTAATAATCTTTTGTCTTTCTCGAGAGGCTATTAAACGTTATTTAGTCTTTGTGTTTTTAAATGGTTATTATATTGTTGTTAGCTCCGAAGAAAATGGCGGACGAAACGATTGTTAAAAATTTGTCATTGAAACAGTTTTGGCTGTTGATAATTAGGCACATTGGGAGTTCCCGTGCTACTTCAACCCACTAAACTGCTAAGAGCATTATACTCAAATTACTTTGAACGAATATCGCGATCGGAAACACTGAAATGGACGCGAAAACGTTTAAATGTGGTGTTTCCCGAAACTGCCGGGCCGCTATTTAGACATACCTGTTTGCGAACCATTTTGATTTTATGGTTAAATAATGTATTATATCCGTTATAAGGAAAAAAGACGCTTCTACCAAAATATAAAATCCAATATAATACTAGAGATCTGTTTTATTTCACAGGGGTCAAACTGGATTCTATTTTGAATAGAAAAAAAATTAAATACTAATAGTTGCGCCGTTTTTACTGATTCCAAATATGTACAATGTATATAATATATAAATGTAAGAAGCGTCTTTTTTCCTTATGACAGAAGTATACTCTGCTCAGAAGTAACGTAATCGAAACAAATTAATAATAATTTACGATAGACTTTCATTAGCATTACCAAAATAATCAATTATTAAATTTAAATTCAAATTCTTTATTGAATGCTTAATAAAGGTGAAATCCTGAAATAAGAAACCTACTCATACCTACATCATTTCGTATGGAACAGCATATTTAAAACAGCATATCAAAATATTTCATATTTAGAGAAGAAATATTTTGGTATATTTGTATGTACGTCACCTATTGGGTTGGCACGCAAGAGACATGACGAAAATCAAGATTCTACCATTCCATGTAGAAGTAACAGTTAAACGTTAAGGCCGTTAATTTAAGTAGCACTAAGTTGTTAAGGTTATATCTAAAACAATAAAACATTGTAAGGCTGTCGGGTCACATGTACAATAGACTACACACAGACAGACATATCCGCTGACAGACAATAGGCTGAGCCGGCATTGTACGATCGAGTTAAGATATTTTATTTAAATCTGACGATTTACGGCAAACAAAGGAAGGATTTTAATTTATTCGCGTCTCTATACAACATCCAAATATTTCTCAAATTCTAGTTAATAACTTGTACTTTAGCGCGACTTTTGCCCTATAACATACGATCTAATATTTTATAATTAAAAAAAATGCAATATATTTTTTATTTTAGTAGTCTTTGGATACCTGGAATAAGGCAATATTCCAGTAATACGGGCCGAAATTGCGTAGGCAAGTTTTATTTCCATAGTTTTATGGTAAAGTAAAAAAGAAAAGTGGATATGCTTAATATGTTGCACCATTTCCCTTCCCCTCGAGACTAGTTTACTTTTTTAGGTTAAAAGGAAGTTTATATACTTAGTTATTTTCGAGGTTGATAATATTATGCCCAAAATTTTCGATCCAAGATGTGTGAAAATACCTGAAAAAAAACAACGTATGACATTATAATATTATTAGAAGCTGATTTCTTTGTTCCACAGCAATTTTAAATCATTATTATTTTTAACAAAAAATTAAAACCGACTTCCAAGGTAAAAACAATAGTAATATAAACTAAAAAGTATTAAATAACTCTTACTCTTTAATAGTGCCTTTTTCAGAATTCGTCTAAATCTCAACTATTTCTGTACTGTATACTACAGTCTTCATTATTTTGAAGTCGGTACCAGCTAATTTAATCGTGAGTTCAGTAATGTCAGATTATCTGAAACTTTTGGGACTGGTACCGACTTCAAAGTAATGAAGATTGTAGTATACAGTACAGAAATAGTTGAGATTTAGACGAATTCTGAAAAAGGCACTATTAAAGAGTAAGAGTTATTTAATACTTTTTAGTTCATATTACCATTGTTTTTACCTTGGAAGTCGGTTTTAATTATTTTTTTTAAATAATAATTTCACTCTTTTTAGTTAAGTATATACAAAATTTGGCTTTATGCGTAAATAACCAATACGAATGTTAACTATTCACATTATGTCACTGTAAGTGAAATTGTGGTAAATGCTTGCAGTTACCTAAGCGATGCTGCAATTTCCATACTTTTATCTTTAAAGATTCAGTAGTTCTGTTCAGTGCCTTTGGACCAAGAGACACCTTCGTATAAAATTTATTTTATTTGTAACATATGTTTAACTTATTAGAAACAACATTTTAACCACTATGAGTGTTTTGATAAAATTCAAGGATTTTCCTCGATTGCTCATAGATCCCATCATCAGCTCACCACTTTCGTAATTGTTATACAAAATTAAGATTATATCCTATACAACAAAACGAGAATTTTGAAAATCGGTCCACTAACAGCGAAATCATTATCAAAAACGTCTGCTTCGATGCAAAATATCACGAAAAGTACCAATAATTGGGTCATAGTGAGATGACCCATGGTATAATTATGGTTGTGATGATGATGATTAATCAAATTGATGTATTAGCTTATGCTTTCAGTTGTTTAAGCAACGCCGAAATCCCCGAACCTGTACCTATAAGCATTCAAAATTTCTGTTCGGTACCTTCGGATCTAGGGTATAACCTGGTGCGAAGTCTTACTTTTTAGTAGCATTTACCTCGAATGCTTCAGAAAAAATCGAAATCACTATATGTTTTCATACAAATTTCAAGAAGTCCCCTCGATTCCTCAAGGATCCTATCATCAGATCACCACTTTTGTGAATATGGTACCAAATTCGAGTTAAACCCTATACAACACAAAAAGAATTTTGAAAATCGGACCACAAACAGCTGAGTAATCGTGGAACATACAAAAAAAAAGATACATACAGCCGAACATATTACCTCCTCCTTTTTGGAAGTCGGTCAAAAATTGATGCAAAATACAGCATCGTTATGCTTTTCTTTCGTTCAGGGTGGCGCAATCATTCGACATTTTGCATTTATATTGTAAATTATTACGACACAAGATTCCATCGGATTTCTCCTTCGTATTTTGTTTCAAATCTGAAGCTACATTAAATATGCATTTGAAAGAATGAGTTAAAATCTCTTTATCCTTTCTAGATCGACTTTTGAACACAATGTGTCACTGTAATGTTTATAATTTAAATTGTGTTCAATCAACGTAATAATGTAACTACATGTTATATGTTTGAACTTGAAGTAAATAACAATGATGGCAGTAGCTGATAAAGGAATAAGTATTTGTTGGAGCAAAACTTTGGAGCTAACTCTTACTTTACTTTGAATAAAATTTGGATGAAATATGGAAATGAAATGTGGATTTTCGCCTCATAGTCCCTAAAACTAAGACATTAAATAATATGATAACCCTGACACATTTTTATTTAATTAGATAAGGTTTTTTAAACTTTTTATGTGATTTAAAATTTATTTTAGTCGTCTTCTCTTTTGACGTAAGAAAAACGTTTTCTCATCTAAAATTAAGCCCGTAAGTTCAAGTGAAAAACAGAAACAGTTGACATTTGCAGTGAGTTGGCGCCGAAAAGTCTGCAGCAATAACCTTGTTTTAATGCATCTAGACGCTTCGGGAAACACATTACCTTTTGTGAAAAGGAATTGATTATCTCATTGGCTGTTAGTAAGAGTTTTAGCTACAGTTTAATTTTGTCATTTATCACGTCATATTTGGCCAATGGTATTTTGTGACCTTTATCACCGGACATTTTTATAACATTTCAGATTAAACTACTTTTTACTCGTCACCCTTTTAGAAGTACTGATGCAATATAATAAATTCTCTACACTATAGAGATCAACTACGATAATATGGCGCGCCCCTCCAAAATTCAAAATGTTTGAAGTGCGTTGTCAAAACGACTTGAAGTGTCTTGTCTTGCGCGGTAGGCTAGTTATGATTAGTTGACCAACAAATCTTGGTAATAAGTGACATTAAGTGAAATATTACGTGTACTGTGATTGGTTGAATATTTACTACACACACATTGAAACAGTCATTTGGAAGGGCGCGCCAAGTTATCGTAGTTGATCTCTACCTAGTTTATATGGGTGAAATAATAACCGATGTTTATCATAGCAAGCTATCACTTTTAAAGCACTTTATTGTCAAATTCGGATTAGTTAGTTTTTTGTTGTTCCAATACAACAACTGATTTTTTCCCTTTTTTAGGAAAAATTAAAGATCACCGTTACCATAAAATACTGCATGGGCCTTTAGCCTTAAATTTACCTACTACCTATTCTTCTCTTCCTTGTTCCAGATGTACTCGAGAGCGGTAACACTATCGCTGGTGCTCTGCCTCATCGCGGGCGTAGTCGGCAACCCCGTCAGAAGATCACCAGACCTGGAGGCCAGGCGGAGAAGCGCCATCGACAGAAGCATGATACGGTATGTTAAGTAAGTTCTGTTAAAAGATTTTATTATATTATTTTAAGTTGACTGGATAGTAAGTTAATCATTTTAAGTAACAGAACGGAACTCTACCCTTCATATATCGTCATAATATTATTTATAAGTATATGACACTGACATTGTTCGTAATAAAAGGGCGAAAGTTTGTGAGTTTGTATGTTTGTTACTTCTTCACGTCTAAACGGTTGAAGCGATTTTATAAAATTTGGTATGGTGTTAAATGATACCCTGGATTAACACATAGGCTACTTTTTACTGCGGGAATAATCACAATTTATTTTCCCTAATAGCTTTGTCCACACTGTGCCTTTTTTTGTTCATCGATGGCATGCGTTATAGCGCAGTCAACATCGCACGTGAGGTATGCCCGCGACGCTATGACACTTTTCTTTCCAACGCGGGTGGATTTCGACGCATTAAATTATTGAATATTATGCCAAACGAAAATTGAATAAAAAGATGATGAAATTGCGTAGTGTGGACATAGCTAATAAACCACCCATCCATCTGTCTCTCTGTTTCTTCTTCACGCTCAAACGGAGAAGCCCGTTCAGATGAAATGCAATATGGAGATACTTTGAGACACGGGACAGGACAAAGTATTAATAGGTTTTGTTACGAAAAAACGTATGGTTTCCGCGTGGCAAACAAATTTCGGTACAACAAAGTTGCGGGCGTCATCTTGTCAAAAGATAAAATCACATTTCATGTTTTAAAAAAATACGTAAAGCAAAAAGATAGCACTGAGCTGTAAGTTAAATAATTGTCAAAGATTTTCGAGTTATATTTGTAGAGAATATATTTTAAATTATACAATCCAACTTTCTTGATTATACGGGGTCGGCCCGTATGGATCTATAAAGTATTCACAAGGGTTGCGTATTAATCATTTTAATACGCTCCCACGATGTTCGATTTACAAGAAGTTGATTAGAAAATTTAAATAATAAAGCTATTTAAATTGTACAAGTTGTACGTAGAAGTAAAATGTTCTTAAAGCAACATACAATTATTATTGGCACTGAATTCATTCTATCTAAAGTCTCATTATTTATTGATATTCATATTTTTTCAAACAAAGATATGAGTAAGGACAATCAATGATGTAAAAGGGCTACACAGGTGCACGTATTTATAATTTCATATCGATTTACAGTTTTGGGCGATCGTATCCCGCACAGCCGTCAGCGGCGGATATACGAGAGGCGCTCCAGAGGCCCACTCGCAAGGGCAACAGTTTCCTCCGCTTCGGCAGATCGCAGCCTGTCGCGCTCGCGGCGGACGACCTCCTGTCCCTCCTGAGGGCCTCCGAGAACGACTACGACTCGCCGCTCGACAAACGCGGGTCGAACTTCGTGAGGTTCGGCCGGGACCCCAAGTTCATCCGGCTCGGGAGGTCCGGAGAGGACGAGAGGGCCGTGGAGCAGACCGCGGACGTCAGCGGCTACCCCGAGAGGAAGCACCGTGCCAGGGACCACTTCATCAGGCTCGGCCGAGACAGCGAGGAACTCGGCACCAACTCCGAGGAAGTCCTCGACGAGAGGAAAAAGCGATCCGCCGAATGCCCCGATTGCCAGTCCTAAGGATATCAGTCTAGTGCCAAATGATACGATATTTTACGACTCACCGAACGGTTATTTTTACTATTTTTAACACTCGCCGTAGCCGATCCTTGGTCAATTAACTTCTAATGTTATACTCCGATAGAGAATAAGGTTTTCTCGGGTAGATTCTCAAAGTACGCTCAAAACGGATGCACAATAATCGACGGTAAATACTTTTTGACGTTTGGATTTTCTCGCTCATTTTCAATCTCGCATTAACTAAGCAGACGCCAAAAGGATGAAAAAGTTTGCTTTGTCTTGCGATAACGTAGCTAGATCGTTAATCGTCGCATGTTATTGACTGACATAAGTAATATAAAAAGGAGTATTCTAATGTTTAGTAGTGTGCCCTCGATATTGGAACATATTTTGAAATTCAATGTATATAAAGGTTTATAATAGTTACGAGAATGTCTATATGTCTGTTTAACAGTACAACGGTGTGTTATGGTTAGCAAAATGCGCTTAAAACTATAAGTAACAATTATTTTATCTTGTATATTGTATTAAATTTTTTACTTATTCTTGTCTAGTTTTATTACCATCCCCTAAATTACTTATTTACTTTTTTCCGTGTATCACCCTATTTATTCTTATATTTTTATTTCTTTTCTACGCTTTACATCATTAGTATCGTTGTATTTTGTATAATTCTAAATGTATAAGCCGTTTGAAAGTGTTCGAAACAAAGGCTGGTTACATTTTCGAACGCTTTCACTACAAATTATCTTAATATTAATATTGATGTCAGATACGTATGTATACATAATTATTATTATGATATTAAGCAATATATCACTTGTGAGAAATTTATAACAGATTAATTTGAAAATAAAGTTAACATCAAACTTGACTTACATTTATTTTGTCCTAATTGAATTTATCAGTGCTTATGAATTGATACAGCCAAGAACATAGTCTGAACATTCGACAGAGATGAATTAATACAAAATACAAAACCATGCTCTATTACAAAATAAGACCGGCAAAAAAACGAATTGACCTGCATAGCAATGCTGTCACGAATGGTTTATGGACACCTATTGTTTACAATTAAGTATCCGGTCTGTTAAAAATACCGGAAGTTATATTTTATAACCAACAGCGTCACATGCATTTCTCTTACTTATCAGAGTTTTCTTTCAAGAACTTCTTGATAACAACACCTGCCTACTGCCCTGGCATGGCCACCAGTAGAAATACGAAAGTATAGACAAACTGTGGACATAAACTTAAGATGCCGTTCCGATCTTTTTTCGTTCTGAAAATTCAATTAAAATGCCACTTTATGACAGAGTATAAGTAATAATCTCCAACTCTCCACACTTTTTTTGTATCAATGAGAACGCGGAAAGAATTAATATGCTTAATATGTTATGCACTATTTAAAAACTTTCCGGTAGATTTTGTATGTCAGAAAGCCATAAAATCTTTCCGCTGAACTGCAGCTCTCTCTCCGCGCTGACTTTAAGGTCATTCTGACTCCTTTAATACAAATCAGCAAGGTAAAGAACAGCACTGGGTTGGGGATGGTACTCTAAGGGCCAACCCACACGTACTACAACCACACCACGTGGTCGGGCGTATATTTCGTATTCTAAATGAACTGGACCATTCACACGTACCACATTTTGCAGTCGTTGTCGACCACTTGTCAGATATACGTGTCAGACGCAACCACGGCCGCCCACATCGCAACCACGTCGCAACTACGTTGCAACCACATCGCAACCACAACGTTACGTCGATGCAACGACAGTGCGCGCACACCACTTGCGTTCTTCCCCCCTCCCTCCGTTTCATTGACTTTCGTACGTAACCACACGTACGTACGTTGCGTTATCGCCAGTGGTTGCGATGTGGTTGCGATGCTGTTGCGTCGTGTGCATACAATAGTTTATTTAATAAGCTATACATAGTGTGTTACGTGTAGATTAACAAAAAATTGAGAAATTTAAGAAATCGGTCAAGCGTGAATCGGGTCATCTACGAAGTTCAAAGGTCACTTCCAAATGTCCTGGCGTTATGAAATTTGGCACACAGGTCGTGTGTTATAATATTATGTAGACTAACAAAAAATTAAGAAATTTAAGAAATCAGTCAAGCGTGAGTCGGCTCATCTACAGACTTTAGATTACGCGGGCGGCGTGTCGTTGCATCGACGCAACGTTGTGGTTGCGATGTGGTTGTGACGTGGTTGCGACGTGGTTGCGACGTGGTCGGCCGTGGATGCGATGTGGTCGGTATTTTACAAGTGGTTGACAACGACTGCAAAATGTGGTACGTGTGAATGGTCCAGTTCATTTACAATACGAAATATACGCCCGACCACGTCGTGTGTTTGTGGTGTGGTTGTGGTTGTCGTGTGGTTGTGTTACGTGTGGGTTGGCCCTAAGGGTTGATTCAGACAGCAATGCGACGCGTAGATGCATTTCTAAATTTATATGGATTTGACAGATTTACAAGACGTCTCACGCAATTGAAATTTGTCAAATCCATACAAATTTATGCCGCGTAGCGCATCGCCTCGCCTCGTCGCGTTGCGGCCTAAATTGATCCTTATGCGAAGGAGTCACAACTCACAATAGATCCTCAAGGGTCGCAGGGACGACGCTGCAACGACCTGCCTTCGCGAAGAAGAAAAAAAGATACCTAGTACTTAAATATAACTTAAGTGTTGTCGTTATTCTCGTCATATTAAACATAACAGCGTGTAATTGATCCTTTATGTAGCCGCTGATTGCCCATTATGCTGCTTTTATTACCAGGTTTTATATTTTATTAGCACCTTGTTACTCAAGAAAATTAATTTTATGTAACTGTGCAGTGTGCTACAATGTATCATTACTGCATTTTTGGCAGAGTAAACACAATTTTAGTGGCTAGTTATAACACGTATTTCTGGCATTTTAAGCCAGAGAATTAAAATCAGTTAATTTCTCTAATGAAATCTGTACTCGTTCGTCCCCGTATGCTGAATAGTCCCACACACTTCGGGAGAACATCTCGATATAATTGTCATTAATTTTAGAAACGACTGATTGGAGACTTATTTCAATCTATATTGCTTGCAGTGGATCATCTGTGTCAATGTCAAATTAACTAATCCTCAAAAAATTCATATTCAACAAAGATTAATGTGAGAATTAACACCAGATATAATTTATAAATTATCCTATTCTATTTGCAATCGTAAAAACAAGTGTTAGTACTTAGTAACACCTAAACTGATTTTGGTTCTCGAGTTTAAAAAGAGAATTTTTAACTATTTAAAAAATACCCTTTACGGTGAGAATCGGCGAAAAAATGCTCGTCAACGCTTTGTGTGAATAGACAAACTTTTCCTACGCATACAATAGGTCCAGCTTTATTTTCATGGCTGTTGTGTCGCAATGTGTAGCTGATAATTTGCCTAATAGCTCCACAAAAAGTGGAAACGTCGACAAATAGATTGATTTAATTAATCCCGAATCGCGCAATCGAAGTTACAAAGATCGACTTGACGTATCAAGATGATTTATGTAACTTCGATAGATCATAGATAGTTTAGTGTGTGGATATCTAATCAATACTTAATATTATAAATGCGAAAGTGTGTCTGTCTGTTACCTTTCCACGCCCAAACCGCTGAACCAACTTTGCTGAAATTTGGTATAGAGATATTTTGAATCCCGGGAAAGGACATAGGATACTTTTTAACCCGGAAAAATGCACTGTTCTTTCGCGATAAGCAAATTTTGGTCAAATGGTGTTGCAGGCAGCATCTAGTATTGAATATAAGGATTTATTATCGATATCGATAGAGCTCATGGATTCGATTTCGGCGTCGGAAGAACTAAAACTGTTGTTTTCTAAGTTTATTTGGGACTTTTCAATGTTCATACTTATCAAGTAGACGTTTGTTCAGTCCACTGGGTAATGAGAGTAAAGGAACTTAGTGTCCCTGGGACTGCGCACACACTTGGGCACTATGAGTTCTACTGACGTTTTATCGACCACTGTCATCGAAATCCGTGTGGTAGCTATTAGGAGGCTGTCCATCATTGTAAATTGATTTGATACTTAGCTGGATATTTCTGTCCTCAGTCCTCACCCACGCGTTTTACCATTGTGAAAAATGTTTTGTGGGCTATTTTCATATTTCAATGAAAAACCAAATAAGTTTTCATTCGTTAAGCATACGTTATTACGTATGCTTAGGGTCAATTCAGAGTTCAGACCGCAACGCGACGCGTTGTAGATATAATAATTATGTACTTATTTCTCAGTGATTCTGTATAATAAATTTAAAGATCGGTATCTAATTTTAGTAAACTCGGTCTTGTAGTTTCAAAGTAAAATTGACCCAATCTTTCCTCTTTGTAACGTCATTCATATTATGTTCAACATTTTTCATGTGTTCAACATGTTCATTAGGAATACAATACAATATATATTATGTAAATTATTTACATATATATTGTATTGCATTCCTAATATTACATAAAAATAAAACCAAAACTCTTGGAGCACCTGCAAGCTGCTTCAGATTTTGTGCAGCAGCAGATCCCATCCGCAGAGATCATAATACTTGGCGACTTTAATGCCCACCACGCCGACTGGCTCAATTCCAGTAAAACTGATCATGCGGGGAGATCTGTCTGCAACTTTGCCCTTGTGAACGACTTGACACAAATAGTTACTACGCCTACGCGAATCCCAGATGTGCATGGTCAGATTCCTTCCTTGTTGGACCTCCTGCTGACTTCAAATCCTGACGGCTACCAAATATCCGTAACCGCACTACTTCGATCATCGGATCATTGCCTTGTCAGGAGTTCTGTGCCACTTACGACGGTACTAAGACAGCGTGCTGTTAAATACCGTCGTGTGTGGCACTACAAGTCAGCAGACTGGGATGGGATGCGGTCGTTTTTTGCATCCTATCCTTGGGGGCACGTGTGCTTCTCGCCGAATGATCCCGACAACACTGCCAACTCTGTTGCCGATGTGGTGATGCAGGGGATGGAACTTTTCATTCCGTCCTCTGTTGTACCAACTGGCGGCAGATTTCGTCCCTGGTTTGGTTCATCCCCCAAAAAAGCTTCTCGCCGGAAGCAGGAGGCTTACCAATCCTGTGCCAGCGCGGTGTCTGCTCGGGATTTAAATACCAGCACATATAAAAAGGAGTACAACCTAGCCTCTAGGTCCCTCAAGAAAGAGATTACTCGGGCAAAGCAACAGCGCGTCAATAGAATTGGCAAGAGACTTGAGCGCCTCCCCTCGGGAACCCGTGCATTCTGGTCTCTGGCCAAAGCTATTGAAGGAAATTTCTGCAAGCCAACCCTACCATCCCTACACGCAGGAAATGGATCGTTGGCCCAGGACGCAAAAGACAAAGCCGATCTTCAGATCTTCTGGGCAAGCTCTTTGAGTCAAACTCGACCCTGAATAACGGGGGGCAGAAACCGCCGACCATACCGCGATGCACGAGCATCATGTCGGATATTCGGTTTCATCAGCGCTCAGTGCGAAAAGCCCTCCGTTCCCTTGATATCCAAAAGTCGAGTGGGTCTGACGAAATCCCGCCTATTGTGTTGAAAAAGTGTGCTCCAGAGTTGGCTCCGGTCTTGACGCGTCTTTTTCGGCTCTCCTATTCCACTGGCATCGTCCCGGCTTCCTGGAAGACAGCCTTGGTGCACCCGATCCCCAAAAAAGGTGATCGCTCAAATCTTTCCAACTACAGACCAATCACTATAACCTCTCTCTTTTCGAATATAATGGAATCCATTATCAATAGCCAGCTTCTTCGATACTTGGACGGCCAGGGATTACTAAGCGACAAACAATACGGGTTCCGTAAGGGTCGCTCGGCTGGTGATCTCTTGGCGTACCTGACTCGTCGTTGGGCTCAGGCAATTGAGTCGAAGGGAGAGGCATTGGCTGTTAGTTTGGATATTGCGAAGGCCTTTGATCGGGTTTGGCATAAAGCGCTGCTATCAAAGCTTCCATCATATGGGCTGCCCGAGAAATTATGTAAGTGGGTCACTGGTTTCTTAGCAGACAGAAGCACAAAGGTCGTAGTTGACGGCGAATTCTCGGAAACTCAGTCTGTTGATGCTGGTATCCCTCAGGGCTGTGTGCTATCGCCTACTCTATTCTTACTGCATGTCAATGATATGTTGCAGACCAGCGGCATTCATTGCTATGCGGATAACAGTACAGGTGATGCTGTATATACCGGCTCCCCCAATATTTCTCGGAAAAATGTCACTGAGAGTTGAAACGGACTTGTGTCTAAGGTGGAGAATTCATTGGAGAAGGTCTCTGAATGGGGTAGACGTAACTTGGTCCAATTCAACCCCGCCAAGACACAAGGCTGCGCGTTCACCACTAAAAAGTCACCAATGGTCGTATATCCTCGTTTCGAGGGCACATCTTTAACCATCTCCCCTAGCATTGAGATTCTTGGCGTCAACATATCGAGCGAAGTCCAGTTCCGATATCATCTAGAGGGTAAGGCCAAATTAGCCTCGAAGAAGCTTGGTGTTCTTAACAGAGCGAGACAGTACTTCAGTCCGGACCAACGTCTACAACTCTACAAGGCGCAGGTTCGGCCTCATATGGAATATTGTTCTCATCTCTGGGCAGGGGCGTCAAAATACCAACTGCTCCCTCTTGATCGTATCCAACGAAGGGCCGCTCGAATTATTGACTGCCATAGTGTTTCAAACGGCTTGGACCCCTTGGAATTACGCCGAGATGTAGCTTCACTCTGCATCCTCTATGGGTTGTATCACGGGGAGTGCTCTGAGGAGTTGTTCGGAATCATACCACCTGCAACTTTTCGCCATCGTCCCACGCGAAAAATATACCATCCTCATCACCTTGATGAGTGGCAGTCTTCCACAGTGCGTTTTTCGCGTAACTTTCTGCCGCGCACTGTAAAACTCTGGAACGAACTGTCACCAACAGTATTTCCGGACCTATACGACCTGCAAACCTTCAAGAAAAGAGCGTATTCCCTCTTAAAAGGCCGGCAACGCACCTGCAGCTCTTCTGATGTTGCGAGTGTCCATGGGCGACGGTAGTTGCTTACCATCAGGTGACCCGTTTGCTCGTTTGCCCCCTTATTTAATAAAAAAAAACATAGATTTAATTTAAGTGACTTTTGATATTCAATAGCTGGAATCTTAAATGTAAAATTCTCGTGTCAGAATGTTAGTTACCGTACTCCTCCGAAACAGCTTTACTGATTTTTACCAAATTTTATATGCATATTCAGTAGGTCTGAGAATCGGCTACTGGCTACTTTTTATATTGATAAGTGCATTTGTTGAATAAATATTATAACTAAGTAAATTATTACAACTCGAGACTGACGGCGACCATTGTTTGTGCAACGGGATAGCGATGGACGTTACCATGGTGACATACTTATTTATAGTCACTTTAATAAAATAATGTGGGAGAAATACATTATATGGCAAAACAACATTTGCCGGGACAGCTAGTTTCTATTTAGTTAAATAATTAAAAAATAGTGATTTCTTTCATATTTTTTTGTCTACTACTACAACTTTTACCACTTACCTATATATTTCAACCACAGATTTCAACAAAATATGTAGAAAATATGACAATAAACACTCAACCTACGTTTGTTCAGAATTCGTATACGATACTCGTAACAGTTATACAGGGAAATTAATTTGTTTTCCTATTTCTAACCAATCGCACGATGTTTTTTGTTAGTTGTTATTCTAATCGGCTTACAGAATACAGATATTGGTTTTTAATAGTAATGCTATTGGGTTTATAATTAACAATCGCAAAAGCAACCAATTCTCTTATAATAAAAAAGTCTAATAATAATTCACATCAAACGGAAAGGAAAATAATAAATAAGAAATTTGTGGTAATATTTTTTATATAATTTTTTTCACGCAGCAATGTAAATCCATACTAACATTATAAATGAGAAAGTGTGTCTGTCTGTCTGTTACATCTTTACGCACAAATAAAAAATTGGTATGAAGATACTTCGAGTCCCAGGAAAGGACATTGGATAATTTTTATACCAGTAAATGTGCGGTTCCCACGCGATAAACAAAATATGGCGCAACGGAGTTGCGGGCGTCATCTGTTAAAAACTGCTAAAATTAGCAATAATTAAAGTTTTAAAATAAGTATTAAGCGTCAATGCTAAAATAAGTAATAGAAATTATTGAAAATTCACACAAAATTATGAAAAAAACTTGAAAATATGATAACACAAGACACTTAACACTTAGGCTTCAGGAGGGTAGGTTAATATTTGAACAGATAAGTTTAAGTGGGGTTTTCTGAAAAGGGTCGAACAGCATATAGAAATATTTGGGTTGCTTTAAAACAAAAAGACGTCAGAGTGTTGAGTTCAAAGGGAGAGGATTATATTATATTTTAACATCGTCATAATATTAGCTTATAGCTATATTTTAAACGGAAAACTCACTGGAAACTACATTTTGTCATGATTTAGGGACACGATTAAAAGTGTAATATGAATTTTTTATATCTGTCGTACGAGTTAAATTTTAAAATCGTTTGAAAATAATGAGGTTTTGTTGGGGGAAAAGGAGTAAGCGGCTCGGGTGCACGCGCACGGTCTCGTTATTGGTAGCTTATGGTTTTCTAGCAATTAACCAATCGTATTTAGTGACACGTTAGGGAAATCGCAGACGGCACGCTTTTTGTGTGATCGAGTCTGCGGTGCACATACATTGCACATACATGGCCGCGCCCTGCAGAATGTATGTGCGCTGCGTAGCTTTTATACGCCGCTTGTCCGATCAATGCAAGCGACTTTTACTTATTTTCAAATTGGACTTTTCTGGAAAAGAGTTCTACTTATACGAGTAGTATCGCCTTATATTGCTTAGCGTGGCTTAACAGTAAAGTTAGGTTAGCTGTTTCTCTTTTGGGGTGTAAGACAGAACGCTGTTTCAGTTTAGCAATTTCTGTAGCGTAATTCCGTTTCTTCTATATTCAAGTAAGATTCAAGTGCGTGTTATCTATATTTTGTTTTTAACTATATAAAATATGAGGTTTGTGATCTACGAATGTCGGGCCACCGAATACAGAGAGATCCGGCTATTGAACTGTAGCTGTTTATTTCTAAATATTTTCTTGCGCGTTTGAAGATTTGCTCTATAAAATAATTATCTCTCGTATGTAAATAAAGCCTTTATTTACAGCCAGGTCTTCTGGCTTCTACTTTATCTTCTTCGACCAGATTGTAAACATGGACGCCAAATGGAATCCTCCGGAGTCATATTATTTGCCTCCGAGCTCCGTTAAAAACAGCCTAAGTGATATTATGTCCTTCACTATTATAGACTGCGCTATCATTGTGCCTTATTTTATCAAAATTTACTGGCTTACTAGTTTTGGCCTGTATAAACAATGGCGTCTCCTCAAATATTACTATTTGCTTACTATCTACTAGTAAATAATATAACCCGAAAAGATATAGCAATAATAGTATTAAAAAAAAAGATAAAACCGACTTCAAATTTTTGTACTTTAAGAATTAAAATTCCCTATCTCAAAAACTGCTGAACCGATTTTGATGAAACTTGCAGTATTCCCTATGTTGAACAATACCTAGTACAATAAAAACAAGAATCACTAAAATCGTACTTGTGGTTCCGGAGATATGTGTGCACAAACATAAAAACATACATACATACACTTGAAATTTGGCACATTTGTTCAGAAGCTAACATAGATTAACATATACAAAAACTGGGCAGTTCTGGAAATATTATATACATTATATAACATATCGAATTGAGTACCTCCTTTTTTTTGAAGTCGGTTAAAAACAGCATACAACTTTGCTCACGAGAGTAGGAGCACGTGTTCGCTATAAATAAACATGTATTAGTATAAACCTATTCTCAGGGCAAATCTCGTTAAAGCGTCAATGAGCAGCGGTTTATTTTAACCGTAAGTGATCTAGCCTTTACAGGTTCTTACACGTGGTTTTTCTTGGAGAGTGCCCTTACTTTGGTGAAAATCCGGGCCATTTTCGTCGTGGACGGAGTCCTGCGTTTGACAAATCCAGTACACCCCTCCGTATATGGCTGATGACAAATTGCAGATGGTTTTAGTAGGTAGGTATGTATCTGTCTGTTTGCGACCTCTTTACGCCTAAACCGCAGAACAGACTTTGATGAAATTGTACGGAGATACTTTGAGTCTCGAGAAAGGATGCAGGACACTTTTCATCCCAGAAAAACGTGCGGTTCCCGAGCGATACACCAATTTCTGCACAACAGAGTTGAGCGCATCAACTAGTGACCCATATTTCTTCACCAACTGTACGATGATGATGTCTGTATTTGTGTATGTATAATCCCATTACACTGCATCACAACGCGAGTGGAAGCACATGTCCGCGACTGTGCACTAAGCTCATTTGTTTGACAGCGCTTCTCAAATATTCCACTTACAATAATGTTTTGACGCGTTGACTATCGGTTGAGAGAGTGCGAAGCGGCTGTTTTTCAAAATATTGCCAGCCATGATTCATGACTTCATAAGCAACAACAGGTGTGAAAAAGATGTCTTTTAATCACTTAACCACTGTGTCACCACTTTACCGGGAGTCGTTAGTTCTAATTTAACCACGCGTCAAAACAGCCTCGCTTGTTTGTAGTAAAACAAGTCTCAAACAATATACATTTTTGTTTCGAATTTCCTCGTCGTAATAATTACCAATGGCATTCTCGCTTTTAGCTCTGGCCCTTCTGCTGATAAACTTCCACATTCTGTATTTTTTAAAGAAAGTTAAAGGTGAAATCACACTATACACTCTGACACTCCACGTCCCTATAGTATTACCTCTAGAGTGCATCGTAGGCTGTGGCGTTGCTCCGTTGCGCGTTGCCGCGCTTATGTCATTATAATATAGTAAATATTTTGCCACTACGTGTCGTATCGCTTCCCTTTCTAGACCAGCACAAGTCGGCGCATGAGTACCGGAAACTATTCCACCTCAATTTTTTTATGCAATCCTCTTCAAATTGCCCTCCTGATGATATAAAAGTGCATGTTGCCATGGTGCAACCCGGTGCCATATTGTTTAAACAAACATTGTTTAAACAATTGCAAGGAATTGTTGTTTTTTAACCGGAATTTTTTTTTAAATATTCTTTATTGAAATACCAATAAAAAAAAGTGTGTCAGCTCCGACGCACGACTGGAGTTTACTCCTTAAGTACGAGTATCTAACCATACGCAAAAAGAGTTTATTCAACTGAAAAAAGATTAATATAATATGAAATCAGATGTTCCGGCAATATTATCTACACCCCTTTCTGCCATAGTTATTTCAAAATATTTTTTTCTCAATTCTAACGCCAGAATCGAATAGAGGAGAAAAATCCAGGAAGATAGGAGGGCAATTCGCATAAAAAAATTTAGTTTAAATAGTTTCCGGTACTTATGCGCCGACTCGTGCTGGTCTATTCGTTTACTGCAATGTCAACTAAAGGTTCCAAAGCTATCTGCATTTTGAGAACCACTGTCGCTTGACCAGTTAAGCTGTAAACAGGCCCTTGGCCGGCAGCGAGCGGCGACATTGTGACACTTACGTTATTAGATTACCCACCGGCCACCGGGTAATGGTCAATGGCGGAACCTAGATTTTTCTGCCCGCGATTAACCTAATTCACCTGGCTTAATATGCCATTAACCAGCCATAGGTAGGCCTTGAAAAAAGACATGAAATATTGTACTTAGTTTTTAAGTAGTTGGTATTGATTAATGAAAAATGTTTGTGGAGATATTTCGCAGTCGTCTATTAAGTTTTGAACACTTGATCATGTTTATATGTACATGTATGTACAGGTAACAGAACTTATTAAATTTCTAAGTTTTTAGATTTTACAACAAAAACAATACCTACTCAGCAGTGTCGAATTCTGTTTTTTTAGAGGGAGGCCTTAGGGATTTGGATGAAGATTTTCATATATAAGTGATAACTGATAAGGTAAACGAACAGGAATGAAATTGAGAACTGTTATAGGAGAAATGAAGTTATAACACACAAAATGAATTATTTCGCTCACCTTAAAATTATTCACTTCGCATAGATTACTGCCTAAAATTGGCCATAAGCAGGACTTAGGCTACATTTATACCGATACGTAGGCGAAACTGTATCATAAGGTAACGAAATATTGCATTTAACCTATCAATATAGTACAAAGTGACGAGCCAACATTAATGGCATTAGCGTGGCTTGACCGCTAGTGATGGAATATTTTGTTTTTGTCGATAACTTCTAATTTATTCGTTTACTAGATAACGTACTTTTTTGCGTAGAAAGTTATAATATCACACGGTAACTACCAAAGTTCATCTTAACTGGTTTAGCGGTTACGCTTGAAGAGGTAAAAGATCGACTAATAGATTAAAAGACGAAGAGATACAATGGTGGTGTAAATAGGTACATAATATTCTTGAAACTTAGAAAAGCATATATAATTACTCTGTGAACTTTTGTTAACATTGTTATTAAGTCTAATTTTTAGTATACATAAAATTAAGTTAACATGAGCAATAAAATATCTTGTTGAAAAGTTAAACAATGCTGCGGTTTTCTTCGATGCGAGCAAACTTTGTTACAATTTCAGGAATAAATATTTTACTTCATATAATATCAAATCATAATATTACTAATGAGAATTTAGGAGATACGTTTTAATAAAAACGAAACGTCGTAAGTAAATAAAACAAACAAGAGAAATCCGTCAGTGCCTATAAAGTAAAGAATGTTTTTACTGAATGACACTTACTTCTTAAATATAAATATATCAGGATTTGCAGGATCTTAAGGAACATGAAAACTTTTTATTTTCATTCGAGCATAAGTACTGATAAAAATATAGCTTTGTTAGCAACATTCAAAACTCTACAACCAAAGTATCGATAATAAAACATATCGACTTTACCCCACCACTATATACGCGACAAACCCACTTTGAAAATTCGATTAAGGTATTCACTTAATATATTGTCGGCCAGTGTCCCGCAGGACGACCGGACACACGACGCGCCGCGAGTGACAGTACCACCTGATAATGCACCTGCAATAGGTAAGTGACACCTTAAGTTCAAAATAAGTGAAATACAAAATAATGGTGATATTATGATCTTCATCACTCAATGAAATATTATCATATATTTATTAAGTGTGGATAATATAATTATTTAAAACTGCAAATGCTGCCGTTGTAGGTAAGTGCGACATCTTTTTTTATTATCTTTTTTAACCCATGTTTACATGTCGTACTAAAAAGTGCAACATCTATTGGTATGAATTAGATGAAAAATTTAAATGATCATTTTTCCATGTCGGTTTAAAACAAGTGGGAATAATAATAATAATATCTATGGACGCTTCACACCACGTCAGTCTGGCCCCGTGCTAAGTACCCGAAGGACTTGTGTTACGGGTACCAGACAACGGAAATATATTTAATACTTTTATACTATACATATATTTAAGATTTTTATTATATGATACACATATTTAATATACATCCATGACCCAGGAACTTTATAAACTTTTTGTTCCGTCGGCGGGACTCGAACCCGCGACCTCCGGCTTGAGCTCAACGCGCTCACCACTGCGCCACGGAGGTCGTCAAATGCTTATATCGTGTATGTACCAACGAGGAAATTGATTCATAGCTGTCGGCTGGGTTTGAGATAACGCGACCAAATTACGTAGGTCCCCGATCTGCCTATGAATCAACTTATCTGATAGTACATATTATTAACTATTATTAATTAAGCAGTCTGTTTATAACATAAGTAAGTACGACGACAAAAAATGCGTAAAGGAAAATGGAAGCAAAAATATCTACAATAAAATAAGTGAATTAATAGTTTTTTTTTTTTATTTGAGTGGTCACAGTGTAATAATTTTTTAGAAACTATAAATTAGTGGTGTGCTGAAAAGAAACAAAAGACATCCCGACCAAAAAAACTCCTCCATTTTGGAAGGCGGTTGGTGAGGTTTTAACAAAGCGCATTGAGTCGTATGATAAAAATAAATTAAAGAGTTGAATACAATTTAAATAACCCCTGCCGAAAAAGATGGGTGTTATTAAATAAGTTTAACGTTTCTGTCTGTATGTTGTTTATCTGACTGTATGTGTGTATGGATGTGACTGTCCGTGGCATCGTAGCATCCAAAGGGCTGGACCGATTTTGATCCAAGTACTTTTTTGTTTAATAGCTGATGTGATCGAGAGTGTTCTTAGCTATAGTTGATTATTATTGTCAGTTCGCTTAGTGCTGAAAAATTGTGTTCTGATTCCTAACACTTCTTATAGTTTTGAATCGGGGGTTGTTTTTGAATAACTTAATTTAACATCATGTCAGAATCCGCGCGAGCATATAACGCGCAATTATGAACGCGCCCTTAGACCTAAAAGTTTTACAAGTAAAAAAAAATATTATCACAAAAGGCAACATTTTATTAGAAATTCGTAAAGTCTGTCAGTCCTAAGTCTTTGGGCAAAGTAAGTCATTTCAGTATTCTCTATATTGTCTGTGACCAAGTGTAAAGGCTACGTTAGTGCAGCAGGTGTTCCATAAATTAAAATTATATTATTGTACTCTCATGTATGACTTTACTTTGTTGTATTAACTTCAACTTTTCCTAGTTTAAAAAAATCGCTCATTGATCCTTTGACTTCCGGAAATGGAAATTGTATACAAAACATCATAAAGATACAAAATTTAATTAAGTAATATATATTTTTTAATACTCAATGTCAAAATTAAGTTGCTCACAAACCACAAGCTCTAATTAAGCTTTCTTCCTCTATTTCTATTACAAATGACAAACGTCCAAATTACGTAGCAATTTGTTTGAAACGTCCATTTTCCGAAATAAATATTTCCCTTTTTCTCGACAATTAAAGTATCTACAACCCATCTAAATTTGTTCAGCGGTTTGAGCGAAAAATGTATCAGACAGACCCTTTGCATTTACATTACTTACAAGTATAGAAGTAGCGTTTTTTATAGTTTTCCAATAATCAGAAGCAGAGGCGGCGTAAGGCGTGGGTGATGTGGGCCACCACCTACGGCCTCGCACCCCTTGGAACGCGAGGATTTTTTTAGAATTTACAGGTTTTGACACTTACATTTTTATAATAGCCTAGGAAAATTAATCTTTCTATTGAGGAAAAATTCGCATAGAGCTGAAAATTGGTAGACATAAACGTCGGATCCTCCTTGTGCTAAAAATTTTATTCAAGGTTAAATGTACGAAAATGTAGTTTTCACATTTTTTTAAACTGTGATGATATTGTGTCTAATTTTTTCGGGCAATATTGGGGCAATAAATATTTTTATGCATATCAAAAAAATCTTTCTCTCAACAAAATCCATCCTCTTGCGTCAACCATAAGGGGACCTCGCAAAATATAATCTTGCCCACATCAAATTTAGGCCTTGCTCCGACACTGATCAGAAGTTCTCAATACTGGGACAAAACCACAATTTGGTGCATTTCCAAATTACACCACGCCCACTTTTATGAAAATTAAGCTTGACGTCACATCACGGAACAACTAGAATATTGGTACCGCTATTTTCCTGCGTATCCAACTAAATTATACAGTCTTGAATTAGTAATGTCAATGTAATGATGCAACTGTTGAATTTGGCCATAAATTTAGTATTGGCTGACATAGTTTAGCGCGAGTTGAGCGGAGTTGGCGCAAGTTTAAACGTTGTATTGCACAAGATTAGTTTATATTTTGACGTGTCCCTGGGGTCGAGTTAGACGAGAGCTTAGCAAATTTTAAGAAAAATGTTTCTACCTACAAGCAAATACCCATCAATAAACTATACTTACATTATAGAGGAAAAATCTATATATTCTTAAGGATACCGATTTTTATGACAACCTGCAGACTGCACCCAGTATTGTGCATTCATCAGCTCCATGCAAGCATGCACACAAACTTTAGTGATTAAAATTTTACGCAATCTATTCATAGCCCATCTCTAAATTACTGTTCGTAGTAAGAAAAGGCAATAATATATTGTACCGAACGATGAGCCATATTCCATATAAAGGAAACAAGCGGGCCTAATTGCTTTTGGCTAATCAGCTAAGTTGATACAATCGCTAATCGCTATCACTGAGACCGCACCTCGACGGCGTCTGGTGTTTTTACAGTGTAAACAACAAGTCATCGGCAGCGCGGGATCAAAGCGAGCTATCATCATTTATCGATAGGTGATGAGATGAGAGTCATCTGCATCATACGTGGATACATCGCGAATTATTCTTGATGAAGTGGGAATAATTCTCAACACTGTTAATTTCAGTCTACTTATTATTGTCTCTTGGCCTGTCTCTATGTCTATCCTATACTTCATATATATTTTTTGTATTAATTATTATTGTTTAGTGCTTTACAGAACTTCACAGCAAGCGATTTTCAACAAAATTACAATGATCAATTATTCTAATAATAATATAATCACATGAAGAAACCGCTAACCCTTTCAACCGTAATCCTAGTAAGTTCATGATATTGAATGAAATAAAATTTATTGATTTTGAAATAGTTGTGTGTTTTAAAAAAATCACGGTCCAGGATTCACTACCTACTTTAAATTGCCATTGAATTTACAAAATTATTGTAGGTTACTATGAAAAAGTAGTTTTATTTCACAATAGGAAGCCACGAAGCAGTAACCTAAATTTGGCGGCGTATTATTGGAAAATTATTTTGCCATATAATATGTTACTTTCTCGAGAGCACCTACCATTGTAGGAACTATTGTGGTATGAACTTACTAGGTACTAAAACAGGAGTTGCGGTGGGAATGTGTGGTGGGCCATTTGCCCGATTTTTTTTACTACCTACTACTACTTTGGTACCCACCACAAGTCCACCATTTCTGTAAGAGATAATAATATAAATAAATAATGTTTATGTTTTCAAATAATTTCAATATTTCTTTGTGTAACATTCGTTCATAAGTATTTATAAAATAGCATTGCTTAATGCTTATTGCTGTTTTTTGAGAAAATGAATTTTTGCGAAAAGTTGTAAATATTATTAGAGAAATACGCGATACATCAACAGAATTTAAGCCGTTATATCGACGCAACCGTAAATCGAGTCAAAATATACAAATCTATTCCGAGTGATTCATATAAAAATCATTTGCAGACCCATTAAAAATAGCCAATGTGCTCGACAGTTGCCTGGCGTAGTTTGTTTAAATTAGATGCGCACGCGTCGCGTACATGGAGTAAATTTTGTATATGGAGTGAATTTTGTATATCCTAAAGATTGAAGAGTGAAATGATACTCAGTTTCAGTGATGACTTGACTTTTGTATATCCTGAATAATGAAGCGTCACTCAATTTTAGTGGTATCTTAAAATATGTTTAAGTGGCTCCTGGGACCCAAAAAACTGGAGAAAACTTTTTGATTGATGCTTTGTGCCATGTAACATAATATTATATTTTAAATAATGTCTCAGTGTAGAGGCCGTAATGTTTTGGCTTTAGTTTGATTTTTTTTTTTTTTTTGAAATGTGACGTGTTTTACTTAAATGTTAATTGTGATTGTGGGTGATAGTGAGTTTCAAAATGAAGAAGCGGAAAAAATCGCGAAGACCGCGCATACGATTCGATATGTCGGATAGGGTACGTGTCCTGTAAAAAAATATTTATTCGAATATTATAGATAGATGGACTAAGAAAAGTAAATACAAATACATGATATTATAACACTTTTGAGGGAATACCTATTGTTGTATAATTATTGTATTTGGATTTTGGCTACATAACAGTCGAATTAAGTACCCGTTGAACACTGTCATTATATAAACGCATGACTAATTTCGTTTGCTTAGCTTACTTTTTAACCAGTACCACTGTACTGCAGCGTAGCAATTTACTCAAGTACTAAAATCATCTATAACGCAATTTGAATAACCCTTAACCCATTTAACATGGTAATTGTTCTAATCAATTTCAGTGTTTTAGTCACCCATTCGTACTGCGTACACGACTAGCATATTTCAAAATGGACATTATTTTTATATATTACTAGCTGTCCCGGCAAACGTTGCTTTGCCATAATATAAAGTATTTCGCCCATATTATTTTATTGAAGTGATTAAATAAGTATGTCGCCATGGCAACGTCGATCGCTATCCCGTCGCATAAACAATGGTCGCCGTCAGTCTCAGGTTGTGATAATTTACTATTATTTATTCAACAAATGCACTTATCAATATATAAAGTACCCAGTAGCCGATTCTCAGACCTACTGAATATGCAAAAAAAAATTGGTAACAATCAGTAAAGCCGTTTCGGAGGAGTTCGTGGACTAACATTGTGACACGAGAATTTTATATATAAGATGTACTTATATATTGTACTTGTAATATCATATTTTATTGTCACACAATATAATACATGTAATTATTGTTCTTCTAGTTTAGTAATTAATAATTTCATATTGTATTCTGTGGAGCTTTAGTTATAAATGTCGTGTCACCTGCTAAGGTACCATCGAGGAAATTGATTCCTATGCAGTTGATAGACCAACGTTATTTGGTCGAATATGTCAATTCAATGTTAATTGTGATCTGTCAGCTGGGTTTGACGTACTTAATGCAACACAACTACGTAGGTCCCCGACCTGCATAGGAATCAACTTCTCTGATAGTACATGCATCAGAAGAATTTAAATTATTAATATGCTTATTGTAATAATGTTTCGATGTGTTACTGTTTGGTGTCCTGATTAAATAAATAAATAAATAAAATATATTATTATTATCAGTTTATTAGTCGTGTATAGTTCTATGGGATTGCAAAGGCTATTTAGATTTTACAGCTCCTACCAACTTCTAAAAAGTGTGGAAACGGACAAAAAATGAATGTGGCCAGCACAAAACATCGTACACAATGTGCAGCAATAAATCTTGGCGGATTATAAATACAGATATCATCGGATTTGCCCGTCACGACCGCGCCACACGTCAGCGTGACAATCTCAAAAAATACTGAACATTCTCTGAATTACTTTTTCCGACGACATATAGGACAGGACTAGCTACGCGCTGCAACTTAGTACTTAGTCTTGCCATAAATACTGTTACAAAGAAATACATTTTTTTTCTGTTGCAAATAAATTTTATTACTTTTACAGTGTATTAGTTTAATACATAAATATAAAACAATTTAAAATATTAAAAGCTTATTCAAATTTGCCTTCATTGGCTACAATAACGTCTTTTAAACATTGTGGCCAGTTATCATTAGAAACACGGACTCTTTCCATGGGAAAATTCTTCACTGCCAGTCGTATGGATTGTCGTAGAGACTCCAAATTATCACGGCATTTACAGCAAGCCATACTCTCTAAAACTGACCAAAAATCATAATCCAGTGGATTAAGATCGGGACTAGACGACGACCAGTCTTCAGCTCTGATGAAGTCCGAAACGTTCGTTTCCAACCAAGACCAAACCGACTGAGCTTTATGACCCGGCGCCGAGCCTTGTTGGAAGGACCATTCTTGGTTATTGAACTTGATGTTGAACCTTAGAACTTCAGGCATAAATAAAACCATTTTGTTTGTTAAAATGTTGCTTAATTGTAAAAAAAAATCTCATCCGTAAACAAACATTTTTTGTGACCTCCCTTTGCGTACCGCTTCAGTAGTTGTTTTAATTTTACCACCCTTTCTTTTTTAAATTATCAGTTAGGAAATAACCAGTACGTCTCTTGTAGGCTGAAAGTCCTAAGTCATCATTAAAAATACGCGACATGGTTCTAGGTGCAATATTTATCTCGTGAGATAAAATCTTTTACTTTCGATCCGATTTTTTTCATATTCATTCGCTTACTGCTTTAATCACCTTTTTCGTACGAACACTGCGTGGACGGCCAGCAGGGCAATCGCGTTATTTTTAAACGTTTCAACTCAGGTTCACATCTGCTTTGGTTGTGGTTCAGTTACGGTTCGGTTTCACTGCGTCTGAACAAATTTTAGTATCGTGCTAACGTTCCAACCGTAACTCAACCTTAGATGGAACTCGAACTTAGCGCAACGTTTGACCTTTAGACAGACATTGCAGCGGACCAATCAGTGCCCTTCTGATTTAGTTTTGATTGGCTTAAATATGAACAATTTTTTTCCGATGCGTTAATTTGTCAATTGACAAATTGTTTATTTACATATGGATGAATATGACACGGGTGAAGTTATGTTGGTAGAACTTATGAGTGTGAATGATTATTACTTGGAGTTTTTAATTTACGTAGTTGAATTCATAGTATTGTTTTACTATAATATGTATTTTACAAACGCCATATATTGAATAGTGACTTGTGAGTTGTGATTTATGACAAAAGTAGAAAACATTTACGTAAACAAGTAATTAGTAATATCAAAATTCAATTCACTTTATATCAAGCTAAAATAGTGTTATTTTACAGTTTTGAAGTAAAACATAAGCTTATATTATAATTTGATTATAGCATAAGTTATATTTTTCCATCGATTTTCGTCAATTTAACACACCAAATTAAGAAACGTTTCAGAAACGTGCGAGTAGAAGTAGCTTTGTATCAACTTTTTGTTTTGACAGCGTTTCCGCTTGGGCTGAGGTTCAGTAACGTCTCAACTGGCTGTCAAAACGTTAGCGCGATACCGAATCGTTCCAAAAGTCGATCAACGTCCGAGTTTCATTTGCGGTTCAGTTGAAAAAATTTAGCGCGATTGCCCTGCAGATCTTTTTCTGTCACAAGCAGAGGAGGTCTCATTGTACCTATTAATAGCCCGGTACATAAATATTTTACTAATACCAAGCATATGGAGAGTTTTAAAAATGACATTTGACTCCATACCTACTTTGTGTGATGCAATCACAGCGATTTGGTTCTTGTGATCACCCCACTCCATTTCAGTATCGCAAAATATTGTAAAATACATTGGCGCCAAAACGAGAAAACAAAATAAACAATCATATAAAAATTACAGAATCCAAATTCAAATGTAATATTTTGTTTATTTTAAGTAGTAATAGTATTTATGGCCAGACTAAGTATATTATGAGGGTAAAAGACTAGTCGATCCCCACAACTCCGTTGTACAGAAATTCATTTATCATGCGGGAACCATACATTTTTTCGGGACATAAACTATCTTGTGTCCTTCTCCGGAACCAAAACTATGTGCATACCAAATTGCAATGAAATCGGTTGAGCAGTTTAAGCATAAACATTTACAGACAGACAGACACACTTTCGCATTTATAATATTATTAGTATATTAGTATGGATAATATTATGGCAAAGCAACGTTTGCCGGGACAGCTAGCTAATTCGTAATGACGTAAACTGCAATCTACCTCGATGTGAAACTTGTGCAAATCATATACCTAAATGCTCACCAGCTCCCTAATAGGGATGATGACAAAGTCAAAGATTAGCAAATTTTGTTAATAAAATAAAGAAATCACGGTAAAAAATAAGGGTTCCCAAAATTTCAGCTTGATAGCATTTGTATTTTTTTTGTTATGCGCCTTCAAAGTTGGATAATCAAGTCGATTTTTTTTTTCAATTAAATTTCCTAATATTTGTATACCAATCGATAACTTATGCAATTAAAAGCAACTTTTGTTATGAAACCACTTTCATAAACGCAATATTTAATATACCTACCGAACAAAATTATCTCCCGATCCATACAAACTACGAAAGAGTGACGTCAGTCTTTCGTAGCACTTTGTATGGAGCGTTTCGGGCAGGTCTATTTTATGAGATATTTGAAATTGTCATATTATCTTGGTGAATTTTTAAGCTATCAGAGTCATTCTTTTAGCGATGTTTCTATTTTTAGGGTCTTTCAATTACCAATAAGAAAAAAAATTAGTCATCAAGCCTATTATTATTATCACGATTTGGTTAACACATAAATGATAACTGATAAGATATAGCCTATGAAATAGACCCTAGCCTACATATAGCATTTAATACAGTCTAGCCTACATCTGTCGGAGGGACCATTAAAATATGTCATGCAGCAATCAGTGCGTGAGACAGTGGCCATCAAACTTTGAGCGTTACTTTAAAATAATGTCTAAAATTATTTTATAGGACTAAACGTTTTTTATCTTATCTTATATATAAAATTCTCGTGTCACAATGTTAGTCCACGAACTCCTCCGAAACGGCTTTACTGATTTTTACTAAATTTTATGTGCATATTCAGTAGGTCTGAGAATCGGCTACTCGGTACTTTATATATTGATAAGTGCATTTTGTTGAATAAATAATAGTAAATTATTACAACCTGAGACTGACGGCGACCATTGTTTCTGCGACGGGATAGCGATCGTCGTTGCCATGGCGACATACTTATTTAGTCACTTCAATAAAATTATATGGGCGAAAAACTTTATATGATGGTAAAGCAACGTTTGCCGGGACAGCTAGAACAGCTTAGCTGTCCTGGCAAACGTTGCTTTGCCATAATATATTTGCCATATTATTTTATTGAATTGACTAAATATTAAGTATGTCCCGTATATCCCGTCGCACAAACAATGGTCGCTGTCAGTCTCAGGTTATAATAATTTACTATTATTTATTCAACAAATGCACTTATCAATACATAAAGTACCCAGTAGCCGATTCTCAGACCCACTGAATATGCATATAAAATTTGGTGAAAATCAGTAAAGCCGTTTCGGAGGAGTTCCTGGACTAACATTGTGACACGAGAATTTTATATACTTATAAGATTAGTATGGATAGTCGGTAGATTTTACAGTTCCAACAGTCAATAGTAAAAAAAAACTTCATTCGCCGCAATCAGATGTTATGGTTTTAATTTATGCGCTGTAAAGAATAGTCTTTATTTTGGCTTTAAAATTGTCGAGTTTACAAATTATTATAATTTGCATAGAAATCGTTTAATCGGCCCTCTACGGAACCTAAATAATAATAAATTAATGCACTGAAAACCACAGAACCATAATTTACTTGAGTGACAAAGCTTTCTAAAGGTTTATTTACAAATCATTATTTTTGGTAACATTGATTTTCATGTTACCTCTACTAATATAATATATATTCTGTGCCTCGAAGTCAGACCTTTACGTGTGCGCAACAAGTGTGTTGAAAATAATATTCTGCAACTTTTGAATTTTAGGTAACCCAATTAAATCCATAAAAACTTTTAACAATGTTTTGTAAAATTATTAAATAAAAATAATATGATTTCGTCACATTTCTTTAAAAAAGTTAAAATTTTATAGTAAAACGGTAGCCACCATAATAATAAATAATATTCCCTTTTCTTAATTTATTATATTGATCTAACACCTGTTGAATTTCCAGAGCAACATGACCAGCGGTTCTCGGGAAGAGTTACTGGGCAACTCTCAGGACGGGCTCAGGAACAGCCAGAATGACCTGCGCAACACCTACGAGCGGCCCCTCACCAGGGAGGAGAAGACCTTCCTCCTGCACGCTGACCGGGGAGACTACAGCACTGTCGAGAAGTGAGTAGCAGTATAACTCTCTTTGTGACACTAATTACCTATTATAAAGAGGAAAAGTGTCTTCGTATCGATTAGGCTTTTTTTATGAAATAAGGGGGCAAACGAGCAAACGGGTCATCTGATGGAAAGCAACTTCCGTCGCCCATGGTCACTCCCAGCATCAGAAGAGCTGCAGGTGCGTTGCCGGCCTTTTAAGAGGGAACAGGGTAATAGGGGAGGGTAGATATGGGAAGGGAAGGGAATAGGGGAGGGTAAGGAAGGGAATAGGGTAGGAGATTGGGCCTCCGGTAAACTCACTCACTCGGCGAAACACAGCGCAAGCGCTGTTTCACGCCGGTTTTCTGTGAGAACGTGGTATTTCTCAGATCGAGCCGGCCCATTCGTGCCGAAGCATGGCCCTCCCAAGTATTATAGGCTCTGAAAGTAATGGGGCGATTTTGATAGGCATGCATTATACATAGACCTACATAGACTATATTACGAGGCTGGACAAGAGTAGCTTGTGGGCAACTTTTATCGTGGGAAAATGTAGGATTACCTTAATTATTACCTGTTTAAGCTGTGGGGCTGGACGTATATTCTAGAAACTAATAGTTTTCTTTCATCGTACTTGGACAGATAATAATAGCACAGCTAAGATGCTGTCACTTAGCACTAACGTATGTAAAACAATTTAAAGTATTATAATATGATCCTATGACCTATTACATATTGAACCCAATATTATAAATATTACGTTTATAACCAATTGAAGTACGTCTTTAAAAATACAATCATTGAAATGCACTTTTTATAAACATCATATTTACTAAATAATTTAGATTATAGATTAACTAAAATGGGTAATTCATTACTTTAATATTTTTAGTAACAAATAATAATAATAATATATTTTTATCTCTCATCTCTATACTTACATTTTACTGACAATTCATTGTTAATATTTCACCTGAAATCGGCAAATAGTTTCAGACTGGGTAAAACCGACGTTCAGGCATCACAGAATATCCGTCCCCTTTTAATTGCATTTAAGGCCACCGTGTGTACAGTTCTTGCACAATGTTAGTTAAGTTAGAAGTTCCCTGAAATTCGTTTATCGTGCAAGTACCGTACAGGAAGAAAACTAGCTATCGGGATTGTCTTTCTGATGATTATGATTTATTTTCTAATTTTAAGTTTAAAGTACCTGCAATTATTATTATTTGATCGATTTAGCGTCTTGGACGTAAATATATTAATATCATCAATGATATTCTACTTATACAGATCTGTTACGTCACTGACCTCTATTATGTATAATGAAGATCAGTGTGTTACATTCGTACTATTTTCCGGCTTAAATCTCTTCCGAACAATTTTCAAATTCAAAATTGGACTTTGACAGATAAGTGAAACAAAAGATACGAAATGCCATTTACATAAAAGAGACAGACCAAATAAAATACGACCCAATTGATAGTATCTGCTTTGAGTTTTTTATATAATATTATATCATTGAATATCATACACAAACTTATGGTGCTCCCACACCGCAGTTAGAAAATGTTCAGTAACGTTAGTAAACATTTGTTAGCAAACATTTAATCACAAATGTTAAAAAATGTTAAAAATGTTTTCACGTTGGAAAATATTTTGTAAACGCAAGTTAACAAATAATAGCAAGACAACTTAAGTATAACAAAATAAAATATATTGTGTTACCTTTTGTTTGTAAACCTTTTATAAAGGACGACGGGGTATGCGGTGAGCCAATACCAGATTTAAATGTTATTAATTTATGCTAGTAAACGTAAATAAACATTTTCTATTAGTGTAGGAGCACTTATAACATGTAACAGTTCCTAACAAAATGTAACAATTGACAACATTTGTTAGTAAATGTTTTTATGTTAGAAAATATCTACAAACATTTTCTAACGGCGGTGTGGGAGCATCCATTACGTCTGTTTAATAGCTCTGAAATACAGACAAAAAATATATTTTGACATTTTTGTTATTAATACTTCAGTCGGAATTTCCAGGAATTGCTATTGTATTGTATTGTTGTCGCGATCACCGGTGCTCGCGCGGGGCCTGAAGGATTAATACGAACATACAGGATATTTCACATTTCGCCCAATTTGAACACACTTACGAGCGGCACTGAAAATTTCGGGAATCAAGGAGGTGACACAACAGTACCAGAGTAGACAGAATTATAGAGTATGCCGACTTAGAACTGATGTTAAAATTTTTAAATTTGACGTATTATGACGAAAATCGTCGCTAGGGTTGTTAACTTGTTACCTACGAATTTAAAACTATGACATATTCGCTGCACGTGTTCCTCTTTGGTCGTATTGTTGTTTGTGTTTTGGCACTTGCTATTAAAATTGTCAGAATCCAATTTTGAAATCTTTATTTTAAATATTTAAAAATAAATTATACCAGCCAGCGCGAGGCACATTCCGTTCATAATCCTAGTGAAACCCGACGAATTTAACAGATATTGAAACCTGACCGTTTCTTTGCAGTCGAACTACTGGTAGTTATGTCTATTGTGACAGTACTATTTAAAAATGTGTTTATTGCTTTTCGAAGTATTGCGAAATTTGACACATTTTACCATACGATGGAACCAATCAAGCAACCATTCCATTTGGAAGTTGGGATCTCCAAAATGGCCGTTTTGTAGGCGTCCACAGCTTCTTCAGGTGATGAAAATCTCTGACCACGCAATTTATTCTTTATTTTAGGGAAAGTATAGAAATAATTAGGGCTTAAGTCGGGGCTGTACGGCGGATGGTCTAATAATTCTAAGTTTTCTTGCTCTAAAAACTCTTTTGTTCTGTGCGCGGTGTGAGAACTCGCATTCTCGTGATGGAGGATGATGCGGCGGTTGCAGTTCTCTTTACGGAGTTCAGAAACGACCTGTGGCAAACAAATGCTAGCATACCATTCTGCATTAACCGTTTTTTGTCCCTCACGGGGAATAGTCGTAATATGGCCGGTTTTGGAGACAAACGTGGCCACCATTTTTTTTGCAACACTCCGTGAACGAACAATTTTTGTTGGCTTTAACTCATTTTCGAACACCCAAACTCGTGACTGGTTTTTAGTTTCGGGTTCGTACGTATATATACAGGATTCGTCACCTGATACGATATTGTATAAAGCATTTGAGGATCCTGCGTAGAATCTTTCGAGAGTTCTGACGCACCAAGTAACGCGAGCCGCTTTTTGCTCTTCACAGAGCAAATGCGGTATCCATCGGGAAAACAACTTTTTTAAACCTAATTGTTCATGCAATATTATTTGTATTTGACTCATGCCAATGTCTAAAGTTGCCTGAATTTCGCGGTATGTCACATGTCGATCTTCCTCAACCAGCTTACGCACAGCATCAACGTTTTCTTGGGTGACTGCAGTTTTTGGATGACCTTGACGGGGATCATCACTGAGCCTGACATGTCCACGTTGAAATTCAGCAAATCAGCGTTAAATTGTGGTTTTGGATGGGGCTTTATCACCAAATGCAGAAATCATCCGATCAACACACTGTTTTTGTGTTAAACCACTTCGAAAGTCATAATAAATCATCGCTCTAGAATTTTCTCGAGTCAATTCCATTTTCTCAACGACTAAACAAGTTTGACAAGACCTTGTGACAAGACCGAGAATCTTTTTTTAAATAAATAAATGGTATTCGATTTTTAAAACCAAGGAGTTTTCAAATAAAAAGATTTTAATATGACAGGAATAGTGGAAGTATTCCATTCCCGATATTTTTAGTGCAGCCTATGTACATAATTTCAAATAATTTTAAGTAGTAAAATAAAACAGTATTCACTATCCACGTTGCACACCTATAAAACATCTATATTTATCAAGCGAGTATTTTACAAGCCAAAATTCAAACGTGACCTCCTGACCTCAAGCTCAAGGTCCCCAAAAAACGTGTCACCAATCAAAGAAATGATATCAAACCCATTGGATTACGGAGAAGCCTTTTGCTATAACTATTTGGGCTGTCGTTAAGCAGTTTTAAAGGGAATCACTACAAATTCTAATCCTGTTATTAGCTAAGTTCTGTTTACTAGGTCATTAGATGTACGTTCTGCGGCGTTATCATGTGTAGAAACGGATTATTATAACGTGTCCCTACTGTGTACTAATTCTGAGCCCTTTGTTCCTGTGTGATATGATATAGGGGTGCAGACAGGAGGTAAATAGCTAATACAATGGCCGATAATAACTTTACATTAATTTTGTTTGATAATATTTTTTTTATCTATAACATTAGATATAGGTAACGATATAAATCATGATGAAAGGTTAATTTACATAAAATTTGTGAACTAACATGAAACGTTTCACGTATTGGTGGACATCAAACATATTATCTACAGCTTTGTTATGTTTGTCATCCACCAACTCATAATGAAATTAATGTAACATAGTGGTTGTGTAGGAGCTTCTTAAGACCTAATGTGTTTCCACATTACAAACAATATTCTACCTGTATCTCTACGATTTCAATGTACTAAGATTAAGCAGATCCAAATAAGAACAAATGTATATTGTACACATATTATTAGGTACCATTAGATGAAGCCAGGAGTAGTTCCTGCCAAAATTCATTAATCGCGCGGGAGCCATGCATTTTTCTGGGATAAAAAGTATCATATTATGTTCTTTCCCGGGACAATATGGACAATAACGGGACGGATACGTTATCTCCATACCTACCAAGTTGCAGCAAAATCGGTTCAGTGGTTTGGACGTGAAGAGGTAACAGACAGACACACTTTCGGATTGATAATGTTAGTATAGAAGTATGGATTTCCTAATTCTGATACAAACAAACTCGTCCCCAGGTTGATACAGGAGTACAAGAACAAGCCGGAGCTTCTAGACATCAACTGCGTGGACCCGCTGAACCGGTCCGCGCTCATCGCCGCCATCGAGAACGAGAACATCGAGCTCATCCGACTGCTCCTGGAGGCGGGGATCAAAGTTAACGTGAGTCACACCTCCACCCATTTATATGGGAGACCTAAAATATTTCAATTTGAAACATGCAATATTACATTTTAAAATACAATTACTATAAAAATACAACTATATAATAAATAAATAAATACTTTAAGTAAAAAATTACATCTAAATCGTAGGCCGCGGGCAAAGTACCTTTACCATTAGGCTGGCAGCATTACCTCGTTGTACGGTCAAACTAATTCGTTGGCCGAGGTAAGCGCCAGCCCTGTTGTCATTGGATTTGTCGACCAGTCTTTTAGAAAGGTCTTTGAAAAGGGCTTTTGCGCCAGGCCCCCACGGACCCAAGGTTTCAACACCAAAAGGCATAAATATGAAGTCTTCGCCAAAGTATTCATATTTCCGCCTCTTGTTGGGCTCCGATATGGTAGTCGGTAGACTCAGATCTAGATTTGCGGATGTGGATGGGCGGCAGCTTCCTATAACGTCCTAGGGGGGCGGCAGCGTCCTAGGATGGCGGCAGCGTCCAAGGATGGCGGCAGAGTTCGTACGTAGGTCATAGGGGTGGCAAAATTAAAGTGGCCCATACTCATAAAAATATATACTTAAATCCGGACCTGGGTAGACTAAACTGAGTTTCGCACTACGTCCGATTCGAATCCGATCCGAAATGAGATTTTCGGATGATGGAAGTTAGGTAACTGACGACACCAAATATTTATCTGGTGCCGTCGCGTTGGTTACTAAAACATATTTTATGCACATTTGCGGAACTCCGCATGCCGCACCATAAAGTTATTATACCTATCGGAATAGAGAAACAAAGGCCTGAGCAAGCGAGATGTCACTATCAGTAACACTGCGTGGTAGAAAGAGAAGCGTGATTTGAGGTTGCATAGCTTTTTTTTCGTCTGTTTGACAGTCTGTCTGACCCTGTGCCGATCGTTGTCAATTTGGGCTCTCAGAAAAATTGTGATTTTAAGTTAAATAATGAATATTTTTTAGAAATACTGCTCTAGGAACATGGATACGTGTGCGAGGATTGACCACAGTACCACACATCGAAAAAACCCGGACAAATATTCATTTCACAGGTGAATTATTCTACATCGACAGCACCTAGTTTTAAGTTTATTTTTACCAATTCCCTACGAGTTATTGGTATTGATTTTGATAATTCACTTCTATATATGTTTAATTATATGGAAAACATAACTTGACTAGCCACGGTGCACAATTTAAGGATATTTTGTGTAAACAATTTTCATCTTCATTTACTAGGGCTGCATCAAGTTATCGATCAGTAGTATCGATATGAAAATATTTTTTAGTTAAGTATACTAATTATATAGGAATGTTGAAATGATAGCATACTCATCCGTAGTTTATAATTAGTTTAAGTATATTAATATACTATCATACATAATTTGTTGTTTTTAAGGGTCCGCATACAAAGGGTAAAAAGCCAATTTTGCCAAGCCTGCTGACCTGGACACCAGAAATTCATTTTACAATCTTACAATTATTATTCCATGATCGATATTTTGTCGAATTACAAGATGTTTGTACATCACTGACACGCACACGTAAACATAATTGTATACACAGATATAAATGAAATTTTGGTTAAGCTTGACAGCTCGGGATTGTTTCTCTATTCCGATAGGTATATTACCTTTATGTGCCGCACTTAGCATTATTCTACGCTAGCTTGATATTAATTTCACATGGCTGCGTTGTGGCGACACACGAATACAAAAAAAGACGGTTACAACGCAGTTTTTTTTTTTCTCTTTTACATGGTTTAATTAATGTTGTTGGGGTTAAATTCTACTATCGATATCGATATTTCAAAACTACGTCTCATAATATTGTACTATCAAAACAATTATAATAAGGAGAAATAGCACAACTTAACAAATATCCCTAGGCGACCATTATCATAAATAATGTAACGTTATATCGGACATAATCGGCCTGACGACGATCGTGACAAACGACTCCGAACCGTCGACCTTCTGTCGTCGATACATCTGTTAAACTCGAATATTCGACTCTCATGTATCATATCATACAGAAGATGGTCACACATTTTTAACGAGTCTATAGCAAAAACGTTTTCTTTATCGCTTCTTTATCGAATCGCCGATCTAAATGTATGGAATTGACATTAAACGAGTCGAGCGTCAACTACATATTAACTAACGCTTATGTCCATTCCATATATTTTGATGAAGGTTTTGGCTGAAGGGCCTGGAACACTGAAACACTTTAGAAAGCTCATCAGGAAGGTGAGCTTCTTAATGATAAGTCTTAGAACCGAACACCTAAATTACGGATTAGTAAAGAACATCTACTAACTGCCGCACTCACAGATGAATATTTAGTACATAACTGTAATTAAACGAAGATTTTGACACAAGCCCATACATTCACTATCAAACTCTTCATTAAATTGCAGTTTAATCATCGTTTTTTGTCTCTGAGTGCAGCAGTTAGTGAGCTTAATTTTCTTGTTTCTTCAATGCGTCTTATGTGTAAGGGCAGGTACACATTAGGCGTTTTGAAGCGCGCGCTTTGCTAATCGGGGGTTCTCGACATAACGCGCGTTAGCAAAGCGCGCGCTTCAAAACGCCCAATGTGTACCTGCTCTTATACTATTCGGTACGCGGAAAATAAAAATAAATTACTATAGTTAAACTTATGAATCAAATTATTCCTAGGAAGTAGGCCACCATCAATACAATTTTCTCGTTCAGTCATTATCTCAATTCTAAAGATAACATACAATAACTAAAACAAAGAAAGCCGCGCGATTTGTTCTCCACATCGTCGCAACAAAAGCCTGAATACCTTCACCGCGACAAATTTAAGCCCCGTAGGAAATCAACCGGCTATAGTTCGTGATATATTTCAATAACTGACATCTTTAGGAGCTCAAATCTATGGAGACAATAAATTCCTTTTATAAGAGCCGATAACACCCCCGTGCGACGCGTGAATTTGTCCAACTTTTCGTATTCACTTTTTACGATACGTTGTGACACCGTTTTGCTAAAAGGTTTGATAATCATTTCATCATCACCGCTGATAGTAAAGACATATTGTGGTAGATTATTTTTAGAGTCTTGCAAGGTTTTTGTTGATGATAATGCCTAATGTAAGCGAGTTTCGAAAAACTTTAATTTTTTTTGGATACGTGTGTGAATGCCTCTATCAAAATCTATCAACACATACACAAAAGGATCTAAGGCACGCTTTGTCCAAAACTTATACTTAAAATGAATTTAATGAACGCTTACTTGGTCATTCATTAAAAAGAAAATCAAGTTTTCTTAGCGCTTAAAGCTTTTAGTATTTTGATTTCGTGCCAATGCTGAGCTGCATAAAAAAGAACAATTTATTGTTGAATTAAGATTCTGTCTTGTTGCATTGTAAGTTTTTCGTAACAAGACGTGACAATACCTTTTTTTGCGCGCAGGGGAAACCCTTTATGGGAGCCCCGGGTTGGGGATGTGCCTCAGCTAAGCTGAAGCACTCCGGGGGTATGTGGGACTCCCGACTTTGGGGTTACCCACTAAAACCACCTGCGGTTTGCCTTCAACCGTATATGGAGGGATATCCTGGATCTGTCTAACACAGGTCTCCCTCCACGACCGGCCGGTCTACCTCACAAGGGACCGGACTTCCACCAAGTTAGGGAACGCTTAGGCAAACTAAATCGTTCCCCTCGACGCCGGGACTAGCTAAGCCGGGCAGATTCTCATCCTGACCCGGAGCCCCGTGGGACGGAAGTTATTGGAGGTTCGCATAGCGACGCCTCCGCACTCCCGTCCTACGCCGGCGGAGCGGAACGGAGGATGGGTCATCCTCTCTGTTCCGCTCCGCGGCCTCTTTCTGTGAAAGGACGGTTTCACAGAAAGAAACCGCCGCCTGCTAGGCCTCATTGCTCTCGAGCAAGCAGCGCACCATACTCGGGAGCAAGAGATGTCCACCTAGCACTGCCACGAGATCGTGGCGCTGCACAGCCCAACGATCGCGCACCTCAAGAGTATGCTGGGCCATGTCCTCCGCAGCGCCACATTTATGGCAGGCTGGCGTTCGCTCTCTCCTGGCAACCCTACACAGGTACTCACTGAAGCACCCGTGCCCGGTGAGCATCTGTGTAAGGCGGAAGGTGAGGGATTTCTTCTTGCGGCGCATCCACGCCTGAAGAACTGGATGCAAAGCCTCGGCGGTACGTTTTCCGTACCGGGTCTGCGCCAGCCTCACCCCACCTTCGTAGCAACCACTCTGGCCCCAGCTTTCGCACCCGCGAGAGCTCCTCCCAATTGTGACCGAAAAATGACCTTCTCTGTGAAACAAAGAGGCGCACCTCGGCGAGCACCATAGCAACGAGTTCCCACAGGGTATCTCCAGCCAGAGCAGTGGCTGCCACCCAAAAAAAGTAAATATACCTAGTGGAATAGAGAAACAAAGAGCTGTCGAGCAAGCGAGAGTCACTATCGGTAACACTGCGTGGTAGAAAAAGATGCATGATTTGAAGTGGCAGAAGCCTTTTTTCATCTGTTTTGACATTTAGTCTGCACTTATCGGCACGTTGACAATTTGAGCTCTAAGATAAATGTATGTAGGAACATCATTTTCACGCATACGTAAATATATATTTTGTACACTCTACTACAGATGTAATTCAATTTTGGTTTCGTTTGACAGCTATTGTTTCTCTATTCCGCTAAGTATATTAACTTTATGATCACAACTAACATTGAATTAACATAATTCGACCGATTGACGTAGCGTAGGTCTTATAACTGTTTAAGAATTAATTTCTTTGATGATACATTATAATATTCTCATATTTGTTTTATGTTTAAAAATCTTCTAATATTTATAACATTACTAGCTGTGCCCCGCGGTGTTACCCGCGATTAATTAGGTGTGATTAGGTAAACTAAATTGTGTTGTAATGGGCAAATAGTATTAGAGACAAAATAAATTGAGTTGATCATCGGAAACTTCAATTTTGAAGACTGACAGATGGAAGTTTGACAGAAGACACTTTTTTATGATAAGCAGCACTCCTAGGATTTGGTAGAAGATGGGACGAAAATTAATCAAATGACACTCGAAGTCTGTATGTTCGAATAAATTCATTTTTATAATAAATAACTTAGTTTGTTTCTAAAAAGGAGAATTAAGACTCAGCACTAATGACGCTACACTGTTTCGTTAAAAGCAACACTACCAGTTAGGGGGTTTGGGGGGGCGCAGCCCCCGCAAGTAGAAGACGGCATAATTTTGAAAATCTAATTTTGTTTTATGTAACACTTCTAGGAGAGGGGGCTTGTAGGCACAGCCCCCGCAAATAGGAGACGGGACGAAAGCCTATGAATCAAATGACACTCGATATCTGTATGTTTAGTTTAGGTTAGAATAAATTCACTTTTATAATTAATAACTTAGTTTGTTCCTTAAAAGTAGAATTAAAACTCAGCACTAACGACGCGACATTGTTTCGTTAAAAGCAACACTTTCAGGAAGAGAGTGGGGGGGGGTTAGGTTAACCCAAGTAGGAGACGGCAAAATTTTGAAAATAGGTTCACAAACGGCGGAGTCATCGTTGAACATAAGTAATTAAAAAATGAACATAACACCTCCTCCGTTACGGAAGTCGGTTAAAAATGTACCCTATGTGTTAATCCAGAATGTCAGCTACCTTCTTGTAAAATTTTGTCGAAATCGCTCCAGCCGTTTAAGCGTGAAGAAGTAACAAACATATAAACTCACAAACTCACATATTTTCGCCTTTATAATATTAGTAGGACAACTTAGTTTGTTCCTAAAAAGTAGAATTAAAACTCAGCACTAACGACGCGACATTGTTTCGTTAAAAGCAACACTTTCAGGAAGAGAGTGGGGGGGGGGGGGGGTTAGGTTAGCCCAAGTAGGAGACGGCAAAATTTTGAAAATCGGTTCACAAACGGCGGAGTCATCGTTGGACATAAGTAATTAAAAAAATGAACATAACACCTCCTCCGTTACGGAAGGGTAGCCTATGTGTTAATCCAGGATGTCAGCTACCTCCTTGTAAAATTTTGTCGAAATCGCTCCAGTCGTTTAAACGTGAAGAAGTAACAAACATACAAACTCACAAACTCACATACTTTCGCCTTTATAATATTAGTAGGATAACTTAGTTCGTTCCTAAAAAGTAGAATTAAAACTCAGCACTAACGATGCGACATTGTTTCGTTAAAAGCAACACTTTCAGGAAGAGAGTGGGGGGGGTTAGGTTAGCCCAAGTAGGAGACGGCAAAATTTTGAAAATCGGTTCACAAACGGCGGAGTCATCGTTGAACATAAATAATTTAAAAAATTAACATAACACCTCCTCCGTTACGGAAGTCGGTTAAAAATGTAGCCTATGTGTTAATCCAGGATGTCAGCTACCTCCTAAATTTTGTCGAAATCGCTCCAGCCGCTTAAGCGTGAAGAAGTAACAAACATACCTACAAACTCACAAACTCACATACTTTCGCCTTTATAATATTAGTAGGATAGTAGGATATTTTTAATATGAACTAATGAAACGTCCCCTGAGATTACCCGATTGTGTCCAGCAAAAGGCGTAATCCACGGATTTGCCGCCAGGGTCAGTATGCACATTAAAAATCTTAATCTAATAAATGCACGACCTACAGTCTTACCCTATATTTACAAGGTCGGAGTGCACTGTAAGTGAATTAATATCGATCTGTGTCATGGATGGATAAATGGATGGACTTTAAATATTGACACAGATTTATTTTTATCATACACTTAGGATGATTTTTCAATCAGCAAACAACTTTTACCTTGGGAATAAAGACGCTATCATTTCGTACATAAAATTATTGAAAAGCCGTCTAGTACGTAGTGAATAGTGATGTCTCGACTTAGCTTTGAAAATAATATTAATAATCACATCCACTTAAACTATTTTACTTTTCCGTAAAATACCTGTATAGTAATTAGTTATTTAGTAATCTCTAACTGTTTACTGAAAATCCTTAGTTAATTTTAGTTGCGCTCGCACTGATACTGATTATACTTATGACGTCATAAGCACGCATCATAATGACGTAAAATTCGTAATTATTGTAATATTTTCACATGGCGGTAGCAAGCAGGCCACCTGTAGGCAGATTTCATTACGGCCGACTATATTGAGTTAGAGCAGGTCAGTTTTAACAGTATCTCCGTGATACGTTAGAGAAGAAACGAATACGATTCGATGTATCGAAGAAATCGATGTATCGAAGAAATTAATTCTTATGCGTCCGCCCGAACGCGCGTTTTAACGACTTCACCAAGAGATCAAAAGCAATGTATTTAAATGTCAGCGCGACCGCGCCTCTATTTAAATAAACCGTTAAACTCAACTTACCCACGTCGTTTGGTCGGGTTATGTCAATTCAATGTAAGACGTGATCTGTCGCCTAAAGTTTTTGATAACGTGAACAAATTACGTAGGTCCGCCATCTATGAATCATCTTCTCTGATAGTATCTGTAGTGTATTGATAAATAAAGATGGCCGCACTACCAATCATAGTGGGGGCTGGGAGAATATGGCCGCCAGACGTGAGAGCTGTCGTCCACTTCTTGACCAGCCGCTGCCGAGAGTAGAGTGTTCAGTGATACAGTATTCTGTGTTTAATTTACTCCTCTAACGATAATGTACAAATTGTACATTACCGATAAACTTGCCGCTCCACCAGGCATGACAAGTCATAAACAATGCTTAAGCTCAGATTAAGCAAAGGATCTTTTCAACTCATATAATATCACATTCTGTCGACATCTACTAGGAAAGACATACCTGCGTATCCTCTGGGAATTTAATCTTCCGTAACATGTCTTCTTAAGGCTATTTACTTATGAAGGTCATGTTTAGGAGCTTAATTTTAGTATCTAGTAAGTAAGTACATATGTGTAAAATAAATAACAACAGGATATAATATCAAAACTAATATTAAATATAACCAAAACTCATTTTCTTTACCTCGATTTCATATTTGCTTTGAAACCTAGGTCTGAAAACGAACGAAAGTTAGGAAAGGGCTATTGCACAGTGATGTCAACTTTTTGAAACAGAATAAACTACTAAAATGCAAATGTTCAAGAGCCAAGCGTCAACTGAATATTTATGTATCAAAAATTCCGATCAGCTCCCACTCATTCGACTTGCTCATTGAAAGTTTGCTGTCGACGTTTTTTCAGTCTGGATAAAAAATAATACTGAACTCTCATCGGGCGCGTGACCTGATCACCTGACAGACAGTTTGTAAGACGTAAGGAGAGTAGACCGCTGCGGCGGTATTGGAAAGCTGTCCTCTCATTCAACCTAAAGGCTGTCACAGACAGAGCAGGTAATGTAAAGATGTATATTATAGTACGATACATCTCGATACATCTCGATGTATCTTTCTATAGAAATCGTCAGGAGACCACACACAACAGCTATAATGTATATTTTTACATTATAGCTGTTGTGTACGATTTCTATAGAAAGATGTGTCGTGCTATAATATACATCTTTACATTACCTGCTCTGTCTGTGGCAGGCGACAGCCGGTTAAGTTTTCATTTCTTCTGGCAATTCCGTAGAAAAACCCGTAGGATGATAACATTTCATACGGCAGCAATGCCACAGGTATTGGGCATTGTCCAAAAAAAATCACATGTACTTTTTATATTTTTTTTCGTTGAAATAGGGTATTTTAAGAATATATATTAAATATATTTTTTTAATTAATTGGCTAGCTTTTTTTAAATAAATTTTTAAAGTTTTCGGATCTATGGCTTCATCATCGGCGGCCGGCTACATTAAATACATAAAAATAAAAAAGAGCATTGTCAAGTATCAACAAGGTGTTAAATGAATGCAAGTTCTCTTATTTGTGTGAAAACTGATTCGAGAAGCATACCAAAAGTTCAAAACGTAATGTGACGTCATTGAAGGTCAAACTAAGGTTAAACATATTTGTTTAAAAATATAAGTAACTAATGGATATTTTTTGAATTTATATACAGAATAACGATCACTGACCTTATTCATTGAAATATTTTTCGATCGAAATTCATCGTAATTAAAAAAATGGACAATCCCCATTGCCAGCAGATAACGTACAATTTTTACCCGACTGCCACTCGGTTATTTCGTTATAAAAATTACTGTCACAAACTCACAAGACACGAGATCACTGTCGTTGTTTTTTATTATTGACATAACAGTTGCAGTGGTGACGTCACAGTTGTCCTCGCAACGTTATTAATTCACGTCGGTCACAAATCTCCGAATGCATTAGGATTCCTCGAGGGGTCGCCAATATTGCATTATCCATCACTTTGCACCGCACGCAATATTTCATACATTTGCCATGAAATCTGATATTTCTTTCGGGGTATATTTTACTTTGTTGTGAGGTAAGAAGCACGAGGTAAAATGTTTTTATATCAAACAATAAGAAGTTAAATAAACCTCTAAATATAGGACACAGATCATTGTAGTGTACTATGCTTGCTTACGTTCTGGTTTCTCTGCTCCTGTTAATTATAATAATTAATTATAGCCAATGAAAAAACAGTAGTAGAGAAACCAGTTCTCTACTCTTGTTAATAATAATAATTATTTATAGCCAACATAAAAACCTTACAAATATTCAAATACACGAAGTTCAAGTATCTACTGTATTTCTTATTGCAAGGTCGGCAAATATTGTACTACAAGGACGTTTCGGTGCGTTGATTACATTCTCATGGGGGTGTGGATGCAAAACAGCTATCACTCAAAATCAGAGAAGTAGATTTGTAGGCAGATGGTGGGCTTACGTAATTTGGTCTAATTTTTAGGGACACAATATAATATTATACAGTATACTGTATACGGCCTGATTATAGTCAACAAATACTTCCAGGATGCTTTGCTGCACGCGATCAAAGAGGAGTACGTGGAGGCCGTGGAGATGCTGCTGCAGTGGGAGGAGACGCACCACGTTCCCGGCGAGCCTTATGTGAGTGTTGGTCTGAGTGCGTATGAGAATGAGAGTGTCTACGCGTGTCCGTAGAGGTGCTACGCTGACTATATACCAGCGTAGCACCTCTACGGATTTAGCGATATGCGTGGCGGCCGAAAAGGAAGATCTTCCGAGCGAGATAGCATGCTCAATCAGGCCGTAGCTGACGTCATTTCAGACGTTGTATATTATAACTTGTCGTATTCAGAAACTTCGATAGCGCGATGCAGGATTATGAGGCTAATTGTTATTGGTTGGTACCGCCACAGGGACATCGTAAAATTTTGTTCATTGCCATGTGCCCATTTCAGTTAATTTCGATCTATATAAACACTATATAATTAACCTCACAGTAAAAAAGAAATTACGCAGTTACTTACCTACTTTTATTGTTTTATTTACATAAATGAAATGCATAAAAATTAATTTAAACGATATATAAAGTACACGTAGGTATGTGTTATTACTTATTATGCAAACGTACTATCGAAGACAGAATCGTTGTACACTTTCGAACCTCATCCGCTAATAAATAAGGTCGAAAAGTTCACCGATTTGAACATGATTGAGCACATATTTTAATTCTTCGATCTCCATTATATTCATTTAACACCTCTTCTACAGAGCTGGGAAGCAATAGACACTGCGAACGCCACCTTCACGTCTGACATCACGCCGCTCATCCTGGCCGCCCACCGCAACCACTACGAGATCCTTAAGATCCTGCTCGACCGCGGCGCCACCCTGCCCGTGCCCCACGACGTCAAGTAGGTACAGACACTCCATGTGGTAACTCTGTTATTTACTTACTCTGTGGCTCTAGCAATATTCTTACAAGTAGGTATAAACACTCTAATGTGGTAACTGGTAACTTTGTCACTTATTTTATAGTCGCTGATCCTTCTTAGTGCGACCGCACACCTGAGACACGACTGTAGTTAGACAGACTATCGCATAATAAAATGCACTAGATGCGCACATCTGAGACAAGACGCCTAATAGACAAAGTTGTCTAATGCGACTCAAGAACTGCCCGCGACAAGTCTGACTAACGACTGTCGGCTTCCCTTTGAAGTGTATGCGAGCGCGCACATCTACGACAAAACTGACTAGCCACAATAGACATAACTACCAGTAGTTCAACTGCAAAGTTTCAATATATTCATGTATTTTATCAAATTCGTCGGATTTCACTAACATTATGAATGGAATGTGCCTCGCGCTGGCTGATATAATTTATTTTTAAATACCTACTTATAGATTTCAAAATAAGATTGTGACAATTTTAATCACATGTGCCAAAACAATAAACCGGCCATTCTCAGGAGAGCAAAATTTACGTGTCCCGGGCTTGTATACTCTGTAATATTGTCTTATTCAAGTATGTTATATTTTTAAACGGTAGTTAGCATTAGTATCTAGCTACAAACTTAAACACAGGCTTCTAATTTAAGTAATTCAGCTAAAATAATTGAATTCGTGTTCAAAAACCATGTTTTTTCTAACTACCGTAACGTGTCCCCACGCCAACTTGATCTCGAAACTTGCTTGTAATTTTTATAACGTACCTATTTAATTTAATCTATTCATGGTTTTAAACGCCTATAAACATTGGTTATCGCATTGTAAAATATCGACTCAATAGGCCCAGCCTATAAATAGTTATCATGAAATAATCGCTTGTCCGATCAAAAGACCTAATTACCGTAACACCTGCTGTTTTTGGATGGCCATCCAAAAATATCAGGATTTGGCACATTACGAGTGCACGGGTTGCTTCTCCTTAGTGTGTGCCATGGCCCATCAGTGGTCCCACGTCGTTAATGTTATTGTGGCGCCGATAAAGCACATGAGTATCTGATTACCATAGCTTTGGTTACAAACTTGTCCAATTACCGTAATCGTTACTTTTCAATTATGTTTAAATTAGATTTTTATTATGTATATTATGTTTATGTTACATAATTTGGCCTACTTACGTTGCCCTAAGCTAGTTTTTATCAATTGTGTCGTTGTATCGTTACGTAAAACACTACATTTGTCTAATTACCGTACCCACAAATTTTTAAGTCTCATTATCCAAAAAACTTTAACTAACTGTTTCACGCCACATTTATTATTGTGTTCGTATCTTTCATTTCTTTAATATTTCAATGTGTCTGAGTCAAATCGACGAAGAAAAAAAATGGTTACGGTAATGAGGCAAATAATGCCATACCGGAGAATGGCCGAAACAATAATACGAGAAAAAAGAGAAACACGTCCAGCGATCCAAGTACTATCTTTCCCGTCGAGTCTTTCCCGTTTATTTTTGAAGGTTTATTTTTATCCGAATGAGAACTTTTCTATCTATATCTATTATAATCTTTCAGAACTGCTCGCAATAGACGCAAAATATATTTTTCAGTAACGTACTTAATACAACATTTTTTGTGTTTTTTAACCAACTTAAAAAAAAAGATTTCAATTTGAGCCATTACGTATGTATAATATTTCTAGAACTGTCTATTTTTCGTATATTATGAGAATATTTCATTAGCATCTGAACAAATGTACGAACTTTTAAAAGTGTATGTTGTATGTTTTTATGTTTGTGTTCGCGTATGTTCCGAGCTGCAAGTCCGATTTAAGTAATTCTTTTTTTTTGTTTTGTTGTGCTAGGTATTTTTCAATTTAGTTTAGGTAAGTTTCATCAAAATTGGTTCAGTAGTTTTGAAGTCGGTTTTAAAATTGATAATATACAACTTGTTTTTTGTAATACATAAGTTGCAAACATAAATTATTATAAATTAACGTGTTTCACATCCCGTTAAGACGTGTCATAGTTTTAAGTTCGTAGTGAAAAGTTAACAACCCTAGCGATTTTCGTCATAATACGTCAAATTAAAAAATTCTGTCTACTCTGTCCGAGCGTTCTCTACTGATTATTATAGTTTGTTCGTTTTATGATGATATGCGTGACACATTATAATTGACAATAGTAGGGAAGTTACCTAAAAAAATTAATCGAATAATTTAAAAATATCGAATCACCTCGTAAAGGAATTGCAATCGAAATGATCGATTTCGTACTGATGTTTCAGAGTGACGCCGGCGATTTAAGATGGCCGCCCTTTTTTATCGATTTGATTTCGATTCAACTGTGTCAATCTCTATTGACATAAGTTCCGTTTCATGCATCTGACATTTTTCAAATATTTTCGTAACAATAATTTTATACTCCTATTTCAAAGTTAATATTTATAATTTTATATCAATAAGTTAGCATTTAGCAACTTTTCATTTTTATTCATTTACAATTACAGGAAACATTTATTTTTGTAGATGGAATATAATTTATTACATTCTGATTTTTTTGTTTTCTTGTAAAAAAAATCCGTAGCAAGGAATATGAGAACTGTCACCCATATCATCTTAGAACGAACAAACTATAATCTTAAATATACAATTGTATGCATTGCGTCATCGTAGTCAAAACAGTCTTGACTTGATGTGCGCCACGTGATAGACACAACTGTCTTTAGACTGTCATTAGACTGACTTGTCTATGTGAAACAAGATTGTCTAACTACAGTCGTGTCTCAGATGTGCGCTCTCTCTTATTCTATTGGGGACATCTACAAAAAAATTAGCTTTTATATAAAATGTCGAAAGTTTGACTGTCTCTAGCTCTTATTCTACCAAACTCAAACTCAAACTCAAAAATTTTTATTCAGAATAAATTTTTGTAAATATTTTCTGAAAGTCTACATGATGCCTACCACCGCCGGTATCACCTACTCTTTCTCTAGCGTCCGTTATGTATAACGAGTGTGGGATCGCCCACACCTTACAATATTTAGGCTACACTCTTCAACTTCTTTATCATATTTTATTAGAGGCTAAAATTTGTTTAATATTAGCTTAGTCGAAACAGCGAAATCACAACATTTTGTACAAATTATAAAATTTTGAACTTTCTCGCGGTTTGTACTATCAGAGAATTTGATTATATGCAGATCGGGGACCTACGTAGTTTGGTTGCGTTACGTCAAACCCAGCCGACAGATCACAATTAACATTGGATTGACATATTCGATAATAACGTTGGTCTATCAACTGCATAGGAATCAATTTCCTCGATGGTACAATAGAACATTTTTAAAACTGATACTTCTGTCTAAACTTTCCCAACTCAACATTTTTTTTAATCTACCTAGATGCGGCTGCGACGAGTGCGTGAAGTCGTCGGAGGAGGACTCCCTGCGGCACTCCCAGTCGCGTATCAACGCCTACCGTGCCCTCTCGTCGCCCTCCCTCATCGCCCTGTCCTCCGCCGACCCCGTCCTCACTGCCTTCGAGCTGTCCTGGGAGCTCGCCAAGCTGAGCGTCCTCGAGACTGAGTTTAGGATAGAATATAGGGTGAGTAAGGGCCTGTTTCACCACTTCCTGATAAGTGCCGAATAGGCTATCCACCACTTAACTTGACAGATGAAGTATTGAGAATCTGTCAAAAAAGCTGTGAATAGCCTATTTGGCACTTTATCAGAAAGTGGTGAAACAGGCCCTAAGTCTATGGAACTGGCGTTATGGTTTACATTGATTCAATATCGGACTCGATTGGGTTGAGCGAAATATTTAACAGGCATAATTTAACTGGGCATCTCGTTCTGATTAAACTTTATAGATGCAAGTACCAAGTTAATTTCTGCGCGTTGTAGATAATTATAGCAAGTGGATTAGATTTGTATATTGATACAATTCTGATTCAGAGCTGCAATCCAGCGATATTGAAGCTATATCAAGATAGATTAGCATTATAATATCAAATATGAACTAACGCTTTACAAATTCAGAATTACTTGGTTCCAACTACGTAAATTATAGTACTCGTCAACACAGCTCAACGAATACAGGTTACAACTAGCAAAATACATCACAATATAATCATCAGGATTGTGTAAGATAGCATCATTCAAACAATGAATATTTAGACCATACTGTACTCAGTGAAACATGGCGGTAGCGGTCATTGACTCCCTGTCAAAAACTTGTTATTTTCTATACAAAGCCGCGATTGACAACATCTGACACTTCATTGTCAATCGCGGTTTATATAGAAAATGACAGGGAGTCAATGACCGCTACCGCCATGTTTCGTCGAGTACAGTATAGTCATAGTAATTAGTAACATATTTGGCATCCACGTAAAAATACAAATAATTTTTTGGAAGTATTACTAAACTGTGAACTAATAATCATATTAAGTTTTGATTAAATAACTTACTTAAATGGTTCCTTAGAACAATGGTTTTATATTAAATAATATTAACTACAGAGTTTAAGACAACAAGTTCAAGAGTTCGCGACTTCTCTCTTGGACCACACGAGAACTTCCACTGAGTTGGAGATCATGCTCAACTACAACCCGTGGGACATGGACAGCTGGGAGCCAGGAGAAAGACAGACGCTGGGCAGACTGAAGCTAGCCATCAACTACAAGCAAAAGATGGTAAATATACAACTAGCCATCAATTGCCAAAATAACCACTTGCAGAGGATAGTAAATCTGAAATTATAAGCGAAAGATAATATGCTAGTAAGTAACTACAGTCTTAAGATATAAAATATACTGCCTTGATTAATCCTTCGATCGGAGGTTCTCGGAATTGCTACTCTTTTATGTAACCGTTCAATCAAAACGCTAAACACTGCATTATAAAAATTTCTACCGGACAGGACACTCATATTTTTTGTTTAGGGCCTGATTAGACCTACCAAATAGAGACAGTGCTCTAGGCCAATTAAAATCTCGCTACTTTACTCGGTTGGTGTAATCAAATCAATATACAATGTTTCTTCACAGTTCGTGGCGCATCCAAACGTACAACAGTTGCTGGGCGCGATCTGGTACGACGGCCTGCCCGGCTTCAAGAGAAAGAGCATGGTTGGACAATGCATACAGGTAAAAAATGTGCTTCTAGGATTTAATTTCATTCGAACGCTATCCAAAGTATCTGCAACCATATTTTTTATAAATGTAAACATACATTCAGTGCTTTAATAGGAAAGAAAGTCAAAGTTCCTTCCTTCGTTTGTTGAAAACTTTAACACGTTTTTTTACCTGAACTTTGCACGATTCATCGCGATGCAGTACCAACAGGCTTTTTGAGCATAGAACATTCGAGTTTACTCTAAGCATACCTACGTCCGAATATTGTAATACTGTGCCCACTGCCTACATATTGTCCAAATCATGCTTCTTGAATAGAACATTTGAGTAAATTCTAAGCTATGCTATTGTTTGTGGCCAGGTAGCGAAGCTGGGTGCCATGTTCCCGGTGTACTGCTCCATCTACATGATGTCACCGGAGTCCGAGACCGGCCAGTACATGAAGAAACCCTTCGTCAAGTTCATCTGCCACAGCTCATCATACATGTTCTTCCTAAGTGAGTTTAGTTTTGTTCGGTTTGGTTAAACCGATGGGATAAACAATGGGATATACGGAATTAAAGGTCTTACGAACTACTTATGTGTACATATTTTTGGCTTCTGAGGGTTAGCGTGAAGTTACGTGCAGACGTAGTAAGAGAGTAACGTTGTCGAATAGCCAAATTAAAATATAATATGGGAGCTGGCCATTTAGCCGAAACTTTTTCGTCTTCGCTTCGTTATAGATTCGCCGATCCAAATGTATGGAATTGACATAAGACGAGTCGACCGTCAACGTCATATTAACGAACGCTTATGTCAATTCCATACAAAACATCGGCCATTCTATAACGAAGCGAAAACGAAAACATTTTGGCACACCCCCCTGTATATTTATTTGAGATGGATTAACATAGCTGTCTCCTGAATTATATTTCCTCAACTGTACCATAATATTATATCAAATTTAAAAGTGGCCAACTTATTTATTGCATTAAAACATCTAACTGCTCTTTCCTTTACAAAATATATGTATGTACTTTCAACAGCTTGCTTAGCGCAATAGAGTGAACTTCTATACTTATTATAAAACAAAGTCGCTTTTTTTCCCTCATGTCCCTTTGTTCCCTTTAATCTTTAAAACTACTCAACAGATTTTGATGTTTCTTTCAGTGTTAGATAGCCCATTTATCGAGGATGGTTATAGGCTATATTTTATCACGTTAAGACTAATAGGAGCGAAGAAATAGAGGAAAATGTGGAAAAAACGGGGAAAATTATTTGAAAGGGCTTACTTGAACGCGCTAATCTCAGGAACTACTGGTCCGCCGGTAGCCCAAATGTGCCCATACGCCTTTCATCAAAATCGATTGAATAGGTAACGCGCAAATCATAAAAGTTTATTGTGCGGGAACCGTACAATTTTCCGAGACAAAAAGTATTCTATGTCCTTTTTCGAGACTTAAAGTATCTCCGTACCAAATTTCATCAAAATCGATTGAATAGTTTACGCGCAAATCATAAAAATTTATTGTGCGGAAACCGTACATTTTTCCGGAATAAAAAGTATCCCATGTCCATTCTCGGGACTCAAAGTATCTCCATACCAAATTTTAGCAAAATCGGTTCAGCGCTTTGAGCGTGAAGAGATAACAGACAGACAGATAGACAGACAGACAGACAGACACACTTTCGCATTTATAATATTAGTATGGATTATAATTACCAGCATTGGACATTGGGCATAGTTATTGAAATACTTGTTAGCCGCCTCCCCATATAGACGAACGCACTGCCAACGCGTTGGCCAACGCGAACGGCGGTGCGTTTGCAACGGCGCCTGTGAGTAATCCACACATTGGAAAGTCATTCAGTATGCTTTGGATCGCGCCAATGTGCGGACGGATTCGTCATTCGAATTGGATGCTGAGTCGCTAACAGCTGCAGCTGTATATTTATTCACAGCTTATAATTACATTATAATAATAATTATTACCTTATAATAATTATAATTATCATGATAAATATATACTTATATTAATCATGATATTTAATTTATTTTGTTTTTAGTATATTTATTGTGTATCGCTATTACGATAACAAATATATAAGTACTTACACAATCTGTGAAAATTTCAGAAATCTAGCTGTAGCGGTTCTTGAGATACAGCCTGGAGACAGACAGACAGACAGATGGGCAAACAGACAGACAGACGGACGGACAAAAAGGCAGACAGACATTGAAGTCTTAGGGATAGGGTATAGGGTCCCGTTTTTACCCTTTGGTTACGGAACCCTAAAAAACATCGTGAGTAAAATAGCATGTCCAAGAACCTTATTTTTTTAGCACTTTTGATATGATTTTTTTGTTTCACAGGAAGATTTACTCTGATAGTTAACTCAATAAATTTAAATGTTTACTTGATACTTATATTGTTCGCTATTTCGTCAAGTTAGATGTTAATTCGCCACAAGAAGGAAACGTGCACTCTTTAGCGCTGCTCCGGGCGAACTGATCGCGCGGCCTATGTGTGGATGGAACGTAAGCCTTGCGACAAGCCTTGCGACAAATTTCCTTTGATCATTCCGACACCGCGCGGCAAGCTCGCAAACGCGTTGGCCAACGTCTAAATACCTACCGCGAACGCGCGAACGCCTGTTCTACACATTGGGCCGACGCGTTGGCCAACGCGTTAGCCAACGCGTTCGCCTATTTGTAGTGCCGACATTAGTCCAATTAAATTATTATCTAATTGCAAACTAAAATTAGAATACATTTTATACATATTATTATTAATCAACTTACGGGTAATTTGAAGATGCACAATTACTACATCAATCTGATTAATTTGTAATCTGATTAAAATTACTAATTACATTTTGCCCAACTCTGCACGTGATAAACTAATTATTTCTACATTAACTAAATTTAATCAAAATCGGTTCAGCAGCTTAAACGCAAATTAATAATGTTTATTGCGTGAAAACCGAACATTTCCCATGATAAAAAATATACTATGTCCTTCTCCAAAACCTTACGTAATATATACATGTACTCAATATCGATATCATAAGCCAAATTCATTTTTGTTGACTGCGCGGAAACCGTACACTTTCCGGGACAAAAAGTATCTAATGTCATTTTAATTGATTCAAAGTATCTGCATACAAAATTATATCAAAATCGGTTCAGCGGTTTAAGCGCAAATCATTTTAGAAACACAGTACATAAATGCTGTATACAAAACCTCACTTAGAGGAATAAGCATTAACCATTTTTGTACTCTAGAATTTGCTACAGTGGGTTTTCAAAAAAATGGATTTCACTGTCGTAAACCTTATGTTCTAAAGAATAAAACTGCATTATTAACTCAAAACCCGATTTTATGTGGAATGGATCACCAATGCTAAACAGTGTATAGAGTTTAGTACTTAACTCTTTTCGTTTTTTTCAGTGTTACTATCTCTAGCGTCACAACGTGCGGAGTACCTGGTGCTGGAGTATTCTGGGATCTCCTGGCTGCAGGAGCTAGTGGAGTTCTGGAAGCAGCGAGAGCGCGGCTCGCTGCCCGGCCTCATTGAGTTCACCATCATCATCTACATAGCAAGTAAATTATATCTGCATGCTTGAGATGATATGAAGTTGCTTAGAAATATATTTTGTTACCTTTATTCAGTACTGTGAGACAAAGTTTGAGTTATTTACAAATTGGCGATTGCGCATCAAAACTGAAGAAGGCAGTAGGCGCATGTGTCCAATATTTCCTGATTGCGGTCTACAAATGACGATTATACTGGTTTACCAATAGTGTTTGTTACACTTACCCCGCTCAAACCTCGCCATACCAAAGACTTCTATAAATTTAACATTGTATCTTCCCATTTTTGTCTAGCATCTTAAAGTACGAGCACTGTGCAGCCTATGTTCAGCACATCCTGGGCTAATTTGAGAATTGTCAAGACCATGGTAGGCAACCTTATACGATGTTCTCGTCCCCAAGTTAATATATCGGCTGACACATAGTTTACCAAATAGTCCGCCACTTAAATTCTATGACCATTGACCATACAGATTATCTTAATGTGCCGTATTCCTATCGCAATAAACTCCTCTTTTACAAATCAAGCTGTAACTTCCAGGTTTAATCTGGGGCGAGATCCGGTCGCTGTGGAACGGCGGGCTGCTGGAGTACATCAGCGACCTGTGGAACATTGTCGACTTCATAACCAACATGTTCTACGTCGGCTGGATCAGCCTCCGCTTCACGTCATGGTATATTGTGCAGGTGCGTGTAGATTTTAAGCCTATTTATATTTATATTTATATTTATATTTATATTTATATTTATATTTATATTTATATTTATATTTATATTTATATTTATATTTATATTTATATTTATATTTATATTTATATTTATATTTATATTTATATAGATATATGTTTATGCCTATTTTAAGAACGAAAGCTTGCTTCAACCGAGCAGTTGCTGATTACGAGCATGTGTGTCCATGCATTGCTCAAAATAACCATGCTTATTTCGAACATGCTCAAAAATCGACAGGCGTGCGATTTTTGAGCGCATGCTACCTGCGGCGCGGATGGCGGGGGACGTGGTTTGTGGTGGATGGTGGACAGGTTGTGGTGGTATTGCTCAGTTTTTCTCTTATAATAAGCATGCCTAATAGAAGCAAATGTATCGAGTTCAAACATCATGCTTGTTTTAAGCAGATAAAAAGCATGATATTTTTGAGCATGTGTAACTGTATATGGTAACTGTACCTTAACTTATCTAGGCTTCTCTCTTCAAAGAATCTTCTGACTATTCCATCAGAAGATTCTTTGACTATTAGATCTATTCAGACATATTGTGTGAACTATATTTGTAAAACCAGACCTACAGCAATAGTACAACCTGAACTATTTATAGTGAAATAAGCTACCAAATTAAAAATAGTTGAAATGGCGACTCGCGAGCAGAAACAAGCAAAATTTTTACAACCGTTCTATTCAACGTGAACAGCCCTTCATACCGAAAAGTAACTAATTGGGCCCTTGTGAATGAACTTGATAAGAGGTCGTCAGCATTCACGGACAAATCGCGCAGAATTTAAAGTGTAGTTTTGTATTTAAATATTCGGGTATATCAGGAAGATGAAAATCGGCCAAGTGATGGTTCTGTTCCTTGTAAAAAAGTGAGATCATGTATAAAATGATAAGGAAGACGCATCTTAATTCTTAACATCTCCCGAGAGGCATGTGGCGCAATGCAACTTTTCCTATAACAACTTCAAAATAGTCCAAGACCGTAATAAAGTTATAACGCGTAAAAAGTTAAAAACAAAGGAATTCTTTATACGAAACATAGAATGTTTATGTTAAATAAACACAAAATTGTATAATAACGATGTTAAAAACAATGAGTGAAATAAAAATAATTATTTCGTGCCGTTAATAAAAATATTGTGTTTCAACCCACTCGTTTTAACGTAATGACGTAAAAATAATGATTTTTACTCGTTTGTAAATGAGGTCCCCTAGGCCCTGTAGGCCTATTATAATAAAACGACTTTTTATTACCTTTGGCTATATGCGTGTCTGTCTATTTAGTGTACAGTACATTGTTTTTATTTTATGTAGGTACTGCGATTTTATAATCGCAGTACATAAAATGAAAAGGGATTGTTAGGAGATTAAAATTTTCTTTTTATTATCTAAAAAGTTGCCATGACGAAAGTGTTTAGCATGACGAAATTCGTTGTCATATTAGCTCGCTTGCCTCTTATTGTGTATATATTATAAATTGTAATATTTAAATATTAGATACATATACACAAATTAAACACAATATTAGGAAAGGAAATAGGGAAGGGTAGGGAAGGGAAAAGGGTAGGGGATTGGGCCTCCGGTAAACTCACTCACTCGGCGAAACACAGCGCAAGCGCTGTTTCACGCCGGTTTTCTGTGAGGACGTGGTATTTCTCCGGTCGAGCCGGCCCATTCGTGCCGAAGCATGGCTCTCCCACGTCAAATACGTAAATTGTAATTAATTAATGAATATAGTGGAAAAAGTGCACGCAATATTGTGTTTCATTTGTGTATAAAATGAATTTCCATCAAGAACCGACAGTGCAATCAATTACACATATTAGATACCTAATTTTTTTTATCAAACAGGCGCAAAACTACAATTTTTATTATATTCGGCACAAACATAGAATAGTGGTCTATTCTTTTTTTTAATTTAATAAAAATCGGTCGAGTAGTTTTGTAGCCTATGTGGTTTGTTTTGACTACTTTTACCCTAGGAATAATGTACGGTAGTCGTGGTAGTCGCGGGGTTTCTTTTACGTGCACTTTCATAAACACAAATATAATAGTACTGTATTTTGTTCCATGCAGAGAGACTATCACATGGGAAAAGATCCGTGGTACCCGAGAGAGCGGTGGGATGCTTTCGACCCCATGCTGTTGTCCGAAGGCGCCTTCGCAGCCGGCATGATCTTCTCTTACCTCAAACTGGTGCACATCTTCTCCATCAACCCCTACCTTGGGCCGCTGCAGGTGTCCCTGGGCAGAATGATCATCGACATCATCAAATTCTTCTTCGTCTACATGTTGGTGCTCTTCGCGTTTGGTTGCGGTAAGAGTCTCAACGTATATATCTTAATGAAGTCTTACCGTAACACAACTAAGTTAAAGCATAAAATACTTTGATCTTTCTTATTTGTTACCGTACAATGAGCTATCTGTGCCTGGCTGAGCATGAAGTTGTATTTCACATTTGAATATACAATGACTTTGCAGGTCTGAATCAGTTGATGTGGTACTACGCGGAACTGGAACAGCGGAAATGTTATCATCTACCGAACGGCCTACCCGACTTCGACAACCAGGAACGCGCTTGTACTATATGGAGAAGATTCGCTAAGTGAGAATATCCAATATCTTTTTTTAATTGCTATTTTATAATCATTATGTTGTCCTTTAAAACTCTCTAAAACTTTAGCAAATACAGGTATAAATACGTAAATTCATTTAATCAAAAAAATTATTGGAACTGAATAATTGCTCACTTTGGCTTGATTTTGTCTACGAAGTCTACCGAAATGGCCAATTTTATTAAAATTTCTCTGTCACTACTGACACCACACTTTAGTTTCTGCTGTCATGATAAGTCGCATAATATTTCCCCTACTAAAAGATCTAAATTCTTCTCATCAAATCTTCTACAAACTTTTTTCATCAACAGCCTATTCGAGACCTCCCAATCTCTCTTCTGGGCATCCTTCGGCTTAGTAGACTTGACGACCTTCGAGCTGACCGGCATCAAGAGCTTCACGCGGTTCTGGGCGCTGCTGACGTTCGGCTCGTACTCCGTCATCAACATCATCGTGCTGCTCAACATGCTCATCGCCATGATGTCCAACTCATATCAGATCATTTCGGTGAGGATACAGTGTATTACCGTAGAAAGTTAATGAGCTAAATTGGAAACACAGGAGAGGCAAAAACTGTTGTCTATTAGGTACTATCAGAGGAGTTGTTTCATAGGCAGATTGCGGACCTAAGTAATTAGGTCGCGTTAAGTCAAAACCATACGACCGATTGATACGACCGACAGCTATTGAATTGACATAATATACCGATCAATTATTAACTGTCTGTCTGTCAACCGCCAATAAATCAATTTATTTGATGGTACAATGTAAATTATATTTGTTTTCACGAGTATAATACAACGTGATGTTCACCGGAGAAGCAAAAATGTGGTCATATTATAGGATTGGCTATATCTTTATTATTTCGGGTTTGTTCCCTTAAATGTACACTAGCTATATGACCGAGCTTCGTTCGGTATTCAAAAACACACATAAAATGACATTTTATGAAAATGATTCTTAGCTAGATCGATTTATCGCCCCCGATACCCCCTATATACAAAATTTCATGAAAATCGTTGGAGCCGATTCCGAGATTCCAATTATATATTTATATATATATATACAAGAATTGCTCGTTGAAAATTAGTTGCGCGCGCATTTATTGCCAGTAGGTGAAACGTCTACGTATTCCTTTATTCAATTACTCAATTGAAGCCTTATTACGTAGATTTAAGACCAACATTCAGTATCTTGCGATAGACGTAAACACTGTTACGAAATACTTAAACATATTCTTACTAGTTTACTATAATTTCAAAGTACAAACACTTTAGCTATACCAAAAAAATTGGTACTAGGTAAGTAAGAAAATTAATTATTTTCATACAACTTTGGCTTTCAGAAACCAATAAGCGAACGCAATAGATACTAACATATTACTATAAAAATGTCAGGTATCTTTTGCGACTGCAAAAGATACCTGACATTTTTATTGTAGCTACTCTATAAAAAAAAATGATATCCCATTGATATATAGGAACGCGCGGACATCGAGTGGAAGTTCGCTCGCAGCAACCTCTGGATGTCGTACTTTGAGGATGGAGATACCGTGCCGCCGCCATTCAACATCATCCCCACCCCCAAACACGTCAACGGCTGGATCAAGAACGTCTGCAGCAAGCGGGACAGAGGCTCCATCATTGTAACTATGACTATCTTTTTGTCCATCAATACTTTCTCTTTCTTTGACTTTCCTCTATTATAATTATGGTCTCTTTTCTATGGCAGCAAATGATGACTTTTTTATTTTTATATATTTTTTCTTTAAAGACTTGGTTGAATTGCTGGTTTTTTCTATTAAACTCTTTATCAGTGCGGTAATATTTTGTTGTAGATACCTAATATACGTATCCTACGTTATACCTGTAAAATTATAACGTAGGATACGTTCCAAAATTAAGCATCTCTATACAAAATTTCTTTTAAATCCAGGCAGCGAAGCGCATTTGTATTTAAAACATTAGTATGGATTTTCGTTCTCCAACCATGGGTAGGCATAGATTGAAAGTTCAAAAAGTGTATTAAAAAAGAACTACCTTCACTTTGAAATCATAATCAACAGAACAAATCACGCGAGAAAGCGCGGCAACAACACGAGGCGGTCATGCGCGTGCTGGTACGCCGGTACGTGACGGCGGAGCAGCGAGCGCGTGACGAAGTCGGTGTGACAGAGGACGACGTGATGGAGGTGCGCCAGGACATCTCCACGCTGCGGTACGAGCTCTTCGACATATTCGCCACCAACGGCATGAAGACGCCCAGGGTTAAGGATCAGGCTGCGAGTGAGTATTTGCACAGATTACTAAATAGTTACTATGGTATTTGTGCTGATCTATCCATAAAGAGGAGCTGAGCTGGACAAACCTAGCTCATCTTCTTTTTAAGCTGATGTGTCATGATAATGTAATAATAGTATTTGTAAACTTTCTGATTTCTGGTATGAAAACATTTTAATCTGACTAGCCACTAGAGTTTTAACTGATTTTTTTCATAAATATTAATAGCTTGTAATTGTAATACCATGCCTTTCTTTGTTCGCGTCTATCAGAAACCTTACATATCGTATGTTCTAGTTGCGGGCAAGAAAGGGAAAGTGATGGAAAGAAGAATCCTTAAGGACTTCCAGATTGGTATAGTGGAGGGAATAATAAAGGATGTGATCACGAAGGAAGGCAAACCCAAGGACGTGTTCAGTCAGATCGCGAAGGCCATCCAGAGGAAAGGCAGCGAACAGGAGAAGTAAGACTTTCTTTGATATTAAAATTTAAATTCGATAGGAAAGTGAAAAAAAACGATATGAAAGTGACGCACTTGATAATCATGTGATTTGAGCGTGCAGTAATTATTGACTATTATAATTTGTGGAGATTCTAAGATAAAATAAAAGCCTCACAAAGCATTTTTAACAAAAGCAGACATTGTAAGTTAGTATAGATATTGTATCATTATAAAATAAATTACGATTTCATCTATGTATATTGTATGGTCATCATATTAGATTGCAAATCGAATCTTTTTTTACCTAAAGAACAATTTTAAATTAAGTATTTCATTGCCTAACAGGAAGAAGGATTGGAACGCCCAAGTGCGTCGCAGCACGCTAAGACGCAACCCCATCGGTAGCGCCGCGCACCGCCAATCCCTGCGGCAGCACATACTCGACAACGTTGAGGGACGAACTATCGACCCACAAAAACTATTAGGTAATGTAAAACAAGAAGCAAGATAGAATTAAAAAACAAACCTTTATCGCAACTGGACGTAGCTTCAAGTTTTAATCTCAACTGTACGGAATTTTAGTCGTTGCTTTTCTTGGTTCGAATCCAAAAGCCACGATTTAAAAATAATTGAGAACAACAAGAGTTTGCAGTTTAAAAATTATAAATACTAGTATTGTGTGTAATTCATCATAATGATAAAAACCGAAAAATATTGAGTGTCGAATAATTAGTAAACTTGCGAACGACGGATGATACAATAATTCATTGTTCACAGAATACAATCCACAACTGGAGACTGTAACGCCCACCACAAGAGTGGCATACGCCAAGTTTATGAAGAAAAAGATCAAGTCGGACTTCTCGGAGAAGGAAAAATCTGACGAGGAGGCGGCTAAGTCCTCCCAGCCAGCGGCCAACGCAGCCGCCAAGATAAAACTACGTAAGAGCTGACAAGCCCCCATGATTTCTAATCTAGCCAATAGATACTATATCAAATAGATGACACAAAATATGTGAAATATCAGCTTTGTAACAAAATATTTGCACAACAAACAAAAAAATACAAAAACAAATTATATCTGCACGATAAAATAATACTTGCATTAGACCTAAACAAGGCCGCCTAAATGGGGAAAACTTTAAAACATTGCATATCACATTACGCGGAACTCGCAAGTAACTCATGACACGATAGAGTTACTAACATGGTAATTTATGATGTGTATTTGCCATAAAGTTAATACACCTAATATTACCTTTATGGTATTTGCACTTGTTTTTTTTTTTTTTTTTTTGAGGGAAATCCTATTCTTTTATATTGACATATGTACTGTTGTGAGGAAATAAAGTAGCATGTTTCAGGTGAATTCTAAAGCGATATCGCTCAAACCGCTTCACGTTTGCAACTCTAATGCATTATTTACATACCTCAATAGCTTCAATTTCGCCTTGAATCTCCTTTGAAATTAAATAAGTCTACACGAACACGTCGTCCTTTTTAGATGATATGTTTATTTTTCTGAAACGAGTAAATACTATTTAAGATTCTCGATAACACAATATAATGTTTTATAATATCAATAACACATTTATATTATTATTATTATTTCATCAACACGTCTAGCTGTAACACTTTTTTCTACTTCTACTTACAATTTACATGTTAACAAAATATTATATTGGCTTATGAGTGATTTTCAGACGTTTATCAGATTGAAAATTGGATGTCGAGGTCGAAATTTCCAACCAAAATTATTTACACATTTCAGCACTTCCGATTAGAGTCAAATCACCAATTCCAGAATGTTCAGACGAAGAAACGGCTAATATTAAGGAAATTATTAAAGTTAAAGCTGAAATAGAAAAACAAGGTAACATTACAATTACATTGGCTTTAAATTTCGTCGCTAGATCATTGGCATTTGTTAAAAAATTTAAAAATCCATCACTAATCATCGTAGTTAATCAATTTGGCTACTTTAACATACAAATTTTATTTCAGTCTAATACAGTGTACGTAATACATTCTACACAATCAGTGGTCCACTTACAATATTCATAATTTTTAATTATTTATAAATATTGTATACCAAAATTTCAATTAAAGTTACATGATAATAACACACAATATAAAATTCGCCCATAGTAATAAAAAATTTTGCTTCAAGCTAATGCTAATCTATGTGTCTTTGTCTGATTGTATGTTGAAAAATATTTTTAAAATATTATCAGCCCTTAAACTATCAACAATGTGGAATAAATATTAATTAATAAGTAATAACTAAGAGGGATTACGATAAGAGATTCTCAAACCTGAAAAATTTACAGGCTCTCAAGCTAAAGCAGCTGAAGCAGCAAAAGCAGGGGAACCACAACCGTCATCATCAACTGACAAGCCTGCCACACCACAACCGTCCACGTCGACAGCAGCTCCGGCAGCAGCACCAGCAGCAGCTCCAGCAGCACCGAAACCGGCGCCGGCAGCTGCTAAGCCAGCAGCCGCGCCGCCCGCAGCTGCAGCAGAAAAACCTGCACCCAAACCCGAACCAAAAGCAGACAAACCACCAGAAAAACCAGCGGCCGCGAAACAAGATGAGAAGAAAGAAACAGTCATTCAAATGGAAGAACCGGGATCTCCTTCTAAGAATCTGTACATGACGAAAGAGGAGGATAAGAACTTACAAAAACCGATGACCCCGACCCAGAGCGGACCGCAGGAACAAATTCTTTCGGCATCAGCTCTAGAGAAACAAGCAGAGAAAGCCGAAGTAAAAGTAACGATAACAGAAGACAAACCCAAAGAAGAGAAAGCAGAGAAACCTGAAAAGACAGATAAGCCAGAGAAACCTAAAAAACCGAAACCCGCACCTGCGGCTGCGCCCCCGCCACCCACCAAACAAATAACTGACAAGGGTAGATCTAAAGTTACGGGGAAAATGGTATCTGGATGGTTATAGACTTTGAGTTTACTATAGGAACTTAGTACCTACATTTTACACAGCCAAAGAGCTTGCTTGAGGTCACTAAAATAGTGGAACTGATTTTAGCAATATATTGCAAATTCATTCAAATGTACTGAGCCTCGAGCCAGAACTCCGCCTGAGAACTATCAGATATTCCTAAACAGATCTCTACGTAGATTTTTCCTATTATTGGACTTGAGCAAAATACTACAGACTAGTTTATAAAATAAATTCAACACAACGTGATAAGCGATAGAAAATAGCAATACATTCGTCTGCCATAAAACAGTGCGTACTGATATTTATTCCACAAACTGCATTTGAAATGCATTCAAAAATAGTTTTTAAGTAGTAGGAATTATAAGGGAGAATCTTATGAAAATGTTATTTTATTTTCATGTATGTGCCTTAAATAGGGACCGCATTTAGTGGAGTAGGCGGTACACGTACTAGTGAGATAGGATAAGGCAATAATTAGGTCTAACTTAAGTATGTGATGTAAGTAGAATAAGATGTTATTTATTGTCAACCATTTAATTGTTGTTATTTTAATTTTAATAAACCATTATGTTGCTTTTATTAAATTTCGTGTATTATTTTACCCAAAAGAACTTTGGTGTTTTAATATAATAAGAAACGCAAAACGAATATCGAAAGCCAAATATATATAATATAAGCTCCTCCTTTTTGTCAAGTCAGTTGAAAACTACGAATTTCCTTATTGTTATGAGATATCTAATATTTAATTCAGTTTCTAACTGCAATATAGTTACACAACATTAGATAAAATAATACAGAAAATCTTAACGAGTCCCTACTGCTGCCGGGCTAGCACGGCCACCAGTAGAAATGCGAAAGTATGGACAAACTGTGGACATAAACTTAAGGTACCGTTCCGATCTTTACCGCGGCTAATCGCCACCGACTAAAATTCAATTGAAATGCCACTTTATGACAGACTATAATATAATATGTCATAAAGTAGGATATTATTTAAAATTTTATGATTATAGTCTGTCATAAAGTGGCATTTTAATTGAATTTTTCGGAACGAAAAAAGATCGGAACTTCACCTTAAGTTTATCTCCACAGTTTGTCTATACTTTCGCATTTCTACTGGTGGCCGTGCTAGCTCGGCTGGAACAACACATAGAATTATTACGCACTGATGATGATGATAGAATTACGGGTAACTTTTATAATCATACAAAACACCGTATTACTCAATTTATTTCTAAACATTACATTATATAGTTTTAATCTACTTTAATATGTTTGCTTTAAAGCTACAAATTGGTAGATACTACGTAAACTGCTTATAATAGAAAGGAGTACAATGTTATTAGTACTCTGGGAAAAGTTTCAGTAGAACTCTACATTTGGCATTTTTATGAAATGAAACAAGCGCAGACGAGTAAAATAATTTATTGGTATAAAATACTAAATACTAAATATGAGATACATTTTACTTATTTAAGGCCTCTCAGGTAATGTCATATATTATTCATATTATATTACATTGTAATAGTCACATAATTTTATAATAACAAAATAAATAATAATTCAAATATCAAATATTTAAACATAATTTTCCAGGCAAGATATTATTATTCATATTTATTTATGACAGCTATATTTTATTTAAACTGTTTAAATACTAAATCCATACTAATTATAGAATACATTAAACGGTAAAATAAACAAATAATGTTACAATATTATGATATTAAATAGTGATATGAGCTTGATTGCTATTACTAAAATAGGGTATATTCACGAGAACAATAACATTCAGAATAGTTGAAAATTACTTGAAAAAAATAAGTACCGAACACTATAACAATAATTTTAAAATATTGATCACGTACCCAATCATGTTAAAGTTTAACTAGACGGCGTGACCACGTGATCACAATACTTAATTAATTTTACAAGGCCAACTGGCTATATTATCGCAGCAATCATAGATTCGTTCGATCGTTGCATGGTCTAAGACCTAAGTGATCACGTGATCACATGAAAGATTTCAAACAGCGGAATCATGTGATCACAAAATATATATTATTATGTTAACTATATGAGGCGAAGACAGTACGCGATTGTAGATTTAAGTTGTATTACGTATGGTCTAAGTGACCACGTGATCATAGCCAGCCGGTCCTGGGCTGTCTCTTGATGGTGCTGACGTCCTCAATCTTCTGTCCGGCGCGTCCGCTGGTGGGAGAAGTGGGTATGAGGTACTCCGTGCTGGACGTAGACGTGAGTGGTGGTTTCTTTGAGCCCTGAGTCAGCAAACATATTTTATCAGTGAACTGTCTGCAGGAAATCAGACTACTAAGTATTGACCTTAATTGAGGCCTAAAATAAAATAGCAAAATACTGTCCTTTGAAAATAATATTATGTGTAAGAAGTTAGTGATGTGTCTGTCTAATACTTAAAGCGTGAACTAATTTGGATGCAATTCGTTATAGGCATACCTTAAGTCCTAGGAAAGGAGATAGTAAATATTTTATACCGGATAAAGCTGCGCGTCCACCGGGTCGGACGTACGGTGCTTACGGAGCGTCGTCATAATATATAATTTGTGAGGCGCAGAAATGACGTTCCAGTGCACGCTCCACGCAGTACCATTAAAATCAATACAAATTACAAATCAACCAAAACCGTCTGCTGCGTACGCTCCGATTCCGATCCGGTGGACGCACACCTTAAGGCGCTATATTGAAAAAACTATCCTTTTTGACGTAATACTATAGGACCCTCAGAAATGTTACAAATCTGGTAATGAGATGTACATATCTTAATATTATCCCTTATCTAAGTTTGAGAAGAACTAGAAACACGATTAATGTATTTTGCCTCGATACATTTAATTTTCGAAATGACCTCTTAAAAAAACGAAATTTGAAGATTATTTTTAAACGAAAATAGATGTATTGTAGGAAATTAATAGACACCTTTGCAACTCAAAATCGTATAGAAGCATTTTGCTTAAATGCTCCTAGTATTTTTTTAAATAATCATAATTACGTTTTGTCGCATGTTTTCCGAGCGAGCCGATAGCTTCTGGCCAAGTATAAAATTGCCCTTGTGCTATAATTTATTTTCGATATATCGCCTTAATGCGATAGACCCTAAACACTTTATATAAATAACGTCTTATAAAACAAACCTCTGGCTTAGGTGAAGATGATCGTGACTTGGGCGAAGTGGATCGTGATCGCGCGGCCAACTTGCGCGGCGGCTTCAGCACCGGCGTGCACGGCGTCACCTCCATCGTGGGCGCGATCGGCGCCTAAACATTCACAATACGTTATTTTAATTTTGATCCTTATATCGATGACACAGGGGTCGTCCTAAAATACTGGAGGTAAAATAACGTTCAACAGATTGTACGTAAAGATTGTAATAATTACAAAAGACGAACGTTTCTATATCTAAATTTAACATTTCTATCGTAAGTATTATAAGTTTCAAATGCTGTCAGATGAGGTCTTTCAGAATTGCATCATACGATTACGACGAGCCACGAGAGTGATTTTATTCATAATTCATATTATGTTGTTACCATAGTTTCACCACGTTACTGTTGCTTTTGGTGGCTGTTACATTATAACCATTCAAATGCCATAAAACACGATAAGTTGTAGTAAATATTATTCACTACCTTAGTTTTACTGCTAGAAGGCGGAGGAGGTATACAGCCGGAGGGTTTTACGTCGGGAGCTGCCGGCCTCGCGATACCCTTCACGTCAGTTGATTTTTCGTTTTCCACTGCCTAAAAGAGTAATTCAAAATTGAAGGCGTGATTCAAATTGGGAACATGAAAACTCAGTAAAAAAATTGCCGTTTTTGCATAAATGGAGGCTTTAAAGCCGGAAAAATGATTTGAAATAAAAAAACTATGCATTATAATATACATGTAGCCAGATATATTAGCCAGGTAATGAAGTAGATAAGTTACAAGGTTTATTTGGAAAAAATGAGTAAATATCCGTATGTTCCAAAATGTTAGTTATCATGTTCTTGCACTCACGTCTTTATATAATAAATATATTGAATTCCTATAAAACGCAGAGTTCTCATTAAGAAAACTTTATAAACTACGAAGGTAATTTAATTAAATTGAATTAATTAACATGCGATATCTCAGAAACGGTGCTTCTTTATAAGCATTCACCACTGCACATTATGTTTTCTTCTTTATTTCCCTACAAAAGAAAAGAAGGACGTGCACAAAGTCCAATGTAGTTTTTATTTGAAAACTTTTGGTTTATCTAAGTCCAACTTTTATCACTGCTCGGACTTTTTAATCTCAGAAAGTATATCTCTGAAAATATATAAAAAGGACTTGAAAATTTTCCTGCACCCGAGCTGACCGTACGATTTTTCCGAGAAGGCTAGAACTAAACTAGAACTAAAATAGTTTGCAAGGCTATTTTGAGCTCACAAAAATAACATACTAATCTTAGATACATTTCTTAACTTAACTTTAATGAATAGATTGACAATAATGTACTTAAATCTTAATAAAAAAATAAAATTGATTAAGGATGTGTAATCATTAATATCTCTGCGCGCGGCCGTAAGTATTAAATAAAATTTAAAGGCAGAAACCGTACATTTTGAATCTAATTATAAACTAGAAAGTAGTGCAATACATAATATTCCCTTTGTCTACTATACGTCGGTGCCAATTTTTTAACCGACTTCCAAATAGGAGGTTTTAGTTCTGCTGTAGATATAGATTTTTATTTAAAAAATCTAGCTAATAGTTAATAGTATTTTCGATACAAACACCTTAGTTAACCACATTAGTTAACTTAACCTAACAATTAACCCTTAAATGTAAGTACGTACATGAGTATCCCCACTGTGTTTCTTCTTCATCCCCCTCGGGGGAGACACGCCGACTCGCGCCGCCTTTAGGGGACTCGGTTCTGTTAGTTTAAAAATGAATTTAATTCGACTACTTATTAATTACAGTAAAATAGTTTTGTCACTTAAATTAGCGCTATTTTGAATCTTGCTCTAGAGTCTAGTAATATACGAAACACAATATAATTATTACAATATGCAACAGTCTATCTAAACTCTAACTGACTGTTTGCAGTAACATGTAAATGAATGTTGCAGTAACATGTAACTGAATGTTGCAGTAACATCAGCGTAATAAACGTGGTAAAAGTAACTTTGAAAACTTATAATTTTGTTTAAATTTTTTTTCGTCCAACGTGGATTACTACGTGTATGAATTTACTGAAAATATAACGTTATCTTTAGTAGTGTAATAAAATACGTTAAAAAACATACCTGGATTGTTAGAGACCATACTACATACTGGGGACTGCGCCCGGGCCATAGAAGTGGGGCTTGGGCTTCGCGCCCGAGACTGGCTTCCTGTTGCAATCTGTTAACAATTCAATGATTTATATAAACAGAGATAACCCCCCCTTTCACTTGACTACCGAGGACCGATACGTCAACCCTTGAAATATGAAGGTATAAATTTAAAAAGCAGTTGTTAATCTTATTTTGATTATTGCGCAACTTAAGTACAAAAAATTATGAAAGAGTTTTATTATTTACCTTGGCGCTTGGTCCAGGAGATGCGGCTCTGCTGACAACAGTACTTGGGGACAGCAGACGCACCACTGGCACTGACATGTTATCTGACAAAAAAGGTTTTTATTCATAGGAGTAACCCAAGTTTCAGTTGTGTGAAATAATAAGCAATTTTCCCACCCACTGTAAATACAAAGGTCTTTTAGCAATTGGTAATATATACTAATATTAAAAAATGCGAGAGTGTCAGACACAATTCTTACCTCTTTACGTCTAAACCGGTTAAAATTTGGCTGAAATGAAATTTGCTATGAAGACACTTTGAGTCGATTCGCGATATCTTAGTTTACGAACTCAGTCTACCAGACCCATTTTCAATCTTAACGTAACTCTCACCTGTAGTAGGGTTATATGGCGAGGCGGGGCGCACGTCGACAGTCGCGCCGACGTCCTGCGACATGTCCTTGATGAGCTCCTGCAGTGAGCGGCCCGGAGTTGCCGGCATCTCGATAGGAGAGGGTACCCGGGACCCTTCTGTTTACAAATATTATACGTAAGACTTTGTTATATAGGCACATGAAGACTGCCCACGTACGTTATATTGTTATGGGACGATGAAAGTCTAATTAGTATGGATGTTTTACAATTTCTTAAAGTTAGTTTGGCGCTAACTGCTACTCTACCTTTAGCTGATACTAAAGTAAAAGGGCCCATTCACGGCAGTCCTGCACGGCAGACTGCCGTGATGGGCGCTTTAAGAGCACCAAACTTTTTTTTAAAGAAAATAAACTTCCTTTGTTACACTTACCAGGCACAGGCGAGTGCAGCACCAGTTTTCGCGCCTGCTCCATAGCGTGCTGAAGATTCTTGCGGTTCTTAAAAGACTCTCGAGTTCGACATCTACCGATCTGTGATCTGTTAATGTTAGGATAAGGTGTTTAACTTTAAAATCAAGAGATAAACATGACAACATGACTAACGATAAATTAGACTCAGTATCAACTTTCATATTAGACAAGCTTATAATACATACAGTACTTTTTACCAACTAGAAAAAATACAATATATCAATCATACTTAAAACGATAAGACAACGATAAGAGCGATGAATAATTTACGTGAAATTCACGAGCACCGGTCACTATCACGTACGTAAATTCCAACATCTGACTCACGAGATCCCAGCAGCAGCTAGCGTCACGTCCCACTTGGAGCCCGAGGCGTTGGCAGCGACCATCCTGGCGATGCGGCGGAAGCGTGCCAGGCTATCCTCATGTACCGGCTTGCCGTCGTCCTCGACTACTGACACGGGCGTCACTTGGAAGTCCTTCATCAGACGACGCTCCCATACCTTCATTCGTTTCGCTAGGTGCGCTAAAAAGATGATGCTTAAGAATTTTGAAGAAAAAAATATTTAAAAGTGAAGTAAGAACGAACAAACATTATATAACCTTTTAGGAAGTCGGTTAAAGAGTTCGAAACATAAAAATATAAACAAACAAATAGAATGCGGTTACTCCTTCTAATCTAATGGCACCAGGCTCAGTAAATAAATACGGAAGGCCGCTTTAAATCTGTACTCCTACATAAACTTAATACAAACAGACGCTCACAGCTCTAACATGGAAATTTTCAATTCTTGAAAAAAACTCAAAGTTCCAAAAAATACTGCTAACTCACTCTTTTCCTTCTTATCAGTGAAGGACACGTCCATTCCGTTCTTCTCGAAAACGTGTAGCAGCTCATATCTCAGTGCCGACACGTCTCCCTTCAGCTCATTGATGTCGTCCTCTGTGACCGGCTCATCGTCCATCTTCCTGTGCATGGAGGACACGTACCTCCAGACCAAAGCGCGTATGACGGCGGTGTACCTCTCGTCACTTTCCTTCTCTTTCTGATCCTGTTGAAAGATCCGCAAGATAAGTCTTAGAATCGTTGATATATTTCTGAGGATTAGAGTTTTCTTATGGACTCTCTTTCAAAAGTTAACACTCGTTCGTACTAAAAACTAAGAACTGCTTAGGTTGGGTCAACACTGGCTTAAAAATATTACCTGTATCTTTTGTGTTGTTGTCTTCTTCCTCATTCCAAACATTGTCATTATTAATTTGGGTGTAGGGAAAATATTAAACGGAGGTGGCAGTGTAGATGTCTCTTCAAAGTAACTCAACCAGAGCTTCGTACGGGCGAATTTCCATTCAACGTCCGAATGTTCCTAAAATGAAATCATGTGCACTTGAACTTTTAATTAGTTTAGGAATAAAAATGAAGCTGTAAATTAATAGGCACAACTTTAAGGATGTACTTAAGTATATAAGGTCAAATTCCGTAGTACATCCATTTAAATTATGAAAGTGCTAAATATATTAAAAATTGGACACCCAGACACTTATTATTAATTATAATGATTATTTATAATCGATTTTTAAGGAATTATTCGATAATTAATCATTATGGAAAAAAATTGAGATGTAATTTGACCACCGCAAACACAATGGTCGTCAATGGTCGTATTCGTTTCGCATGCGCAAAGTTAAAAATTAGTGTCAGTAAAAAATAAAAATAAATAAAAATTGTTTTATTTCTGAATAGATTTTAAAAAAATACTTTCAGAACGTTGATACTACTGGTGCCTACCACCGGTTCGGGAACTAACCCGGCGAGAAGAACCGGCGTAAGAAACTCGCACGGGGTCCCACTTTTTACCAAAAAAGTGAGAAAAAAAATAATATTTTTAAAGTAAAATTTACAAAATTAGAATCTGTCAGATTTTGGCAAATGACAGTGTTAGTGTCATTTGCCAAAATCTGACAGAAATTGATTCAAATTTCTATTATTGCACATGCGCGAAAGCTGCACATGCGCATTGAAATGAAACGAATATTATGTCTAATCACAGCTGTATCGCCATTACTTTTCGAAGTAAAGTTTTCATAAATTTCAATTTGAGGTATTTCCGCAGAATCACCGGTGAACCCACTTTTTTTTGGGCTTAAAAAATCGCAAATCTTACAAAGAAATTGATAAGCAGTTTTTTAGCCGTTTATCTTTGATACAAAGTTCACAATTCAGACGAATTCTCAAAAATTGTACCACTTCCGGCAAAAATTACGTATGATTCATGGAAATTAATTTCAAAATTCAAAGAAATCAAACAATTAGCTAGAATCGATTTGAGATCATGAGATCTTGTTTGACAAATACAGCGGAACACGTTCAAACACGTTTGTCAAACGCTACGCAAATAGAAATTTTCTCCAAACAGGTCAAACACGTAGTTTGTTTGACAAATGCTTCAAACAAAGCTGTACACTATCAAACTGTTTGACAAACACGTGACAAACAATTCGATCGTTTGCGGGGTACTTTACATTTAACACAACACATTTGACGACCTCCGTGGCGCAGTGGTGAGCGCGTTGGTAGCTCAAGCCGGAGGTCGCGGGTTCGAGTCCCGCCGACGGAACAAAAAATTCATAAAGTTCCTGGGTCATAGATGTGTATTAAATATGTGTATCATATTATAATAAAAAATAAAAATCTTAAATATATGTATAGTATAAAAGTATTAAATGTAATTCCGTTGTCTGGTACCTGTAACACAAGTCCTTCAGGTACTTACCACGGGGCCAGACTGACGTGGTGTGAAGAGTCCATAGATATTATTATTATATTATTATTATTATTATTATTAACACATAAAATACTTACATCGATCATGGCATAGGAGTTGGACATCATAGCGATGAGCAGGTTCAGTAGGACGATCACGTTGATCACGGAGTATGAGCCGAACATGAGCAGACCCCAGAACCGTGTGTAGCTCTTGATGCCGGCCAGCTCGAAGTTCTCCAGACCAACCATGCCGAATGAAGCCCAGAACAGAGATTGTGAGGCCTCGAACACGCTAAACATTAGATAAGGCATTAGATAAGGTATGCAAGCCTTAGTCAATTCCGTCAGTCATGAATTATGTTTGACTGATGGTAACAGATGGACTGACGAATGGTAGACGGTCACTCGATTCTCTTCAGTTTTATGTCAGTCAAAGCCAAAATTTTCAAAGGTACCTATACGATACGTTTCTAATTTTTTTCCAATTTTGTCAAATGTGACAAAACTCACTCAAAATTCGTGATTGATGGTTGCATGAAGCAAAAATCAAAATATCCAGATTTTCATCAATCAGCTTCATGCAACCGTCAGTTACGCTCACGGTAGGTTATCCATCAGTCACAGTCATGACTGTGGTGAAATTGACAGCAAAACCTACCGTCTAATGGATGCCCAGTCGCATTATAATCGCATATATTATGCATCTTATTGAAAAAACTTAATACGGTCATCTATTGAGCTTATACTATTAGGTACTTAGTACAGAATCTTGGCTTTGATTAATTTTATTACTCCAAGCGACACCAGCGATAGCTATAAAGTATAGCTACATACATTACAAAGAAAATTCAAGATAAAACTACCATTTATTTTTTGAACACATTTTACGCAATTACAAAAAAATCTTCCAAACAATATCTTAGTGTAAGTACTCACATACGGTTTTGCTCGATCGAGCAATCGTGTAGAGTAAAAACCACGGCTCGGGCTTTCGTCCACACATTCAGCATTGCTCGATAGTTTTACTCCAGTTCGAAGGAAATTAGCTACGAATAATAAAAACTAGTGTCAAAAAAATTGTCAAGCCGGCTCGATTCTAGCCTTCAAACTGGCTCGATGCTCGCCTTCGAGCTGTGAGTTTTGCGGTCCACGCGGTGGTTTTTGCTCGAGTAAAACTATCGAGCAAAACCGTATGCGAGTACTTAGCATAAAAACAGGATTGAGTATAATATAGGCCATAATATTTTATTTTAGTAGGCATGGTAGTCCATCGTGGCTCTCAAAGTCATACAGTCTACTTCGTCAATTTTCAAAGTATTCATCTTAATGTTGATGTCTTCTTCAAGTTGTATTTGGGTTTGGAGGAGGTAGCGTAGGGAGGCATTAGCCTCGTGTAGCATCTGCTGCAGCTGCTTTGTGCTGTGACGCAACATTTCACATTCGTAGTACAAAGCCTGCCCTGGAGGGTCCCTAACTAACTCTGCTTCTACCCTCTGAGCCCGTCTTCCGAGTCTCGTATGCGCTAATCCTATATTGCCCTCCTTAGCTGCCAAAGCTTTCTGCAACTGCAGAATATTGTTCTGCATCTCAGATATTTTCTTGCTAGTCTCACGGTGCATATCTTCCAAGTTTCCTTTAGCTATCTTCGTCTGTTCTATGCGCACATTGAAGGCGTGATTGCATTTGTTGTACGCGTCCCAGAGGTCATCGATAACTTGTTTCAGGAGAGTGTCGATATAGACTCTTATGGGTCGAGCGCTAGTTACCTCTCTGCCAGCCGCCTGTATATTTTTAGCAGAATATGCATTATACTCGAACGCTGATATATTAGCTGGGTCGAGGTTAGAAAATCCCTCGTATATTGACAAACAGAGGTCTGTAGGTTTTAGGGAAAGGCAGCTTTTGTCTATATCAATGGCCGACTGCTTGTACTGAAGATCACGGTCCAGAAGGTATCGACAGGATCTTAATCTTCTCATTTGCTCGTTCAGCTGTTCTAAAGCACGGTTAAGAAGGCTCTGCGCTCCAAGTATAACAGTGATCTCTCGTTGCAGTGCATCTTCTACGTCGTCAACAACTAAATCTATTCCTAGACGACCGTCTCGCAGCATCAAACATTTCCGACATATAGCCAGAGCATTTGCCTTCAAAGATGCCAGACAATCTTGCAAACGGGTCTTATAAACGCTCAAAGCTTCAAGTTCTAAGCAGATTTCTTTTCTCTGTCGTTGCAGCTCGTTCTTGTTGAATTCAACATCACCAATTCTTTCTTCGATGCGTCTATCGGACGTCGCTTTCATTATTGCCGTTCGCTCTGCGGTCTCCTCTCGGAGTCTCTCGCATTCGCCGAGAACGCGATCGGCGAGCTGCTGCTGATCTTCTGTATTTCTGCATCGCTGCTCGTTGCTTCTTTTCCACTCCTCAAATGTAAACTTGGCACACCTCGGTGGCATACACACTAGCGCCTGCTCTGATAGTCTGGTCGTAGCTACGGGTGCTCCGATGTAGTTGCGTATACCGAATTGTGCTTCTCCCATATTTGTAAGCGATTTTAGAATTAAACAAAAATAATTTTCTCAAGCCTCAAAAACTTATTGAAAGCAAACTTCAGAAAATGACAAAACCATGACAAAACTGTTTATCGTCATAGCAACTCCGAACACGTTCGATCAAACAAACGAGTTTTTTACGGTTTCCAATCAGATTGAGGCACACGCGACGGGGATGCCGCAGATGTAGACTACATACCTGCTATGTATGATTCAATATTTTTATGGATAAAATATTATTAGACTTTCCTCGAGTTAAAAATACTTTAACTGAAGAAACAATACAACATTGCCTTTAAAATCGTGTTTACTTTATAGATGTTAAATGTTTTTAAGAAGGGAAAACCGAGGCCTAGTTTTAGGTTAGGGAACGTGCACAATGTAGGTGCTGCGAGCTGGTGTCGCCAATCCAAAACTTTTACTTAATTATGTATTAGGCATTTGCTACCACCTAAAGTCCTTGCATGTTCTCTACAAAGACAGTGTTGCACACTGGCGTCACTTTGAAACATGTACGAATATAATATTTACATCACACGTGCCGCCCTATACGTACCTATAGTTCCTGAATGTTCCCTAATTCTTTATACACTAATAAACTCAGCCTACTTACTCAGGAAATTAGTACTAGTAGATCGCTTACTCCATAATTCTATTAAGTATAATTTTAATCCCAGGCTAACAAATTTTTATCAATTAATACGTGTTACAAATTAAACTCTAATTTATATTAAGAAACGTCTAAATTAAACCACTAACTCAACTTCCTTCGTACCTACTAAGTGCACCTTTACACCATACATGGGTGGTGCGCCCATGTACATATTATGTCGTTGCTTAAATTTAACATACTCGATTACTTAGGAATATTCTAGCAAACTAACATAATATCTACTTACATGTGACCGGTTCTATAGATGCTTCATAAAATTTAATGTTGATTTCGGATTCCACGTTGCAATGAATTGAAATTTCTGAAACAGAATACACTCAAACTATCTAGAAACATCTAGCGATTAGCCATTTGCACTAAGACTGCTTATACACTAGCATTGCGAAACTTTCCCTCCACGACTCTTGAATCAACGGAATACACTCGGAAAATGCCATCTACTCGTAGCAACTTCACTCGGACGTACTTCCCAAAGCTGCGCCACTTCATACAGGAGTCTCCAGCATTATCCCAGTCGGGAAGACCACCGGGCAACACGTAACACTTGCGCTTCTCCAGGTCAGCGAAATACCAGAGAAGTTGGTTCAGACCTGACCAATTGGCAAAACTCTGATTTTGTGATCTAATTCATACTAAGCAACCTTTCAATATGGATAATATTATAAAACAACAGACGTGTAACCGATAAAATGTATTTCGTTCACATTAATATTATAAATCTACTCACAAATAAGGCCGATAAACTATTAATATAATTATAATGTTTCTATTTCCTAATTTAAACTCTAAACTTTGTTGCAATTTACCTATATTTACTTTAAAATTTAGGTTACACTATCAACTTACCACAAGCGAAGGCGAAGAGGACCAGGCTGTAGATGAAGAAGAATTTGACGATGTCAATGACCATGCGGCCCAGCGAGATCTGCAGTGGGCCCAGGTGCGGGTTGATTGAGAACAGGTGCACCAACTTTAGAGCGCTGAGGACAAAAAAGTGTATTATTAAGTCAGAGTACTAGAAGTGAAACGGCGAGGGCTCATATTTTGGGATACGACAGTCTAAAAACGTGCTCATTTTGATATATTTTGTATAGCACGGTCTGATTTAAAACCTAAAACTGCGCGCTGGACCTAATATTATGTAAACAATGCCTAAATGATTTTGGGCGTTGAACACTTTAATTTGAACCAATCAAATAACACACTTTTATACTTAACTGCTTTTAAAAATATTTGATCATTCTGACCATTAATTTCAAATGATAAGTGGTAATTAACCCTTAACTGGTATCGGGGGTCAAAAGTTACCCCAGGCGTTCGAATTTTCTATGATATCTTTACTATTTAAACATGTACACTCTTCTGATTCTGTGTAATCTCGTTACGTCGGGTAATGCGGCGGATGACGAACGTACGTGGCTCTACTGTTGCTGAAAGTGGAGTTACATGTACAGTGCTGGAGTCAAAAATTACCCCCGATACCAGAAGTGTATGTTTTTTTTCAACGGTACCTTGTAACGGTTTTCAACAATTTTTTAGATATTTCGGGAATTTTGAACTAAAATTAGCTTTTATGTAATAAGTACTCGAAATTTTATTCAGAAACCACCCAGAGAACTATTATAACAGTCTGCAACGTGAAACAGCTTACGATCGTAAGGAGAGGAAGGAAGTCAGCTGTTCTAGCAAAATTATCATAGGTACTGTACAAGGTACAATAATTATGTATTAGGTTAACTGCTGAGTGCTTTGTGTCAGCAAATTCCATTCATTAACGTTGTAACATTTTATTTAATAAATCAGTGTAAGAACAGCACTCGTTGGGTTTGGTTGTTACATTCCATCCCTATCTATCTGTAGAAACACTACAGACCTTTTTGGTCCTTCGTTCCTTCAGGACCTTGCTCTCGCGTTGCGTGTAACATACAGTTACTTTACATCCGCGCCGCGTTATGAGGACACCAGTGACTTTAGCACATACAGTGTTATATCTGTGACGAACAGTTGCAGTGACGTACAGTCAGAACTACAATTAGTGAAGTGTTCAGTGGACTCTCTACCGTGAGGTTTCTGTAGCAGCGACAACCGCAACGCCCACATCATCGACAGCATCGACAGCAGTTCCGCAGGAGAGTAAACCACAGAACCAAGTAAGATCTTTCCATATATTTTTTACACGATGGACAAGCTAATTCAGCAGCAGAGCGCGATCCTAGAAGAGATTAAGCGTATAGAAACTAATTTTAGAAAGGATTCACCATCCCGTAAGACGCGCGAATATCTCGACGAGAGACTCGCTAATTTGGACAGGCTCTGGGCTGAGTTTAATGCGAACAACAATAAGCTCAGTCAGCGCGGTCAACCTGATGCTCCATATTTCGTGGAAAATCAGTATGAGGAGGCACGCGAATTTTACAATAATGTCCGCTACAGGATTTCTTCCTATCCATCTACATCGAATACAGACCAGACAGGTCCTTGTTTGTCCATCAGAAAACACACGACAACACCGTCACCGTCTCGCGAACAGGCACCGCCAGCACAGGCACCGCCAGTACCGCCGCATCAGGCACACACAGACATTGAAAAACTTTTATCACTGCAACGTACCAATTTTAGAGCATTTGCTAGGCTAATTAATAAAATAGGTGATAAATGGGAGTTAGAAGACGAGCTGCGTGGTGTTCAATCTCGCTGGAATAACATTGATTCCTTACATTTAGAGATAGACAATATTTTACAAGGAGATGACGCGGAGTACGATAATGAATTTCCCTACTACGAAAATTGCTACAAAGACATCAAACGATCACTTAATAAAAAATTAGCATCCGCAGCTCACATCCAACAGGCTACACCTCAAATAGATATCCCCGTGTTTACAGGCAAATACACACAGTGGCCTACGTTTTATGATTTATTTTCCGAAAGCATACATAACAATAACTTACTCACAAAGGGTCAAAAAATGCAACACCTTAAGGGCAAACTTAGAGGAGAAGCCGAGCGTCTTGTACAACATCTACATATTTCCGCGGAAAATTACGATACCGCTTGGGAGCTTCTCACTCATCGGTATAACAATCGTCAGTTGCTATTTACAAAACAAATAGAATTATTTTTAAATCAGCCAGCTTCTTACAAACAGTCAGCGTATGAAATTAGGCGTCTCTATGATACATCCATGGAGTGTATTAATGCCATACAAAATCTAGGCATAAACACTTCCTCGTGGGACCCGCTACTCGTACATCTGATAACGAAAAAACTGGACCCTGACACGTACAGTGACTACCAGGAAAATCGTAAAAGTCCACGGGAGCTACCCACGCTGGATGAGCTCATGAATTTTCTAGAAAATAAATTTACAGCTTTAGAGCCCATACAAAAAAGAAAGGCTCAAACTTTCACACCGAAGCCCTCTTCGTCGCATTCAATTAATACGCAGTATAACACAAAATATGCTAAAGGCAAATATATTGCAAAACCGCATTATCAGGCGACAGCAACTCGCATGTGGAACTGTCCGCTATGTCAGCAGAATCATATTTTATTTAAATGCAGTAAGTTCGCTAAGTTATCGGCCGAGGAAAAAATGAGGATGGTACTAAAATTACATGTTTGTCAGAATTGTCTTTACATGCACGATGCAAATGGTTGTACTTCTGCAAAACGTTGCAAACATTGTCATGGTGATCACAATACCATTCTACACGATGGATATTATGCCGTTTTCAAGCCCCACAAATCCTTACCTCATACGACATACTCGACGTCATCGATTACACAAGCACAGCCCGTCGTCACAACAGCTCCGTCGTCGAGTTACATGCCTACATCTAACTTAGCTAATACTAACTTTACACCTAATTACAATACTAATAAAAATCATAATGTTAACTACGTAGCTACGGATAATGAGGAGATATTATTAACTACATTACTATTAAAAATACAGGCCTACGACGGTACTTACATAGTTTTAAGAGCGCTTTTAGACCAAGGCTCTCAAATTTCATTAATTTCGGAGCGCGCCGCCCAGTTGCTAGGTCTTCCTAGACAACATCATCCCGCTTCTATTTCTGGAATAGGATATGGCTCCAAACAAGGAAAGGGAGTCGTTACATTGAATTGTATGTCGATTTACGATGACTACACATTTTCAACTCAGGCTATTGTTATAAATAAAGTAATTAACAATTTGCCCAACGGAACATTTAACAAACAGCCGTGGTCACACCTCCAAAACATTAGACTTGCGGATCCCGACTTCAACATCTCCAGACCTATTGACATGCTGCTGGATGCGAGTGTGTATTCTGACATCCTGATGGATGGCCTCATCAAGGGTCCTAACAAGGCGCCCATGGCACAACAAACAAGAGTAGGTTGGATCTTGTCGGGGGACGTGAGGACATTTAACTGCTGCGTCGTGCTGAACAATATAGCCGACATTTCGCAGTATTGGGAACTCGAGGAGGTTCAGAGCTCCTCGACTGCCCGCTCAGAAGAAGACGAGTATTGCGAACAGCTGTACCAGTCGACCACGAGACGATTACAGAACGGTAAATATGAAGTTGCGATTCCAATGAAACAGGACTTTAAGAAACATCTGGGAAACTCTAGACAGAAGGCGATAGCACAATTATATAATTTGGAACGTAAAATGACAAAAAATACAGAATTCTCAGAAAGTTACACACGGTTTATGAGGGAATATCTAACTTTAGGACATATGAAACCTGTAACAAAAAAGGTAGAGCCGTCGTACTATCTCCCGCACCATGGAGTTTTAAAAGCTGACTCGACAACAACTAAACTGAGAACCGTATTTAACGCCTCAGCAAAAACTACTACGGGGTACAGTTTGAACGATTTGATGCTTCGAGGCCCAAATTTACAAAGCGATTTACACAGTTTAATTTTATCGTGGCGTAAACATAAAATCGTCATTACAGCGGATTTGGAAAAGATGTTCCGTCAGTTCTTTGTACGAGAGTGTGACCAGCATCTTCAGAGAATCGTGTGGAGAGACATCTTCTCGACTGAAAAAACTGCAGACTCTGCGCCGCAAGAATATCAATTAACGACAATCACATACGGAACTAAGTCTGCGCCGTATCTTGCCATGCGAACCCTGAAACAGCTTGCTTTAGACCATAAGGAGGATTTTCCTCTAGCAGCACATGCTATTTTGACGTCATTCTACATGGACGATCTCCTCACAGGTGAGAGTTCTATAGAGAAAGCGAGAGATTTACAGAAACAGATTATTGATATTTTCAACACAGCAGGCATGAATATTCGTAAATGGTCTAGTAACAACATGGAGCTCACACAAAACTTGTCACCAGAGCAGTTGGACATTTCGTTAGATTTCAAATGTGCTGAATCGCGAAAAACATTAGGGTTAAGTTGGAGTCCTAGAATAGACTCATTTACATTTCAAAATAAATTCGTAGATTTAGATAGCGAGGATCATTTTACAAAACGACAACTACTATTCAACATTTCGAAGATTTTCGATCCGCTGGGCTGGCTCTCACCTCTTACCATCAGAGCTAAGGTACTGTTTCAACGAACTTGGTTGGAACCGAACATTACCTGGGATGATGAGCTCCCTCAACAGATAATTTGTGACTGGAAATCATTAAAACAGGATTTTCAACATCTAAATAAATTCGAAATACCGAGATACTTAGGTGATACTCATAAATACATTATACATGGTTTTTGCCTCGGAAAAGGCTTACGCAAGCGTGGTGTACATTACCGCTACAAACAGTAAAGGCGTGTGCACAACGAGGCTACTTACGGCGAAAACAAAGCTCGCTTCTTTGAAGAACAAGTTAACTCTACCTAAGCTTGAACTATGTAGCGCACATCTTTTGGCTAATCTTTTAGATAAGGTCTTGGCTACCATGACAGACAGTCAATATGAGGTACATTGCTGGAGTGATTCTATGATTGCATTGGCTTGGATTCAAGGTGACATTCACAGATGGCAAAAATTTGTATCCACCAGAGTACAAAAGATTACAGAAATCGTCGAACCTTCACGTTGGCATCATGTGAGCACAGAATTAAATGCAGCAGACTGTGCCACAAGAGGATTGACAGTTTCACAATTAGAATCCCATTCGTTATGGTGGGGCCCAGAATGGCTCAACAAGTTAGATATAAGTTCAAATAAAAACGTTTCTCATTTAACTACATGTATAGAAGAAATTAAGTCTAGTGTGAACGCGACTTTATCGACTACAATTAAAAAACATAAGACTTTAATATTACAATTATTGAATGAATACAGTTCATTAGCACGTGTCGCAACAACAGTGGCATGGCTATCACGTTACATCCTGTGGCTTCGCAACAAGCAGAATGTGCCACATCAGAATTACTTGTCAGCCGTTGAAATGGAAAACGCATATTGTATTATAATTAGAACTGTACAATTTATAGAATTTAATGAAGAATTTAGTTGTATTTTACAGAATAGAAAATTACCTAGGAATAGTAAAATATTATGCTTAAACCCGTTTATTAGTAAGGTTGACGGATTACTGAGAGTCGGTGGGAGACTTAACAAGTCCCATTTAGCAGGTTGTGCGAAAAATCCAATCATTTTATTGAATCATAGTCGTCTCACAGAATTAATTATACAACAAGCTCATACTTTAACTTTACATGGCGGACCCAGACTTACCTTATCACACATTAGGTACAAATACTGGATACTGAGCGGGCTCCGTACTGTTAAAAGAGAGTTACGTAAGTGTGTCAGATGCAGGCGCTACAGCCACCAGAATCATCAACAGATCATGGCAGATCTACCCGAACCACGCGTAACTCCTTCGCGTCCATTCAGCCATACAGGTCTGGACTTTACAGGTAATTTTGACATTAAAGCACAAAAGGGGCGTGGAATAAGAACAACGAAAGGATACGTAGCAGTGTTCGTCTGTTTATCGACCAAGGCCGTACACTTGGAGCTCGTGTCCGACCTCAGCACCCCTGGATTTCTCGCAGCATTTCGTCGGTTTTGTGCCAGGCGAGGCACCCCAAGTCATATGTACAGTGACAATGGGACAAATTTTAAAGGCGCTAACAGATTGCTGACTAAGGAGTACAAAGAGATTTTGGCAACAATTGACAGGAATTTCTTCGCGAACATAAGCAGCTATAATATCAAATGGACTTTCAACGCACCGTCATTTCCATCTGCAGGAGGTCTGTGGGAGGCCGCCGTCAAATCACTCAAATATCATCTTCGACGAGTGATAGGCGAGCAGCGACTTACCTATGAAGAATTTAACACCCTGTTACAGCAGATAGAGGCCTGCCTCAATTCACGACCATTGGTTGCGTTGACGGAGAATCCTGATGATGATTACCTGACTCCTGGACATTTCCTTATAGGGGGACCTTTATTGTCTCGTCCACAGGCTGAACCGGAACATCTCAATATTAACACCAGGTGGCACATGGTCCAAGCCATGAACAGGAACTTTTGGAAGAAGTGGTCTTCGGAGTACCTTCAACAGCTCCAAACGCGATCCAAATGGCAGAGTGCATCGAGGAACTTTGAAGTGGACGACATAGTTCTGGTGAAGGAAGACAATTTACCTCCCGGGAAATGGGCTTTAGGTAGGATAGCCGAGGTACATCCAGGCAAGGATGGGTACGTGAGAGTGGTATCGGTTAAAACCAAGAATAGTATATTGAAAAGACCAATTTTAAAACTTTCACGGCTTCCAGTCAAGGAGAGCGATACTGTACAGGTGAACAGCAGCTCTAGTGATCATGATCAACATGCCGTGACCCCTGGGACAACGAGCAAGGTACAACCAGAAAGCCAAACAAGCCAGCTACCGCCATCTCGACGTCGACCTCGAAAAAATAATTTATGTAATTTTATATTTACTTTACTTTTTATGTTTTTATTTACAATTTCACCCACACAGGGAACCTACAATATATCTAATTTCAATTCGAATCAAAGCCTGTATTTCGACAAACAGTTCAATATTAACTTAATCAGGGATGAGTGGAAATTAGTTGTTTACTATAATATGACAACGTATTGGACGAGTCTTTCATATTTGCAGAAGTTTGTAAAACATATGCAAAAAGATACTTCGCAACTTTCACCGCAGTATGTAAGCATAGCCGAACAATTACAACATGAACTATCGGAACTTCAACATTATAATGTATTGCTGCAATATAAAAGTAACAATCGACAGAAGAGAGGCATAATTAATGGTGTGGGTTATGTAGCTAACGCATTATTCGGAGTTCTCGACGACAGGTTTCTGAAACAATATGAAAAGGACATAGAGAAGATTTCGTACGACTCCAATCACTTACGAAGCCTTCTGAAAAATCAAACGAGCATTATTGAGGCACAGTCGAACATATTACGCAGAAATGAAGATATTATGTATAAGCAATTCAGCATGGTACAGTCACATTTACAAAACTTTACAAATATTTTAAATCGAGTACAGTCGGACAATGAGCATCAACTTAGTACTATATCATCAATTTTGTCGGCACAGATTTTAATATCGAATCTTCGACGTATACAAGATAATTTAGTCGATACAGTAACTGATTTATCTCATGGACATTTGGACGCACATTTAATACCTTCAGAACAGCTACAACAACAGATGCACATTATCTCGAATCAATTAAGAGGAGACCTAACTTTGCCTATTAGTGAAGAAGACTTACAGGAATTATACAAGGTCATGAAAGTTAACTCAAAGGTCGGAAGATCATTCCTAGTCATAGAGATAAAAATACCTTTAATTGCTAAGGAATCATTCGAACTAGACAAAATATACAGTATACCTTTAAATATAAATCTTATAATCGAAACATTTGCACCTTTCATAGCTTTTAATTTACAAAAGGAAATATTTATTTTACTAACAGAAGAAGATACACATTTTTGTATGCATTTATCCTCAGAAAGAGTCCTGTGTGCCTTCGATAGACCAATTTATGAGCAACAAATTAATCATTCTTTCTGTGATCTACACGCAAACAATAAAACATTATGTACAACTAAAATAATTAAGTGCGAAGAGCGGTGGATCAAATTACGTGCTACTAACCGGTGGTTGTTCTCGTGCTGCGAAAATTGCCAAGCGCGGCTTTTCTGCTCGGACACAATAGAAATGATTACTATACAAGGAAACGGACTCATGGACATAGCGTCGGGATGTGTTTTAAAGAGTAAATCTGTAACAATTTACGGACACACTAATTATCTTACAAAACTATCTACAAAGCCTGACATAGCTCCAGTGCCAGAATTTTCTATCCTCAATCATATTTTAAATTCTACACTACCTGAAAGTTTCATACCAGACAATCACAGTCATACTTGGGATCAGATGAAGATGCAGTTGGAGAACATAAGAAAGGAAGCTGATGTGGTTTACTCTCCCGTCAGTGTACACGATGTGCACCACTATACTGCGATCTACGCCCCGCTGACACTGCTGATATTAGTGGTGTGCATTTACGTCGTTCGTCGTGTTCGTAAGACGAGCCAACAACAATTTCGAGTGTCCCCTGCTGTCACAGCCCCGGTGGTTCTCCGGGCGGTGGAGGCCACTAACGTCGAACTTTCCGAGCTGCCGACGAAGCAGCAATCATCATCATCATCGGGGGTGGTTCCTCCGAGCACCAGTACGCAGTCATGTGTGAAAACAAGTGGCAAGTGTAAAAAATCTGTGCGGTTGTCGGTTCCAAAAGTTAGTGAAAGTGAAATTAGTGATTATTAATTTTAACTGTGGCATAAAGAGGTATAGGACAAACATTTAGAGACATTAGGTTACGTATGGAAATTAAGTTTTAGTTCTTTACATCATTCAGCATCCTTTTCCCTGAGTCCCAGGATGTACAAGGTACAATAATTATGTATTAGGTTAACTGCTGAGTGCTTTGTGTCAGCAAATTCCATTCATTAACGTTGTAACATTTTATTTAATAAATCAGTGTAAGAACAGCACTCGTTGGGTTTGGTTGTTACATTCCATCCCTATCTATCTGTAGAAACACTACAGGTACAGTTTCGGATTCTTAAAATTATAGTAGCAAAGAAGGTGTGTCAAGTACGGCAAGTGTTCGTTATTGTAATGTAAAGAAAATTTTGCCAAAATCACATACAAAACAGCAAAATTTTACGAGTAGTTTTAAGTTTTTGGGTTTGCTCTGTCATTTTTTTATTTTTAGCCGGTATCAAAATAAATTCGTGTGTTTTATTATTTAGATTACATAAGAAAACTAGATAAGAAAAGAAATAAAAGATATTTTTATGTTTTAATATAGTTAGGGGCTGTTAAAATAACAGTCGTCTAAGTATGATCGAAAACTTACATCTTTTTTATAAAAGAAAAAAAAATTATTATTCATGAATGCTATTGGCCTTAAAAGCTGAAATTTACTTAGGTTAAGAGATTTGTTTCAGTATACAAAACTAATTAATTAAAAAAAAAAGCTGTTTTGATACATTTTTTATGTTTCATTGGTCACTTTTTACCCCCGATACCAGATACGTTGCCTTTTTTAGCGAAACCAGCTAAGGGTTCAATTGTACAGATTTTAAAAGTTGCATTCCCGTACCTAAAAATATTAGCCGCCGCGAACAATCCCTCGGATATCAGCTGCGGATCAAACTCGTCCCACTGCTCTCTCGGTATGAACCTCGTCTGCGGGTCTCGGTGGATCTCGGCCGCTTGCTGCAGGTAGGCCACGAACCGCAGTATCGCCACCGCCACGTACAGCGAGTTGCGGGTGAAGTCGATGAAGTTCCACATGTTGCGGAGATAGGAGCGCATACCTTCAACGTACATTTCATGGGTCTCCTGCCAGATGAAACCTGGGTGGTGGAAACCAATTGTCAAGTTAAAAGATAATGTCAGTAATATTTATTGCTATCTAATAAATGCTTCTAATGGTATTTATGGCACTAGTCGACGACACGCGCCGATCGCAGTCCTTTATTGTTTTTTTTACACTTGTCGACGGCCGCCGTCGATGCGTGACGTCGACAAGTATCGTGCGTCTGTAGGCGCTCCAACTATACAAATTGTGGGCACTGGGCAGTGTCTTTGTTTCTTTTATCAGTCATGAAAGTCATTTCTTGCGTACAAAACCATGGCACTTAGAATCCTTACATTCAATAATTTCGACAGCAAAGTAAGAAATATAAAATGTTTTGTTTTTATCCACCTCTGAAACAAGACATGGTGCTTGCGATGACTGTATACATATTTAATTTGTAACTCCACTATCGTAACTCGTAATATACAAATTGCAGTAGGTAGACTAAGTAACTAGTTATTACGAAAAGTTTATGGTACTATCAAGAAGTTGATTAATAGGCAGATGGTGGACCTACGTAGATTGGTCGCGTTATGTCGAACCCGGCCAACAGATCACAATTAAGCCGCCAGTCCACCGCAGCGCACGGAGAGACTACGCACGTGTGTCAAGCTTCGCTTTGCAAGAAAATATATTATATTGTGACTGTGTCCACTGCAACCCACGGACACGCTACGCACGAATTGGCGTAGTCAAAGTAATAAAAACTTGTGCCGCGTGGCCGTGCACAGCGTGCGCCGCTGTGGAATGGCGGCTTTATTAACATTGAATTGACATGATCCGACTAATGGCATAGGTCCGTCAACAGGCTAGGAACCAATTTCTTATATGGTACATATGTTTATCTTACCAAGAACATAAACAATGATGAGCAACTCGAGGTAAGTAGGTCCGTGTCCACGCTGCGCCTCTTGTACTTGCTTCAACGGTTCGGAGCCGAACATCTGCATTATTTGCACCTCCGCTCTTTGTGACACAAGGATCAATATCACTGAAAACAAATTGCTATGTAAGGACTCCGATATAAAGACGGTAGACTAGAAATTAGAGCTGAATAATAGTAATTTAGCTGGTTAAGGCGGACAAGTTTACTTGTCGTACTCAAATTGATATGATGGGCAAACAGCGTTTTTGCTACCCAAACAGCGTGCGCAAAGATACCAATCATACCACATGAGTAATTAAAAAGTTATGCAAGTTATTTGCTAGGTTTAGTAGTAAAGTTGACTGTTATGTCGGCACTACAAATAGGCGAACGCGTTGGCCAACGCGTTGGCAGTGCGTTCGTCTATATGGGGAGGCAGCAATAGGTGTAGCTCATTTAGTATGTTCTTAGTATAACTTATCATAACTTTAGCTAGTTTTGGCACCGGCATTTTAGCCTATTATTGCTTTCTAATATAAAGACAAATTTGAAGGAAATGTTAAAGTATCTACACATGTTTGGACTTTGTATGGAGCTTACCACGGATTTTTATACTAAGCCTGTTAGGTTATTATATTATGATTACCAACATTAACTAAACCTTTTAGATAGCTTTGTTTATATCTTTTTTTTATATCTATGGACGCTTCACACCACGTCAGTCTGGCCCCGTGCTAAGTTCCTGAAGGACTTGTGTTACAGGTACCAGACAACGGAAATATATTTAATACTTTTATACTTTACATATATTTAAGATTTTTATTATATGATACACATATTTAATACTCATCCATGACCCAGGAACTTCATAAACTTTTTGTTCCGTCGGTGGGGCTCGAACCCGCGACCTCCGGCTTGAGCTGCCAACGCGCTCACCACTGCGCCACGGAGGTCGTCAAAAGCTAGGTAATTCATTTACTTTTAAGCAGTCTTAACTGACTAAAATGTGAGGTCCTTTTAGGAAACAAAATAAAATCAGTCAAATGCGAGTCGGACTCGCGCACGAAGGGTTACGTACCATTATACAGCAAAATTAGGCCAAAACGTGTGTTTTTGTAATTATTTTATTTTAATATTATAATTAAAATATATTAAAGTACACATATAACTAAGGACTTTGAGAAAAATTCAAGTACCTACCTGTTGCCACTATTAATATAGACCAAAAAAGGCCAAAAAATCACGTTTGTTGTATGGGAGCCCCTCTTAAATATTAATTTTATTTTGTTTTTAGTATTTATTGTCATAGCGGCAACAGATATACATAATCTGTGAAATTTTCAACTCTCCAGCTATTATCGTTCTTGAGTTACAGCCTGGAGACAGACAGACAGACAGACAGACAGACGGACAGACGGACAGACAACGAAGTCTTAGTAATAGGGTCCCGTTTTTACTCTTTGGGTACGGAACCCTAAAAAATACTTACGTAAGAAAAACAGGTAGCTAGAAGCGTGGATCAAGAACTTCATAAACGGTTTCCTCATGAGTTTGCCAGTAGCGCAGTTCGGTGCGACCATGTACAGCACGCAATACAGAGGGAAGAGCAGTGCCACGCGACAGATTATCATCAGCTTCTCGAAGGCGCTCTTCCGGCGGAACCCTGGTACACCATCATACCATAGAGCCGCTAGAAGCTGCTGTATGTTTGGATGTGCTACAAACTGTGAAAATAACATTTTAGTTCATATATTATAACCTTTGAGAAGTAGTCACTTATGAACTTGTTGTTCTCGCAGTAATGGAATAAAATATTACCCTGAGGCCTGAAAGCTTTCCACTTATTATTATCTTAAAAATCAATGCTATTGGTATGTAGAGATCAACTACGATAAGAGCGCCTTCACATTACGTCGCAAGCAGTGCGGCTGCAGCGCGGCTGCCGCGCGGCTCGTTTTAGTATGGAAGTCGCGCGGCTGCCGCGTGGTTGCCGCACCACTGGCGACGTAATGTGAAGGCAGCCTTACTTGGCGCGCCCCTCCAAATGACTGTTTCAATGTGTGTAGTCACATCCTTATGAAAGAGTTTGTATGTAGTAAGTATTCAACCAATCACAGCACACGTAATATTTCAGTTAATGCCACTTATTACCAAGATTGGTCAACTAATCATAACTAGCCTACCGCGCAAGACAACGCACTTCAAACATCTTGACAACGCACTTCAAAAGTTTTGAATTTTGGAGGGGCGCGCCATGTTATCGTAGTTGATCTATACATGGATGCAAAAGCGTGTCTGTACGTCTGTAACCTGTACGCACTTAAACTTTAAATCGATTAAAAGAAAATATGAAGCACCTAGATATTTGAGGGTTTTCGATTATAAAAGACATGAGATAGTTTTATTGCAGCGAATATCAAAGTTTCTTCTCGAAGAAAGTTATTGGTAAAATTGTTACTAAAAATCCAAACATACTCGTATACCCTTATCTAATATTATGGACTCGTTCACCATACCTTCTTCTGCTTAAAATTGATGGCGAGTTTCAGCCTCGCCAGTTTCATCTGTTCTCCGTCCTCGAAGGGTGGCTCGTCGGGGTCGTGGTTGAGCAGCACTGCCAGCTCGCGAGTACTGCGGGACTGGTGCAGTAGGTCCACCGCGAACTGCTGCGTCCGACGACGGAGCTGCAGGTATTCCGCTTTGCTCTCCTGTGTAAAAGGTAGGTTGGACAGTGGACACCAATCTGTCTCGAATGACGTTTTAATCGCAGGTTGTCTCACTCGTGCGTGTAACAACATAGCCTGTGAAACGACATTCGACGCTTGAGAATCAGGTCTTTGATGCTTAAAATCGCCATAAAAGTACAACCACTCCGAAATCTTAAGCGAGGTTGCTATTTCTTTTATCGTAAAAATGCATGGAATTCGACATAAGACATCGAAAATCAAACAAATGAAAAATCTCCAAAAATGTCATGCCACTTGGAGGTTAATTTTACGACGTTGTAATAACGAGTTTCTTTCTTCACATAGTATAACAGCGATAAAAATTGTAGCAATAAAATAAATTTGAACTCCAAAGCCGGGACAACAGCTTGGGACAAGTTTTTTATCTTCTTCGGTGCCTTTAAATGTCTGCTCATCGTCGCGAAAGTAACTTGCCTAAAGGCCGCCAGCAGTTTCAAACCAATACGACCTGGGCGCTATTTTCTCGAACCTTCAAATATTCCCTCTGAAAAGGCCGGTAACGCACTTGCAACATCTGATGTTGCAAGTGTTCATGGGCGACGGCAGTTGCTTTCCATCAGGCGACCCGTTTGCCCTTTTCCCCCAAAAAAGGTTCAGTTTACACTATATACACATATAAGACGCTAATTACTGGCTCAGAGGGCGCGAGGTTCCGCAGCTCCCAGGACAGCTGGAAGGCGGTGAGCACGGGGTCCGTGGCGGACAGCACTATCAGCGACGGCGACGCCAGCGCCCGGTACGCATTAAGCCGCGCCATCGAGTGACGGAGGGTTCAATTTATACACACATACACACAAAAGACGCTCACCGGCTCAGAGGACGCGAGGTTCCGTAGCTCCCATGACAGCTGGAAGGCGGTGAGTACGGGGTCCGTGGCGGACAGCACTATCAGCGACGGCGATGCCAGCGCCCGGTACGCATTCAGTCGCGCCATCGAATGACGGAGGGAATCGTCTGAGGAGTCCTTGATGCAGTCGTCGCATCCACACCTGGAAAAAACTTGAATTTGGAACAGGATAGCTGGGATTTGTACTAATCTTCTTTTGAATGTAAGCCCGCTTGCTGACTGATCGGAATCTTACAATTAAGGGGGTGACACACGTGCGAGTAAGTACGCGAACTTATGGCTCGACGATCTTAATCGCCTGTGTGTCAGCAAAGAGCCGCGAAGGCTCGCGGCTCTTTGCTGACACATGGGCATGCAGGTAATCCAGTGTGATCGATTCTCGTGTGTCACCGACGCGAGCCGAGTAAGTTCGCGAACTTGAAACACGCGGCGTACTTTAAGTTCGTACGTCTGTCAGGCACTTTAAGCTTCAGAGATTCCAAGTAGGTATAACAATTGGGCTCTTGATAAGACTGAATCCGAAGGTCATTTTAAAATTTGCATACCACTGTTATATAAATATAGAAGAAGTTGGTTGATGAATGGTTTGAACTTTTGGGGGCTCAGCCTATATCAGACTTCAGACATCAGTAAGGTTGAACCACACGTTAGCGGTCATTGATTCCTTGTCAATAACTTGTCATTTTCTATACAAAGCCGAGATTGACAACATCTGACACTTCATTGTCAATCGCGGCTTACATAGAAAATGATAAGTTTTTGACAGAAGTCAATGACCGCTACAGCCATGTTTCGCCGAGTACAGTATAGCTGACGTAACTTAGACTCGACACAAAGAAGATTACAAAGTACACTTTAATACACTAAAAAGGTCAACGTTTTCACTTACAGGGTGTATATTTTTAACTATATAAATAATACCATTCCGCATGCATGACCAAATGCACTTTTATCTAGAACCCTTACCGTATATCATGTGGGTCGGGCAGCGTGGCGCCGCGGTCGAGCAGCAGCTTGATGATCTCGTAGTTGTTCTTGTGGGCGGCGAGGATCAGCGGTGTGATGTCGGGAGTGAACATGGAGGTGTTCGTGTCCACTTTCTGCCAGCTCTGTAAAAAATATATATTACTAGCTGTTGCCCGTGGCTCCATCCGCGTGAACTTCAGTTTACAGCGCGCGGTAGTTCCCGTTTCTGTGGGAATGCCGGGATAAAATTAAGTAGCCTGTATTACAGTAAAGTTCTCAAAATTCATCTAATAAACAAAATTGGTGTCAAATTTCAAAGCTTTGTAAAACCTTCCTTCTACTGGTTTATATTTTTATCATTGTGTGTATGTATTTCAAATACGATAGTGTACATAAAGAACTTTATAGGATTCTATTTACAGGGCACCAAACCCTCAATCGTCAGTCAGGTAAATGTTTAATACCAAACAACTAATTTAGCTGAGCGCTCTGATAAACCTGATTTAAGTAGTTTCATTTTATCGAAGCAGTCGTAACTCCATGTTATAACATTTTTATGATTCCGTGTTCCAAAATGACTGGGACAGAATAATAAACCCATGATTAAAGGAATACCTACTAAACTTCACATCATTAAATTAAATGGAATGCAGGTTTCATTCATTTACAAACTCTATAGACCTATTCGTACCTATGTGCCGATACATATTATGTAGCTTTGTTTTTTGTTTGTCTAGTCAAATTTTCTACCAATCTTCAAATGCTATTTTACTTAAGCGGGGAATTGACTACTGGGCTGCCCGCGGGCCGCCCGGTCTGGCACAAGTCTGCCGCTTGCCCCTATTGAATACACACAGAACAGGCAAGTCAGTCGAATAGATAGAGAGCTGTAGCTCGGTCGTGGACTCATGGATTCGGTATTCTTTTTAACATCGGCATCGATCAGCATCGGCATTGGTTTCTTTGGATTTTTCAATAAGTTCGCTGTAAGCGGCTTTACGTAGATCGGTGTTCATGTAATCCTTGCTTTTATAACTTTCCACAAACAAGGATGCGACCGGTAAATGGAAATAAACGAATGCCAAAATTGTTTTTGTTGGTTTTTATTAAGTTTAATGTTTGTATTGTTTACAATAGTATGTTTTAAAATAATATTTTAAGTGCACTTCAGTCGCTCTCCAAGGCGCAAATGACGACGGGCCGCCCGTCGCGACCATTCATGTACAGACTTGCCCGTGCCCGCGCGGGAAAAATGCGATCTCGCGGACAGGCTGCGGGCACGGGCCGGCGGGCATGTCTGTGCCCGTACCTAGGAATTGACGAGCAGACATGCGACAGACCTGCCCGTGACGGTCGGCCCGTAGCGGGCGGCCCGGTAGTCAATTCCCCGCTTTACGCTACTGGCGTTTTTTCCACTTCCGCGGACCGAGATAGCAAGCTACTACATGTGCGATTGAAAAAGACAAATAGCGTTCAGCCCGTATCAAAATTTCTTATATATTCGATGACCGGACTTTACTATCAAAGCATGCTATTTGCTATAAGATGTCAAAGTCGAATGCTGATTATAATTTTAATGCAAGGCTACAGAGTCGAGGCTCAGGGCTAATAGAATTGTTTGTTGTTTGTTTTTCTTATTACCTACACATACGTTTCGATTTCGGAGATAATTAAAATGGCGGTGTAAGGGGCGGGACACAAAAACACGGCACGGCGCCGTACGGCGTCGTACAGCGCCGTACGGTGCCGCGCCGTGAGAATTCACGGCGCGCGTCGTAAAAAACTACGGCACGGCGCCGTGCGGCGTCGTACGACGTCGTGCCGTAGAAACTCATCTTGGATTTATATGTGAGTTTCTACGGCGCGACGTCGTACGACGCCGCACGGCGCCGTGTCGTAGTTTTTTACGACGCGCGCCGTGAATTCTCACGGCGTGGCACCGTACGGCGCCGTACGACGCCGTACGGTCGTCTTGAATTTACATGTGAGTTTCTACGGCACTACGTCGTACGACGCCGCACGGCGCCGTGCCGTAGATTTTTACGACGCGCGCCGTGAATTCTCACGGCGCGGCACCGTACGGCGCCGTGCCGTGTTTTTGTGTCCCGGCCCTAAGCCGGATGATTTCCCTTTCTTGTGAATACGAAATACCTTTTACAAAAAACAAGCTTACTTCTATACGAAAGATAAAAGGTTTTGTAAAATGCACGTTATATTAGCTATGTGATAAATCGAATTCGAAGACACAAACAGCTTTTAATAAGTATGTGTATTTATGATATGTTCTCTTTTATAATTCTCTTGTCAAGTATTTCAAGTTGCGTGGGCTATGCGTGGGTCTTAAATAGTAGATTACAATATATTTTATATTATCAAACAGTTTATAGAAGCACTACATTGTGCGTCTCCATTACAATGTAATATTGTAACTTCTTTAGTAATTAATAAAAATTAATAGTTATTTGAAAGGAAAAACCACTTGTTTTCTACTTGCTTCTGCGTCTCCATCTTTTTGCCAAAAATAGGCTCGCCAGAGTTTCATACACCTCTGTCAGCGTTCGAGGTATACTGTCGTAGTGGTACTTAGCTAATTTATATGACTTTCTTAAAGTAACTTTAATGTAGAAAAAAACTAGCTGACTCGGCAAACTTTGTTTTACCATACCATTATAAATTATTTCTAGTATCAATACAAAAAGTAGATAGAAACCTATTCTCAAGGCTAATGAATGTACGTACAAAATTTCATTAAAATCGGTTGAGCCATTTTGGAGGAGTTCGCGCACAAACACTGTGACACGAGAATTTTATATTACATTCACTCACATAAGGCTGCGGGTACTTGTATATAAGTTCTTCATGCTCCAACAGCAGTTCGACCGCCTCCACGAACTCCGCGTTGATGGCCTGCAGCAGCGCGTCGCGCGTCTCCACCCCCATCACCACCAGCAGCTCCACCATCTCCAGGTTCTCCCCCTCGATGGCCAGGGTCAGGGCGCCACGCCCGAGCGCGTCCACACAGTTGATGTCGATGTACTTCTGGCGGTGCGCTTTTTGAAGACATCTGGAAAGGGTTCTGATTCGCTTACATGGGCAATAATTTCGGCAATAATTGCTCGGCGACACGAATGGAGCGATCTGGAGCAATTAGTTGAGCAATATGGAGCAATTTATTTCATATCGCTCAATGTCATATCGCTCAAATATTCGATGGCCACATCACTCAATATTGCGCAATATTGCTGCTTGTTGCTGCAAATTACTTGATGTAGTCGTGACGTCAAAGTTGACGAGAATTGACTGGAGTTGAGCAATTTTAGTTGCCCGTATAAGCGCACCATTAGGGTCGTTTCACCACTAGAAAAGTACCGGATGGACTATCCACGACTTATCTGACAGATTTATCAGACTTATCTGACATATAGATTATGGAGTATCTGTCAGATTAGTTGTGGCCGATAACCTATCCGCACTTATCAGGAAGTGGTGAAACAGGCCCTTAGCTTACAGAATCATAATTATCATAGATGTACTGTCAGAGAAGTTGATTCATAAGCAGATGGTGGACCTAAGTAATCTGGTCGCGTCATATCTAGAAGCTACTACATTTTTTAATAATGTAAAGATAATATTATGGATGGAAGAATGCTAATGATATGGGTGTTTGTATTTCACTAAAGAACTGCTTAATGGATTTCGACGAAAGGCAAAGTAATACTTAATCGAAAATCTTTGAGTATATTTTTTAAGTTTAAAAAGTAACTGTACAAACGAACTTTCACGTTAATATTTGTAAGGAATCAGATATAACCATATATACCTCCTAACATTAGCACTATCTCCTCTCTCCACAGCTAGTAAGTATTTCTTCTCTTCCAGTGACAACGCCTTGGGCAGCGTCGGCAGTCGTTGCGGCTGCGGTCGAGCAATCTCGGACTCGGCCTGGACAAAACAAAAAATGTACCTTAGCTCTTCATAATATAAATTTCATCGTGATCTTCTCGGAGCCAACTTAATTTAAAAAAATATCGTATAGAAATTTTAAAATTACCCTTTTCCAACAAATAGGGCATCCCGGAAATGTTACATGTTGTGGTTATTGGAAAATTCTCCGTGAGTTTTAATATTAGATACATTGTGAGTTAATCTAATCGAAACCTGACCTATTTACTACTTCCACATTCGTATCCATTATCCATACTAATATTATAATGCGAAATACGAATGTATCTCTATCTTCCTTGTAACCTCTTCACGCCCAAACCACTGAACGGACTTTGCTGAGATTTGGTATGGAGATACTTTGAGTCTCGAGAAAGGATGGGATTCCTTTTATCCTGAAAAAAATAATCATTTCCTCGCAATAAACCAATTTTGGTGCAACGGAGTTTCGGGCGTCATCTAGCTAGTTACAAGAGGGAGTCCTAGAACATATTTTTAATTACTAACAAGCTAATTTTTTGTGAGTAGCTTCATTTTGATAAGAGAAACAACTTTTTTATTTGCGAAAAATCTTGAAAGTGGTAGCTAACAGAGATAGAAAGGATTTCCCACACGTACCACTACCACACGACAACCACAACCACACCACAACGACACCACGTGGTCGGGCGTAAATTTTGTATTGTAAACTGGACCATTCACACGTTTTGCAGTCGTTGTCGACCACTTGTCAGATAACTTGTCAGACGCAACCACGTCCGACCACATCGCAACCACATTGCAACCACGTCGCAACCACATCGCAACCACAACGTTGCGTCGATGCAACGACAGTGCGCGCACACCGCCCGCGCTCTTCGCCCCCTCCGTCTCATTGACTTTCGTACGTAACCACATCACAACCACATCGCAACCACTGGCGACAACGCAACCACGTCGGCATTTTGTCGGTACCACAACGCAACTACAAAAAGCTGCAGCGACACCATTCACACGTAACCACTGCTCGACGACATTTTGTCGTTGCGATGTCGTGTGGTTGTGGTACGGGTTGGCCCTAAATCAAAAAATCGAAAAAAAAAATCTCTTTCACCTGAGTAAGTAATATATAATGTTGGAAACTGTTATACGAGTATATCTTCCAAAATATGTTTTATCCAATTGGCGATCAAGAATTGAGCCCGAAACCTGGTCACAGGTTAAATTAACACGGACAGAGTGGGCCATCAAATAACGACGATTGAGGTGAACATAATAGAAAGCCCAGCTTTGCCCACACTGTGCCTTTTTCTGTTCGTCAAGGGCATGTGTTATATCGCAGTCAACAGCGAACGTGAGGCATGCCCGCGACGCATGCCCTCTGACAGTCTAAAACTTTCGCTTTGTTATTAAAAATGACAGTTGGCGTTGTGTTATTTGACGCATTCAATTATAGAATGCGCCAAAACGAAAATTGAATGAAAGAATCTATGACATAAATTGAAGACGAAAGCGCATAATGTAGACATAGCTTTTAGCCAAGACATTTTTTTATCGCTTCCATAAAGAATATCCGATCAAAATGTATGAAATTGACATTAGACGAGTCGAACGTCAACTTCATATCAAGTGTCTAAACACACTAGACCGAAGACGCGGCGTAAATTACGTCCGCAATGTCAAACGCATACAAAATACGGACGGAACGCGATGGGATAGTGTGTAGTCGGCAATTTAAAATACACTGCAGGCGTAATCATGCGGAATTTACGCCGGCGTTATAACTTCGGCCTAGTGTGTTTAGACACTAACGGCGATTCTATAAAGAAGCGAGAAAGAAAACGTCGTGGCTACAGCCTTTGTTTTCATTGAATAAGCTTACCATAAGACCTTATAATAAGATTCGATCGCAAACTTAATTATTAGGAGCCCGCTAAACCTTTTATTGTCTTTTTATGTTGGAACATCGACGCCTACATTTTATATTATACTACCACTTTTTATCGCGATGTCTTTTGTCGTCAGATCATCATTCTAACCATCATTAATTCAGAATCATTAAGAATCATAATATGAAAAACCATTCGATATGATTCTCAATGAAATTTCTAAGAAGAAAAGATGTAAAAAGTATTCACGTTTGCTTCCCAGTCCCAAGAGACAATAAATCTACGTTTAGTATTAGTATCTATTCACGTAAAAAGAAAAAAGAAAAGTACAAAAGAAAAAAGAAAAAAGAAAAGTAAAAAGTACGTATTTTTTAAAGTCCGTGTATCTATTATAATTATTAATCTTTTACGATTCATCAGGATTAAATTGAGCCTGTTTGTTACTTATAAAATACATCTATATTGAAAATAATTATTATGAAAATATATATAAAAATAAGTGGCAATTTTCGTTGTCACTTTATAACTCAAGAACGGACTCACCTATCCAAACAAATTTTTCAGGGTTTGTTTGGACTAATTAGTAGATGGTTTATGTGAAGTTTGCACAAAATCAGTCAAGTGGTTTTTCATTTATCACATTTTTGTGACAAATGAATTCAATAAATGGTTAGATTTTTTAGACGGGGAAATATTTTTTGTTTTGTTGCTTAAGGTATGATCGTGGATTGGTACCATGTTCATAAAAGTGGTGACCTGATGATGGGATCCAGGAGTAATCGAGGGAACTTCTCAAAATTTAAATGGAAACATATGCCGATTTTGCTTTTGTATGAAGTATTCCAGGCATATTACCAAAAGTAAGATTTTACACCATGATATACCATGGTTCGAAGGAACTGAAAAGAACTCCGAACCCCTTATAGATACAAGTTTGGGGGTTGGGGCGCTGCTTTAAGAACTGTAAGCATATGCTACTGTGCAAATTACATTCATCATCATCATCACCATCATCATCACTACCACATCAGGGTCACCAATGTCACGTGACTGTGTGCGTTACGTTCTAGAGTTAACGTTGAATTAATTGTTATGTTCAATATTAGTGAGTCGCTTCGATGCGCTTCGACTTACGAGTAGTATAAATTGACGCTTAGTGTTGCGGTTACTAAGTGGTGGTAGTGAAGTAAGCTGAAATTATGAGTTTTCGAATTATGAAGGTACATCCTGGATCCAAAGTCACTAAGCAGATCACATAAGTCTTAATTAACAGAAAGCCTTATATAACTATCTTAAAAGAGTGAAATTATTATTTTTTTCAACTAGATTGTCCCATGTTTAAATAACAATCTTAATCATAAAGTATTTGATAGTTTTAAAAATTCTTATCCAACAACCAAAAATTGCGTACATGTCACAGATTCGGGGCCAGATTTATTATCATCAATTGGTTCGTTATTGCCGTAACCCGACGCTGATCATCAATTTTTGCAAATTTATTTTATTGATGATGAAAATCGTCAATTGGATCAACGTTGTGCAATTATTTCTAATACAAGACGAGAAATTATACATGAGCTACAATGGTTTTTCCATCAGCATAAGTGCCATGCCACATGATGCGGTGCGGCGGCGGCGCGGCGCCTGACCAGTGCCGCTCCGGTTTCCTACATATAAAAATGTATGGTATGGCATACCGCATACGGCGCCGTCCGGTGCGCTCCGAGTTCTGACGCTCCGACACCGGAATCGAGACGAGGCTGGGAGGGGTGTATGTATTGGTGGAGCTCGAGTCCTTCGCTGCTACAGTACTGCAAAACGTTGTGGCGCCGCACTCACCATGTGGCCGGTAGTCCGGCGAGATGGCCTCTGGTGCGGCGCCGCACCGCGTCGTGTGGCATGGCTGTCACGCATTAGTTCAATTGTTTTAAATTGTTATCAATCGTTTGCCATCAGCTGATAATCACAATTAATGTTTGTGGTGTGAAGTTGGAAGAATCATGTTTTTCACATTTTTTTCAACTTTATGTTGCCTGTTCCAGAGTGGGTACCCCCAGCCGTTTGGGGCTACCCACTCTGGAACGCAAGTGGAACGTAAGTGGAAGTGGAAAGTAATTCGCACTCAAAATGGAAAAACAAAAAATATTGTTTATCCAAATGTTTTGGATTAAGTTTTTAAATAGCTAGCAATTAAGTAATATATTTTTTTAAGAAATGGATCGATGTTCTAACTGATTTTTGTATTATTTCCTTCAATCACTATTTTACATTATTTCACTCTATACGTAGCGAAGCACGTACCGGGCCGCTAGTTAAATATAAAAGCTAAATTTTATTAAAGACGGATATTATAGAGTATCTTATTCATCAAGAAATATCCTCATCTCCGCTGAAGTATCCTTTGATTCATTTTTCTAATTACGAAGAGTTATTAAAAGAAAATATTCCAATATAAGTGGCCTATGAAAACTATAACATATTTAGTATTTACTCTATTGGATTGTTTGAAAAAAAAATTAAAAAATTGTAAACACTATAATATTTGAATGGTACACAACAATTTAGAAGGCTGAAGAGTTTTGATGGAAACCATATATTACAAATAACTACTTGAGGTTTCGGAGATTTTCTAAAACATATGTTGTTATTGTTATACTTACCGCCTCCAAATCCTTTTTGGCGGCCATGTTTTCTAACTGTGATGGTAGAACGGCGTCCCCCCAGCTGGCTGTCGTTAGCCTAGTGGCAGAGTAGAATACAGATTAATTATAGCATTTATTCATATTTCAACCTATAGGTAACATTACAAAAACATTATAACGCTCCTTGCAGTAACTATAGTTGGATATGGGATATATCAAGTTATTATTAATAATTATATCAAGTTAATAAAATAATTATCATTAAGCACGTTGCTTGTAGGTAACAAATTTATTATATTGCAAAATAAAACTAACAATATCCAAAAGTTAACGATGAAAAAGTCGAATAAAGCGATAAAGGCGATAAATAATACACTCCTGCAACTTATTTGTTATTGAATTTTCGGTCGGACCGCTTGCGTAACATTTTAATTTGATTTTCAGATTCACTCGGTTCCGTGTTACAGTAACTTTCACAGCTAAATAAAGCTATCAAGCTCCAAAAATGTTTGTGTATCAATTCTAAATCAAGTAGGTAGGTATTAAATCAATTCTTTAGCCGGCGCCAGACATGTGTTCAAAATTTCAAATACGCAAATACCTGCAAATTCGCCAATTTGCGCAAAGTTTGAACACACATTTGTAATTTGCCATCATGAGTCGGTTTTTCTGTGCACATCAAAGTAAACAAACTTCAAAGTTTGTGCGGCCTGCCACACTCGTCGCACAAGCTTTGGACTTTGGAGCAATTGTAGATTTCAACGTCAATAATGGAGTGGAGTAATGACTAATTAGTTATCGAATTTCTTGAGCTACTTCAAGCAGAACCCTCAAAAATTTAATTATATTATAAAAAATTAAATGCACTCAAATAAAATAGATTAACAGCGTCCACGAAATCGTCATCCAGTCCATCTTTGCAATATCTGTGCCGTAAAACATTTGAAAACAAGTCTGGGAGGCATTTTTGTGATCCTGTTTGCGCACGTCAAAGTTTTCAAAAAGTTTGCTCAAACTTTGAAGCACACGTCTGGCGCCGGCTTTACACTTACTTATTCCACAGTCTACAAAAAATAAGCAAACTTAGTCGTATACTATTAATAGGTATACAAAAACACGTCGTTTTGATATAAAGCAGAATTAGGAAGCCATACTAACACTAACACTAAGCAGTAATACGAGACAGTTCCGATATAAGTGGATTACATTAATCTGCCTGAAAATGCTCACGTTTAGCATTGAACTAGTTTGGTATGCTATGCTTTTAGGCACTTTTCATTTTTCTCTGGAAAATCGTTATTATAGCAGGCTGCGCCATACACTTACAGTGCTAGCGTTGAAAACGCAGTGAATAATTTGTAGGATGAAAAAATTTAAGGCCAATGTTTACGATATACAGGTTGTAACAAATTTAAACTGTGATAAAACTTTAGGATGTGTACAGGTCTCTTATAGAGAGTTCATTGTGAAAGTAGTCAGCGTTAAAGGAATAACTTTTTTTTCTTTACTTTCGTATGGGAAAATTCATGATGTTGCCCATACGAATCACAAAAAATTGCTTTCTCAGCGCTGCTATTTTAAGAGCGAACTCTATATAGGGCACCCATACATTTGTTACACCTTCTATAGCGTGCTGCCTTCTTAACATGAATAGAGTATATAATATTATAACCTTGTAACTTTATAAGCACTTAATGTTCCTTTGGCTTTAGCCTAATTAATCTATTTTAATGAACTAAGTATGCTTTAACTTTTTAACTGATTATTACTTTCAATTGAAACAATGTTCAGTATAGCTAGTGGTAATAACAGACTTAATTTTTTTTCTATTGCGGATATCACACTAAGCTACTAGTAAAATGGATTCTGAATAAACTTTATGCACCCACAATCCACATGCTAGCAATTTAATTTCGGCGGAATCGAAAATCTAAGTATCCTTTGGGGGCCGTATTTTTCCGGGGTAAGAAACAGCCTGTATTATTATGTTAATCCGGAATTTTTAGCGCCAATTTAAATCTGCTCGACGATAGAGGTCGTTGAAAAAATGGTCTACAGGAAAATATCCTGGTTCTCGGCCAAAGTATCATACTGCATATTTAGTATGCTTGACGCGGCAGATCACAATTATTATGTCCCATTGTGCCCCGGCTAACAGCGTATGATTCGCACCCAATAACATATTATTTTATTCGGTTAAAGTACAAATGCAACTTTTGTTTTTAAGTTGGTATATTAAACAATATGGTCACTCATAGACTTTATAGTAATAAACTTTATTCTCTATAGTAAAAAGAATGAAGTTTATTATTATTTTTAAAACAAAAACTTGGGATACTAGGATGCGGATAGAAGCCAGTGTGATATATTAGTATTTATTGTTATTATTGCCTTAATATTACTCTACAAGTCTACACTCTACAATCTATATTAATTCATATATACATAATTAAAAATTTGAAACTCCACATCTAGTCTTGCTAATACGAAGACTTTAGAAAACCTTTACATTACTTGTAGTTCATATAATGTTTTATTACCCAGATCGTACAAGGTAAAACTCCGTTGAATAGATTTTTCAAACGTTTATTATGGACATAAAAACTCGGGCAACAACTTTATAATAATCCCAATAAAATTATTCAACTAACACCTTACTGTCTTACTTTAGGACCGCAAAAACTTAATATTATGGTGCATATGAATAAATTAAAAAATTAAGTTTCTTTAAAAAAAGGTATTTTAAAAGTAAATAAACATAAAATCACTACTCACAGGTCATTGGCTGTGGCTGACGCGGTACTGGCCAACTGTCAGGCCTACCACTTATATAAAACACCTCCTAATCCTATTAAGGCTCCTGACTGAAACTGGATTGCTAGTGATACATTCAGCGATGTATAAGCGTAGATTTAGAAGGTCTTGGCTACCATGATTACGCGTGTCTGTCCAGAGTACTTATTCACGTTTAGAATACGAATCCCTGTTCACCTTTGTAATCGTCTGTCCTGTCCATATTTTATCCATCATTGGCCAAAATGGAGATGCCACAATAATTTTATTTTATTTTTATAAAAAGAAACCAAACGTCATACAAATATAAGTACAATCAAAGATAGATTCGTTAAATGCTTTTGAAATTTATTACCTAGGTCCTAGAGCTAGAAAGATTGTCTTAGAGTAAAAATAGTCTATACTCCATCGTATTATCATACATAATGTGTTTATAATTTATATTTATCTATAATTTATAGAATATCGGGCGTATCGGCGAATTCATTCACGTTAAAGTACGTAGGCGCTATAACGTGATAGCGATCATCACCGATCACGTTCAACTATTTATCTATTTATATCAGACGTACTAAATGCTAATCCAATTGCCACCAACAATGTAATGACGTTTGATTTCGTTTTAATTTAGATTATGTACATAATTGTTTTGCAAGTCCTAAACTAAAAATATGTACAATGTGTTAGCTCTAGCGTAGAGGTGCCACCTGCAGTACCGCTAGACGTAGCGGCGCGTAGCTCTAGGCGTAGCGGTGCGTAGCTCTAGGCGTAGTGGTGCGTAGCTCTAGGCGTAGCGGCGCGTAGCTCTAGGCGTAGCGGTGCGTAGCTCTAGGCGTAGCGGTGCGTAGCTCTAGGCGTAGTGGTGCGTAGCTCTAGGCGTAGCGGCGCGTAGCTCTAGGCGTAGTGGTGCGTAGCTCTAGGCGTAGCGGCGCGTAGCTCTAGGCGTAGCGGTGCGTAGCTCTAGGCGTAGCGGTGCGTAGCTCTAGGCGTAGTGGTGCGTAGCTCTAGGCGTAGCGGCGCGTAGCTCTAGGCGTAGTGGTGCGTAGTTCTAGGCGTAGCGGCGCGTAGCTCTAGGCGTAGCGGTGCGTAGCTCTAGGCGTAGCGGTGCGTAGCTCTAGGCGTAGTGGTGCGTAGCTCTAGGCGTAGCGGCGCGTAGCTCTAGGCGTAGTGGTGCGTAGTTCTAGGCGTAGCGGCGCGTAGCTCTAGGCGTAGCGGTGCGTAGCTCTAGGCGTAGTGGTGCGTAGCTCTAGGCGTAGCGGTGCGTAGCTCTAGGCGTAGTGGTGCGTAGCTCTAGGCGTAGCGGTGCGTAGCTCTAGGCGTAGTGGTGCGTAGCTCTAGGCGTAGCAGTGCGTAGCTCTAGGCGTAGTGGTGCGTAGCTCTAGGCGTAGCGGTGCGTAACTCTGCAGATGTAGCGGTGCATAGCTCTAGTAAGCCTGCCTTCACATTACGTCGCCAGTGGTGCGGCAGCCGCGCGGCAGCCGCGCGACGTCCATACTAAAACGAGCCGCGCGGCAGCCGCGTGACTCTCTTTTGTATGAAGTCGCGCGGCTGCAGCGCTGCAGCCGCGCTGCAGCCGCACTGCTTGCGACGTAATGTGAAGGCGCTCTAAGGTGTAGTGGCGCGTAGCTCTGATGTAGCGATGCGTACCGCAGGCGTAGCGGTGCACAGCTCTAGGCGTAGCGGCGCGTAGCTCTAACGTAGCGATGCGTACCGCAGGCGTAGCTCTGATGTAGCAATGCATAGCGCTGGCGTAGCGGTGCGTAGCTCTAGCGTAGCGGTGCACAGCTCTAGGCGTAGCGGCGCGTGGTGCGTAGCTCTGGCGTAACGGTGTGTAGCGCTGGCGTAGCGGTGCTTAGTGATCCATAGCTCCAAGCGTTGCGGTGCGTAGCTCTAGACCCGCTATCCCCAACCCGCGGCCCGCGGGCCGCATGCGGCCCGCCGGGACGTTATTTGTGGCCCGCGTGATGTAAAACCATTTTGAAATTCACGCCCACCGACAAAATAATGTAAAGTCGTCTGTTAGTCATGATTTTTTTTCCACTTTTAAATCGTTAATTTTGAAAAATGTTATTTTTTAACCCTAAAAAATTTTTGTTGCGGCCCGCGACACCAAGACTAAAACATGTATGTGGCCCGCACGAAAAAAAGGTTGGGGACCACTGCTCTAGACGTAGCAGTGCGTAGCTCTAGACGTAGCGGTGCCTTGCTCCAGACCTAGCCTAGCGTAACGTTGTATAACATTGTGGTGCGAAATGCGAATAGCCGGCTTAGGGCCTGTTTCACCGCTTCCTGATAAAGCTATCCACCACTTAACTTGACACATAGAGTATGGAGAATCTGTCAAATAAGCCTATCGGGCACCTTATCAGGAAGTGTTGAAACAGGCCCATAGAGTTGCATAGCGCTGGTATTAGTGCCCGAGGACTCAATTTTATGACTTTTTCTTTTATCTTCAATTATTTGTTGACATGATTTTTAATAATAACATCTTCACTTGATGTTACGAGAACCAAGCAATTGAGTCATTTGGTTAACTTTTAGATTTATTTTAAAAGTTATTATGAAACACTTGTTAACTTTGTCAGTGACTCTGATATGTCACTGAGCTGTTTATCAAACAAAACAGGATTAACTCAAAAATATCTTATTGCAATTCGTTTGTTTAAATAAGGCTCAAAATGATAAAATTGTGTACAACTTGTGATCTACAATTCCCAAAGGCTTAACGTTTCATGATCTCTATGGACCCAAAAGTGACAGTTAAAGAAATTACTAAGTACAACTTCAAGTTATGGGCTTAATAATATAATATAGTTAGTAGTTAGTCAGGGTTCCCTAGAACAATTTTTTTTATTACTATCTAGCTAATTTTTTGTGAGTAGCTTCATTTTGATAAGACGAACAACATTTTCAGTAACGAAAAATCTCAAAACTGGTAGCTAACAGAGATAGATTTCATACTTTGATATGATGATCCTAAAATATGGATTGGTCTATTTGTAGGACAATGTCAAATATACAAAAATCAACTGGTTAGGGTTCCGTTTTAGGATTCTGTAATCAACAAAACTACGGAACCCTAAAACGGAACCCTAACCATCAGATTTTTTTCCTATGGAATGGCCTATTGTGGACACTGGGCAGCTGCGCAGTCAGGCCGGAAATCATACCTAACATGCAGTTCTAGGCAGTATAGGTCATGGCCAATGGGCGGCAGCGTTCTATGGCGTCCTAGGGGGGCGGCAGCGTCCTAGGATGGCGGCAGAGTTCGTACATAGGGGCGGCAAAATTAAAGTGGCCTATACTCATTACTCATAGAAAATAAAAATCCGGCCGTGCTAACATGGCTCAACGTCAGAAGGTACTTGAGGCAGGGATAAGTCTCAAATCCAAAACGATAACCTTGCACACAACCAAAGACCAAGCGTATACGCATCGCAATAAGATTCATTTTAGCTTAGCATAAAACTGTAGTTAGTAGGGGCGGATCTTCTCTATTTTTCATGTTTTTTTAAATATCTTTGGAAATAAATATTAAGAAACAAAATTGTTCGGTTAAGGATATTTTAATATAGATTTACTAACAATTTATTCAAATAAAATGTATATTATCCTAGTTAACACTGTTATTCGGTGATTTAGATTTTTGTCGGAGGTGAGTTTGTAAATTAATTACAGCCAAAGTATTACGTTTTATAAAAATGTTTACGGTTTAAAGTCTTTTAAGTATTGTGCTTTATATCTCATATTTTTTACATTTCGTTATTATATTGGAACTAGGTAAACCGGGAGTCACGGAATAATATTTATATAGAATATAAATTGGGGTTTATTAAGACTAAGCCTTAAGACTTTAGGCTTTCACATCTATACTTATTTTATAACAAAGTCGCTTTTTTCCCTCATGTCCCTTTGTTCCCTTTAATCTTTAAAACTACGCAACGGATTTTGATGATTCTTTCAGTGTTAGATAGCCCATTTATCGAGGAAGGTTATAGGCTATATTTTATCACGCTAAGACTAATAGGAGCGAAGAAATAGAGGAAAATGGGGAAAAAACGGGGAAAATTATTTGAAAAGGCTAACTTGAACGCGCTAATCTCAGGAACTACTGGTCTGATTTGAAAAATTCTTTCAGTGTTAGATAGCCCATTTATTGAGGAAATCTATAGGCAATATTTTATCACGCTAAGACTAATAGGAGAATGTGAAAAAAACGGGGGAAATTATTTGAAAGGGCTTATCTCGCGAACTACTGGAGAAATTTTTATGTTATTTGGCACAGATAAAAAGTAGACCACGTGAAGGATCATAGGCTATCCATTTTAATCATTTTTTCAGTGGCTATATATTTTATACCCGTGCGACGCCGGGGCGGGTCGCTACTAATATATAATTTAGCGGTCGACATGTCCGGTGTATGTCGTGACAATGTCAAGTGTAATTCCAGCAATTGGATTTAGAATAATGTTCGGACTGCTTATTGTACTGTTTGCCGACAGTCGGGCTTCTCTAGATTGTTTCCGGGTAGGATACCTAGAATCTAAAATGGAAATCCTGAGATCCGATAAACAGTTACAGTACTATAAATTAAGTTGCAATGTTTGTTTTTTGGTAAATTTAACTCTCGTAGCATGACGTAAGGCTTAATTTGCGCTTCGTTTCGTAGTTCGGATTATAGTGTTGTTTGTAATCAAGCCTTCTTTGACATTTGTACGAAGAATGATTTCAATTTTAACCCATCAATCCCCAAGCGGCACTCGGCTGTCGCATAATTGAAAATCTATTGGGTCTGCGATTCCCACGATTGAGGTAGATATTAAAATATTATTAGTATAATATTAACGAGTTATAATATTAAAATTGAGGACATTCAACGATATAGCATATTTATAGTGTGCGTATATTAGCTATTTGATTTACTTATTTGACTCCTTATGTATAAAATGGACAAGTTATGCAGAAGCGGCGTAAGGCGTAGGCAACGTGGGCCGCCCACGGCCTCGCGGTCCAAGGGGCTTCGCGCCAACGAGGATATTTTCAAGGACTAAGAGTTTTGATACTCGTATTATCATAAAAAAAAAATTATAAATAAAAGTTTGAGTATCAAAAAAGTCATTCTCTCGACAAAATCCGTCCTCTAGCGTCATCTATCTGGGGGACTCGCAAAATATATCGAGCACACATCAAATTGGGGTCTTGCCTTTATTTTATAAATATCTCAACAATAATTCACGTACCGAGACTACACCTCTTCAAACTAGAACCAAATAGAACCGAATGCAATCGTATAGAACGAGATAAGCCAAGCGCGAGCTGTCATAAACATGGCGAATAAAACGCCGGAGTTAAGAGGTTTATAGAGTGGTTTATATCTGATGACAAGCGACAACACTTTACGACGTATTTTATTTATACCTTTTCGGTTTATCGACACTTATAAAGCTGCTGAACGATGCGTCCCGAGTGCCCACAATTCCGGCGTTACGGTCTATAACGTGCAGGTTAGATGAGACTTGTCGAAGCCAAAAGGAGGGATGTATTTCACAGCATTTGTATTTCTGTATGCGACTTCAATCGCATATATTTTCAAATTATAATTAATGTAATAATAATATTATTTTGTGTCGTAATTTTTTTTTTAAATTAAAGTTCACAGACGTTTAGAATATAATTTGTAAAAAGACGTGCCTCCTAATATTTTTAATCTCACTAAGGACCAAAAAACACACAAATAAAAATGTAAAACTTTGTTTCTTTAATTTTACAACATAAGGTCTGTACACACTACCACTCCAACTAAACATGACTAGTGCACAATACACATCACCAACTACACTACAAATATACCCGAATATAAAGAAATTATTTGTTTCAATTTGTCGTTCTGCTAATAAGAGTTATATCACATAATCCGGCAAAACGTGACAGTGTTAGTTTTTTAACTATAAAATATGTATGTTAGTTTTAAGGTATTTATTATATAATTATAATATGTATGTTGGATTTTAAGGTATTTGTTATATGGGCCTCTGATGCCCGAAATAAATGATTTGATTTGATTTGATAGGAGTGTATCTTTATAAAAGTAGTTTAGGAATTTAGCTGTACAAAATATACAGCTAAAAAGAACATGGCGAATACATAGTAAATAATATCTACAAAACATACATGATACAGCATATTTATTACATCCGTCTTTCAACATTTCTACTTACTTAACAGTTAACTTTAAAGTTTTTTTTTCTAGAAAGGTGGTCCCTCACCGGGAGCATTCGCTTGTAATGTGACGTTACTAAGTCGAGCATTACATCAGTGAGGAAGGCGAACCGAGCATTATAATGCGCTACTTGTAATGATACAATGTGTAATATCTTGATACAATCAGATCAGTGCTTCGTGACAGCTGTGAAGTCAACTTGCTATGTAATGCTCAAAGTTGAATCTACAATGTTACATTACATGCGAATGCTCGTCAGTCAGGGAGGTAGTATCGTAATGTTATGCTCAAAGACGAATCTATAATGTTACATCACACGCGAAAGCTCCCGGTGAGGGAGCATCTGAAAGAAATAATTATTATGTGTTTTGTAGAAACAATGTTAATACTTCAGTCGAAATTTCCAGGAATTGCTATTGTATTCTATTGTTGTCGCGATCACCGGTGCTCGCGCGGGGCCTAAAGGATTAAATATCATGAACGACCTATTATTTTCACAATTAATAATTTCTTTATTTTCAAGTTTTACTTCACTAACAGTTACATTGGACTAGGAACACAACGCATTATGATAAAAACTTGCTTAAAATTTAATTAAAATTATTTACTTTGCAATTTTAAAAATATAACATGAAATACAGGCACCGTTTTTGTTCGGCGTTATTGGTTGTTTTAAAAAACACTACGTAAAAATATAAAAAATAACTGTTTGCATATATCAAATCATTAGGGATAATAATTAGTATTTAGTACCTACACTTTTTGAATGTACAACACACAAAAATGTAATTACTTGCAATTTGTACCTTTACAATTAATTTACAAGGTAGTTATCACAGAAGTTGATTCATAGGTAGATGGCGGACCTACGTAATTTGGTCGCGTTATGTCAAACCCAGCCGATATAATAGGGATGATGACAAGGTCCAAGATTAGCGAATTTTGTTAATAAAATAAAGAAATCACGGTAAAAAATAAGTGTTCCCAAAATTTTCTTTTTTTTGTTATGCGCCTTCAAAGTTGGATAATCAAGTCGATATTTTTTTTTCAATTAAATTTCTTAATATTTGTATACCATTCGATAACTTATGCAATTAAAAGCAACTTTTGTTATAAAACCACTTTCATAAGCGCAATATTTAATATACATGCCGAACAAAATTCTCTCCCGATCCGTACAAACTGCGAAAGAGTGACGTCAGTCTTTCGTAGCACTTTGTATGGAGCGTTTCGGGCAGGTCCATTTTATGAGATATTTGAAATTGTCATCTTGGTGGATTTTTAAGCTATCAGAGTCATTCTTTCAGCGATGTTTCTATTTTTTAAGGGTCTTTCAATTACCAATGAGAAAAAAATAATAGTCATCATGCCTATTATCGAGACTAACATTATATTGACATAATGACCAAATGGCGTAGATCTGTCAACTGCGTATGAATCAATTTTTTCGATGGTAGAGATCAACTACGATAACATGGCGCGCCCCTCCAAAATTCAAAACGTTTGAAGTGCGTTGTCTTGCGCGGTAGGCTAGTTATGATTAGTCGACCAACAAATCTTGGTAATAAGTGACATTAACAGAAATATTACGTGTACTGTGATTGGTTGAATACTTACTACATACAAACTCTTTCATAAGGATGTGACTACACACATTGAAACAGTCATTTGGAGGGGCGCGCCATGTTATCGTAGATGATCTCTACAATAATTTTACAACCGATACTATAGCCAAGAATTGATAAACGCAAACCCTTTTTTCGAGATTTCATCTCAGCAAGTTCCTTGCTACGCCAATTTGAAGAACATGATGCCAAAAAGCTTGCGCTCTCCTTTGACAAAATATTTTATATCTTAAACCCTTTTTAAACAAAAAAATACAAACTGTTTATACTGATGTTTTAGTTACAATGTTTGTGCTTGTCCGTCAACAAGAACTAAGCTAGCTAGTTTTCGAGACGTCGACGAGACTACGACATTGTATATCTATAACGACGGTATACACATTTTGGATCTTTTTATTAGTAAGGGAATAGTAAGTGAATATATAAGTATCCAATTGAAGTGTATTATTACTATATTATTAACTAACATATATTTAACTAAACAGAAGCGGAATACAATTTAAAGACCTATAACATCAAGCATTAACATAACAAAATGCAATAAACTTGCATTGATAAATAAATGCAATAAAATTTTATTTACAAATATGACTGCTACAATAATAATATTATTATAATAAATATAGCAAAATTTTGCGAAAGCAAGACTGCTTCGCGAATATAATTAATTCTTATTATTTCTTTTACAACCATTAATAAATTGAATTATGCATCGATTAAAATGATTAGCAATTGATAATATTTTTTGATTGCTTTAAAGGTTTGTTCTATCCTTTGTCCCTGTCTTTCTACGAACAACTGCATATTCCCATCTCACTCTAACTTCGCAGCATTTCTTGAAGCAAGAAAAAAGTATTGCTATGTCATAACAATAATAATTTGATCGAAGCAATAATAATATATTATGTAATATCAAATATGATTAAAACATGATAAAAATACTAACATAAAACATATATTTCACTCTTTCTTATGGCACTCATATTTTTATTGAATTCATGAGTACAGATTATAAAATAAAATATTTAGGTATTTAAAAATCTCAAAATTGTCGTATACGATAACAAAAGCTACTTAATAAAATTCATTAATAGATAAATAAAAATGTTTGACACATATACAAAGTCTTAGTAGAAATATAAAATAAATGTAGAAGCTATATGGGCGAGGCCGCCAATTTTTGCTGATTTTGCAATTATTTTTCTCCGCCCTTTGTATTTTAAAAAGTATTGTGTTTATCTAATGCTCGAAAACTGATTCTAACGAAGAAAACAAGCATACATTAGAATTATTTGAGTTCCAATAATAGTCTAAAAATATATTTACAATTAAACATAAAAAAGGTAAGAAAATAGCTTAAAATATACAATCCGCCGTGGAAGAGGTGCACGTTAACTGTCGCTGTAGCAGTAAGTATGACAGATTTGAAGATAAATCGGATATGTTATGAATACTTATATAAATAGCTATAACCTTATCTAATTCTTATAGTATTTTAAGATAACTTTCTTTATAAACTTTTTAAAATCAAATAAATCGTTAGAAACATCAATTCTACCCCACATTTTAAACGTCATCAATAATACCGATTTATTGTTATCGTTGGGTGTTAGGGAAGGTAAAATCGGGCAACGCTCAGTTTTTACGTATTCTATGGAAAATCTCGTAATATCCGCCATTTCTCGACAGTTCACATTTGAACCTCAGTCGGAATGTGTACACAGTTTTTTCAAAGGAAGTTTTTTTGTGACACAAATGTAAGTATTACTGTTTCACATAAAACTATCAGGGCATCATGTGAGTAGTCCAAAGGGCCATGTTTGGGGCTATAATTAAAACCACATTGTGTATTATTTTCAGAGATAAGTTTGATTTTCTCAACGCTATGATAGCTTCTACGCTATCATTTTGGTGCTTCAACGTCATATTTCTCAACGCTATGATAGCGTAGACTGTAGAGGAATAAATTCGCTACAATTTTGGTGCCCCAACGTCACAAGCAGCGTAGATATTCGCCAATTTTCTTTCTCTCGCAAAAATTTTCTGCATCATATCAGCAAAAATTGGCGGCCTCACCCATATCTCAATGCCACCTATCGCTAATACTTTTATCTTTCATGATATTTTGAAAATTCAACGTCTGTCGAAAGAAAGTAATGAATAAAATATAAAAAATAGTGACAACAAGCAAAATTATTGAAGTCGTTTTGAAATAATTTATTTTGAACTTCATTTTAAAATATTTTTGTTCTACTATTAAATCAGTCCAAAAGTATGTATCGACAGTAGCTAAAAGGTATAAATATACCTATTTAGCAAAACTAGAGCTTACACTAACTCGATTTGCATGTCAATTGCTATAAAAATATTCTAACATTGAATTAATTTAAGTTGTTTTAAAAATCTATTCGTTACAGTTTCATCAATTCATAAACAAACATTTCATAAATAGTATCATCCATTAATACACAGAACAGTTAAGTTTCTGGTAAGGGTTTCGTTAAAGGGGTAAGATTTTTTAAAATTAAACAGTACCATAGAGAATCGATGAGACTACAACCAATTGTTTCAATAACTATTTGAATAACATTAATAAAAACAATAATTTTGCTACCACGCGTCGCAAAAATTTAACTTTAAAAACACAACAGTAATTTATCTTAATTTTGCGAAATATATAATATAGAAACCACAAGTATAATTTACCACTCCAAAAGCTTGTTCCTAAAACATTCGCTCCAGTTGATTATTATTTTACTGTTTAACACTAATTTCTTATGGTTTTAAATTTGAGTAATATACAGCTTGGCAAAAAAGAGTGCGTTTTAAATGAGGCCGCTTTGGCGAATTGCCTATACGCAACTCTTGGACGCACTTTTGACACAAAATGTACTAGAGTTGACAATTTAATGTTGCCATAAATTAAAACTTTTAGTTTAAGCTGTCACCGGCTCATCGGACCAGACTCTTTTTTGCCAAGCGTACAATTTATAGACAAAATAACAGTAACATAAAAATATATGCACATAAGCATACCATTATATTATACGGAACCGGTTCAATTTTTATCGAATGTTTATATTCTTAAGAGTAAAATAAGTGATTTCTTCCACCTCTTTCGAGTCCAACTAGCAGTTGGAAAGTTTTAAAAAGCTTTTGGAATGGAATATAATATGGGACAATGTGGCAGGATATGATACCTATGGTTTAGTGTACCAAGCGTAAGTTTTTGTCACTTCTCACAAAAAAAAATAGAATTCGTATGGAATTAATTGCCCTTGTGGCAAGCGGTTCACACCTGGTTAATATTTAAGGTGACAAATAGCTAATACTCACACTCAGCCCACGAAGCACATCTGTATCACAATAAACAGAACGAACCAGTAGGCAAACTAAGGACTCCCACACAAAACTGCGAATTCGCATCGCAATGTCATTTTTAGTATGAGTTTTGTAGCAGATTTTTGCGATGCGATGCGAATTCGCAGTTTTGTGTGAGCCCTTAGGGTCAATTTAGACCGCAACGCGACGCGTAGCTGTAAATTGACAGACTTCAATTGCGTGAGACGTCATGCAAGTTACATTGAAATTTGTCAATTCCATCTCACGGCAGCTACGCGTCGCATTGCGGTCTGGAGTAACCATAACAAGACGTTTGACGTAGTCATATCGGCTTGCACGCGGTGACTCTGCGTTGCTCAGCTGTTCGTAGTGCTCACACCGCATCGTCAGATTGTGTGAAGTCGTTCTACTGGTTCGTTCTATGTTAAGGCCAATTCAGACGTCAACGCGACGCGTAAATCCATTTCTTTTGTATGACTTGAATTACGTGAGACGTCATGCAAGTCTGTCAATTCAATACAGAAATGCACCTAGTACCTAAGTTACGTTGAACTTGTATAGAATTGACAGACTTCAATTGCGTGAGACGTCAATCAAATCTGTCAATTCAATACATCTACGCGTCGCGTTGTTGTCTGAAATCTGAATTGACGCTTATACGTGTGTACCGTCCACTAGACGCACACACAGGCGCACTACTTGAGGTCCTCTTCGTCGTCTTCTACATACAGTATATCCTTCATGTCGCTCGCGAACGGGCTGCGGATCGCCTCCTCGGGGAGTGGCTTCTGCAAATTATTAAGATATCCCTTTAGTAAATAAGCAGCAATTGCCTTATTGATGACTTGTCAAGACAAATGAAAAAATTGTTTTTTTTCTCACTGTCCCTAATGATACTCTGTACAGGTGTTACAACGTGTGCCTTACGAAGTAATCATTGACCACTTTTGGTATTTACAGTGAACTTTATTTACATAAGATTTAGTCACGTTGCGCAACACCTGAATAAAGCTTGCATATACCATAGAGTACATATTTTCTTTAGTCTACGCATGTACCGAAATAAAATGTTTATTAATTCTCTATCACGAAGCAATAAGTAGGCAAGTACTTACATAAAACATAAGCATATATATCATAATATTATTATTACATCTTGTTTTTGAAACTGTATAATTTTTTACTGTTCTTTTTAAATATCCAGTATAGACAACATGGTGTTTGTTGTACAGCATACTGGGCGAGGGCTTTTGCTTCAGCATCAATTCAGCAACAAAATGAAAACATTATTTCGATCTACAAACAAGAACGAACTACAAATGAGACAAGTAAAATTATTTAAAATCGCAAGCAATTTTATTCAACAAAACGTAAAACTGTAAAAAATATAGAACATCGTATGTATAAAATCGGTAAAACATTAACAAAGTATAATATAAAAGTCATCTAAAAGAAAACGTTGGAAGTGGACATCCTGGACACACTGCAGTACGGTTTCGGTACTACCGAAATGCGCGGCTGTTGAACACATATTAATCAACTTAATTACCTGCATTTGGATGTTTGTCAGCTTTCTATTAATTTAAATATACTGTGGTTGTCGTCATCTTTACACAATCCCAGGAGGGGTTGGTACAGTTTCGTTTATTTTATTTTCATAGTAAGTTAGTAGTATCTCAATAAAACAAAAAAACTGCATTTCAATAATAATCTTGGACATAATCTTAGCGACCCATTAATGGGGGCCGAAGAAGTAAAGAAAGAGTAGGGTTAAGGCTGCATGACCATCGCATATGCAATGCGAGGAATGTATTTTTGAAAAGCATTAAAATTGCTTTATTTGACTGACCTCGCTAAGTGCAGCAGATCTATTGGATCTCAATAATACATTCCTCGCTATGGAGATGGTCGGGAATCACGGCCCGTCTATTTACCATGTGCTCGTGTGCGGGCTGGAGACACACGATGACGGCGGTCATGTTGTCGCAGCCAAGGCCGCCGGTGCTGCAGTTGGGGGCGAGGCACAACTCCATGAGTGCCTCGCACACCGCCGCAGGCGCCCAGCCCGCCACCAGCCGCGACCGGCAGAACTGCACCACCTCCTGTAATTACACCTTGAGTTAACTGGTCCACGATGGTCCAGCAGGTCATGGACTACATTTTTTTTTTAATTAAATAAGGGGGCAAACGAGCAAACGGGTCACCTGATGGTAAGCAACTACCGTCGCCCATGGACACTCGCAACATCAGAAGAGCTGCAGGTGCGCTGCCGGCCTTTTAAGAGGGAATACGCTCTTTTCTTGAAGGTTTGCAGGTCGTATAGGTCCGGAAAAACTGCTGGTGACATCAGGAGCAAGACCCACTTCGTCTTGAGGGTCGAGCGCTTGGAGTCCCGCCACAAAGTGAATTTTAGCTCCTTTGTGGTGAGAGTCCCGACGCACCATCTACCGACCTTCGAGGAGGAGTTCTGGCCGTCTAGAGGAGGTTCCGAGGACGACTTCCGAACACGTCGCGCCTCACGTCGCAGACAATACGTGTTCAGTGTTTTTAGTGTTAGTGTTAGTTTTTAGTATAATTGTATGTATGTTAGTCTATAATAAGGTATTTTATAATATGGGCCAAGATGCCTGACTTAAATAAATAAATAAATTAGGATCTTAACCTAAAACCACCTTAGGCACTACAGTATTTTAAGGATGTGTACTTCGCTCTGAAAATACTGTATAAATTATCCACAATGGATGCAAAGGCCTTGTTTTTAATTTGAGATACTACAAAATCTCAAAACAATAAAACAATTAGTGAGATTGTTACAATAATACAATTACAAGCTTAAATAGCACCTGTATTCCCGTGGACCTCACATAAGTTTTCTTTTGTATTTCTATTAGGTTTACTTCTTTCAGCCATATATTTTATTCTAGAAAATAAATGTTATGAAATAAATTTTGATTATGTTAAGCTGTATTTATTAATTTTTTAAAGTTATTTTTATAAATTTTGCTAATAGCTGTTTAACCGTGGTTTTAATGCAGTATCAAATATATATTCTATACTAATGTTATAAAGCTTTTTTAAAGGAAGAGTTTGTTTGTTTGTTTGTTTCAACGCGCTAATCTCAGGAACTACTGGTCTGATTTGAAAAATTCTTTCATTGTTAGATAGTCCATTTATCGAGGAAGGCTATAGGCTATTATTGTCACGCTAAAACTAATAGGAGCGAAGAAATAAAGGAAAATGTTGAAAAAACGGGGAAAATTATTTGAAAGGGCTTATCTCACGAACTACTAGAGCAATTTTTTTCTTATTTGTGTTAGATAAGAAGTAGACCACATGAAGGTCATCATAGGCTATTTTTTGTGGACTAATTTGTCTGTTAAATATCTAATTTACGCGGGCGAAGCCACGCGGAACGTCTAGTATTATTATAATTGATTCTAATTTCGGATAAGTGCAAAGTGTAAATAGGATTTGTTTTGACATAATGTGAAATGGCAAAAATGGGATAAGAAAGCGCTGCAAACTGGTGTCGCCGAACCGAGACTTGTGTTTTATTTTTTAACCGACTTCCAAAAAACGAGGAGGTTATATGTTCGGCTATGGATATATATATATTTTTTTCTATGTTCAACGATTACTCCGCCGTTTGTGAACCGATTTTCGAAATTTTTGTTTTGTTGTATTAGGTTTCACTCCAATTTGGTACCATGTTCACAAAAGTGGTGACCTGATGATGGGATCCATGAATAATCGACGGAACTCCTCGAAATTTATATGGAAACATATGGTGATTTTGGTTTTATGAGAAGCATCCTAAGCATATGCTACCAAAACGCAAGATTTTGCACCGAGGCATACTATGGTTCTGAAGATACTAAGAGAACTCCGGATTCCTTATAGATACAAGTTTGGGGGCTTAGGCGCTGTTTTAAGAACTGAAAGCATATGCTACTATGCAAATTACATTCATCATCATCATCATCATCATTACCACATCAGGGTCACCAATGTCACCAAAATTGAACATAACAAATTCAGCCTTAAATCCAGGGCATAAGGCACAAATTTGACATTACTTCTGAGAAGTAAGCTGCTTCGATAATACAAGTAACATGCCTGTCTCACTTCCATATAATCGCCGAGATATTATTTACCTACTATTCTGGAAAACAACCTAATTTCAAACTTTTGCATTGCGTTTAGCGTTCATAGTGCAATAACTGTCTGCTGTCTCGCTTGCTTCAATCTGCTAGGGCTGTCAAGCGAGCGGCGCGGCGGCGCGGGGCCGGGTACCATTAGACCGGGCGCGCATTAGCGGCCGACCTGCAGCGGCCAGGCCGCGACGGCTATCGAAATAGATACCTTAGTATGCAACCGCCATAGACCAATTCGCAGAATGTGAGAAAAGTTCATCTTCGAATAAAAAACCAAATTATGAGATTTTTACGAGCGTAACACAGTTTGTGTATTCTCAAAACTTCACATTCAAAATATTTCGTGCAAAGATCGCTCGAGTCGAACGAGTGGGACCGGTTATAGATGTCCGAATTTGTACACCACATGTGGCCGCTTGGGAGTTGATGCGTTCGAGACCGGTTTCCTGCACGTTATAATTTGTTGCTAATAGTTTGTGTATTCTCAAATCTTCACAATGGAAATATTTCGTGTAAAGATCGCTCGAGTCATACAAGTGCTAGGGACCGGTAGATGTCAGAATTCGTACCTAAACAAATTCACCCTCCTATTGGTGAATATGTAGCAAAGTAGTTGTCAACTAAATAAATTAGGAACAAATATTCGTGCTTGTGTTTCTTTTACGATATAATTCCCTACTTATAAGTTAATGGGTTTAAACGAAACTATTTATAATTTCGTTAAATTGGAATAGCTTGTACAAATGTGTATTCTGTGGAGTAGCTGAATTAGACTATTCAAATTTTATCAGAACTTTTGTTCTATTATGTAGTTTACATGTATACGTTTTAATATAATTACATTTATCAAAATATTAATATTTAATATAATAAATTTAAGTACATCTTCTTATCTTCATAAATTATTTAAAATTCTCGTGTCACAATGTTAGTTACCTTACTGTCCTTACTCCTCCGAAACGGTTTTACTGATTATACTTACTTACTCTTATTAATCCTTCGATCGTGGATTCTTGGAAATCTATTGTTATTCTATTGTGTTTCGCTCACTGGTGAGCTTGTAATAAAATACGTAGAATAATATACAGGTGTATTATTCTACGTATAGTACGCGATAGTTTACTAGGTAAATAAAAAGATTGAAATTATTATTTTTAACAAAAAATTAAAACCGACTTCCAAGGTAAAAACAATAATAACATCCTTTATAATATGAACTAAAAAGTATTAAATAATTTTTCCTATCTAATAGTGCCTTTTTCCGAATTCGGCTAAAACTCAACTATTTCTGTACTCAATCTTCATAATTTTGAAGTCGGTGTCAGTTACAAAAGTTTCAAATATTTTGGCAGACTGAAGATTCAGCTATATCTGGTACCGACTTCAAAATAATGAAGATTGAGTACAGAAGAAGAGTTTTAGCCGAATTCGGAAAAAGGCACTATTAGTTAGGAAAAATTATTTAATACTTTTTAGTTCATATTATAAAGGATGTTATTATTGTTTTTACCTAGGAAGTCGGTTTTAATTTTTTGTTAAAAATAATTACTTGTGCTGTCACCTACAGTTTCTGCACGTTCAAACGTAATACTGACTGGCGTCACAAATACAAAATCGACGTGTGCTGATGGTAGCACTACTTCTAGACAACCAAGTTACATACAAATTAATAATTTAAAAGTAAATACTTAAATAATGTGTTGTGGCCATTTATAGTGAGTGTGCCAAAGTGCGCCTACCTGGCAAGTGTGTCATAGTGTTCCATGCCGCTGAAAGGAGATCTCCAATCAGGAGTATGGAAAAGTAGCTTTATGGAGCACTTGCACTTTGCCACTCACTATATCGCGGGCTTCAAGCCAGAAGAGCATTTTAAAAAAATAGACTTTTTTTAAGAAGAAAATAGATCTACAACTGAAAATTTGCATCTATGAAAGCAATCCTTAACTACGTGAAATGATCTTTTGTACTTTAACAATTCCAAAGCTCCCAATATTGCACTTACATCTATTTTTTCTTCTTTAAAAAAACGACTTTATATACGCCCTTCTGGCTTGACGGCCGCAATATATTTAAGCTATTGCAACACTTGCCTCATTGGAGAGCACCTCCCAGATGCCGTCGCAGGCGAGCACGATGAACTCCCAGTACTCGTTCAGCTGACGGATCTGCACGTCCGGGTACGCTGCAACAACATCACACTGTCACCGGATATCTGGATTTGTGGATAGGCAAGTGGATAGAGCATATTTTGAGCAAATAGAAATTCGTGGTATCAAGTATCAATCCCTACTTGTCACTCGTAAGGCGTACCTGTGTAATAAATTCGTACGAGTTAAATAGACAAATGACGATGAGCATACATAAATTGCATGAATCTCTAAGGCATCCATTACACGGTCATGCATGCGACAGTCAATTTCGTCAATCATGAATTATGTTTGACTGATGGTGATTGGTGACTGATGGACTGACGAATGGTATTATACGGTCACTCAATTCTCTTCAGTTTTATGTCAGTCAAAGACAGAATTTTCCCGTGGTAAGTACCTGAAGTGAAGGAGGTGTGTTACGAGTTTTTTTTTATTAAATAAGGGGGCAAACGAGCAAACGGGTCACCTGATGGTAAGCAACTACCGTCGCCCATGGACACTCGCAACATCAGAAGAGCTGCAGGTGCGTTGCCGGCCTTTTAAGAGGGAATACGCTCTTTTCTTGAAGGTTTGCAGGTCGTATAGATCCGGAAATACTGCTGGTGACAGTTCGTTCCAGAGTTTTACAGTGCGCGGCAGAAAATTACGCGAAAAACGCACTGGGTAAGACTGCCACTCATCAAGGTGATGAGGATGGTATGTTTTTCGCGTGGGACAATGGCGAAAAGTTGCCGGTGATTATGATTCCGAACAATTCCTCAGAGCACTCCCCGTGATACAACCGATAGAGGATGCAGAGTGAAGTTACATCTCGGCGTAATTCCAAGGAGTCCAAGCTGTTTGAAACACTATGGCAGTCAACTAATCGAGCGGCCCTTCGTTTGATACGATTCAGAGGGAGCAGTTGGTACTTTGGCGCCCCTGCCCAGAGATGAGAACAATATTCCATATGAGGCCGAACCTGCGCCTTATAGAGTTGTAGGCGTTGGTCCGGACTGAAGTACTGTCTCGCTCTGTTAAGAACACCAAGCTTCTTCGAGGCTAATTTGGCCTTACCCTCTAGAATCTAGATGATATCGGAACTGGACTTCGCTCGATATGTTGACGCCAAGTATATCAATGCTAGGGGAGATGGTTAAAGATGTGCCCTCGAAACGAGGATATACGAGGATATATGACTTTTTAGTGGTGAACGCGCAGACTTGTGTCTTGGCAGGGTTGAATTGGACTAAGTTACGTCTACCCCATTCAGAGACTTTCTCCATTGAATTATCTATTTTAGACACAAGTTCGTTTCGACTCTCAATGACATTTAGCCGAGAAATATTGGGGGAGCCGGTATATACAACATCACCTGTACTATCATCCGCATAGCAATGAATGTCGTTGGTCTATAACATGTCATTGATATGCAGTATGAATAGAGTAGGGGATAGCACACAGCCCTGAGGGACACCAGCATTAACAGACTGAATTTCCGAGCATTCGCCGTCAACTACGACCTTTATGCTTCTGTCTGCTAAGAAACTAGTGACCCACTTACATAATTTCTCGGGCAGCCCGTATGATGGAAGCTTTGATAGCAGCGCTTTATGCCAAACCCGATCAAAGGCCTTCGCAATGTTCAAACTAACAGCCAATATCTCTCCCTTTGACTCAATTGCCTGAGCACAACGATGAATCAGGTACGCCAAAAGATCACCAGCCGAGCGACCCTTACGGAACCCGTATTGTTTGTCGCTTAGTAATCCCTGGCCGTCCAAGTATCGAAGAAGCTGGCTATTGATAATGGGTTCCATTATCTTCCAGAAGGGAGAGGTTATAGCGATTGGTCTGTAGTTGGAAGGATTTGAGCGATCACCTTTTTTGGGGATCGGGTGCACGAAGGCTGTCTTCCAGGAAGCCGGGACGATGCCAGTGGATTAGGAGAGCCGAAAAAGTCGCGTCAAGACCGGAGCCAACTCTGGAGCACACTTTTTCAACACAATAGGCGGGATTCCGTCAGGCCCACTCGACTTTTGGATATCAAGGGAACGGAAGGCTTTTCGCACTGAGCACTGATGAAACCGAATATCCGACATGATGCTCGTGCATCGCGGTATGGTCGGCGGTTTCAGCCCCCCCGTCATCCAGGGTCGAGTTTGACGCAAAAAGCTTGCCCAGAAGATCGGCTTTGTCTTTTGCGTCCTGGGTCAACGATCAATTTCCTACTTGTAGGGATGATAGGGTTGGCTTGCAGAAATTTCCTTCAATAGCTTTGGCCAGAGATCAGAATGCACGGGTTCCCGAGGGGAGGCACTCAAGTCTCTTGCCAATTCTATTGATGTGCTTTGCCCGAGTGATCTCTTTCTTGAGGGACCTAGAGGCAAGGTTGTACTCCTTTTTGTATGTGCTGGTATTTAAATCCCGAGCAGACACTGCGTTGGCCCAGGATTGGTAAGCCTCCTGCTTACCAGACAATGGAAATATATTTAATATGTTTATACTATACATATATTTAAGATTTATATTATTAATGTATAGCATACACATATTTAATATACACATCCATGACCCAGGAACATTGAAAACTTTTTGTTCCGTCGGCGGGATTAGAACCCGCGACCCCGGTCTTGAGCTTGTAACGTAGTAAATTTCTTATAAATAATAAACTGTACTATTAGCGCCATCTATTGACATAATTTTGAATTAAAGTTTCCTTATTGATCGATTTTTAGGAAATCACTATCTGTTTTTAACATTAAAACAATTTGAATTATATATTTAAATATTTTAAATAACAATACATTCATATTTTAATAATTCTTTTAATCAAATGAAATTTTTGAAATTCGCGCTCTTTACTTCTTAGTTATGTTTTCACTTTTGACTTAAAAAAAAAACTCTCTTGGGTATAAAAGTCGAGTCTGAAATCTGCCGTCCTTATCATAAACAACGCATCTGCATGGCGACAACTTTCGAGTAATTCGCGCCTAAAGTTTTATTCTTTATTTTTATTGTCCCTTTGAAACTAAGAGGAATATTCCAAATATTTTTATTTTGTTTGGTGCCTTTAAATGTTAACTTTGCATATGCGATGCTATATTTACATATTTAGTTATTTTTAATATTTTTAAAGACGGAAAATTGTTTATGACTAAGAAACATGGATTGCAATAATGTAAATTTACTAAGCATAACCAACGCATGTGTGACAGTTGCGTTGTTTATGTCTAGGAAATGCACAATTGTGATGCTTATGCTTAGCAAAGATAAGGGATTATTACTTACATTTAAGTTGCATATACGTTCAATATGACTAGCAAAGAATGATAAGATCAACTCACATGCATTAATTTTTTTTGTAACCGAACAAAAATGGAAACAACTTTAAATAGATGCATAGCAATCCATGAACCGGTACATTATTTCTTAACCCTTAATCAGGCCCCATGTGCACTGGCATTATAGTCGGGACATTTTAATAGGCCACATTTGACAGTTCATCAAAATTGTACCAGGTAACCTTATAGCGACGTACATAAAAAATAAATATTTTCGTTTTGTTATAACTGCACAATTGACTAACTTTTTTCAATGACGATTACATATTTATTGTAAATATGACCGATGCGAATTATTTAACGATTTGCTTTTACTGATAAACAATTCTAAGCGTAATAAACAAATTCTGATCTTAATAATTGCACGTCGTTACAATGTTACGTTAGCTGACCTTTTTTCTTTTTAAACTCTAGGGAAGTTACCCTAAAAATTGGAAGCGAATAAATAGTATCGTTGCATTGATTACTTGTAACGAAATATCCCCATAAATTAATAACCACGTTGTGAAAAGTAACACATATTTATGTGAAATGAATAATGATAATACTACATTTAACAGTTTTTATAATTCAAGCGAATAAATGCATTTTTTTTTTTTTGTAAATCATGTACTTGTCTTATTTTGCTCCTTGAATTTGCAAAAGAAAAAGTAATAATGGGACAGGAGTTTGTTTAAAACGTATAAAATTTAAATGTTTTATTTCAAGTCCGTATCGATTTATTCGTTTTGGTCGATGTTTTTACGCAGCTCACCTCACTATGGAGATTAATCTGACAGATGTCAAATGTGGCCTATTAAAATGCCCCGACTGTAAAAAATATTTTTAAATATGGTGTGGTCTTAATTTTTAGCTGTACAATGTATACCTAAGAACTGTTTCTTAAAAAATGGTCATTTTATGCCCTATGCCTGTTAAGGAGCTCTCTGGCGTTTTATAATTTGTTTCCATTATCCCTATTTTTACTTGGGAAACTGCATACTTTGAACTTTGATCTCTTTCTCTGTCATAATATGAGGTGATGAACTATTCACAAGAATTGAAGAATTTTGAATACTTACCTAAGATTACTGTTTTGTAAGCGTGCAATTACCACATATTGTAGTATCGATTAGAAGAATGTTTTTTTTTTTAAAAGAAACCTAATAAATACAATACACTTGTAGTATTTTTATTTCAAAATCATCTCTTGTATAATGGAAACAGTGTCCATATCATACTACCGCCAGACGGGCATATCATTACCACTTTTTTTTTTCCCAAAATGAATTGTTTAGTAAAAAAATTTTATCTTCATACGAAAGATACAAATAATTATTGGTAATCAAAAATAGGTTTTATGAATTTCAAAAAAGACAAAGCTCACTATAAAACTCCAATTACCTAGGTGGTCGATAAATCATACTATGCCTGATTAAGGGTTTATTTATTAGTTGTACTTAGTTTATCACAATTATTTTGATGGTAATTCTTAACGTAATAAAAGTCTATTTAAAGTTAATCTATTTAAAGTTGTTAATTTTCTTTTTTGTTCGGTTACAACAAAAAAATGCATGTGAGCTGATCTTATCATTCTTTGCTAGTCATATTGAACGTACAGTTCAACAAGGCTTTAAATTAATATGTCAATGATGTCAATGAGCGCTACTGGTAAAGGAGAACTGTCAAAAATGACGTTTTTGTATGATAGCAGCGTTAGTTCCTTTTCTCGCCACGTTCATTTAAAGCCTTGTCGAACTGTACGTGCAACTTAAATGAAAGTAATTCCCTTATCTTTGCTATACATAAGCATCACAATTGTGCAATTTCCTAGACATAAACAACGCAACTGTCACACATGCGTTGATTATGCTTAGTATTTCATACGTCGAAATTGTAAGTAAGATAGTCATAAATAACGCATGTTTCCTTATGATGTATATTACTAGTAATAAGTTTGGAAAATATCACATACGCTGTTTATGACTAACAATAAAATGAAAACTATAGAAGATATTTAAAAACGATTGATCCTGGTAGATCTCGTTTCAACGATTCCGAATATACTAATAACTCAATTTCGTAAAAAATGTCGATTGCGTTGTTTATGCTTAGGACGGCAGAAATGTCATCGGCCTTTTTCTAGAATTCAAAAACTAAAATGTAGTTTGTTGAACATCTACTTATTCCCCAATATTGGTGAGTTTAATTTGTGTGTCTATTTAGTTTTCAAGCTTCTTTTGTGTTGAAAATTACAAGGTTTCTATGATATATTTTTGTTGTTCTGCTATTCTAAAACACTTAGGTGACTATGTGTCCGGCAAACCTTTGTTTCATAATTTAAGCCATTTTGGCAAGATTTATTTCATTATAATCTCTTGTTCCTTTTATAATTTAACATAATCTAGCATATAACATGTTCTAAATTGTTAATTTGCCCTGTTTTACGTAAATTTAGGTAATCTTAAAGTACCCACATTTTGAAATTATTAATTGTTCTTTTACTTTCTTTTATTGTAATGGACATGCAACCCGTGGTTTCTTTTCCTAAATATCTGGACCACGTGGTTGTCTGTCCATTCCACGTGTCTGAAACTCCGGAATGGTTTTTTCAGGGGACCCATATTCGGGATAAACCCATGCTCGGGTTAGACCCATACTCCGGTTAAACCCATGCTCGGGTCGAAGATGAACCCTTAAGCTTATTAACCTGCTCAACCCCATGATCATGGAGCTATAGAAGTTAATCCAGCTTTGGGTTGCGGATGGCCACCGCCCTGGGCTGCCCTACCACCTGAACACCCTGCAGTCACCGGCTGCTGTACACACATGGGACGTCCGAGCACCAGCGACCACCTCCGGACGACGCGAAGGGGCTGGAGCTCTTCACACTGGCTGGCTATCCTCCAGTCTCCAAGCTAAGTGCCATGTGATCCTAGATGTCCCCCCCATACCCTCCGAGTACACAGACGGCTGAAACTAGAGTAGCACAAACCCACTAGAACTACCCCCCTGATGATTAATTACTTAAATTTATCTTAATGAGTCTCTGCTCTCTTTTAAATTATTACTCTTTTAATTTTACCTAATTAAATTATTAATTATGTAGTTATATTTTTATAACAATAAATTTGTTACTGACTTTTTTAATATTTCATTTATCTCTCTCTTAAGACCAAAGACTCTTTTTGTATGTCACAGTACTATTTACTTTTAAATACTATTTTCACTTTTTTTTACTATTTTTTTATATGTGACAAGCTGCCACTCACTCTTAACCATTGAGCCACAGAGGTCGACTAAATACTCACTCAAAATTCGTGACTGATGGTTGCATGAAGCAAAAATCAAAATATCCAGATTTTTTGTCAATCAATTTCATGCAACCATCAGTTACGCTCTTACACGGTAGATTATCCATCAGTCACAGCCGTGACCGTGGTAAGACTGACAGCAAAACCTACCGTGTAATGGACGCCTAAGGGCTCCCACACAAAACTGCGAATTCGCATCGCAAATATCTGCAACAAAACTCATAATAAAAATGACATTCCGAGGCGAATTCGCACGAATTCGCAGTTATTTGTGGAAACTGGGAGCCCCAAGTGCTTCGAGACCGGACTATACTCCAGTTATTCCAGTTGTGGTCGCAGTTTATTTTACCTGTGACGATCTGGTCTCGCAGCGATAGTTTGACGTTCCGTTTGAAAATGTAGTTGCCGAGCGCGCGCGACAGCGCCAGGTTGCCGTTGACGCGGTTGTGCTGCACCCAGCCTCCGCCCGCCGTAATGCGCCGCAGCAACTCCTCGTTGTTGGGTTTGTGGTCGTACGACAACACCTCCACCTGAAGTATTATTATCATTTACCTGTGACGATCTGGTCTCGCGGCGACAGCTTGACGTTCCGCTTGAAGATGTAGTCGCCGAGCGCGCGCGACAGTGCCAGGTTGCCGTTGACGCGGTTGAGCTGCACCCAGCCGCCGCCCGCCGTGATGCGCCGAAGCTCCTCCTCGTTGTTGGGTTTGTGGTCGTACGACAACACCTCCACCTGGCAGTATAAAGTATACATATAAATATCTAGGTCTCAATTAACTCCAACAGATGCTGCTTCTGCTCTTTGACGGCTGTTGTCTTCACGGCACGTCTCAGCAGCGCCTGCTTAAAGCTTCAGCAGCAGCCTTATATCAAGTCTAGTCAAGCATAATATTATGTTGCTTTCATCATACTTGACATTACACAAGAAAGATCTCTAAGTTCTGAATAGTATTAAGATATAAATAGAAACAGGAAAGGTATAATCGTTACAGAAAATTATAAGGTCCTCGACAAACAAATTTCAAGAAGGCCCAACGGAGTTGCCACTCATCCTTTTTCAAGAATAGATACATCAAATGACATTATGGCCCCAAACAATACTATGTGGCGCCATTTTTTGCCTTGCTGTTTACATCCTCATGTCTTATTTATAAGTACACACCTCCCCAGCCACGCTGGCGACGGCACGCGAGTCACCCACGTTTGCGCAGTACAGCGTGTTGTCCTTGATTAGCACGCACACCGCCGTGCTGCCCGCCACCTTCTCCTGCATGTCCTCCTCCAGCATCGCTTGGTCCATGTCCAGGAAACCCTGACCAAAGAGCACGTACACTAATGTTATAAATACAAAAGTGTCTGTCATAACTCTTCACGCTTAAGGCGCTGTACAGAACTAGTGCGTGTTCAGACACAGTGGGAACCGCGCGGTTTGGACTCGTGCGTTTTAACCGCTCGCAGCTTATTGCAAAGGTATTGTGATACAAAATTTACAATGTTCACACTAATACACCTAACGGTTTCTGCACGGGAAACGCGAGATTTCCACTTTGTCAAGCACCTAAAGTCTAAAGATTCTGAACCATACAAGATCATGATTTTGAATATGAATACTAAAATCAACTGTGCAAACACGGACGAAAAAAAAATACTGACGTAACCTTGTCTAATCCCGAGTGAAGCACAGTTATTGCCGCCCATGTAGGATGTGTGCGTTTCATTGGCGCGGTCACTCAATGTACAATGACAGCGGGTTGTAGTACCTAGTTGCGAATGTGAGTGTCGGTCACGTGTACAATAAACGAAATTGTCATACCTTGCATGCTTCACCTCTTTATAGTGTAATGCTCCGTCTGTATTTTTTTTACGTCCGTGTGTCCAAATTCCAATTTCACAATGTATATTCTGAGTGGGTGAATTATATTATATAGCCATTTTGTATCCTATCATAAAATCGAAGTACCAGCCATTTCTGTACAACTTCAAATGCGTTTAATACCACAGACATAGATCAAGATAGATACCGCATATGTATGTACTTCGCGTGCCATATCGCGTTCCCAAACAACGAGCAATGCTCGTCTTTCGAAAGTCTGTTCTTTAGTCTGCTATCAGAATCAGACGTCAATCGGCATTTAAAAAATGAGTAAATGCCTAAAAGTGCCGTAGTGAGCTGTAGAAATTCAAATAGAAATGTTGGCCTTGATAATGGACACGCTTCTTATCATTGGTACGTCACAGTGGTAAGAAAAAGTGACACGCTTCGTTTTCATACAAATGGAGTGACATGCGGTATCTATCTTGATCTATGTCAGTGGTTAATATTGATTATTTATTATTATTATTACTCCCCAAAGTAGTATTACTTATGAAAAACTTCAAATAAGGATAATAACAAAAATTATGTTGAATGAAACAAGAGATATAATTACCTACACTTATAAATAAATATTATACAATAAAATTAACAACTCATTATAATTTTTCCAAATATTCTCAAGGTTGTGGTAACTTATGAGTCAATTATACATTAATTTTAATTTTCCGGCTAACATTACCTGTTTCATTGCTTCTTCAATATTTCCAAGGTGATACTCTGGCCGAGCTGTGATAAATTTATGTAAATGTTTGCCTGCATATTCCGCTACATTTGCACCTTAAAACAAAAAAGACAAAACCTTTGTTAAGAAACATAACAATTAATGATTTTACAACATTTATACTGCAAAGAACAATCTCTTTGTTGTAGGTTTATTTCGACACTATTATTTTTAAGCTGAATTATTTTAGTTGTTGGCTATAAAATAAGATAAAAACCTACTGAGCTAATTTAAAGGTGTTAATAAAATTTTGCATGTTTAAGTTTTCTGAAAATACAAGCTACTTGATATTTCTGCTAAATTTTGCACATTATCTCCAGTGTAACATCAATTATTATGACTCTTACCTCCATGTCCATCATATACAGCAAAGAAGGCTGTGCCGGGATCATCGGGCAGAGACAGAATGTGTGTATGTGAGTCATCCATGGATACCCTCCATCCCTGCATACATGACGATCCCACCAGATACCGAGAATCCTGGACTGTCGAAGACTGCTTGTCCGTCACTGGTTCTGAAAGGGTTTGACCCATACTTCCTACGCCCCTGAAATTATGATTTTCATATCTAAATAAAAGTAATAAAACTCTTTTTCTTATATTCAAATACTACTTTGAAATCAACCAAGATTTTATATTTATAAAATAATATTTTGCTATTAAAGAAATATTCTAGATATAAAAAATATCCTACATTCAAGATATATGTCGTTTTGACGAGCTAATCAACAGGATATCAAATAATTTAAGAGGTACAATAATTATTATCTTTCTTTACTCAATGTCATGCAATACATATGCAGTATTTTTCTGATTTAGTAGTAAACAAGTTTCGAAATGAATTGTTGACGCACAGGTCTTGATATACAGTAATTAAGTGTTATAATAACATTTAATAAAGAAGTGAAGGTTCGATAAGACTATAAAAATACTAAACAAGTTAAAAACAACAAAAAACAAACCTCACAATACTCCTTATTAAAAAACTTTATTATATAAATTTAAAGACGTACTTACGTAGGCGTGAAACGAGTTTTTATTTCTTTAATAATTTAAATATAAAAAGCTAAATTACTATCTTTTGAAATAAAAATATATGATTGTGCGTAGGCGTAAATAAAGAAATTGACTATCCGAGCAAAACTGACAATCTCATAAGTCATTATTTGTCTTATCTCTGCGTAACTCTGTGATCTGTCCTCTTGACAAATAAAATGTCAACATAAGTGTCAACTGGAGTTTTTTTGGCGGGTATGTGAAAGAGTGCTGTTGTGTTTTTGTATTATTTTCCTAAAATTGTGTTAGCTGGGTTTTTAATGTGTAATATTGGTAGAATATTAACCATTATATATTCGTGTTCATGCACAAGTGTAGGAAAGTGATGTAATATCCAGAAACGTGCTATTTTGTGTTCCCTCCAAAACTCCATCGAAAGTTTCAGTAAAGCGTCTACCACTTTACTGAATCGACCGACTTGACTCCTTGACTGTATTGACTTTTACTTAGACTTTGACTAGACTTTAGACCTGACGATACATGAAAACGATGATGAAAATTATAATAGGAGGAATATGGTTTTCCCGCCATATTCCTTACCTTTTTACCTTGTCTGTGGCACAACATACACATCCTTTGTGTCAAGTTGCCAAAAAAGAAGAAAAAAGTGTCAACTGTCATATTCCTTTTTTCTCGTAGCAACTAGCAGTTGGGACTTGAGAGCATGGAATTTTGGTTTTATCGACGATCAAAAAAATGGACTTTATCATTGCAGCCAAATTGCAGCAAAACGTTCTGTTTCAAAATGACTCAGACCAATAAAAACAAAATGATCGTTATAGTTAAAACTTAAAACCGTAGTTGAAACTAAACTACATTTCTTACATTATTTTATATAGTATGGGAGGTAGCAACGTTTTCGAGAAAGTACGCAAAATCACAACATCACAAAATCAGCCGACCTGAAATAATTTTTTTCAATGTTGCTCAAATGTTGCTACCTCCCGTACTAATGAGTCTCAAAAATATAGGTACCTACCTCAAAAGTTGCGATAAATTATTGTGCATTATTAATAAAACGAAATTGCTTTTTACTTCATAAACATTAAATTTTTCATTTTATTACATTGGTATTTTAACTATATTTTTATAAACATAAGTTCACCTAGTTTAATAATATAACAGGTTAAATGTTAAATGATTAGTAGTACTACTGTGATTTCATTTTCAAAAATGATCATTGAAAGTTGATTGAAAGACTTCATAAATTAAACCTTTTTCCAGCCAGTATTTAGCATGCATTGTAAAATACAGATTCTACAGACCCATTACTAAAAATAAAAATGCGAAAGTGTGTCTGTATGTCAATCTATTACCTCTTTACGAAATGGTCTTTTGGTATGGAGATACTTTGAGTCCTGGGATAGCACATAGGATACTTTTTATCCCGGAAAAACGTACGGTTCCAAACAAATTTTGGTGCAATTGAGTTGCGGGCGTCATCTAGTTTTATAGTTGTGCAATAATTAATTATAATAATAACGGTAGAGGATGAGAAGAGGGGATTTCGGGAGTAGCTCACTGCTCGAGCGTATCAGATTAAGCTTGTATAGGCTTCCGACATGTGTCTAGTTATCATGGTATAGAAATCAGATTTCTCATGTGGTGGGTTAAAAAATTTTTTTTTTTAGTATTGAAATGTCATCCGATCTGTCAGATTAAGATAGGGGATGTTTAGTATACCCCAAGGAAGCTTCCATAAAAAGCACTGACGATTCAAAGGTTAGGTAAGCCTGTAGGGACATTTTAAAATATAAAGCTTCATATTTTCGCAGATATTTTATTTTGCACTAAATTAAATGATTTAGTCCTTGTTGTCTAAAATATACTAATAACTGACCGAAATAAGCAATTTTCTGAATATATTTTCTTTTTCAAAACTTTAAAATGGCCGCAGTTTCTGAACCCACCGCTAAAATAAAAAACGCTCTCATTATTTTTTTATCAGTTTTACCTAATGTAAAAAACCTACTAGGTCTCCATGACGCTCGAGTGACCTCAAAATTAGCACCTTCTCCTCCTCTACTATGAAGTGTCGCTTTAGCGCGGTCTCACCCACCTTTATGATAAGGGAGCATACCCATACTACGTCACCAACTTTTTAAGATTTTTTGACCCCCTCCCTCCCCCTGGTGACCACGCGTAGTATATGCCAAGACCCCCCCCCCCCCCCCTTCAATTGTTCACGTGGTATTGATAAGAATATTTTTTAATCATTTTGTAAGTAGAAAGAGTAGATAAGAAATTAAAATAATTTGACTGATATTTGTGTTTAATAACTTATTTATTACAAAAGACTCTTCGCATGTTTATAATAATTATTACTACTTAATTAAATCCATACTTAATATTATAAATGCGAAAGTATGTCTGTCTGTCTGTCTGTCTATCTGTTACCTCTTCACGCCCGAACCGCTGAAGCAATTTTGTTGAAATTTGGCATGGAGATACTTTCCATACTATGCTAATATTATAAATGCAAAAGTGTGTCTGTCTGTCTGTCTGTTACCTCTTCACGCCCGGACCGCTGAACCAATTTTGTTGAAATTTGGCATGGAGATATTTTGAGTCCCGGGAAAGGACATAGGATATTTTTTGTCCCGAAAAAATGTACGGTTCCCGCGCCATAAACGAATTTTGGCGCAACGGAGTTGCGGGCGTCATCAAGTATGGGAATAAAAATAAGATCACCAAAAAATACTTTGATACCCAAGTTTGCCAAAAAAAATTACTTGACACCATTTTTTTTTCACTTTTGTATGGGTAAGCGCCCCAGTGTAACGAGTTGAAAAAATTTGGTCTTTCAGCGCTGCTACTTTCACAGTGAACTCTATGTAAGGAACACATACACACCCTAAAGTATTATCACTTAGATTTATGTATAATTACAACAGAACAATCAGAGAAATAAATTTCTAGGCAGATGGCGGACCTAAGTAATTTACCCCGAACCGGTGGTAGGCATCATGTAGACTTTCAGAAAATATTTGCAAAAATTTATTCTGAATAAAAAAAATTGAGTTTTTTTTTTTTGGTCGCGTTTAAAGCTTTATGGTTTAAAGTTAAACCCAACCGACAGATCACAATTAACATTGAATTGACATGATCCGACTACATAACGTTGGTCTGTCAACTACCTAGGAATCAATGGCGGCTACCGTTTTTTTGCTCATGGCGCAACTGTCGACTAAGGTCCGAAGTATAGCTATTAAAGTCGACTTTATAATAATTTAGAAACCCATTTATTTATTAAATTAAATTTATATAATATCTCTTTTACCTTTGCTAATTTTTTTAATAATCGAATATTTTTTATTGCGATTATTATTTATTTTCTTGAGCACCAAATATAGTAAATGATAAGCAACCTTGACAGCTTCACCAAACTTCAAAGTGCCTGACAAGTGACAAAATATGCCTGTTTTTTTAAATGGCTGTAGGCTATAAATAACCATAATAAATACCAGTGTCAAGTATTAAATGGCGAAAAAAAAATTTTTCGTATGACGTTTCTCTCGGCGAAATTGACTACGTGACAAAACTCCAGACCCCCTCCCCCCCTCTTGTGACCGAGCGTAGTATTTTGAAGAAACCCCCCCCCCCCCCTAAATGGGTCACGTAGTATGGGTATGTTCCCTAAGTACAACGTACCATCAAAGAAATTGATTCATAGGCATAGACCAGTGGTCCCCAACGACCCCAACCTTTTTTCCACACGGGCCACAAACATGCCATCAAGATCTAAATCTTAGGCTGGTATAAATAGTCAGTACTTAAGATGCGACCCGGTCTCAAGAGTCAAGACGCGGTTCGGCTCTGTGATCGGTCCAAATTTTGACAGCCAACCAATCACAGAGCCTGAACCGTGTCTTGAGACCGAGATGCATCTTGAGTACTATTTATACCAGCCTTGGTGTCGCGGGCCGCAACAAAAAAAATTAGGGTTAAAAAATAACGTTCTTCAAAACGGTTTAAAAGTGGAAAGAAATTCACGACTGTAAAGACGACTTTACATTATTTTACCTAAACAATTTCTAAATTGTTTAACATCACGCGGGCGAGCGGGCCGCGGATTGGGGATAGCGGGCATAGACCTACGTGATACGTCATTTTCATATGATTTTCATATAAACAAGTTACATCAATTCAATGTTAGACATGATGTCATAGATAATACAGTATATATGTCACCGTAAGATTGTAAACACCGCGAGATTGTAATATGACGAAGTGATGGATTGTAAACAAACAGTGATTTTAAATTAATTATCTCGTATTTAAAATAACTTCAACGCCCAATGGTATGAGACGTATAACATAAAATAAAATTTAGATATATTCATGGGCGTACCCAGGATTTCAGCTAGGGGGGGGGGGGGGGCAAGATAGTCTCCCCAGCGCTGAAGTCCTGGGTACAGGTATATAAACCATGATATTCGGTCTGGTATATTTAAATCTTTTATCAATCTGCCGAGTTGAGGCGAGAAGCAAGCCCATTTTGTTATTTCGTGACTCTCGGTTTACCTACTTTAAATATAATAAAGCAATGTAGAAAAAATATATGAGACATAAAGCACAATATTTAAAAGGTTTTAAACCATAAACATTTTAATAAAACGTAACACTTTCGCAGTAATTTATTTAAAAACTCACCGACAAATATCTTTGTCATCGAAATATAATTATTAACTAGGATAATAATTAATATACATTTTATTTGGATAAATTGTTAGTTAATCTATATTTAAAAAATCTGATCCGAACAATTTTGTTTCTTAATATTTATTTCCAAAGATATTTTAATTTATTTTACCTTCCAGGGGGGATATCTAAATTTTATTCAATGTTATACATCAAATATTCAGGCAATTAAAGTTATTTTAAATACGAAATAAATCATTTAAAATTACCGGAAAACTGTTTGTTTACAATCCATCACTTCGTCATATTACAATCTCGCGGTGTTTACAATCTTACGGTGACATATATACTGAGACATGATGTGTCGTATGGGCTGTAACCTCCATTATACATTTCCGTATATAAAAAAGTACTCTGTGATTATACAAGTACGCTGGCGGCTGGACTGATGATACCCAGATATATTTTGTGCCTATTTGAAGCGAAATCAGCTCCCCCAATATTCGGGAATAGAACTAAATCTGACGTAACTTGCAAATGGCCGCTCAATCGCTATTGGTTGTAGAAACCACAGATAATAGTATACCTCCATGGTAGAAACTAGAATTAGTTCCAAGTACTCCCACTACTGCTATCAGCGCAAATCTGGCGACTTTCAAACAACATTTTTACGTCAAATTTAGTTCTCTTCCCGAATATTGGGGGAGCTGATTCCGCATTGATTCCGCTTCAAATAGGCACAAAAAATAGCTGTCATTTCAAAGGGTATCATTAGTCCAGCGTATTTGTACAATGGAGGTCAGTGGCTGTAGCTGTACCCTGCAAACGATCAAAGGTCACTTTTGTTGATTCAGACCGCAAGCGGCGCGTAGATGCATATTTTCCAGATTCACAAGACGGAAATCTGTCAAATCCATACAAAATGCCGCGCGTAAACAGAGATTGGTTTCTTAATCAAAGATGCCGCGCTGCGCCTCGCGTCGCCTCGTCGCGTTGCGGTCTGAATAATAACCCTAAGGCTTCTTACAGACGAACGGCACATGTCGGCGGCACGTGTCGGCGGCAGTCGACGACTGTCGGCGGTACGTGTCGGCGGCAGTCGACGGCAGACGACGGCACGTGTCGGCGGCAGTCGGCGGCAGTCGACGGCAGTCGTTGAGAGTTTATGACACTTGCATTGGGCCTACCACGACCTTTCCTAAAACTATAATGTTTCCAGAACACTTTGTTGTAAGATTACAATAACATTACCGTACTCACTTTTTAAATATAATTTTACTAAAAAACAGTAAAATATGCAAAATAATGTTAAATCCGCTGTGAAATATCAACTTTTTTAAATCGCTAGCTTGACGTTAAAGTAATAAATTCTTATCTGTGAAACGGTTAGTAAAGTTGGTGGTAGGCCCCCAGTTGTGACGTACCGCCTAAAGGTAAGCGTCCACAGGTAGGTATCGTACGCAACGGACGTCTCGCATCAAACGGATAAATTTTTCACAGTACGTCAGCTGAATCAGGAGCGTACGGATTACCGATTGGCCTAGTAAATTAATGCTCAAAAGGGGGGTGTGGATGGAAAAGTCGAAAGCAGAAATTTTGACTTAGGAACTTTGTTTCGACTAATTTGAAGATAAACATACTGGCCAGTCGGTAATCCGTACGCTGCCGATATAGTGGACGTACCTACTTTAAAAAAATTATCCGTTTGATGCGAGACGTCCGCTGCGTACGATACCGACCTGTGGACGCTTACCTTTACCCGCTACGTCACAACTGCAAGCGTGATAAACTGTCGACGGCTGCCGTCGACTGCCGCCGACACGTGCCGTCGTCTCCCGTTGACTGCCGCCGACGCGTGCCGCCGACACGTGCCGTTCGTCTGTAAGCGCTCTAAAGCAACCAAATTACATAGCCTATAAACATCCTATAAATTAACTTCTCTGATAATACATGTCACAAGTCACAACACAATAAACTTAGAATACGGGAAAAAGGAAATATAAAACTCTATAATTCTTTTACAGCATATTATATTAATTTACTCATATTACTTACACTTAACATAATTTACCTACGATCTGGGGTACAATTAGTAACAACTTACAACGTGCTTACAACTAAGTTTTTTATAACATACTCTCAAAAAGTCGGTTCACACAAAACCGAGACAAAACTGTGCGGAATTTTTATTTTGTATTTAAATATTGAACTTTATTACACGAGAAAATAAAACCGAATTAAGTACAAAATATATTTTTATACATTACAGGCCAGAGCATAATTTTAGCCTTAACTTACCTAAAATAAACCTTTGTAAATTGTTGAGTTCCGTTTCGTCGCACTGTGAACCAATCATAATAAATTTATTATGAACTAAACACACAAGTCCGTCAAGAAAGAGTAGACGCTGAACTAAATTTTCTAAATGTTATAATCACTATCGAATGGTAGTTTTCGCGATATTCTATTTATTAAAACATCATTGGTTTTCGCGCCATGTATTTTCACAGGGAACGTTTGTAAACTTTAAATATTAACACTCCGACACATTTTTTATTTATATTAATAAGGTTTTAGTACTTTTTATACGATTTAAAAATTGTGTTCGGCGTCTTCTCTTTTCAAATATTTTTTTACCTGGAACGTAATCGAGATCGAGATCGTGATTTCGATGGACTACGAGATGGGCTTCTACTTCCAGAATGTGACCTGAATCTGGATTCTGGAGGCCTACTACGAAACCGTTTTGAGACTCAAACAATCGAACAATGCCGCGTCATCTCTAACAACGTCATTTCACGTTTGTTAGAACTTAAGAATAGGGTAAGTACCACCCGCGGGTGGCAAATCAGTAGGGACTCACAAGCGAGCGGTGACGCACGCGCACGAGTTGTTCGTTGCATACCTGCGTATTGCGTAACTTATTCGATCGCTATCACAGAATTGATATTAATCTCACAATGGACAATAAAAAGAAAAGGGCAAATGGCCCACTCGCCACTTACGCTTCACATCCTCCCTTCGAGCCGAAGCTCTCGCGACTTCACTCTGACTGGGCGCTTAAGGCAGAGGTAGGGCCTGATTCATCTTATATCTTTAAACGAGCAATTCTCGTATATATATAAATATATAATTGGAATCTCGGAATCGGCTCCAACGATTTTCGTGAAATTTTGTATATAGGGGGTTTCGGGGGCGACAAATCGATCTAGCTAGGACTCATTATTAGAAAATGACATTTTATTCGTGGTTTATCGAAACCGAGCGAAGCTCGGTCAAATAGCAAGTTATTATTATTATTAGTATTACACCCATCTCATTCTATGGATCCTGTCATCAGGTCACCCCACTTTTGTGAACACGGTACGAAATTCATACCCTATACAACAAAAAAAGAATTTTGAAATTCGAACCACAAACGGCTGAGTTACCAATTGCCATTGAGCATACAAAAAAAATACAACCGAACGTAATAATATAACCTCCTCTTTTTTCGATGTTAATTAATAAAAAATGGGTTTACTAAAATTTGCTCGAGAGAACTAAATAAGTATGTGTTTTTAGTTGTTGGCTCCTGGACTATTTGTTCATGTCTTTGCTACTATATTACGTGATGCGTACTATTCGAAACCTCATTTGTTTACAAAAATAACTAAGTTCAATAATTAAGATACGGTACCTATCGAATCTAAGTACGCGTAACTAGTTACACGCGAATTTATGATAATCTAAGACATAATATCTTAGATTATTTCGAGTTAAATAAAATGTAGTTAATTAAATATAAGATTATAATATTATTTTTAAAAAGAGACAACCCTGATTTCTTCAGAAAAGGTACGAGGTATGCGATATAAAGAGAGCGTAGATGTAGGCAAATATAATTGTAGGCACCTAGCACTGCGCGGTCGGAATTTGAACTTTATAGTATCGTAGCATGAGTCGTTAATTCTTTAAACGGGTTTCGTTAGTGGGAATTCTGTTAGTACAACTAATATATGTATATTCTGTGGTAGGGCGCGGCATTCCCGTTCGATTGTCTGAGCCTCAAAACGGTTTCATGGTACGGCTCCTGGATCGAGAAACAGAACGTGAACGATTTCATGCAGCGCTTCTACCACTGCCCACTGCCTGAATAATTACTGCCTTCTGAATCGAACATCGTCAAATATGTGTATTTACAACCTCGTAATACTAGAGATTTACTCTCAAAAAGGTTTCGTGGTACGGCCCCTGGATCGAGAAACAGAACGTGAACGATTTGATGCAGCGTTTCTACGAGATCGATTCGACGCCACGCTCCCAGCGTCTGACCCACTGCCTGAATAATTACTGCCTTCCGAATCAGACATCGTCAAATAATTATGTGTATTTACAACCCCGTAATACTAGATTTACTCTCAAAAAGGTTTCGTGGTATAAGATCACTTAACTAAAGCTGGCACTTTCACAGTGCTCACACTTATGCAATTTCACTGTACAGTATGTTTAAAAATATAAAATGTTTGCATCATGATAAAAATTATCGTATAATCTGAATACGATAATAATATGCTATCGTACATCTTACGTACGCAGTACGCACAAAATTATCGTATGTGTACGATAATTATCGTACGGTTCCGAACGCTGGCCGCTCGCCGATCACACGTTACCGACTTGTAACATCACGCTGTATTTATAAACAGTAGCATAAGAAAAACAATAACTGTCCCCTTCACGCTCATAAGATAGACCGCGCGAGAGAGAAACGGGCAGACTTTTTATGATGCGTATGCAGTACAATGTCACGCCATGCGCTTATTCACAGACACTACACAATGTTTAAATGTGTTGATCGTGCCAGCCAGTGTTGCCAACTGCTAGCCTTGCCGAGTTCTAGATTATTGTTCAAAAGTTGCTAGATTGCCAGTTTTCGTTCCCCCAATAAGTTGCTAGAAGTAGCTAAATGTAACGGACACTGTTTTGCCAACTGCGACCTCTATCAAGTGGCTAGATTGCTCCTAAAAAGTTGCTAGATTTCCAGTTTTTGGCGCGAGTAGTCAGTAGATAGGAGCTTAACGTATCTTTTAGTTGGTGACAAAAAAATAACTGGCCAAGTGCGAGTCGGACTCGCGCACGAAGGTTTCCGTACCGCTATAGAGCGAAAGTAGGAAAAATTGTGTTTTTTGTATGGGAGCCCTCCTTAAAGTTTTTATTTTTGTTTTTTATTATGAAAGGATTTTCTGCAAAGTTCAAGTGCCTACCTGGTGCCTTTATTGACTACAAGCAAAAAAGGCCAAAAAAAATTACGTCTGTTGTATGGGAAATTAAATATTAACTTTATTTTATTTTTAGTAATTGGTTGATAAAGCGGCAACAAAAATATACAATCTGTGAAAATTTTAGAAGTCTAGCTATAGCGGTTTTTGAGATACAACCTGAAGACCGACAAACAGACGGACAGACATCGAAGTCTCCGTAATAGGGTCCCGTTTTTACCCTAAAAAAGATATAATATTTTTACATTCTTTCCTTCGATTCTCGGTAAATACTTTACGAATCTTGAAAGATGAAAAGTAGCTAGAAAAAGTAGCTAAAAATCTAGCTACAACTTTTTTTAAATTGTAGCTGCCTGATACCGAAAAATAGCTAGATCTAGCTACAAAGTAGCTAAGTTGGCAACACTGGTGCCAGCTCTTGTTAACTGACCTGTACGGCCAATGGATCGAGAAACAAAACGTGACCGATCTGATGCAGCGCTTCTACGGGATCGATTCGACGCCACGCTCCAGCGTCCGACCCACTGCCTGAATAATTACTGCCTTCCGAATCGGACATCGACAAATATGTGTATTTACAACCTCATAATACTAGATACTTTACAGTTTACACTCTCGTGTAGATCACTTAAGAGAGAAAGAGATTTGTAACTACATATTATTGCATTCAATTTCTACAAAAACAAACAGTAATTTTGAACACAATTGTGATAACAATAATAAAAGGTTAAAAGCTAAAATAACCTTCCTTAACTATTAACTTAAGATTTAATATTGTCAAACGTGACGAAGCTCCACTTGTTTTCAATGCTAGCGCCGACGCCAGTGGATTTGCTCGCGAAAACATCATTGTACTTCTGAAGAGTAGACAGCACAGTGGCCTGTGTCACCTCTGGAGCCATGGACTTGACGTACGACACCAGGTAGTCCAGGGAAGCTCCTAGCGGGTGAACCATGAGGAAGGCAGTCAGGATACTGATAAGCTTGGCTTCTGACAAGGGCACAATTGCATCTACATTGAGCTTGGTTTCCATGACAGTTGGAGAAGCTTTTGTCACTTCTGAGCTCGCGGAAGTTACAGTTTCGACTTTGTGCTTTTGCAGGTCCATTGTACCCATCATGTGCGAGTGTGGGTACACCTGAAACGGAGGAATTGAAAATTCAGGGATTGAAGCACTCAATTGGTCTTCATTGCTGAATAGTCTTAAGTACTTTGCACATAGCATAATAAAAAACTCCTGTACAAACTGCAGAGAATATGTCTCTACGTAATACTGAAAACATTATACAAACCTCTTTATTTTGCAGGGCCTGTTGAGCGATGAAATGCGCTTTGAACGTTTCGAATTTTCTCTCGGCCTCGTCTTTAGCGAGATACGCCTCATTTTTGTATCCTTCTAACTCATATGTGAGATTCTCATTCTCTCTCTGAAATTTTAGTAAAATCTGATTAAGAAAAAACCAAGTAATGTGGGTCCTTTACATAGTTTTAATAATAAAACCATCAAGCCCCGTAAGGCCCATATGGGCCGCGATAACAAAAGATTTCCAAGAATTGGCGTTCGAAGGATTAATTTAATGCAAACAAAGACTTTTATTATGAATCATATTGTGGGCATAACATACATATTACATTATCTGCAAAATTCTTTACCAAACCAAATGACAAATACTAACTAATTGTAACCCATCAAGCCCCATAAAGACACCGGTGACCGCGATAACAATAGAATAACAATAGATTTCCAAGAATTCGCGATCGAAGGATTAAGATTTAAACATATCTGAAAAAGGTATATCCAATCAAATTATCATCTAAACACATACCTTCAAGTCTTCGTATTTCTCCAGAGATACCATATTCTTGCTGGGTCGCTCAATCTCCTCTTCGTCAAACATGGCATTAAACTCTTCCTTCAGGTTGTCAAGCTCCTGAAATATTATAATTACTTTGAGACACTGTTTTCCACCATGTCTTTTTAATACTTTCATCCAAACGGAATTTCATTTGAATGAAAGTATTTAATGACTTATCAAATATTATTTCAGATGTCTATTGTATCTTTACCAAGTACTAACTTTAACAGTTAATAATATACCTCTAGACATCACATACTTACGACTTCAGTGTAGCTGTAAATGTTTCAAACATAATGCGAGTGTCAACCGTTTTTCAAAGCTGGAAAATTGTACCTACCTTTTTAGTCTGCATTAAAAATTTTGTTAATTTCTTACCTGAACTTACCATGTCAACATGTAACTGCTAACTTCTGCTTCAAACTTTACTGGTAATATAAGTTTTAAAATGTCTAGTTACCTCAATTTCTTCAGATATACCTCAGGATCCAACTACTATTCATTCCTATACTCACATAATATTGTGCCCAAGCTAAGTCTTGAATTGTACCGCAGCTTCATTTAATGATAATGACATTACAACGCGGCCGCTTCACTCAACGTCGCGTGAACGTAAATTCAAGTTGTTTACCTCTGTCATTTTCATCCACATGTCGATGTTACGGCGCTGCTGCTTCGTGAAGTGATCGGAGACGCGTTGGTGCTTCGCAGCCGAGAGGATTTTGGCCACCGCCTCGACTGCGAACGAGAAAATCTATTGACTTCTCACTGCCAGTGGCGGCTCTAGTCTAGGGGGTGGCGAACAGGGCAATCGCCCGGGGCCTCACTCTTGCGGAGGCCTCGCAAACACCTGCCACCCAGGGCCTAGCAAAGACCTTCCGCCCGGGGCCTCGCAATATGCAAGGTCGCTACTGCTCACTGGGGAAGTAACTTGTCGTCACGTCAATATAGTATAGCGCAATTATATAGTATGAAGGCTATGCAGCATTGACTACTACAGTATGTACTGAGTAGCACTAAGGTAGCCTGTCTCACCTTGCACTTCTGTTTTCACCTTCACCTTAGTGCTTGTCCACGTGGCGCGTTGCGTCGACGCAGCGCTGGCGTTTGACGCATAGTCGGTCAAGCGTATGCTGCGTCACTGCAGCATTATTACGAAGCAGTTTTAACGTCAACACCCCCTCCCACTTCGTCTCGGGGGCTGCTGTTCGTCAAATGTGCGTTGCGCGCTGCTGTCATGACGTAGCTCGCCATGTCCTTGGTTATTTGTATGTAAAAGAACACAACGGCAGCACTTCTCCTAAAAAACAAATTCTGCCAACGAGGCCCTTGTATAGAGGATAAGGATAAATATACATATGAGTATATAAGGAGGAATATAATAGGATACTCTTCAGTTGTTTCTCCAGTTGTAGGTTTTTCCATCTTCTAATAGCTTACCTCATAATGTTGGTTGTCTACCTTCATCTGAAATATTATCACTTACCGGCAATTTAGCTACTTTACTACATGTGAACTTACATTGCTTTATAACCACAGTAAACTTCTCTTTCATGGCAGTTTTCATGTTCATGAAATCTTCATCCAACTGCATCTTCTCATTGAACAGTCTACGTATTTGATTATTGCTTGCTTGTATCAGAGAATAAAATGAATTTGCATTCTTTTTGTTGCACTCTCCTCGTTCCAACCATGATGCCAAAGTCTAGAAATAAACATGTGTTGTTTATTATAATTTTAATTCTGCTTCAGTTTATGGATGATTAGTTAGTTTGCTTTGTCAAAAAAAAAAAACTGTTACCATAAATTTTGAAAACAAACTTACAGGTGCGACTTTTGAAAATTCACTTTCATTTTTAATTTTGTCTGTAATGGCAGCCAACGCTGAAGTTGTAAAGGGCTCCACTCTCTGAGGTGACTGAGCCCTGTCATGTGAACTTCTTTCATAATCCATTTGATCATCACGATTCTGAAAAATAATATTATTCATGTTTATCCAAGGTAAGTTCAAACTTCAAGATGTCCCATTCAATTGTAATTTATCCTTGGAAACTTAACCAGACTACAAAGTTACAATAATTATTATGACAACAAAACATAAAATGATAAGAAACCTTTTTTTTTTCGAATTTAACTTTTCCTATACTCACCAAAGCATAATCAATGAACATAGTTGTAGCCTCTCTGTCCACTTGATCATGGAATCTAAATCTGTACCCAGAGACACTGAAGCTCTGCTCGACACTCTCTTGCCTCTCAAATCGCACATGAAACACCCCACGTCGGGCTGTTTTGATCTCCGTCACATCACCAAACCTCTGGAATATTTCATTGAGAGTCTCCTCAGTTATGTTGTGTGGTAGCCCACCAACAAATATTGTGCGACAGCCATTAGGCCTCTGACGTCTCGCCGGCGTGGATACTCCAGGTATGGGTGGCAGGAATATACCACCTGATGTGTATATAGGTTGATTCACCATCTGCTGGCTGGGCAATATTTGCTGATTCATCATCATCATGTTCTGATCCATTTGTGGATTCATCATCATCATATTCTGTGCTATGTTTGGCATCATATTCATTGCTGCCAATCCTTGGATTGCAGAGTCTGTGGGCTGATGGCCGACCATGTTCATAAAGGGCATCATACCTGTTAGAAAGATTTTATAATTTATTGAATACACATAAAAGATATTTTACTTCTAAAAACTCAGACATGATGCCAGCAAAAAATATATTAAGCAATAGCGAGATTCCTAAATACCTGGCATTGCTTGGCCAGAAATAGGCATCATCGGCACTCCAATAACTGACTGATTTAACTGGGGTTCATTTGGATCTCCCCACTTAGTACGTCTCTCTCTACTCCTTCTCTCCCTCCTACCCCTGTCATGTCTATCTCTATCATGTCTTTCTCTTGACCGGGATCGTCTTCTCTCTAGAAATACACCAAAAAGCTTCACACAATAACAATGTATTATGAAATACAAAATATAATTAATATCAAAGATTTTTTAATATAAGTACTTCACAATGCTATTCACATTAATCATTACCAGTTACAGTCAAAATAGACTGCAAAAAGTACAGAGTAAAAGTAGGTATAAGTAGTGCAGTAGCAAGATTAGCACATTAATTATAGTGTTCACCTGCAACATTTCTGTCTCTTTCCCTGCGATTCGTTTGGTCTCGTGAACGTTGGTTTCTCTGATTGTGCGAGCTGCTTACATCCTCCTGGCTGTCAGCTTCGGCCATAACATTTTGAGCGCCCATCCCTTCATCCGGAGCTATAGGCCCTATCAAGGGCATAGGTGGCGGATTCATGGGGGGCACATTCAATAATGGTTGATGTCTTCTCATTGTAACTGATTGCACAATGCACAACAAAAGTACCCTTGTTGTTTTACTGCAACGATATCAAAATACGTTCTAATTCTTTGTTTTACTAAGATAAAAAATTGTCTCTACTGAGTCAAGGTAAGCAAAAGATGCGTGTTTTAATACGAGTTATAGAAAAAAGACCAGGAAATCCCGACCTAAAACACTTATTTCGTAATTCGTCCTTTGTCTTGACTCTTGAGATTTACACAACGCAAAACAGTTCTTCTTCTTTTTTAAAATGGCTCCCGAACAGGGTTGCCAACCTTAGAATTTTTATCCTCGTACCCGAGCTGCTCAAAATCTCGTATTTTGGTTTTCAAACCTCGTACATTCAATAAAAGGTTGTAAAACCGAAATAATTTCAATTTTGAACATTTTTCACAATGAAATAAACTGTTTCTAGTTATCTACTAAATAAAACATCATATTTGTAGGTAGATATTTCAAAAATAATATTTAATCACAAATCGATCCATTTCACTTTGCCTAAGATAAGCCTATATGTTTAACATATAACCTCCTCGTTTTTTGGAAGTCGGTTAAAAACTCAAATATGATGTCAGGAAACGGGGCGTTTTAAGCTTAGAACAAACCTACGTGTTAGTGACGGAGCGTCGAGTTGCGTCAGGTTGTCATTTGTGTTTTTTTGTATACAAAACACACATTTGACAACTTGACGCAGCTTGACGCTCTGTCACTGACGCGTAGGTTAAGCCTCAGCTTTATTGCGCGTTGGCGTTAAGCATGTGTTCAGTGAATTTTTTTGGTGTATTCCTGAATTACACGTTTGCACTTTGCATATCATTACCTATTACTAATAATGGTTATGCAAATTATTAGTATCCTTCCCTAATGTCAAAATCTCGTACAAAATTGTACGAGGCTGACAGTGTCCTCGTACCTCGTACGGAAGACCACAAATCTCGTATTTGTACGAGGAACCTCGTACAGTCGGCAACCCTGCAGTCCCGAACCAATCCCGAACTGTCAAAGAATATCGGGATAACAAGAATCATTGGACGTTAGGTATCAGCGTGAAGGGACCTGTCGGTATTGAGTTATTAGTATCCCCATAATCTACATTTATGGTAAGTAAAGGTGAACGCAGATTTGGCCGCACCGCACGCACCACAGTCGCCGTAGGAATCGCTTTTGTTATGCGATGCGAATGACGACATCAGCACTACACGCGCCGCAGCTAGCGACGCGGGCGGGCCGGGATTGGTGACGTCATCGGCTGCGGCTCGGGGAGTTCGGCCGCTTCAGGTACTGCGTCGACTGCGGCGCGGGTAGGTGCGGGTAGGTATGCGAGCTTGCCTATAACTTCATATAAAGAATTGCGAATGCGGCGACTGCGATGCGTGCGGTGCGGCCAAATCCGCGTTTACCCTAAGTTCTTATTTTTTAAATAACTTTAATTATCCTTTAAGGCTGACTTTACATGATACAGTAGCTGGCGCCAGCGTCACTGGATTAATGAATTGATATATTTTAACCTATAAAAATCGTTTTTAAAACTTTTGTCTTTGTCATGTCAAAATTTAGACCATTTTTTATATTTTTTTATTTAATACTTTATTGTGCACAAGAAACAATTACAATATAACAATATACACAGTAAAACGACACAAAGGGTCTGCTTATTTCTAATAGAAATCTCTTCCAGCAGCAGAGTATGTTTATTAAAATGGAACAAAAAAGAAAAAATGTTTTTTTTTGACACTTTGTTAAATGCGATTATCTCGGAAACTAAAACCCTCCATAAGGTCCCTTTTCTCAGATAACGTCACATATATATATAAAAAATATATATACTAGGAGAGAGCCTTATATCGGTGTACAAGCGTCAAAAGCGTGTAATGTTATGTCCTACTTACTGGACATAACAAAGGAGTCGGTCTGCATATTTCATCTAATAAAAGTGTTAATAAAGGTTTTTACATGGTTTTAGTAAACATTTTATAAATATTGTTGAGTGTTGTGGTTCCGCTAAATAATAAACCATAAGAATGACCAAAAAATGCCTTAGAGCCTGGACACAAAAACACGGTACGCCGTACGGCACCGTGCGGACGCACATTGTAAAAAACCCACGGCACGGCGCCGTACGGCGTCGTACGACGTCGTGCCGTAGAAACTCACGTAGAAATTCAAGATGAGTTTCTACGGCACGACGTCGTACGACGCCGTACCGTGGGTTTTTTACGACGCGCGTCCGCACGGCGCCGCACCGTACGACGTCGTGCCGTGTTTTTGTGTCCCGGCCCTTAAACACGTGGATTTAACATTAAATACTTAAGTTTTGAACAACGTTTTTTGGGTTTTTCAATCGGTATTTTTAACCAACTTCCAAAAAGGAGGAGGTTATATGTTCGTCTGTTTATATTTTTTTTCAACCATAACTTCGCCGTTTTATGGACCGATTTTCATGATTCTTTTGTTGTTGTACAGGGTTAAATCCGAGGTTGGTATCATGTTCACAAAAGTGGTGATCTGATGATAAAATCCATGAGGAATCGAGGGGACTCCTTGAAATTGATGTAGGAACATATAGTGATTTCGATTTTTTCTGAAGTATTTCAGGCATATACTACCAAAAAGTAAGATTTTGCACCAGGATATACGATGGTTCTGAAGGTACCCAACAGAACTTTTGGATCCTTATAGATACAAGTTTGAGGATTTTGGCTTTATTTAAACTACTCCAAACAAATCCTACAGGTAGGGGATTGGGCCTCCGGTAAACTCACTCACTCGGCGAAACACAGCGCAAGCGCTGTTTCACGCCGGTTGTTCAAGCCGGCCCATTCGTGCCGAAGCATGTCTCTCCCACGGACGCTCTCTGACCAAAACTGCAGACAGACAGACTGACAGACAGACGAACGGACAGACCCAATCTATAAGGGTCCTTGTTGACTACGGAACCCTAAAAAACGCCATCTAGTTGACGCACAGTAATACTTACTATCAACGCCATCTGCCCCTAACATGCAGGTATTAATAAAAAAGTGTCGAGGTCAAATCAAGGTCAAATATAGTTCTGTCTAACCTTCAGATCGCCGAACGCGTGATAAGGAACTTCGTTCCAATAACTTCATCTTACTGTACCATCAAGGAAATTGATTCCTAGGTAGTTGACAGACCAGCGCGCAGCGTCATTTGGTCGAATTATGTCAATTCGGCTGGGTTTGAAGTAATGCGACCAAACTACATAGGTCCCCCATCTGCCTAGGAAATAGGAATCAACTTCTCTGATAGTACAAATCTAGATCATCTATTTACAAAGAATGTAACAATCGCTTTATTGTGAACGAGTTTTTGCCCGCGGCTTCGCTCGCGTTAAGAAGTACTATTATATACAAACTTTCAACCCCTATTTTAACCCCTTGGGGTTAGAATTTATCAAAATCCTTTCTTAGCGGATGCCTACGTCATAACATCTACTTGCATGCCAAATTTCAGCCCGATCCGTCCAGTGGTTTGGGCTGTGCATAGATCACCAAGTCAGTTAGTCATCTTTCAGTTTTATATATATAGATGGGGGCTTTATTTCATAAGCGGTAAAGAGTACCTATTTAATTTTTTATATCGGTCGCACAATAACTATTAATTAAATCTTCCATAAAATATATCAAATACTTAATGCTTAATATGCAAGTGTTGAAATAGATTGGGCAAATGAATCGTGTTGTCCCATACTAACTTTAGCCCCCCTTTTCACCGCCTTAGGAGACGAATTTCGAAAAATCCCTTCTTATTACACGCCTACGTCATACCACAGAATACAATACACTGTAGGTAGGTACAAGTAGTCATACGAAGAAAACTCCTCCCTTTCAAGTCTCTAAGATCAGTGGTTTGGGCTGTAACATGATTCCGTTTTCACGTAATTCTATAAAATAAATAAAATAATAAATAAATTGTGAAATTATTTAAAAAAACTAAACAATAAGCAAAAAATAATAAATTATTAAAAACATTAGTTTTTGGTGACTGATTGCGCTGAAACTATAAGTGATGTCGCTTTTGTTTATATGAGAGACATATAGTAAATTTATCAAGGTTTATTTCGTTCATACACACTTTTTATGTATCGAGTACGGGTGGAAGATACCTCGTTTCGGGACGTATACGAGGGCGCGGGGGGTGACGCACACCCCGGAGGGAGGGGTAGGGTAGATAAAATATAACTTTACTCTATAACCTACATATCCTGATAGATAAAAGTTGTACTTTAATTTTGCCAATTTTTCCATACATATTTGAATTTATTGTCTTGACTATGATCCATAGCGACGAAGACGACCTTCTCACCGTATTACACAGACTCGACTGATATAAAATGAGTGATCATGCTGCATTATGAAAAATGAGCGTTCATCATGCAGCATGTAATTCACGTAAATGAATGGTCATGCTCAATTACCGTGTACGGAGTACTTTACGGTTGTTGAGAGACAACGTGCCTCTTTGTCGCTCGTTCCGCGCTCTCGCTTGCACTTCAAGCTTTAAATAGAACGCCTCAGAGCGAGGTAACGCTGCATGAACTGTCAAATTTTTTCGTGCGCGCACCCCATATCGAATTATAAGACGTTATCACGTCAAAAAATAATAATTGTAATCTAAAAAGATAATTTATAAGCTTAATAATCCCTTATTCGTGCTATATAAGGCATTAGTGCAAAGAATGTCACATCAATAAATAATGTGTCTACTAAAATTGCATAGCTTTTTACGTGTGTTTACGGATTCTCATTACCTGAACTATAGTTTATCGATATCATGAATTAAATGACTTTCTTTTCTGTATTAAAATGTGCTTAGAAATGATCGACAAATAGAAATATTCAAGAAAATAAACACACACTACTTGTATGAAAATAAGCACAAAGTGGCCACGCGATGACGGGCTAAGATTACATCTATACTTTATTACTTTATCTATGGTAATGAGAGATTTTCTTATTTCTAATCTCCACCAGACGGCGCGAATAGACACTTCTAGATTTCCTATTGGTTCCCCACCGATCTGAAATTATCTGCATGTTTGCATCACTGACTATACATATGGGCTGTGTTTCCAAAAAATATCAGTGTACAGTCAAGTATGACATAAATCAAAATATCTTAAACCTAGTTTTCGTTAGCATAATATTTACATAAAACTGTATGTATTTATACATTTCCATATAGTTATTACTATGTTTTTCTGCTTCGTCCCTCTAGTTAAAATTTCACGAAGAGCATACGCCTAAGCGATCATTGGCCTAAGCAGTGTTGTCACACCGAATTTTCGAAAATCAGTAGACGTCATGCCAAAAATTGGTAGAATTAGGTAGATGTTAGAACCAAAAGTTGGTAGATCTACCACCCTCATATCAGCAAATTTTTCAGAATAAAAATGCTACTTTATCCATAGAGAGAGTTTTATTGATAGTGTTATACATATTTTTATTGAATAACTAAATGTCCCGCGCGGCTTCGCCCGCCTAATTTACGAATGTCACGGAAACCGTACATTTTTCCGCAAAAATGAAACCTATGTGTCCTTTCACGTGGTCTATTCTTCATGTGTGCCAAATAACATAAAAATTGCTCCAGTAGTTTCTTAAGATAAAAAGCAATTTTAAATAATTTCCTCCGTTTTTTTCCAATTTTTTCTCTATTTCTTCGCTAGCGTGATAAAATATAACCTATAGCCTTCCTCAATAAATGGTCTATCTAACACTGAAATAATTTTTCAAATCGGACCTTTCCTTTCTTTCCGGTTCCTGAGATTAGCGCGTTAAAACAAACAAACAAACTAACAAACTCTTCCACTTTATAATCTTATATATAAAATAATTCTCGTGTCACAATGTTAGAACGCGAACTCCTCCGAAACGGCTTTACTGATTTTTACCAAATTTTATATGTATATTCAGTAGGTCTGAGAATCGGCTACTGGGTACTTTATGTATTGATAAGTGCATTTGTTGAATAAATAATAGTAAATTATTACAACCTGAGACTGACGGCGACCATTGTTTATTTTATTTTATTATTTTATTTTTTATTTATTTATTTCAGGCTACATAGGCCAATTTTATGCGACGTGATAGCGATCGACGTTGTTATGGCGACATACTTATTCAGTCACTTCAATAAAATATTATGGGCGAAATACTTCATATTATGGCAAAGCAACGTTTGCCGGGACAGCTAGTATTAGTATAATTTTTAAATGTTCAGCACTCGGCTGAAGAGCCGAAGAACGAAGGTTCTTTGAAATGAACCTCTTCGTATTCAGAAGCAAAACTTCCAATCACCAATGTGTCAGTCCTGACTGCTGAGTGAGTTTCTCTGACAAGTCTTTAAATTGTTGAGGAGAACAGTATCTCAACATGTTTTGCACTGCTATGTGGAAGTGCAAGTACTTGTCTCACAAAGCAGGGGAAACGTTGGGGACTGGTCTCTTTTTTTGATTCCAAAAGACTTCGGGCTCAGGATCAGTCTTTTAAATTTTTCGTTACCACTCTTGTAACGTTTCGGACCGTTCACAGACTAATCTGCGTTTCGAAAGTGAGTGAACGGCTCAACAGCTGCAGCTCGTTAATTGCTGAAGGAAGTGTTGTACCAAGACGACTCAATGTACCAAAATGCTATCCGAGTAGTTTCAAGTACGTGAACAATGATATTATCATGGATAAAGTATTATAGTATAGATGTAACCTTTTGTGCTTATTTTCATATAAGTAGTGTGTGTTTATTTTCTTGAATATTTCTATTTGTCGATCATTTCTAAGCACATTATAGTCCAGAAAAGAAAGTCATTTAGTTCATGATATCGATAAATTATAATTCAAGTAATGTGAATCCGTAAACACACGTAAAAAGCTATGCAATTTTGGTAGTCAAATTATTAATGAATGTGACATGTTTAGCACTAATGCCTTATATATATCACGAATAAAAGATTAATAAGCTTATAAATTATCTTTTAGCTTACAAAAATACCGATTGAAAAAGCCCAAAAAACGTTGTTCAAAACTTACGTATTTAATGTTAAATCCACGTATTTGAGGCATTGTTTGGTCATTCTAATGGTTTATTATTTAGCGGAACCCCAAAACTCAACAATATCTAGCATGAAATGTTCACTAAAAACCTTTATTAACACTTTTATTACATAAAATATGCAGACCGACTCCTTTGTTATATCCTAGTAAGTAGGACATAACATTACACGCTTTTGACGCTTATACACCGATATAAGGCTCCCTCCTAGTGTATATTATCTCAATGGATATTATGTTGAAAAATAGGTAGATTTGATACCGAAGTTGGTAAATAGGTAGAAGGGAGGTGAAATAGGTAGATCTACCATAAAGTTGGTAGATGTGACAACACTGGGCCTAAGCGATTAGGCCAGTATATTTGTAACAGTTTAGGAACACGCAAATTGTCAAACTGAAAACTGACAACTGAAAGAGAGTTTTGGCATTGGTTTTGGCGGGCATGTCACTTTCAAACTTCTTCTACTTTTTATTGTTGGTGTGGTTTTTATTATTTTTTCTCAAATTGTGATATTTGGGTTTTTGATGTTCATTATCGGTAAAATATTAGCCATTAAATGTCTGTTATCTTGCTCAAGTGCAGGTAAGATGTTGTCAAAACCAAAATGTATATTTTCTGTGACATTTGGTGTGAATATCGGTAAATAGGGCTATTTCTTCCGTGAGTTTTAAACCAAGAAACTTATAAAACACTGGAAATTGCACTCCAAACAAATCTTTGAAGACCAAAAATTTGACCTTGGGTGACGTCACTTATGTATTTTGTCTCACTCTTTGAGGTGACCATGATTGATCTATACTAAGGATTTTCCCAAGTAAGAAGAAAATAATGACGTGTACAGATTATTTTAAAAACATCATTTTATTTCTAAGAAATTAGGGGGCAAACGAGCAAACGGGTAACCTGATGGAAAGCAACCGTTGCCCATGGACACTCGCAACATAAGAAGAGTAATTGCAGCTTGCAAGTGCGTTGCCGTATGAGAATACTTATTATATTTAAAAAAAACTGCGGTTCTCAATTCACGAATTGATGACCTATTTATATAAAATAATAATAATGTATAAATTAAAATTCTGTACAACGAAAAATATATTATTTTAATAAATTTAGCAGGGGGTGGTACTTCAGTCTACAATCTACGTCGATATAGATATAAGGCATAAACCATTTATGTGTTGTTAGATTTTTTTCTGTCTGTATGTTTGTTGTTATTCGAGTTTAGCGTTATTATAATATTTTAGTCCACATTAGTTTTACAAAGTCGCAAAAATGTCCTAACTTGAACACACGACCTGACTGAGCTATGACGCGAGATTACTGGTGTGTACCACAGAACAATAAAACACTTTTTTTATTTTCTGTGGCGTGTACATCCAGCGCACCGAGCTCATAATGATAAAACTGCTACATATAAACAAATATGTTCCTTCAGCGATTTTCACAAATGCATTTGTCTTCTACCAGTTAATATTTACAAATCAGCTAGCTTAACGCTTTGTGATCCTCGTTACACTTATAACAAATACATGTCGCCGTTAAGTTAAGGGGCAATAGAGGGGATCAGACTTTTAAACATGACTGAACGACGTCGCGGGTACAGCTAGTAATAAATAAAAACGCACATGCATTTAATATTCTATTTATTTACAACGAAAATTTAAATATAAACATCATTGATTTACATTCACAAGGTCAATTTGAAATTAAACAAAAAAATACATGAATAGTATTAACTCAAGAGCCAGCGATAGACTTTCGTCATTTTATAAAAGCTCTAAGATTTTGTGTGTATGACTATTAATTTTTAAAGGAGTAATAACGATCAACAACTTTGGAGTTTTGATCGTGGTTATTTTAGGAGGTTTTCCGAAGATCTATCTAACCTTCTATAAAGTAAAAGTTTAATAATTTTTATCTAATTTCCTCAGGATAACTGTAGGAATCTCGTATTTCAGTACCGGATACTTATGATAGTTTCTGCTCACTGCCAAACCTCCTGAAAGTTTAATACTTTAGGCTTCATTTTAACGTCTTGTACATTAAAATCTTTCAGGCGGGGTCGTTTTATCGGTGGTTCATATTGATCATCCACCTGTTGGATACAAAAACGGTAATACATACATTATTATAATTTAACAAACATAACATTTCCTCAAGTCATTTCTTATTAACTACAACCTATCGAGTTATTATAATTTCTCTCTAAGTAATCAATTAATTTTAACAGCATGAATAATAAATGTTCTATATTAAAACACAAAACAAAATACTTTCCTATTTATAAACAAAAAATCATACCCTCTTTTTTGTTGTGAAGATCCGTATAGTGGGAATTTAAGTGTGGACTCAATTCTCGGAGATGACAGAGCAGTAAACAACTACATGCAACAAAAATGGGAGTTTTAAAATTGTTAAAAGTTCAAAGCTACAAAGTTTAACCAGATTTAATGAAATAACTTACAATGTTCTCTTTTTGTTCATATTGAATTTCTGTATGTTCTCTGTCTGTAAATTTTTGGTTTAATATTAATAATAGTTTGTACTGTCATCATCATATTCATCAGTTTTTTCTTCTTTGTTCATCTTTGGGGAAGCTGGAATTATAAAAAATTGATTTAATGCTCTATATTACTATTTAAAAATAAACATTGCCTAGGCATAATGTTGGGTTATACAGATTGCCGGTTACATAATTATATTTATCTGACTTTTCTTTTTGATTATTCAATAGTATACGCTTATAATCTTGTAAAGCTTGAAGAAAATAATATGTAATCAGTGGCAAAACTTCACACCTACTACAATATAATATGGGTCCATCTGAGAATAAATGGAGATAATGGACACCCTACAAGTGTAAACCATTTTATCAAAACTGTATGAAAGCGGTTCGCATATATTGTTTATATTGTTTTATTATCAGTATACAACACTAAAATCAAACAAAATCAATGTTTCCTTACGATCCGAATGTAAAAACATGGTAAAAACTGACTTTTATTAGGAAAATAGTTAATAGCTTAAAAATACACTCACCTGTGGAACTTGATTTGAGAAGTGGATTTCGAAAAACTTCTGCAATTTTGCACAACACAATGCATATTTCAAATTCCGATTTTATCTAATACAAACGATTATTTCAGCAAGTAAACATTCGAAGCGAGAGAACATTTTTGACATATCGGCCATATTGGCAGCATTTGGCAGATAAATGACAGAGTGTTGCTAGTAAAATAAAGTAGAGCAACTACAAGAATCAGGCAAAATATACTGAATTACACTAAAAATATCACGTGATTTTACTAATGTAGTTTAAGAAACTGAATTTACGTGTACTTCAAAACAAATTGTAAGATCAATGATCTGCTTATAAACGATCGATAATACTCATTTAATTAAGTTCTTAAAATTTGGATGAGGTAATTTTCGTTTTACCATGGCAACTTTATGTAATGTGTGAGAGAGAAAAATATACATAACTAAAGGTCAATAAACTTGTCTTCAAAAAAATGTTCTAAGCGCAATCTCCAGTGTTATTATAAGCTTCATGGTTTTAACTAAAACATCGTTATAATAACTCTGTTATCCTACTCATTGGAATATTATTGCGTCTTTTTCAAATTGAAATGTATCAAGTTTTACATTCTTTTGCCCAGTTTTGTAACAATTATTGATGGTATTCCCTGGTATTACCGATAGTTGTCTACCTATACGCCATCTAGTTACTAAAATGGAAACTGTTTGACAATCAAATTAAAAAAATAAGAAAATGCCTCAAACCCCAGGGCGCGCATACGCGCGCACACGCCACATATTAACCTCATTGGCACACGCACTCATAAAAAAGAATTCGGAATATCCCCATTTTATCCCCACATCCCGAAGTTACCCCAAATCCCAATGCACCATAAATGTGTGGACATACATAGCTAACAATTAACATCGACATAGAATGACCAAAAAACATAATATTTTTCAGCCTAACTAAAATACCAAGAAAATAAATAAATAATAGGTCTAAGTATCAGAATCTGATGGCAATTTTTGACAGATCAAAAAATATCCTTGATCATTGGAAAAAAATTTATATTTGCATGTTTCACATACAAAATAAGCCGCTAAAGGAATAAAAAGGGTGAAAATGTTTTTTTCCTATTACCCCGGTATTGCTAGAGTCAATTTATTTTCTCACTTTTTGACATTAGATTCTGGTAGACCCAATGATATTATATAAAAAAACTCAATAGACCTATAGTATCGTCATGATTTTCAGCATTAATGAGGGATTTTCTTAACTTTTTAATTTGATTGTCAAACAGTTTCCATTTTAGTAACTAGATGGCGTATGGGTAGACAACTATCGGTAATACCAGGGAATACCATCAATAATTGCTACAAAGCTGGGCAAAAGAATGTAAAACTTGATACACTTCAATTTGAAAACGACGCCATAATATTCCAATGACTAGGATAACAAAGTTATTACAACGATGTTTTAGTTAAAACTCACGGAAGAAATAGCCCTATTTACCGACATTCACACAAAATATCACAGGAATTATACATTTTGGTTTTGACAACATCTTACCTACACTTGTGCCAGATAACGGGTAATGAAATACTAATATTTTACCATTAATCCTTCAGGCCCCGCGCGAGCACCGGTGATCGCGACAACGATAGAATACAATAGCAATTCCTGGAAATTCCGACTGAAGTATGAACATCAAAGACCCAAATAACACAATTTGGGAAAAAATAATAAAAACCACACCAACGATAAAAAGTAGAAGGAGTTTGAAACTTTCAAATTGAAAGTGACATGCCCATGACATGCCCGCCAAAACTCTTTCAGCTGCCAGTTTTCAGTTTGACAATTTGTGTGTTCTTAAACTGTTACCAGTATATTGGCCTAATCGCTTAGGCCAATGATCGCTTGGGTTTAAGATATTTTGATTTATGTCACACTTGACAGTACACTGATATTTTTTATAAACACAACCAATATGTATCCGTGATGCCAACCTACAGATAATTTCAGATCGGTGGGGAACCAATAGAAAATCTAGAAGTGTCTATCGTCGCGCCGTCTGGTGGAGATTAAAAATAAGAAAACCTCTCATTGTCCAAGAGAATAATCATTACATCATTCAAACTTCCATACTAATATTATAAATGCGAAAGTGTGTCTGTCTGTCCGTCTGTTTGTCTGTCTGTCCTTCCTCTTCACGCTCAAACCGCTGAACCGATTTTGTTGGGTATGGAGATACTTTGAGTTCCGGGAAAGGACATAGGATAGCTACTTTTTATCCCAAAAAATGTACGGTTACTGCGCGATAAACAAATTTTGGCGCAACGGAGTTGCGAGTGTCATCTAATATTTTAAACTTAATAATAATATTTTTTATATTAGGGACCTGCAAATAAATACAAATTAATTCGATTTGCCAATACTGGTACCTAAACTGTAATGAAAACCATACTTAGCTATTTATTTACAAAGGAAAACAAAATTTATAAAAAGTCACAGTAGTCAGTTATTAGGCACTAATTATTAATTAGTGTTTGAAATTGAAATTCTTTTATAAGTAATAAAAATAATCATGCAAGTTATTTGCATAAAATAATTTATTTGGATTTATCCTTTTCGAATTATTTTACTTTTAACTTTGGTAGTGTTTAGTTAGTTACTACTTAATAGTTATATTAGTTTATAGTTATATTAATATATCGAAAATTAAATACTTACTTAAATAAATTGTTGCACCTTACTGGCAAGTGGCAGCGCAGTACCGTAGTCCGTAAGCATAGTAAACTATTCTGTGGCCCGTGAGTAAGTAGGTAAGCATGGTTATTTAAATTAATTCTGTGGGTTTAACAATAAAATACTTATGAAAAAAAAAATTCATATAATAATATTATACCTATCTCTTGCTTTAAGGTGTTCCCAGTTGTTATATAATGTTATAAAACATTGTGCAACACAATACTTAACATTTTATAACATCGTGTAACACGCTACAACATGTCAAAAAATAAACACGTGTCTTTTGTTATTTAAATTATAAATTATAATTTGTTAAGAAATGTTATACAAAAATGTTATCTAGCGTTAAGTTTATTATAACTTCTGTATGGGAGCACCTATACTCTCATAAGTCAATAACCCAATGGGGCATCTGTCCCATGCATGGAGGTCGGAGAAACTATGCACGTGCGTCAAGCTTCGCTTTGCAAGAAAATATATATTGTGACTGTGTCCACTGCAACCCACGGACACGCTACGCACGAATTGACTCAGGGCTCCATTCCACCGCGGCGCACGGAGAGGCTACGCACGTGCCTCAAGCTTCGCTTTGCAAGAAAATATATATTGTGACTGTGTCCACTGCAACCCACGGACACGCTACGCACGAATTGTCTCAGGGCTCCATTCCACCGCGACGCACGGAGAGACTACGAACGTGCGCCAAGCTTCGCTTTACAAGAAAATATATGTGACTGTGTCCACTGCAACCCACGGACACGCTACGCACGAATTGACTCAGGGCTCCATTCCACCGCGGCGCACGGAGAGGCTACGCACGTGCCTCAAGCTTCGCTTTGCAAGAAAATATATGTGACTGTGTCCACTGCAACCCACGGACACGCTACGCATAAACTGACATAGTAAAAACGATCAATATCACTATACCCAACTATGAACTATACCCAATCATTGACTATGCCTACCGGTTTACTAATAGCGTCGGTTTTATGTACTTAATTAATTAATGTTTGTCACAATTTGGCGTAAGAACTTAATGTCAACTTAAGTTTGAAAGTTTATTATGATTGTGGAACGGAGTCTTGAAATAGAGGGTATCCTAGCTTAGGCTCCAGTTTACACGTTCAAATGTCTTTGTAATTATCTGTACCCATTATATCTATTATCTGTAAGTTGTGTGAAAAATAAACCTTTTTATTTATTTATATTAATCTTTATTAAATCCACGTTAATTATAGGCCTGGAGATACTGACACAAAATTCTTGGTCATTTGTGCCAGTATGGCGGTTTTACAGGGGTATAATTAAGTAAAGGCAAAAAGGAAAATGATGGTCATAGCGCTCGCACTGGCAGCCCAAACGCGTAAATAACGAGTGTCGAACGATTTGTTCCACAAAAATGCTTGTATTTTCAGATAGTCGAAAAAAATAAGTAGGCGAAAGCGTAATGCCATACTTGTCGGGTGCGGCTTACAGCCCGCCATACCGACGCGATTACGTTAATTTTAATAAAAAAATTGAACCATTTTACCAGGCTAATTTTTGCATAGCTAATCATCGTCGAGTCGAGCTATTCACGAAAATCACCTTGCCATACTTTTCAGACAGAGCTCCCAATGGCCGCCATACCAGTGCAAAGGTATGGTTTTTTTTCGCCAAGCGATTTTAAATACCACCCTGAAACTTTTTTTAACAGTTCCCTGTATGATCATAAACAGGAGTCTGATAATGCCATACCTGTGGGAGGCGGCGAATATGAACAATATTATTTCAAAATCCTAAGATTTTATTCGTAATTTCAAACGGTTTTTCAAGTATGGCGCCACTTTTTCCGTCTACTACAAGTATGGCAAATATAATAATGGTCAAATACTTTCCAAAAATTTAAATGCCATACTGGTACAAATCGTTTGGCGAAAGAAAAAAACTTACACCTTTGCACAATGACCAAATTGCCTTTGCTGGGCTGGGCTGTAAGCCGCACCCGACAAGTATAGCATTACGCTTTCGCCTACTTATTTTTTTTCGACTATCTGAAAATACAAGCATTTTTGTGGAACAAATCGTTCGACACTCGTTATTTATCCGACACGTTCGATTAACGCCCACGCGTTTGGGCTGCCAGTGCGAGCGCTATGACCATCATTTTCCCTTTTGCCTTTACGTAATTATACTCCTGTAAAACCGCCGTACTGGCACAAATGACCAAGAATTTTGTGTCAGTATCTCAGGCTATTAGGTATGTTCATACGCGTTATAAATATTTAGTAATCGGCTAAGTGCGATGCGGACTCGCGCATGAAGGTTTCCTTAACGTTTCATAGCAAAAATAGACCAAAAATTGTGTTTTTGGGATGGGAGCCCCCCTTATTTTTTTTATTTTAATAATATTAATTTTTGAAGTAGACATAATATAATTACCTAAGGCCTTTATGAAAATATCAAGTGCCTACCTGTTGCCATTATTGATATCGAGCAAAAAATGCCAACAAAATCACGATTGTTGTATGGGAGCCCGAGCCCCCCTTAAATATTTATTTTATTTTGTTTTATTATATTTGTTGCGATGCGGGCATTTATAGATACACACAATTTGTGAAAATTTCAGAAGTCTAGCTATAGCGGCTCTTGAGATACGGCCCTGTAAACAGACAGACGGACAACGAAGTCTAGGCTGGTATAAATAGTCAGTACTTAAGATGCGACCCGGTCTCAAGAGTCAAGACGCGGTTCAAATTTTGACAGCCAAACAATCACAGAGCCCGAACCGTGTCTTGAGACCGAGATGCATCTTGAGTACTGACTATTTATACCAGCCTTAGTAATAGGGTCCCATTTTTAGGGTTCCGTAGCCAAAATGGCAAAAAACGGAACCCTTATAGATTCGTCATGTCTGTCTGTCTGTCTGTCTGTCTGTCTGTCTGTCTGTCTGTCCGTCCGTATGTCACAGCCACTTTTCTTCGAAACTATAAGAGCTATACTATTGAAACTTGGTAAGTAGATGTAGTCTGTGAACCGCATTAATATTTTGATACAAAAATGGAAAAAATATTCAAAATTTCAGGGGTCCCCATAGGTACAACTGAAACAAAAAAAAATTTGTTCGTCTAACCTATGCGAGTGGGGTATCTATGGATAGGTCTTTAAAAATCATATTGAGGTTTCTAAAATCATTTTTTTCTAATCTGAATAGTTTGCGAGAGAGACTCTTCCAAAGTGATAAAATGTGTGTCCCCCCCTCTAACTTCTAAAGTAGGGGCATGATAATTGTAAAAAAATATATGGTGTACATTATTATAAAAACTACCAACGAAAATTGGTTTGAACGAGATCTAACCAGTAGATTTTTTATAGGTCATAAATGGTAAACCTTAATAATTTATTTAACTTTGATTAAATCAAGTAAAATATAAAAATAAATCAAAAACCTTTTAATTTTATAGAAATAAACCTTATTGCTGCTGCGGAACCCTTCATGGGCGAGTCCAACTCGCACTTGGCCGGTTTTTTTACTCTTTGGGTACGGAACCCTAAGAATTAACATACAAAGAGAGGTGAATTAATGGGCTAAAAATCGCGTAACGTGAAGTTTTCGGACGCATCCTTGATCCTAATGAATAATGATAATACCTATGATAAAAGTTTTAACTGCTTTAGTACATATAAGTACCTACGTAACTTTTTTGAATTTCTAAAAATATGTGCCATTGAATTTTTAATAGTGATAAAGCTACATAATTAAATTATTTGAAACAAATTACTACACTTTATTTTATTTTGTGTCAGCTAATTAAAAATAGTTAAGCAAATAAAATTGTTAAAATACCTAATTAACATAAATATAATGAATAAGAATTATTATACATTCAACATCCTTATGGACCTATCAGACTGAGAGCGTTCACGTGGTCAAGCGTTCAGAGCACGGGTGATGCAGTCGCTGAAATCAAACTCGACACTAGCGCCTCTGCAACTTTTACATATCGCTGTCTCGTTTGCGAGGTACCCCTCGCCCCGCACGCCCCGCGCGGCAGCGTGAGTATGTGTGCGTGCGAGGTCATTCAACGCGGGCTCGCGTGGAATTCGAAAATCGCGTAAAAATACGAATATTCTTGTAAGCTTCCTTTAAAAACATAATGTTTTTTCAAGACAAAAAGTAGCCTATGTTACTCTCCATTCTTTTAACTAAGTGTACTTACCTATGCCAAAAATTAAGTCGATTGGTTACTTCGTTAGGGCGTGAAGGAAGGACAAACAAACAAACAAATACACACACTTTCTTATCTATACTATATATACTATATTACTAAACATAAAGTGGAAGAGTTTATTTGTTTGTTTGTTTGAAGGCGCTAATCTCAGGAATGTAGGTCTGAATTGACAAAATTCTTTCAAGTTTCAGTGTTAGGCCGTGTTCAGATCAAACTGACTATACGCCGCTGAATGTGAGCAGGCTTACTGTGGTGACTGTGGTGGCCCCAGTGTGAACGTAAGTGAACGTGAAATATACGGTATAGAATGTCCACGCCTACGCCTAGCGTAATGGCGTATAGTCAGTTTGGTGTGAACACGGCCTTAGATAGCCCGTTTATCGAAGAAGGCTATAGGCTATATTTTATCACGCTAAGCCTAATAGGAGCGAAGAAATGGAAGAAAATGTGGAAAAAACGGGGGAAATTATTTGAAAGGGCTTATCTAACAAACTACTGGAGCAATTTTTCTGTTATTTAGCACAGATAAGAAGTAGACCACGTGAAGGATCATAGGCTATTTTTGTGGACTAATTTGTGAAATATCTAATTTACGCAGGCGAAGCCGCGCGGAACGTCTTGTTTGTAATATTAGCATGGATAATATTATAATATGAATGAATATTTTGGAGCATCCATGTGTGTGTGCGTCAGCCTAGTGGCTAAGAGTATAGCTAGTGGAGAAATACCACGGCCTCACAGAAAAATGGCGATGAGTTTGGTCCAGTGAATGAGTTTACGGAGGCCCAACTCTATTCCCTATTCCCGTAGCCTATTCCTTAATTAAAAAAAGGCCGGCAATGCACTTGCAACACTTCTGATGTTACAACTTACAAGTGTCCATGGGCGACGGCAGTTGCTTTCCATCACGTGTCGCGTCTGCTCGCTTGCCCCCTAATTTTCATAAAACATGATTATAAGTATACAGATTATTTTTTCACCAGTACAATACCACGTCATTGGTATCGATAATAGAGTATATTTCATAATTTTTTTTTTCATTCCATATATATGAAAAATTGTTATCAAGTATGTAATTATAACAAAAATAAGTGATAATACTATGTAATTGATTGTATTGTCGGTTGATTGTATTGAAATACCTATGACAAAAAAAAAACACCCATATTTTTAGGAGTAGGGACACATACAAACCCTAAAGTATTATCATTTACTTTTGTTACAACATATATATACTTACAGGATTATTTTTTCATCAGTACAATAAATCAACATACGTAATACTTAGTTGTCAAAATTAAAAAATACTAGCGATTTTTGTTACTACCCCTTTGGAACAAAAAAACAAAAATATCAAGCCCCGGACTTATCCGCTAAACTACTCAAAATGTGGATGCATTCCGGCCGATCGCTTAGTCAGCGGCTACACGGTCAATTTTTCATCAATCTGATCCATCAATCTGGTACTGATTGACGAAAATTTGATCGTGTACGACTCGGATTGATGGATTGATAGTATTTTTAATATGAACTTTATATAACCATCAATATTCCGTCAATCTGATTGTTGGATCAGATTGATAAGAATTTGACCGTGTAGCCTGTGACTCACTTCACCCCGCCGCGCCGCCCTCTACCTCATAAGTCATACCGCACCCGTTGTCGCCTCACACGGTCACGCCTTGTAATAGCGCGCCAAAGTGGTAAGCAGGTACCCACTAGATTGGATTTAAAACTATAAAGGATAAGTTAATGACGTGGTATTGTACTGGTGAAAAAATAATCTGTATACTTATAATCATGTTTTATGAAAATTAGGGGGCAAGCGAGCAGACGCGACACGTGATGGAAAGCAACTGCCGTCGCCCATGGACACTTGTAAGTTGTAACATCAGAAGTGTTGCAAGTGCATTGCCGGCCTTTTTTTAATTAAGGAATAGGCTACGGGAATAGGGAATAGAGTTGGGCCTCCGTAAACTCATTCACTGGACCAAACTCATCGCCATTTTTCTGTGAGGCCGTGGTATTTCTCCACTAGCTATACTCTTAGCCACTAGGCTGACGCACACACACATGGATGCTCCAAAATATTCATTCATATTATAATATTATCCATGCTAATATTACAAACAAGACGTTCCGCGCGGCTTCGCCTGCGTAAATTAGATATTTCACAAATTAGTCCACAAAAATAGCCTATGATCCTTCACGTGGTCTACTTCTTATCTGTGCTAAATAACAGAAAAATTGCTCCAGTAGTTTGTTAGATAAGCCCTTTCAAATAATTTCCCCCGTTTTTTCCACATTTTCTTCCATTTCTTCGCTCCTATTAGGCTTAGCGTGATAAAATATAGCCTATAGCCTTCTTCGATAAACGGGCTATCTAAGGCCGTGTTCACACCAAACTGACTATACGCCATTACGCTAGGCGTAGGCGTGGACATTCTATACCGTATATTTCACGTTCACTTACGTTCACACTGGGGCCACCACAGTCACCACAGTAAGCCTGCTCACATTCAGCGGCGTATAGTCAGTTTGATCTGAACACGGCCTAACACTGAAACTTGAAAGAATTTTGTCAATTCAGACCTACATTCCTGAGATTAGCGCCTTCAAACAAACAAACAAATAAACTCTTCCACTTTATGTTTAGTAATATAGTATATATAGTATAGATAAGAAAGTGTGTGTATTTGTTTGTTTGTTTGTCCTTCCTTCACGCCCTAACGAAGTAACCAATCGACTTAATTTTTGGCATAGGTAAGTACACTTAGTTAAAAGAATGGAGAGTAACATAGGCTACTTTTTGTCTTGAAAAAACATTATGTTTTTAAAGGAAGCTTACAAGAATATTCGTATTTTTACGCGATTTTCGAATTCCACGCGAGCCCGCGTTGAATGACCTCGCACGCACACATACTCACGCTGCCGCGCGGGGCGTGCGGGGCGAGGGGTACCTCGCAAACGAGACAGCGATATGTAAAAGTTGCAGAGGCGCTAGTGTCGAGTTTGATTTCAGCGACTGCATCACCCGTGCTCTGAACGCTTGACCACGTGAACGCTCTCAGTCTGATAGGTCCATAAGGATGTTGAATGTATAATAATTCTTATTCATTATATTTATGTTAATTAGGTATTTTAACAATTTTATTTGCTTAACTATTTTTAATTAGCTGACACAAAATAAAATAAAGTGTAGTAATTTGTTTCAAATAATTTAATTATGTAGCTTTATCACTATTAAAAATTCAATGGCACATATTTTTAGAAATTCAAAAAAGTTACGTAGGTACTTATATGTACTAAAGCAGTTAAAACTTTTATCATAGGTATTATCATTATTCATTAGGATCAAGGATGCGTCCGAAAACTTCACGTTACGCGATTTTTAGCCCATTAATTCACCTCTCTTTGTATGTTAATTCTTAGGGTTCCGTACCCAAAGAGTAAAAAAACCGGCCAAGTGCGAGTTGGACTCGCCCATGAAGGGTTCCGCAGCAGCAATAAGGTTTATTTCTATAAAATTAAAAGGTTTTTGATTTATTTTTATATTTTACTTGATTTAATCAAAGTTAAATAAATTATTAAGGTTTACCATTTATGACCTATAAAAAATCTACTGGTTAGATCTCGTTCAAACCAATTTTCGTTGGTAGTTTTTATAATAATGTACACCATATATTTTTTTACAATTATCATGCCCCTACTTTAGAAGTTAGAGGGGGGGACACACATTTTATCACTTTGGAAGAGTCTCTCTCGCAAACTATTCAGATTAGAAAAAAATGATTTTAGAAACTCGAAGAATCAGTACCAGATTGATGGATCAGATTGATGAAAAATTGACCGTGTAGCCGCTGACTAAGCGATCGGCCGGAATGCATCCACATTTTGAGTAGTTTAGCGGATAAGTCCGGGGCTTGATATTTTTGTTTTTTTGTTCCAAAGGGGTAGTAACAAAAATCGCTAGTATTTTTTAATTTTGACAACTAAGTATTACGTATGTTGATTTATTGTACTGATGAAAAAATAATCCTGTAAGTATATATATGTTGTAACAAAATTAAATGATAATACTTTAGGGTTTGTATGTGTCCCTACTCCTAAAAATATGGGTGTTTTTTTTTTGTCATAGGTATTTCAATACAATCAACCGACAATACAATCAATTACATAGTATTATCACTTATTTTTGTTATAATTACATACTTGATAACAATTTTTCATATATATGGATATATATATATATATATATATATATATATATATATATATATGAAAAATTGTTATCAAGTATGTAATTATAACTAATAAGCAATAACATTCAATAGGAACGGATGAAAGTAAGTAAGTAAATAAAAAAATGTTGTACCAGGTATAATACAGGTGCATTGGGGTAACTTCGGAAGAAAAAAAAAATGGGGATATTTCGAAAATGGCAAATAATTACCAAACAGAAAGTAATTTTGAGCTCTGCCCACATTTACTGAGACGCCAATTTAATCACCTCCCCCGCTTCCTTTCCCTCGAGCCGTCAGCCGGAAGTGCGTGTGCGCTAAGTTCATTTTTTCGCGCCAAGTGCAATTTTATGATTTTTTGGGATTATCGAAATTACCCCGTTTTGTTTTACACAGAAATTAGGTAAGTTACGTAATAATTTGTTTGTTTTAAAGAAGCTTTGACGTTTTTTGCTTTCTTAAGAATATGTAATGTTGGTCTAGCTATGATTTTTAACAAACATTCTAAATAACCCCAGTGGGGTAAATTTGTTAACGAAATTTCCCCAATAATTTTTTCATAGTCTTTTGCAGGGGTGCGCAACATAAAATATTTACCTGCCTTAACAACAAACATAAAGGAATGAAAATACTGAGTCCAAACTTGACTCGGCTCGTACAAATCATGTCGATTTTCGACATTGAGAGGTTTAAAACGTATTTTTGAATAGACGTGTGGAATCAATTTTTATTGTTGTTAAAATAAAAATAAAAACAGTTTTAGTATAATCCGGGTTCCCAAAAATATTTTTTTTTATTACTATCCAGCAAATGTTTCGTGAGTAGCTTCATTTTGATAAGACGAACAACAATTTCCTTTGCGTAAATTCTCGAAAGTAGCTAACAGAGATAGAAAGGATTTAAATTTTAATATTTTTATTTGATGGTCCTAAAATATGGATTGTTCTATATTTTGTAGGACAAGGTTACTCTTGAATTTTATAACTATGTATTAACCTATCAATATAAGTACAAAAAATCAGCTCGTTAGGGTTCCGTTTTAGTCTTTTTAGTTCATTAATCAACAGAACTTGGTTGACTAATGAACCCTAAAACACAACCCTAAACAGCTGATTTTTGTATATTGATAGGTTAATAGTTCTATCTCTGTTAGCTAAAACTTTCAAGAATTTACGCAGAGGAAATTGTCGTTCGTCTTATCAAAATGAAGCTACTCACGAAAAATTAGCTTGATTGTAATAAAAAAATTGTTCTAGGGAACCTGTACGACTATATAAAAATGGTTTAAGTGAAGAAGCCACTTTTATTATTTGCAGGTGTCAACTGCTCGGGTGCTGATTGCTGACGTGGTTTTTAAATGCAGAGCTAAGGCGCGCCTTTCCTCTGCAATTGAAAACTACTTCCTTTTTTTAATTTAGTTTTAATTTTGATTTAGCAATTTACGAGACTGGGTAAAAATTATTTTTATTTTTAACAAAAAATGTGTTCCTATTTTATATCGTTGGTTATAGTTTTGCTGGGTATTAAATTTAAATAAATACAATAATATTATCTAGTGTTGGCTTTTTTATTGTTCTTATCTCTTTACTTCTTTGCTCCAAATGTTGAGGACATCTGCGTCCCCGATGGGGTAATTTCGAAAATTTTTCAGTCTAAAACTTAGTTTGGTGTCTTCTATGGCTTGTATACACAATGTTTTTGTATGGGGTAAAATAGAATAAAAATAAATGTGTGCCTTAAATGTATTTTTACATTAGGTCGTGTTTCGCTGTTATTCGAAATTACCCCTTGAGTTTTCGAAATTCCCCATGAAAAGTAAAAATAGGGTTTATATTTTAAAGGGGTAGTTATACCAGAATCCGTAAATACTTTTGAACTAAAAAAGATACAATTCACATGGAAATATGTTTATTATAACTGAAATATTAGAGTTATAGTTAAAAATATATACAATTCGTCTTCTAAAGTTGAAACAATGACACAATAGCACTCACTCTTCCAAAAAGTTTACAAGATTACCCCAATGCATTATTGCATGCATTATATTATTATTATTGTGGAAAATAAGGATTTAATGTTTAATTAAAATCACAATAACTTTGCAAAAATGAATATACATTATACAATATACGTATGTTTCTAATACAATTTTTATTAACATAAAAATAAACCAAAAAATAACAAAGCAAACGAGATAAATAATAACATTTGTTGAGAAAATGCTGAAGTTATACAAGATTCGAAGCTCACATTTATACAGGCATGCGATAAAATAAATGTTAATATTCTGGGATACTTTCACAGTGAACTCTACTCTTCATATAAAGCGCATTGTATAAGTGGTACCCGCCAATAGAAACAAAATTAACAATAATTAAAATCACAAGAAGTCTAAACATTAAAACAATAATTTGTTATATAAACAAAAAAACGAGTACTGAACACATTTCCAGCAACATTAATAGGCGAATTTTTATCGTGTCACGAGTCGCGACTACTGATATCGCACTTTTTTTCATTTTAGAAGTGGTGAAGTCGGAATATCGTGTTCTTTAATTTTAATATAACACTTTCTATTTTAAAAGTTATTTTACATCAAGACTGATTATTATCATTCAGAATTCCTATTATTAGATTTGGTTATCAAGATCTTAATATTAGGTTGGGGAGTTTATTTAAGTTTATTTAGAATTGACTAAAGTATATAGGTGCAATTTTGTTCGATAACTTTTTGCCATCTTGTTGGGACATGATCCCATTGCTATAAAATTGTGACCCACTTTTCATCACCAGTTATTAGCTTCTTCAAAAATGGTTCGGTTTCATTAGCAGTTCTTTAGCTACATCGTAACTACTAATATGCCGATCTTGCTCCACTTTCAAAAATGGCATCAGTTTTGGCCGTAACAGGGCGGCCAGAGCGACGTGCATCTTTGATATCAAAATTTTCGGATTGAAAACGCTTAAACCAAAATTGCGCTACTCTCACAGATACAAGGGCAACTCCACGTCTTCGTCAGAAGTTTCCCTAACCTTTCTGACTGTATATGCTGCAGAACTGAGTCTATCTGCGAGTTTAGCAATATGAGGACCCCACTGTAATAAACTATCTAGTGTAATACCTAAAATACAGTAGTGTCAACCAAATTCATTTTCTCGTCATTTAATAGTACATTGGTTTGAACTTGCCGTACATTTGGCAAAGTAAACTTTAAACATTTAGTTTTCGTAGAATTCAAAAGTAAATTATTAACATTAAACCAATGTACTATTTTTGAAAGAGTACTGTAATTTACCTCGTCCTAAATATACTGTTGTCTCTTAACTTTAAGAATAAGTGAAGTGTCATCAGCAAAAAGTACTATTAATCCATTATCATTGTCCTTAACTAGATAAGGTAGGTCATTTATGTAGATGAGAAAAAGAAATGAACCTAAAATAGATTCCGGTAATGATACCAAAATCAGCCAGATACAATCGGTACAGCCCAGATTTTAGAAAGCTGTAGTGAACGATACCGGCTCTAGTCCACCAAATACTTACAAGTAACTTTTTCTGAGTCAATTTTCGCTCAGGGCAGGATTTGGCTGATTCTCCAGAGGACAGCCATTGTGACAAACGCTTCCCATTATCTTAAAGGATTCATTTTTTATCACAAGTAATGATCCGATTTAAAATCCCTTAATTATAGTGTCGGTCGAGCAATGTAACGCAGCAGTCGATGCGTGTTTCCTGGTTTGCTTCACTCAATTCACACCTTTCAAGTATTTTATCTTCCCAATTTGCTTCAAGTGGATTAAAGCAAATTTATCACTTACACCGAAGCCTGCTGCTAACTCTGATGTGGTTTGCGATGGGTCCGCGTATAAATCAATATAAAAATTTGAATTTGGAATTATTTTCAATGAAAGATGAGATATTTGAGATCAAAGTGGCCTGTCCAACAAAACGCCATTTCATATGTAAGGGCCTAATATGAGCTTGTCATAAAATTTCTTGGGCTGTACCAATTATATCGGGCTGATTTTGTACTTAAACGGACACTTATATTTTTTCTCTAATAGGCAAATTTCTGGGTAAACGAGCATCTATTAATTCTGGTACTATGCACTTAAAGTAGAATTCTTCTAATTTAAAGACAATGGAATTCCAGAACTCCTCGTCTTTTTCTATTTTTTCATAACACAGACCTTTAGGCGTCCATACAATAAAATGCAGTATTTGCGGTCGGTTATGTGGAGTTGCCCTTGTATCTGATAGTAATAATTATGATTGCGTTTTAATTTAATAATTTTATTTACAGCATCCTTGGTGCAAAAAGTATTTTTTTTGTGATCTATTGCTTCATCTGGAGTGAAATTCGCTGCGCTTGCAGGACATTTTATTTCTACGATACCATCTTCACCTATCAAACCATCTGGGCTAGCTCCAAGAAAAGGATGCTTTTCACAAATGAAAAATCCAGATGGTTCAATATGGAGTCCTAAAATAGTCTCAGCATCTTTTAATGCTATTGGTTCATTTTCATGACCATATTTTGTTGCGTGGTTGCCCTTAAATGTACTATATAATAGTTGTTTTACGATATTTTTACAGGACGTCGTTTTTTTTAATTTACAAACTTGACCAAAAAACGAAGCAGTTAACCTTATTTTTCTCTGTTTATGCCATTCTTCATTTGCTCCTTGTCCTACGGTCATAGCTGCAATCGCTTGCCTCTGGCTTACACTTTGGTTTAATTGCAATATCAATTCATCTTTTTTCTTATTAAAAAGTTCAATGTCCATATCAGCCTCCTTTTCTAAATCCCCGTAATGTTCATCAGCTAGTGTAACATTTTTTTTTTCGTTTTGAATTTCTTGACGTTTCAGATTTTCTTTTATTTTTATCACTAAGGCGCTTTAAATATTTTTCTGATATTTCGGTTTCTTTTGAAAGTGTTTTTATTAAATTGCCAGTGTTTTGTTTTGTCGCTGCTGCAAAACATCGTGCTTCGTATGAACCACGCAGACAATAATTTATACGTTTCCCGCCAATAAATTTTGCTATTATAGAATTGAACTGCTCAGCAATGTTGTTTGTTTTAGCTATTAATCCTTCAGGCCCCGCGCGAGCACCGGTGATCGCGACAACAATAGAATACAATAGCAATTCCTGGAAATTCCAACTGAAGTATTAAAAGACTTTCTGCATTTGTAACAACAACACTTAAACTATTGAATATTTCAAACCACAGGCCACATTTTTTCATTGCAGGGACTAAATTTTCTTCGCTCATTTGTTTGCAAAAAAAGGGTTTACATTTATCGTGTTCACCAAATACATGACACGGGCTGTTTAGTAAATCTTGCTTTAAATGAATAATTTTTTGCTCTATGGTCATGTCTGGTAGTTTATTAGAATGATCAACGGCGCCTTTTATAGCTTTTCGTAATCTTATAATATTTAATTCGAGTTTTTTCCGTAGCGTAACTGGTACTAAACCAAATTTATTCTCAGTCTTTTTTACTAAATTTCTTAATTTTGAACAGTAATTTCGCAGCAAATGATTACTACATTCAATTTTTTTTATAATAGTAGTATGACCGTACGGCAAAGAGTCATTAAGTGCTCTAGTTACACTACTGTCACCGTCACCAATCAACGTTTTGTATCTTACAGTCGGGGCATTTTAATAGGCCACATTTGACATCTGTCAGATTAATCTCCATAGTGAGGTGAGCTGCGTAAAAACATCGACCAAAACGAATTATTCGATACGGACTTGAAATAAAATATTTAAATTTTATACGTTTTAAACAAACTCCTGTCCCATTATTACTTTTTCTTTTGCAAATTCAAGGAGCAAAATACTACATAATTTACAAAAAAAAATGCATTTATTCGCTTGAATTATAAAAACTGTTAAATGTAGTATTATCATTATTCATAAATATGTGTTACTTTTCACAACGTGGTTATTAATTTATGGGGATATTTCGTTACAAGTAATCAATGCATCGATACTATTTATTCGCTTTCGATTTTTAGGGTAACTTCCCTAGAGTTTAAAAAGAAAAAAGATCAGCTGACGTAACATTGTGACGACGTGCAATTATTAAGATCAGAATTTGTTTATTACGTTTAGAATTATTTATCAGTAAAAGCAAATCGTTAAATACTTCGTATCGGTCATATTTACAATAAATATGTAATCGTAATTGAAAAAAGTTAATCAATTGTGCAATTATAACAAAACGAAAATATTTATTTTTTATGTACGTCGCTATAAGGTTACCTGGTACAATTTTGATGAACTGTCAAATGTGGCCTATTAAAATGTCCCGACTATAGTTCATGCATTGCAATGCTGCATTTGAAACCTTCAACAATGCCATCTGCTTCCATGGCCGTCGAACTTTTACTCCAATTTTTAAAGCATTGGTGAATTTTCGGGTTAACATTTTTATTTTTTGCTACTGCGCATATGCAACAATAGGAATTTCTAATACCTAAAAATAAAACTTTTTTTGTTTCGAATCCAATTATACATGCCACTCCAGATAGCGAATTATAATTAGTTCTATATGAGCGCTTGGCCCATGAACCGTCGTCTACAACTACAGTAATATATGGGATTCCATCAGGGTCAACATTATCTTTTGCGATGGCAATTTCTTTTTCTTCTCTCCCAGCTTGGTACATACTTTCCAATGCAATATCTTTAATTTCATTACCAAAAATGTTATTCTCTTTTGTGTAAAGCTTCTTTGACATGCACGGAATGTCAACATGCGCACTAAATTCATCTAACTGAGCAAATCCATTACCTGAAACTACAGTCCCCTGAAGAATATGTTGATTTAAATTGTGCTCAGATCTGTCATTTTTTAGTACTACTTCAACACCACACATTTCACAAATAAATTTAAAAGATGAATAAAATCCATTTCGAACCTCGCCCTTAAATTTAAAATATTTAAAAGAACAGATAAAAGGACTGTGATCTATTTCCGATAATTGTTCAAAAAAGTATAAGACATCAATTATTCTTCGTCCAGTCAAATTTTTTACTTCAATTTCTTCAATATTTTCATTATCACAAATAAGAGACGCCACACTGGAAGTACTAGTAGGAGTTGAATTCCTATAAAAAGAAAAAAAATGAATAAGCTAACCGTCCTAACAATTATTATATCTACTTATGTTGCTAAATTGATAATTAAAGCGCAGGCTCCTATAAATGTGCCCAAATTTTTATAATTAGTGCGCTTGTAGTTTTCTTGAAAAACTCGAAAAACAAATCTGGCTGGAGTAATGTTTGTAAACGTTACCCCAGCCAGAAGTTTTTTTTTTCTAAGGCATATTTTGAGATAAAAAGTATGCAAATAATTTAAGCGATGCAGAGCGTTAATTTGGGCTCTAAAATTTTGTCTGTAGGTCCATTGTGAAGATATTCAAAATCCTGCTAGGGTAACCTTTGGCGATTTTTCAGATCTCGAAGACTACTGGATGGAAGTCTACAATTTTCGGCACACGAGTCCTCGCAACTTTAATCAAATTTACGCATTAATAAAAAATAAACAATCATGCACCGTTTAGAAGTTATTTGATGTTTTATAAAAACCACTTAATACGTCTTAGCACTTTTATTATACCGTCTGAAGACCTAATTTAATTGCATATTAAAGCCTACATCTGGCTTAAATTAGTGACGTAATTTTCACTAAGATCCAGTGAGTAGTTAAGTAACAATGACCAAAACTTCTTCAGAAAAGTGCACAACGCTAGCGAGGCTATTTAAAATCGTTATTTTGTATGTATGCTATTCCTTAGTGATACCTATAATTTAAGCGGTACTTTAACTTTATTTAGGTAAATTTTAACAAAAAATACACAATACTTTAGAAAAAACGGGAATTATATGAAAATAACAAATAACGCTTTACAACCCGCGGGCTGATTATGTATCTTTAGCAGACGGTTAGCAGACAGCAACCGGTCGCGCAGTTGTCGCGCAATCGGTTGTTAGTCGCTGACAAAAATCGTATTATCTAAACCTGTTGCTCTGCTGTTGTCCGCTAGCTATTAAATGCATTTTTAGCGACAAAAAAAGCGCCACTAGCGATCTTGTAGCAACACGTGGAACTAATTTAAAAAGTCAAGTGTTTTGTTTACAAAACGTACAAGTGAATTCTTAGTTATTTAATACAAAAAATGGGCTGGAGTGGTGAGAAAAAGTGGATTTATTGGCTCTGGAAAAGCACTCGAAGCAAACTTTCAAGAACTTATACGTATGCAGGCAATAAGTGAGTATTCAGTATTATGAGATTTGTTTTCACCGTGGTTGGTTCTTTGAGATATAATCGCGTACAATTTATTGTATTTGCATTTTTTTTAGTATAAAATGGAACACAGAGTCTCCAACGCACAGATTGAAGAACTGTTGGACCACTTGGCTGGTCATTCGTCATTAGCCAAAGGTGTTGGTCTTGGGGCAAGGTCGAAAGAGACCATTGACAGAGAGTGGAACAACCTTGCCCAAAAATTAAACGCTCATGGGTCGGGAGCTAATAAAAGTGGTCAGCGGTGGAAACGTGTGAGTATTCTTTACAAAATATAACTCTTTTTACTTACTAAAAATTACTTGCAAGTGAATTTTTATTGAGTTCACCTCGGTTAAGTGCAAATTTATTATGCAATAGGTACATAATTTATTCATGAATACCCATTTCTTCGATATAAAGTTGTGATAATATTCATCTATCTATATAGAATCTATAATATTCTTTCCTTTGAATTCAGTATTGGGCTGATATAAAACACAAAGCCAAGTCAAGAGCTGCTGCTAGGCGGCGAGATGCTTCTGGCACAGGTGGTGGACCTTCAAGGGAAGAAGATCTCTCTGAAACAGATCGAAAGATCTTGGGGATAATTGGGGATGCTGCCGTGTATGGAGACTCTCAACACCGAGTGCCCGTTTTTGTCAGTAATCAGTATTAAATTAATTAATTATTGCTGAAAAAATATATTATTACCATCTTGCATAGTTTGCAGGAAATCCAAAATGAACCTCAGACTGTGAATGTAATAGAGGATATTATAGTACATGAGGATGTTGTGCCTGTAAGCACGCCAGGTATGTTTAATATACTTAACACATTCATAATAATATAATAAATACAAAATATATTCTCTGCTTTGTAAACAAAATTATATAGATACCTATTTGTTTTTAGAATCAGCTCTTGCAACAGTGGTGTCACCTTCAAAGACTGGGCGTACAAGCACAATAATATGTAACTAAAACTTTACACCTTATTAAAAACACTACTCCCAAATGCTTTTTACAATCAACATTGTAATTTTTACAGACACTATGCATACACCACCAGGGGACAAAAAATCTAATGTGTGTGAAGTTAAAACTGGTAAGGTTACTACTATAAAACAGTTAATATCTAATTACTGCTGTATGATAATTCAAACTTAAAAATGTTATTCATTTCAGCAACGGCAAGTCCCGCTACATCCAGGCCTCTGAATCGTTCACTGTTCCAGGACTCAAAGATTAATAAAAACTCCAATAAGTCAAGTAAGTGTAATACTTTTTCAGTATTATTGTAAAGGGACTGATTATTATTATCAATCTATGTATGACCAAATTTTTAAATTGGAGTTATGTTCTGTAAAGACTTAGATTAATTCATAATTGAAAATCACTATGTTATGCTATTTTAATTTTTATCAATATATCATTGCAATCTTCTCAAAGGAAAAGTGCCTAATATTGTAACTATTTAGTAATTTGTGGCAGAAATAGTTGTAAAATTTAACATAAATTAATTGTCATGTTACAGATAGAACAAAAGTGGAACCTGCTTGGGTCGTGGAACTGGAGTCTAGGCGTGTTGCAGCAGAGGAAAAATTAGCCAATGCTGCAATGATAATAGCAGAGGCCTCCCGAACAAATGCAGAAACTGCTCGGTTAAATGCAGAATGTGCTAAGATGCATTATGAACTCATGGCCAAGTTGATAGAGACTATAAAAAAGTGAAATGTGACCCTATTTTATTAAGTTTCATAATAGTACATAAGAATCTATTATCTAAGCTTAACCTGTTAATAATAATTGATACCAACCCTTAATTTAAGCTATACTTATGATATTTTTATATTATTATAAATTATTGTATAAATAACTTATAAATGTGTTTTCTCACTATTAATAACTGTACACACCTAGTACTGTTAATTTTCTTTATGTTCTCCTGTATCGGGTCTACTGGAAGATATTCCAATTTACAATAAGTAGTACCATTGTACTAAATTGTATCCTAGTTATAAGATTTCATTGTTTATTATTGTGTACATAAATTGATAAATAAGACTTTTGTACTTGTAATAATTAGGTACAACTTCAAACAGTTAAAAATTAGTAGAAACTTAGCTTATAATTAATTTATTAAGATTTTTACCAAAACATTGTGCCTCTGGTGCATCCTGCTTCATTAATTACAATGTATGTTATAATTAAAGACTGTTCTTATTTATAAACTTTTATTTAAAATAGATACCTAAAAAGGCCAGAAAAAGAAGTGTTTATTGCATAAAACTGTACTAAAGTTCAGATATTAATAAAGAACAACATATTATCATAACATTTTATACAAACACTTTAACTTTAGTTTGCTATTTTAGCTTACACAAACATAATAATAAAAAACATTATAAATGACTAATTATAAAAACAAGTAAGAAAAACATGAAATCAGAATTAGTATACAAAATGTAGATAGATAGATAGAAAATTCTTTATTTGTACAAACTAAACTAATTTACAATTTAATATAAAACAATAGGAATATGTACAAACAGGCGGTCTTACCGCTAAAAGCGGTTTCTTCCAGACAACCTTGAAATAATAATACAAAACAATATAAAATAAAACAATCTAATCATATGGCTAAAAATACTACATATTATTATATGTCATGTAATGTAAATACATAACTAAATAATTCTTATCTATTCCTCCATAAGCGTTGTACAATAAGTTGTCTCTGTTGTCTGCCACTTTCCAGCTGTTGACCTTCCTCAATGTATGGCTGCCGAGGTACCAGGAAGTCTGCTTCCCTCTGGATATCATTGGAAGGTAATTCAGGTACAGGAAGCCTGTGCTTGTTGGTGATGTTGTGTAATACAGCACATGCATTAACAATCTTAGCCACAACATGGTGATTGTAATGTAGTACTCTATGTGACAACAGACACCGCCAACGGGCTTTCAATACCCCAATACACCTCTCAACTGTGTTTCTTGTTCGGCAATGCATATTTGTGTAGTTCTCTTCTGCACTGCCAGGTTGTGTGTTAACAATTGGTGTTAGAAGCCAAGTTCTCAATGGATATCCAGAGTCACCTGTTAAGAAAATATATTTTATAATAAAGTAGGTTACATATCTGCAGGAGATGGGGTAAACACTGAGATATTTGAACTTAAATCAATGAATTTTATAGTAAATAGAGCTCCATTTATATGAATCAACATTAAAATAATTTGCAGAAATTAAGTGTGAATGAAAATTGCAGATTTATTAGTATTTTGGTTCGTGGTCACAACTTTTTAAACAGCAGGTAAAAAATACCCCATATCTTTAAAATGAAAATGTATGACTGTAAGTGTAGAGACAAAGCAAATTTGTTGGGTACCTATAATAATATAATAATACATACCAAGAAACCAAATGCTTTCACCATTTTGATTCAGCTGCTGCAAATGATTGTGTATTTCTGAATTTTTCCAGATATATGCATCATGGGTAGCACCACCAAACGTTGCATCAATATTTAATATGTTCAGATCACTATCACAAATCTGTAGAAAAAGTAAAACTTAAAACAAGATAAAAAAAAACATTTTCAACTAAGCTTATCAAATTATTATAGAAATAAGTATTGAGAAAATTATTTCTATACTGAGCTACAATGTAGCAATGCAGTATTATATAGCTGCTACATAATCAACCTACTGCTAATATTAATACTTACAATTTGAACATTCCTGGAATGGTAGTGCTTCCTATTAAGAAATCTCTCCTCGTGTTCACTTGGCCTGACCAAGGCAACATGTGTGCCGTCAATACACCCCAAAACACCAGGAAAGCCAAATTTATTTGAAAACCTGCCAAAAATAAAATGTAAGTTTTACGTGGGTAATTTTTTAAAAATACGCATCAATATGATGAATATAATTTTAATAGTACTGACCCATTTACTATTCTTTGCCTTTCTTGTCTGGTTTGAGGAAAATGGATGTGCTTTCTCAATATAGACGGGTGATTTAAGGCCATGGTCACATCTGTAATTGCCTTAGACACGCTGCTCTGACTAAGTCCATGCAAATAGCTCATACCTACAGGTTTTTGATATGAGCCACTTGCATAGAAAGAGAGTGCTGTTAACACCTGCAAAAGTAGTGTATATATGTAGGATTATCTACACTTTGCAATTAGGTACTAATAAGGAATATAATGATAATTGGGTATTTACTTACTTTACATTCTACAGTAACTTTTGTTTTCCTACGAGTTCGAGGCAAAAAGGGTTCGAGTTCAGCGAACAATTCAGCGAACAACTCTTTACTTAACCTGTAATGTGCACTAAAGTTAGGAGTCTCCATGGGTCTTGCCTCATTCCTCAATCGTCGTCGTAAACGTCTCACGCGCGTGTTCTCGTCTAATCTATTTTGTGCTTCTAATGCCTCCTGAATGAGAAAAGCACGAGACATATCGAAATAAAACAAATAACCTAAAAAAAACAGAAAACAATTACGAAAGATATTTATGTGAAATATAGTTATGTGATAACACAGGAAGTAATAATACACTTCTACACTTTGATTTTGAACTTTTGTGTTAATATGTGCAGAATAAATATCAAAAACACATTAGCAACAACTTGGCAACAACCTAAATGGGCTGTCGCTCTTTGACAATTCAAATTGTTTGCTAGCTGCTCGCTATCTGCTGTCGCGTTGCGGTCTCACTCATACGTAATACCGATTTTTTTCATTACAATGAGCTTTGATGCACTTTTAGTTCCTCAATTGTTCGCTTGAGCGCGCTACCATCGATTGTCCGCTATCGCGTCGCTGTTGCTAATACATAATACAAAAATTATGTTTGACAGCGATATTTGTACAATTTACGCCTGTCGCATTGCTGTTGCAAGATACATAATCAGGCAGCCGACCGAGTTAAGATTGTCATCAAAAAGCGGCGTTTTCATACATCGAGGTGACATTCCAAATGTGTAGGATAGTATTGGTACTTGTACGTAAACAAGCGTTAACATTTTTATTCGTTAAAAAGTAAGAAATTATAAGACTTCTTAGTCATCAAATTTAAAGTTTCGGGTGATTTTTTGACCGACTTCCAAAAAGGAGGAGGTAATATGTTCGGCTGTATGTATCTTTTTTTTGTATGTTCAACGATTACTCAGCCGTTTGTGGTCCGATTTTCAAAATTATTTTTGTGTTGTATAGGGTTTAACTCGAATTTGGTACCATGTCCACAAAAGTGGTGACCTGATGATGGGATCCTTGAGGAATCGAGGGGACTCCTTGAAATTTGTATGGAAACATACTATTTCAAATTTTTCTGAAGCATTCGAGGTAAATGCTACCAAAAAGTAAGACTTCGCACCAGGTTATACCCTGGATCCGAAGGTACCGTACAGAACTTTTGAATGCTTATAGGTACAGGTTCGGGTATTTCGGTGTTGTTTAAACAACTGAAAGCATAAGCTAATACATCAATTTTATTAATCATCATCATCACAACTATAATTATACCATGAGTCATCACACTATGACCCAATTATTGGTACTTTTCGTGATATTTTGCATCGAAGCAGATGTTTTTGATGGTGATTTCGCTGTTTGTAGACCGATTTTCAAAATTCTCGTGTTGTTGTAAAGGATGTAATCTTAATTTTGTATGACAATTACGAAAGTGGTGAGCTGATGATGGGATCTATGAGCAATCGAGGGAAATCCTTGAAATTTATCAAAACATTCATAGTGGTTAATATGTTGTTTCTAGTAAGTTAAACATATGTTACGAATAAGAGAAATTTCATACGAAGGTGTCCCTTGGTGCAAAGGCACTGAACAGAACTCCTGAACCTTTAAAGATAAAATTTTGGAAATTGCAACATCGCTTAGATAACTGCAAGCATTTACCACAATTTCTCTTACAGTAACATAATGTGAATAGTTAACATTCGTGTTGGGGTTTTAGGCATAAAGCCAAATTTAATAGATACTTAGTGAAATTATTATTTTTTAACAAAAAATTAAAACCGACTTCCAAGGTGAAAACAATAGTAATATGAACTAAAAAGTATTAAATAACTCTTACTCTTTAATAGCACGCCTTTTTCAGAATTCGTCTAAAATCAACTATTTCTGTACATATACTACAGTCTTGAGTCTTCATTACTTTGAAGTCGGTACCAGTCCATGGGCGCCGGCAGAAATAATTCCCAAGGGGTGCAGATTTTAGTTTTCTTTCTTTTCTTTTCTTTTTACTTTTTACGAACAACAGTGACCGTCTATTTACGTCAACAGAATACATTTAGTGCCGTAACATCACGAACTATCTTTGTACGGCATGGTATTTTGGGTTACAAAATACTTTTTATTTCAATCATTCCTGTTGATCCCGAGATTCCCAAGGGGTGCAAGTGCACCCCCTGGCACCCCCCTGCCGGCGCCCATGTACCAGTCCCAAAAGTTTCAGATATTCTGACATTACTGAACTCACGATTAAATTAGCTGGTACCGACTACAAAATAATGAAAACTGGAGTATATGTACAGAAATAGTTGAGATTTAGACGAATTCTGAAAAAGGCGTGCTATTAAAGAGTAAGAGTTATTTAATACTTTTTGGTTCATATTACTATTGTTTTTACCTTGGAAGTCGGTTTTAATTTTTTGTTAATCCTTCAGGCCCCGCGCGAGCACCGGTGATCGCGACAACAATAGAATACAATAGCAATTCCTGGAAATTCCGACTGAAGTATTAATTTATCCTAAGAAGGAGGGGAAACTTGGTATTGGCATGTTCTGAGGACATAATAACGAAATGCATTCATAACCATAGTACGTATTTATTTATTGTAATCATTAGGGTAGGAAATTTTCATTACAATTTTTTTTAATGAATAAAGGGGGCAAACGAGCAAACGGGTCAACTGATGGAAAGCAACTTCCGTCGCCCATGGACACTCGCAGCATCAACATCAGAAGAGCTGCAGGTGCGTTTCCGGCCTTTTAAAAGGGAATAGGGTCTATTACCCCATTCCTTCTTAAAAGGCCGGCCGGGAGGATAGGGATGGGAAGGGAATAGGGGATGGTAGGGAAGGGAATAGGGTAGGGGATTGGGCCTCCGGTGAACTCACTCACTCAGCGAAACACAGCGCAAGCGCTGTTTCACGCCGGTTTTCTGTGAGAACGTGGTATTTCTCCGGTCGAGCCGGCCCATTCATGCCGAAGCATGGCTCTCCCACGTATAATATATATATATAAATACATTAAATCGTCTACCCCAGTGTATTGCTTAAATAGTTATAATAGTCAGGGAGCCCTAGAACAATTTTTTTTTATTACCATCAAGCTAATTTTTTGTGAATAGCTTCATTTTGATAAAACAAACAACATTTTTTATCTGCGAAAAATCTTGAGAGTGGTATTACTCTCTGATAGAAGGGAAAGTAGGCAATTGACATGTACATAAAATACTCAGCTGTATTTATACTTTAATAATTAATAATAAAAGTTTAATAAAATAAATAATTAAGGGGGGCTCCCATACAAAAAACTCAATTTTTTACTATTTTTGCTCTACAATGGTACGGAAACCTTCGTGCGCGAGTCCAACTCGCACTTGGCCGATTTTATTTATTATTATTTATTTGTTGATTAGTAATTGTTATACACTATGCAGTTTACCTGATTCGAAGTGACGAAAACTACGATCACGTTTTAACTTGTTTAGTCTACAATATTTTTTGTGAGCTTTACATGGCTTTATTATTTAAAATCTTGCCAAATTATATTTTCTGACATAAGATTGAAGAAAACAGAGTCTGACTTATTTTGAATTTTTATTAATAAGTAAGGTAGTAAGGAGTTTTAGCAATTTTAATTTTAATTTAGGTTGGTCCGCATAAGCGACTCTTAGCGGGCCCCTAGGGCCCGCTAAGGTATACGTCTAGACGACCTATTTAATTGCGCAACAAGCTTGAAAGGCAATGTTGAATATGAACCCTAGACGGTCAATAATATTGGACAATACGTGATATTGCAAAATAAAATTGATCGTCTCTGGGTACATGCATACTCTCGAAAAATATAACCATCCATAATCTGCAATCCAGTGAGAAGACCTGAGGGAAATAAAATACAAATCGTTTTATTTCTCAGTTCTGAATAAAATCTTTTCAGAAGGTCTACGTGATAGCCTACCACTGGTTCCGGAAGTGACCCAGCAAATGAACCGGCGTAAGAAACTCGCAGATATTTATCTTAATAAATCCTAATAATAACATATTTTTAACACTTGCCTACATACCTGTACTTTTGATAGAAAAATTGTGATACATATTTTAGAATGTCACCTCGATGTATGAAAACGCCGCTTTTTGATGACAATCTTAACTCGGTCGGGTTGTCAAGCGTTATTTGTTAATTTCATATAATTCCCGTTTTTTTCCTAAAGTACTGAGTATTTTTAGGTAAAAATTTACCTAAATAAAGTTAAAGTACCGCTTAAATTATAGGTATCATATCTAAGGAATAGCATACATACAAAATAACGATTTTAAATAGCCTCGCTAGCGTTGTGCACTTTTCTGAAGAAGTTTTGGTCATTGTTACTTAACTACTGACGGATCTTAGTGAAAATTACGTCATTAATTTAAGCCAGATGTAGGCTTTAATATGCAATTTGAATGAGGTCTTCAGACGGTATAATAAAAGTGCTAGGACGTATTAAGTGGTTTTTATAAAACATCAAATAACTTCTAAACGGTGCATGATTGTTTATTTTTTATTAATGCGCAAATTTGAGTAAAGTTGCGAGGACTCGTGTGCCGAAAATTGTAGACTTACATCCAGTAGTCTTCGAGATCTGAAAAATCGCCAAAGGTTACCCCAGCAGGATTTTGAATATCTTCACAATGGATCAAGCTACAGACAAAATTTTAGTGCCCAAATTAACGCTCTGCATCGCTTAAATAATTTGCATACTTTTTACCTCAAAATATGCCTTAGAAAAAAAAAACTTCTGGCTGGGGTAACGTTTACAAACATTACTCCAGCCAGATTTGTTTTTCGAGTTTTTCAAGAAAACTACAAGCGCACTAATTATAAAAATTTGGGCACATTTATAGGAGCCTGCGCTTTAATTATCAGTATGAAAAATGTTTAAGAAATCGACAACATCTGGCTGGGGTAACGCACACCATAGAGCTTCCCAATAAAATGAAAAGTAACGAGTCATTATTTAATAAAAACAACGTAATATTATTTAATATTTTGCTTTAGCGGCGGGATCGAATATCAAGTGATCGGTGATTCGGACGCGGCTGATGAAATCCACATGTGCACTGACGTGTGCCCGGTGTGGCCAGCCTTCGTTTATGTGTCACCCGGATTTTAGGGAAATATTATACGGGACAGAGCTTTACAACGTAACGCAAATCATACTTAAGTCAAAAAAACAATTAATTGTGAAAAATATTTTGTATGGATAAACAAGCGTTGGGTCAAAGTGACAAGTAATGTTTTAAAAGATTTCTTATAGTCCGTCAAGAAAGTCATGATAGGCGGGAAAATTTTCTTAACGTAATCACGCTTTTAAGGTGTATTTTTTTCTTCGTATTTTCACAGAGAACGCTTATTACATTTTAAATATTGTCACCTTGCACATTTTTATCTCGAATTAATAAAGTTCTCATATTTTTTATTTCATTTAAAATTTTTCCCGCCTGTCATGACTTTTTTGACGGACTATAAAGTCATCTATACTTATCTTTGAGATAAGTAAATATTATTGCACATTTAATTATGTGGGGCAAAAATACAATAAGTAGTAAGTATTCACTGATTACTGATATCTATACATATTATTATACATTATACATTTTGAAGTCTTAGCTTTATGGTGACGAAGGAGGTATTGCAATTTGCAATACATAGCATAAAAAAAATAATTATAACCTAAGGTTGTAGAGAGTCGAAACATCAATTTTTACAGTTTAAGTTTCAATCTTATTTTGTCTTGGACAGAAGTTTAAACAATTAATATAATAAATGAACGACAAAACTTTAGGAAGTTGTTGTTAATCTATAGAGAAAAATAATACCTAAGTACTTATATCGGATAACTCTATCATTAATTTATCAAAGCTTATACCTAAGCTTTATTTTGGGAAAAATGAATGAATTACCCTACCACACTAGAGTTCACACAGCACACTTCTCCCACAGTAGTTACTACTTACTAGTTTGTACATAAACCGGCTTGGTTTTTAGTGCGAACGACTCGTGTGTCGGACCTGTGTGTTGTGCGCTGTGAAATTATTTTTTATACGAAATCTAACAAAATTATATTAAAATGGCTTGTCCAATGAGGTAAGGATTTACATTCAATGTTTTTTTATTATTTTAAAGTACTTTTATCCGCATTTCGCCTGACGGAAACTATTTTATTTAAAACCACCTATTTGTATATTTTTACGTTGATTTTTTAGGCATTTGTAAATAATTTTAGATGCAATTTTTTTTATTAAATATCTAAGATTAATAATAATATAATATAATAATATCTATGGACGCTTCACACCACGTCAGTCTGGCCCCGTGGTAAGTACCTGATGGACTTGTGTTACAGATACCAGACAACGGAAATAAGTATATTTAATACTTTTTATACTATTATTATGCAATAATGTAACACCACATCCATGACCCAGGAACTTTGAAAACTTTTGTTCCGTCGGCGTGATTCGAACCCGCGACCCCCGGCTTGAGCTACCAACAGCCCACCAACTGAGCCCCAGAGGTCGTCAAAAAGATTAATAATTTTCATTAAAATATTCGTTTTTTGTATTTGTCAAAAAAGATGCATATTTTCAAAATCTTGCATTAATTCACCAGGCGTTGGGGAAAAACGACAGTTAAAGTTAATGCTCGAATATAGCTCTAAATTTAATAACGTAATGATACCATAAAGTTACCTCTTTCGTTTTTCATATATGAATGAAAGAGAAGGCATGACATTTTAACAAGCTGTAAACTCGACGACGTTGGTGAATTGGTGTAAGCCTGATTTCCAGAACCATTTAGGCTAGGAAAACTTAAACTAGCCTAGAGAATAGAGCTAGAGAATAGAGCAGCTTGAGATGGTATAAATAAGTGAGTTGGTAAGTAAATAATAAATATCTTTAGAATAAAATATATTTATAGAAACACTTATTCAGCGTTTTCGTAAAAAAGTTTTGCTAAGTACTTCAAGGTATCTGAAATCACCTTACAGCCCCAGTGCAGATGTTACGCTCAAAGACCGAAAACGCTCAGTGAGCGAAAAAATGGCTCACAACACGTTGTGGTCACAGTGAAACGGCCATCGTGGAATATGCTATAGATAGCTTCATAGTGGAATTCTTGGTTACTCATGATAGCCCATCGTAGAGGCCTTTACCTTCCGACATTCTTTTGTGTATTTTATGAATCAGAGATCAAACTGATGTTACTCAGAAACTCTGCCCTGTTACGCACAAGCATGCTATTTTAAAATAGACGAGTTACGCCTAACCACTGTAAAATAGTCTTAATCAGTACGGTCTATATGGCACTAAAGACAATTTCAAAAAAATAATATTTATGGGTGAGCCAGAAACTTATATGTCAAATTCGTTTAACTTTATTTTTATTGTTTCAGTTAGGCCTTGCTCATTCAATTTAAGTTAATACAGATGGGCAGTATTTATCAATGAATTCTGTAACTCAATCTGCGTGTTTCTAATTGCACGCAACTCTTCTAACTTAAATTATCACACGACGCGTAACCACGTTTGTATGAAATGATGGTTATTCATAACTCGTTTAATTCTATTTAAATATTATGTTTTACAGATATTAAAAAATATATAATATAATAATATTATGTTCTAGAAACATTCAAGAAACTCAATCAAACATTTTAAAGTTTATATTTTATTAATACAATACAAGCAAATGTTTATTTAAAACTTTTGAGCCGTTTTTCTCAAATTTGCGTTTTTTGAGATAGCTGACTTGTGCGTGACACGGCAGAACTAGTAAAACAACATTGACAATCATGTGTTAAAACCTCAAAGGCTAAACTCTGGGGATTCACCCACATTATCATTCAGCTTATACACAGCAATCATAACTTCGACGTCAATCGGTGTCTGGGGAAATCAGAAGTTTGGAAAATTCTAGGAATATAATCGTACTGAAAGGCTTCGTTTTTGATAAAACCAATAATAATTATAATCAAAACTCAATTATGTTCATCAATAAAGTTAAAACATTTCTACTGTATAATAGCTATCGCGCTTCTGGAGAATTCAGATGCAGTCTGGTGATAGATATACCTAGGTATATTCGTCTGTCTGTCAAATCGATTAATTGCTAAGATTCCGCTTTAGCAAGCAAATCCTTAGTAGCAGGTTTTAACTCTAAAAAACTCTTTTTTAGAGTTCCGTAGTCAACAAGGAAGTAGGAACCCTTATAGTTTCGGCCACGACGCGTTCTGGTAATCGAGAAATGCCATGATGCGTTCTGAGCATTAAAAAACAGCCATGACGCGAATTCGTGTTGTGGCCCTAATGAAAACGGCCACGACTCGTTCTGAAACCAGGCCAGTTACGCAGGAGCAATTTTATAGTGCCCAAGTGTGTTCGCAATACACAATAGCACTATAAAAATTACTCCTGCTTAACTGGCCTGGTTTCATTGAAACCAGAATGCTCTTGTGTATTGCGCACACACTTGGGCGCTATAAAATTACTCCTGCGTAACTGGTCTGGTTTCAGAACGCGTCGTGGCCGTTTTCAATAGGGCCACAACACGAATTCGCGTCGTGGCTGTTTTTAAACGCTCAGAACGCGTCATGGCTTTTCTCGATTGCTAGAACGCGTCGTGGCCGTTTCAGTTCACTATGACGTTGTGAGCCATTTTTTCGCTCACTGAGCGTTTTCGGTCTTTGAGCGTAACGCATACACAAAATGTGCACCCTGGCGGTTTTACTTATGATAATGGTTTACTCTGCCAATTTTATATTGTACTAAAGGTTAGACCAGACAGCAGCAAAACAAATGTTGTAGCTGTAGGACTTTCAGGGTTATTTTACTGCTGTCAGCATTGCCAGTTGTGAGTTGTCACTCTCATAAGGGACTCGTTAAAGCGGTGCAACTATGTAAGGGCTATTGCCGCCAAGCTAAAATAAGGAGCCAAAGGACCTTGACACACCGGTTTTATCACCGGTGTGTCAAGGTCCTTTGGCTCCTATGTATACAATAAAAGTCGTGCAAAATCTTTGAAAATAGCAATTAAAGTATAGACTATTCTACATACAATAATTGTTATCTACCCTACTCTATTTTATGAGGTGTTCGTTCATTCTATTGTCTAATAATAGAACTTTCTAGAATACCGCTCCCTGGGTGGTAAATGACAGTAGTACGGGACCATAATAGACATTCAATTAGATTTTATAATAGTTAGTCGTTATCTTACAGTTGTTAAGAGGGCGACTAACCCAAAAAATCAAATATCGTTTTTTTTATTATTATGCAATAAGGGGACAAACGAGCAAACGGGTCACCTGATGGAAAGCAACTTCCGTCGCCCATGGACACTCGCAGCATCAGAAGAGATGCAGGTGCGTTGCCGGCCTTTTAAGGGGTAATAGGGGAGGGTAGGGAAGGAAATAGGGAAGGGTAGGGAAGTGAAAAGGGTAGGGGATTGGGCCTCAGGTAAACTCACTCACTCGACGAAACAGCGCAAGCGCTGTTTCACGCTGGTTTAAAATCGTCCTTCTCTCTTCACACTCACGCCCGTCTTTCATATGGCAGGTGAAAAAGGACGACGCGGATTCATCGCCAAATTAGTTTTTTCTCAATAACTCGATAAATATACAACATTTTTAAAATCCGTTAGGTCGGTTTCTCAATGATATAATTTTATACAATATGTTAAAATATTAACTTAGTTCAATGCACGGTTATGGCAATAAATGAAAAATTCGTGAAAATTAGATGCATCTTTGTGGTTTTTTTCTATCGAGATAATTTTATTGCTCAGATCGAATTCTTGGAAATATAATGTGGTATCTAATTTTAGAATATGAAACAATGCGGGGCTTATTTTCAAGTAAGTATAAAAATGAATTATAAAATCGAACATTTTGGGTTAGTCGCCCCTTAAGTAAATGCTAAATGTTGAGTATGTAAGTAATTAGTTAGTTTTTCTTAAACTTCTTACCTCTGAAACTTCCCTAAATAAAGGTCTTGCGCTGTAGTGTCGTACCAGTCGTACCGTTCGCGTTGGAACGTTTTTTAAAATACTTTGTTACAAGCACATACGTCTTAATAAGTAGGTACTCAAATAAATATTAAGGTCAATAAAGCCATAGTTTATTAACCGTTACAATTTTTACTCTATCAAAATACAAATAAGTACAATTTTTTTTTTATTTGTATTTTGATAACGGCGATCCAGTAAAACCGGCCAAGTGCTTGTCGGGCCACGCGCAATATTCCGACGTGTACTCCGTAATACCGCTAGTTTTTGATAATTTTTGTGTGGTAAATGAATGTACATTTATATATAACGTGTTTTACACTACTAACAACATCATCTCAGTAACGTTCAAAGGAACTTGAACGAAAAGTTCCTTTATACTTCGCCGAATAAGTATTTTTTTTTAGTTGATTGACCATAACTCAAAAACTTATGAAATCCTCTTAGCCGTGATAGTTTTCCTTTTAAATTCAGCATATAATTTTCTACCCCCGTGAATTTTTCACATTTCCAGAAGCAACCGTTTAGCTGGTAGAAGGGACTAACACTGGACGCTATTTTTTCCACTTTAAAACTTCATATTTCACAAATGGATCTCTAAATCGAAAAATGATCTTTGGATACTCATAAATCATAATATTTTTAAAAAACCTATCCAACGATGGACGCGAGAAAAAAAACCCATCCCCACTTCGTGTGTAGGGGAGGTAACTTTACCAGCGGTAAGAGTTCCGTTTTACTTTTATGTTTCAACTAGCTGTCCCGGCAAACATTTTTATACACCAGATTTTGAGTTGAAGAAGACAAATATATCTGCGAAAACCGTATTCAAATCGGATCAGTAGTTTTCGTGTTAAAGCAAAAGTCTTATACAAAATCTAACCCCCTCTTTCGTCCCTTTAGAGGGGTGGGGGGAATTTTTTTTATACACCAGATGTTAAGTTGGAAGAAGACAAATATATCTGCGAAAACCGCATTGAAATCGGATCAGTAGTTTTCGTGTGATAGTGGAACAAACATACAGACAGACAGACAGACAGACAAACAGACAGACAGACAAAAAAACTAACCACATTTTTGGCTTCTATAGCGGTGTAGTAACACCCCTCGCTTATTATATTTTAAATATCTTTAATGTACAGAATTTTCATTTCTACAGTTTTATTATAATATGTATAGATAAGGAACATCCCAACGTCACGCTCATAGGTACAAAATTAAAAAATAGTTCTTTCAGCGCTCCTACTTTCACAGTGGATTCTCTACAAGTGACACATACACACCCTAAACCTTAAGTATTATCACTAGGTTTATTTACGTCCTGAATAGTGCCCTCCTTACAAGGAAGACGGATAAAATCAAGTTGGTCTCCAGGTCTGCTTTTTTGTAAAGTCTGTACAAAGCACATTGGTCTGCAGGTCCGCAGCAGACGACCCGGCGCAGGCGGGCAACTGCCTGGGCAACGAGGCCGGCATGCTGTACGGCGAGTACCTCATGCTGGATAAGCTGCTGGCCGCGCAGAGGATGCTCAGCGCCGAGTCCGACAAGCCGGTGCACGATGAGCACCTCTTCATTGTCACACATCAAGGTACACACACAAAGTGTACCTACTATTTATTAATCTGTGACACATAATACTTATTAGTACATCTGTGAGTTGTGACAAAGGGGCAGATCCTCCTGCACGAAAAAATACTTCGCACACACGTAGTTGTTGCTCGAAAAAGCATACGATAAGATAATGTAGTGGTACCTACCTTGGGGTACCGTCTGGTGATTTGGGGGTCACGACTTACGACTCACTGGCAGAATGCCCAGATTTTGGGAAGTTACAAGGGTTAATCCACCAATGATGAAGGGTCAAAAGCAGTGATGGATGTGATAGTGTTCTTGACCTCTCCCCCTCAGACCATGCCTGAGCAATTCTACCGCATAACTGTTAGCTAAGCTTAGAACTATAATTTTCAAACATATTTTGTGGTATTCCAGCATACGAGCTATGGTTCAAGCAGATAATATTCGAGGTGGACTCGGTCCGGTCGCTGCTGGACGTGGAGGGACTGGACGAGAGCCACACCATGGAGATACTGAAGAGACTCAACAGAATAGTGCTCATACTGAAGGTAAAATCTATCAATTACCTTGTAGCAGCAGCGGCCTTACCCGTTGCGAGGCTCCGGGCGGCAGGTCTTTGCCAGGCGGCAGGCCCTTTGTCCTACGGAAAGTACTTAAGTTATGCGAAATAGGTCTAGTTGTTTGATAGTTAATTAAGAATCAAAATCAAAAGCTTTTTTAAAAAATATATAAGTAGCTAAGAAAATCTGTTTTAAAAGTTTCCTTGATGCGAGGCCCCTGCAAGAGCGAGGCCCCAGAGGTTTGCCCTGTTCGCCACCCCCTAAGGTCGCCTCTGCCTTGTAGGGTGTTGTAGGTCCGTGAACATGATCATGGTACTAAACGAGATGTTGCCCTCATGTTTCTTGTTTGTAGCGTCGAAATTTTTCATTGCGTCAATATGTAGGTACTCTTTCCAGAAAAGCTCTAGGTAGAGCTTAGACCTAGGTCCTTTTACAAGTCAAGAACCTCCATCCAAAATGTCATTTATATATTGAAATTTTATATTATGTATGTTTTTGATATTTCGGATTCTAAAACAGCCAATAGGCAGTTTTTGTCAAATAGGCGACAAATTCTGACTTAGAAGTTGGAAATATTACTTTTCAATTTTTAAATAATATAAATAAAACCAATGCATTTTGTATGTGATTGTGTCGATACACGATACAGATTACACGATTAGTAATTGATTGCCAATCTACTACATTAAACATCTTCTTTTCCGCGACTATATGAATGAAAGAATAATTATGTTAAGACGACGCCTTGATAATTTGGCTGTAGCGATGCCGATTTTTCTCAGCAATGACAGCTAAGAAACTAAAGTTCATTGTCAGTATTCATCATGTCTTTGTCTTTGAATTGCCCATAGCATAACACGATTGGACAACTTTTATAACACAGAATTATCAATCGAAAAGACCTCTGTAAAAAAAGGGATTCCTATTTTTCCAATAGAGGATTTAAGGTTCCAAAATTTGTACATAAATTGGTTGAAGCATACACTTTAATATGTGCATAGCTTATATGAAATGTATTTATGGTTTTTAAATTACGCGACAAAAATCTTGTTGTCGCTTACGCCCTTTCCATTTTTTGCTGTTCCATTGCTTGTTTTCTATGAGAGGCCGGCCCGGCCTCTCATAGAAAACAAGCAATCTAAAACATATCCAACACGGTTTCTTACTTTAACGCGGCGTCACCTTAATTTATCAAGCCAAACACTAACTATCCGGGCTGCAGTATTTATTATTATTATGTCTACCGCACTTTCTGCCGCCTCACTGCTCATCGGCTTAAAAAACAATAAACATGTTTTCTCAAAGAACGAATAAAACTAGATCAATCCGGTTAGACCAATAAAATCTAATCAAAACAATTATATCTATAAAATGAATTTGATGTTGAGTGTTTGTCACCCGAGACTGGTTTGTAACTGCCGAAGACTGTTGCATAATGTATTGCATTACATTAGCTAAGTATTTGATAGGTAATCCGTAATATTAGGTAATATTATATGACAAATAAGTTATAACATGTTATGTAAGTACCTAGATAGTAACGCAACATAATAAAGCAATCTTTATTTCTTCTTTTCACAACAGAGTATGAAGTAACAATCTACAACTTGCACCAGAAAAAAGTATTTAAAAATATATTCACCATAATCTCCTCTTTTTATAGATGTCGGTTGAAAACATCAATGTTCTTTTCCAGATATAAATGTTATTAACTTTATAGGTATTATAACTGTTTGCCTGCGAATATTAAACACTCATTGTTATTATTATGAAATGGTCAAATGGAGATTAATAATTCCTTCTGAAAACAAGCGATAACAACCGTGAAATCAAGAATCAATGCCAACGTTAAGGCCCTGTATTCCCAGAAGCGGACGATTTTTAAGATTTTAAAGTGACAAGGAGACATAAAAATATTGTAATTTAAATTCTGAAAAAAATATATGTGTTAGTTAAGTATCTAACACAGTGGAATTTATATTCCATAACATAATATCATGAACTTCACTCGATAGAAAAAAAAAACCCGAAGTTACCTCTTCTTTTAATGAAATTTCCATACTCTGTCTAAATTACTTGGAATTTTCAGGTAACGTCTGTACTGAACGAAAGACAAATAATATATCTAGGGATTCTCGTTTTTTTCGTCTCAATTGAATTATGTATAAAATAATGACGATCAAAAAACTATAAAATTGCAAGAGGTAACTTCGGGATTTTTTTCTATCGAGTGAAGTTCATGATATTGTGTTATGGAATATAAATTCCACTGTGTTAGATCCTTACCTAACTAACACATATATTTTTTCAGAATTTAAATTACTATATTTTTATGTCTCCTTGTCACTTTTAAATCTTGAAAATCGTCCGCTTCTGGGAATACAGTGCCTTAACTGCATACCTATAACTTTCCAATAATAATAGAGACCTGCAGATATTATGCAAAAATTAAATTTTGGTGGTATTTTTAATTTTAACTTACAAAATCCCAAACGTTCTGAATCATAAGGGCTTCTAGACGAAGACTCCTATTTTTTCTTACTGTCTAAAAGACCAGTGAAAATCTACTAAAATAATTAAAATGAAAACTAAAAGAATAGCAAAAAAAAGCTTTTTTTAAAATATATTGACGAGACTGTTAAAATAGTAAATAATCACACCCTGCCACATACTTCTTTCTATACTGACTGAAAGACTGCTTCAGTCTGCAAGATGAAAAGATTCAAGTTAAAAATGTCATGAGATGAGACTATAATAAACTCTGACTATGACTAATAGACTCTGGTACTGACTCTACTAAAAATTAAATGATAAGTAGATGCAAGTCTCATACTAGTCAATCTAGTACGTTATGAAGGGTTTGCGTACGTAGACCATCAGCCCACATAAATGTCGCAAAAGCAGGTCAAAGTTCACAATGAGTAAGAAACAGGCATCTGACGAAACCCTGACCTGTTTTTTACTAAATTGTCGATAAATATTTTCGACGACACTATGACGAGCGTCAACTCACGTCACTAGTTCGGACCAGTTTATCGAGTAACAAACAATATCGCGCCAGGTCAAATGTCACCCTATTAAGATATTGCAGGCCTACTCTCGCTGTATCGAATATGTTATCAAACAAAATATTGATTCTTATATCTACTTTCAACAAAATGTCAATTATTTTTTACCGTTAATCTACTTTTCACTTGACTGTACATTTGATTACTAGCCATCCAATTTGAGTTAATAGAGTTAGATTTTAGAACTTAGACCTGTATAAATTACACACCAAAGCCCCAAACAAGGCCACTATCAATTTTCAAAATAATGATGATGATGAATGATGATTTAAATATGTTAATGAGATTCTCACGTAAGAATCTCTTCAATAAATGAATATAGAAAAGCTGATACTTGATAGCACACCGTACGCGCCGAACGCACCGCATAGTACACGAAACGCGGTGCGGACGGTGCGGACGAATGTGCGAGGATTTCACATCATTTCATACAACGAATTACTAGCTATTTGATCGAGCCTTGCTCGGTATTCGATAAAACACGAATAAAATGGCATTTTCTAAAAATGATTCTTAGCTAGATCGATTTATCGCCCCCGAAACCCCCTATATACTAAATTTCATGAAAATCGTTGAAGCCGATTCCGAGATTCGGTTCCAACGATTTCATCATAAAATAATTTTTAGAAAATGTCATTTTATTCGTGTTTTATCGAATACCGAGCAAGGATCGGTCAAATAGCAGCGTGCGTGATGAATGAGCGTGCTGATAAATGTGCGATCACCAGAATCTCTACGAAATACGTTATTGAAAGTTTGCCCTCCAATAAATCTACTTCAATCTACTCTTTTATCTTCAACAAACTGCCATCTTCTTCCAGCTGCTAGTGGACCAGGTGATGATCCTGGAGACGATGACACCCCTGGACTTCATGGACTTCCGCCACTACCTGCGGCCCGCTTCTGGTTTCCAGAGCTTACAGTTTCGACTGCTGGAGAATAAGGTAACACACACAAGCTAATTTATGTCAAGCTATTTGATCATCTTTTGAGTAAAAGACAGCCCCGAGCGAGTTTTTTATGCCAGTTCTTTAAACCGAAGGTAGTCATTATTGTAGAGTCGTCGACGATCAAAAAGAGTAACCGATTTAGAACAAAAATATTTTGATGCTTTTGTTTTCGTAGTTACTTCATTTAATTAGCATTTAATTGTTATTATACTATGGAATATTACGTCATAATTTATAATATTGTATCACACTACAATCAAGTTAATCAAATGAAAACAAATGGTGACAAACCGCACTGTTTTTACATCATCATTTGTAAATTAAGTTAATATCTCTACATACCGTACAAAAAATAATGATTGAATGCCGATTCAGTCATTAAAGCTGTCATGACTAGTAGGACTTAAATTGATTATTCAATATACTATCTTGTCATTCTTGTGGCACATGTTTGTTGTGAGATCACGGCCCACGGGATGCCAGCGTGATCGATTTGAGAGGCCAATTAGTTGAGACTTGAGGCCAATACAGAACAATGACATCTTAACGTTTGAGCTATATGACTTGTAGTTTACAGTTAGAACGTTTGCATAAAAGAAGTCATAAAGGAAAGCAACAAAGGCAGGTAGAGTTAGTTAACTCTACCTGCTGCAGGTAATAAAAGCTTTGGCACAGAATACAATATATTAGGTTTTGGAGACTAAATAAAAACAAATATTTTAACGATGTTGTACAATAAAAAGTCTTGTGTCAATAAACACAACGTAACGCGATCAGAGAACGAAACTTCCTGAGAGTGATTCAAAAATCAAAATTGAACTTTATTTACTACGGAAGAAAATTATAGGTCTACCAGAAACTGATAGCAAAAAGTGAGAAAATAAATTGACTCTAGCAATACCTGGGTAATTGGAATAATACATTTTGATCCTTTTTTATTCTTATAGCGGCTGATTCTGTGTGTTAAACATGCAAATATAAAAATTTATCCAATAATCAAGGATATTTTTTTAAAATCTGCTGTCATAAATTGCCATCAGATTCTGCAGGTAGACATTAGGCATGCCGCAAAAGTTCGATTTTAAAGTTTTTAATTTACATTTCAATTGAGTTTATTTTACATTTCAGCTGGGCCTCAAACAACAATTAAGGGTGAAATACAACCAAAGCTACCAGACAGTTTTCGGAGATGATCCAGAGGCTATGGACGCCTTAAGCAAGCAAGTTCTTTAATAATAATTTAGCAATATCAATTCATATTTAATGTACGAATTAGACAATCTGCGAAGATTAAAAAATCCAGCTCGAAGGACCACTGTATAATTATGTAGTTATGTTATCAAAAACAGCTGGCCGTTTTGAAATGTAGTGGTTCAACGATTAGCCAAATTAAATGCGGCCGAATAAAAAATCGCCGTAATGTAGTCGGCGCCATACGTCATCAACACGGCTAGCCAAAATTTAATAAAGCGAGAGATTAGTGGCCTCTTTGAGTTTTTAGTTCCGAACTTCCGATTTTTAACATTCGAGGCACTGCCTGTAATAATACCTAATGGCGTTGAATACGGAAAGTGTGTTGCGAATTAAGTATATGACATAACATTTGTAATTATGACATTTATGTATTTGAACTATTACAAGCCGTGCTTTCACATCGTATTAATTTCAGATCAGAAGAAGAGCCGGCACTGCTGGCCCTGATAGAGCGGTGGTTGGAGCGCACGCCCGGCCTCAACACGTACGGGTTCAACTTCTGGGGCAAGTTCGAGGCCGCCGTCAACAAGATGCTCACTGAGGACAGCGAGGAGGCTATGGTAGGATAACGATATTATTATACAATATACAGGGTGTCATAAAACTAAGTGATAATACTTGTATGTAATGTAAAAAGTTCACTGAAAGTAGCAACGCTGAAATGGCATTTTTTTTCACTTTTGTATGGAGCAACGAAACTCGTAACGCTGGGGCGTTTGCCCGTACATATCACAAAAAAATGTGGTCGTTCAGCGCAGCTACTTTCACGGCGAATTATCTACAAAATACAAAGACACCCTAAGATATTATCACATAGTTTTGTTACGCCTGTACAATAGTAATTTTAAAGCCATGCTAGGATGAGGAATGTTTGTAGTTTTAATTTCACCCCGTTGGGCTAGGAAATTACGTAATAAAGGTACGTATAGTCGGGACATTTTAATAGGCCACATTTGACAGTTCATCAAAATTGTACCAGGTAATCTTATAGCGACGTACATAAAAAATAAATATTTTCGTTTTGTTATAACTGCACAATTGATTAACTTTTTTCAATTACGATTACATATTTATTGTAAATATGACCGATACGAATTATTTAATGATTTGATTTTACTGATAAACAATTCTAAACGTAATAAACAAATTCTGATCTTAATAATTGCACGTCGTTACAATGTTACGTCAGCTGACCTTTTTTCTTTTTAAACTCTAGGGAAGTTACCCTAAAAATCGAAAGCGAATAAATAGTATCGATGCATTGATTACTTGTAACGAAATATCCCCATAAATTAATTTAAATATTATTTTCAAGTCCGTATCGATTTATTCGTAGTTGGTCGATATTTTTACGCAGCTCACCTCACTATGGAGATTAATCTGACAGATGTCAAATGTGGCCTATTAAAATGCCCCGACTGTAATAGGGCTGCTTAAGCAGTAGGTATTCCGTATTGTAGTGATCCATAGCGTGAAGAAGCCGCTAGGTTTAACACTGTACTTAATTCATCTTGAATCGTCTGCAGTTTGCACAAATGTTGTCAAAATCGATCAAGCTAGTTTTAGAATATAATAATAATAATAATAATATCTATGGACGCTTCACACCACGTCAGTCTGGACCCGTGCTAAGTACCCGAAGGACTTGTGTTACGGGTACCAGACAACGGAAATATATTTAATACTTTTATACTATACATATATTTAAGATTTTTATTATATGATACACATATTTAATATACGTCCATGACCCAGGAACTTTACAAACTTTTTGTTCCGTCGGCGGGACTCGAACCCGCGACCTCCGGCTTGAGCTCAACGCGCTCACCACTGCGCCACGGAGGTCGTCAATATGACTTAGCTCGTTGGAGCCGCTTTAGAGAGTAAACAATTTTACACCTTGTTTTCATAAACATAAAATCTACATTCCACCAGCGCGAGCCGAACGAGATGGTGCGTCGCCACAGGCTGCAAGATGTGGAGAACCGGCGAGAGATCTACCGCTCCATCTTCGACCCCGCGGTACATGATGCGCTGCGCTCCCGCGGAGAGAGACGGTCAGTACAAACACTATTGTTTGTGCGTTATAACACATAAACTTATAATATACTGTCGTATAGACCACCTGACAACCCGAAAATGCGTGACCATTTTTGATCTGTCAATGTGTGCGTGTGCTAGTGATGTATATTTTACTATCGATAGTATAGTATTTTGCTATTATTATTTGCTTATTATCTCCGGGAGTGTCAGGTCTGGTCCTATAGCGGCGCAGAGCGCTGCCCGTAGTGCCCAGGCTGGGCAGGCAGCGAGCGTGTGCTGCGCCGTGTCGTCCTCGTCCGTACAATGATGGCACTGGGGCGTTGGCTCCCGTCTGGCCATATGGTGCAGGTAGTGACCGAAACACCCATGTCCTGTCAGCATCTGCACCATCCGGTAGGAGAGAGTGCCATTACGCTGCGCCACTCAATCCTCCAGAGCTGGCCGAATTACTGCAACAACAGCTCTGTGACCGGCAGTTGGCGATGCCATTTGGTTTTGCCAGGTGCGTATTATCAGCATTCGCGCTTGGCGACGCCATTGGGCTGCCAGATCTGGTGGCACCCGTTCCCCTCTTTCCTTTGCTGCTGCTGTGCGGGAATAGGCTTCCGCCTGCACACGGGCTTCCAGGTCCCATGGAGGGGTACCGGCTAATGCAAACGTCGCTTCAGCGCCCCGCCTACCTACTTATGTTTATTTTCACCTTTATCATCCATATATTTCAGCTATCAATATGTAGGATATATATTTAACAGGGTAGGGCTTAAAATAAAAATAAATATGCATAATAAAAACAAAAATCAAATATATTATTAAATTTGTGAATTGAAATTTTGTTCAGCAAATAAATCTATAGCCTTGTCATAATTTAACCCGTGTGCAATACGTTTTTCTATCGCTAAGATTGCAAGACCCGATAAGCGTTCCTGGCTCAGAAGATCGCAAATAATTTTTAACCAATTTCAGTTTGCTAAAACGAGCTGGCGAGCTAAATTACTGCAGGCGAGCGGGAGCCGGGCGCGTAATTTGTATAGTAAATGTTCGCGCAGCACGTCTCACTCCGCACTCAGGGTATCGGTCAAGGTGATATGGCCATGTTAGATAAGATGAGTTGTCCATTGGTCCGTGAAGTGTGAATTTTGCCGCCCCCTGAATTTGCCGCCCGGGGCGGGGCCCCCCCCCCCCCCCCTAGATCCGGGGCTGGAGCCAAATAATATAAAATTGCTCCTGTAGTTCGCGAGATAAGCCCTTTCAAATAATTTCCCCCATTTTTTCCACATTCTCCTATTAGTCTTAGCGTGATAAAATATAGCCTTCCTCAATAAATGAGCTATCTAACACTGAAAGAAGTATTCAAATCGGACCAGCAGTTTCTGAAATTAGCGCGTTCAAGTTAGCCCTTTCAAATAATTTTCCCCTTTTTTTCCACATTTTCCTCTATTTCTTCGCTCCTATTAGTATTAGCGTGATAAAATATAGCCTATAACCTTCCTCGATAAATGGGCTATCTAACACTGTAAGAATCATCAAAATCCGTTGGGTAGTTTTAAAGATTAAAGGGAACAAAGGGACATGAGGGAAAAAAAGCGACTTTGTTTTATAATAAGTATAGAAGATGATATGGGTGACAGTTCTCATATTCCTTGCTACGGATTTTTTTAGAAGAAAACAAAAAAATCTAAAATATGTAATAAATTATATTCCATCTACAAAAACAAATGTTTCCTATATGTAACTGTAAATGAATAAAATGAAAAGTTGCTAAATGCTAACTTATTAATATACGAGTACAAATATTAACAGTGAAATAGGAGTGTGAAATTATTGATATGAAAATATTTGAAAAATCAGATGCATGAAACGGAACTTTTGCCGATAGAGATTGACACTGTTGAATCGAAATCAAATCGATAAAAAGTGCAGCCATCTTAAATCGCTAGCGCCACTCTGAAACATCAGTACGCAATCGATAATTTCGATTGCAATTCCTTTACGAAGTGATTCGATATTTTTAAATTATCGATTAAAATTTTTAGGTAACTTCCCTACTATTGTCAATTAAAATGTGTCACCCATATCATCTTAAAACGCACAAACTATAGTACCACCTAGTACAGACCTAATGCGTTGCGTCGACGCAGCGCTGCCGTTTGACGTTATCGCAGCGTTATCACGAAGCAGACTTAACGTCAACAACGAAGCAGGAGGGGGTCCCGCTTCGTAATAGAAATTTCTTCCAGCAGTCCTACGGAGAAAAATATGATTTCTCTCACATTTAAATAATGGTTCCGTTCCCAGGCTATCTCACAAGGCGCTGCAGGGCGCAATCATGATCACGTTCTACCGCGACGAGCCGCGATTCTCGCAGCCGCACCAGTTGCTCACGCTGCTCATGGACATGGACAGCCTCATCACCAAGTGGCGATGTGAGTTTTCCAAATAATGATCACGTTCTACCGCGACGAGCCGCGATTCTCGCAGCCACACCAGCTGCTCACGCTGCTCATGGACATGGACAGCCTCATCACCAAGTGGCGATGTGAGTTTTCTAAATAATGATCACGTTCTACCGCGACGAGCCGCGCTTCTCGCAGCCACACCAGCTGCTCACGCTGCTCATGGACATGGACAGCCTCATCACCAAGTGGCGATGTGAGTTTTCCAAATAATGATCACGTTCTACCGCGACGAGCCGCGCTTCTCGCAGCCACACCAGCTGCTCACGCTGCTCATGGACATGGACAGCCTCATCACCAAGTGGCGATGTGAGTTTTCCAAATAATGATCACGTTCTACCGCGACGAGCCGCGCTTCTCGCAGCCACACCAGCTGCTCACGCTGCTCATGGACATGGACAGCCTCATCACCAAGTGGCGATGTGAGTTTACCAAATAATGATCACGTTCTACCGCGACGAGCCGCGCTTCTCGCAGCCACACCAGCTGCTCACGCTGCTCATGGACATGGACAGCCTCATCACCAAGTGGCGATGTGAGTTTTCCAAATAATGATCACGTTCTACCGCGACGAGCCGCGCTTCTCGCAGCCACACCAGCTGCTCACGCTGCTCATGGACATGGACAGCCTCATCACCAAGTGGCGATGTGAGTTTACCAAATAATGATTTTGATACTGAGAGGGTATTAATTCTTTCTTAGTAACAAAATCGTACAAAAAAAACACAAAAAGTAGCGCCATCACTGACCTCCATTATACAGTATAATGGAGGTCAGTGAGCGCCATCTAAAGCCAATGAAAAAATACTTTTTTTTTCTGTAATAACCTCAGAACAGGAAAAATAACCTGTGGTAACAACCTTTCTGTCTGCTGTTGATTTCATTGTAAGTAAATAATTAATGTGCTACCTAAAACACTATAAAATATAACTGCAAGAGTGTTAAACCAGGAAATGTAGAGTTCTGGAATCAGGCGACCGATCAGTCAAATATCATCTACTTCAGCTATTAGCTGGAATGGACGCGAGGCGAACCGCCCAGGGCATCGGATAAAAGTGGGCGCCGAAGGAAAATATTTTTTTAGCGCTACTAGCGCAGCACTAAATATAATATTTAACTAAAATATAATATTATGTTGCTCACCTCTACTTAAGTATTTGTCGAAGTTAAAATTTGATGTTGGTTGATAATGGCGCGTGTTTCAGACAACCACGTGATAATGGTGCAGCGCATGATCGGGTCGCAGCAGCTCGGCACGGGCGGCTCTTCCGGCTACCAGTACCTGCGCTCCACGCTCAGGTCAGTACACACTACATACAAGGTCATATTATAACTTCGTGGTCCAGTGGTCTGTCCACGTGACTCTTGTGGCTCTTGACTTGGAGGTCGTGGGATCGATTCCCGCGTTGGAAACAGGTTATTTTCAAGTTTAGTCAGGACAATGCAGGCTAATCATCTGATTGTCTGACAAGTAAGAGAGTAAGATCCATGCGTCGGATGGTCATGTAAAAAGTCGATCCGGCGCCTGATCTCTCGCCAGTCGAGTCGGTCGTCCGTCCCACTGGGTTATGAGAGTAAAAGGAATAGAAAGTGCTCTCGTGTACTGCGCGCACACTTGGGCTCTATAAAATTACTCCTACGTAACTGGCCGTCACCGATACCAGTGTGGGAGTTATTATTATATAATACTAGCTGTCCCGGCAAACGTTGCTTTGCCATAATATAAAGTATTTCGCCCATATTTATTCAACAAATGCACTTATCAATATATAAAGTACCCAGTAGCCGATTCTCAGACCTACTGAATATGAACATAAAATTTGGTAAAAATCAGTAATGCCGTTTCGGAGGAGTTCGTGGATGAACATTGTGACACGAGAATTTTATATATAAGACTAGCTGTCCCGGCAAACGTTACTTTGCCATAATATAAAGTATTTCGCCCATATTATTTTATTGAAGGGACTAAATAAGTATGTCGCCATGGCAACGTCGATCGCTATCCCGTCGCACAGACAATGGTCGCTGTCAGTCTTAGGTTGTAATAATTTACTATTACAGGGGTCACCAATTAGTTTCGCTCGGGGTCCATTTTAAGAAATGTAATGACCTTCGCGGTCCATACATTTTATAAAAAAATATTTTTTAAACAAATAACAAAAATTACAAAGGTATAAATCAATGAGAAAAGTGACAATTTTTGTTGCTAATTATATATGTCTGAAGATTGGAGAGAAATTGGTGCAAGCTATTGACATATTTAAACGAAGTTCATCTTCGAAAATGCTTGGTCAGTGGTCCGCACACATTGGGTCGGCGGTCCGGATGGCGGTCCATTTGGTGACCCATGTACTATTATTTATTCAATTATAATATTATCAATTTATAAAGTACCCAGTAGCCGATTCTCAGACCTACTGAATATGCATATAAAATTTGGTAAAAATCAGTAAAGCCAGTTCGGAGGAGTTCGTGGACTAACATTGTGACACGAGAATTTTATACATGACTAGCTGACCCGGCACGTTGTTTTGCCATATAAATAATTTTTGGTATGAAAAATAGCTGATGTTGGCCGATTCTCAGACCTACTCAATATGCTCACAAAATTTCATGAGAATCGGTCAAACCGTTTCGGAGGAGTACGGGAACGAACATTGTGACACGAGAATTTTATATATAAGATATATAACTAGATCACATAGGCTTATGCTGCGCTTAAATCTAAGATCGTTTGGCAAAAGTGGACGATGCGGTAGACCTTGATTCTTGGGTCTCTTATCGTGATTTGACGGTGAATGTTGCTATCGGTGGCTATTTCACATTATTGTAATATAATAAAGTAAATATCACACATGAGCAGATTATTTCCTCAGGTTTCGACGGTCGATCCTAAGTTTTGATTTTGCTTGCCCGCAAATAAAACACTATACCTTTAAATGGCACTTAATATTTCAATATCCTTCACTTTTTTCCAGTGACCGTTACAAGGTGTTCCTGGATCTATTTAACCTGTCAACGTTCCTCCTCCCCCGGTCACTAATACCCCCCCTGGATGTCAGCATGAAGAAGGACCTCAACATCATGTGGGGTGATGTCTCCGAGAATGGGGAGAAAACAGAACAGAACGGAGTTGAAGACGCGTTCAACAAAATGTCGCTGAAATCGTGACCTTGAAGTTGCAAAAAATCTATTTTATACTACGTTAAGAGGTTTTGTTTTATTAAATAAAAATACATAAATATATTGAAATTATTTTTATTCAAATTACTTATTTGTATTAAATTTTACTTTTTAGGCACATGATAAAAATTTGTTCGTGGTTGAATAAACTATAACGTTCAATAATAATTAATTATATAAAGTATTTTTTCATTTTACTATCTCCAGTAGCCCTAGCACGGCGACCAACGGAAATGCGAAAGTATAGACAAACTGTGGAGATAAACTTAAGGTGCCATTCTGATCTTTTTTGTTCCGAAAAATTCAATATTTTGCTGCTTTATGACAGACTATAGTCACAAACTGTGGAGATAAACTTAAGGTGCCGTTCCAATCTTTTTTCGTTCCGAAAAACTCAATTAAAATGTTACTTTATCTAATATACTATAGTCCTAAAAATTCAAATACTACCTACTTCCCTACCTTCCTACTTTATGACATATACTATAGTCTGTCATAACTCATAACTCATATGGTGGCATTTTAATTGAATTTTTGTCGGTCGCGATTAGTCCCGATAAGATAGGAACGATGCCTTAAGTTTAGGTCCACAGTTTGTCTATACTTTCGCATTTCTACTGGTCGCCGTGCTACGGCTACTAGAGTCAGGATAATTGTAGGAATTTTGTCTTCCACTGCAGGAAATTTTTGACAGTTCCTTCCCACTGCCAGACACCCTTAAAGGATTAGACTCTAAGGCGCTTCCCAAGCAACTGTCGTAAGTGTACGACAGTGGGAGACGGGATTCCTACAGTTATCCCGAAAAAAATGAGATTAAAAAATACGTATGACATCCGAGGACTGCTGCGGAAAAGCTATTGCATAGCATTTTACATCAACTTATAGGTTATGCAAATATAATTTGCATACGTTTACTCGTACGCACACAAACATCGTGCCGAAGTCTGGGAACGATTGGCGTCAGTTTGGCGATTACTAGGCTTAAACCATAATTTTGTTGCTCAATTTTAAAAAAAACATGTACATTTAAAAAAAAAACATGTATACCCTTAAGAAATAACCACCTCGGGACTTCGATCTTTGAGCACGCCGAATTTGTACGTCACCGTGTGCGTATACACTTCTCCGGGGCTGAGTATGGCTGACGGGAAGTTCTGATGATGTACGGCATCTGGGAAGTTCTGTGTCTCGAGGCAGAAGGCGCCGTGTCTTCTGTAACCCTCGCCGTCTTTACCGATGAGAGCTGGGTCGTTTGGACCGGGGAGGTTGTCGGAGGTAAACAGTTGGACGCCAGGCTGATCGCTGTATAGTTCTAGGAATCTACCGGAGTATGGATGATGTACTCGCGACACGAACCTCAGCTCCTGAAAGTTGAGGGAGTTGAGTTTATATGTATACGGGAAAATTATAGCATAATGTTGCAAATTACAGTTAAGTAGCAGGGAAATAATATGTAAATAGTTTATCAGAAAAAAAAATCAATATTAGACTCAAGTCTAAACGAACGTGTCTAAACGAACGTGCTCAGTGCCGGATTTTTTATTATAGAAAGCTGCTGCTTAGTAAGTAATGTAACGCAAGCTAAACTAATCAGGGTAAGTTCAGAAACAGGGTAAGTCCGGATAATTCAACTTATCACTAAATTAGTCAGTGTTTTTTTGCCTGTCGCTACTATTTTTCTTACTACTTATATTTCTCTATCCGCTACGGGCATATGCGCCATACTGCACTGCAACCGCAAACTGTAGTACCGTACCATAACTATAGTTTAATTTAGCGTTAACTCTAATTATTCGGACTTACCCTGTGTCCAAATTTACCCTGATTAACTATTATTGTATATTAGGTCCCATCATCATTTTTCGTGTCCATTATATCTCCGTCGCTATCCATAACTTGGGAATGAGCGCCAGCACTTTTTCCAACGCACTATAACTACGCACAAAGCGTCTTTCCTGTTAAAAGTATCAACCAGTAGTAACAAAGTACCAGTGGCGAAGCGTCCATATAACCCGATTCCCATCGGCTTCCCTTAGGGCTTAGAAAAATCGAATGTATGGGCCAACGACATATTTATCTAATAAATATTTTACATACCTACTTAAAAAACTTTGAATTCACAATGTTATATGCAATAAATTTTTCTCTCACTTGAAATACATAGTTTGAATTAATAACTATCGCCTATAAATTTTAAAAGGCAATGCAATGTGCGGGCGCAGAGAATCAAGCCGTGGATTAGCGGCTTATTTCTCCATACAACGACAGTTCATAGTAAGCATCTGTCCTTTTCATTCCTGTGAACTGGTCGTCATGTTCTGTCTCGTTCTAGCACGCGCGATATATACTTGGAAATAACTCGATGCCCGACGAGTTATTACGGAGAAAGGTTAATTAGCAACGCACAAGTGCAAGCGAGATAGATGAGTCATGAAGTAAAATTATTATGATTCGAATTTAAGAATGAATGTAGCGACATTATACTTTTGCTGGCGCGTAATACATTTTATTTTGGTAGGATTTTTTGTAATACGACTTTATTAAGAATGCCTTTAGCGGTACTAAATATGACAGGCGCGTAATACATTTTTATTTTGCTGGTTTTTAGATTGACATATTAATATGGCGGATAGTGTGTTTGTAAACAACATGTCGTTTGTTTTGTTTTGTCGAATTTAAATTTTGTTTTAGCGTTAGAACTTAGAAGAGTGTCGTGAATTAAATTACCTAATTTATATTATGTCTTGTGAATTGTGAGTCGTACGACGTAATCGCGTAGTTCGGAAAATATGGCATTAATTCGGAAAGACTGTTGTCTTACAGATTATATTTTGCTGTCGAAGGAAACTTTGTTTTCGAAACTTAGTTTTGAAAATTAAAAGCATGTCATTCAATTATAAATTACCAAAATTGGTAAGTAGATTTTTTACTCCGGCTTCCCTTCTCAAAATATTCACCCCTCGCCACTGCAAAGTACCAACTTCTCCATCGACTGTTTTCCAAAAGATTCGTTCGCTTATTTGCCCCATAGTATTACAAAATACCCACCTTATCATAATTAGTAACGCAGAAGTTGTCATCGTATAGCTTAGGGTCCTTGTCCATGCGGTCGCCGAGCCGCGTCGGTATACGCAGGTCGTACAACGTACCGCCCACGTTGATGAAACGACCGGTCGGGATCGAAGCCGCACTTGTCTCAGTTATTCTGCAATTAACGTGTAAAAAGGTCAGTGATATTTCAATATTTTAGATTTTTAATTGAACACTACTGCAGTGAAATAGCTCAACTCATTAAAAGTCTCATTTATTGTCTTATATACCTACTTTTTCTAGAGAATCCCAATAAAAGTCCGACCGCACTAAGGGTCTACACAGACGGACCGCATTTCAACTGCAATCCAACCGCAAATTGCAGTTCAAGTGCAGTTTTAATGCAGTCGACACGACTGCAATACGACTGCAATAGAACTGCAAACCAAACAGTTCACACGACTGCACGCCAACTGCAACTGAACTGCAATCCGACTGAGCGTTTGGTTTGCAGTTCTATTGCAGTCGTACTGCAGTCGTGTCGACTGCATTCAAACTGCACTTGAACTGCAATTTGCGGTTGGATTGCAGTTGAAATGCGGTCCGTCTGAGTAGACCCTAAGCGACACCATGCGGCAGCGACGCGACGCGTCACCTCACATTTCATAGAACTGACGTTTTATGTCGCGTAGCATTGCGGCTTGTCTCATACCGCATACGATTTCACATAAAGAATATTTGGCCTAGACGTGTCGTGTCACTTCTGCATTGCATTGCAGTTCTTCTTAAATGCTAATCCAAATACATTTACCTATCAGCGTTAATGCTGATCACATGATCATACAGCTCTCTAGCACCCGCGGCATGTCCAGCCAGGTTGAAGTAAGAGTGGTTGGTGAGGTTGACCACCGTCCTCTTGGTGGTGGTCGCCATGAACTTAACGTGCAGAGTGTCGTCCTTAACCTCATATATGACGTTGGTTATCAGGTTGCCGGGGTAACCCTCCTCGCCGTCTTTAGAGAGGTAGCTGAATACCACCGTGTTATCCTTCACTGATGACTCCCAGTTTACCTGAAATTAACATCCATTATCGTTAATTATTATTTTTCGTTTTATGAAGAAGTGTTTATTATCTACTAAATACTGTATATGACAAAGTAGTTCCTAAATGAATTTGTTTTCCAAATATTTTGATGTCTAAAATAAACTTACAAATTCTTAACTATGTACCAGTGTACTAACCAAAAAACTGTAATTCTTATTAAAAAAAAAAAAAAAAAAAAATATATATATATATATATATATATATATATATATATATATATATATATATATATATATATACAGTCTATTTATATTTTTACTGCTATATCGTTTCCACAATACACAAACGAAAGAGATAATAATAGTAGACCCACGATCGAGTTATACAAGTTTCGCTGGTACGGGAGCTCACCAAGTAAAAGCCAGTAATCCCGCCATAAAGATGATCTTTGCCGCTATTATTGACTAGGGTGTGGTCAATGATGAAAAACTTAAAGCAGATTTGTTACTACCGCGCGCGTTGTGAAGATTCAAATACGGCCCAATTGGGTCGTCTGCTATTAGTCTACATCGAGCGCAGTCACGAACATGCCGCGTCTTGTCTTACCTAAATAAATTGAAAATGACGTCGTGTGTGTTTCCAAAATGTACCAATTATGACTCAAAAGAAAACAAAACACATGGAATCTCTTACCACATGTCTTGATTCCAATAAATACCTCGATTATTTAAATTTTCAATAATTTTTTCGAACAATCTGGAAAAAATCGAATTTTCGTCATAGCTCAGGCGAAGAAAGAGACAGCGATACGATTCGACGTTTAAAAATAGAACTCAATGTTTGCAATTTTGAATTTGAAAATTATTCGGAAGAGATTTAAGCCGGAAAATAGTATGGACGTAACAGATCTGTATAAGTAGAATATCATTGGGTGTGGTGCCTTAAAAGCGATAAAAATAGTAACCCTATGACTACACAACTCATAAGTAACTATGACAAAAAGAGATAGACTATCGTCTGTTCTCTCACCTTGTCAAAGCCATTGATGCCGCCATGGAGGTGATCTTTGCCGCTAATATTCTCGACCAGGGTGTAAGTGGTGCTTTAAAAGCAAATAAAAGAGTAACCCTATCCGACTACACAACTCACAAGTGACTATGACAAAAAGAGAATATATTCTATCATCTATCTCGCTCTCACCTTATCAAAGCCAATGATGCCGCCATGGAGGTGATCTTTCCCGCTAATATTATTGACCATGATGTAAGTGGTGCCGTAAAACATACAATTACTCCACCAGACTACATAATTAACTATGATAAAAAGAGATAGAATAATTTATGTGTATGTGTATGTAATGTGTATGTGTAACATTTTAAAGTAGCAGAATAAAATTTATTTTATTTTATTTTTTTATTTTATCTGTCTCGCTCTTACCTTATCAAAGCCAATGATGCCGCCATGAAGGTGATCTTTCCCGCTGATATTCTTGGCGAGTGTGTAGGTAGTGTCGTCAATCTCGAAGCTCGCGCCGCCTATTCTGTTGGCGCATCTGCCGACGGTGGAGCCGAAGTGTGGCTCGTTCCTATTGACGTAGTCTTGCAGGTTGTCGAAGCCGAGTACCACGTCCGCTACCTCACCGTGCTTGTTTGGGACCTATGGAAAATATTCCAAAATATTTAGTCATAGGCTAAATACAAAAAATATATGCAAAGACTAAATAATATACAAGATTCAAAACATGCGTAGGTATTTCATGTTTTCTCTCCATCATCTTCACGGTATAAAGATCAGTCACACCAAATCGAGATGAGGCGCGAGTGATAAGTACATAAATAGCGAATATATTACTTATTACCAGTTTATTACAAAATTAAAATCAATTTCGTTGCACTTTGTCTCATGCATGTCATGTCGTTTTGATGTGATATGACCGCTCAGTTTTCAGTTTTCATTATACAATGAAATGGTTTCTCGATGAAAAGATTATTCTAAACGAGCTAGACTAGAAACCATTCAAGGAGAGATTTCTAAGTATTCTAATTTCTAAGTAGTATTAAGTCTAAAACTGGCATAATAACAAGTAAGCTAGATTCTCACCCTGATAGCTTGTATGATGGCGCCATACGATATGACCGAGACGGAGAACCCTGAGGGAGTGTGCCAGGTGTACTTCTTCACACTCTGGTCCTTGCACGACCCGATAGTCTCCTCGCTTAGTGACACCATCTTGATGCCTGAAATTATATTTAATCATATTAAAATTGCATGAATTGACAGTAAATTAATGTGCCTAACATGTTTATCTTGATTTGTTACAAAATAAATACAAACGGACAGTAGTTCACCTAATTAACTGTGTAGTTTTTTAAGTCAGTAAGTAAGTTAATCATTAGTACCATGAAAATTACCCAAAGTTGGTACTACTAATATATATTCTGTGCCAAAAGTAAATAAATTTTAATAATCAAGATAAGAGTCATAAGTCATAACTAGTAGTATCTTAAACTAGTAGAAGCCAACTATCAGCAATTTACATATTTAACAAACTAACATAAAATTGCATTTTTGTGGATTCTACACAATTAACAATTTTTGAATCTCACTCAGGTGGTAAACATAAGCACACAATAGGGAGATATTTCTGTTCATACATTTTATCAGCTTATTAAAAGCACTTGAGTGAAGTATCTTAATGTTTTCAAGTAGTTTGACAAGTCAATTTCGATTATGATATTTACTTACAAACAACCGGCGCGCTCTCTGCACAGTGCACTGAAGTTAACTAAAGTCTGCTAACGGCTATCACCACTTATAAATATGTACCGCGACTCGCCGCTAACTTTTAACAATAGACATTTTATTTACAGCAATTTGTCCTTTATTGTATATTAGATAAGGCTTTTATCAGCATACCATTTAAGTATTCGTAAACTAGAGGACAATTTTAGTTCCTCTCGTACCTATTTAGTATTTATCTACCTAAGAATACAAACGTCTACAATGTCATAGCGCTTAGAAGGAACGAACATTATTGTAACGATATGCTTTTGCTTCGAATAACTGGTGAAAGCAAACGCCTGCAATAATATCACAGCGCTTAGGAGGAACATATTTGCTTTTGCTTCGAATAACTGGCGCAGGCAAGCCTGAACTTTACACCGTCGGTAACCTAAAATAATTATCTTGGTAGATGTCGTTAGTTGCGATACGTTGCTGTTAATGTGGGCCTCTTATTGATAAGATCTACAAATATAAGCATATATTATATGCATAAGCATACAGTGTTTTATCCTTGTCCCATAAGTTACTTTTACAACGTATCTAACAAAGACTGAACATTGTAATACTGTAATACATTATCAACAACACAGTGTGAATCTTTTTGACGAGTGTTAATCTGCTTTAGGGTTTAAAGACTATGGTTTTGCAAAAAAAAAATTAATCTTTGTTGAAACATTTCATTTATAAAGACTTTTATAAGCAATTTATGTTATACTAGATGACGCCCTCAACTCTGTTGCGCCATAATCGTATATCGCGTGGGAGCCGTATATTTTTCCGGGACAAAAAGTATCCTATGTCCTTTCAAAGGACTCAAAGTATCTTCATGCCAAATTTCAGAAAAATCAGTTCAGCGGTTTGAGCGTGAAGAGGTAACAGATAGACAGACAGACACACTTTCGCATTTATAATATGAGTATAGATAGCAATATAAAAGAAATATTTTTTCACTGGACAGCTAAAAGTAACATAACATCAAGTTGTAATAAACAAAATAATGTTTGTTATTGCGGTGAGCATCGCGTGATAAGATAAAGTTTATTGTCGGTGTGGAGTGACGACCAAACCGCGATTACAGCTGTCGGCACCGACCCCCTTGATAACGCAGTGCCATTACACTTATTGGTTACATAGAAACCATTCACATCATTTGTATGATAACTTCAAAATTGTTATTCTTAGGGCCTGTTTCACCACTTCCCGATAAAGTGCCGGATAGGCTATCCACAACTTATTTGACAGAGATTCCATACTTGAGTAAACTAACTTGACAGAGACATACTCTATCTGTTAAGTTAGTTTACTCAAGTATGCGCACCTGGAGTAAGAAATAAAAATGGAAAATGTGGCAAGACAAGGGGATAATAGCTTAACAATCCTAAAAAGACCTTATTAAGGGTACGAATCATTGCGCGCGTACTTTCAAAGTAATCTTACCTTATCGAACCCAACATTCCCTCCATGCAAATGATGCCTCTCCCAGAAGTTCCTGGTCAGTCTGTAAGTCAATCCATCAATCTGGAACTCCCCGCGTGCTATGCGGTTCGAGCACTGTCCGATCACGGAACCGAAGCATTATAATCCGTGCAATCCACGAAGACGCGCCCCACCACTTTTTGGGTGAGCATCTTTCCCTTTGACCGTGACGCTTTTTCTTAATTGGTCTATTTATTGTAGTGTGAGCGTGCACTCATAGGTAATTAGTGTGTACCGATAACACTCGAACATTGGCGAAAGCTTGCACACATACACTATAAACTATTAGGAGGAATAGTGGGTCGCGTCTTCGTGGATTACGCGGACTATACGTTCCGCGTAGCTCTGGACGTCGTCCAAGGCGAGAACCACGTCGTTTAGGTGACCTGACTGGTCTGGGACCTGAAAAATAATTTGATTAGATTGGAACATCATGAGCAACGTTACCATATAAACTGATCATAAGGAGTAAAAGTGAGACCGCACTACGCGATACGGCGCGGTCTCTCTTTAATTTTTAGGTGTCCAAACCTCTAATAAAAACTATAATAAGACTACTACTCTTACTTTTGTAAAGGCGTAACCTAGTAACCAACCAGTACACTATTCTTTATCTTTCCAGCGCGTAAAATGTGTTTAAGGATGGATGGTAATGCAGTCGTCACTTACGGCGAGGTATGATGTGTCCATTGATATTATTACTAACCAATATCTTCTGTACCACGGCGCCGAAGGAGATGGCGCTGAGAGCGAACCCGCTGTCCGTCATCTACGTGTAGCGCTTCACCGGCAGCTCGTCGTACTCGTCTGTCACCTCCCCACTCGGGTGCACCGTCTGCTATCGGTGGTCACTCACCAGTGTCTTCTGCACCACGGCGCCGAAGGAGATGGCGCTGCGAGCGAACCCGCTTTCCGTCGTCCACGTGTAGCGCTTCACCGGCAGCTCGTCGTACTCGTCTATCACCTCCTCGCTCAGGTAAACCATTCTGACAGCTGAGCGACGAGTGTTACAGAACATGAGCATAACTAGTTGACAACAACATAAGTAACTCAAAAATAAGTAAAATTATGCAGATAGTTGTATTATTGCTTTATTTAATTGAAATTAATATTGTACAGGGTGAATATTTATTCCGTTTTGGGACTTTGAAGAATTATAAATGAAGCTAAAGAAAACTAGAACTTCTGTACGAATTGGCAATTTTTATTATGTTTAGGTGGGCTGTCATAAAATTGTACTATCAGAGAAGTTGATTTCTATGCAGATCGGGGACCTACGTAGTTTGGTTGCGTTACGTCAAACCCAGCCGACAGATCACAATTAACATTGAATTGATATATTCGACCAAGTAACGCTGGTCTATCAAATGCATAGGAATCAATTTCCTCGATGGTAGATACATAAAGATGGCACATTATATAATTTTTTCGAATAAAATCAATTTTCTTAATTGTAAAACTAATTATTATAATTTATAACAAATAATATTTACTTACTAGTGTTGTATATTTACTGTATGCTAGTGTGTAGCGACCTCTTCTCATACCAGTGATATATCTTATGGATATCTTCTTTATATCTCGTTCTATAATATTATGTTCTGTTTTATGTAACACATGGATCATGGACCACGGTCATGGTCAAACCATAACATATTTTTTAAAATGAAATAAGGGGGTAAACGAGCAAACGGGTCACCTGATGGAAAGCAACTTCCGTCGCCCATGGACACTCGCAGCATCAGAAGAGCTGCAGGTGCGTTACCGGCCTTCTAAGAGGGAAGATTGATAAAATTATTATTTCAATTGTTTCAACGAAATTTTCATAAACATAACTGACTGAAAAACTGAATAACGTAAAAGAAAATCATATTGTTTTAAGCAATCATTTATTTTGGGCTTTAAGACGGTAAAATTCTCTTAAACCTAACCATCGATGACTTCCTACATCTTCTCTAATATTATGGTATGGTATCCATCGAGAGTGTCGACGGATAAACCATATCAGAGCTTTTTTATATTAATTGCCACCAATGACAGTGCGGCTGCAACTGTATCGGCCAATCAGAGCGCAGTTAGCGTGCAGAGATTTGGCGAAATTGGTTTTCATAATACACTTAACTTTACCGCCCTAACGCATACTTAAGCAGGGTGTAACAAAACAAAGTTATAATGCTTTAGGGTGTGTATAAGTCTCCTGTATAGTTTACTACAAAAGTAGCAGCGCTGAAAGCGTATCTTTTTTAACTTGTATATAGCCAATGTTGTTTCAGCGCTGCTTCTTACACAGTTAACTATGTAAGGGACACATACACAGTACACACCCTTAAGTATTATCACTTAGTTTTGTTGCACCCTGTATAACATTATGTCTATGTGCAAAATTACAACATCGACCCCTAACTAATGTTATCAAAATATGGCTAAGTATATAACATAGTCAGTTCCACTTGCGCCAGCCTATATTTTTCTGTCTTTACTTTAATACTTTTAGGTAGACGAGTGAGCAAAAGTAAAAGTTAAAGGTAGTAGGCAACTACAAAATAGTATACATAATACATTTTGCAACTGATACTGGATACAATACGGCTTAGATTACGTATAAGGTTTATAATAAAATACATAAGGAATTTCTAGAAAAAGTGAGATAACATTTTATTCACAAATATACATTATTTTTACTTAACATAATATAACTATATTATATTAGCTACCTACACAATCGCAATTGCGATTCACTATTATTGTTCGTAAAGGCACTTTGTTTTTTAATATCGTAAGTTTGAGAATAGTTCAGGAGAGAAAAAAAACTCCGCTTTTCATAAGAAATCATATTAAATGAAATACCTATTTTAACCCGTAGGGCTTGATGGGTTAAAATAGGTATTTCATTTTGAGCTTATGAGCTCACCGGTGAGCGAGACACAATAGAATAACAATCGATTTCCAAGACTCCACGATCTAAGGATTAAAATGTTTTAAATTAAACGAAAAAGAAATCATCTATATATATATATATATATATATATATAGATGATTTCTTTTTCGTATATATATATATATATATATAAATGGATTTTCAAATGTGTTAGTCGCGCTAAAACTCGAAAACGGTTGAACGGATTGGGCTGATTTTAGTCTTAAAATATTCGTAGAAGTCCAGGGAAGGTTTTAAAGTGACACGAAGTTCACCGGGACAGTTAGTTTTAAATAAAATTTCAAATGATTTCTAAAGAAATACGAAGTTCTTGTCTAATTCCTGAAAACTTTTCGACGCGGTATTGTTACCTAAGCGACAATATCGTTTATCCAATTAATATAAATCTAATTTCAGAAAGTTTATGTATAAATCTTTGAATAACATTTTAAATTTAAATGAGTATTCTGTAATAGGCATGATGACTGTTTTTTTTTTCTTCTTGGTAATTAAAGGACCATTCAAAAGTAGAAACATCGGTGAAAGAATTACTATGTTCGCTTAAAAACTTTCTAAGATACCGTATCACAATTCACAATTCAAAAATCCAATAAAATAGGTCTTCCCGAAATGCTCCATACAAAATGATATGAAATTATGACGTCACTGTTTTGTAGTTTGTACGTATCGGGGAGAACTTTGTTCGATAGGTATATTAAATATTGCGTTTATGAAAGTCGCTTCACAACAAAAGTTGCTTTTAATTGTATAAGTTATAAAATGGCAAATAGAAATACAAATTTAGTTAATTTTCGTAAAATCGAATTATCTAACTTTGAAGACTCCTAACAAAAAAAAAAACAATAATCATCCCTACCTATTGTATTTGCTTATTTCATAAATTCAACAGTTTGAGTTACAATACAGATCACTTCTGTAACCCTAGCATGGCCACCAGTAGAAATGCAAAAGTATAGACAAACTGTGGAGATAAACTTAAGGTGCCGTTCCGATCTTTTTTCGTTCCGAAAAATTCAATTAAAATATTGCCACTTTATGACAGACAATAGTCCTAAAAATTCAAATAATACCCTACTTTATGACATACCTATACGAACTATAGTCTGTCATGAAGTGGCATTTTAATTGAATTTTTGTCGATCGCGATTAGCCGCGGTAAAGTTCGGAATGGCTTCTTTAGTTTATGTCCACAGTTTGTCTATACTTTCGCATTTCTACTAGTGGCTGTGCTGGGGTTACTGGACCGTAATATATTTTATTTATAACTGTTTGAGAACGTAATATTAACTATAGCTATAAAAATAATATCTATTGACTTATGCTAAATTTTTTATAAGGCAAATACGTAGTTTCTTTTGTTTGAACTTTGACATTTTCTTGTTTAGAATATTTTTCCACAACTTTGTTATTTATACCATAGAAGTGATGCAACTAATTTATTTTGACATATTGTTAGTTATTTCTGTACAAAATTATAGGTACTAGCATAGAGTAATAAATGTACTAGTATAGAATTCGGTCCTTGAGGTTGACTGTGCTATTATTCATTATTCTTATCATTAATACCTACGCATAAATTATGAAAATGATCTACATAATTCTACAAGATAGAGCGTTCTCAGAATTCTAAATAAGTAAAGGTAATAAAGGATCAAAATTTCTTCTAAGTACACATTACAAGACCGTAAAATGGGCTACCAACATATAGTAAACTAATTTACTAAAGTATTTTTAAGAGTAAGATTCACATTCTATTCTAAATCAACTGCAATAATTATTATTTTTACGTGATAACAATTACATACATTAAAATTTTGTTGGACGGCTGATTTATGTAAATTAATTTTAATAATATGCTTAAATTTAATAGCTGCGATATTAAAACTTACTATTTGGAATGTAAGGCAACTGTTCTCAAGCTTTAGTTTATTTCTACAAAAATAGATCACACTATAAACGGTGCCTTAATAAGGACGGAAGTCTTCAATTTAGGACGACAATAACAAATTTTCACCCGCCGTCTATTAAGAGTTTAATAAAATACAAAGCAGACGAAATGGATAGTAATGTATCATGACAAAATAAAAATCGTTTGAAATCACTACATATGACAACTAAAATAATTTGTTATCGTCTTCATTTAATCGAGCTAAGTTAAGAGTTTTAAAAAAGTCTTATAACCTCTTATTATATGCAATTGTAATATTATAAACTATTAATATAATTTTGAACACTTTACAATAAACTTTTGAGTATTCTTTAAAATGATTAGGATATTCCAATACATACTAACATAACTTTTAATTGTGACGAATCATTTACATTCCAATAATTTTATAAACAAAAAAAAATACTTAACAATAAAAAATATAAAAATCTCACATTTTTTCCATTGGCAACACCAACTTTAGTATGGAAACACTGTTTACACGCTCACATCGACGAGCGCTACCTCATTGGCCAGGCCGCAGACGTTGGAGCCAATAGCGAGCTGCAGGTACCCGCCATTACCGAAGGCGGATCCCCACGAGTTCTTAGCGATGTAGTAAGGTACGTCTGCTGTTAAATCGTACCCGACGAGTTCCACTGCGTGGTTCAGGTCTACGGGCGAACCGCTGAAAAGAGGTATTCGTTAAGTAGTGAAATGTAGGTAGAGTCGCGTCGTACAACAGGCTACACTGCTAGTTGACAAGCAAATGAATGTAAATGTCAGCGCGACCGCGCCTATATTTAAATACATTGTAAAATACCATTGGTTGTGAATGTGATATAATATAGCCTATCTGATTGGGTTGATTTGACATAAAGTAAGAATTGCCACGTTAATTTTACCCGCTTTATATTGCTAAACTGCTCATATTGGCGATAGAAGTATGACTAAAAGAGGCTAGTACCGATGGATCAATGGAAATACAAGCCAAATCCGCCACCGTTATGAAGGGCTGTTTTTATATCATCCTGCTTCAGACTTCATTAAAAACTTTTTTTTTTCATTATATAATATTTTCTTGAAAACACATTCAAGCATATTGTGGTTATGTGTTGTAAGGAAATTCAGCTACAAGTGAAGAGCTCCAAGCACTTTCTTTACCATAGCGCGTGCAGATGGCTAATGGGTATCAGCGGCCTAAGGGGAGGCGCGATTAGGCGACCGCCCAGGACGCCAAATAAAAAGGGGCACCGCAGGCGTCTCTTTCTGTATGTGGTGAAATCCCAGGGCGCTGGTAGCTAAAGCGCGAACTGCTAGTGGGCCTCATATAATCACCTGCAGTGGAACTGTATGACGCCGCCGAGGTAGTTCTGCCACGACAGCGCGTTGACGGCCACCGCCACCGGCCCGTGCGTCGCGATGCTCTCCAGTAGCTTCTCCTCCGAACCCACGAAACTATAAAATATGGAAGGAAGGCTTTTCAAATATATTACTATAAGGTGTAACAAAACTAAGTGATAATACTTTAGGGTACAGAACCATGGAGTATGTGTGCGTGGTGTATGGTACATGGGTACCATATACAGGGTGCAATTAAACCTTCCTGCCAAATTTTGATATGTTGATCCTTGTTAAAAATAAAAATACACGTATTTCTTCTTTTATAATCACTCAGTACTAAAATGTTGAGAAATAGCTTCCGAAAGTAATCCTAAAAAAACACAAAAAAAAAACCTATTTTTTGGGTAAATGGACTCTCCTAATGATACCTAAGCCCTGGAAAAAAAATTGGCAGGAAGGTTTAATTGCACCCTGTATATAAAGCTCGCTGTAAAAGTAACTTTTTTTAATTTTTGTATGGAAAAATTCATGACGCAGAGGCTCTTGCCCATACAAATCTCAAAAATAATTTTGCTCTTTCAGCGCTGGTACTTTCATAGTCACCACAGTACAAGGGACAACACCTCCGTGGTCCAGTGGTTTAGAGCGCGGCTCTTGACTCGGAGGTCGAGGGTTCGATTCCCGCGTTGGAAACATGTTATTTCCAACTTTGGTTAGGACAATGCAGGCTGATCACCTGATTGTCTGACAAGTAAGATGATCCATGCATCGGATGAGCATTTAAAAAGTCGATCCTGCGCCTGATCTCTCGCCAGTCAGTGTCGGTCTTCCGTCTCACTGGATTATGAGAGTAAAAGAATACAAAGTGTACTGCACACTTGGACATTATAAAATTACTCCTGCGTAACTGGCCTGGTTTCAATGAAACTGGCCACTATCACCGAAACCGGTGTGGGAGTTATTATTATAGATCAATGATATTATATAAAAAAAACTCAAAGCAGATATGTAACTACCGCGCGCGTTGTGAAGCCTCAAATACGGGCCAATTGGTCCGTCCTTTATTTAGTTTGTCTCTTTTATGTAAATGGCATTTCGTATCTTTTGTTTCACTTATCTGTCAAATTTAACAATTGAATTTGAAAATTGTTCGAAAGCAATTTAAGCCGGAAAATAGTTTGAAGTGCGTTGTTAAAACGACTTGAAGTGCGTTGTCTTGCGCAGTAGGCTAGTTATGATTAATTGGTTGAATACTTACTACATACAAACTCTTTCATAAGGATGTGACTACACACATTGAAATAGTCATTTAGAGGGGCGCGCCATGTTATCGTAGTTGATCTCTAACAGATCTGTATTTAGTAGAATATCATTGTTATAGATACAAGGGACACATACACACCCTAATATAGTTTTATTACACCCTGTATAAACTAGATGGCGCCCGCAACTCCGTACCAAAACTCGTTTTACCAGAAATACCTACATAATTTTACAATAAAACAAAGATACTTACGTCTCACAAGTATAGCTCTTCACCCTCACACCGGTCGCGTTCTTCTTCATGGCGCAGGCGCCGTTGGTGAGCTTCAGCGGGTACTCCTTGTCCGGCTGCACGGGCGTCTTGGTCATCGCCAGCCAGTCCAGCAGCAGACAGATATCGCCGCCCGCGCACCCCGCGTTACCCAGACCCGCGCAGTCGATTGCCTCCTGATTACAAATGGTAACATTGATATAGAGGTAGTTTGAGTGTATACTGTACCATCAGAGAAATTGATGCTAAGCTGATGACTTATTTGCCCCGCATTCCATTAAGAACCAAAACGATCAAAACGCTCAAGATAGGAGGCATTTTGAGGTGATTTTGATTTTTAACGCTTTTGGAACGCGGGGATCATTTTATCGTGTTATTTCAAGTCAACATATGAGACGTGATACGTCGGCTGGGCTTCACATAATCCGACCAAATACAACTACCGCTATCCGCTAACTGCCTATACAATACTTCTCGGATAGTACATATTTGTTACTTCTATTTCAATCTGGCACGGACGGTTGTACGGACAGAAGTACAGACTCGCCGGCCGAGCGACAAATAGACGGACAGACAGAAAAAGTATGTTTATTTACAACTAGATGACGCCCACAACTCCGTTGCGCACATATTATTTTATCGTGCGGGAACCGAACATTTTTCCGGCAAAATATCCTTAGATGTCTTTTCCCGGGACCAAAAACTACCCAACTAAAAAAATACCAAATTTCAGCTGAATCGGTTCAGCTGTTTCATGTTTGGGCGTGAAGAGATCAGCGGGGCTAAAATGGTCGCTTTGGAAAATCATATATTGAATCATAATATGATTCATTTTTAAACTCCACTTTGCGTGCAATTCATATAGTGATTCGCTTCGATTAATGATTGGTCGCCGCGCGCGAGCGCCGCGCGAGAGACCAATAATTATTGATGTAAGTGAATCACTTTGTGAATTGCACGCAAAGTGGAGTTTAAAAATGAATCATATTATGATTAAATTATATGATTCTCCAAAGCGACCATTTTAGCCCCGAAGATCATAAGACAGACATACGTACACTTTCGCATTTATAATATTAGTTTGGAAGTATGGATGCGGACCCCTAAAATCATAACATTGTGCAGTCATGTTAAAAAAATTCATACTATTATTATCTCAAAACTGGTAACAAATTGAGATTAGTTCCTCCGAGGCTCCGACATCTCATTAATATTAATAGGGTTAGTAGATTTATAGATTACCATTTCACAGGCTTCCCAACATTTAAACTCTTCTTTGTAATTATACCAGGTCTGTGAAATTCCTATTGAGGGTTCTGTTACTTAATTTTTTTTAACAAAATAATTGAAATCCAAACTTATTAAAGCTTGCGAGCTTTAATAACTAGGCATTAACTTTAATATAGATATTGGTTGAGAATACTGAATATATGTTTAAGAAATACTTTATTTTAAAGTAAATACTAACTATATTTATTATTTACCCAAAATTTGTTGATAGAAATAATTGATAGAAAAAGAAACTTTAATTTTATCACAGTATCTGATCCCAAATGTCACACATTTTGGTCACATTGCATACATTAGTAGGACAGGTTTTCATCAAAATATTTTTAGCCACAAAACAAATTCTAATCATAACGATAGTCTAGTCATAAACTGTCAAAGGCTGCGGTCGGCTGCCGTCGACTGCCGCCGACACGTACCGCCGAATGCCGTCGACTGCCGCCGACACGTGCCGTTCGTCTGTAAGAAGCCTTACACACACACACACAGCGGCGCGGCGGTGCCGCTGCAATACTCATCCTTGTATTTCTATTTGCCCTTACACACAGCGCCGCAGCGCAAATTGAATTGACACCCCGATCAACTTACGTAGGTCCGCCATCTGCCTAGGAATCAACTTCTTTGATAGTAAATACGTTATTATATTACTTACCTGTACACTGAGCGCGGCGAGCTTCCCCGTGGAGAGAGCTGCCATGGTCTCCATGACTCCGATGGTGCTGAACGCCCAGCACGCGCCGCACAGACCCTGGTTGCGGACCGGGCCCACCAGACCCTTGTCTCTCCTACAATATTGACGTGGCTCATGAGTTAATATTACTATGTGTATAAGGCTTCTCAAAGGAACGGCACTTGTCGACGGCACTCGACAGCATCGGCAGTAGCTGGATTTTTTTCATTGTTTTTTTGACACTTGTCGACAGCTGCAGTCGACGGCTGCCATCGACAAGTGCCGTTCGTCTGTAAAAGCGCTAAGAAGAAATAGTATAAAATATATTAATGAATTATATATTTTTTCCTATAGATGGCTGAAGGGCCTCTCAAAACTAGAAACATCGGTGAAAGAATGACTCTGTTAGCTAAAAAATTCTTCAAGATATCACAATTGATAAAATCACATAAAATAGACGTATGATGATACATGTCTGTGGACCTACCCAAAACCAACGATATCAAAATACTACGTTCTAGTTCTATGTCCAAAACGCTATAAGTATACAATCTGCTAACGAGCTATTACGTCACGGCTCGTAACTCGTAAGGTTGTACACACGTTGTACACATCGAGGGAAAGCTTTGTTCGGTAGCTATTTTGCTATAGCTATTTAGTTCGGTATATTAAATTTTGCGTTATTTAAAGCTTCGCCCCACTTTTAAAGTTACAGACAGTGCGCAATCCAAAGATGGGCGCAAGTTTCAGGAAAAAATTAAGGTGACGCTGCGTTAAAATAAAAAATCTTCAAATCGTTTTGGTTAGTTTTAGATCGCTTGTTTTTCTATGAAATGGAACAGCAAGAAATGGAAAGGGCGTAAGCGACAAAACGGTTTTTGTCGCGTAATTTAAAAACCATAAATATATTTCATATATTAAGCTATGGGCAAATCATAGTGTATGCTTGAAACTAATCTATGTATGGAAGCTGAAATCACTCTCCATGAGTCTCCTCTGTTGGCAAATTAGAATCCCTGTTTTTATAGGTATTTTTGATTAATTATTCTGTGTTATAAAAGTTGACCAATCGTGTTACGCTATGGGTAAATCAAAGATAAAGACATGATGAATACTGACAATGAACTTTAATTTCTTAGCTTTAGCCTTTAGTCATTGTTGAGAAAAGTCAATATCGCTGCAGCCAAATTATTAAGGCAGTTATAACCAATCCATAAGTCTTTGCTTTATTTAGTACTTACTGTTTACATACTTAGGCCAGTATTTTTGGTCAGTACTCAAGATGCATCTCGGTCTCAAGACACGGTTCAGGCTCTGTGATTGGTTGGCTGTAAAATTTTGGACCAATCATAGAGCCGAACCGTGTCTTGAGACCGGGAAAAATACGGGCCTAACTTATGTAAATATGAAATAGATCCATACTAAATATCTACTTAATAACATAATATTAAAAAGCACATAAATAATTAGTTCATTATGGATGTTCCACTAGAATATTAGGTACTCATTGTAGAATGTATTTTGGTCACAAATCACAACGCAGTCGATGTTGCCTTATCAAACATGTTTCAACTTAAGGTCATAGACTCATAGTTGATAGTATGTAATAATTGCATCTGTAGTATAACTCCTAATTACGAGTTTGTACTTTGCTATTTGCTAAGAAGAAACTTACGGAATGCGGACAGACATTTTCACAAATATTTTTTCGAATTCTTCACGTGGCCGTCCACGGGATTCATATTTTTAGGCATCCATTAGACTTTTGAGATTTTTTTGCTGAGATTTTTTTGAGACGATTGAGATTTTGCTGTCAGTTTTACCACAGTCATGGCTGTGACTGATGGGTAACCTACCGTGTAAGAGCGTGACTAACGGTGATTGACGAAAATCTGGATACATTCGTCAGTTCATCAGTCAAACATAATTCATGATTGATGGAATTGACTGACGAGGAACCTACCGTGTAATGGATGCCTACCGTGTAAGAGCGTGACTGACGGTTGCATGAAGCTGATTGATGAAAATCTGGATATTTTTATTTTTGCTTCATGCAACCATCAATCACGAATTTTGAGTGAGTTTTGTCACATCTGACAAAATTGGAAAAAATAGGCATCCATTAGACGGTAGGTTTTGATATCAGTTTTACCACAGTCATGACTGTGACTGATGGGTAACCTACCGTGTAAGAGCGTGACTGACAGTGTTTGACGAAAATTTGGATACATTCGTCAGTCCATCAGTCACCATCAGTCAAACATAATTCATGATTGATGGAATTGACTGACGAGGAACCTACCGTGTAATGGATGCCTTAGAAACGTATGTACCTTTGACTGACAAAACTGAAGAGAACTGAGTGACCGTCTAATACCATTCGTCAGTCCATCAGTCACCATCAGTCAAATATAATTCATGACTGACGAAATTGACTGACGCTTGCAAGTTGCATGCCCGTGTAATGGATGCCTTAATTTTTATGTCTTGTCATAAAGAATAACAAGCTTTTAGGGTTCCGTACCCAAAGGAAATAAAAATCGAAAAGTACCTCTTTCAGCGCCCCTACTTCCGCAGTGAACTCTTTAATATAAGAATTAAGATACACACCCAAAATTCTCTAAATAAAGAAAATCGGCCAAGTGCGAGTCGGACTCGCGCACGAAGGGTTCCGTACCGTTATAGAGCAATTAAAATAGGCCAAAATTGTGTTTTTTGTATGGGTGCCCTTAAATTTGAATTTTATTTAAGTAAATATTATTATTTATTATTAAAGTACATATTTAAACAAATATTATTTTTACTTAAATAATTTCTAATTTTAATAAAAATCAGAAAATAGCATGTAGAAATTTAATAAAAAAAATTCTAATTGCTAATCTTACACAATCACTGATCCCCACACTAGGATTCCCTGTGTAGTGGAGACCTTTGTGAAAATTTAAAGTGCCTACCTGTTGCCATTATTGATATCAAGCAAAAATGGGACAAAAAAATTACGTTTGTTGAGTGGGAGCCCCCCTTAAATATTAATATTATTGTGTATGTTATAGCGGCAACAGAATATATACACAATCTGTAAAAAGAAGTCTAGCTATTGCGGTTCTTGAGCTATACAGCCTGGCGACATACAGACAGACAACGAAGTCTTAGTAATAGGGTCCCGTTTTTAGGGTTCCGTAGTCAACAAGGAACCCTTATAGTTTCGGTCTGTCCGTCCGTCTGTCTGTCTGTCCGCAGTTTTGCTCAGAGACTATAGGACCTACAAAGCTGTAATTTGACATGAATACACATATTAATAATGACGACAAAATGGTACATAAAACATTAAAAAAAAAATTTTATGGTACCTCCCCTACACATCAAGCGGGGTTGAATTTTTTATTTCGCGCTCCATGTGGAAAGTCGATGGATAGGTTTTTTAAAAATATTATGAGTATTCATAGATCATTTTCCGATTTAGGGATCCATTTGTGAAATATTAAGTTTTAAAGTGGAAAAAATCGTCCACACACAGTGTCGTCCCCCCCCCCCCCTTCTACCAGCTAAACGGTTGCTTCTGGAAATGTGAAAAAATTCACGGGAGTAGGAAGTATGCTGAATTTAAAAGGAAAACTATCACGGCTATGAAGACTTCATAAGTTGAGTAATAGTCGATCAACTAAGAAAATGTATTCGGCGAAGTATAAAGGATCTTTTCGTTCAAATTCCTTTGAAAGTAACTGAGATGATTGTTATGGACACGCACTTGGCCGGTTTTTTATTACCATTTGGATACGGAACCCTAAAAAGGGACCCAATAGGTAATTACTAGTGTCCGACCGTAGTTTCGGCTTCGGCTTCGGCCGCCTTCAGCCAAAAAAACCACCTTCGGCAAAACCTAAAACCCGGTCGAAGCCGAAGGTTTGGCCGAAGGTCCGAGCAACCATCGAAATTGAATGAACTGTTACGAAAGACGTAAGTAGTAACATGTAGTAAGTAGTGAGAGAGCGACGAACCATTCGTGTATGCAGACTGCAGAGGCCGCTGGGAGTCACTGTCAAATACAATAAACATACTGTTTGAGACTGTATTCGCCCATAGGTTTTCGCCGCTGGCTCGGATCGGACTCGAAGACCAAGGCAACACCAGTAATCTTGCAGAGCGGGGGCGTAAATAAAACACACGAGTAGTCGAGGAGAACATTAACCCCGAAATGCACATCGCTTACCCGGCTCAAGGCAATGCCGTATAGTGAGCCGCTCCGATTCGTATGTTTTTCCGTCTCACTTTTACTATCGGAAGCGGCTATTTTTCCCTATTTTTCCATGAGCCAGGTAATTGAAACGCATTTCGGGAAATTCTTTATTTATCGTTCTACAATATTTAACTTAATCTAAATATCAAAACTTATATTTTACATAATTACGGCTAGACGAACATAAAAGTTAATACAATTTACATACATTTTCACACAATTTTCTCAATATTTTCCGAACAACTTATTTTATTCAACTAATTTTTCTTGTATTTATTAGATAACGAACTACTTTAATAAAATAACTGCTTTTTACCTCTTAGGGAGCCACAGATTTATCACAATTCACTTTTTAAAGTCTATTTGTAAAAACACTGATTTTGCACTGAGTTTATATCTCACATTTCACTGTTACGAGTTTGTATCCACTCACTATGTGTATCTCGGGTGCGAGGCCGCTGTCCTCAATACATACACTAACTTCTTAATTATCTATTAAGAAGATTACTAATAAACATAAGATTATTAATAAAGATTATTAATAAATTAAATGTTATTATTAATATATTATTAAGAACATTTTATTATTAAAAGAAGTTAGTGTTTGTCAATGGTGTTTGTTTATTTTATTTATTAGTCTAGTTTCGGTCTAGTCGAGTAAAACAAAAACTGATTGATTAGTCTAATTATTGTTGTTTGTGAAATAATAAAGATTTTTTTAATTTATCAAATCAAAGTATGAAATCCTTTCTATCTCTGTTAGCTACCACTTTCAAGATTTTTCGCAGATAAAAAAGTTGTTTGTCTTATCAAAATGAAGCAACTCAAAAAAAATTAGCTTGTTAGTAATAAAAAAAAATGTTCTAATCCCTGACTGTTAACTTTTACTAAATGGCAAAGAACCCTCCGAGCACGAGTTCGACTCGCACTTGGCCCGTCTTCAAAATGTTGATGAGAATGTCTCAGGAGAATGTGATTTAAATTTAAGACAGCAAACCACAAATAATATGCTAATTTTAGTGTGGGCGAGTGGCGACACCACCGCTCCGTCGTGAAATTATGATGCAACTAGCTGTTGCTTGCGACTTCGTTCGCGTTAGCATAGATCACATCCCAAGTAATATTTATTGTACAAAAATATTCTATGTACAGAATTGACATTCCTACGATTTTATTATACATATATTATGTTCCGCGCGGCTTTGCTTGCGTAATTTGGGAATTTCACGCAACCGTACATTTTCCCGCAAAAAATAGCCTATGTGATAAAATGTCCCTTCACGTGGTCTATTCTTCATGTTCGCCAAATAACATAAAAGTTGATCCAGTAGTTCTTAAGATAATAAGCAATTTCATATAATTTCCCCCGTTTTTCCACATTATTCTCTATTTCGTCATTTCAATTAGTTTTAGCGTGATAAAATATAGCCTATAGCCTTCCTCGATAAATGGGCTATCTAACACTGAAATAATTTTTCAAATCGGACCAGTAGTCCTGAGATTAGCGCGTTCGAATAAGCCCTTTCATATAATTTCCCCCGTTTTTTCCACATTTTCCTCTATTTCTTTGCTTCTATTAGTCTTAGCGTGATAAAATATAGCCTATAGCCTTCCTCGATAAATGGGCTATCCAACAGTAAAAGAATTTTTCAAATCGGACCAGTAGTTCCTGAGATTAGCGCGTTCAAACAAACAAACAAACTCTTCCCAATTATAATATTAGTATAGATTTAACTATAACTATAACATTCGAAGAAAAAATTGTGTTTGTTTGCCTTGAAATAAACTACTAGAGTCTGTGCGTAAGAATATAGCTCTACGGCACTTTTTTGAAGTGAAAACTTCTTTAGCGACGTTGAGCACTTTTGTGGGATGGGTAAAAACTGTGAAACTCGCGTCAGATTTTCGTGTTGATCGAAAAACCATAGAAAAAGCGTAAGACGGTTGGAGAGTAGTGTTTTGTGTCGAACTCGAACTCGAAAACTCGAAAACACGAAAACTTGAAAACTCGAGAACTCGAACTCGAATTGTAAGGGTTTCGATTAATCCTTCAGGCCCCGCGCGATCACCGGTGATCGCGACAACAAGAGAATACAATAGCAATTCCTGGAAATTCCGACTGAAGTATTAATTTAAAAAAATCGATTTTTTTTAAAAATAGATTTTCATAAAAAATGGGTTAAAAAATGCACAACGTTAATAATCAACTTTTTACTTCAGCCCGCACTCCCGGAATGCAACCCGTCTTTTTTTTTTATTTATTTGAACAGAAAACATAAAGTGATAAACTTAAATTAAAGATTAAAGCTAATTAGTATCTAAGCACTATTAACATGTTTCCACAATTATAATACTTATAGGTAGGTACAGAATTCCACGGAATCAGAAATGGACGACGCTAGTCCATTTTCTAATTTTTTCCAATTTTATTTCGAGTCGACTAAGTGCCGTCTAATATAATATACCTAAGGATTGCACAATTCTTATCACAAGCAAACATTAATAATTCAGTTCATAAATCCTATGATGCGATAAGTCATAAGCGCAAACAACCTTCAATATCAGATGTTGCATATTATTATGCACTGTAGGTATTATTGATACCTAAAGGTATGCACGTGGGTATGCACTATAGGTAGTACCACAATACAAATACATACAGAAGCATAACTCAGCAGAGTGCCTTTGGGCGTTACCTGTTAGGTTAATGAATGCTATTAATTTTACTTATAATATAATGAAGGTTTATGGTGTGGACAAAGCTAATTGTCTCTATTTTTAGCACATGCGCCACAAAACCTTCTATTGCGCATGTCCAAATCATGTCATGCCATGAAAACGCTACCAACAAAATGCTTAAAAATTTGGTTACGGTCAAGTTGTAAACAGTTGGCATTGCCATGGTATGACATGATTTGGACATGCGCAATAAAAGGTTTTGTGGCATCGTCATCTGACGCTTGGGAAAAACGATCATTGCCAAACAATGACGAAAATTTCTCTGCGCAATTATCATTTTGGGAGCAGTGTACTGTCATAAAAAAGAGTAAGGGTTATAGTTTGCCTTTTGCTAACCTATAGTAAGTTTTAGAAAAAAGTACCCAAAATCCTTTACCAAACCCAAAAACATTTAATTTATTAATAATCTTATATTTATTAGTAATCTTCTTAATTAATAATTTAATGAATAATTAAGAAGTTAGTGTTTGTTTATTGTATTTGACAGTGACTCCCAGCGGCCTCTGCATTACTCACTCAGTATTTCTTAACAATTCGTTCAATTTCGATGGTTGCTCGGACCTTCGGCGAAACCTTCGGCTGCGGCCAGGTCTCAGGCTGAAGCCAAAGGTTTTTCCGAAGGTGTTTCTTTTGGCCGAAGCCGAAGCCAAAGTTTCGGTCGGACACTAATAAATATGAACTTACCAATCCATCTTTAATGGAAGTGCTGCTCTTTTCTTCCTGTGAACGATGGCTTTGTAAATATTGTAGACGTTGTGATGAGATTCCTTGTTACCATAATCTGCAACATGATGATCATCAAAGTAATTCAGGTTTAGGTCACTTGGGGTTCCGTCGACATTGACTATATCTGTAACTTGTCCATTACTCAAAGTTTTAGTCAAATTGTGTCTACGTCTTTTGTGGGGCTTCTCATCAGAGAGATGTATCTCTTTATATTCTTCCTTCGACATATCAGACAAGTGTGTGAGTCCATATCTAGCTTTGTGACTCTCTGGCCCATGAGATGCAGCATTCATTTGCTCAATTTCTTGGACTGAAGCCTGCAATACAAACATTTGATAGATTTTTTAATTACTTGTAATTAACTATTAAGTTAAATCTTAAGTGATAGCCTAATAGCCTACCATTTATGAAATTCCTACTAGTATAATTAATATTTAATAAACAGGTTGCACCATTAGCCAAATAACATTTTTTTTCATAGAAATTATATAAAAGGAAATGACAATAAAAATTGTTAAGATAATTCAAATATACCTACCTGCTAAGCAACTTAAATAGGTTACTTATATTTTTTAAAAATTTAAGAAATTATAATAAGGTGCATTGGGGTAACTTCGGAAGAAAAAAAAATGGGGATATTTCGAAAATGGCAAATAATTACCAAACAGAAAGTAATTTTGAGCTCTGGCCACATTTACCGAGACGCCAATTTAATCACCTCCCCGCTTCCTTTCCCTCGAGCCGTCAGCCGGGAGTGCGTGTGCGCTAAGCAGGGATGGGTAAGCTACTGAGTATTTACTCAGACCAGAGTAAATACTCAGTAAAAATGAATTTAGACACTCAGTATTCACTTTTAACTGAGTATTTATGTTCTACTAACGACAATTGCATTATTTAAGGTTTTTCTTTATTTATTATCTATTTGTATTATATTTTACGTATAAGCTATGTTCTTTTTAAGTATAACCAGTATAAATGAAAATAAAATTATGTAATATACTGAATGCAAAATTTTCTTTTAATATTTTTTGGACTCAGTAACGAAAAATTAGGTACTTCAGCTATAGAATACCTAATTTTGATGATAGACTACCTAATTTTGGTACATATTTAGGTAGACGATTTTTACAGTGTCGGTGTTATAAAAAAATGTCATAGGTAGCTGTAATACATACCCTACTAATATTATAAAGGCGAAAGTTTGGATGTATGGATGTTTGTTACTCTTTCACGCAAAAACTACTGAACGGATTTTAATGAAACTTTACATTAATATAGCTTATACATCAGAATAACACAGGCTACAATTTTAACCGACTTTCAAAATGAAGGAGGTCTTATGTTCGTTTATTATGTTCAACGATTACTCCGCCATTTGTGAACCGATTTTCAAAACATTTCTTTTGATGTAAAGGTTATCATCCCAATTTGATACCGTATTCATAAAAGTGGTGACCTGATGAAGGGATCCATAAGAAATCGAGGGAAATCCTCAAAATTTACATGGAAACATGTGATGACTTCGGTTTCGTGAGCAGTATTCTAAACATATGCCACCAAAAAGTAAGATCTTGCACCGGGTATACTATGGTTTGGAAGGTGCTGAGAGAACTTCTGACTCTTTATAGATACAAGTTTGGGAATTTCGACGTTGTTTTAAGAACGAAAAGCATATGCTACTACGCAAATTACATTCATCATCATCATCACCAATCACTATAACCATAAACCGTTAAAGAACCATGTATCGTCCCGTTTTGACCCTATTATTGGTACTTTTCAAAGTTTTTGGTGCTATGAAGAAATTAAGAGAAGCGAAGGGTCGACATAATATTGACAACCTTAAACCACGGACGTAAAAAAAATACGGACGTAACCTTGCCTAATCACGAGTGAAGCATAGAAATGGCCGCCCGTGTAGGATGTGTGTGTCATTGACGCCGTCACTCAATGTACAATGACAGCGGGTTGTAGTACCTAGTTGCGTGTGTGTCGGTCACATGTACAATAAATGAAATTGTCGTACCTTACATGCTTCACCTCTTTATAGTGTAATGCTCCGTCCGTATTTTTTTTACGTCCGTGCCTTCAACATGAAGCTACATTAGACCAAGATAGATAATTTTAAAATAAAAAAATATGGTAGGATGAAACCCATTAGAAAAGGAGGAGAGTATTATAAAAATTAAGGGAAAAATAATTTACGGGCGATCTGAGGTCTTAAGGGGGAAAAACGGTTTATCTCGATTTCCGGCAAAACTACCTAATATTCCAATGAAATAAAGTCAAATGGCAAAGTTGTAGGTAAGAAAAAAATCTAAAACTTTTGTAGTCACGCCTTTTCACATGACCTCAAAATTTATGTGTAAATTAAAAAAAAAAACATATTTTTGGTTTTTAATTAATCGTTCAAAAAAAATTTTTTTTCACGAAATTCGGTTATAACTTACCGTTTTATGTACCAAATACGCTGTAATTTATTTGATAAAAAATATTGATTTTTTCACCTTATTTCGAATTTATATCGAAAAAATACTCTCATTTTCAATCGAAAATTCACCCGTCAAAATATCAGCTTTAAAAAAATGGTATGCTTTCTATTCGGTAAATTCTCTACTTTCCAATTGTGAAAAAATATATATTATACTTTAGTACCGCTATCCCCAACCCGCGGCCGCATGCGGCCTGCCGCGGCCGGGACTCTATTTGTGGCCCGCGTGATGTTAAACAATTTTGAAATTCACGCCCACCAACAAAATAACGTAAAGTCTACGTGATAGTCGTAATTTTTTTTCCATTTTTAAATACTTAATTTTGAAGAATGTTATATTTTAACCCTAAAAAATGTTGATGCGGCCCGCGACACCAAGACCAAAACATGTTTGTGGCCCGCATGAAATAAAGGTGGGAGACCACTGCTTTAGTAAATTTTTCAGAAAATGCAAAAAATCGAAAAAAACTCAAATTTGAAAATTCTTTATTATTTAAACTTTCAACCCCTATTTAACCCCCTTGGGGGTAGAATTTCCAGAAACGCTTAAATACGTATCCATTCATTTTTAATCAGTAGCCCAAAAATAAACTTTCATGTTTCTAACTTAAGAAATGACTGACTTTCATTCAAACTTTCAACCCCTATTTTAACCCCTTCGGGGTAAAATTTACGAAATTTCCTTCTTTAGTGGGCGTCTACTTAATAAACCACCAAATTTTGTGGCTGTAACTTAACAGTTTTTGCTCAGCGATGATGAATCAGTTAGTCAGTCAGGACATATTATTTTATAAGTATAGATTTTCATTTGTATTTATATATAATGAGATTTTACATAACAGAAATGTAATTATAATCAAATAATTGATCAACTTTTTAATTACAACAAATTGTAGTAATCACATTTTTAAATAAAATTTATAAAGAATTTTCAAATTTGAGTTTTTTTAGATTTTTGCATTTTCTGAGAAGATTTACTATAGTTTAATATTTTTTACCATTGGAAAGTAGAGATTTCAACGAATAGAAAGCATACCAATTTTTTTAAAACAGCTGATATTTTGACGGGTGAATTTTCGATTGAAAATTAGGGTATTTTTTCGATATAATTTCGAAATAAGGTGAAAAAATAAAATATATTTCTTATCAAATAAATTACAGCGTATTTGGTACAAAAAAGGTAAGTTTTCTTGAAAAAAAAATTTTTTTTTTAAGATATTAATAAAAAAACCAAAAAAATGTTTTTTGAATTTTTCACATAAATTTTAAGGTTATGTGGAAAAAGCGTGACTACAAAAGTTTTAGATCTTTCTTATTACCTACAACTTTGCCATATAACTTTTTTCCATAGGAGTTTTAGTTTTACTGGAAATCGAGACAAATCATTTTTTACCCTTAAAACCCCACCCCACACCCTTCCTGAACTCAGATCACCCCTAAATTATTATCCCTTAATTTTTATATTATTTTCCTCCTTTTCTAATGGGTTTCATCCTACTATTATTCTTTTTAACTTTTTATTATTTTTAAAGGTATCGGCACTGATCTACATTATCTCAATTTTACTTAAAATTATTCATCTGTTAAATTATAAGTATCTTTTATTATTCTGTAATGGTTTTGATTTGTTTAAGTGTAATTAGAAGCTAAAATATTGAATAAAACGTTTTTACTGTGTCCAATGAGTAAATACTCATACAATAAAGTAAATACTAAGTATTTACTGAGTTTGAGTTTTTACTCTGACTCAGTTTTTACTGCCTTACCCATCCCTAGCGCTAAGTTCATTTTTTCGCGCCAAGTGCAATTTTATAATTTTTGGGATTATCGAAATTACCCCCTTTTGTTTTACACAGAAATTAGGTAAGTTACATAATAATTTGTTTGTTTTAAAGAAGCTTTGACGTTTTTTGCTTTCTTAAGAATATGTAATGTTGGTCTAGCTATGATTTTTAACAAACATTCTAAATAACCCTAGTGGGGTAAATTTGTTAACGAAATTTCTCTAATAATTTTTTCATAGTCTTTTGCAGGGGTGCGCAACATATAAAATATTTACCTGCCTTTACCAACAAACATAAACGAATGAAAATACAGAGTCCAAACTTGACTCGACTCGTACAAATCATGTCGATTTTTGACATTGAGAGGTTTAAAACGTATTTTTGAATAGACGTGTAGAATCAATTTTTATTGTTGTTAAAATAAAAATAAAAACAGTTTTAAAGTATAATCCGGGTTCCCAAAAACATTTTTTTTATTACTATCCGGCAAATGTTTCGTGAGTAGCTTCATTTTGATAAGACAAACAACAATTTCCTTTGCATAAATTCTTGCAAGTGGTAGCTAACAGAGATAGAAAGGATTTAAATTTTAATATTTCTATTTGATGGTCCTAAAATATGGATTGTTCTATATTTTGTACTCTTGAATTTTATAACTATGTATTAACCTATCAATATACAAAAAAATCAGCTCGTTAGGGTTCCGTTTTAGTCATTTTAGTTCATTAATCAACAAAACTTGGTTGACTACGGAACCCTAAAACACAACCCTAACCAGCTGATTTTTGTATATTGATAGGTTAATAGTTCTATCTCTGTTAGCTACCAATTTCAAGAATTTACGCAGAGGAAATTGTTGTTCGTCTTATCAAAATGAAGCTACTCACGAAAAATTAGCTTGATTGTAATAAAAAAAAATTGTTCTAGGGAACCTGTACAACTATATAAAAATGGTTTAAGTGAAGAAGCCACTTTTATTATTTGCAGGTGTCAACTGCTCGGGTGCTGATTGCTGACGTGGTTTTTAAATGCAGAGCTAAGGCGCGCCTTTCCTCTGCAATAATTGAAAACTACTTCCTTTTTTTATTTAGTTTTAATTTTGATTTAGCTATTTACGAGACTAGGTAAAAATTATTTTTATTTTTAACAAAAAATGTGTTCCTATTTTATTTCGTTAGTTATAGTTTTGCTGGGTATTAAATTTAAATAAATACAATAATATTATCTAGTGTTGGCTTTTTTATTGTTCTTATCTATTTACTTATTTGCTCCAAATGTTGAGGACATCTGCGTCCCCGATGGGGTAATTTCGAAAATTTTTCAGTCTAAAACTTAGTTTGGTGTCTTCTATGGCTTGTATACACAATGTTTTTGTATGGGGTAAAATAGAATAAAAATAAATGTGTGCCTTAAATGTATTTTTACATTAGGTCGTGTTTCGCTGTTATTCGAAATTACCCCTTGAGTTTTCGAAATTACCCATGAAAAGTAAAAATAGGGTTTATATTTTATAACAGAATCCGTAAATACTTTTGAACTAAAAAAGATACAATTCACATGGAAATATGTTTATTATAACTGAAATGTTAGAGTTATAGTTAAAAATATATACAATTCATCTTCTAAAGTTGAAACAATGACACAATAGCCTCACTCTTCCAAAAAGTTTACGAGATTACCTTAATATAAAGAAAGCTCAATTAAAGCATCTACCTACTTTTTATGATAAAAAGAAACTTACCACAAAATGTTCAAACCTCGTCGCATACTCCGTAGCATTATCTTTATAAGTTTTATTAAACTTTTGGATGTAATCGTTGAACATTAACTGTAATTGCTCCTTACTTTTGCTTTTCGGATATGATAAGGGAATCGCTACAAAAAGTAAACAAACTAATCCAAAAATTAGTAACCAATTCCACCAATTCCTCATTATGGCTAATTATTATTTTAACAAACTATGAACCATTAGAACCCACACTTCACACAAGTTTTCCGACACAAACTTGTTTTTGAATTTTTAATTATAACTTGAAACCTTGAAGTTGAATTGAAGATCGCTCGGCTCGTCGTTTCCGTCTATAAAAAAGTACTCTGTCATCTGTGGTTCGTCGGCGGCGGTCGGACGGAAAATATTCGGAAAAAAATATTTCAAATTCAAATAGACACAGTGTTGTCAACTTGTCACTTGTCAGTTGTCACACCAAATTTTAGAAAATCAGTAGACGTCATGTCAAAAATTGGTAGAATTAGGTAGACGTTAGAACCAAGAAGCTGTTAGAAGTTAGAACCAAAAGTTGGTAGATCTACCACCCTCATCAGTAAAAATTTTTAGAATAAAAAATACTAGTTTATCCATAGAGAGAGTTTTATTGATAGTGTTTATACATATTTTTATTGAATAATTTTAAATGTTCAGCAGTCAGCACTCGGCTCTTCGTTCTTTGAAATTAGGTTCATTTTAGAGAACGAAGAGCAACGTATGAAGAAACCTTCCAATGCCGCTATCCCCAACCCGCGGCCCGCCCGCCCGCACCGGGACTTTATTTGTGGCCCGCGTGATGTTAAACCATTTTGAAATTCACGCCCACCGAAAAAATAATGTAAAGTCGTCGTGATAGTCGTAAAATTATTTCCACTTAATTAAATCGTTAATTTTGAAGAATGTTATTGAGGTGAAAACTTCTTTAGCGGCGTTGAGCACTTTTGTGGGATGGGTAAAAACTGTGAAACTCGCGCCAGATTTTCATGCTGATCGAAAAACCATACAAAACGAGTAAGACGGTTGGAGAGTAGTGTTGTAACATCGAAATTAAAATTAAATTATAATTAAAATTAAGTAATAATTAAAATTAAATAATAATTAAAATTAGTAATAATTATAATAATTAAGTAACATTTAAAATTAAATATGGATTCAAATTAAATAATATTTAAAAATAAATATGGATTAAATAAAATTAAATAATAATTAAAATTAAATGATAATTAAAATAAAGTAATAATTAAAATAAAGTAATAATTAAAGTTGAGTAATTATTGAAATTCAGTGATGATTAAAATTAAGTAATTATTAAAATTAAGTAATGATTAAAATTAAGTAATAATTAAAATAATTTAGTAATTATTAAAATTAACTAATAATTAAAATTATGTAATGGTTAAAATTAAGTAATGATTAAAATTAAGTAATGACTAAAATTTAGTAATGATTAAAATTACGTAATAATTAAAATTAAGTAATAATTAAAATTAAATAATGATTAATGTTAAGTACTTAATGGTTAAAATTAAGTAATGATTAAAATTAATTAATAATTAAAATTAAGTAATGATTAAAATTAATTTTAATCGAAATTGATTAATCCACAGTCGGTTTTTTTTAACCCTTAAATTTTTCTGTTGCGGCCCGCGTCACCAAGACCAAAACATGTTTGTACAAGGCCCGCATGATAAAAAGGTTGAGGACCACTGTAATCTAATGTGTCAGTGCTGAGTCAGTTTCTCGGAGAACAGTCTCACAACATTTGCATTTTCTACTTTGCACTGCTATGTGGAAGTGCAAGTATCTACGTCTTGTCTCCTCGATGATATTCAGATTTCAGACTATACTGATAGATTTTTATCTTGAAATATATAATTATTTGAGAATCAATAATTAATCAACTTTTTAAATTTTGTAAAAATTTTACATTTCGGGTTGGTAGCAGTGGTCCGTTTTTTAACCGACTTCCAAAAAACGAGGAGGTTATATGTTCGGCTGTGGATATTTTTTTTTTATTTTTTTTTTATTTTTGTATGTTCAACGATTGCTCCGCCGTTTGTGAACCGATTTTCGAAATTTTTGTTTTGTTGTATTAGGTTTCACTCCAATTTGGTACCATGTTCACAAAAGTGGTGATCTGATGATGGGATCCATGAGTAATCGAGGGAACTCCTCGAAATTTATATGGAAACATATGGTGATTTTGATTTTATGAGAAGCATCCTAAGCATATGCTACCAAAACACAAGATTCTGCACCAAGGTATACTATGGTTCCGAAGATACTAAGAGAACTCCGGATTCCTTTTAGATACAAGTTTGGGGGTTTAGGCGCTGTTTTAAGAACTGAAAGCATATGCTACTATACAAATTATATTCATCATCATCATCATCATTTTTACGTCAGGGTCACCAATGTCACCAAAATTGAACATAACAAAATATTCAACCTTATCTCCAGAGCGTAAGGCACACATTTGACATTACTTCTGGGAAGTAAGTTGCTTCGATAATACAAGTAACATGCTAGAGTGCACAGCTGTCACACTTACCAATCACGGCCACGGGCGGCCGTAGACTTCTCAAGCGATACTATGTATTACAATAATAAAGATAAAGTCTAAAATCATATGACACTGAAAGCCTCGCCGCTGCTAAAATTCCGGTTTGGCGCGGCTCTGGCACGTGTCCACTTCGATTTTTTTAAATGTATTGTTCAAAATTATCTGCAGCTGATATTATGTTTTGTAAGTGTGACTGTTAACAAATTGTAATAAGATACGTAGAATAGTATACAGGTGTATTAGGGCCGATTCACACCGGAATGGCGCAGGCGAGGCGAACAGTTTCAGTGTCATATGATTTTAAACTTTATCTTCATTGTTGTAATAGATAGTATCGCTTGAGAAATCTACGGCCGCCCGTGGATGCTCGTGGACTCTTGCGGCCGCCGGCGGCGTCAATTTCTCAAGCGATACTATGTATTACAATAAAGTTTAAAATCATATGACACTGAAACTGCTCGCCTCGCCTCTGCCATTCGGTGTGAATCGGCCCTAATCTACGTATAGTACGCGATGATTTTACTAGGTAACTAAAAAGAGTGAAATTATTATTTTTAACAAAAAATTAAAACCGACTTCCAAGGTAAAAACAATAATAACATCCTTATAATATGAACTAAAAAGTATTAAATAATTTTTCCTATCTCATGGTGCCTTTTTCCGAATTCGGCTAAAACTCAACTATTTCTGTACTCAATCTTCATAATTTTGAAGTCGGTGCCAGTTACAAATGTTTCAAATATTCTGGCATCTGGATTCAGCTATATCTGGTATCGACTTCAAAATTATGAAGATTGAGTACAGAAATAGTTGAGTTTTAGCCGAATTCGGAAAAAGGCACCATGAGATAGGAAAAATTATTTAATACTTTTTAGTTCATATTATAAGGATGTTATTATTGTTTTTACCTTGGAAGTCGGTTTTAATTTTTTGTTAAAAATAATAATAGTAACTAGATGGTGTATGGGTAGACAACTATCGGTAATACCAGGGAATACCATCAATAATTGCTGCAAAGCTGGGCAAAATAATGTAAAACTGGATACATTTCAATTTGAAAAAGACGCCATAATATTCCAATGACTAGGATAACAAAGTTATTACAACGATGTTTTAGTTAAAACTTACAGAAGAAATAGCCCTATTTACCGATATTCAAACCAAATGTCACAGGAATTATACATTTTGGTTTTGATAACATCTTACCTGCACTTGTACAAGATAACGGGTATTTCATGGCTAATATTTTACCAATAATGAACATCAAAGACCCAAATAACACAATTTAGGAGAAAATAATAAAAACCACACCAACAATACAAAGTAGAAGAAGTTTAAAAGTAACATGGCCGCCAAAACTGTTGTCACTTGTCAGTTTTTAGTTTGACAAGTATTTCATCTCAGCGTGTTCCTAAACTATTACCAGTATACTGACCCAAACGCTTAGGCCAATGATCGCTTAGGTTTAAGACATTTTGACTTATGTCGCACTTGACAGTACACTGATATTTTTTAGAAACACAACCAATATGTATCCGTGATGCCAACCTGCAGATAATTTCAGATCGGTGGGGAATCAATAGAAAATCTAGAAGTGTCTATCGTCGCGCCGTCTGGTGGAGATTAAAAGTAAGAAAATCCCTCATTGATGAAGGAAGTGTTGTACCAAGACGACTCAATATATCAAAATGCTATCCGAGCAGTCTGTAACGTTTATTATTTGTACGTGAACAATGATAACTATTATGTTGAAAAATAGGTAGATTTGATACCGAAGTTGGTAGATAGGTAGAAATAGGTAGAAGGTGAAATAGGTAGATCTACCATAAAGTTGGTAGATGTGACAACACTGGATAGACATCTCACACAATTTGTGATTTGACAAAATTGACTGATTGCTAGTCAGTCGTCAGAAAAACAATGTCATTATAATAATTTGTCAAGTGTCAATTTGGCAATGAAATTGACCCACAGATTAATTGACACAGTGAGACATTATTGAGACATTTATAAAAAAAGAAGACATTATACTGTAGAGTGTAAAGTCCTTGATGTAGAGCATGGAATTAATATCATGGAGGCACCTCACATGGCTATTTGTATTTGCGTATTTGATGTATTCGCCAAACAATTACCATGTGTAGACGGTATGCTTGACAAATATTGGCCTTATTTGCCTATTTGACAAATATGACCAATAACAAATACACGTATCCGCACCTTTGTCGGTTTTTGATGCACGTCAAAGTTTGGTATTTGACGTTCATTTGTGGAAGGCCATATTTTCCTTTATTTGCTTGTTTGCGTATTCGTCAATAATATTGCCAAATACAACAAATAGCCAATAGCAAATACAAATATCCATGTGAAGTGCCCGCATTACGTAGTTTAAAATAATTCCATGATGTAGAGACATTATCCTTATCCTTAGTAGCAAATCCAAAGCAAATCAAATCTCTTTATTTTTGTTGCAGGTGGCAGGCCTGCACGGCTGCAGACCTGTGGGCTGCAAGTAGGGGAGATAGTGCTAGCGTATTCTAAGTCATTTCATACCGACCAATTTTTTGTCCAGTGGTAGCTTAATATTTATCAGTCAACATAATCAGCGTCAGTCGCCGCACCCGTGGTGAAATGTTAACTGAGAGTATTTCCAAGTTGTAGAAAAAATTGTTGCGAAAAGTGATTTTATACCGAATGAAACTTTGATGGATGATTATTGAGGTCATGTTTAACCAAAAAATCACCGTCAGCCGTATTGCAGACGGGGGATTCAACGTCAGTCGCGTTACAGAACATGTAATATTTTTTTTTATATAAAGTCATTTTATACCGTACAAAATTTATACAGGTGAATGTTTCTACTTTGTAAATAATAAAGAAAACCGTCAGTCGCTAATACGATGGTGGAAAAACCGTCAGCCAGAGATATAAAGTTATAACCAATATAGCCCTACTTCGCGCTCAATGTATCCTAGGGCGTCGCGTAGACGATATTTCCACCTGCAAATATTCAGCTGACGGCAATTTTCGTTTGAATTAACTATAAAATGATCTCACATAGCAATTTTAAGTAATTAATTGCGTCTAAATGCTGGAATAACATCCCGCCTCCCATTAGAAACACTAAAAGTCTTAAATCATTTAAGAACAAACTACGGCGGTTTCTTTTGGATCAACAGTTGTCTCATGAAAACCTCGCTCAGGATATATCCGTGATCTAGTCATTGTATTGTATAAGTTATTTGTTTTCATAATTGTAATACCTAAAATCCGATAATATATTAGTTTTAAGAATTAAAAACCGGCTGGCATCCTTATTAAATAGAGTATACTTACGTTCATCTTACGTTTTACGTTTTGAAGTTTTTTCTACGTTCATGTTTTAAAGGAACTTTCGTTTTGTTTTGTTTTGTTTTTGGTTATTAGTTAATGTTAATGGTGTTGGGTATTCTAGTTGATAATTAATTTAATTTTGTATGTACAACAAAAACATTAGTTACTTTATAATTTAATATGTTTTTGCTGAGGTTTTTTTGTTTTGACTTGGTTTTGACAAGTGACAGATCATAGACAATTTGTTTTATTGTTTTTTGCCAGTATAATACTTGTGGCGGCGGCGGCGGCGTGCGACAGATGCTTGTCACGTGTGCGACAGCATCAGCGTGGGCTGTCGCGCTAAATTTTATTTGTCTAGATCATGTCTAGGTATATTAGTTAATTATTTTTATTGTTATTTAAGTTGCTTCCTGTTTGTGATTAGTTTATAATGATTTATGATATCCATGTCGTCACTTATGGCTGTCGCGGAAGACCGGCGCTGAATATGCCTTCGGGTGTACCAGCATATGCCGAGCGTGGGCCAATTTGCAACTGCTATTTAGAATTGCTGTATATTATAACATTATGTACCGTGTTTGTAGTGGCAAATAAAGCTTATTATTATTATTATTAATTCGATAGTCAATATTTGTGAAGAAGAAATAAATAGTATATACATTTTACTTAAAAAGCGCCATCTGTTGTTATATACTAAAACTAAAATAACACCTACTGAACCTAAGCGTGTATAATCTAGATATGAACCTTTATTGGGTGCGAATTGGGATCTTTTTAGTGTCAATTCAATACGATTGCCAACAACAACTTTGAGATGCTCTCAATTTTTATTCCACCCATTATGAAGTGGCTGACGATCAAAGCTGTTATGTATTAGTGGAATAATATTATTGTAACGATTTTCGCTCGGTATGAAATGACTTTTTAAGCTGAGCGCAACATCCCCTACTATATCCTTCATAAGCCGGCGCGGGCGGACTGCACGCAGCTAGGGATGGGTAAGGCAGAAAAAACTGAGTCAGAGTAAAAACTCAGACTCAGTAAATACTGAGTATTTACTTTTCTGTATGAGTATTTACTCATTGGACACAGTAAAAACGTTTAATTCAATATTTTAGCTTCTAATTACATTAAACATTACAGAATAATAAAAAATACTTATAATTTAACAGATTCATAATTTTAAGTAAAATTAAGACAATGTAGACCTGCCGATACCTTCAAAAATAATAAAAAGTGAAAAAGAATATTAATAGTAGGATGAAACCCATAAGAAAAGGAGGAGAATAATATAAAAATTAAGGGAAAATAATTTACGGGCGATCTGAGTTCGGTAAGGGTGTGGGGTGGGTTTTTATGGGTAAAAAACGTAAAAAAAAAACTTAGAATACTGCTCACGAAACCGAAGTCATCACAGTCGTGTTTCCATGTAAATATTGAGGAGTTCCCTCGATTTCTTATAGATAACTTCATCAGGTCACCACTTTTATGAATACGGTATCAAATTGGGATGATAATCTTCACACCAAAAGAAAAATTTTGAAAATCGGTTCACAATCGGCGGAGTAATCGTTGAACGTAAAAAACGAACATAGCACCTCCTCCATTTCGAAAGTCAGTTAAAATTGTAGCCTATGTGCTATTCTGATGTATAAGCTATATTAATGTAAAGTTTCATTAAAATCCGTTCAGTAGTTTTTGCGTGAAAGAGTAACAAGCATCTATACATCCAAACTTTCGCCTTTATAATATTAGTAGGATAAGTTTATTAGTGTATACAGCTGCCAATGACATTTTTTTATAACACCAACACCAATGATATTATATAAAAAACTCAAAGCCGATATGTTACTACCGCGCGCGTTGTGAAGCCATAAATACGGGCCAATTGGCGCGTCTTTTATTTAGTCTGTCTCTTTTATGTAAATGGCATTTCGAATCTTTTGTTTCACTTATCTGTCAAATTTGACAATTGAATTTGAAAATTGTTCGGAAGCAATTTAAGCCGGAAAATAGTATGAACGTAATATATCTGTATTTAGTAGAATATCGTTGACCGACACTGTAAAAATCGTCTACCTAAATACCAAAATCAGGTAGTCTATCATCAAAATTAGGTATTCTATAGCTGAGGTACCAAATTTTTCGTTACTGAGTCCAAAAAATATTAAAAGAGAATTTCGCATTCAGTATATAATTTTATTTTCATTTATACTGGTTATACTTAAAAAGAACATAGCTTATAATTAACTTATAATACTTAAAAAATAATACAAATAGATAATAAATAAAAAAAAAAAACTTTAAATAATGCAATTGTGGTTAGTAGAACATAAATACTCAGTTAAAAGTAAATACTGAGTGGCTAAATTAATTTTTACTGAGTATTTACTCTGGTCTGAGTAAATACTCAGTAGCTTACCCATCCCTGCACGCAGCCGGGAGCACGCTGCACCGTGCACGGCGGACTGCAATGCTGGATAGTTAATGGGATTTTTAGAACACACGCATGATATTGTTGGAATTTGGATGGTAAAATCACGGAGCCAATATAAGCTAATTTAAGCCAGGGCTTCATAGCGTTATCGAATAACAGAAAAAATATCGTTACGTACCGTTATTTTCATAATGGTAGCCAGATAACGTTATTTTTTTAACGATATCTAGTAAAATAACGTTATATTACCGTTATTATTATAACGTTATTTTTTCGTTATGGCATAACAAAAAAATAACGTTATAATAATAACGGTAAATATAACGTTATTTTCTGGTATCAGGTATGCGATCGTGCACGGTGCACCAAATCTCACTCATATTTAAAATGTAATAAGCGTTCTCTGTGAAAATACATAGAAAAAAATACACCTTAAAAGCGTGATTACGTTTAGAAAATTTTCCCGCCTGTCATGACTTTCTTGACGGACTATAACGTTATCAAAGAACATATATTTACCGTTATAAATCCTATATAACGTTATAACATTTAACGTTATTAAATACATTTATAACGTTATTTCTAGTATCGGTTAAATTTTCATAACGTTATCTATGCCCTTGAAGCAATAACGTTATGAAAAAATAACGTTATTTGAAGCCCTGATTTAAGCAAAGCTTTGTATTAGCTCCGTGGGTAAAATCATAACAAGTAATGAATAAACTGAGGAAAATAAATAAATATTGAATATTTATTGACAGCAAATCGTTTTAGCACCGTTTCAAAGTTAGAAAACTGAAAAGAAGCAAGAACTTCAAATTCTTGCTGGCAATTTTCACATAAAACAAAATAAAGTAGAAGAAGAAGGGATTTACTAATTGATTTGACATTTCTTTGTTGGAGGTTTTTGTTGTTTATATTTTATTAGAATTATATTTTTGGTAATATTCATAAAAATTAGCTTACATAATACATAATAATATTTTATATTAAATGCTCTTATAAATACTCTATTCTGTACATTTCACTATGAGGTAAGTGGCTATAATTTCATAAGTCAGTGTCTGAGAATGTTCATTAGTGATTAGTGTATTTTTAAAATAACAAAATCATTAGAAAAACATGTTTAAGCGCGTATACTGTGACTAAAACCGTAATTTATTTGTTCAGTTCCGAGCTACCTAAAGAATTTCAGAAAACGTCTGAAGTATTACCATTCACAAAATATGGCTTATCTTCACTGGAAGAGTTCAAGAAGACAGAAAAAGATATTCAACACCTGGAATGGTTGAAGAAAGTCGGCCTAAACGAGGAAGAGATAAAAATGTATCAAGAGAATGAAGCTGGGTTACTAACACAGAAAACTAAAGTGGAATCTAATGCTCTAAAAAGGAAATTGGAAGTATTGTATGCAAAAATCAGTGATAACCAAAATAATAAGAGGTAAATCCATTTTTAGTATTTGTAACCTTATATGTAATATAAAAGTTAATCTTATTAGGACACCTGTTTATCTTATCTTAGTAAGATAATATGCTAATTTAAAAGAACAATAACCATATAAGCCAGAGCCGTAAACAGAAACTGATTAATATTAATCCTTCGATTGAGGATTATTGGAAATGCTATTGTATTTTATTGTTGTCGAGATCACCGGTGCTCTTATGGGGCTTGAAGGATTAATTATATCTTGTTTTCAGAGAGCAAAATATTGAACAGGAAGCTGTAGCAAGCACTTCAGGTGAAAATGACATTAAGAAGATTAACAAATCCGGATGTTTCTATGCTCCTATTAATGATTTAAAGAAACTTGAGGAAGAGTTGTTTGGTCACTTACAAGACCAGACAATTTCTATTACCAAACGACGTAAAATTATAAGGAGACTCGAAAGAAAAAGAGGAAGGTTGCTGGCTCAGCAAAAAACTCCAAACTTAGATCCTGTGGAAGGTCCATCTCAGACTAAGCCAGGAAGTCTATGGGATGTACAAACAATGCCAGACAGTAAGAAGCTCAAATCCAAGAAACCAATGGGTCCATTTAATAAAACCATGTACACCGTAAAAGACAACAAAATTGTCCGACTTGAACCAACCGAAAATAATGAAGAGTACCATGCTGTGGACATTCCTGTGAATTCAGCTGAACAACAGTTGTTGGAAGGCACACAAATGAGGATAGATGATATAAGAAAGATTGAACGATTTAAAGACTATGAACCTGGCATACCTTCAAAAGTGAGTACCCATTATTCTAAAAAAATATACAATGAACAAAAGCGCATGCTGGTCTGACAATATTATTGATAACCTTATGCTGCTCAATGCCTGCGAAACGGTTTTGAGACTCAAACAATCATACGAAAATGTTGCGTCCTTCTCTAACAAACGTGAAATGACGTTGTTAGAGCAGGACACGGCATTCTAGTCCGATTGTTGGAGTCTCAAAACGGTTTCGTAGTAGGCCTACTGGTTAGAGTATCAATAGCAATTGGCACTCTAGCTAGAGATTGCATGTTTCAATCCCTCTGTTGTGTATTAAATGTAATAAATAATATTACAGTCAAAATCTGTTATAATGACATCAAAAGGACTACTCATATTTAGTCATAAAAACCAATAGTTGTAATAACCAATAACAGGTGGTCATATAGCATTCAGCCGGGACCTTTGATTTTAGTCAATTTAACCAGTATGTACTAAGCGATGTCGCCATAAACGGTTTTGACTTTACAAGTCATTTGGATACTTCTAATTAGTAGTCAGTCCAGACAGATGTGTTGAAGCATCCAAGATATTACTTACTCTAATGCACTATTCTTTTCAGGTTCTTTTCCTCAAGAATATTGCACCGTCACTGAAACATGAGCAGCTGGCATTGCTCTTCAATCAGTTTCAGATGGAAAATGGAGGACCTGTGGATTTGAAATTGATGTCAGGACGCATGCATGGACAAGCGTTTGCAACATTCCAAAGTAATTATTATATTTTATTCATTTTGTTATTTTTAAACTGTTATCTCTCCTCTAATCTTTTTATTCTATTAGTCATCAATTACTAATTTGCCCCATGTTTAAATTTTTGTCTATTTCTTGATTACTTTACATAATTTCACTTGATTATATATAACTAGCTGTTGCTCGCGACTTCGTCCGCGTTAGCATAGTAGATAATGTCCCAAGTATTATTGTACAAAAGTATTATTGTATAAAAATAACACAGAAATAATTTTTCTAATCGGACCAGTAGTTTCTGAGATTAGCGCGTTGAAATAAGCCCTTTCATATAATTTCCTACGGGTTTTCCACATTTTTCTCCATTTCTTCGCTCCTATTAGTCTTAGCGTACTGTAATATACCCTATAGCCTTCCTCGATAAATGGGCTATCTAACACTTTAAGAATTTTTCAAATCGGACCAGTAGTTTCTGAGATTAGCGTGTTCAAATAAGCCCTTTCAAATAATTTCCTCCGATTTTCCACATTTTCCTCTATTTCTTCGCTCCTATTAGTCTTAGCGTGATAAAATATAGCCTATAGCCTTCCTCGATAAATAGGCTATATAACACTGAAAGAATTTTTCAAATCGTACCAGTAGTTCCTGAGATTAGCGTGTTCAAACAAACAAACAAACAAACTCTTCCTAATTATAATATTAGTATAGATTAAATAGTAGTATGTAATAAAATGTAGCCAAAATTAATCAAAGCTAGTCCCGTCCTTTCAAATCTTTTTATTAAATAAGCTTTGAAATATTTGCATAATAAGCAAAGTAAAATAAAATCATTCTTCCGTATGATATGAGTCCAAGCATTTATTAACTTTTCAGAGGAACACATAGCTATCCAAGCTTTAGCAGAAATCAACGGAACAATATTAGGTGGGCAACCTATTATCGCGCAATTTGGAAGAAACAGCAATCGCATACAGGTGGAAGAAAATAGATAAATGAGTTACAGCAAATTGATGTTGTGCAAAGAAGTTCACATCAAATGGACAGATATTTTAATGTATCCAGGCTGCAGAGATTTCTTCATGGAATGAAGAACACTTGCATTGGCCTTCGAAGAGGTAACTTCGTTATGTATTTAAGTTGATGTGGTGTGACTAGTTTACAATATGAGATTATTCTACTTCAACTATTAGCATTTTAATGTAGATGCGCCATTTTGTCATGTCTTGACTCTGTACATATTGTTGGAATTTGGTTTGGTATGTTTTATTTTTATATCTTCCTGATTGTTATTCCAAAAGCACAAATAATATAAAATAAAAAAAATAGTTATGTATATGCATAAGCCATGTATTATGTCCTTACAGCCTACATTTACATTTTACAATATTAAGTCTAAATGAAACAAAAATATGTTCAATGAAAAAGTTACAAGAAATACAAATCTATTTACTTTTATATATTAAAATCTACCTAAACTTAATGATTTTAATTTTAACTTATGTTACTAATATACCCAGACTCTACGAGACACAAGTGAGAATTATTAAAGTTACAATAATAATAATAATTAATAGGTAGGTACACAAATTGTAGTATTTGAACCAAAAATTTTTATTCTTCTCAAAGTGGCTATTTACTTTTTAAGTTCGCTTTAAGAGTAAGAGAATTCAGATTTCAGACATTAAATTACTAACATTTAATCACTATATCAAATAGGCCCTACATGTATGAGCCTAAGTGCAACCTTACAGGAGAGTTAAAGTAAGTTTAAAAATAATATGTAGTGTAAGGTATGTCTGTACTATTTTGTTTAAGTCTTTTATTATATTTTGAAAGGCTTAAATAATGTAATAATACAATCAAAACGTTGGTCTTAGCTCTTATAATTATATGTAGGACCCATGACTGTCATTTACAATCTGGATAATATAATCTGTGAACTTCAATTACTATAAAAATATAAAAGTAATTTTACAACTAGATATGTCCTATACTTATAAAGGATATTAAAATATAATATATGTGTTCACTTAGTCTAATATCATACTATTGAAGTCATATCCTACGCGTTTTTAACAAAACTAATCTTTTACAGCTTACCATAATTCAAATCCAACCATACCAAAACTAACTACTTACTTAACGTAACTTAAAATTCTTATTAAAATGTGCACTATCGCGCTTATAGCGGCGTTGCACACACGTTCCTTAGGATATAGGAATACACTATCAATACTTACCCTATAATATAATTATAGATCTTAGTCACCGGCTACACGGTCAATTTTTCATCAATCTGCTGTCAATCTGATTGACGGAATATTGATGGTTATAAAAAGTTCATATTAAAAATACGATCAATCCATCAATCCGTGGCGTATACGGATCAGATTGATGAAAAATTGACCGTGTAGCCGGTGACTTACGCCGTATCTTTAAATGTCAACGTGATTTCATTCTATAATCCTAAGTAGGAGTTGCTGACTATGATTAGCCAAACGACTTTTAATTTAATGTCGGATAGAAGCGTATTCGCATTTTGGTTAAATATAATAAGAAAACGCTCATAAGTAGACGATATTAGAGTCTAATTAAATAAGATGCGTTATTGTATCGATTATCGGACGCATAACGTAAATAGTGAATACTCTTTTACTTTCAGAGAGGTTGGCTACTAGAAGTTCACAGATTTTTATCCAACTCGTAGCAGAGTTACTGAGCGTCCTTCGAGGAGGACTTGCGCCGTCGTTTGACGACGCGTTTGGGCGAGGATCATTCGCCCTCCTTCTTGACCGGCGGCTCCTCGGCTGGAAAAAATTCAAAATGATTATCCACTCATACAAATAAAACTACAGCATTCTCCACAGCAAACGCTAACCAAAACCTCAATCATTAGCCAATACGTACATGTATATTCTGGCTAACTGTTAAGTCGTGCAGCATTCTGGCTCTATGTCAAAAAAGCCTCTATGGATCTCGGTAGCCAAGTCGCATAACAATATAGACTCTTGTCTGTGGAATTTTCTTTTCCACTATATTTAAATGCAACTTGCCTCGATCCGCTACAACAAACTGACAGCTGGAATACGCCAAGCAAACCATGCAGGGTTAGGAGTCTGTTCTACTACAACACAACGACAAACATCTATGGGATTACATGTTGACTACGTCGCAGACGAGGATCCCCCTCATAAACTATGATCCGTTTTCAACAGGTAAAAAAAATAAAATACAGGACAACTAAAGACGCCACGACTCCAATCCGCGCCTGCGACCGGAAGCAACAGGGTCAGCCAACTCCGGAGTAACGTGCTTCCAAGTACGGCAGGCTTCGAAATACACTCGTCGCACCCAGTGGCAAAAATTTGTCGCCATTTTAACTTTTTACAGATTTATCTAAGGTTTATAACAACTTTTAATAAAAAGAATGTATGAAACTTTCAACGTTCATATTTAGTAATTGATAAGTTTGAGCAGAGTTAATAAAACACTGATTAAGGCGATGCATCGCTGAGAAAATATATTATTTTAGTCTACACGAAACTATTTATATAAAGAATGGCCTTTTCATTTATGTTCTACATTGCCACCGGGCTTGACAAGGCAGTAGATATTTACGCTTGACGTCGTGATGCGCGGGCGCATGGTGGTACGGCTCGGGGTAGTAGTGGGGGTATGCGCCGCCGAACGCGCCGTAGCCGCCGTAGTAGCGCGCGCCGTATGCCGCGCCGTACCCGCCTGCGCCGCACACGCTCAGTCATTGACACGCTCAAGTGCACGTATACGCTCAGTTCGAGTGCACAGGTATACGCTCAGTTCTAGTGCACCAACATCACATCACATACACCTATTGCTTAAATTTGAGCGCATCTATACGCAGTTTTAGTGCACCTATACGTTTAATTCGAGTGCACCCATACGATCAGATCTAGTGCACCCACACCTACGCCTTTTGAATGCACCTAAACGCTTAGTCCTTGTTTACCCACATCAATGTTAAAATTTACGTCTTATGGTCGGTTAGAGTGCACATATTATACTCTCGATTCAAATGCACCCATAAGCTCAGTTCTTGTGCACCCACATATAAGCATCTATACGCTCAGATCAAAGGCGCCTATACGTTCAATTTGAGTGCATGCACACCGCGGTTTAAGTGTACACATTATATTGTTAGAGTTCACTCACATGGTAATTTCAATATAGTTATGTACGTGCTTTATATTAGTTTGAGTGCACCCATATTATGCTCAATTTCAGTGTACACATAATATTGGTTTGAGTGCACCCACACCTTTGACGCTTGGCAAAAGTGCATCCACACTAGGATGAGGTGCACACGGCGCAGTGGAATAGCACCCAAACGCTTTTCGGGTGCACAAGCAAACCTCACCAAGACGAATATTGTCAATAAATAGGTGAATCTAAAACGAATATCTTACTTCATATCTCACATTCGTCAGCTACACTCACTAGTTACACAAACATTCATCATCAAAAATACATTTTAAAAGATTCCTGACTTTCATATTCAATGTTAATTGTGTTATAAATTACTGAATAAATATGAGTTGTTTAATCGTGTTATTGAGAACATTTTCTGTAATCTTACCTGGAGGGGGTGGGCCAGGGTGAGGTGCTCCCGGGGCCGGTGGCACCATCATAGCTGAAATAAAAAAAGTATTTGTTCTAAAGCCGAGGAGTTTTAGTACCTAGCTAGTGCGTCTACATTAACCAGTTTGTGTTCAAATTGCAAATGAACTGTTATTTACGTACATATTTACATTTTAAGAAACTAAGTGCCCCTTTTTGCACGTTATTTAACGTGTAAAAAGGGGCACTTAGTTTCTTAAAATGTAAATATGTATGTAAATAACAGTTCATTTGCAATTTGAACACACACTGGTCTTATTTAAGACGTGATATATAATTTTTGAAAAAGCTATTACAGAGCATTATATTTATTGTTTTCTATTGTTCTTTTCATTCACAGAAGTAGATGCAAAAAATTACTTTAGTTACAGGACTTAAATCACAAAACTAAGCTAGCTTTAACTTAGGGCCGGGACACAAAAACACGGCACGACGTCGTACTGCGTCGTACGGCGCCGTGCGGTCGCGCGTCGTAAAAACCCACGGCACGGCGTCGTACCGTAGAAACTCATCTTGAATTTCTACGTGAGTTTCTACGGCACGACGTCGTACGACGCCGTACGGCGCACTGCCGTGGGTTTTTTACGACGCGCGACCGTACGACGCCGTGCCGTGTTTTTGTGACCCGGCCCTTAGATGCCCAAACTACATGATATGAATAGCTTTAAAAAGCTAAAATCATATTGTCGTACCAGGGTGCGGGGGCGAGGTGATCTGCGGCGGCGCGGCGGGGGCGGGGGGCGTGTCCTTATTCTCCGCCGGCTTATCCGCCGCTTTCTCCTCTTTACGCTCAACTGAAACGTGCAGAGATCGTTTGTTAATCTAATTCTGTCTAGATTGTAATATTATGATAGATATAATATCATTGTCTATTGTCATGACTACTTTCTGTAGAAATATTTTGAAGAATACTACAAAGTAATGTCACCGGTCCTACAAAGTTCTTTTTTGTGACGGAGGCTTGTAGTTACCTACATGTTCATTTTTTATCATGGAGGCGTTTCACGTGGCTATTTGTATTTGCGTATTTTATGTATTCGCCAAACAATCACCATGTGTAGACGGTATGTTTGACAAAGTATTGGCATTTTTTGCCTATTTGACAAATATGACCAATACCAAATACACGTATCCGTACCTTTGTAGGTTTTTGACGCACATCAAAAGTCAAATAGGCAAGTAAACAAAATCAAGTAAAAGGTATTTGACGTCCATGTGTGGAAGGCCGTATTTGCCTTTATTTGCTTGTTTCTGTATACGTCAATTGCAACAAATAGCCAAAACCAAATAAAAATAGCCATGTGAAGTGCCTCCATCATATTTCATTATTGAAGTATGATAAAAAATATTTTTATTCATATTCGTAATCTTTCTTCAAACAAAAAGATAAAATAGTACCTTCAGGTTCCGGCGGCGCGTCCTTGGTTTCCGGTTCCGTTTTGAGCTCGGTGGTGACGCCGTCCGGTTTCACGTCCGTCGTGGACACCTTGTCCACCTGCGTCGGCGCGTTCGGCCCGTTCTGCTCCTGTTTCATCGCTGCCTGATCTTGATCCATCGGCTAAAGGCAATGTAACATGTAATTTGGTTGATTCATCATCTAAATCAAAGTCTCAAGACTTCTATAGTTTACATTATTTTGATACAACCACGTCGTTTTCACCAATAAACTATAAAGCTACTTTAGAAATGTTATAGGTACATGTCGATGTAATAAAAAGACACCCTGTAAACACATACAGGTCAGTTAACAAGAGCTGGCACGATCAACACATTTAAACATTGCGCTTATGTAGTGTCTGTGAATAAGCGCGTGGCGTGACGTCGTACTGCATACGCATCATAAAAAGTCTGCCCGTCTCTCTCGCGCGCGGTCTATCTTATGAGCGTGAAGGGGACAGTTATTGTTTTTCTTATGCTACTGTTTATAAATACAGCTGATGTTACAAGTCGGTAACGTGTGATCGGCGGGCGGGCCAGCGTTCGGAACCGTACGATAATTATCGTGCACACACGATAATTTTGTGCGTACGTACGATGTACGATAGCATATTATTATCGTACGCAGATTATACGATAATTTGTATCATGATGCAAACATATTATAATTTTAAACTGTAATAAACTGTAAATTACTGTATAGTGAAATTGCATAAGTGTGAGCACTGTGAACGTGCCAGCTTTAGTTAACTGATCTATACAGGTTACAGAATATATTAGGGCCCTGTTTCACCACTTTTTGATAAAGTGACGAACAGGCTATTCACAACTTATTTGACAGATTATCCATACTTCATATTCTGTCAAGTTAAATGGTGGATAGCATATTCGGCACTTATCAGGAAGGGGTGAAACATGCCCTAATAGTTATACAAAGTTTTATCCTTGTGACAGACAAGGCCGCATTGTAATAAGTAATAACTAATAACCATAACGTACATAATATACATAGTATAATCTTTTTATTAGTAATTAAATCCCATTTTAACTTCTATATTGGTACGCGAATATAAACCTAACTTCTATGTCTTAAGGTGTATATTACCTCGTCCCGCTTGTTCGGGGGCGGCTGCGCGGGGGCGGGGTTGGCGCCGCGCCGCATCTGTTCTAGCGCGCGCTCCACCATGCGACCAAACGTCTCTTCGTCTACCGCCGGCTTGCAGTGCTGAGGGTATATTAATATAGTATATGGAGATTGCTTATTAGCAATAAGTTCGCCTTTTGTGCATCATTATACATGTTGCTTTATGTAAATTGTATTTATTTTGTGTTTTTGGTGTGCAATAAAGTCTTTTTGTATTGTATTGTATATTATTTTTATCATGAAGTATATACAGTATATTCACCCGAATAAATTCATCAGTACCCTAATTAGTTTCTTGTCTATGATATAATATGGTATGCTAGCAAAATGTAATAGTCGTAACTCGTACGTTTGACATCGCGCAAATTACATGGGAAACGTGCTGGATTGACCGAGAAACGAAGCTGTAATAATTTGTATTAAAACAGTAGGGCACTTACAATTAGCATGGCACACAGTTGTGTATATGAAATCTTGTATCAAGTGTAGAGGGGAGATAGATTATATTCTGTTCAATGGCATCTAAAATCATATAGAGAATTGACAGAAAAATATTAACAGTTCATAACACCTGCTCATGTTGGGCATTTTTGACAACCGATTTTCCTGCGCATGGAAATACCGGGAAGGACATAGGATACTTTTTATCCAAGAAAACTGTACGGTTGCCGCGCGATAAATGTTTTTAGGCACAACGGAGTTGCGGGCGTCATCTAGTTCACTAGTCGCTATCTATCGGCTGGGATTGCCATAACGCAGCCATATTACGTATGTCCCCTATATGCCTATGAATCAACTTCTCTGATAGTACATCTGTAACGAACCTTTTTCAGCTCCTCCTGGAATGTCTCGCTACTCTCTATGAACTTGCGCTTCTTGGCCTCAAATTTCTCTTCTATCTGCTGCAGCTCATCTTCCAGCTTCTTTTGGTGCATCGTGAGAGACTGTACTTGCTTCTTGAGGATCTGTCAACATAATAATAGACATGAGTTGATGAAACTGGTAATGCATTTTTTTTTCTTATAATTTGAACAAATATATACCTTACCTACTTCATCATCTAGCTAATATATCTAGCTACGCATAGAATCTATTTTTTTTTTCAATTAATTTTTCCGGCCCTAAAGCCTTCATTTATGCAAAAAACGTCAGTTTCCAAATTTGTTACTTATGTGGTTCATCCACTTAATATGTCTTCATTATTGAGCATGATTAATTAAATATGCGAAGGCAAATTAAATTTCGTGTATCTGTTTTCAACAATAATGTAGCGACTAATTGTCCCTGAAGGACGCATATTGTCTACCACGTCTTCTGTCAACGATACACTGACCCGTGTTAATATACTGCTCTTATACTCACACTTAGTACCAAACTTGGCTAATGGGGTCTCAGCTTTTTTTCAATTAATTTTTCCGGCCCTAAAGCCTCCATTTATGCAAAAAACGTCAGTTTCCAAATTGTTACTTATGTGGTTCATCCACTTAATATGTCTTCATCATTGAGCATGATTAGTTAAATATGCGAAGGCAAATTAAATTTCGTGTATCTGTTTCCAACAATAATGTAGTGACTAATAATTGTCCCTGAAGGACGTATATTGTCTACCACGTCTTCTGTCAATGATACACTGACCCGTGTTAATATACTGCTCTTATACTCACACTTTGTACCAAACTTGGCTAATGGGGTCTCAGCTTTTTATATACTTAGGGCCTGTTTCACCGCTTCCTGATAAGGTGCCCGATAGGCTTATTTGACAGATTCTCCATAGTCTATGTCAAGTAAAGTGGTCGATAGCCTTATCAGGAAGCGGTGAAACAGGCCCTTAGTCTAAAATTATTAGTTTGACATCGACACTACCATTAGCACAGTAGCAGACCTACTTCATTTGGTCCGGTTAAGAGCCCGTCCTCTCTTTTCTACTGCTCTCTTCACACTCACGCCCGTCTTTCATATGCCAGGTGAAAAAGGACGATCGCCAAGTTAGCGGGCAGATAGTAAAGGGTTTTTTATATTGAAGTGGTAAAAAGTAATTCCAACACTTTATAGACGACTTTCTCAACAGTACATTGTATTTTTTTCATACCGTTAAGACGTCAATACAATCCATAAAAAGGTGATAGTCTAAACCTTTTACAGCAAAAATCACAAAACTGTCGCGGGTTTGAGTTGGATTATTTAAAGATACTTAAAAAAAATAAAAAATCTAGCTCCAACACTATATTATAATTGAAATGATCTTACATGTTGTGCATTAAAACTTATAAAAATACTGTATTTTAACTGTTAAATCACGTCTGTAAAATGAGCGAAATCGGCAAAATTTCGTATACGGACTCTTAAGTCAATTTAACCGATTCGTTGCCACCTTCATTTTCATGAATTCTTATCACAGGCCAAGCATTTTGTTCGATGCTGCGCCATAAGCGTCATCGGCCCTGCTAAACGATGACGCCCCACGTGCGGCATTGGCCACTGGTTGTGTTTTATGCACATTTAGACTAAGGAATTGTAATTCGTATAATAAATTAGTTTTAACGTGTTTTTTAAATCTTGTATGCCGCGCCTGGCGCGTCATCGGCCTCACTGAATCTTTTTAAATGACGCGCCGGGCGCGGTAGTGGCCACGAATCGGTGTTAGTTGTAACAGAGTAGACAGAACTAAGGAATAACTCGACTTCAAACAAACGGGCAAATATACGCGAGTGTAAAGGCCCGTATTCACTTTCATTAGTAATAAGTGCAAGTGATTAGGGCAGGTGATTAGTTATTAGGAAAAAGTAAGTGTGGACAGCGACTGTTTAGTGTAAGTGATTAGCCGGCTGCGTAGTAACGTGATTAGTTCTGTATTCACTTTGATTAGTGATTAAGTGCAGGTGACTAGTACAGGTGATGAGTGATTAGTAGAAAGTAAGTGTGGACAGCGACTGATAAGTGCAAGTGACTAGTCGGCTGCGTAGTAACGTGATTAAATCGTGTTCTATTTTTTGCGAGTGCAAGTGCGTGACATATGAAAACCAATTTTGGTTTCGTTTGACAGCTCGAGATTGTTACTATTATTCCCCTAGGTATATTAACTTTATGGGCCAGACTGACGTGGTGTGCCGTGTCGTCCATAGATATAGTATATCATTATTATATACAGGGTGTAACAAAAACAAGTGATAATACTCTAGGGTGTGTACGTGTTCCCTGTAGAGAGTTCATTGTGAAAGTAGCAGCGCTGAAAGACCAAATTTTTTTTTTCACTTTTGTATGGGCAAGGGCCCGAGCGTCACGAGTTTCCCCATACAAAAGTGAAAAAATGTTTTGGTCTTTCAGCGCTGCTACTTTCACAGTGAACTCTCTATAGGGAACACGTACACATCCTAAAGTATTATCACTAGTTTTTGTTACACCCTGTATATACCTATTAAAAGTACAAAAGGACACCCTTTCAATTACTTCCATACTAATCCATACTTATTACTTACTAATATACTAATAATATTATAAATGCGAATGTGTGTCTGTCTGTCTGTTACCTCTTCACGTTTATACCTCAGAAGTAAGAACCGATTTTGCTGAAATTTGGCATGGAGATACTTTGAGTCCTGGGAAAGGACATATAAAAATACTTCATGGTCAAATAGATTTTAATAAAACCAATATTAAAAATGAAGGACATGTCAAAATGGCAGTTTCATTTTTGAAACTTGGACGCTCGTGTTGACAGCTACTACTGAATTTACTAAATTAAATTACTAAAGAGCCACTAAACAAGAATTGGACACTACTTGCACTACACACCTGCACTCCACTGCCTCAATTACTAGTCACTTGCACTTGCACTAATCAAAGTGAATACAGGCCTTAAACTTTCAACATGTTTCACAAGCAAGTTGTGCAAGTGTTTAGTAACGCATTAGTACGGCGCGCCGGCCGATATGACACTACTTTGACTACGTCAAACGTATAAATTACAACAACAAAACGTATAAATTAATAGGTACAACAGAGTAAACAGAGCTAATGAGTAGGCCGACTCAGAAGAGATCTCGATACGTTTGACGTAGTATGTCATATCGGCCGGCGGCATATCTGTCGGCTGGGTTTGACATGACGCCACCAAATTACGTGGATCCGCCATCTGCCTATGGACGATACCTGCATGCGCGCGGTGGTGACGACGGAGCGGACGTCGGGCACGACTGTGTCGGAGAATATCTCGTTGATGAGCCGGTGGTTGCGCAGGTACCGCGCGTACGCCACGTGTTTCACTGACAGACCTTCGTCTTGGTCTGGAATATAAATAATAAATAAATAATTTATTTCCTTTTTCACAATTTTGTTACGTACATAAAAGAGATGAGATCCACTGCACCTAGTAAGTGTCTTGAGACACTTGTGTCAGGTGGACTCGCCCTTCCATAATTACTATTACAATGTTACATTACAGGAAAGAAAGAGATAGTTTTACAAAAAAAACGAGTTATAACAATATTAATTAAGTGTGTGTGTGTCTGTGTGTGTGCGTTTGTGAATATGTGAATAAGAAAAGATTAAATTAAATTAAGTTAAATTACCAGGTATTTGAGTAATGCTTGTTTCATTAAACGTTTTAGTAATTGCCAAGTTTGCACCATTTTTTTACAGATTTGATAAGAGACCGGATAAATTTCAAGAAGTTTATTTACTTTATTATATTGAATATATATAAAATAATTCTATTATTCATATCAAAGAATTCCATTATCGTCAATTTCACTGGATACGCGGTGGCTACGCAGGATTCATTAAAGTACGTGAGAGAGACAGGGCTCTCTATTTACTATTACTCTCGTGAACGTGATCCAATGGGTTTATCGATTGAGTTTATCAAAAAAATAATTTGTGTTTTATAATCGCACTGAAACTGTAAAAAACTGTATAAACCTAAACCTGTATTAATATTTGTATGACAAAATAAATATTATTATTATTAATGGGACGGAAAATCACGGCTGGCGAGAGATTAGACGCAGTACTGAGATTTTTTTCTTTTCTCATCTCATCTTGTCAGAAAATATTAACTAGATGACCAGCCTGCAAAAATTCTAATCACTTGGAATCAAAATTGTTGAAACTCACCTTCTTCGTCCTCAGCGGGCTGTATGTCAATTCTTCTGTCCTGCTGCTGCTGCTCCTTCTGCGAGCTGCCCTTCTTGCTCGAGCTCTCGTCGTCCAAGTTGCCTACTACTGACCAAATGATGATTAGAAATGTTTCTTAAAGTTCTAACACAATATACAGAATATATTGCATTAAAAAGCTTTAATTTTTTTTCATTCTACGTGTGAAATATTAGTAAGCTCTTAATAAAAATATGTGTAACAAAAATTTTACTATAACATTCCTCCAATAATGTGAAATGTTGGTGATATTCAAGAGAAAAGCAGGTAAAATACGGTCGCTGAGAAAGTAATTTCACGTAGAAATTCGCAAATAGCTTTATCTGCTTCAGTCTCTTCACGAATATATTTTGTTATCTACTGTCTACTGTCGTGCGTGACAATAGCACGAGTGAAATATATTCGTACATTGAGCTGCCCTACGTTTTTTCCAAACTTTTTGCGACCGTACTTAACTTGTTTCTTGGATATTGATTTTGATACTCGTATTGGCCCTAGAAATGAATGTCATGGAAGCATGCAAATTTAGTTATGTGCGACTTTTATGATTTTGCTACATCACTTGATACTTATGCCCAGTTTCTGAGTTTTCTTTGGCAGAAGTTTATCTGTTGACTATAGATTTTGATTACTTTCGCCTCTAGTCCACCGGCGCATTCGCATGCGGCAGCGAAAACTGTCAGTAGTATGGCAGAATTTAACTTAACCCTTTAAAAACATTAGCTTAACCCTCCGTGCACCACGTGGATAAAAGTTACACCGCGCACCACGTGGGGTTTGTCAAACCCCAAGACTTATCTGGGCAAGGAATGTGTCTGTTGCATTTATTTTTTGTTTTCAAATAATATTAAAAATATAATTTGTTTCAAATAACTATTTTTTGTTTATTTAACTGTAGCATAAAACGATACTTAGTTAAATATCTCCCATTTCTAATCTTTTACAGCCAAAAATGAAAATTTAGTAAACTTTTACCAAGTAAAACATAGACTCTTCTTTGGGTCAGCTTCTACAATTAAAAAGTTATCTTTTATATCCCATTCTGCTTAAAATTTTTAAACTAACTTTATAAAGAATACTTTAATATAATCAGTCTACACGATATTCAGGCAAGTTGAAATCAGTACATTTTTTACAATGAAAGCAGGCATGGTATGTGTAAGCAAATAGGTAAATTATTGTGCTCACAACCGTATTTGAGTTTTCAATTTATATTCCTGTTATAATTTGAATAATTATTGATCTTCATAATATTTTTGGTGGTCCAGTGGCTGTTATGCCAAGAAATTCGTGAAGGCGCTTAGAGAACCTCTCAGTATCCATGTATTATTTATATCTTTGCGATTTTCAAATCTTTTTCTATCAAAGTCATACTTAATTTGTTCTTAAACATATCTAAAAATACTAATTTAGTCGAAACAAATTTAAATATCCTTGAAATATAGATATTTTCATATTCCACAATATTATATCTACGTAACTTTTTAACGACGTCCTGTGAACTACGTGGGGTAAATGGAACCCCAGCGCACTTTGTGCACGTCTGTTCTTTGAATCGGCGAAACAAATGCTAAACCACTATCATCAAATGGTAGGGCAACGTCTTAACTTCAGCTACTTAAAGCGTCAATAAAATCACACGAATTTTTGAAAAGTCATGAAAGTTTTAGTACGTCTGGGGTTTGTCAGACCCCACGTGGTGCACGGAGGGTTAAATGAATTAGTTGCGTCCTTGTCGGTATTGTTTCGCAAGGAACGCGTTCCTCCTATATTTCACTACCGCAATAGTTTCGCAGGGATTCGATGCCGCATGCGAAAGAGTCGATGGATTAGAGGCGTTATAGCGTCAAAAAATTCACCGATCAACAACTCTAGTGAAAAGAGCCTTAAAAAAACCACAGAAATAGGCATTCATGATCTGTAATAACATCTAATTTTTATGTTTATAATCATACTACATCACTCGAACATTGATTAAAGTTAAAATCGTATCTCGCATGCAGACATTAATACCCTTACCGACGGCCTTATTCTTGGCGGCGATATAGGCGAGGTAGGCGGCGGAGTTGTGGTACGCTTTCAAGCTTTTCTCGTACTCCGACTAGCGTGCGTTAGTGAGGGGAGACACAGTGCAAATTAGTCACAAATGAATAATGATATAGGTCATAGGATATTTGGATATGTTATTGACACATCATATCAGGAACGTAACTTTTGGCTTTATTATGTATTTTAGTATAATATAGAAACTCAAAAATATGCAGTTTTATCAAATAATCACTAGTTTTTCTGTACAATTTACATTTTCTAGTCTAGTCCTTAGACTTTAGAGTGTATAAGGTCTACCAGAATCTGATGGCAATTTTTGACAGCAGATTTTCAAAAAATATCCTTGATCATTGGTTAAATTTTTATATTTGCATGTTTAACACACATAATCAGCCGCTATAAGAAAAAAAGGGTCAAAATGTTTTATTCCAATTACCCTGGTATTGCTAGAGTCAATTCATTTTCTCACTTTTTGTCATCAGATTCTGGTAGAGCTATACATATCTTGATATAGTATGTCAATGCCGTTATATTAAAGGTGGTAGTGTTATTTTGGTCCTTCAAATCGGTGATTGGTGGGTTATGTACACACAGATGCAGACCAGTGGTAATATGTTGTGTACCTCGGTTCTTGTGTGCCAGCCATTGTAAATAAGCGGGCGAAGACTGATAGATTTTCAACTGTTCTGTGTACACCGCCTAATAAAATATTTATTTTAAAAATATGCAAGTTTTTGCAATATCCAATAACTCACATACACTTGTAATATTTTCATTACTTAAATAAACTTAATAAAACAAAATTACTTCATACTGTCCAAAACACGCGGAAACCGTACACTTTCGAGGTCAAAAACTAATAAGACTCTTAGCTCATTAAAAAAAATGTACCATCCTTATTCATTTATCGTGCAGAAACCGTACATTTTTTCTGGATTTTTTTATATCCATAACTAGGACTCATACTAGTCTAGTACGTAGATACCGTGAGTCCTGTGTGTAATAGATACACTCTTATACTTAGGCCTTAGTGTATAAACACATTCCGCCGGCGCCGGTTAAATTCTGCTGCAAATGTCAAACGCATACAAAATACGGACGGAACGCGACGGGATAGTGTGTCGTCCCCCGCGTACCGTCCGTATTTTGTATAAGTTTGAAACGCGGCGGAATTTACGACGTAATTCAGCCTAGTGTGTTTCGATACTTAAGATGAGGCCAAACGAGCGTAATTTTGTAAGTCGTGAGTCGCAGAATTTCGATTGGCAGAAATTCTGCTGCATTCAGTTTCATAGAAAATTCCCACTTCGTTCACACGAGTGTAATTTTGTTAATCATGATTAGTATGAATTATAATTTGCGCGACAAAAATTCTGCGACTCACGAGTCACAATATTATTACGCTCATTTGGCCTCAGCCTTATAATATTATTAGTATGGAACTATGGAGAATAAGATGTTATTTACCTTCTCAGCCTCATATTCATCGACGTACGCGTACTTCTCCTGCTGCGGCAGGTCGCGCCACATCCCGCCGATGATGCGGCCGATCTCCCACAGCTTGAGCTCGGGGTGCGCCGCCTTCACCGCGTCCCACACGCGCCGCGAGTACCGCATGTACGGCATCAGGGGCTTCTCTGGCGCCTTTGGCGGCTTGGGGAGCCCACCCTGGAATTATAATATTTGTATTGTTATAAATATATTGACCGTTATTAGAATACTGCTAGAATCTAGATTATAATCTCATTGAAATACTATCGAGCAGGCGAAGATGATGTTTATAGTTTGAAGTTGTTTTCTGGTGCAAATAAATAATAATTATAATGTCTTTAAAGCATGCTTAGCATGGCAACTGGTTCATGGATTTCGTTCTACAATGGAAAAGATAAAGTGGCATCATATTGACAAAGAAAATCAGTCAATTTGCCCTTTAAATCTGTCAGTGATTCAATTCTTTATACAATTTCTACAGGCTATGCTAGGCCTGTTGCTGAGATGTGATAGACTAGAGTAGCAAGACAGAGAACTATTCGGAAACATAAAATGAAAATGCTCACCGCTCCACCCTTCCCGATCTTCTGCGGCTGGAATCCGGGGTGGGAGTGCGAGGTGGACACAAAGGGACTAGTCTTATCATCCTTCTGTCCCGCCCCGCCGCTCGCCGACCCAGTCCGCCGGCTCTCTGTAGCGAAACGCGGCTGTGGTTGCCATCCGTAACCCCCCGCGTACTGGGGGTACTGGTATTGGTTATGGTGCGGCGGTGCATTCATACCGCCTTCAAGCCAAGCAGCGCGGCAATACAATGAAAGAAAAAACAAAAAGCGTAAAGGATAGGACGGGAGCGGGCGGGGCAAATTAAAATAATTAATGCACTATTACTAAAAACAGATTAGTTCACGAGACAGAAATTTAGTAGGCTCTAACATAGCATAAGTAAAACAGATGTGATTGCGAGTGTCTCGCGTTTGCGTCGTGACCCGGAGGCCTAGAATCTAAATCCGGAACGATTGGACAATTTTGAATAAAAGAAAAATCGTTGGGAATTACCTTTCATCATACCGAAACTCATTGGGGGCCCCGCAATCATGTAGTCTGTTTGAACATAACAAAACATGAAAATAAAAATGAACATAAGAGTAATGCGTAGGGAACAAGAAATAAAAGTTTAAAAGATGCAAAATCTGTCTGAGTAAGCGGAGAATGCGCCATGCTTGTCTATATTGGTTCAGTTAGATACCAGCTTACATTACATTCGTCATTCATATGTGCTTTAGTAACACAATGGTTAAAACATGCTGTCATTTCAAGATACTCTCATATAAAAACTGTTTTTGCTAAAATTAAATATATATTTAAGTATTTTGCTGAAACTAGATGATTGGTAGTAAATATTCTAATATCTTTTAATACAATAAAACAAGTTATTACCACCTATTAACCGATTCAGTGCGGATGACACGGGAGCCGTGTCATACATGTTTTTGACGTGTGGCGTATGACACGTGAGCCGTGTCATTTGAAAAACGATTGTATCTCCCTCAAATTACACTTTAGAAGGGTCTACTCTGAACAAAATCCATTTTCCACGTAGAACAGGCCTATAGGCTTCGCCTCTGAATATTCTGTGAATTGCAAAAAAGTAGGGGCCGATAACCTTTTTTAAAGGTGCATTCATTTCATGTTACACGGCAACCGCGTCTCATGGGTTTTTGACGTGTGGCGTATGACACGTGAGCCGTGTCATTTAGAAAGCGATTGTATCTCCCTCAAATTGCACTTTAGAAGGTTCTACTCTGAACAAAACCGTCTCAATTTTCCACGCAAAACAAGCTTATAGGCTTCGTTTCTGAATATTTTGTGAATTGAAAAAAGTAGGGGCTGTCTCATTTTTTAGCCTCATGGTTCCAATCAGTAGTGGTGATCTACTGATTGGAACCATGAGGCTAAAAAATGAGACAGCCCCTACTTTTTTTGTGAACACGGTACCAACTCGGAACCGGATCAATCGGAACAAATACCCTATACAACAAAAGAAAAATTTTGAAAATCGGTTCACAAACGGCGGAGTAATCGTTGAACAAACATAAAAAAAATATCCACAGCCGAACAGATAACCTCCTCCTCTTTGGAAGTCGGTTAAAAAACTTAACAACGAACTTCTTTCAATTTATCTACGAACATATAATTTACATCAGAAACCCAGATCTATTTAATATACTCATTTTTCTAACTTTGAAACCTACAAAAGGTTTGCAACATCTGAATAAAAAAATAGCTTACCTGCCATTTTCAGGTTAACACTTAGTAAAACTACTCGAAATCAACTCAAAACAATGTAGTTTTGTTAAAAGTTAATACAAGCAAAAAAATAAAATAAACAATAAACCTTTTTGAATGTGGCGGGTGACATGGTAGCCGTGTCATCTACTTCTATGGCGTATGACACGGCTAACGTGTCACAAGAAAATTGTATGCCGCCACGACTGAAAGTCTTCAAAAATGTGCGCCGCATTGAATCGGTTAAGTAAATGTAATTTCTTGATGTTGTTAGAATAACAATATTTTCTAGTTGGTACCATTCAAATGGAAAAGAAAATTTCAATCTGAGGCATAACTCTTGCAGTGTCAAAAGGTAAATATGAATAATAGCTTCATCAAAAGTAACAAATTTATGTTTTGTAAATGGTTTGATGGAAACCAACAAACAAAACTTTCCCATTTATCATATTATAGAAGTTTATTTAGGCAGACAATGCCTATAATGCAGGCAATTCAATTAAATATTGAACATATTTTAACCAACAGGCTATATGAATGACTTTTAAAGCTTTCAAATACATACATTTTAGTATGTTAGTATCTAACAACATTCTAATCTAGTGGTTCTCAACTTTAATTGTCTACAAATAATAGAAACTAACAACAATTATATAATTTCAGAACTCTACCATGCAAGTTTTTAAAATAAAAAGAAAACAACTTTATTGAAAAGTTAAACTGCAATGGAGTCATAGCCATTGACAAGCTAATTGTATTATTGTTCATTTAAATATAATATTTCAGACTGCATATTATGCTATATCTCAAGTATTACTTGCACAGGTAACTATTATGACAATAAGTTACAAGTCTGACAACCTGTTAATACCTCGATTGTGGGAATTACAGACACAATAGATATTCAATTGTTACTTTCACTTTAAAAATATAATTTATCTCTTAGCGCAGTCAGGTAAACAGCACAACACATTCTGCAATAGAAGAAGTATTATTCTGCAGGAACTGTACACTTTTTTTTTAAATATAATTAATTGATTTGAGTATTAATTTACTAACTATTTCTCTAGGCCACAGTCATGAATTATTTGTCGCAAATTCATGACTTCAGATAACAAAATAATATACCTACACCATTACATATAATAGTGTGATAGACTATTTAGTATTTTTATAACTTATGCTGTCTAACTGCAGCTTATTTTCCAATAATCTCGCTCATGCGGCACTGTTGGTCAGTCTGGCTAGCACAGGCCACACCATTGTTTCGTGATTTTATAGACAAACAGTTAAATTTATATTTTACAGAATAATCAAGAATACAATCATGGAATTACATTGAGAACCACTATAACAAGCATAATATTTTGTTTATTTTGGCATTCCTTGGGCCAAGTTCTAAACTAAGTAACTAATGTACTGTTCGAAGTGTATATTTATGGAATACAAACGCGGATTGTTTTGTGGGCTTGGCATAGACATGGCTGGGTTTGGTTTATAGGTGTTAGGTGCTGCCATTTTAATATTCAATCACTCCAACTGCAAAAAAAATTTAGAGAATTTAAAATTATTAACACAGAATTATGCATCAGGCTATTTAAGGTTAGGGTTAAACAATATTAAGACAGGAATCTTGAGTTTTAACTGGCCCACATACAATAGAAGGCAAAAGCACTATGCATTAAGATTTAAGTGAAATCAAGTATGCCAAATTGAAGTATATACTTTATCCGTACTAACTAAAACTCTATTTAGTTACTGTTCTAAAAACTATCGTGAATTCTACAGGACCAAAGTATAACCTAAGAATTACAATTACATTAATTATTACAGGAATATTGCACTTACAATGTCTTATTTTCCAACTGTTTTATTTATTTTCATTATAAACTTTTGTAACAAGATTTTCAGCAAATTTTATAACTTTTTGGTGATAGGAAATTGAAACAACAATTAAAAACTACAAATGACAAAAAAAATACAAGCGTGAAGCGTCACAACTGGCAAACGTATTTTTTTTTTTTAATTTATTGGGAGCTGGAAACAAGTCCCTTGCTCCAGAAAATTACATTAATAAAGTTAAACGTCAAATTAAATTAAAAAAAAAATTGATGTACTTCTTCTTTCTTCTTACTGAGCACTATTTACAAAACACATTAAAAAAAAAAAACACTATTTACAATAATTTTTACAGTTTTTCCATCGTTGAACATATGAATCGGTATAAACATTTGAAGAAATCGTAATTGGATAATAAATCTTCTGGGCGGCGGGGTACACTTATGTCTCTATTTTTACATATGTTATCTATTTCAGAGCAGAGTAATATTCTGTCTAGACCTAGTTCTTTGCAATCAAAGATAACATGTTTGAGGTCAGCATCATTTTCTAGGCATTTAGGGCATTTCGCATCTTCTAATATTCTTAATTTATAAAGGTGGGAGGGGACCAAGCAGTGGCCAAAATCTCATTCTTGTTATTACTGATGTGAATTTTCTTGATTCAAAATGTACAGTGTAATACCATGGTATTGAGAGATCTTTCTTTATGTCACTGTACCATTTGCCCTTATTAACCTTTACTATATTCCAAATTCTTTTCCATAGCTCAAAGGTTTCACCTTTGATTGTCAAAAAGAGGTCTGTAAATGGGACTTTTAAAATGTTCTTATGGTCTTCGTCTGGTGGTCCTCTAGAAGCTGTGTCTGCTCTTTCATTTCCAGCAATCTCTCTGTGGGAGGGAACCCATAGAAACTCTATATTAACGTTGTTACTGACTAATTCATGTAATATGTTTTTGATCTTAAAAATAATATAATTGCATTTGAAACTTAAATTACTATTCCCTATAGCTACTAAGACACTTTTACTATCTGATATTATAAGAAACTTATTTACATAGGTCAAAGTTTTAATATGCTGTTATGCCATATAAATGGCATAGCATTGGGCTGTATAAATAGAGCACATATTACTGATCATAAAACATTTAGTAACATCCAGAAATTCATCATAATAAGCTGATTTAACCTCATCTATAGTTTTCGACCCATCTGTATAAATTTTATAAAAGTCCGTTTTCTTTTCTAAAAAACTAAGATAATCAGTCTTACCATAGATGTCTCCGGTTGTTACCAAATATTTTTTCTCTATAGAACCTTCAAAGTTGTCATAAATTGGCCATAGATCACTAGAATAAATGTCATTTGTCATATTTAAAACCAACTGTGCAACAAAGTCGGCATCTGAGGCAAAATTCTTGTAGAAATAATTTGTGATGTAATTACAGAAGAATCTAATAGACTAGCTATTTCCTATACTTTGAGTTTTCTTACAGGAAGTGAGGACTGGCAAAGTATAAGTTTCAGTGTTGCCAGATGGTCTCGGTGCCGTACCCCTGAACTAATTTGATTTCCCCCTAGAAATCCCCTAGATTACTTTTTCTTTTAATGTTCAATAAAAATATATATTACTAAACTTTATTACAGCTTGACAAGGCTTTATATGAACGTGGCGAGAAAAGGAACTAACGATTCTATCATACAAAAACATCATTTTTGACAGTTCTCCTTTACCAGCAGCGCCCATTCACATCATTGACATGTTCATTTAAAGCCTTATCGAACTGTATTCATCTTTTCAACATCTCAAATCTCGACCTCGATTAGTTGTTGAGGCGCTCAAGTGATTTAAAGATGGTAAAAAATATTAGGAACGTGATAATTGGCAAAAAAAAACTGTATTTGACTTGTATTTTAAATTTCCCCTAAAAAATCCCCCAAATATTTTTTCCCCCTGTTTTGCCCCTAACTTGGTCGAAAACCCCCTAAATCTAGGGGGAAATCCCCTGATCTGGCAACACTGATAAGTTTGACGTTTCGTAGCTCTCTCTATTTTTTTTTTAATAAATAAGGGGGCAAACGAGCAAACAGGACACCTGATGGTAAGCAACTACCGTCGCCCATGGACACTCGCAACATGAGAAGAGCTGCAAGTGCGTTGCTGGCCTTTTAAGAGGGGGAATACGCTCTTTTCTTGAAGGTTTGCAGGTCGTATAGGTCCGGAAAAACTGCTGGTGACAGTTCATTCCAGAGTTTTACAGTGCGCGGTAGAAAGTTACGCGAAAAACGTACTGTGGAAGATTGCCACTCATCAAGGTGATGAGGATGATATGTTTTTCGCGTGGGACGATGGCGAAAAGTTGCAGGTGGTATGATTCCGAACAATTCCTCAGAGCACTCCCCGTGATACAACCGATAGAGGATGCAGAGTGAAGCTACATCTCGGCGTAATTCCAAGGGGTCCAAGCTGTTTGAAACACTATGGCAGTCAACAATTCGAGCGGCCCTTCGTTGGATACGATCCAGAGGGAGCAGTTGGTATTTTGGCACCCCTGCCCAGAGATGAGAACAATATTTAATATAAGGCCGAACCTGCGCCTTGTAGAGTTGTAGGCGTTGGTCCAGACTAGTGTTGTCACACCAAATTTTAGAAAATCAGTAGATGTCATGCCAAAAATTGGTAGAATTAGGTGGATGTTAGAACCAAAAGTTGGTAGATCTACCACCCTCATATCAGTAAATTTTTAAGAATAAAAAATGCTAGTTTATCCTTAGAGAGAGTTTTCTGATAGTGTTTATACATATTTTTATTGAATAATTTTAAATGTTCAGCAGTCAGCTGCACTCGGCTCTTCGTTCTTTGAAATTGGGTTCATTTCAAAGAACGCAGAGCAATTAAATGAGGCAAACCTTCCAATGCCGCTATCCCCAGCCCGCGGCCCGCCCGCCCGCACCGGGACTTTATTTGTGGCCCGCGTGATGTTAAACCATTTTGAAATTCACGCCCACCGAAAAAAATAATGTAAAGTCGTCGTGATACTCGTGAATTTTTTTCCACTTTCAAATCGTTAATTTTGAAGAATGTTATTTTTTTAAGACCAAAACATGTTTGTACAATCCCCGCATGAAAAAAAGGTCGAGGACCACTGTAATCTAATGTGTCAGTGCTAAGTCAGTTTCTCTGACATGTCTTTAAATTGTTGGCAGAGGAGAACAGTCTCTCAACATATTTTGCACTGCTATGTGGAAGTGCAAGTACCTACTTGTCTCCTCGACGATATTCAGACTATCCTGATAGATTTTTATCTTGAAACTAGCTGTCCCGGTGAACTTCGTGTCACTTTAAAACCTTCCCTGGACTTCTACGAATATTTTAAGACTAAAATCAGCCCAATCCGTTCAGCTGTTTTCGAGTTTTAACGTGACTAACACATTTGATAATCCATTTTTATATATAAGAAGATATTATTTCATCTTTAGGATCGTATCTTTAATTATCTTTAATTTCAATAATAAAAATAGTATTAATTATTTGAGAATCAATAATTAATCAACTATTAATTTTAGGTTTCGGACCGTTCACAGACTAATCTGAGTTTCGAAAGTGAGTGAACGACTCAGAACAGCTGCACCTTGTGTAGTAGCGATCCGTTTTCTTTTTTAATGATAATTGCTGAAGGAAGTGTTGTACCAAGACGACTATATACCAAAATGCTATCCGAGCAGCCTCTAACTTTTATTATTTGTACGTGAACAATGATAATTATAATGTTGAAAAATAGGTAGATTTGGTACCGAAGTTGGTAGATAGGTAGAAGGGAGGTGAAATAGGTAGATCTACTATAAAGTTGGTAGATGTGACAACACTGGTCCAGACTGAAGTACTGTCTCGCTCTGTTAAGAACACTAAGCTTCTTAGAGGCTAATTTGGCCTTACCCTCTAGATGATATCGAAACTGGACTTCGCTCGATATGTTGATGCCAAGTATCTCAATGCTAGGGGAGATGGTTAAAGATGTGCCCTCGAAACGAGGACATACGACCATTGGTGACTTTTTAGTGGTGAACGCGCAGACTTGTGTCTTGACGGGGTTGAATTGGACCAAGTTACGTCTACCCCATTCAGAGACCTTCTCCAATGAATTCTCCACCTTAGACAAAAGTTCGTTTCGACTCTCAGTGACATTTTGGCGAGAAATATTGGGGGAGCCGGTATATACAGCATCACCTGTACTGTCATCCGCATAGCAATGAATGCCGCTGGTCTGCAACATGTCATTGATATGCAGTAAGAATAGAGTAGGCGATAGCACACAGCCCTGAGGGACACCAGCATCAACAGACTGAGTTTCCGAGCATTCGCCGTCAACTACGACCTTTATGCTTCTGTCTGCTAAGAAACCACCACCACTTACATAATTTCTCAGGCAGCCCGTATGATGGAAGCTTTGAAAGCAGCGCTTTATGCCAAACCCGATCAAAGGCCTTCGCAATGTCCAAACTAACAGCCAATGCCTCTCCCTTCGACTCAATTGCCTGAGCCCAACGATGAGTCAGGTACGCCAAGAGATCACCAGCCGAGCGATCCTTACGGAACCCGTATTGTTTGTCGCTTAGTAATCCCAGGCCGTCCAAGTATTGAAGAAGCTGGCTATTGATAATGGATTCCACTATCTTCGAGAAGAGAGAGGTATAGCGATTGGTCTGTAGTTGGAAGGATTTGAGCGATCACCTTTTTTGGGGATCGGGTGCACCAAGGCTGTCTTCCAGGAAGCCGGGACGATGCCAGTAGAATAGGAGAGCAGAAAAAGACGCGTCAAGACCGGAGCCAGCTCTGGAGCACACTTTTTTAACACAATAGGCGGGATTCCGTCAGGCCCACTCGACTTTTGGATATCAAGGTAACGGAGGGCTTTTTGCACTGAGCGCTGATGAAACCGAATATCCGACATGATGCTCGTGCATCACGGTATGGTCGGCGGTTTTTGCCCCCCGTCATCCAGAGTCGAGTTTGACGCAAAGAGCTTGCCCAGAAGATCGGCTTTGTCTTTTGCGTCTTGGGCCAACGACCCATTTCCTACGTGAAGGGATGGTAGGGTTGGCTTGCAGAAATTTCCTTCAATAGCTTTGGCCAGAGACCAGAATGCACGGGTTCCCGAGGGGAGGCGCTCAAGTCTTTTGCCAATTCTATTGACGTGCTGTTGCTTTGCCCGAGTAATCTCTTTCTTGAGGTACCTAGAGGCAAGGTTGTACTCCTTTTTATATGTGCTGTTATTTAAATCCCGAGCAGACACCGCGTTGGCCCTGGATTGGTAAGCCTCCTGCTTCCGGCGAGAAGGTTTTTTGGGGGATGAACCAAACCAGGGACGAAATCTGCCGCCAGTTGGCACTACAGAGGACGGAATGAAAAGTTCCATCCCCTGCATCACCACATCGGCAACAGAGTTGGCAGTGTTGTCGGGGTCATCGGGCGAGAAGCACGCGTGCCCCCAAGGATAGGATGCAAAAAACGACCGCATCCCATCCCAGTCTGCCGACTTGTAGTGCCACACACGACGGTATTTAACAGCACGCTGTCTTAACACCGTCGTAAGTGGCACAGAACTCCTGACAAGGCAATGATCCGATGAACCAAGTGGTGCAGTTACAGATATTTGGTAGCCGTCAGGATTTGAAGTCAGCAGGAGGTCCAGCAAGGAAGGATTCTGACCATCCACATCTGGGATTCGCGTAGGCGTAGTAACCAGTTGTGTCAAGTCGTTCGCAAGGGCAAAGTTGCAGACAGGTCTCCCCGCATGATCAGTTTTACTGGAATTGAGCCAGTCGGCGTGGTGGGCATTAAAGTCGCCAAGTATTATGATCTCTGCGGATGGGATCTGCTGCTGCACAAAATCTGAAGCAGCTTGCAGGTGCTCCAAGAGTCTGTCCGTCTCGGGGTCACCACTATGGGACCTATATACGCATGCATAGACGCGAGGGTGGTCGTCGCAATCTATGCGGAGCCATAAGATGGACCATGACCTCAAGATTGCTGAGGCGGCGAGAGCCGATATCATCTCTGATATACACACACACTCCAGCTTTGGGTAGAAAGGAGTGCTCGAGATAATACCCTGGGTGGGAAAGGTATGATGTGTCACTCGGAGATGATATCTGCGTCTCGGTTAAAAAGAGCAAAGCCGGCTTTGCCGTCTCAAGGTGGTAATGGACGGCATTAAGGTTGGAGTGTAATCCCCTGATATTGCAAAAGTCCACGTTTAATATCGAGGGGGATGCCTTTGTGTGTTTGCTCTTGCCCCGAGCAGATTGGAGCGCAGTTTTGCCCTCCCCAGAATACGAGGGGCAGCCTGGACGTCCACGTTCAGTTCCAGGGGTTCCTGAGCATGGACGTCTAGAGAGGGATTCTCCAACGCAGTTGGTACCCTCCTGGGGTAACAAATTGTTTTTCAACTGCGGCATTTCTAGGGGGTAGGGGATTGGGCCTCCGGTGAACTCACTCACTCGGCGGAACACATCACAAGCGCTGTTTCACGCCGGTTTTCTGTGAGGCCGTGGTATTTCTCCGGTCGAGCCGGCCCATTTGTGCCGAAGCATGGCTCTCCCATGGACAAAATGTTTACTAATTTAGACCAATCAAAACTTACGTCAGCACTTAGATGTCAAAAACTGTACAAATACGATTGGTTACTGATATATTTGTTGTAAATTGGCCAATCACAGGCCAGAAGTGTGTCTCCATTTTGTTGCCACTTGAAATCGACAATAGAGTATAGACATGCAATAGACCCACAGATTAAGGACAATGGAATATTGCTACCAAAAGCTTCAAGTTCAACAACCTACTCATTGGCCACTTTGGCACGTTGTTTTCATGACGGTAAATCGTCAGTAAGGGCTGGTCTACACGTATTAAGTAGATAGGTAGTTAACTAAATTTTAACTTAATATTAAGTTACTTAATACATGTAAACACATAATTTAGTAGCAAGTAGTAAGTTAAAATTTAGTTAAGTAGGGTAGACTGGGTACGGATGTGACAATTTTGGTTTGGAGGCCAATAATTTTGTTAGTTTTACAGCTAGCTGGGAAAATTCTGTCACAAACCATAGTTTATTATTTGGCTACATAAAAACACCATTATATCATGCCAAAATACGATGTATTAGTCATGGAATCAAATTTTAAAGAAAGAGGGAAATTGTCACAACCGACCACAACCCAAGGGCGGTTGTGACAGTGGTTGGGGTCGGTAGTGACATCTACAAAAAATAGTTGATATGATTTTTATTTCAATAAAATTGTACCATAAAACACCATCATAAACTTATTCTAAACAAATTCATCTAGCGTATGAAAACATAGTCTATTTTGAAACATATTTATCGACCAAGACAACGATATCCGATTAATTTGATGAATTTCGCCGTTCTCTTTAAATAAGCCCTACATTTGACTTTTTCGTGAGTATTTTCGTATTGACTAATAATATTCTGCACTCGTTTGGTCTTCTGCAAGCGTTTTTAGGACATCTAAGAAAAAAGATAGGATAAATGTATGTCACAACCGTACCCATAAGATTTGTCACAACCATAAATAGAGAAACAAAGGCCTGAGCAAGCGAGATGTCACTATCAGTAACACTGCGTGGTAGAAAGAGAAGCGTGATTTGAGGTTGCATAGCTTTTTTTTCGTCTATTTGACAGTCTGTCTGACCCTGTGCCGATCGTTGTCAATTTGGGCTCTCAGAAAAATTGTGATTTTAAGATAAATAATGAATAATTTTTAGAAATACTGCTCTAGAAACATCGTTTATGTTTGTGGAATGATTCTGGATCCACACATCGAAAAAATCCGGACAAATATTCATTTCACAGGTGAATTATTTTACATCGACAGGACCTAGTTTTAAGTTTATTTTTGCCAATTCCCTACGAGTTATTGGTATTGATTTTGATAATTCACTTCTTCATTCACTTGTTTAATTATATGCAAAACATAACTTGACTAGCTATGGTGCACAATTTAAGGATATTGTGTGTAAACAATTTTCATCTATTTTCATCTTTTTGACACTAGGTCTGTATCAAGTTATCGATAAGTTGTATCGATATGAAAATATTTTTTAGTTAAGTATACTAATAGTTATCTAGGAATGTTGAAATGATAACATACTCATCCGTAGTTTATAATTAGTTAAGTATCTTAATATACTATCATACATAATTTATCGTTTTTAAGGTTCCGCACCCAAAGGGTAAAAAGTCCTAGTAGTGGGGTCCCGCAGCCCGCTCTACTACTAAGACTTCGTTGCCTGTCCGTCTGTCTATCCGTCCGTCCGTCTGTCTGTCCGTGGGCTGTATAACAAGAACCGCTATAGTAATAGACTTCTGAAATTTCCACAGATGTAATGTCATTCTACATCCAATATGGCTGCTCATCTAAGATAGGGGAATAGTTGAAAGCACTTCTGCAAGATGGGCATCAAATAAAAGGGCTCATTGAAAGTGAATTGAAAATTAATAGGGTCTAGTGAAGTCGTGTCGTGTCGTGTACTGATGTGACGTGACGTAACCTGTCGTGTCGAATCGGGCCGGGTTTTAGAAAATGCCCGGTTGAAACCGGTCACCCTTCATGCGCGAGTCCTACTCACACTTGGCCAATTTTTCAGATTTCCTGCTGACCTGGATACCAGAAATTCATTAACTTAAACTTAAAATAATTAACCGTCCAAACTGGACTCCGAAGAAAAATTCATGCATACTTAATTGTGCAGCAAGAATTTTGAAGAAAAGTCACATTTTACTTCAAAATTACAATTTTATTATATAGGTATCTATGTAGTTTTATTTTATCCCATTTTATTATTTTTACAATCTTACAATTATTATTCCATGATCGATATTTTGTCGAATTACAAGATGTTTGTACATGACTGATACGCACACGTAAACATAATTGTATACACAGATGTAAATCAAATTTTGGTTAAGCTTGACAGCTCGGGATTGTTTCTCTATTCCAATAGGTATATTACCTTTATGGTCACAACCGTACCCAACACATAATTTCAATTATTAAACAATCGCCACGAATCTGCTAAACGATTTACGTCAAAAATGATCACTCACAGTTACTACTAATGATCAACTTACAACAAGAAAATAAACGACATAAGTTATTTGTATACAAAAAATAGTAAACGTTATAATAAATCAAACAAGAAAACCTACTTTTGACTGTTAAAAAGCAATGTGGACCCCTGATAACGTTATCGTCAAGTGCTGGCAAAAGCAATGCTAGGAGAAGCATTCAGACTTGCAAGACGCGTCTTTTGCTCTTAGCACCCATCCCCATATTCCGCATAGTTTCGCTGTTATGACGACTGTCACAACCGTAACCTGGCACAAACGTACCCGGTCTACCTAAACGAGGAAATTAGAATTTTGAGTATTTTCTGTTATGTTGGCAGGTGGGGCTTGTCACTCGACAAATTTCGGGCAGGCACTTCAAATTAAGTTAAAATTTAGTTACTACTTATCTACTTAATACGTGTAAACCAGCCATTAATGAAAGCAAAATCAATTACATCATAGTAATTAATGGGCACGTAACGGCAAATTAACAGCAAGGGCTACAGAATACTTGAGAGGTATTATCGTGCTGTGACCGTGCCGGGCTTATTATAAATCAACGTGGCAACGCTGGGCAAACTCCCAAGGCATCGGATAAAAAAGGGGGTCGAAGGATAACAAAAAGGAGTGCCGCAAACACTACCAGCAGTCCAGCACCCTGGGCGCCGACAAAATTTTGCCCAGGGCGCTGTTAGTGCTAAAACCGGCACTGTATACAGTTAGCTCCAAATAAAGGACTCATACCTACGAAAGTAAATACGAAAGTCTGTCTGTCTGTCTGTTACCTCTTCACGCTCAAACCGCTGAACCGATTTTGCTGAAATTTGGCATGGAGATACTTTGAGTCCCGGGAAAGGACATAGGATACTTTTTCTCCCGGAAAAATGTACGGTTTTGTAAAACGAGTTTTGGCGCAACGGAGTTGCGGGCATCATCTAGTAACTCATAAGTCACCAGTATTATAATCACTTTGTTTTGTCACACCCTGTATAATAATATCTAGTTCTAAATAAAATAGGCCCAGTTGGCATATAATAAACGGAAGTTGGCAAGTAGGTATTGACTATTGGCTGTTGCGTAGACGTACAACAGCTTATCCGTATGATATGGGCCAAATCAGCAGGTCTGAGGTGGCTTAGTGTTGCCTATGTTTTTAGGGTTCCGTACCCAAAGGGTAAAAACGGGAGCCTATTACTAAGACTTGTTTTCGCTGTCTGTCCGTCTGTCATGTCTGTCCGTCTGTCTGTCTCCAGGCTGTATCACAAGAACCTCTATAGCTAGACTTTTGAAATTTTCACAGATTGTGTGTTTCTGATGCCGATATAACAACAAATACTAAAATCAAAATAAAATTAATATCTAAGGTATTATCATTTAGTTTTTTTACACCCTGTATAATTACTACAGCAGTAAACCACTCGGTCACATTATGACCGAGTGGCATTTAGGTTGGGTTTGATGAGTCGAGATTAGTTCGGGTTGCAATTTATTATTTTGCTTAGATATATCTATTATCTACTTTTAACGTTGAAAAAAGAAATGGTAGGTATAAGGTATACCATTCTAAGCGCCGTATTGGTATCTATGGTAAGAACTTTACCAACAATATTATGATGTTTTGTGTTTTACTAAAAATCGCCTAGGTCAGGGGTTCCCAATCTTTTTCAGCCTGCGGCGCGGCGCACTTACAAGTCAATATTTTGTCACGGCGCCCTACTCTACCTAGCTATTACAAAAACATACATAAATAAACACACTTAATAATTATAGTAAGGAGGCAAGTAAATAATAATAAACAAATATTTTATCATCTGCCTGCTTTGTATAAAAATTCATATTATAATTTTGTTTTATACTATTTGTGGTTATGGATAATGATGGCTAGGATCGACTCACGGCGCCCCTCTTGCTTTTCCACGGCGCACCCGGGCCCCGCGGCGCACAGTTTGGGAGCCCCTGGCCTAGGTAGCACAGGCTATAACGAAGACGCGGCCCGGCTTACTGACGAATCATAATAATAATAATTATTATTATTTATTGCACAAAAATGTCCCTGGGTCATGGTCTCTACAGACTACAACTATCATAGTAAATTGTACGAGCGAAAAAAGTTTATGTCCAACATAACGTGTCTACCAAGCAAATTTTCAATGTAACAAACAAAAATATTGTTTATCATCTTATCTATACTAATATTATAAAGCGGAAGAGTTTGTTAGTTAGTTTGTTTGTTTGTTTGTTTGTTTGAACGCGCTGATCTCAGGAACTACTGGTCCGATTTGAAAAATTCTTTCATTGTTAGATAGTCCATTTATCGAGGAAGGCTATAGGCTATATTTTATCACGCTAAGACTAATAGGAGCGAAGAAATAGAGGATGTGGAAAAAACGAGGGAAAATTATTTGAAAGGGCTTATTTGAACGCGCTAATCCTAGGAACTACTGGTCCGCCCACTATTATAATATTATTATTATATAGCCCATTTATCGAGAAAGGCTATAAGCTATATTTTATCACGCTAGAACTAATAGGAACGAAGAAATAGAGGAAAATGGGCGGAAAAAGGGGGAAATTATTTGAAAGGGCTTATTTGAAAGCGCTAATCTCAGGAACTACTGGTCCGATTTGAAAATTTTTTTCAGTGTTAGATAGTCCATTTATTGAGGAACGATATAAGTTATATTTTATTACACTAAGACTAAAAGGAGCGAAGAAACAGAGGAAAATGTGGAAAAAAACGGGGGAAAATATTTGAAAGGGCTTATCTTACGAACTACTAGAGCAATTTTTCTGTTATTTGGGTCAGATAGAAAGTAGAGCACGTGAAGGATCATAGGCTATTTTTTGTGGACTAATTGGTCTGTGAAATATCTAATTTACGCGGGCGAAGCCGCGCGAAACGTATATTAATAATAAAAATGAATCCATATTATACTTCCCTTGGTTACGACATCACGCGTAAACAGCTGGACCGATTTTGCTGAAATTTGGTATAGATATAATATGTACTTTGAGTCCCGGAAAAGGACATAGGATACATTTTGTCCCGGAAAAATGTACGATTACCGCACGATATACTTTTATGATTTGCGCGTAAACTATTCAATCGATTTTGATGAATTTTGGTATATAGAATGGAGATACTTTGAGTCTCGGGAAGGACAAGGGATACATTTTGTCCGAAAAACTGTACGGTTCCCGCTCAATACACTTTTATGTTTTTCGCCTAAGCTATTTAATCTATTTTGCTGGGTATAGATATACTTTGAGTCCCGGGGAAGAACATAGGATATATTTTGTCCCAGAAAAATGTACCGTTCCCACAAAAAGGAAATTTGTGATTTGCGCGTTAACTATTTAATCGATGTATGGGAACAACTACAAACTGAAGTCCACGCGGACGAAGTCGCGGGCAACAGCTAGTTATTAATAATAATATGCTCCCCTTAAATATTTTCATGAGTACCTATGTGGGTTAGAGTTAGGTTACCTACATATTATTACATAGTACATACCTAATACCTAAGCAAAAAATTGCTTAGGGCAGAGCTTGCTAACCTGCAGTGTATAGTACCGCGTGATCGTTTTACTTTGAACAGATATTAGCCAAATTGACAGATTGACATGGCTGGAAGAACCAATTAGAGCGTGGAGCGGTAGAATCTAGTTCAGTAATTAAAGTTGGATTGTTCCGGATTCTTTCAGTTAATCGTCATTGATGTATCCTGGGCGTATCAAGTTCGCTTCAATTGAAATGCATTAAACTTGTATAATATTAATTATTAACCTTCATGTCTATTACGACTGAAGACTTATTAAAGAGAGTAGAATTTAAAATATCGAAGTTTTAGCTAAAGCCTAAAAGACAGTCAAGTTTGTAAGAGAAGTTAAGTTTCCAAATAAAAGGATTTCCTTGGAATATTTATTCCGACTTTAAAATGCTTAATACTTTGGTTCTCCAGTCAATCCATCCAAATAAAATTACACAATGATTGATGTAAGTATTTTCAGTCACAAATCTATACTAATCTATACTAATATTATAAAGCGGAAGAGTTTGTTTGTTTGTTAGTTTGAACGCGCTAATCTCAGGAATTACTGGTCTGATTTGAAAAATTATTTTGGTATAAGATAGTCCATTTATCGAGGAAGGCTATAGGCTATATTTTATCACGCTAAAACTAATAGGATCGAAGAAATAGAGGAAAATGTGGAAAAAACGGGGGGAAATTATTTGAAAGGGCTTATTTGAACGCGCTAATCTCAGGAGCTACTGGTCCGATTTAAAAAAATATTTCAGTGTTAGATAGCCCATTTATCGAGAAAGGCTATAGATTATATTTTATCCCGCTAAGACAAATAGGAGCGAAGAAGTAGTGGAAAATGTGGAAAAAAACGGGGAAATTATATGAAATTGCTTATTATCTTAAGAACTACTGGAGCAATTTTTATGTTATTTGGCAAACATAAAGAATAGACCACGTGAAGGGATTTATTACGTGAAATTCCTAAATTATAAGCCGCGAGGAACATCTTAATACATATAATAAAAATCGTAGGAAAGTCAATTCTGTACTTACATTATATGTTTTTGTACAATTAATAATATCACTTGGGATATGATCTATGATCCTAACGCGGACGAAGTCGCGGGCAACAGCTAGTTACCTTATAGCGCGCGAGCTCCAATGAATTTCAAGAATGTAGCGAAGTGAAAAGGGAACAAAGCGGGGTCGTACTCGTACTCGACTATAATATCTAATTCCTCCGTGATTTTTAACAGATTCCAGAGCCTCCCTATGGGGAAGATGGTGTGCCATGTCGTTGCTATCGAAGACACTTCGGAATTCAAAAAGATCAATCTGCGAAGTAGTAAGGAATCTGTGAAAAGTAGAGTCGTTAAAGTTCTTACAGCTAACATTGCTACGCGTCTCTTACTTTTTCAAAGTAATTTACCTATAATTTTTTGATTCCGGGGTTCCCGTAATTATCCTTATCGATAGTAATGATAAGAAGTCATGTGCTGGATTCATTCAGGCATGACGAGTATTTGTTTTTACCTAAAAATAATGTTTGTGGCGACGGCGCCATCAGATAAAAAGTTCGCGAAACGGCGATAAGTGATATAACGAGTAGGTATTTATTCGTCCGGCCCTTATCGGGGAAAAACAACATGGGCACCTACTCGGAATGCATTTTTATGGCCCAGGAGTCAGGTGATTTTTATCAACCTTAAAATACGTAATCGCCAAGTGTCTACCTATACCTACTAGTTATTAAGAATACAGGTGGACTTGTAGATACGAGTAAATATTACATTTATACCAATTTAATACATAGCTCCGCCGCTATCTAGTACAGCTTCTCTATATGCTGTAACATTAGTTGTCATAATATTATTACTTAAATCTACTCAAGTTAAGTTCATCGTTCCAAATATTGAAGCTACTTTAGCACTGAGTAGGTACTGATGACTCCATACTTTCATTCTAACTTCTAATACTATAAATGCGAGTGTCTGTCTGTCCGTCTGTTACCTCTTCACGCTTAAACCGCTGAACCGATTGTAATGAAATTTAGTATGAGGATAGTTTGAGTCCGGGAAAGAATATTGGATACTTTTTAGCCCGGAAAAATGTACTGTTCCCGCGCAATAAATGAGTTTTGGCGTAAACTAAAATGTAAACGTAAACGTAAAATGTACGATAATAACCGTTACAGTCATCAGTTATCACTATTCAGTATTTGATAATAATTATGACACTGAGGAACAACGAAATTGGCTTTCGTTGAGAAAAAGATACTTAATTGAAACGTAAAATCTAACTATATATAGTAATTAGTAGGCTTTAAAGCTTAGAGTATTAATAGCACTTTGTTAAGTGTTATTAATACTCTAAGCTTTAAAGCTTAACTGCTTAAATCCGCATAATAATATAATAATCCGATGCGAGTGTCCATGGGCGACGGTCGTTGCTTTCCATCAAGTGACCCGTTTGCTCGTTAGCCTTGTTTTATTTTAAAAACTGCCAAATTTGCAATCACTTTTATGATTTTATTGAGTGTTATAAAGATGTAATGGAAAAAAACGATTGATGATCGCAATATCGTTCTCCAAATGATAGCACCACGCGGTTTTATTGGTCATGCAGTCTTCGCGTGCGACCTCACTGTAGTGACGAAGTTATTTATTTTGCAATAACTCAATAGTTATAGCTCGTAAAATATCAATTGTTTGAACTTTGACGATCTTCTTTTCAGATACAACTTTTGAAACTTCTATGGTTCAGGTTTTTTGCAGGCATATGAAAAGTGTGATTTTCTAGTTTTTTATAGATACCATCTCTTCCTACACAAACCATTGTTTTTTATCTATTCTTATATGAACTACCTATTCTATACCTACATAATAATTAATTTAAATCATAATGTTATGCCTAAGCGGCGACAGCAATAAAAAATATTAATTCTTCACCAAACTTATTGATACACACAAACTTAAAAAAAAATGTTCTTTCATAGTGATCTCACCAACATGCTCATTCCAAAGTACATATTCTACAAACTTGTCGCATTAATTTTCATCTGCTGTGAGATGTGACTAAGATACTAAACTCTATGATATATGTGTAGCGTCTGGATGATTTCAGACGAATTATGACCGTCAATTCCAATTCCGACGAAAATTCGTAAGACCGACCTTGAAACAATTAAAGGGATGTGCTAACGACAAACTATAGTTATCGAATTAATTTATTAATTAATAATTGTAATTAATATTTCTACTATTGGATTAATCACAAATTCAATTTTTGGCCTTTGTTAGGGTTCCGTACCCAAAGGTTAAAAATGGGACCCTATTAGTAAGACTTCGATGTCTGTCTGTCCGTCTGTCTGTCTGTCTCCAAGCTGTATCTCAAGAACCGCTATAGCTAGATTTCTGAAATTATCACAGATTGTGTATTATATCTGTTGCCGCTGTAACAACAAATACTAAAACAAAATAATTTAAATATTTAAGGGAGCTCCCACACAACAAACGTATTTTTTTGATATTTCTGCTCGATTTCAGTAATGGCAATAGGTAGGCACTTAAAATGATGACAAAATACTCAGTTGTATTTATACTTTTATAATTAATAATAAAATTTAAATAATATAATTAAGGGGGGCTCCCATACAAAAAATACTTTTACCTATTTTTGCTCTACAATATGGTTCGGAACCCTTCGTACACGAGTCAAACTCGCACTTAGCCGATGTTTAAATGCATATTATACCCAAAAGTATTGTTTGTGAATATGTGATGAGTAAAGACTAACCCGCATTAGGAATGTTTGAAAAGTATGAGTGCGTCATGATATTAATTACTCAGTCATCGGTATGAGGAACACCAGAAAATTATAACTGTAAAATAATAAGTTTTGATATTTCTGTTTAAATACTATACTCTGTGCTTTACATATTATAATGTTATAATTTTTCTGAAACATTCTTACAGCATTAGTTCCTAGTAATTTGGTGTAGATGTTTGATCATTACGATTCAACGTCACATATATTATGTCGTAAAACCTTAACTTGACTAATAAAATAAATTAATTTTTATCTCACATTTGACAGCCCTAGAAGAGTTGAGGCGCACTTGGCATCTCTCCCTGATCACCTATCGATAGATACCGATGTTTGTTTAATGCACGTCTAATAATAGCGCGGCACTTGCGGCACGAGCGGCGCCGCCACAACAGTCCGCCCGCAGCCTTCGTACCGAGCGCTCGTGCACCATGGTGATCAAAATGCCTTTCCAGCTGCCCTTATCCGACGACGTCGACATGATAAGGTACAGGAGCACCTACGACGAGTGCGCCCTGCCGCGGAGACTGAAGCGCAGCTTGCCCACGCTGCCCGAGGACAAGGAGTGCTGCAGCATGGAGCGCAAGTCCAAGCTGGTGCTCCGGAGACGCCGGCAGCGGCGGCAGCTGAGACTCCCGGCTTTGCCCGAGAACGACGAGAATTAAAAAAAATGATGTTCCATTTTTGAAACCCACCGCCCCGTGGAGGCACAGAGTAGATTTTGCATTCTACGTTCCAAGGAGGATACGTGGTTCTTTGAAGCTGCTACAATCAGCGTTTGGTGTGTAGAGTTTAACGTTTTATATGTAAGTGTTAGTGAGTGCTATTTTAATTATGATTTAATAGTTAATCTATAACAGGGTATAGTTTTTGCGTATCTCCTATTTATCGTTTATTTATCAAAGTAAACAATATTATCTTAATTCGGATTAAGGCGATTCCATTAGCGAGACGCACCAGTTTGACACACTTAAAGCTTCCTACAGGCAAAATGAAGTGTTATTAATAAAATATCCCTTGACGGGATACATTTTGACTAGTTTAACAATGATGTATAAATGAAAATCTTCATCAAATGTATGAAGGGCCACAAAACAGGCCGAAGTTCCATCGCGGGTGCAACCAATTTGACCCTCCATTAAGAACTGTGATGAGTTCTTATCTGAATACTGGCTATTGCGAAACTTTTACAAAATAACTTGCCCATATTTAAAAATAGCATAAAACAAAGAAACTATGGTACTAGATAAAAGTAATTATAGTGATAAGTACTAGAAATTATTAACCATTTCTACGATCGCGGGCGCAACATCAGAATTCTCAAATCTCTTAAAGGTGAATTAAATCGTAATTCTCTAACAAATTTTAAAATTTTCAATATGGAATATATAATTATACTAGTAAGTTTGTAATAAAACTGTACCAAATTGTAGTTTTTTTTTATTTTCAGTTGTTTATTGGCCTGACAAAATTAATCGTCTAAATCACTAAATACGATTGAATAGTGTAATTTATACAAAAGATTTCGACGTACTACTGTACAACTATACTACAACTAAACATTAATTTAAAATATATGCTATTTTAATTTAAAAATATGGGAAAAAACATCGCGTCCCTTAGATGATATTGCTTAAAAACGCTCTAAATTATTTGGATTCCATTTTTTACCGATAAAAGTTGTTTTGTTAGTAAATACACATCTTCTTACGTATATTATAATTGAAAAATGTAACTAATGCCGCATTTTAAAAATTCTCATTAAGGGCCGTCTGTAGCGGAATGGCCCATTAGTGATAGTTTATCTACAGTTTCCGATAATTTGTGTAATTACGCAGTTTTCGATGTATTTTTGTAAAGCTCGATACCATTATTTGATAAAAGATAACACTATCGATTCAATGGAACTGCGTTTATCTATAACTAAAAACCAGAAGTTCTAGGACTATTCTATGTTTTCCTGTAGGTATCAGGAACAAGCACTTTTTGTACAACCACTATTAACTATTTAAACTTCTCCTAATATACGACGTATACAATATTAAGACGTAAAATTATTTTGTTTTTCATACAATATTTTGTATCAAGCTGTAATTAAGATTATGTACAAACACAACCTATCTGTAAGTTGTTTATAGTTTATGTACATGAGTATTTTACATAACCGGTCTTTAAATTTTAATTGAACAAGTGTACAAACAGAATGTTGTAAGCCTTTTTCTTGCCAAGACCTAGTAAGATGTAGAATATAATTGAACCTAAAACCTTTAACCTCTGTTTTAAGAAAAATAATATTTTAATAGAATTAGTTTTCAAACACTTTCTTTAGTTTTCCAACTATTGAAAATATTTGAAGTTTTTAACCTAGAATTTGAAAGTACCATATATATTACAGTGTAATTATATTTTTCTGTCATGTATAACATTTTAAGATAATACTATTGTGTAAACAGTAAAAAAATATATAATTTTCATAGAAAGCCTCTGCGCGTCGTAGCAGCGTAGAAGGCTGCGTAGCGCGTAGAGTGCCTCTACAACACGATCTTTTGTTCCAAAGATGATTTGTCCTTTTAGAAAAATAAACTTTTAACTTATTATTTTATGCTATAATACTGAATAGCAAAATACAATACCTATTTTAATTTGTTATATAGTAAAAAAATCTGTGATATTTGCATAAGTAAGTATTAATTTTTATTGATGTTTTAGATATTAAGATAGTTGATGTTATACAAAACACTGTGAGATGTAGTGATTTTGTAAATTTCAATATAAAATATTAGGAAATATTCATGTCATATCTTGTAGCGATGAATGAAATAAATGGTTGAAATTATATAATATTTTGTTTTAAATTATCACCTCATGTACTTAGTATTCGTCAGTATCAAACAGGATTTTTTTTTGGATTGATAAAAGTTGTGGGGCAGCTTAAACCCCTAATTTTAGACATCAGTTTGAGAACATTTATAAATGATCTATATATATAATATAATATTTAATTTTTAGAATATTTTTCTCAAATATTGCAACTAAGCACCGCTCAAAACAGTCATACAGACATAAATAGGCAAATAAGTAAAAGTTACATAATTAAGCTTTGAAAATACTCTCATTTCTCGGGAAAAAAGTAGCTGATTAGATAATAGAGGTCCTTTACCTCTGTAATAATTATCAGCTACTTTAAAGTAACAGGTAGAGGTGCTGTATAAATTATTATGGTAAGTATGCAAAAATTGAATTGGCGTGAAGAAATAGATAAAAATGTAATGTAAACAATAAAAATTAAACACTAGGTAATATCGTCAAGCCAGTCGCCAAGTTTAGCCGATTGCTGATTAGCAAATTAGCAATAAGCTACACTTGCACCACTTGCAACAAAATTTCATTGTGTAGTACAACGGACTTTTGTATGGTGATGATTTAGGTTCTAGATTTAGAGCCTAAATAATCACCATACAAAATTCCATTAAAATTTCTTTAGTCACTACTAGAGAAATAAAATAAAAATATTATACGTAGTATATATTTAGCATGATTCTTATGACATGATAACATGTAATGTTACCTATCGCGATATTATAATTATTATAGACTAGAAGTTCCGCGCGGCTTAATTTAGAAATTTCATGGAAATCGAACATTTTTCCGCAAAAATAGCCTATGTCCCTTCACGTGGTCTATTCTTCATGTGTGCCAAATAACATGAAAATTGCTACAGTAGTTCTTAAGATAATAAGCAATTTTCATATAATTTTTCCCGTTTTTATCCATATTTTCCTGTGTTTCTTCGCTCCAATTGATCTAAGCTTAATATTATATAGCCTAGCCTTCCTCGATAAATGGGCTATCTAACACTGAAATAATTTTTCAAATCGAACCAGTAGTTTCTGAGATTTTATAGCGCGTTCAAACAAACAAACAAACTCTTCCGCTTTATAATATTAAAAGTATAGATGTATTTTTCGCAGTTTTGTTTTAAATAATCATATTCTCTCGTAAGCAGCATAAAGTATAAGCATCGGAAATAAGAATTCCGCGAAGCCCTACAGCGAATGACGTACAACTTACAACACCAAGTTTCATACGCGCATTCTTGGCTTTAATTTCTTGAGGAGACCATAAAAGTTACAAAATGGGCTAAGCAATAGAGTTTTGGTTTCTGTTGATACGATTAATTATGGAAAATAAAACATCAGTTCAGCAGACACTGACTCTCAAGACTTACTACTTTTTTTAGACACAAAAAAGAAACATTTTTTTACTTTATTATATTTACTTTTACTTTACATAAAATTGGGATGAACCACTACTAAATTTGGCTAAACTCGATCTTTTAAATTGCTCGTCCGCCGTAGACCGTGCGCGTCTCTTGGCGTCCGCTGAGCCAGAATCGGGGTATTGGCTCCAGGCAATCCCATCATCTAATATAGGCACACTTTTAGACAATAACACCTTCAACGTTTCAGTCGGTTTGCGTATAGGTGCCGAAATCACCGAAGCCCACCGCTGCCATTGCGGCACCTCAGTGGACCGCCAGGGGCACCACGGACTGTCTTGCCGCCGGAGTGCCGGCCGCCAGTCCCGCCATGCCTCCATAAATGACGTCATCCGCAGGGCTCTTGCTTCCGTCAACGTGCCGGCTACACTCGAGCCGAACGGTATCGCGCGTGACGATGGCAGGAGACCTGATGGAATGACGCTCATTCCATGGAGCCGGGGCAGGCCTTTGGTTTGGGACGCCACCTGCGTGGACACGTTGGCGGCGTCGCACTTAACGGCCACCTCGAAAGAGGCGGGAGCGGTCGCCGCTCACGCGGAAACCAGCAAGAGGCGGAAATATGAGTGTCTAGGTGAAGACTTCATATTTCTGCCTTTTGCTGTTGAAACCTTGGGTCCGTGGGGGCCAGACGCAAAAGCCCTCTATAAAGATGTCTCCAAAAGACTGGTCGCCAAATCAAATGACCCCAGGGCTGGCGCCTACCTCGGCCAACGTATTTGGCCATTCAGCGAGGTAATGCTGCCAGCCTAATTGGTACTTTGCCCGCAGCCTCCGATTTAGATTTAATTTTTTATTTATGAATAGTGTTTATTTATATTAATTAATTTATTTATAGTTGTATTTTTATTGTCTTTGTTTCAGTATTTTTATTAAATATTTACTTTATACCATAAACGCTCATTACTTTGTATCTGAGATCTTTGTTCTTCGAATACTCTTACTTAGTCTGAGTACAATTCAGCAAAACTTACGGCCAAACCCGGAGACATAATATTAAAATGAATACTTAACTTTCATTTAGTGAAGCGTTTGACAGAAAATGTAAGATGTTTTTATCAAAATCTTCATTAAATTAAATTTAAGTAATCACTAAGTGTGGTCAATTTAGAGGGCTTCTTAAAATTCGAAAATCGAGGTCAGTGAAACGAGAACACCCATAATAAAACTATAAAACTTTGCAGTCAATCCACAGACATACTCTTAAAAGTTTAGTACAAGGATATTAACACTCATAAAACCCGCGATATTTTTACATCATATCAGTCAATAGTGATTTCTGGTAACCGTCGTAAAATTGTAATGCGCCTACGCACAGCGCCAGTTTCAAGAAGTTGACGTCAATCGAAATTGGGACACAGTTTAAAAGCGTTGGAAACGATAGTGGTCATATTTTTTGTATTGCAACATTGGTTTATATAGAGCTTATGTTACAAGCAGATAATGGAATCAGGTAGATATTAGGTCAAACTGACTAGAATGGTTTAAGGCTAAAGTAGTCTGAATTTCTTTTGAAGTAGGTTCTATAATAGCATATTCACGTTACACATAGTTGTAGGAATAGTAGTACTATTCCTAGGTTCTATAAAATCGATATCACAATAAATGAAGTGTACCTACAAATACCACTGGCCATCGTTCCGTAGATGACTCTTTGTAAAGGGTATCGGTATATAATATTATATATCTTTACGTAATCTTCAGATTCAGTATTAAATACATTTTTAAATCATGTTTATTGTTTGCTGAAATTTTGCATGTCATCTGTTCTTCGCACCTTACCTGTTCCCGGAAACTGTAATGGAGTGTTTATTTCTTTTGATACGGTTAATATCAATTTACTTTTCACGATACAAATTTGTGTAAAAAATTGCGGAGTATTAACCCTAAATCACTCAACAGGTTTTACATGTGCTATCACATGGATATAAGAATATATCTCGATGTACGTTGAATCAGACCTACCACGATCCAGACAATTTATGTACTCCCCGAAATAAATATTAATTCGTGTCCAGAAAAAAATCGCGAGATTTAGTTTTATTTTTGTGAGATTTCGTCAGCTCCGAAAGCTTTTAGACTGGACACATCGGCACCAAAGCTGACGAAAGACACGCCGGTTTATAAAGCTTTAAAGGAGCTTATTACTTTTGGAACTTCCTCTTGCGATTAAGCTTCGACTGCTAATAATTATTTTATACGTATACTAGCTGTCCCGGCAAACGTTGCTTTGCCATTATATATTTGCCATATTATTTTATTGAAGTGACTAAATAAGTATGTGTAATGTGACCATGGCAACGTCGCTCGCTATCCCGTCGCACAAACAACGGTCGCCGTCAGTCTCAGGTTGTAATAATGTACTATTATTTATTCAACAAATGCACTTATCAATATATAAAGTACCGAGTAGCCGATTCTCAGACCTACTGAATATGCATATGAAATTTGGTAAAAATCAGTAAAGCCGTTTCGGAGGAGTTCGTGGACTAACATTGTGACACGAGAATTTTATATATAAGATTAGACATAGCGTAGATTTAGAGACTGTTGAAAACACTTATCATCGAAATACTCCTAGGCAAATTGTAAGTGACCAATTTATAAATGGACTCAAATAGATTTAATGATTAATTGATAAAGATTTCGATATGATTTCATTAATTTTTCTGTTAATCTCTTCATTTAATTAAAGTTAAGTTTAGTTAAAAAAGGACATATTAACTGCATGCAGCCTGACCGCTGGGTAAAGATCACCATAGACTCTGTACCCGATGATGGACGACGCCGCCGTGGCCGACCTCAAAAGACATGGCGCGATGAACTTGACACATACAACGACGTTGGAGCGGGATAAATGAAAGGACTTGGGGGAGGCCTTTGCCCAGCAGTGGGACAGCATAGACTCTTAAAAATAGTCACTTGGTCATAAAACGTGTATGGAAAATGTGCCCTATTGCACGCCATCATAATATGCGTAATGCGTACCAGTGGGTGGCTGGGCGATTGACAACAGTTTGTAATATGTATATTATACCACGGTCCACGTGATACGAATGTTGTATAATGTCTACACGTGATGCTGCTCCAGACACCTGCACGTGAGGGATCGTGGAACAATGTAGTTTACTGTTATTACGAGCTAATTATGTAGCGAACTTCCAAAACAGAAGCTTTTGAAACGTGCTGGCGGTTATTGTATATGAAGCTTATTGTTAGCCAAAAAAGTTTTTAGTTGATTGCGATTTTTTTGTAATGAAATAAGGGGGCAAACGAGCAAACGGGTCACATGATGGAAAGCAACTTCCGTCGCCCATGGACACTCGCAGCAAAGCTGCAGGTCCGTTGCCGGCCTTTTAAGAGGGAATAGGGTAATAGGGAAGGGAAGGGAATAGGGGAGGGAAGGGAAGGGAATAGGGTAGGGGATTGGGCCTCCGGTAAACTCACTCACTCGGCGAAACACAGCGCAAGCGCTGTTTCACGCCGGTTTTCTGCGAGAACGTGGTATTTCTCCGGTCGAGCCGGCCCATTCATGCCGAAGCATGGCTCTCCCACGTGTATATAATGGGATTCCAGATTGAGAAAAGTAATTAAAGAAGTTTTTTGCGAGTATATTACAACTGTCAAGTCGGTTAATTAAGGCACTCACCGTCGTCGTTAAGTACTCAATTAGAATTTATTGTATTTTGAAAACTTCTTCAACGACGAATCAGTGGGGCGGAAGACCAACACGACTGGCGAGAGATCAGGCGTAGTCCCGACTTTTTATATGCCTATCCGACGCATGGATCATCTTACTTGTCTTTGTACTATCAGAGAAGTTGATTTCTATACAGGTCGGGGATCTACGTAGTTTGGTTACGTTACGTCAAGCCAGCTGACAGATCACAATGATTAACATTGAATTGACATATACGACCAAATAACGTTGGCCTATCAACTGCAAAGGAATCAATTTCCTCGATGATATAATGTACAGGTGATCAGTCTGCTTTGTCCTAACCAAACCTGGAAATAGCATGTTTCCAACGCGGGACTCGAACCCGCGACCTTCGATTCAAGAGCCATCCTCTGAACCACTGGATCACGGAGGCGTTCGAAATTCTAATAGAGTACTTAACAACAATAATCTAGTTTAGCTCGTCATGCCTTGTAAGATTAAATAGCAATGATAACAAGATAAGTTATAGACGAGTAAATTGTTTAACGTTATCGACAATAATATGTATGTCTAAGCGTATAATAATAATAAAACACTTCAGAAACGACTTAATACTTTGATAATATGTAACTTATATGTATATTATAGTGGTATAAACTATAAACATACGAGTAGCTAAACTACAGATTACTAAGAAGTTAAGAAAGTTATAACTTATAATTAATATAGTGGTATAAAGTATAAATATAGTTATACCACAGATTACTAAGAAGTTAAGTAAGTTATAATAATTAACAATGCTTCAAACTTTCTTCGTATAGCATGATTCAGAATATTGTATGCTTTAATTTTGTACCACGAAACGGTTTTCACGGTTGATTTCTGCCTAAACTATTCAACCCATCAAAATACAATAGAATTAAAAAACTATAGCTCTAACAAGATTGCCATGACTCCAGTTGCTGTTAAAAACTTGAAGCTGGGGCAACGCGATACGCCCCGAGTACGACAACCACCTTAAAAGGTAAATTAAAACTATTACACATGTAATAATCAAAAGAATGCAAATAATTGACTCTTATTACGGCAGCAAAACAAGAGGTCATAAAAGGGGCCGTAAAAAACAACTTAATGTACCTACTGGTGGTATTGGTGCGCACTTCGTGGAACCATAACATTTTGGCTCATTTACTCTTCCATACCATAATTTTTCGATTTTCAAACCCATTGTTAGTGAGTATGAAATCACAGTTAAGATAAGGTAATTGGCAGTAACGTACATTTATGAGTACATAGTTTTTATTATTCGTAGGTACACCACGTCATTCATTTCACACACCGTTAATGATCTTATCGGCTACGTAACATTGACGCGAATCATGTGGTTTACGCAATGCAAATGATTTTTTGATTGATTGAAATGCACTTTTATTTATTTCTCGTGTATCACGAGCAAAACGAAACGAATTATAAAATCTGAATGCGTCAATGTTTTCGTATCAGACTTAATATTGAAAAGAAGATGGAAAACGTGAAAATTCCGTCATTTTAAAATACTTGCTTAGGCAAGTATTTTAAAATGACGGAATTGCCTAACGTTACATTAATGATATCGTCGACGACCGACAAGGCTTATACTCTTACTTTTATTCCAATTACAATATCGTTTCCAATTTCTTCTAGGTGTCCGTATCTTAGGTCCGACATTAAAAATAGGGAAAACGGTGTAAATCAGAGATGGGGCGGAGCGGATGATTGGCCAGGAACAGTGTGGATAACACCAACTTTGTTCAAATAAACTAAGTAGTTCCAAATCGGATTTTATACTTTCAGGAATAGGTTTATACTTTTTGAGAATCTGTGGTAGGCCTGGAATTTTTCCTACTCCTCCTATTTTCTTCTGATTAATTTCGTTGCGGGTCCAACGACAGCTTTAGCACGTCACTCGGGCTCTCTGAGATCATATCAAATGGTTTTCGTGTTTGGATACCGCTGTCGATCCTGGCAACATTGGAAATACAGTGGTGGGAATGTGTAGTGGGCTGTGGGCCTTATACTTTTAGGAACTATGATTATGTTTACAGCACATTATATAGGTGAAGTACATAAGAGGCCTACATGGCGTCGGCCGTCGGGGCCAGGAGGCGAGGCCGTCGCCTTGGCCACGAAGGTCCTGTGCCTGATTGCGTGATGGCTATGTAGATAATATAGTTTCCCTTTGTAAAACACACTTTTTCACTTAACGCTCTCTCATGAAAACACTTACCTACTATATTATGTTCATAACATCTTTTGAGGATTTTCTATCGTTCATGGCTTTCATGTAGCAAGGTGTAGGTATATGGTTGAAAAACAATAGGCAGAAAAGTTAGGTTCGATGTACCGTTAGAGAAATTCTTTCACAGTCAAAATATGACGGACCTATGTTATCCGGTAGTGCCACTGACCTCCATTATACAAGTACGCTGGACTAATGATACCCTTTGAAATTACAGCTATTTTTTGTGCCTATTTGAAGCGGAATCAGCTCCCCCAATATTCGGGAAGAGAACTAAATTTGAAGTAAAAATTGGCGCTGATAGCAGTAGTGGGAGTACTTGGAACTAATTCTAGTTTCTACCATGGAGGTATACTATTATCTGTGGTTTCTACAACCAATAGCGATTGAGCGGCCATTTGAAAGTTACGTCAGATTTAGTTCTCTTCCCGAATATTGGGGGAGCTGATTCCGCTTCAAATAGGCACAAAATATATCTGGGTATCATATGTCCAGCGTACTTGTATAATGGAGGTCAGTGGGTAGTGTCGTCAATTCAACATTCGTCGTAAATCGTAATATTATGTCAGTTGGGTTTGACATAACCCCGACAAAATTTAAAATTACGTAGTTCCGTCATATTACTCATGATCATGAATTTTATCGCGTAGTACTTTAATATATTATATTAAGACAATCTACAATGCTTTTACGTTAAACACTAGTGAAGATATTTCATTTCATCTAGCCTTTGATAAAATATCCGTAAGAAGTTTAAGCGGTTGAACAAGGGTTGAACGCTTTAAAGCGCTTGAAGAAAATATTTCTGGAAACTTCTTTACCTCGCGATATCTCATGCTAAACTTTAGTAAACTGTAAAGTTATAACCACGCAGATTTTAGTGGGAGTCATTAAAAGTTTATATAAGTAAATTGATAACAGCGCAGTAACGGTACGGGTTTAATGAAGTTATAAAGTTTCAGGGCCGGCGAGGCACGTGTACTGCACTGATTACTGCAGGACTACGAAGGTTATACACGCCAGCTAGAATATAATGCAACTTGCGGGCATCATCTGCCCGCAACTCCGTTGCGCCAAAATTCGTTTATCGCATGGGAACCGTACATCCTATGTCGGGACTCAAAGTATCTCCATACCAAGTTTCAGCCAAATCGGTTCAGCGGTTCGGGCGTGAAGAGGTAACAGACAGACAGACAGACACACTTTCTCATTTATAATATTAGTATGGAAGTATCCAATTATACCACGATATAGCTACATCTTTCTATAGGAATGTAAAGACTGATAGTATATATTATAAGTCTATGGTAAAGACTTAGGAGAGCACAAACGATAGCTGAATGCTGATACGTTAGGTTGTGTCGCCTCTCCTTTCGCAGAAAGAGGCCTCGTAGCGGAACAGAGAGGATGGCCCATCCTCTGTTCCGCTCCTCCGCTCCGCCGGCGTAGGACGGGGGAGCGGAGGCGTCGTTAGGTGAATTTTCAAACTTCCGTCTAATCCGGGGCTCCGGGCAAGGGTGGGATCCTGCCCGGCTTAGCTAGTCCCGGCGCCGAGGGGAACGCTTTAGTTTGCCTAAGCTTGGTCCCTTTTATGGTAGACCGGCCAGTCGTGAAGGGAGTCCTGCATTAGACAGATCCAGGACATCCCTCCGTATACGGTTGAAGGCAAACTGCAGGTGGTTTTAGTGGGTAAGAGTCCCACATACCCCCGGGGTGCTTCAGCTTAACTGAGGCACATCCCCAACCCGGTGGGTGTGCCTCAGTTAAGCTGAAGCACCCCTTCCCTTGACAAACCCCATGACGGGTTTTTCTGCGCATAAAAAAAAAGGTTGTGTCGCCTCCGTGGTGCAGTGGTTAAGAGCGTGGCTCTTGACTCTGAGGTCGTGGGTTCGAATCCCGCGTTGGAAACGTCATGTTATTTCCAAGTTTGGTTAGGTTACCGAAACCGGTGTGGGACTTATTATCATTAGGTTGTGTTGACGCCTGGTTGACGCCGAGGCGAAAAGCGATACCTTTTTGATATGTATGCTGTGACCTTAATTTGTGTCTCTTGAGATACAAAGAAACACATTTTCGTAAATTCCAAGTAAAATAATGTAAGTTGTCACAGACAGTAATTAACATTTAACCCATCAAGCCCCGTAAGGCCCATATGGCCCGGGACAACAAAAGATTTCCAGGAATTGGCGATCGATGGAATGATAAAACCGCCCTTCACGTGGCACGCCTAGCGTAAAGTGCAGAAGTATGTCTGAGATTCAATCAGAGTGATCATTATTGGGCATGAATGATGTTACAAGTAAAATAACGATGAATGCAACATAAAGACCACACGCGCGTACATCCCCTAGGTCCTAGGAGTTAGAACTTCATAAGCCGTGTTCTAAGTTATTTTTGACTTATTAGAGATTTCCTATCACAGCGCGGCAGCGTTATGTGCACTCTACCCTATAAAATGTATCTACAACTCTGTATTCTTTTAGTTATTGATTTGAGAGCTTACTATGTATACGGTTAGTTGTTACTCTGATCTCCTATAGCCACTCTTAAACGGCTAGACTAGTTGGATTTACCCTAAGCTCTGCTTCAAATTTCTCTGAGAACTTGTGAGAACTCGCAAGTCATAGTTATCTTTATTTAGTAATTCGCACTTAATAACCTCTGCTCTAAATATAATATATTCTCTCAAATAGCTGTAGCGACCCACACGACGTGTTAATCGTACCAAGTTCAAGTGAGTCGTGACATAGCGGTTTGTGACTGACCAATTTGACTATCCGCGTCAGGACATGATTATCAATATTGCAATATCTACTGTATCCTTTTTACATTAAATTTGCCTATAAAGGTGAGATGCAATAGGCGTTAATACTCTGCAGCGTTGCGACACCACAAATCACATTCTTATATCATTTGTATGAAATTATATGAGACAAACCGCACTACGCGGCAACAGAACTACGCGACACTTCCCTCCAATAAAATATGGCATGTGCTTCACTCTACTGCAGTGTAGTACGCATAGTACGCTGACACCGTGGTGCCAGCTTTGCACATACACAAGCCATAATAACGGAAGTGTAGATGGACATATTCGTCTACGATTGCCAATAAAGCCGATGATTGTGTATACTATATGATTTTAGTTCGCAATTATGGCATTTCCTTCACCGCCCAACGTGAATACTGTACCCAAAAGTACCTATATTCAAAACAACCCAATGAAAAAATATCAACTTTGCAATGTACGCATGTAAGTCTCTACATACGTACTTCTGTTGACATTTTTACTTACTGGCGTGTCATAGCGTATAAATTACCTGTGTAACCTTTGAACCCTCGAAGTTAACGCTCTCGAAAGTAAACACCATTTAGTTCGTTAAGCGGATAAGTCAACAGATGACGCATAATGATCTGTCATCAGCCCGGAATCATCCGGACTTGAGCAGACTGTGTTGACAAACCAGTTCACACCAACAAAACGTATGTCTTGTCCATTTCCATTGTAGACAAGACATTAGAAGTTTGAGCCTGATTAACCTTTATGGACATCACAAACACACTGGTGTCTAGTAATGGTTACTGTAATAATTTGTTGTTAGATATCCTTCCATTATTAGTCCTTCTCCATAACACAACACTGGCTTGTACCAGTACCCAGGCTAATATTTTAATCCAACATTATTGCATAATCTTGGATTAAAATATTAATAGAGCAAAATTGTACGTATCACAATTCACAATTAGGCTAAAAATTTGTTCATTTTCGGAGTTTTTACCAATTAGACAAAAACGTTGGTTTGACAGTATGAGAATACGACTTTGTTCTACAATAATTGAAATCGGACAAGAAACGAAACCTTAATAACTATGAAAATATGTCGAATTAACATAATGGAATCGAAGCTGTTTTGCATCAAAATAGTGGAATCAGGGTACTGATGATCACAAGTTGCCAAAAATCCTTTCACATGTGTCTATTCAAGCTGACCCCAAAAGCCGCGACAAACACTCCTTTGTTGTAAAGTTCATGACCCTGAATTGAATTTTATTTGCTTAGCACGCGTCGTATAGTATATTAGTTCAAGTCACGATCATCTTTCAGTGCTTTGTTTATCGTAATACGTATTTATTAGAAAAATTACACGTGTAAAACTTATTAATTACGTTCAGTCAAATACTGTATGCCTTCTTCGTGTAGCAAAACTACACACGACAGTTTTTTTCGAAAGAAGATTATGCCAAGGAAGATACCTGAGTATAATAGTTATGGCTTATGACACATTTCTTAAAGAAGTTACTCATTTATTTTTTGCTTAAAGCTGGCTCCACGGTAGTTTCCTCCGACGTGCCTTGTGAAATTAGTTGTGTAATTTTTTGCCCAACTCAATAATTTCAGCCGCGTAGCTCTGAAGGTCCTCAGCCATTAAGCGTAATGGCAACTACGCAGTAATGCTTTATGTTTTTTTCATTAAACGTTGTTGTAAACTAGGCATATCATTTGCTCTGGTCTTATGAAACATTCATCGCTGGCCTAATTTCCAGGCCGGCCCTTGGCCCAATTGTGCTCGTCACTATGGATACAAGGGCACAACACGAATGTATTACATTTCTCAACTGTTCTATGCAGCGAACTTTCTAGAACGATGTTGAATTAAATATCGAGGCAGAAAGCTAAGTGTGTTGGTCATACATTTGTAAATCTTGGTTGAAGGAGGTAAACGTATTCTTTATTTAGTATCTTCAGAAATCCACTTGCATTCGACTAGTTTAATCGCATTACATCGAGGCATTGCGATATTGACTCTAAATTGACGAAATATTTCAGGTCCTTGACCGCGGGCAACATCAGCTCTAATGGACAAATAAAGGCGAACGAACCTGTAAGGAACACATTGTTATGCAAATGTTTCTGCAATAATTTTCGGTTGTTAACCATCTGCATAGTCTAACATTATGGTCCAAAGGCGTAGAAAAACGACGAAATACATAGCGCACAGTATAATAATTATTACAATATACTACAATTTTAACGGCTAAGGCCCTAATGAAAACTATAGAATTTACATCTATTTACGCCTAGGGTAGGCCCCTAATGAAAACTAAAGGATTTACATATTTTTTACGCCTAAGGTAGGGTAGTAAGCTGTAGGGGTCTGCGTCCCTCGAGATGGTTCAGTGAACTCTCGTCAGGTATCGATTTTTAGTTCGTCTCGTCTGGCACTAGTCGGCTCACCGCAGCGACAGGACCACGGGGCTGTGAACGAGATGCTTCATTTATACCCTTTGTCCTGTTCAGCGAATATCTTCGTTCTTGCTTTTATTCTCGCTAGTTGCTGGAGTTACAGGCTAGGCTAGGTTTTTTTTATAAAATGTTGCTATGGATACCTTACATGTCTCACAGAATTGCTCGTTGGACATTAGTAATTTAACTTTTCGGGGTTAGAGGGCTTTCAGTATTATGTCGACTCATGTTATTTTCAAGTATGCATTTTCGCTAAAGTCACACCAACCAACACCAACCAGTCGACACCTACTAGCTAATCGTCAGATCTCAGTAACTATTGTATCTAAACGGAAGCTGAGTAGTGTAACCTAAATATTTATTTATAGGTGGCCGAAAATAGTAGATACAATGACCGACAAAAATAAAACGAAAAGTTTAACTGACGGCAGCAACAATAGTGATCATTGTAGCGATGTGACTCTTCGGCGATTTTTTTTATACTACAGTTTATTGAAAAGTTTACAACAGCTTTAATTTAATGAAGAGGTTGAAATTGTACTAAGTAGTTGTAATGTCTAAGGGCCTGCTTCACCGCTTCCTGATAAGGTGCCCGATATGCTTATTTGACAGATTCTCCAAACTATGTGTCAAGTTAAGTGGTGGATAGCCTTATCAGGAAGCGGTGAAACAGGCCCTTAATCTCCAGGAAACTAAAGTAGATGTAATCTCTCTTAGTGCGGCTATTAGAGGTAGGTACTATCAGAGACATTGATTCCTAGGCAGATGGGGGACGCGACCAAACTACAATACATAGGGTATTGTAGTTTGGTCGCGTTACGTCAAACATATATTATAATTTATAACTTATAAGTCTATGCGTCAAACCCAGCCATCATATCACAACATTGAATTGACATGATCCAACCAAATGACGTTGGTCTAAAGTGGTGTAAATGAACACAAATATATGTGTTCGAAATATAAAACCCTAAAAAGACGGAAAATAGTCCTTTCGTATCAAATTACATCTTTTAATAACCAGTATTTTAATTTTACCAAAAGAATTTCAAATATTACATTCAATTCAATTCATTCTGTGAAACAATAGACGTTCGCGGTTTTCCGGAAAGCAAATAGTGAAAATAACATTTGGGGCTCCAGGGAATATGTTGTAGTACAATATTCACATTGAGTGGGTGTGGTATTTCGTGGTAGCGATGTTACCGAGTACTGAATGGTGGTGATGTCACATGGGCGGGGTGATAAATGAAAAATTCAAAGGCGTTCATGGAACAATGGCGAATAATTGACCCGATTAGGCGGTCATCAATATTTAAAATGGAGTCTTGAGCTAATTAGTGTGTTGATAAAATATTGTATTGCTATAATATTATGTACTAGAATTAAAAGTATATTCGTTTATCGCTCATAGACTGTACATTTTACAGCAGTGGTTCTCAAACTTATTTTGTCCACTGTCCACTTTAAGAACAAATTTTGTTTTAGCACCCTCCATTATTTCAATTTTAAATGCATCGCCCCCAATTTTTCTGGGTCCCACATCGCCCCCCTTTGCACCTTCAGCGCTCACAAGGGAAAGGCTGTTTTACAGGATCAAAACTAATTTTTGTATCGAACATAAATTCCGAAGTTTTACATAACGTAAAATTTTTGGGTTAGTACGCCTTTACGATTTTTATTGAATAATTCCCAGAAATTCGGATAACGGTCATAATATTTTCACAATTTAGCTCACATTTTATAGCTCTGAACTAATAATTATAAGACAATAGTACAGGGGACTTAGCCAACTTGCTTTGGATAATCGACATTCGACAACAAAGTTAGATATAAAAATCGTAATAGGATTTGACCCAGCATCACAAGCGTATGTTGACCACACGTTGTATCAAATGATCAAATCCCATACTTTTTTGATGAGCTTCGCTGTTGAATTTATCTAGGGAATTGTCTGTCCAGAGAGGCCAATGCGTTTCCTTTATCGCTTTTTTTATAGAATCGCCCATTAAAATGCATGGAATTGACATGACTAGAATGTCGACTTCGTGTTATTTTGATAACAATAATAAGTCAATTCCATACATTTTGATGTTGATTGTATAAGGAAGCGATAAGGAATCGTGGTGGCTAGGGGCTCAGTTAGTGGTTATATCTAGGTGCATAGCGCAGCCCACTTCTCTTTATAGCGCGCTATTCCTGATTCCAGGTCGGATGCCTGAGGTTATGTCATCGTTATACCATCAACTATCCCGTATTTATAAACATGGGTGTGCCAATATTTTCACATAGGGTACCTATACGTATGTATACGTATTATGCGGCAGGTCAAATCTTTTGGTGATAAATCACCATAGATATATAAAATAACTTTTATAAAAATGTCAGCAGAAATGAAAATAAATATGAGAAGGCATAGATTTTAGTCGCGCAGTAGAGAGTGGATTCCTTCCTCTCCAGTCCACAGACTACAGATGTCTGTAACTCTTACTTCTACAAATGTTGAATCAGGTCATATATTATTATGTCTTGACGCGAGGACAACATTTGAAATACTTCTATTCAAGAGCGATATCAAAATAAAAAATAATATAACCTAAAGTCTCAAAACGGACTAAATACATACCCTGCATAGTACATACTGCATAATATGTGTACGTAGTTTTATTACCGACCAACCGATCGTTAATTAACCGACTACAACAGAGGTTCTTAAACTCCTTTGTTCCGTGGCCCACTTTTAAGGTGTTGGTGCATAGTTGCATACTGTGGACCCCTGAAGCACCTCCTCCCCCTACAATACAAATCCATGAAACTTGCTATTATTTAAAGTAACTGTCGCTAGTGTGCTTTTCAACAAATTCTTTCAACGCAAATCACAAAATTATTATAGTGATTATTCTACAAAAGCACCAAGTTAGGCTAGCTTAGGGCCATTACACTTTTAAATATGCGTCAACTCAGGATTACAAAGAAAAATATTACCTATTTGATGGCACGTCTGACAACCCTACACAAAAGTTCTGCACTGCTAACCAAATTAATTTACATGGACCCCCGCCTATAAATTGTGGACCCCGATTTTTTGTCAGCGCCAACTTAGACCCCCGTCTAGTCTCGCGTGGACCCCTGGAGGTCCACCTGGTCCACTTTGGGAATCACTGGAATACAACTTTATTTGTATTGGGTGAATTTACAACGTTTTCCTTGCGCTTCCTAGTAGTAGAATTGTTTTCACAAGTAGTAAATAACGCTAAGACGTAAATTTTAGTCTTAGCATGTCACGCGGATCTCCCAATATTTACATAACTACAAGTGACCTTGTTTTACAAAATCTATTCCTGGACACTTTACGGCGTACGCTAACACAATTTAATGAACTTTTTGTTTACATTATCGTATCATAATCTATACGCGTCTCTTTTTAGATAATAAGTAAAAGATAATTATTCTGTTAATATGATATTTTACATAATAAAATACATGGCCTGTCTCTGTTTCTTAAATGTAAATAGTAGTCCGATTATATGGAGACGAGAAGATATACCTAGGTAAAATGATTTTTAAAGGTTTTATGACTTTATCTTATAACTTTAAACGGGCAATTCTTGTATATAATTATAATATATAATTGGAATCTCGAAATCGGCTCCAACGATTTTCATGAAATTTAGTATATATGGGGGGTTTCGGGGGCAATAAATTGATCTAGCTAGGAATCATTTTTAGAAAATGTCATTTTATTCAAGCTTAGAGAAAAGCTCGGTCAAATAGCTAGTTAATATTATAAAGGGAAAATGTTTGCACACAAGTATTATTATAGATCACAAGCTGTTATTAAAGTCACAGACAGTAGACTGTAGAGTTTTATAAGTGGGAGAGCCATGCTTTGGCACGAATGGGCCGGCTCGACCGGAGAAATACCACGTTCTCACAGAAAACCGGCGTGAAACAGCGCTTGCGCTGTGTTTCGCCGAGTGAGTGAGTTTACCGGAGGCCCAATCCCCTACCCTATTCCCTTCCCTACCCTCCCCTATTCCATTCCCATCCCTACCCTCCCCTTTTACCCTATTACCTCTTAAAAGGCCGGCAACGCATCTGCAGCTCGTCCATGGGCGACGGAAGTTGCTTTCCATCAGGTGACCCGTTTGCTCGTTTGCCCCCTTAGTTCATAAAAAAAAGAGTCTACTTTTTCGTTTGTAATATTATGTTTGTGTTATGAAAACATCACTCGTTGACATCACAATACCACAACCATACCACAACTTGACCAAATACTCAACAATTGAACAAGATAATTTATTCTATTCCGAGAAATCGTATAATGGCATACCTTGAGGGCAGTAACTTAAACCTTTTTTTATAAAAATAAGGAGGTAAACGAGCGACTGGGTCACCTGATGGAAAGCAACTACCGTCGCCCATGGACACTCGCAACATTAGAAGAGCTGCAGGTGCGTTGCCGGTCTTTATAACCTAATTGAATTACGCCTAATTGAAAGCATATCTACTATTTTATTGCTGTGATGTATGTCTCTGGTCTACCTGCATATTATAAGACCTTTGATAAATCTCTAGGTCTCTACACTAGTACTAATGTAACGTGAAATCACCTGCCCTTCGTACTTCAGTTGGTTTAATCAAAACCCAATTCATTACTTTAACCTCACCTTGCGTTTGACACACTATATGATCGCCTTGACACACATTGATAATTTCAGTTGTTCAGGCCGTGGTGTAACCTATATTCACGTCGTTTCATAATTATTCAGTCGAGATCGTTATTCTTTTGATGTTTATGTATTTCTAATATCTTCAAAGCATTTACACTTTTAAAAAACGTTTTCCGAGTCCGCGATTTCAGGAACAGTTTTGGCATCTGTTCAGGAGAGTTTGTACCATCGAGGAAATTGATTCCTATGCAGTTGATAGACCCACGTTATTTGGTCGAATATGTCAATTCAATGTTAATTGTGATCTGTCGGCTGGGTTTGACGTAACTCAACCAAACTGCGTAGGTCCCCGATCTGCATAGGAATCAACTTCTCTGATAGTACTTTGTAGTGCGTTTAAATGTAAATTATAGAGAACTTGATCATTCGCGTTTATAATGCGGTAATACGTACACAATACAGTAAATCCGCGCTAGGTACTTTCCTGGGACAAATCAGTTCAGACAGGACAGACAAACAGATATATTTTTTCGTTGTCAGTATGTGTGTTTCGTTATCAGTATGTGTATTTGTCAGTGGATGGTGATATCAAATAATTATGTACTTAATATTTGTTATTATGTATTTGTTTTTGTATTTGTTATTATGTACTTAATAGACTTAATAAATTTATGATGTACTTGTAAAAAACTGTCAGCAAATAAAATTAAAAATAGTGTAAATGTAAAAAAATCTAAATAAAGCAAACAATTATCCCTTTTTCCCAAAGGGGGAACAAGAGGTCCCAAGTTAAATAATAATAATAATGATTATGTACTTACTTAAAAGTTAAATGGGATTGATGTGAAAAATTTTTTTTCTGAAAAACTAATTGCTGATACAAATAAATTATTTTTAACGCAATGATTCCATCAAATTCTAAGAAAATACGATAAAAAATATTAATGGCGATATTTGTCCGAGAGATTTTTATTCATCTCAATTTTTCAAAACATTTACCTCCAGCCGCCATGGTTTTGCCAAAATTCTGGAAAGTCATTGACACGTTTTAAAGTGTATATTTTTCTCGGTAATCATAAATAATACGCAGCTTAAGTGTGACTAACTAATCTAAACGAAGCGAGAGATTTTTATACGCGCTCTGGCGACGGGCCAATGTTTTGGAGAAGATCACCTCATATTAAGAAACGTAAGACTTGTATAATTTATAGCCGAGGTTTCACAGGACACGCAGACAAACTGACGCCTCATAGAATTACTTCGAAGATATGTCACCCAACTAATGGCCGTAGAGATCCTTGAACAATTCGGTGGTATTCTCACGACCGAAAGTTTTGGTGGTAAATTCTAAAAGCGGTTGGTGGCTAAATTCTTCCTGAAGAATGACCATTTATAACTGGGAATTCCCATTAAGCTCCTACGCATGGGAAACGAAGAATATAAGCACTGACCCACCTCTACGAAGTTTATCTTTGTATTGAGTCCTTCCTTATAGAATTAGCTGGTAGTGATGTAAGGAAAATCCAAGCATTCAAGTAAAATAGTGTTTGTAAACATATGCGAAGATAATGGTTCTGTGAAACCTCGTAGTACGTTCGATTAAACACGCCTTTGAACCCATGGCTATGGAAACATACTTGTTTACAATATAAATTTGGCCTTGTCAATGCAAAATACATGGATAACAACAAAAACATGATCCAACTGGACAGTAATGATAGCATCTACTTATGATGTTGACAATGTAACATTATCTTTAAATATCGTTATACGAACAATTCTTGTATATAATTGGAATCTAGATAGGCTCCAACGATTTTCAAGAAATTTAGTATATAGGGGGTTTCGGGGGCGATAAATCGATCTTGCTAGAAATCATTTTTAGAAAATGTCATTTCATTCGTGTTTTATCGAATACCGAGCAAAGCTCGGTCAAGTATCTAGTTATATTATTACATGGTCATACCATCTACCTATCTGTACTTACTCAATAAAATATTAATAATAATAATAATATTTATTTGCCAGAGTGAAATGTACAATAAGGTCTTCCAGAATTTTATAATACAGGATCATAACACTCAACTAAATTAATAGTATGCAAATGTCATTACTTAAAACTAGCCAAAAGAAGGAGAGGATACAAATGTCACTATTAATATAATCAATAATATGTCAGTGTCACTCAGTGCACAAAAAGTCAACAATGAAAAATACGCAACAAGTCAGAAATAAGCACCCACTTTTATGTTAAGATAGTCCTTTACTTCATAAAAACATTTATCCAGAAGCCATTCGTTAAGTTTTCTTTTGAAAGTAAGTAAGTTATGATTTTCAAAATTTTTTGGCAAATTATTATATATCTAAATAGCCATAATATAGGGACTTTTAAGGAATGATGTGCTGTTTGCATTTAGGCATGGCTAATTTATTGGGATAACGTAGTGATCTAAATATTTCATAAAAGATGTTGCCTGCAAGCCTGCAAGTTCATTTGTGCAGAAATACGTTTATTGTAATTTGGACGTAGATAATCATACAGTTTGTCCCAAATCTCTAGACCAAAAATCATCGCAAAAAATCAGAGATTTAAGCGTGAACAGACAGACAGACTCACCAACAAATTTACAATTAAATATTTTTATTAATATATTAAAGATTTATAGGATATTTATATCGGCCTTAAAAAGCATAACTTTTCAACACAAAAATTAAATAATTTTTGTAACTCCCAATTCTAATCATTATGATTAATGATTAGAATTGGGAGTTACAAAAATTATTTAATTTTTGTGTTGAAAAGGCTTGATAGCCTTTTAGTTGCTAGGTAGGCAATTGAAAGCGTATTATATTAAACTAGATAACGCCCGCAACTCTGTTGCGCCAAAATTAGTTTATCGTACAGGAACCGTATTTTTTTCCGGGATAAATACTAAATAGTATCCTATGTCCTTTCCCGGGACTCAAAGTATCTACATGCCAAATTTTAGCAAAATCAGTTCAGCAGTTTGAGCGTGAAGAGGTAACAGACAGACAGACACACACACTTTCGCATTTATAATATTAGTATGGACAAGGGAAGTGGCAACAAAAATCTTCATTACTAGTCTGGCCTCCAGCCAGATAAACAATTATCTCCATATTTTCTGTTTGCATGTCTCAAGTTGTACAAATCCAGCCTACACTATCGCGTATTACCTCACCCGCGAATCCAGAACAAGGTAACACGTCGTCACGTCCAAATGAGATGCAACTGCAAACAAAACACACATTAAAACGCAATGTTAAGTAAGGCCGTGAACACGGACGCGCGGAGCGACCGGCAAAATCATGAGCATACCGATATTATGAAGTATAATTTGTCTGACTTTCTTGTAAATGTAATATTTTCTAGGTTAAATAACTACGAATATGTGCTCACCCAAGCCACTTTACAAGGTGAATGTCAATTTCCCAGTGAAGGTGTAAATATATGTAAATAATATTTTTTTTAAGTTTTGCTTAGCAACAAATACTACTAGTAGCAAAGAATAGCAGTATAGCACAGATTACTAAATATCTAGATTCTAGTTACTACTAACAACAATCCCTATTATTATAACACTCTCACTTGCTAAAAAGGTGCCAAATCGCAAATATAGCCATTAAGAACAACTAGTAATGGTGTATGATTATTATCGGCTACTTGGCTTCGACTTTTGGCCCAATCTTCAAATGAATATTCAGGGTTTTATACCAATTTAAAATACTATTTTCTGCATATAACACCAATAAGATATCGTGCGTGGAGTTGTATTCAATACTAGCTGTTGCCCGCAACTTCGTCCGCGTGGACTTCAGTTTATAGTTGTTCCCGTACATCGATTGAACCGTACATTTTTCCGCGACAAAATATATCCCTTGTCCTTCCCGAGACTCAAAGTATCTCCATAGTCATACCAAAGTTCATCAAAATCGATTGAATAGTTAACGCGCAAATCAAAAAAGTATATTGTGCGGTAACCGTACATTTTTCCGGGACAAAACGTATCCTATGTCCTTTTCTTAGACTCAAAGTATATCTACTTATACCAAATTTCAGCAAAACCGGTCCAGCTGTTTACGCGTGATATCGTAACCAAAGGAAATATGGATTCCACGCGGAACGTCTATAACGTTCCGCGCGGCTTCACCCGCGTAAGTTAGATATTTCACAGACAAATTAGCTTATTATCTGACCCAAATAACAGAAAAATTGCTCTAGTAGTTCGTGAGATAAGCCCTTTCAAATAATTTCCCCCGTTTTTTTCACATTTTCCTCTATTTCTTCGCTCCTGTTAGTCTTAGCGTGATAAAGTATAGCCTATAGCCTTTCTCGATAAATGGGCTATCTAAGACTGAAAGGATTTTTCAAATCGAACCAGTAGTTCTTGAGATTAGCGCGTTCAAATAAGCCCTTCCAAATATTTTCCCCCGTTTTTCCACATTTTCCTCTATTTCTTCGCTCCTGTTAGTCTTAGCGTTATAAAGTATAGCCTATAACCTTTCTCAATAAATGGGCTATCTAACACTGAAAGAATTTTTCAAATCGGACCAGTAGTTCCTGAGATTAGCGCGTTCAAATAAGCCCTTTCAAATAATTTTCCCCCGTTCTTTTCTCATTTTCCTCTATTTCTTCGCTCCTATAAGTCTTAGTGTGATAAAATATAGCCTATAGCCTTCCGCGATAAATGGACTATCTAACACTGAAAGAATTTTTCAAATCGGACCAGTGGTTCCTGAGATTAGCGCGTTCAAACAAACTAACAAACTCTTCCGCTTTATAATATTAGTATAGATAATTTGTTATGATTCAATCAGAGAAGTTGATTCCTAGGCAGATGACCTACGTAGTTTGTTCGCGCTACATCAAACCCAGCCAACAGATCCCACCAAATGACGTTGATCTGCCAACTGCCTAGGAATCAATTTCCGAATGGTACGTACCCAACATTATCTGCTTGTTACAATTTCTAAAATCTAATTACTTTAACAGATCTTAAAAAATACGAGGTTAATACCGATTAAATAGCGCTTATGGCCCCGCTCATCGCTCTGCTTATCGCTTCACTCTTACAAGTGTCCGCGTAATGTTTAGGCGATTTGTAAATGTTTGAGTTAGCTCTACAATATATTCGTTGATGCTCGTTTCGGAGAAAACATCATTTTCCTCGTGTCTGATAAATTGGCCTGTTGATGGATATTTGGCGCCTACAAGTCAGTTTTTTAGGGTTCCGTAGCCAAATGGCAAATAAACACTTACCCTTATAAATGCGTCATGTTTGTGTAGTGTGTGTCTAGGTATGTAGGTACGTCGTCCGTGTGTCACAGGCCACAGCCAGATCTGGCAAGTACCTTTTTTTGATACGTCGTAAATCGTTAACCACAATGTACCGTAGTCCGACTCGCACTTAACCAATTTTTTATTCACAGCAGAAAAACTATAAACTCCATAGTTTTCGTTATAGGCAGGTATTTTTTAAAAACCCTGTAGAACTGAACTGGAGTCTAGAATGACCTCAAAAACTTAGGGCAGGCAATAAAATTTTAGAAGGAATTAGAATATTCCAAAAATAGAAATCCGAAATAAATGCAGTTGTGAAATGCACATTGGAACCATTCCAAATGGAACGGATATGGAGTTTTAACTTTTTACTATATTTTAATCCCACATTTCACTGTTTCCACTCCAGTCCTGAAGCTTAACTGCTATTTCACAGCTGCTACATAAAATCAGTGAGCTGAAAAAGGCAATATGTATTTTTATATAGTAATCAAAAGGTTATACTTCAGTCGGTTACTTCAGTCGGAATTTCCAGGAATTGCTATTGTATTCTATTGTTGTCGCGATCACCGGTGCTCGCGCGGGGCCTGAAGGATTAACAAAGTTTTCATTCGTGTTATTATTTGTTAAATTCAATATACAGTAATTATCTACACAGTTATACATTACAGCCGCGCGGCTCGTTTTAGTATAGAAGTCGCGCGGCTGCCGCACTACTCGCGACGCTAGAAGGCGCAAAGCAGTATTTCTCACAAGTATATTTTGTCTTTGTATATTTTTATCCTTTGAACAATATCAGATTCTTTGACCTTTTCATTAGGACGAAAGGTCACCGAGGATCTAAGCCTTGTCATTACAGCGACGGCGACCCGAATATAATACTGTGACTCAATTTCGCACCTATATAATAAAGTTATATTATACAGGGTGCAATTAAACCTTCCTGCCAAATTTTGACATATTGATCCTTGATAAAAATAAAAATACACGTATTTTTTCTTCTATAGTCACTCAGTACTAAAATGAAGAGAAATGAACTTAAATGAGAAATAGCTTCCGAAAGTTATCCTAAAAAATACTACAATTAATGGACACGATGCGTCGGCCGCGCGTGACGTGCCCCCGCGCGCGCGCCTCATCCCGCGTCACCCCCGATCATTCCACCGCGCCGCGAGTAACCATTCTGCAACGATTTTAAATGGGATAAAATATGTCATTGAAAAAAATAACACCCATTTTTTTTGGTTAAATGGACTCTCCTAATGATACGTCTAAGCCCTGGAAAAAAATTGGCAGGAAGGTTTAATTGCACACTGTATAGAGATCACAAAATATAGCGCCAGTCATGATTTCTCTTTCATAAGCACGAGGAACAAGGGAGATAAAATATAATTATCACCAATCAACACTTACCGAGGCTACGCAAGTACAATACCCGGCAATAAATATTGCACATCGACCTTTGGAAAGAGACAATCGGCTAATTTCGGTTTCATAGATGATAGAGCGTTATCTTTGTAGCACACACCTATTTGACATTATATCACTCGTTGTTCAAATTCAATAGAATGCAGTCGCGTCCAGTTCAAAATATATATCTATTTGTTAGCACCCCTAAATTTGCTACAGCTGTAATTTTCCAAAAGAATTTTAAATACGTAAACATAATTTGAACACCCTTTTTTATTTTATTTTACCCGAACCTAAAGCCATAACTTATAAAAAGTTTGGTGTATTTTATACAAAGAATAATAAAATTGTCAAAAGAAGCAAACCGTAATTGTTTTAACAGCTCCTAATATACCGGACTTTTTGTATTTCGTGCGTAAGAGATAACGCTCTACAAAACCGAAATTAGCCGACTGTCACTTTCCAAAGGTCGATGTGCAATATTTATCGCCGGGTACTGTACTAGCTTTACAAAACCTCTTTAGCTCGATTGGTGACCGCGTTTGTATCTCAAACCGGGGTTCGAATCCCGCCGATGAAACAAATAGTTTCCAATGTGTATATTGGATGATCTCCGTTTAGTTGCAGGTCCATGTTGGATGCGAGTAGCAGGAGATCAGTCATCTTGGCGTTCATTGAGAGAGGCCTATGTCCAGCAGTGGACGAATATAGGCTGATATGAATGAATGAAAAAATATTGGTCCATACAGTATCAAGTCTTGGATGTGTATATTATGATATAATAAATATCTTTAACTTATGTATGATTAAATATAACTTTACCTTTGTATGGTACCCATAACACAAGTCCTTTAGGTACACGAGGCCAGACTGACGTGATGTGAAGCGTCCATTGATATTATATTTAAAAAATATAACCCCCAATCAACGCCAATCGAGGCTACGCTAAGCTATACTCTATCTTGATCTAAATTAAATAGAACATACACTCACCAAACAGATTCAGTTGACACATGAGTATTACACCTGGATCCCAAAAGGATAAGACATAACTCACTTTCTGATGGATGAAACCATAGGTTCTTGGTAGTCCCTTGTGAACTTAGAATACCTGCGAATTTGTGTAGCTCTAAGTGTGACCCCTGGTCAGGTACCAGGTACCAAAGTGGACAAAAAATGAGTCTTACTTTATTTATTTTCTGATGGCTAATATTTATATATAATTTGTAGATTATTGTTCTGAACAAGTATCATGTAGTGTAAGACACTTTTCAATGACCAAAACTATTATCAGACGTTTTGAAAATAACTTTGTTGCTATTTTTTTTAAAGGTGTTAATTTTGATTTTGTAAATTAATATAACACCTTAGAAAACAATACGATATTGCAAGAATTTATTTTCTACTAGCTGTTGCCCGCGACTTTGTCCGTGTCAGCATACTGCATAGTATAATAACAAAGATGGATAATTTTTCCCTCTTTCCTTACCCAAAGGGTAAAAACGGGACCCGATATCAAAGACATTTCAGTCTGTCCGTCTGTCTGTCTGTCCATATCCAGACTGTACCTCCCCTTTGTAACATGTAGTGGATATTATTAAAGTATGGATACAATTGAGTATTTATTGCTCATATACCTAGTCAAGTGCCTACCTGTTAGACCCAGATCCCAGAGCGATAACACATATTATGACATATCACAATATGGATGAAACCTTAGGTTCTTAGTCGTTCCTTATGTACTTAGAATACCTTCGAATTTGTGAAGCTCTACATGGAGCTATACTCACTCTCACTCACTCACTCATAATGTGTAAAAATGTCTATCTGTCTGTCTGTAACCTCTTCACGCCCAAACCGCTTAACCGATTTTGCTGAAATTTGGTACATATATACCCTGGGGTTAAAGTATACTTATAACTTTTAGCTTAAGGCGACGCCTTGATAATTTGGCTGTAGGCTGTAGCGATATCGATTTTTCTCAGCAATGACTAAAGCTAAGAAATTAAAGTTCATTGTCAGTATTTATCATGTCTTTGTCTTTGAATTGCCCATAGCATAACACGGTTGGTCAACTTTTATAATACAGATCTATGTAGTCATATACAGATACAGGTCTATATAGTCCATCGCATCTATCAACGTCTGATCAAAGGAGTAGGGGACTTGCTTAGTGTCACCCAGACACCATTTAAACTTGACAAATAGTTACAGTACGACGCAAATCGTGATACGTATAAAGGGGTTACAGTATTTCAATGTGTTTACGCAGTTTTGGTTGAATCGCATTTAGTAATTTGTGGGAATAATGTACTTAGAAAAGTATTAGAATTTACTTAGCATGGTTTTGTCTACTCTAGCATAATATTATTATTTACTATAGCGGTTTTACATAATATTATTAAATTCCAGTGAATACCAAGACCCGTTTACATATTTATTCCAGTAGTAATTCCAGCCATAGAACAATAAAAACAGAATCCAGCGCTGGATTGGATCACTGGATTGAAATAATGTAAACCAGCCATTACACATTTATGATTTTCACTTTGAGAGCAAGTTCATAAGCTGATTTTGAGATATATATATATATATATATATATATATATATATATATATATATATATATATATATATTGTTTCTGATTTGTGAAAATGATAATAATTATTATGAAAATTCTGGAAGAATTCAATGTCCTTTGGAGGTTGAGTTTCCTGTAAATTCACATTTTATTTTTAAGGCTTTAATTCTTAGAATAGTAACATCTCTTTAACAAACTTAGAGTAAGTATACAGTGTGTAACAAAAATAAGTGATAATACTTTAGGATGTGTACGTGTTCCTTGTAGAGAGTTCACTGTGAAAGAAGCAGCGCTGAAAGACGAATTTTTTTAAAACTTTTGTATAGGCAAGGGCCCGAGCATCACGAGTTTCCCCATACAAAAGTGAAAAAAAAATTTAATCTTTCAGCGCTGCTACTTTCACAGTGAACTCTCTACAAGGAACACGTACACACCCTGAAGTATTATCACTTATTTTTGTTACACCCTGTATAATTGTATACCAAAGTATATTTTGGCAATAAAACGTCCGAATTTAGTGCGATCCTCGAGACGCAGAAAAATAAAGTTATCCGGGGCGCCGTGAGTTATTACTGCAATAATATTTTCCAGTCGCATAACATTTTCCAGCCGCTTGACAAAGTTTTATTACTCGACCCATAACTCTCGAGGAATAAATAGAAATAAAATAAATGGATGTTCTCAGACCGCTGGGCGTCTGCAGTGCTCTGACGCACGACCGCAAGATGGGAAAATTAAACACCACTCATCTAATTTATGTTTTGTATTATATATTAATAGCATGGTGGGAAACATATCGGTAGGAACTGGGATATGAGTTCATATGAACTAATTAAAAGGAGGATGTTTTTGTTGTTTTTCATTGCTTTAATTTTGGCCACGCAGAAATGCTAGCCTTTTCGAGAGATATTCAGCGAGATCTAACTTAGATTTCTTTCAAACTAAGACAATATTCGCAGTCTCAAATATTCATTGAAAACTGAAGCGAAATACAAAAGTAATATTGATAATATTATCTTGCGACTTTCTTGACTTGCGAAATTCCATTCCTTCAAGGGGTTCCGTATTAAAACTGTTCGTATTTTCCTACAAATATTAATAAAAATAAAAATGGTACGTAAGTTGTTTACTATGTAGTATACGGTAATGTATGCTGGCCCCATTTCAGCGCGAACGGGTTTCAGCCCGTTACGCGCCGTTTACATAAGTGCGTCTCATTTGAATCACTTGTAACGGGGCTAGTACAGTTTATGGCATACATTGACCAATCGATAACCCCGTTTTCAGTTGTTTTCACATCAAGCACCATCGGCAAATGAAAATCGCTTCACAGCGCCGCGCGTTGCCGGTACAGACGAAAAATTAATTGAAGTCATTACAAGTTGTCTGCAGCGGTTGCGGTCCCATTTTGGTGTTCAAATATTATACGATGATGATAATTATTTACAAACATTATACCATATCACAGAATATAATACATTAGTAGTACCAAACCATATTAAGTTATCAAATATCTGCGACATAGGTCATAAAAAACCAGCCAAGAGAGTTTTGGGCCACGCGCAATATAGGGTTCCGTAGTACCGCTAGTTTTTGAAAATGTTTGTATGGTCAATAAATGTACATACATTTATAACATGTTTTACTCTACTAACAACATCATCTTTACTTTCTAAGGAATTTGAACGAAAAGTTCCTTACATCGCCGAATACATTTTTTTTAGTTGATCGACTATTACTCAATAACTTATGAAGTCATCTTAGCCGTGATAGTTTTCCTTTTAAATTCAGAATATTTCCTACTCCCGTGAATTTTTTCCACATTTCCAGAAGCAACCGTTTAGCTGGTAGAAGGGGGGACACTGGACTCTAACGATTTTTTCCACTTTAAAACTTAATATTTCACAAACGGATCCCTAAATTGGAAAATGATCTATGAATACTCATAATAGTTTTTAAAAACCTATCCAACGACACCCCACACGATGGGGTGGACGCGAAAAAAAAATTCATCCCCGCTTGATGTGTATGGAAGGCACCATAAAAAAATATATTTTTTAAGATTTCATGTAGCATTTTGTTGCCATCATTAATATGCGCATTCATGCCAAATTACAGCTTTGTAGGTCCTATAGTCTATGAGCAAAACTGCGGACAGACAGACAGACAGACGGACGGACAGACCGAAACTATAAGGGTGCCTTGTTGACTACGGAACCCTAATAAAAATGACATTATGATGCGATGCGAATTTTCAAATTCGTTGTTTTGTTCTGGAGCCACAGAATATATATTAGTAGTACCAACTGCAGCCCTTACTTTCGTGATAACGTTGACATGAGACGATAAACTGATTTTTAAGTACCAAAACGATGATTTAAGTAAATTTAATTTGAATACATCCGTCTCCAAGCTATTATTATTGGTATTCATGTGACCATTCACACCTTATCGGGGTCCATTGTTCACCGATAGTGTTACACGTGAGTACCTAAGTCATAAACATCATGGCGGCTATGGTATGTTTGGAAATACTGGCAGCGTAGATCAAAACACTGTACATTTTCTCGTTTTGTCAAGACAAGGCATATGTATAACAAATTATGACATTGACACAACTGTCCCAATTTTTAAGGGATTTTGATAAAGGATTTAGGCGGACTTGCGCAGATCTAAGTTAAAGTTAATTCTAAGTTAAACATCATGTCATCTCTATCACTCACTTGGTGAGGTTAAGGGTTAATGTCGAACATTATAGGTGCAGAGACTGCACTATGCGACACAGGTGGCAGCGCCGTGCCCTAGGAGACAATGGCAAGCAAACGCCACAAAATGTATGCGATTTGACATAAGTCATCGCTTCGCTAGACGCTAGCGAATACTAATGTAAGATCCCATACATTTTGTGGTGTTAGCGTTAGCGTTTTCGATAATCGCTTGCCTAGGGGGCTTGCTTGTCTAGGGGGGATGTTTTGTGTCGCGATTCGCGAAGCGTCGCTGCCGCGTTGTGTCGTTTAATAGCGCGGTCTCTCTCGCCTTAAATTTTGGGAAAAAATAGAGTGATTTCATCTTATAAACTTTTCGCCAAATGTCCCAGCCTTAGTATTGAAATCTTTGTTTTGTCTCGATCGATAGCTTCCTGGCAGAATGCCATGCTATAGTTTGTTCGTTTTATGATGATATGCGTGACACATTATAATTGACAATAGTAGGGAAGTTACCTAAAAAAATTAATCGAATAATTTAAAAATATCGAATCACCTCGTAAAGGAATTGCAATCGAAATTATCGATTTCGTACTGATGTTTCAGAGTTACGCCGACGATTTAAGATGGCCGCCCTTTTTTATCGATTTGATTTCGATTCAACTGTGTCAATCTCTATTGACATAAGTTCCGTTTCATGCATCTGATATTTTTCAAATATTTTCGTTACAATAATTTTATACTCCTATTTCAAAATTAATATTTATAATTTTATATCAATAAGTTAGCATTTAGCAACTTTTCATTTTTATTTATTTACAATTACAGGAAACATTTATTTTTGTAGATGGAATATAATTTTTTACATTCTGATTTTTTTTTGTTTTCTTGTGAAAAAATTCCGTAGCAAGGAATATGAGAACTGTCACCCATATCATCTTAGAACGAACAAACTATAATTGGCAATATGTCTGTTCCAAGTATGTTAGGATGATTAAACGCGCTTAAATTGCGCTAAAAATAATCTATGATTTAGGTGTATTAATCGTGATTCGTGCTTAAAATATAATAACAACTTAACGGAAGACATTTGAATAAACAGAAAATTGTAAAACTATTGTCGTATTTGGAAAATTTTTAACAATTGTCATATTACCGTATCATCACAACATGTTTAAAAATAGCAAAACAGCTGATATAGCAATCGGAAACCGACAAAAATACATGCGTTCGCGAACCGCATACATAAATGATAAGGAAACGGTTTTTCCTGTTGCCAGAATTAATCAATGATTTTCATTGTGAACCAATCATCCATTTACCAATCACCATACATAACATTATGATCGTTATAATATATTATAGTAGTCGTACTAACTGCCACACTCTTAAGCCCTGTTTCACCACTTTCTGATAAAGTGCCGAATAGGCTATTCGCAACTTTTTGACTGATTCTCCATACTTGATCTGTCAAGTTAATTGGTGAATACTGAATAGCCTATTTCGTCACTTATCAGGAAGTCGTGAAATTAAATTAATATTTTTGTCGCAGCTGTGTTAAAGTAAAAAGAGGTAACAGACAGACACACTTTGGCATTTATAATTTTAGTATGGTTTAGTAGGTATACTACGCCGTTACAAAGACCCAGAGGCGGCGCAAGGCGTGGGCGGTGTGGGCAACCGCCCACGGCGTCGCGGCCTAAGGGGCCTCGCGCCCCTTGGACCACGAGGTTTTTAAAAGGTTTTACGAGTTGAAATACTCAAATATTTACAAATGAAATGTTTTATAAATTAAACTTTGGGTATCAAAAATAATTTCTCTCAACAAATCCGTTCTTTAGTATCATCCATCAGGGGGCCTCGCATAATATAATTATTTTAGGGGGCCTCGCAAGATACATCTTGCCCATATAAAATGTAGGTCTTGCCCCGCCACTGCAAAGACCTATCCTGAGTTATTTGAGTAGTAAATATTGAGCGTGTTAAGTCTATTTATAGCCTAAAGGGGTCTCGTTAGCCGCGTAGCCCGTAGCTATGCGCTACGAACCACTGCACAGTAATGCTCGAGTTCTAGACTAGCCCTCTTGCTAATTAAAATACTTACGAACTTGTACAAGTTCTCATTTTAAACTTTCGCGTTGCATTATAATTAAAACTTATTAATCGGGACTTAACAGTAGTGTGTTTTCGCGGCCACTATTTTGACACCAAGCTCTTTTTTTTTAGGCGATGTTGCCGCTCGAACCGACAAAAAGTGATCGAGAAAGTTTGCGAGCTGCGAGCGGGGGGTGGGGTGGACCCAGAATCGTGATCCAGAACCCGCGAAAACACACTACTATTAACGCGACTTATTTAAATAGTAATGCTACTATGAGTACATACTTTTTCTCGACGTTTCGGCCGTGTTGCAACGGCCGCGGTCACGAGGAGAAGTCTTAATTGTTCAAGTTCTGCTCGTACACTGAAAAAACGTAACGGCTATAAATAAACAAGTTGTTGCTATTTGCAACCGAGTAACTTGCTTCGGAGGGAGCCTGCAAAGTTTGTTGCTAAAATTATACAAGTCAACTTTGTTAACGTGTGTTGGTAATATGAAACCAGTAAGTTGGTAAAATTAAGTATCGAAGGTTAGTTGTTACTAATCTATCCTATCAGTAAACTTAGCAAACCTTTTAACTATGGTGAGTCGAGTTACTTTGTTAACAATACCCAAGCTTCTTAGTATTACAAATCAATTCAATCGGTTACAGCAACAACCAACTTAGTTGAAGAACTGTCGCCACAGCCAAGGTGCTTTGTTGTGTTTAGCATAATAATTCAGTAGGCTCAACTATTTTACTTCGTAAAACTAACTAAGTAACTTGATAATGTTAATCATGTTTATTGGCTATGGACAGCCAATCTACTTTGTTACTTCTACCCAATTCAAATCGGTATACATAGCCAAGTTACTGGGTACTGTCAATCGTGTTCATTGGGTAAATGCAACTACTATACTCTGTACTTTCTAGTCAATTAAGATTAGTATTTTTAGCCAAGTTGCTCTGTATTCTTAAGCGAGTGTATTGGGTAACCATAACTAAAATAGTTTGTTGCCAGTACCAATACAAACGACACTTATGAAGGTGAGTAGTGCCGCGAAACTAGCGCCACTTCACGAAAAAAATCTTATCTCTTCATGCAAAGAATATATTAGAATATCCTAAACCCACATTTTTGGTAGTATGTTTAAGTTTAATTACAACCTGCAAGTTCAATGAAATACTCACTGCAATTAATGTTATGAGTAAAAGTGCTAAAAACGGCCAATTTGGTATTAATTGCCATAACTTTAATTACAACGAATATTTTAATGAACTTGCAAGTTCTAATTTAACTTAAAGATACTATAAAAAATGTAAGTTTTGGATATTTTGATATATTCTTTGCATGGAGAGATAAGATTTTTTTCGTGAAGTGAACCAAATTTGAAGGAATCTGAAAGAAAACATGTAATAAATAAAATTAGATTTATTGAGTAGGACACAAAACAATCATTTCAAGTAACATTAAACTCTTAAGGTCTTAATATATGCATAGCTAGAGCCGCCATCACAAAATTCGAAGTATTGAGCTATAGATAATTCTTTTGAAGCTATAAGCCTTGTTTCTGTGGTTTCTTTCCACTTTTGTTCTACAGCAGTCCAAGGTTCAGTAGAATTTTTAAGCCATAAAATTTTGTCTTCTGCGTCTTTCTCATCAGTTAGTCCGTCTGGTAAACGTAAGCTTGGAGATTGAGGTGAGGACCCTGACCTTGAAATTCGCCGGCGCTTCTCCACTACGCCAGTATCCCTGTATTTTCGTTTCAGGTTATGAATTTGGTCTGGTAATTTACCAGCCAATCTTGTTATGATGCCCCGTGTGGATTCCACAATTTTGGTATGAAAATATACCGACGATTTTTCTTGTGGAAATACCGTAGTAATCGCACGTGCCCAATTCGCATATACAGAAGATCTGACAATTAGTTCAGGATTTTGTCGCAATATACAGGTTCCGATAATTCTCACTAAAGATAAACGTGCAGCATTATTAAGTGGAATACTTTTATCCAGGTTCAAAAGTCCTTTTCCTTCTAAAGTGCTGTTCAACAGCAGCCTTAGGTCCTGAAATACGATATATATACGATAAATACGGTATATATGTACATGGATATTTTACGTAGGTAATTCATGCAAGCATGTAAAAAAATACAAACACATATTTCAAGGGACTTCGGATCTTCAGGTAAGTTAATAATGACTGGTGAACTAGGCAAAGGAAAAGCAAATCAGCACCAATCTGCAAGCAAATCATTCATAAAATAAAATAAAAAGTACCAACTTGTAAAGTACCAAGACCGGCGTTTTTCCACGAGCCACGACACGGCACGATTTCAGAAATACACGATACACGGCACACGACCTGTCGTTCTGTCGAGACAATTTCAGCAGCGATTTTCCATTTTAAAAATACACCACCACACCGCTCTTCGTTCAAGAAAAGAAATAAACTGCGCCCCTAGACAAGTGGCATTCGATTTAAAGCGTTTCGCAATTGATGAACGATAACGAGCTAGGGCCGTGCACAGTGCTTCGCGGAGCGTCCGCGTGCGGAGAGCGAGACGGCTGCGCGACGCAGCCCTAGCTCATTATCGTTTATCGCAAGCGAAACGCTTGAAATCGAATGCCACTTGTCTAGGGGGGCTGAACTGTCGTGTCGTGCGGTCTGTCGCGCCGTGTGCAAGTTTAAACAGGTTCTACGTAGTCGCTAAATCGTCACGACAAAAAAACGTTGCTGTGCGTATCGTTGCGTGAGTAAACGGTCCATAGAAATGTATGGCTCTCGGAATCGTCACCGCATTTTGTCGTGCGGTGTCGTGGCTCGTGGGAAAACGCCCTCACTTACACTTTCATTATTTGCATTAGGGTGCATACTAGATTTATAAACCTCTAAATTTTTGGAAAATATTGCTCTAGGTCCGATTAATGGAATCATCTCCTTAATCATACTTTCAGTAAGCATGGGAAGGGATAAAGATGTTACTGAATTTTCTGTAATTTAAGAAATATATCCTTAAACATGGCAACAGGTAGTTACGTCTTACTTAAGGAAGGAGTTGCTGTATACCTTTAAAAACTTCTATATATTCTTCCAAGTTCCACGCTGTAAGAAGATTTTCAACCTCTTCATCCATCTTTCCACATAGGTACCTACTTGTCACGTCACTATAAACCACCGCGGTTAAGTATAGCACTAGGTACTATCAATTGTATTCAAAACTCCTGAAAAATGCAATGGATAGGTATAGCAAACGCCGCCCCACATCCAGAAACAAGAATAGTTTGGTAACACTTCAAAATGATGAAAAAATTTATAAGTTTAACCTGTCTTCTAGATGTGAGGCGGCGGCGCTTCAATAGGCACTATAGACACGTCCGTCACGCTGCAGCGATTTGACACAAATGGCCGAATTTGGCGGCTTCACATGGGCCCACAGCCTAATCCTTGTTTATTTATTATCAAGTTACTCGGTTAAAAATAGTATTCGCTTACTTTGTTGTTAATTTCCGAGTTGTGCTTATTTACCAATAGATGAGTACCTTCTTTGTCTTTACTAAGCAACACGGTTGTATGCATCATAGCGAGTTACTTAATATTAGCCATGTAAACTTATGTTTAAAATTAAGTAACGTACTTAACATAATACAGCAATGTAACCTTGTGTGTTTTTAACTGAACTCGTTGTAAATATTAGACAACTGTGATTATGTCTAAAATTAAACAACTTACTTATTATTTAATAGCAATGTAACGTTGTCTGTTTATAACCGAACTCGTTGTAACTTTTAGCCTACTGTGATTATGTTTAAAATTAAATAATTTAATTATCATGAGATAATAACGTAAGCTTGTCTGTTTTGAACCAAATTCGGTAAGGGTACTATTTACCGAGTTGGCCATTTAGAAATTGATAAGTACTTATTAATAATAGCCAAGAATATTTAACAATATTTGCTTGTATAATCCTAACAAAGCTTTATTGGACATTTTAGATATGACTTGATTGAACGCAGCCGAATAATTTTTAGCCGAGCTAAATTGGTACTTTGCTAAAGCAAATTTATTTCAGTGTATAACTTCGTAAATATCTTGATATAATAAGGGCCTCTTTCACCAATTTCTGTAATGCAAATAAAGTGGCGAATAGGCTATTCACAACTTTTTTTACACATTCTCTATACTTCATCTGTCATGTTAGGTGGTGGATAGCATATTCGGCAATTATCAGAAAGTGGTGAAACAGGCCCTTAGTCTAACACATTGAAAAAGTCATACGACAGACAAAAACAGCGAACTTTGAATAATTAAACATTTGCGTAAATATTTTTGTTTACAAGAGGTTGAAGTGGGTTAAATATAATTTACCCTTAAGGTGAACGCAGATTTGGCCGCACCGCACGCACCGCAGTCGCCGCATTCGCAATTCTTCATATTATTATGAAGTTGCGAAGACTGCGGCGCGGGTAGGTATGCGAGCTTGCCTATAACTTCATATAAAGAATTCCGAATGCGGCGACTGCGGTGCGTGCGGTGCGGCCAAATCTGCGTTCACATTAACTTTATACTGCCCATTTCATTCGAAATTATTTTATTGCGCTGTAACCGTTTATTTTCTAGAAAAAAAAAAACTATCCTATATTCGTTCCTGGATCTGGAAGTATCTTCATTCCAAATTGAACAAAATTGCTTCAGTGGTGTAGCAAGAGGCAACAGATGAACAGAAATATTTTCACATTTGTATAAACAATACTAAAAGTGCTTACAATGAAAGAACCAGATATTTAAAACTTCCTACAATATAAGAGAGTATACCAAAAAGCGGCAGAGGATTGAAATGTTCATTGTACCATCAAAGAAATTGATTCTTAGGCAGATGACGGACCTAAGTAATTTGGTCGGATCATCTCATTTCAATATTGTTATAGTAGGGGAGGAGAGGGTGCTATTTGTGTAGTCACTCGAGCGTCATGGAGACCTAATAGGTTTTTTACGTTAGGTAAAACTGATAAAAAAAATAAAAGGGTTTTTATTTTTATTTTAGCAGTGGGTTCAGAAACTGCAGCCATTTTAAAGTTTTGAAAAAGAAAATATATTCAAAAAATTGCTTATTCAGGTAAATTGTATATACATTTTAGACGACAAGGACTAAATCATTTAGTTTAGTGCAAAATAAAATATCTGCGAAGCTTTGTTAGGAAAATATTAAGCTTTATTTTTTATATTTTAAAATGTCCCTATAGGCTTACTTAACCTTTGAATCGTCAGTGCTTTGGAAGCTTCTTTGGGGTATACTAAACGTACCCTATCTTAATCTGACAGATCCGATAACATTTCAATATTTAAAAAAAATAACCCACCACGTGATAAATCTGATTTCTATGCCATGATAACTAAACACATGTCGAAAACCTAATCTGACACGCTCGAGCTACTCCCAAAATCCCCTCTTCTCCTCCCCAACTATTAGCTATTATTGTTCTGTCGGTTGAGTTTGATATAACGCGACCAAATTACGCAGGTCCGCAATCTGCCTATCAATCTACTTCTCTAGTAGTAGATGGAGACTGTTCGAGAATCCAATCAATGCCCAGCACGCAGTATCAATGTTCAATGGATTTTCCGGTGCCCCAGCTCAGGGCTGTCGGTTACATTTGGGAATAATAATGTTATGTGTTTGTATTTATACTTATAAAATATAGTAGATACGTACTGAACACCTATCAAAGTCAAGTCCCTAAATCTTAAAAGGAAATCATAATTTCATAGGTAGTCATGTGTTTTTTTAAGCCGAATGGCTTCTAAAAGTTGTCGTAAGCTACTCGAAAACCTGCAGCATCCGTTACATAGTGCTTGGTAACAATATAATTATTTTTTGCAGCTCAACAACTATTGCTATCCAAAGACTTTTTCTATCTTTCTATCTTTTCTTTTTCTATCTCTAAAGTAGATGAAGCAGGCGCATGCCATGATAATATTTCATGTATGGTATTAATGATTATTAAATATAATATTATTTTAACTTCTTCATGACACTATATTTTATCGACGGCAATCCTAATATAAACACTAATAAAACACACTTTTCTTGCACTTTTTCCACTATATTATAATATTTCCACCAAGAACCGACAGTACAATCAATTACATATACAACCCTAATATAGGTTTTATTAAAAAACTAGACCTCACGCCTAACCCGGCGAGGACAGTCACTATTGCATTGTAATTTGTATTCTATCAATTTTCCTCCAACAAAGCATTAGAGCGAAAGTTTAAGGTGACGAGTAGGTGTTATTTTCGTGCTGGTTTCTTATGATTACCTCTATGGAAATTGGCCATCTAAATGTAAGTTAGAATGGGCGACGCAATCTAAAAATTTTAAGATTTTTGCCATATAAATTATTTCTAGTATTAATATAATATTTAAAAGTAGATAAAAACCTATTCTCAGGCCTAACGAATGTACAATTTACAAAATTTCATCAAAATCGGTTGAGCCGTTTTGGAGGAGTTCGCGCACAAACCCTGTGACACGAGAATTTTATATGTAACATGTTGGTAGTATCTAAGCGAAATATCTCATAATCCCAAAATCAAGAAAATTTTACTGAGATTGAGATATTTTGAGAGGATCATGACATGACACATGTCCCATTCGCAATTCAGTCAATTGCTAAAAAGAAAATTGTATGGGAATGATTTATATATATTCTACAATATATTATTCCTTTAATAAATGAATTTAATAATAATACAAATACAAATTCTTTATTCACAGAATGTAGTTTTACAATCATGTAGGTGGTAAGGTAGTAAGTACATTTAGTTCTGACATTCTACCGTGATTTTGCATGGTGTGTGAAGTTCTGTAAGTAGGTAGGTAGTTAATTTATACATTATATTAAAAGAAACCAATATCTTTTTGTTGTCCATTATGTTCAAGTGGGCCAGTTGGCAGACCGCCTGACGCCGAGTGATGAGTAACTTGCGGTCAATAACCACGGCTCGTGCTGCGCCAACTTGTATAATTATAACCGACTTTCAAAAAGGATGTGATCAATGTTCAGTTTTATGTATATTGTAGCATAGAGTTTAAAACTTAATTTGATGCGTGGAGCTCCATTTGAACGTAAATGGTGGTTTGCTTACTGCATGAGCAATCCTTAAAATGTTTCCTTAACTTGTTATTAGTTATGGTTCTTTCCTTACATTGTTTACTAAGACATCCTAATTAGAACTCATATAATTATTTATGGTAGTGCAACATAATTTCAGGCTTTACGCCTTAATTCGCTGAATTCGAAGAAATAGTATAAGTTACACTTTCAATTAAAAGTGACGCAACTATTTTCGAAAAAAGCTTACTTGTTGGGTAATTCTCAAAATTATTTAATAATTTCCTTTTGATACGTAAGGTTACACACGCCACTATGGTGTAAACTCATTATACTGCATTAGAAAATTAATATGTTTCTTTGAATATACATCTAAGATTCATGCTACGACCGCTGTAACGCATAGATAAATTAATTAATTATTATGGTACTACATAAGCAGTGTTTTTTTAACTTATGATTTATCAGGATAGGCCTAAGCCACTGCAGGGTCCACTTGCACAAATCTGAATTTTAATCCATTTCCATTTTAATCCAGATTTGTGTGAAAGTCACGCTTGTGTGAAAATCACCTCTATTAATCCAAGTTTATCTTTAACGAAGATTTATGAAAGTGGGACTTCATATTTTAAGATATATATTTATTATAATATTATGATGAACGGAAACGGGCCCGGCGGAAGTCGCGCGAAAGAATGCGATCATCCAATAGAGAGCTGCTATATATAGACCACCTACTGGTGTCAGGGTCCAGCCCATCATGATGGTTATTTTCTGCTACGTAGTATTGTGAACCTGGCCACGCCTCCTTCGGTATAGTGGTTAAGAGCGTAGCTCTCGACTCGGAGGTCGTGGTTTCGATTTGCTGGAATGTCTTCAAGTTTGGTAAGGGCAATGCATTCAGTTCGACTGTTTGTCTGACAAGAAAAATAATAATCCATATTACGTTGGAGGACGGATAGGCATGCATGGGTGAGTGGTTACAAGAGACGGGAAAAATGCCAATAAATGCCCCAAATGCCCTGGCGGGCCTAAAGATGGATAAATGGTGACACAGAATACCTGCTAAATAGACCATACTAACTGAAGTATGTTAGTAAGTTAGCTATCAGCGAGAGTAAGGTTAAGTGCTTCTAATTGATGGATAATTACTAGCTGTGACTTGATAGTGTTGAACTACATTCTACATAAAACACTTACAGAAAAAAATATGAGCACACGCCAAAACAGCATTGTAGGACTCGTAGGTCTCTAAAAGAAAAAGTTACGCCTAAGTTACATTAATGACCTAAGCCCTGAACCAAACTTTCAATGTAGGAGTGGCCCCTAAAAACCGAAAGAAGGTTTTACTTTACGCCGCTCTTTGACTTGCCTTAATGCTTATTGGAACGAAATTCCTTATCTCGTGTTCGGCGTAAATCTTGAAGGCTAGACAGAACGACATTTGACCTTGATTTGACCTCGACACTTTTTTATTAGTACCTGCATGGTAGGGACAGAGGGCGTTGATAGTAAGTATTCCTAGCCGTTTTTTTTTTTAAATAAACAGCGACGCGCTGTTAGTATTCCTGGGCGTCAGTAGATGGCGTTTTTTAAATAATACTTACAGGTTTTTTTGAACATAAAAAATAACTTCATTCTATTCGGGTGTCCTTTGACACCTCTCAAGTTTTTTATAAGAACGTGTATGCATGGCGACCAAAACATCTTTGCTTATTCAGTAGCCATGTTTGAACATAGTATCAATAGCAATGAGCTCAGACTAGTGCAGTGACGTCACACCTACGTCATCAGTGTTTACTCTCTAGGAGTACCTGCTATCGGAGCACTTGACTACCTACATAACCACTTTACCTTTATCAAGTGAATAATTTTGGTATTGATATGCAAAGAGAATTGAATTATATTGATATTGTCAAAGTTATAGGCTCACCCTCAGAGCTACTAAAGGTGCTTGAGGAAGGCTAAAACTTTGTCTGGAATTTATTTATGACGTCGTAATGTAATCTGGAATCTGGAATTTATTAAAGACGGGATAGTGATGAACGTTGCTATGGTGCCATACTTATTTAGTCACACCAATAAAATAATATGGGCGAAATCCTTTTTATACGTCCACGGGCGAAATGCTTCATATGGCAAAACAATGTTTGCCGGGACAGCTATTTAAAATATAAATTCTTTAAAAACAGCCTCGAATCGAACCGAATCGAACCGAATCGAACCGAAATACGAGAATTGACCTCCTTACTCCTAATTTGGTAGAAGCCCTATTAGCATTATAGTTATGCGTTTCGTGTTGCCATGCTGTCTGCGACGGTTCGTCGGCACTTGGCTGTTATATTTTACATTTTAGTTTGATAGGAAAAGGACTTATGCCCATTTTCACCAACCACACCTAAAATTTAGGTGTCCCCTAAGCCAATATTCCAATGCCCGTTTTCACCAACAACACCTAAAATTTAGGTGTCCCCTAAGCCAATATTCCAATGCCCGTTTTCACCAACAACACCTAAAATTTAGGTGTCCCTTAAGCCAATTTTCCAAGTTTCGTTATTGATGAATTGACAACCCCGTAACTCTTAGGTGACGTTTATTTGAAATAAAACAACCTACTATGCGATTCATCCGTCAAACTATTAGATGACGTTTATAATTTACGGGATGAATTGACGACCCCGTACACTTAGGTGACGTATGTGGCGACGACGACGGTTGCCTTGACAATGAATCTGTTATAGAATGGCCGTCTGATATTTTACTTGTAACATAGCGAACTCCCATAATTAATATACATATTTATCACAAACCTTCCTCTTTAATCACTCTATCTATCCGCAATTAAAGGGAACAAAGGGACATGAGGACAGAAAAAGCGACTTTGTTTTATACTATGTAGTGATACACGTCACCTAAGAGTTACGGGGTTGTCAATTCATCAAGAACAAAACTTGGAATATTGGCTTAAGGGACACCTAAATTTTAGGTGTTGTTGGTGAAAACGGGCACAAGTTTTGTTCTTGATGAATTGACAACCCCCTAACTCTTAGGTAACGTTTATTTCAAATTAAACAAGCTGTACGCGATTCATCCGTCAAACCATTAGGTGACGTTTATAATTTACGGGATGAATTGACGACCCCGTACACTTAGGTGACGTATGTGGCGATGACGACGGTTGCCTTGACAATGAATCTGTTATAGAATGGCCGTCTGATATTTTACTTGTAAAATAGCGAACTCCCATAATTAATATAAATATTTATCACAAACCTTCCTCTTTTGTCACTCTATCTATCCGCAATTAAAGGGAACAAAGGGACATGAGGACAGAAAAAGCGACTTTGTTTTATACTATGTAGTGATACACGTCACCTAAGAGTTACGGGGTTGTCAATTCATCAAGAACAAAACTTGGAATATTGGCTTAAGGGACACCTAAATTTTAGGTGTTGTTGGTGAAAACGGGCACAAGTTTTGTTCTTGATGAATTGACAACCCCCTAACTCTTAGGTAACGTTTATTTCAAATTAAACAAGCTGTACGCGATTCATCCGTCAAACCATTAGGTGACGTTTATAATTTACGGGATGAATTGACGACCCCGTACACTTAGGTGACGTATGTGGCGATGACGACGGTTGCCTTGACAATGAATCTGTTATAGAATGGCCGTCTGATATTTTACTTGTAAAATAGCGAACTCCCATAATTAATATAAATATTTATCACAAACCTTCCTCTTTTGTCACTCTATCTATTAAAGAAAACCGCAATTAAAGGAAACAAAGGGACATGAGGACAGAAAAAGCGACATGACGACAGAAAAAGCGACTTTGTTTTATACTATGAACTTTTAAACGTCACCTAAGAGTTTCGGGGTTGTCAATTCATCAAGAACAAAACTTGGGATATTGGCTTAAGGGACCCCTAAATTTTAGGGGTTGTTTGTGAAAACGGGCATTAATCAAATAAAGACACAAACTTGAAAAATATGAAAATGAGGTTAAATAGCGTACTGATAACTGCTTTTAGCCGACGATAGAACCTATGCATCCAAGGTTTCGCGTTTACAATTACATCCATACGAATATTATAATAACAGAAATGTGTTTGTCTGTTTGTTTATTCTTTTACTTCTTAACGCGTAGGCCGCTAAGCCGATTTTTATGAAATCCAGTATAAATTCATTTTAAGTCCTTTTAGGGGACAAAGGATAGTTTTTTATCTAAATACTAGCTGTCCCGGCAAACGTTGCTTTGCCATAATATATTTCGCCCATATTATTTTATTAAAGTGACTAAATAAGTATGTCACCATGGCGATGTCGATATCCCGTCACACAAACAATGGTCGCCGTCAGTCTCAGGTTGTAATAATTTACTATTATTTATTCAACAAATGCACTTATCAATATATAAAGTACCCAGTAGCCGATTCTCAGACCTACTGAATTGGCATATAAAATTTGGTAAAAATCAGTAAAGCAGTTTCGGCGAACTCCTTCGCTGACTAACATTGTGACACGAGAATTTTATATATAAGAAGATAATTGAATTTCGGCGCAACAAACTTGTGGGCAACACTAATTAATAGTAGGTACTACTGTACCTACTATTGTACTGACTATCTACTAACACTTATGGGTGCGTCCACATTTGTATCATTTGCGCGATCAGATCTCCGATCAGATCTCCGTCGCGTATCATCGAAGCGTGTCAAAATGATACGCGTATCATGATACGCCCCGATCGCTATTAACCGCGTATCTGATACGTGTCGTATCAAATACACGCATGATCGGCAGAATGATCTAATAGGCGTCCACACTATGATATGCATACTTGATACGGCGCGATGATCGCGACAGAGATCTGATCGCGCAGATGATACAAATGTGGACGCAACCTATCAATTATCCGTCACATTTTTACTCTTGCACGTGCAGTAATCTCGTGATTTTCCTATTGTTCTCTGTAGAGAGCTGTATAGAGTCTGTAGAGTGGGCTGTCAGCTGGGGGAGGGTGGCTGCACGCGAGCTGCGTCACGGGTCCATTGTGCAAATGAAGCGTCGAGTACACGCCGCGCTGTTGCTGAACTAAATTCACGTTACGAGAACGATGTTAAATAACTAGATGCAGAGAATATTGCATAAAATTTTATTACATCAGTTTATGGTTAATTCTTCCCGCAGTTTTCTATCGTCAAACTAAGCCAAAGGTCTAAATCGCTAAGGGCTGTCGCTAAGTGTTTCGAAGAGTCTCCGTACTCTTGGACAGTGTTCCGCAAAAGGTGTGCCGCGGTACACTGGTGTAGTAGTTGGTGAATTGGAATGGAATAAGAATTGGGAACAGAGCATCTCCGTACACGCTGATTAATTTGTGGTATAGGTACTTCCAAAACTTACAGTTTTCTAGATGTAAATTGAATACAAAAAGTTTGCGGAACAGTGCTCTAGGATATTCCATTCCAGATTGACTAGGATCTAAGTCGGTCGGAGACTAGATGAGTGTGGGAAACTTCTCATCTTAATGAAGATTTAGTGTTAGTTCTTGTAAATATGCATAACTATCAAATTAATGATACCATCGTTTTGAAAACATGCTTTATCTCCCCTTACAACGTCCCTCATAAATGATATACGTAATAGTGAGGACATCTCTGTATTCCATTCATGTATATTTTACCTGAAATTTCTCCAAAAGTGACCCTTATTTCGTTGGCATACGAACTTTCCTGGAAACGTGGTGGTGCGAGCGTGCGTCACTCGCCCCCACGGCCCACCACCCCCTGGTTACACGTGAACGCTGCGATTGAATCGCCGCTGATTTTAATCACGGGTCTAGTTCTCGTCACGTTTTATCGGATTTGTCTAGGGAAGGGTTTCTAGGATTAGGATTGCATTTCATTTTGTTGATCTTGTTTTGATCAGCCGTGATCTTGGTTAATTGCTGTTTACGTTGGACCAATGATCGTGCATGCTAAAGTATTCACAATACTTTAGCGTGCACGATCGATTTAAATTTTTCATTTTGGACAATTTTTGTGTCCTAATCCACAAACATTTTGGTTGTTAAATTTTGAATGCAGTCTTGTTCTAAATCATATAAAGAACATAACTACATACATTCATAACTCAACACGTATTTTTTTTGTGGGTTAGTACGAATGCCTAACAGTGTCCAATGATGGATGAATTTGGCCCTCTAAAAGTCTGTTATCAATTATTATAATTAGTGTTGGTACTTCATTGGAAAGGCCGAAAACAATTTAAAATATTTATTATGATGTGTATTTAAGATGCACAAAAATTTAAGATGCCTTAGAAGTTAGACTAGACCAAATTTCGATGAGCGTCAATATAAATTATGATAATAAAAAGGTCTACCACATCAGCCTATTGCTGTCTTACGTCTGAGACTATTGTAGACCATAGGCAGAATTACTAAGTCGTATAGTTGAAGTTCATTCTATCGACAGTGGATTTGGAAAATAAAATGATATGACAATAAATATTATACGATATCACAAGTGTCCTCTTACTTGGCGAAGATCTGTGTCAAATCCTATGATTTTAAATTTGGAACTTCAGCTTCGCCATTGTCAAATGCACTTGCATACCGTTTTTACCATAGACTTATAATATATTAGCGACCTGCCCCGGCGTCGCACGGGTATAAAATATATTATAGCCACTGAAAAAATGATTAAAATGGATAGCCTATGATCCTTCACGTGCTCTACTTCTTATCGGTGCCAAATAACATAAAAATTGCTCCAGTAGTTCGCGAGATAAGCCCTTTCAAATAATTTCCCCCGTTTTTTTCACATTCTCCTATTAGTATTAGCGTGATAAAATATTGCTATAGACTTCCTCAATAAATGGGCTATCTAACACTGAAATAATTTTTCAAATTGGACCAGTAGTTCCTGAGATCAGCGCGTTCAAGTTAGCCCTTTCAAATAATTTTCCCCGTTTTTTCCCCGTTTTCCTCTATTTCTTCGCTCCTATTAGTCTTAGCGTGATAAAATATAGCCTATAACCTTTCTCGATAAATGAGCTATCTAACATTGAAAGAATCATTAAAATCCGTTGCGTAGTTTTAAATATTAAAGGGAACAAAGGGACGTGAGGGAAAAAAAGCGACTTTGTTTTATAATAAGTATAGATGGTTTTTACAAAAAAAGGGCCAATTTTTGTTTTCATCTTAATTTTCACGAATTCTTCGTTTCAATTTTTTAAACAATGCTGACAGGAAAATAAACCGTTTTATGTTCGTTCGAAAAACACGGTGTTTACACGAAACGTAAATCATGAATTAATTGACCTGTTTTTCCATATTTTTTCAAAGGAATTGAATCATCATCTGCGGTAAACACGCCAGACCTTCTGAGACTCTTACGTCAATACTTATGCCGGTGACTTTTGTGAATCACTTTTTAGGGTTCCGTACCCAAAGGGTATTATTTTTAACAAAAAATTAAAACCGACTTCCAAGGTAAAAACAATATTAATAGCATCCTTATAATATGAACTAAAAAGTATTAAATAATTTTTCCTATCTAATATGTAGTGCCTTTTCCCGAATCCGGCTAAACTTCAACTATTTCTGTACTCAATCTTCATCATTTTGAAGTCGGTACCAGATATAGCTGAATCTTTATTTCTTTGACAGAAAATTTGAAACTTTTGGAACTGGCACCGACTTCAAAATTATGAAGATTGAGTACAGAAATAGTTGAAGTTTAGCCGGATTCGGGAAAAGGCACTACATATTAGATAGGAAAAATTATTTAATACTTTTTAGTTCATATTATAAGGATGCTATTAATATTGTTTTTACCTTGGAAGTCGGTTTTAATTTTTTGTTAAAAATAATAATTTCACTCTTTTTAGTTACCTAGTAGGTAAACTGTTAGTGCCAATTCAAATTGTATAAAAAATAGTTTCATATTGTCTTCACTAGATGTCACTGAGGCGCTCCTGTGTCGCGCTATCGCTTGTACGTAGAAGTTTTATATAGGTAGTTGTAACTTGTAACAGATTTTCGTTGTGTTGTTGAAAGTTTGTAAGCAACTGACGTCTGACAACTCAACAGTGAGCTTGGTGTGAGCAGTGAGCATTGAATTGACAACATAAATCATAATATTGAGTGGTAATTGATCTCGTATAATTGTTATTAAAGGTGAACGCAGATTTGGCCGCACCGCACGCACCGCAGTCGCCGCATTCGCAATTCTTCGTATTATTATGAAGTTGCGAAGACTGCGGCGCGGGTAGGTAGGTATGCGAGCTTGCCTATAACTTCATATAAAGAATTCCGAATGCGGCGACTGCGGTGCGTGCGGTGCGGCCAAATCTGCGTTCACCTTAAGACGACGCCTTGATAATTTGGCTGTAGCGATGCCGATTTTTCTCAGCAATGACTAAAGCTAAGAAACTAAAGTTCATTGTCAGTATTCATCATGTCTTTGTCTTTGAATTGCCCATAGCATAACACGATTGGACAACTTTCATAACACAGAATTATCAATCGAAAAGACCTCTGTAAAAAAAGGGATTCCTATTTTTCCAACAGAGGAGAGTGATTTAAGGTTCCAAAATTTGTACATAAATTGGTTGAAGCATACACTTTAATATGTGCATAGCTTATATGAAATGTATTTATGGTTTTTAAATTACGCGACAAAAACCATTTTGTTGCTTACGCCCTTTCCATTTTTTGCTGTTCCATTGCTTGTTTTCTATGAGAGGCCGGCCCCGCCTCTCATAGAAAACAAGCAATCTAAAACATATCCAACACGGTTTCTTACTTTAACGCGGCGTCACCTTAAGTTGACCTCCGTCATAGTCCGCGAATTTATAAGTGGTCGTCGGTGGTACTGCGTATATTCTACGTATCTTATTACAATTTGTTAAGACTGATATGAGTCATACGGCATACCCCAAGGCCCAAATATCAGGTAGATAGATAAATTTAAACATTACATTTAAAAAGATCTAAGTGAACACGTGCTGCAAAATGCTCGCAGCGTGGCATCACAATAGACATAACTACCAGTACTTCGACTGCTATGAGACTGACGAGTATTTGGAAGTCGGTTAAAAAACGGAACCCTATTACTAAGACTTCGTTGTCTGTCCGTCTGTCCATCTGTATGTCTGTCTGTCTGTCGCCAGGCTGTATCTCAACCTCTATCTGAATCAGCTTGTTAGGGTTCTATTTTTTTGATTAGATAACCATATAACGGAACCTTAACAAGCAGATTTTTTTGTATATTGATAGGTTATTAGTTGTATAATTTAAGAGTAACATTGTCCTACATATAAAATAGTCCATATTTTAGGACCATCAATTCAAAGTATGAAATCCTTTCTATCTCTGTTAGCTACCAGTTACCACTTTCGAGATTTTACGCAAATAAAACTGTTGTTCGTCTTATCAAAATGAAGCTACTCACAAAAAATTAGCTTGATAGTAATCAAAAAAAAGAAAATTGTTCTAGAGCTCCCGTACTACACATAGTTGCTACTATGAGCCTTCACACTAGTCACTAAGTCTGGATTTTTAAAATGCGCCCGCCAGAGCGCGCAGTTTTTGCTTATAAATCGAATAACGATGTTTTGAGGTGTTCATTGACGATCCTTCCATCTATCTGCTATTTCATACTTCAATATCCATCATTAATTTTATTGGAGATCCAAATACAATTTGAACAAACCAGTAACAGAGTAAACTTTACGCTTTATCGCTATTCTCTTTTCATTACGTCTTGATCATTGATTGTAAAAATTGATTCAGCGCTAATATGTATATTATTGCCATCGCATTTTGTCTGCATAAAAATAATATTCTAAAAACTCTGTTATCGTGTTCTGCGCTAGTTCTGTGTGTAGAGTACTTAAATAAAACTAAGCATAAATTGTAATCATGGAACTAAACTTTATGATTACAGGTTGAAAGAAATAGAGACATATTTTGTTGAAAAATATAAACCAGGTTAACAATAACTATCTACTAGTCCTTGACCTCAAGCATTTCTATTTTTCATTTCATAATTAGTCAAATAGCCCATCTCTAATTAATTAAGTTAATTATTTTTCATTATAAATAATTAACAGTAATTATCTAATTAGTTTGACTATTAATTTCGTTCTAGTTTGTATGACTTTGACATAAATATTAGTTTAAATTTTAAAACTATGGTCCTACCTAACCATGAGATTAGTATATTTTGAATGTCTAGCTATGAAAGTAAGTGCGCAAAGCCTCGTGATTATGTTCCTTGTATAGGTAGATTTCACTGTAAAAATGACAGCTTCAAAAGTATTTTTTTTAATAATTAATTTTTTTTTTAAATCCGTTATTTTATGCCGAAAGAGTTACTTGCTTGAAAGAGAGACTTCTGTGCTTCTAACTGTGCTTACAATAATAATTATTGTAAGGACGTTATTGATGTTGAGACATTTCTAATAGAAGCACAGAAGTCTCTCTTTCAAGCAAGTATTACTCTTTCGGCCGTCGACATAAATATCACTATCATATAACCTCCAGGTAGAATAACTTACGTGCAATACGGGAAATAGTGCCAAAAGTAGGCAAATTGGGCAGATCTAGATTCGTCTATCTGACCCCATCGCACGCGATCCCACCATAAAGATTGACCTACTATCCCACTAACTCGAGAAAATTGCAGAAACTACCATTTACGGCTTAATTGTTAGAGTTAAGTTACAAGGCGATAGTGAGATATGAAATCGTTATGGAACCTGTGTGAGGGTTTGTTTAAAATACGCAAGAAAGAGCAATCTATCAGCGAAACGCCGACTGTCACCAATCTTTCATGCATTTAATTTTATTAATCTTGAATTATCACATACACAGACACTAGACGACGCCCGCAACTCCGTTGCGCCAACATTCAATTATCGCGCGGGAACCGTACATTTTATCGGGATAAAAAGTCCTATGTCCTTTCCCGGGACTCAAAGTATCTATAAACTATAAAGTAGTATAAGATTTAAGAGTGAAGAGGTAACAGAGAGTCAGGAACAATTTCGCATTTATAATATTAGTAATTTTGGATTGTCCCGACACCAGTGACCGAGCCTTTTATGTTATCACAAACTTATCATTATGCTTATCGACAATTTGACTCTCAATTTTTTTCATCTCCAAACAGTGACTTTCTATGCAACTATTTATGAGTCAAAAAAGGTGAGTAGGTACTCGAATTTCGGCCAATGATAAAATTGATCGTTATCATGATAGCGAAGCTGTCATGCTCAATGCTCATTCTCGATCATGTGCAATTATTATAGACCAGCCCCTTTACACGTTCGATCGCTCGTATTCCATCCACCATCTTATCCGTGGAGACGCCGCTTGGGCCCATTTCACAAACGTCTTTTAGTATTAACAGCTTGTTAAAATGTCATGTCTTTTCTTTCGCTGGTCTTAACGACGTCTCAACTGGAAACGTCAAAACTACGTCGTGTTTAGTTGAGTCAAGTCGACGTCACGCGGATGTCCCGCTATCAGAAAAAATTAGAGGATTGCTCTCCACTCATACTCATCCGGTATGCGAACCGAGCTGAAGACTTCCTCCTGAGTTCAATAATTAATAATTTGTTGTATACAACTTAGATACCTTTAAGACTATAAGTGTACAATGTACTATCTAAGAAGTTGATTCATAGACAGATGGCGGACCTACGTAAGTCGGTCGCGTTATAAAACTCAGCCGACAGATCACGACTTAGGGCCGGGACACAAAAACACGGCACGGCGCCGTACGGCGTCGTACAGCGTCGTACGGCGCCGTACGGTGCCGCGCCGTGAGATCTCACGACGCGCGTCGTATAAAACTAACGCACGGTGCCGTACGGTGTCGTACGACGTCGCGTCGTAGAAACTCATCTTGAATTTCTATGTGAGTTTCTACGGCACGACGTCGTACGACGCCGTACGGCACCGTGCCGTGATTTTTTACGACGCGCGCCGTGAATTCTCACGACGCGCGATGTAATTAATATTTATCTCTGAGTGCGGCAGTAAGGCTGGTATAAATAGTCAGTACTCAAGATGCAGCTCGGTCTCAAGACACGGTTCAGGCTCTGTGATCGGTTAGCTGTCAAAATTTTGACCAATCACAGAGCCGAACCGCGTCTTGAGACTGGATCGCATCTTAAGTACATGACTATTTATACCACCCTATATCTTAACTTCCACCCTCTTACTAATAAAAAGTACTGCGAGTTATGAGTATAGTTATGAGTATAGAGTACGTCCGCATTGTCAAACGCATACAAAATACGGACGGAACGCGACGGAATAGTGTGTCATCGGTAATTTAAAATACATTGCGGGCGTAATCATGCGGAATTGATGCCGCGTAACTTCGGCCTAGTGTGTTTAGACACTTACACACTATACTCACAAGTCACAGTACTTTTTATTAGTAAGGGGGTGGAAGTTAAGATTTACTGCTGCACTCAGAGATGAATATTAATTACACCTGTAATAAAATAAAGATTTTAACATAAAGGTGCCCGGTTGGCTACGGGCGACATGAAGCAAATGCAGACGACGCGACATATCGTAGCGACACAACTGATTTCTATGAAATTCTATGTATTTCTATGAAATACCCTCCGCATCTAGCGATATGAAGCTAGCGACACTTATTCATAGTAATACCACTAATGTATATTCTGTGGTAATACATAGAAACCAGTAGTGTCGCGACGACACGTCGTCTGCTGCAACTTCATGCCGGCTTCCAATTTATACCTTATCCCATATCCCATATATTATATCTTTGATTACTTATCTGTCAAACTCTTTATTTAATTGCAGGTAAGTACCTAATATTCACCTACGAGTGTGACGTGTGACAGAGAGTGTTAGCAATAACAAGAGTAGTATTTTGGTTCCGACGATATAGAGATAAACTACGATAACATGGCGCGCCCCTCCAAATTACTGTTTCAATGTGTGTAGTCACATCCTTATGAAAGAGTTTGTATGTAGTAAGTACCGTATTCAACCAATCAACCAGTACTCGTAATATTTCACTATGTCACTTATTACCAAGATTTGTTGGTCAACTAATCATAACTAACCGACCGCGCAAGACAACACACTTCAAACGTTTTGAATTTTGGAGGGGCGCGCCATGATATCGTAGTTTATCTCTACCAATTTTTCCATTACATACTTAGTAATAGTACACTTCAATTTTCCATCACACTTGTACAATTAAATATTTGCGTCAACTGCGTTATTTAATACTAGATGACGCCCGCAACTCCATTGCGCCAAAATTCGGTTATCTCGCGGGAACCGTACATTTTTCCGATATAAAAATGACCCATGTTATTTCCCGGCACTCAAAGATTCTCCATGTAACTATTTTTTTAATCGATTCAGAGGTTTGGTCGTGAAGATGTTACAAACATACACACTTTGGCGTTTATAACGTTAAGAGCCCGGGCTACCCTCGAAATTCTCATACATACGTAATACCAAAATCATTTTCTCATACGAAAATATTTAACGTGTTTGAGTTTGATCTAAAAAATATTTTTTCGAGTTGAAATATTTAGTAGTAAATTTACTATTCATTTATATATTTTTTAGTGTTTACTCTATTTTTAGTGTTTAAATATTTAGTAGTAAATTTAGTAAAAAAAAAAATTATAAAGAAAAAAATTTTTTTAGTGTTTAAATCTTTTGAAGTTAATTTTTGTACAGGAACCTAGGTAATTACTATTTTAAGCTGAAAAATAACTCAAACATGTTAAATATTTTCGTATGAGAAAATGATTTTGGTATTACGTATGTATAAGAATTTCGCGGGTAGCCCGGGCTCTTAAGGCGCTATATCGAAAGTAATTTTACCGCAAGGGCATTTTATACTTAATTTGTATGACTATAAAGTCGTGAATACGCTGCGGCCAGAAGCTATCGGCTCGCTCGGAAAACATGCGAAAAAACGTAATTATAATTATTTAAAAAATAACTAGGAGCATTTAAGCAAAATGCTTCTACCTATACGATTTTGAGTTGCAAAGGTGTATATCAATTAGACTAATTTCTTACAATACATCTATTTTCGTTTAAAAATAATCTTCAAATTTCGTATTTTTAAGAGGTCATTTCGAAAATTAAATGTATCGAAGCAAAATACATTAATCGTGTTTCTAGTTCTTCTCAAACCTAGATAAGGCTATGAAGATATGTATAATTCAGTGAACTTTAAACTACGTATAATGTATATCTCATTACCAGATTTGTAACATTTCTGAGGGTCCCATAGTATTACGTCAAAAAGGACAGTTTTTTCAATATAGCGGTATGGATTTTATTTCTTTTCGAATATTTAAATCGTGGCCACGGAAGGAAGTGGTGTGAGCTTTTGTATTTTGCCTGTTATAATATTACGACACAGTTACGACACTCAGATAACGGAAGCGCTTTGTCTAGTTATGCGTGACGGTTTTTGCGCATCATTATTCTTTTAAGTAGTTCATGTATCTTCGTTCATTAAAGTTAAATAACCGTATAAACTAGGAGCTAATTAATTTAATAATGTTGTGTTATTCGTAAAAATACATTGATAAAAAAACTTGGTCACATTATTCGTCTTCCCGCTTGGATGCGACATTCACACGGACAGACAGACGTGTTCAACTTATAAGACCCTTTTTTTCGGAGGTTGAAACTTAAAAACAAATTGATAATGAAGGCCTATTTAAATACGGAATACCGTATGCTACTTTAATTCACGCGGCTGACCCGCGTCAGAACTCTTCTTACAACGGTTACCAGCCTTATTCAAAAACATTCCATTTTTTTATATTCAAGGGTGTCGTAAGCTTGTTTACGTCCAGAATTCGAAATTATATGAAGTCAGACACAACAAATTCAATATATACGGTGACCCCTGCGTTAGGGCCGCCATATGTGACGCAACTGTTTAATCTTTGGTACTATCAGAGAAGTTGATACCTAGACAGATGGTGGACCTAATATGTCATTTGATCTGCTTATGTCAATTCAATGTTAACTGTGATCGGTCGGATGGGTTTGACATAACGCGACCAAATACCGCCATCTGCATAGGAATGAACTTCTCTGATAGTATATCGGGTACATGTAAATTGTACAATGCAAATTACGTGATATTTGCACGAAACGGACGATAAGGTCGTCCTTTGTAGATTCGTCACATTTTTTTTTTGAAATTGTGCATGTCAAATAGAGGGGAACGTTCGAGAAAACAAAGATAATATGCATCTTTATATTTGACATGCAAATCTGGGGAAGGTGTGCATTTTTTTTGACCAAGCTATAGCCGAAAAACGTTTATTGAGATTTTTAAAAACCCTTCAAAATATTATGTAGTAAGCACGTAGTATGTATTACAAAACATACAATTCAGTTTTTTACACCTCACACACGATAATATGAAAGCGAAAGTTTAAAGTGAGTTTGCTTATTACTTCTTTAAGCACAAACTACTAAACTGATTTTGACGAAATTTGGTAGTGTGGTAGTAGTTTTAGGTGAAAAAAAATCTAGTGTGAGTTTGTTCATACTTCCATACTAATATTATAAATGCGAAAGTGTGTCAGTCTGCCTGTCTGTCTGTTACCTCTTCACGCCTAAACGGCTGAACCGATTAGGCTGAAATTTGGTACAGAGATACTTTGAGTCACGGGAAAGGACATAGGACACTTTTTATCCCGAAAAAATTTACGGTTCCCGCGCGATAAACACATTTTGGCGCAACTGAGTTGCGGGCGTCATCTAGTACTAGTAACATAAAGCACTCAACTATCATAACATATTTCTCGAGTTCCGTAGATACCAACACGGTAACTTACGGACCCCTGGAACTGTGCAACGACATGATATGTTACGATAACATCGATCATATTACAAGCGATAGTGACATAAGTCGTGACTCGTGAGTCAGTGAGCATTGTGCGGTGTTGCGAAACCTCGCTAGAACAGGTTTCGAAGCACCGTGACACCTACGTCCTGCAGAAATAAAGACACTGCGAAAAACAATATAACTACAGCCGAACGTACAACCTCATTGTTTTTGGAAGTCGGTTAAAAAGAAAAAAGCCAGGTCACAGTTGTAAGATACATACTATTTTGCATCTCTATGTGCGCTTTGCAGCAGGAACGCATAATTATTATGTGTTCACGCTGTAAATTACTATATTTTTGTGCCTGAACCTAATTCCTAGTAACTCCGAAATCGGTAATTCTTAGGCTATAATGTATATATTAGGTGTTGGCTGTTGCCAATCGCGAGCAACTCTTTTCGTCAAGAAAGTTTCTCAGGCTGAAAAAAATCCGTAATGTTTTAATGACGGAAAAAGTACTAAATTTATTTATTATATATAAATATTATGTGTTCACGCTGTTAATCACTATATTTTTGTGCCTGAACCTAATTCCTAGTAACTCTGAAATCGGTAATTCTTAGGCTATAATGTATATATTAGATGTTGGCTGTTGCCAATCGCGAGCAACTCTTTTCGTCAAGAAAGTTTCTCAGGCTGAAAAAAATCCGTAATGTTTTAATGACGGAAAAAGTACTACATTTATTTAATATATATAAATATTATGTGTTCACGTTGTTAATTACTATATTTTTGTGCCTGAACCTAATTCCTAGTAACTCCGAAATCGGTAATTCTTAGGCTATAATGTATATATTAGGTGTTGGCTGTTGCCAATCGCGAGCAACTCTTTTCGTCAAGAAAGTTTCTCAGGCTGAAAAAAATCCATAATGTTTTAATGACGGAAAAAGTACTACATTTATTTATTATAGGTATAACTAGTAACTACTAAGTATTCTATGTAAAAAATAGTATGAATACTAACTATTTTTTTTTCATTCAATTTCATCAAAATCGGTGAAGAGGTAATAAGCAGATCATCAGACAAACCGACATACTTTCACATATTGAGTGTGGATTTAAATCGTGGAATTACTCGTAGTTAGTATAATTTGTGACGTATATCTTCTGTAAAATTTAATTACGTAGTTAATACTTTGTTGATATTTAATTGCTGTATTGCTGTAACCATTATCTAATCGTAGTTTTGTTGATTACCTACTGATTAGAAAGCGAAAGCAAATTACTGTTCGTCTATATCAAAAGAAAGTAATAATGATGTCCTAATTATTAGTGTGTTCTTCGAATAAAGTTAAATAAGTTAATATATATATATATACCGAGAATACCGAGCAAAGCTCGGTCATATAGCTAGTGATATATTATTATAGCACGACTCCAACATGGCATTTTTCCTTAATGTATTTTTAGAAGAGAATTAAGTAATGCTTTTATTTTGTTCATATTTGCATATTATAGTAATGTCAACACAAGGTCGTCAATATGTGAAATATTCGTTCTAGAAAAAAATTGACTTTATTGCTTGAGACTTGAGTATCATGTTAATCTTTTTAAGAAATTTTACACGATTTCTTGTCTAGTCACTTTAACCTTTTAGTAATTTAAATTCTTTATTATTACTTGAATTGAAAAGGGCCTGGTACGAAAAAGTTTAATTTTATTTGTTCGGTGTTCACTAGAGCTTAGAGTTTAGACCCATTTAACAATAAAAACAAAATATTTTGTAGTGAAACCTTCTTTATTTTTATTTTTTGTCTTTCTTTAAAGCCTAAAGGCTTTCTAGAAATTATTAAGAGTATAGGCGAGTACAATCAAGTCATAAGGAGGCAAAGGTGAACAGTAAAAGTATTCTTGCGCGACGCCTTATAAGGTTATGCGGAATATTCTCTCAACGCTGTTTCCCATAAGTGCACACAACTAAAGTTACGACACAATGCGAAGACTAAGGATTAAGGATACCATAATCCATACCTATATTACAAATGCGAAAGTATCACATGCAAACCACTGAACCGATTTTGCTGAAAGGTAAGGTGATACTTTGAGTCACGGGAAAAAACATACGATAGTTTTTCTCCTGAAAAAAGTACGATTCGCGCGCGATAAACGAATTTCGGTGCAACGGAATTGCGGGCGTCATCTAGTCTTAAGGTGGGGATTAAGCTCAATCCAAAACGATAACCTTGCACACAACCAAAGACCAAGCGTATACGCATCGCAATAAGATTCATTTTAGCTTAGCATAAAACTGTAGTTACTAGGGGCGGATCTTCTCTATTTTTCATGTTTTTTTAAACGTCTTTGGAAATAAATATTAAGAAACAAAATTGTTCGGTTCAGAAGATTTTAATATAGATTTACTTACAATTTATTGAAATAAAATGTATAATTATCCTAGTTAATACTTATATTTCGATGAATTAGATTTTTGTCGAAGGTGAGTTTGTAAATTAATTACAGCCAAAGTATTACGTTTTATTAAAATGTTTATGGTTTAAAGTATTTTAAATATTGTGCTTTATATTTCATATTTTTTACATTGCTTTATTATATTGGAACTAGGTAAACCGGGAGTCACGGAACAACAAATTGGGGCTTATCCTCGCCTTAAACATAAGGCCTGAGCAAGCTAAATGTCACTATTAGTAACACTGCGTGGTAAAAAGAGTCGTGTGTGTGATACATGACTGCAGAACCAATTTTTTCATCTGTTCGACGTCCAGTCGGCACTTATTATATTGGCATGTTGACAATCTAATCTCTTAGAAAGATGCTTGTGTAAGTGTATACGTAAACAATTATTTACACACAGACATAAATCAATTTCGGTTTCGTTTGACAGCTCGAGATTGTTGCTCTATTCCGCTAGGTATATTAACTTTATGGTATTAAAATATGTTTTGATGTTACGGTAACTATTACCAATTATTATATAAGTGTGTAGGTTGAACAAGAATAATACCATTTTTTTAAATTTTGTTACAACTTACAATGTTATGCTATAAACACGGTAGATATCCAAAAAAACCTTTTGAATTAGCTATGCAAAACTTGTATCAATATCCATCCATAAATTCATAATAAACGGTTATGTTTTCTTGGTTGATTTTGATGTTCGCCTCATGAGTCATGTATCAAAATAATTATTGTATGCAATGTGAACATCTATGTATCATGACAATCATCATGATTATTATGATGATGACAATCTTAAATATATAAAACTCAAAGGTGACTGACTGACATGGTGATCTATCAACGCACAGCCCAAACCACAGGACGGATCGGGCTGAAATTTGGCATGCAGGTAGCTGTTATGACGTAGGCATGCGCTAAGAAAGGATTTTGATTAATTCTACCCCCAAGGGGTTAAAATAGGGGATGAAAGTTTGTATATAATAATACTTCTTAACGCGAGCGAAGCCGCGGGCAAAAGCTCGTAACGTATATAGTCCACTGAAATCTTATAATTTAAGGACCGAATATTGTATTTATTAGAGGACGCAATTTTATTTTTGAGACACTATCACACTGTCAATAGAAGCTTAACCTCAAGTTTGTGGGGTCGCCACTCTTGTCCCCCGGCCGCCATCTTGGAAAAAGGGGTGATAAGACTATTTTCGCAATACCTCGTAAACTATACGCGTCTTACAAAAAATGTGTAAAATCATGATTTGTTCCAAATTATTTTGCCTTTGTAGGTTTATTTTACATATTTGTATATGTTCATATAACTTTTTACCCTAAATTAAAAATTAAAAAAGTTATCTAAGGCAAAAAAGTGAGATTTTTTTTATTTTATTTTTTGCTCTTTAACTTTTTATAATACATTTTACAAAAAAAAAGTACCTCAGACCTGAATTAACCAGTGGTACCGCGCTTTTTCTGAGTGAGGAAGTAGATCCATCTTTGCGTATAGTTTCCGTTCCGAGGTATCGCGAAAATAGTGTTGTCACCCTTTTTTTCAAGGCTGGCGACCCCACAAACTTGACGTTAAGCTTCTACTGCTTCTATTGACCCCCTCCACATGTCCAAAAAAAATTGCATCCTCTAGTAAATGCAAAGCTCATGTGACATTTCAATGGACTAATAACATGTCTATTATATAAAGGCGTTTCAGACGTTAAAAGTTTAATGAGCCATAAACTAAATTTCCGTAAAAATATTGGAGGCAAAAACTAACCTCAAGGTAAGTATTGATTTTTGTTAAAAGCGTAAATATTGTATTTAATCAAATATGATTAAATACAATATTTGCGCTTTTAGCAAAAATTAGTACTTACCTTATAGTATGGTTCTATCCTAATAACTTAAGACAGAGAGATTTATTTCCAAACCTATAGACGGAAAAAGTCTCCCTCTGTACTCCTTCTTTCCCTTCCTCCTGAAACTATTCCTTCGGATTAGTCCTTCTAAGTATATAAATTGTTGGGTATAAAATATTGTAAATCAATCAAAACCGCGGACAAAACCACGTATTCAACGTCCGCGGACGATCGACGAAAAGAATGGAAATTGGGAACAGAGCACTGAGCACCCCTGTACACGCTGATTAGTTTCTGATGGCATACCTCCAAAAATTTACATTTTTCTTGATGTACCTTAAACACGAAAAGTTTGCGGAACACTGCTCTACTGTGCCAAATTTTATGAAAATCGCTCAGTCAAACGTGTTCAACACAAACAAACAATGCTTTCTCTTCATGATAATAGTATAGTAGATTTCGTATTAACTCCAATAATAGTTGTTTGGATTCAGTTATATTGTAAGGACATAACAGACAAGCATAACTGTATATCAGTGTGCCATACATTAGTCACGACGACTGAATCATTGTTTACATTTGGATTTCATCGCGACTATCTCGAGTAGGTCGCAACCTCATTTTACTGTTTGTTGGAAAATCCGTTCAAAGCATCCTTGATTAAATATCCTTGCGGTATAGAAAGTATTTCTCCAAAACGTTGTGCAATATGTAGAAAAGTACATAATTTATTATCTTTATCTATACATCCTACTAATATTTTATTATGTCATGTCCCTTTGTTCCCTTTAATCTTTAAAACTACGCAACGGATTTTGATAATTCTTCCAGTGTTAGATAGCCCATTTTTTGAGGAAGCTGCTATAGGCTATATTTTATCACGCTAAGACTAATAGGAGAATGTGGAAAACGGGGGAAATTATTTGAAAGGGCTTATCTCGCAAACTACTGGAGCAATTTTTATGTTATTTGGTACAGATAAGAAGTAGACCACGTGAAGGATCATAGGCTATCGATTTTAATCATTTTTTCAGTGGCTATATATTTTATACCAGTGCGACGCCGGGGCGGGTCGCTAGTATCTAATATTTTATAAATGGGAAAATGTGTCTTTCTTACCTGTAAATTTTTAAGCCGCTGAAATTATTATAATAGGTTCTGACCACGGAGCCAACAAAGCTCCGTGGTTCTGACTATCCATGGTCTATACCAGGGGTCACCAAATGGCGGACCGCGGTCCCATTGTGTGCGGACCAAGCATGTTCAAAGATGATCTTCGTTCATCTTAGGACTTCAACATCTCCAGGATTTAATGTCAATATCTACAACTTGCACCAATATTTCACTCAAAACTTCAGAGAGATTCAGTCTTATGTCATCTCATTGATATCTAAATAAATACCTTTGCAATTTCCGTTATTACCTTTGTTTAATAATTTTTTTTTAAATTAATTGTGTGGACCGCGAAGTTCATTTCATGTCTTAAAACGGACCCAGAGAGAAACTAATTGGTGACCTCTGGTCTATACCGTCTACACCTATAATATACAACTACTATAATAAACAGATATTTCGAGTCCCTGAAAAGATTATCTAAAGATTGTCGAAACGAGAAACTGAAGATGTTTCTCGAAAACTAATCTCTGTGCTAACGAAGTTGCTGGAAACATCTAGTACTTATACCGGAAGAGTTGATTGATCATTTTACTATTAAAGACAAACACCATGAAAAATTCAAATATCAAGTAATCGAGAGAGCAAAAAAAAAATTCTAGGCGGTTAACCTTCGATTTCAACATCTATTAGAACAAAAATGAATTGTTGAACTGCAGTCTACAATTTTAATTAATAATTTTAAAAAATTGTCATTGGTAGTTTATAAAATGACAAAAAGTGATTTGACTATTAACTTAAACCTTCGCCAATTCTTGGAAATCTTTTGATAACGCGGCCCATATGGGCCTTACGGGGCTTGATGGGTAAGTTTGTCGATTAACGTCTTGCATAAAAACATTTAAGTTTGAACACTTGTTTCGTTCTGACTTCTACGCAATCTTAAACTTATTTAGTTTACTAACACCTTTGTATCCATACTAATATTATGATAATTATGCTTAGGTTAAGGTTAATACCGGGTTAAATAGTTTGTTGTCTCTTAAAGGGGTGACAGACATACGAACTTAAAGTACGCGGGTTTTAAGTCCGCGAACTTACTCGACGGCGTCGGTGACACACGAGAATCACTCACACTGGATTACCATGCCCCCAGGCTCGCGGCTCGCGACGCGCGGCTCGCGGCTCGCGGCTCTTTGCTGACACACAGGCGATTAAGAGGACGACTAATGCAAAAAATCAAACATCGTCCTTCTCTCTTCACACTCACGCCCGTCTTTCATATGCCAGGTGAAAAGGGACGACGCGGATTCATCGCCAAATTAGTTTTTTCTCAATAACTCGATAAATATACAACATTTTAAAAATCTGCTAGGTCGATCTCTCAATGATAGAATTTTATACAATGTGTTGAAATATTAACTTAGTTCAATGCACGGTTATGGCAATAAATGAAAATTCGTGAAAATTAGATGAATCTTTGTGATTTTTTTCTATCGAGAAAATTTTAAGATATTGTGTTTTTGCTCAGATTGAACTCTTGCAATTATAACGTAGTATCTAATTTTAGAAAATGAAACAATTTGGGGCTTATTTTCAAGTATAAAAATGAATTACAAAATCGACAATTATGGGTTAGTCGCCCACTTAAGATCGTCGAGCCATAAGTCCGCGTACTTACTCGCGTGTCTGTCACCCCCTTTATATTCTCCATATATTTCACGAAAGAGATAAAGTTTAATCCGGGGTTAACTTTTACCCATTACTCAGATCTGCGCAAGTGGGCCTGTGTGTATCTGTCAGTTATCTGTATGTCTGTTTGTCTCTTACCTCTTCATGTCCAAACCGCTAAACCAATTTTGTTGAGATGTTGTATGAATATACTTTGAGTGCCAAGAAAGGACAAGGAATCATTTTTATCCCGGAAAAATGTAAATGGATTAGCTCTGTAATTATAATTCATATAGCCTTTTCCTAAAATAAACGTTTGACCTTTAACATACATTAAACGTTGAAAATGATGTTTAAATAATGAGGGTAATGTAAATACGACAAGCCGGCTCCCACAGTATGGTGATGTGTATCATGTTGTTAAGTGACTCAGAGAGGAAACAAACCAAAAAATAGAAATTTTATCACACACAGAACATGGCAACAGCGTGCTAGCTGCGTGTATTGCAATTATCCTCTAAACTAGTTTGACACTAGTTTAGAGGATAATTGATTGCATTATGGTTTTTTATGTATGTATGTATATTGTATGTGTTTATATTTGTGTTCGCACATCTCCGGACCTAAAACTCCAATTTATGAAATTACTAGATGACGCCCGCAACTCCGTTGCTCTAAAACTCGTTTATCACCCGGGAACCGTACATTTTTCCGGGACAAAAAGTATCCTATGTCCTTTCCCGGGACTCAAAGTATCTCCATGCCAAATTTCAGGAAAATCAGTAAGGCGGTTTGAGCGTGAAGAGGTAACAGACAGACAGACAGACACTTTCGCATTTATAATATTAGTATGGATATTTTTTGTTGTATGTAAGTACTTCGTAATGTTCAATTTTGGCAGCATTGCACGTTTCATCAAAATCCGTTCAGTAGTTTTTGAGATAGAGAATTTTTAAGTCGGTTTCATAGTTTTCAAAATATTATATTCCTAAATTGTATATAAAATATTGTGTAGTGTGTGTGAGAGTGAGGTAGTTTTGGTGTAAAGTTATTAGATTTCTGTTTCAAAAATGCTTTAAGGCGCTATATTGAAAGTAATTTTACCACAAGGGCAATTTTATACTTAATTTGTATGACTATAAAGTTGTGAATACGCTGCGGCCAGAAGCTATCGGCTCGCTCGGAAAACATGCGAAAAACATAATTTTAATTATTTAAAAAATAACTAGGAGCATTTAAGCAAAATGCTTCTATACGATTTTGAGTTGCAAAGGTGTCTATCAATTAGACTAATTTCCTACAATACATCTATTTTCGTTTAAAAATAATCTTTAAATTTCGTATTTTTAAGAGGTCATTTCGATCGAGAAATGTATCGAGGCAAAATACATTAATCGTGTTTCTGGTTCTTCTCAAACCTAGATAAGGCTATGAAGATATGTATATCTCATTACCAGATTTGTAACATTTCTGAGAGTCCTATAGTATTACGTCAAAAAGGACAGTTTCAATATAGCGCCTTAAACTGAAATTAATAAATAATTTAAGTCTCTTATATACTCTTCATAAAGACCTCTCCACGTTGGGGCACGTCACGATGGATATCTATGATTGCGTCCAATATTGCGAAGCTGTAACATGCACAAATAACGTCGATTATTTTGATTTATGAGCAATCATAAGCAAATATTATGCTTCTCTACATATTTGTAATTACTAGTATTGGTACATCATGGACCAATAGGAGACTGCATAAAATATAAACAAGATTACCATCATAACTGATTACCATCTGAACTAAAAATGTCAGAACTCGATCAATTTCATTTCTTAGCCATGTTTCTCTCAAACTCTTATTTTATTTAAAGTTAAAAAAGGTTGTAAGTTGTAACTAAGCAAGTTAATTATACAGCAACAATTTCCTTGTCCACGTGTCTCTCGGATGGTGAGCGGCGAAGGCCACTGTCAACGCGCCGGGAAACCCGCACTGCAGGATCAACTGAGTTGGTACTTAGTTCTACAGTATCCGTAACGTTTAACTATTCTGATAATAGTATATTTATTAGTGCTATTAAACAGATAAATACTTATTATGGTATTCCCACAGCACCTTAATGGCTGGTTTACATTATTACAATCCAGTGAAACCCGCGCTGGTTTGGATCACTGGGATGGAGGAGAAAATAAAAGCGTGAACAGAAAATTTCATATTGTTAAAATATTTACGGATGCCACATCGCGTTCTTCCATTAAGTCTCTCATATACAAAATTTCTTACGAGTCGATGTGTGTCGCCCAATTCTTCCGAAATGGCTGAATTGATATTGATGAAATATTTGAGCTCCTAAAAAAAATCGGTCGGAAAATCGGTCAACATCAATTTTCACCTCCTACATAGTTAAGGGAGTCCACCATCAATTCTCCTAGAAACAACGAATATGCCAAAACATTCGTTACTGAGTCTGATAGACTCAAAACATAAAACAGTTAAGTATTAAACGGCTAACGTCTCTATTGCAATGTGGATGAATGATCTCGTAATGTAGAGCCCCTGAACGCCAAGGCTAAGTTCAAGGTATTCTAGGGTCATTGACTGTATTATGGTACAGTGTAGTAGGTACCTTATAGCACGTGGTCAGGGAACAAATACCAATGTACAGAGACATTCACCGGGACATCTAGTATTTAAAAATATTTATTATACAAAACAAATAAATATTAGTTAGCTCAGCTGTTAATTTCAAGGTAGGTAGTACAAAAGTCCTCAAAACCTTTGATGATATAAACGATGACCTTCTTTAACCATTTACAATAAATGTAGAGTCTGTTCCAGAGAACATAATAATAAGATAGAAGGTTCTTATTATCGTTAGTGAGATAACTTTTTACATTCATAGCTTATTAACTTTAATATGTTTTTGTAACTGGCTAGTAATCCCAACGTGTGTGTGACAAAAAGAACTCTGTATTTTAAAGCCAATCCTACTACCATACCAAAGGTCAAAATTCATTCAGAAGTTTCTGATTATAAATTAGTAACAAACACACACAACTTCGAATGTATACTTTAATTATGCCTTAGGCATCCATTACACGGGCATGGACTGACGAATGGTATTAGAGGGTCACTCAATTCTATTCAGTTTTATGTCAGTCAAAGCCAAAATTTTCAAAGGTATACGTTTCTATTTTTTTCCAATTTTGTCAGATGTGACAAAACTCACTCGAAATTCGTGATTGATGGTTACATGAAGCAAAAATCAAAATATCCAGATTTTGATCAGTCAGCTTCATGCAACCGTCAGTCACGCTCTTACACGGTAGGTTATCCATCAGTCACAGCCATGACTCTGGTAAAACTGACAGCAAAACCTACCGTCTAATGGATGCCTAAAAAACACTGATAATGAACCTTCATTCACAGTCATCTTCATTCTTCACCTTTATCTCGAGTTTAAAGTTATTAATTTGAAATAGAGGCAGACGCAAAGACGCAAATAACTTTCATATTTGCTCACTCTCTACTTACCACGAGAAGTTTTCGCTTTTGAAAGTTTTAATTATTACTGTGATTAACGAACAAACAATTATTTTTGCTTATATCGAATTTTGCCACTTTAACGACCTCTTTTAACGATTTATTACATAATAGTTGTCTCGAGTTATAACGACTTGGTTGTCATAAAGATTGCGTTTATCTCCAGTTACAATTATAAATAGTAGGTTTTTGTTGAAAATTTCGAGAAAATCGATATTGTTTTCGTTAAATACTAATAAGAAAAGCTATGGGCATACAGAAAGTTACATACTGTTCTTTAATTATACACCCACATTTTCTATTTGCAAAATAATAATTAATCGGTTATATACATATAGACAATGCATGACTTAATTTCTTCCGGTATCATTTCCGATAGTTCCTTGGTAAAACATAATTTGAGCGATACTTAGTAGGCAGACGCTAATAATGTTAATACGAAACAAGCTATGAATGTTATGTTCAGCCTTCGATAGCGCATTTTTACCTTGGCAGTTTAATGTGTCCATAGTGTAGTTATAATTTATAGTAACTTCAAAATTCAGATACGAAAAGGTTTTTAGGGTTCCGTACCCAAAACGTAAAAACGGCGCTCTATTACTAAGACTTCGATGTCTGTCTATCTGTCTGTCTCACATATTGTGTATTTCTATTGCTGCTATCACAACAAATACTTAAGAGTCCGTATACGAAATTTTGCCGATGAAGGCCGTATACGACGAGGATTAGTGAAATTTCGTGTTTTTATTTTCACTAGAACTATAACCAGAAGTAATTATAAGCATTCAAACATTTTTTGTAGGTTTCTTACGTTCCTTGCCAAGGTTAGGGTCAGCTTAAATTTTTGATTTAAATCTATTTAACACTAAAAAAATGTGTGTTAAAAATAATACTTTCAAATTTTTATTTGTTCTAGAATTCAGCGAAAACAAATACAGGAAAAAATATTTTTACGCCAAAATGTTTAAATTATGATTCCGAAGGCACCCCTCAGCTTTGTTTTTGATAAAATATACCAATTAAAAAGAAAAATCGTTTTCTTTAAAAATTTCAACATATTCTGTTGATATGAAAAAGCAACGCCTCGCTATGAAAAATGATCGATGAATCGATATGAAAAAGCAAATATTCATGTATTTGGTACAAAAAATCCATAGGCACTTCGATGGATAATAATTGAATTGACATCAGTCAAATTTGTATGTCAGAGGCTAATTGTCTATCATAGAAAACCTAGAGTATGTTCACAAATATATCCCAGTATACTGGCCAGAGCTCTTTACGTCTAGAATCGCCGTGGTCCCATACCGTTGATTCATTTTAAAATGTTTGCCAGTGAGTTGTCGAATATATTGTATTTGTTGTAACGTAATTAAAATACGTCATACTTATCTTACTAGTGGAATACCATTACAATACAGCGCCGTAATTTGACGTCGTCAGTAGACTGGGTTTTATTTCGGAACCTAGTCAACATGTTTGGTTTACAAATACTACAATATTGATTTGTAACCTAAATTATTTGGCGAGAGACTACCTAATAAGATGCTATTTGATAATTTACATTCACCAAACGACCATTTTTACGATTTTAGTAGCTTTGAAAGTCAAAAAATGTAAACATTACAGCTAAGTCAGAAAACAATGTACAGAGTACAGCAACACAGAGGACGTATGTGTCAAAACATTGTAAAATGATTTACCTATACGTTATTTTATCGCACATGTCCAATCCATAGCAATAGAAATAATTATTACATCTTAGCACTGGAGTAATAAAATCTGCACAAGAAATCGTAAAATTGATATTATAATACGGATAGATCTAGATTGAACGATATCTAGTATATACACTATGATTTTAGTGCACCTCGGGAGGAAATAAAGGATTCTTTACAGAAAAAATAATGTGATCGAAATTAATAGCTTTAAAACAGATTTTATCAGATTTTATCAAAAAAAATAATATTTTATGAACAAAAACCGCGACAACATTTAAAAGTAAATAGTAAAGAGATTGCATTTATGCAATTATTAATTCTTTACTCACGACAATTTAATGCAATGTACCTATAGGAACCGTAAATTTTTTTCGGGATAAAAAGTATCCTTCGTCCTTTCTTCACCGAATTTCATAAAAAATCGGTTGTCTGTAAAGTCGGCTTACTGACGATAGTTGAACGTGACAACGTATGACGTTGTCACGTTCAACGATCCTTAACCCCTTAACCCTCGCTTCCGAATCTCTATAAATAGAAACAAACTTTTTCGAGTGTAACCTAAAGTTATTTCGATGTATTTCTTTCAAATGATTGTCTAAAAATATTTATAATGAGTAAAATAAACTATTCGTAATACAAAACGCTACTGTATACATTCGTTAAATCCAGTAAAATCTTCGAACAAAGCACAAGTCATATCTTGACATGTAGGAATTTTGAATAGCCGAAATAATACTAATATCTCACAGATTGCTTATTTATTTTTCATTCAGAGTGTGGTCAATGTATCAAAGGTCATAACTAACCAAACTTCTTCATACAAAAGTATTCTCTAAGTCATCGAAATACGTAATACAATAATAAATACTAAAGAGTCTTACGGTTGTTGAGAGACAACGTGCCTCTTTGTCGCTCGTTCCGCGCTCTCGCTTGCACTTCAAGCCTTAAATGGAACGCCTCAGAGCGAGGTAACGCCGAATGAACTGTCATGTTTTTCGTGCACGCACCCCATATCGAATTATAAGACGTTATCACGTCAAAAATGGTTCAGCATGAAAAGGTGACAGACAGACTATTCTAATATTAGTATAAATTATTACTAAACTTTAAATTTAATAAGTTACATATTTCGTAAATATTTCAAACCATTGGTTGCCATTATTGATATTGAGCAGAATAGGCCTAAAAATGCGTTTTTGTTTTGAATATTTCGGCCTCTCTTAAATATTCATTTTATTTTGTTTCTATTTGTTGTTATGGTTACAGCAAAAATACATAATTCATGAAAATTTCAGTTCTCTAGCTACCGCGTTACGCGCGTACACCCTGGAAACAGACAGACGGGTATATTTTTTGGGAACAGATTCCAAAAAATGACAAAGAAAATATGAATATGATCTGCACAACTATAATGAATATAATCTACTATTCATTAAAAACTTGTAAAGCGGGTCAAAAACATTACCTCTATTGCATGTAGAGTTATCGTTTTTGAAACTTGTGGAGGGTTTTATATTGATTCCTGGTGATGCTGCAGCGTCAGATACAGGTGATTATCATGGGTCTACATCTTATTTATTAAAGCTATTGCAATAAATCCAAGCACAAAACATATTTGAACCCTTCTCACTGAGGTCATAAAATAAGCTCCATATTTTCCAGCAGTGAGCGAGCTGACTATGATGAAATTATTGTAGCTTTTGAATCTACTTTACCGAATTTTAAATCAACTTCGGTATTAATACTTTGGGGTATATATTATATGTGTCCCTTATAATATAAAATTCACTGTGAAAATAGCAGCGCTAAAAGAGTTACTATTGAGTTTCAAGTTTCTATGGAAAATACGCCAATACCATGAATATGGTATTTCTTTACAACTATTTTATGGCATATTCATGATGTTGGCGTATTTTCCATGCATAAGTATATTATGCAATGAACTATATATGGGTAATACTTTATTTTGGTATGTATTATTATGAGGAAATACTTTTTTATGTTCGTGAGTACAGAACAAACATCATATTTAAATACTTACCTAATTTATAATTTTATTATATTACAAAATTCATTAAAGATTTCGTTCTTCAAGTTGTGAACATGGTCTCATTACTCTGTATGTCGAGTTTACCACGTGATTACAATATTTCTGAAAATATTAAAATCGACGACGCGACGGCTTGGTAAATATTATGTACCTTTCGAACGCCATCTATTGAGCTAGTTTGTCTCAAATTCTAAAATGTCAGTGGCCTATAATAATCCCGCCTGAATACGAAATTGCAAAGGTTCGCTACAGAAATATTATTAGGTTTTTTTTCCTTATTAGACTTAAAAAAATATTATATATTAATTATTAGATTTAAAATATATTTAAGCGCGGAAAGCCGACTCGAGCCTTGCGGCGAATAATATAATGTGAGATTTAGGTTGTTTTGAATCGTGTTTTTTGGCACAATTTGTTTTTTTTATTTTTTCTTTCTTCTCGAATTGGATAGAATTTTATCCATAGATTATTTCTGTCGTTTTCTTTTTATGAATTACAGCTCCAAGTTGCCGAAATTAACAGCAATTCTTTGCCCATTTCTCTAAAATTTTGCCGAGTTACATATTTTTGAAGTGAAAACTACTTTAGCGGCGTTGAGCACTTGTGGGATGGGTAAAAACTGTGAAACTCGCGATAGATTTTCGTGTTGATCGAAAAACCATACAAAACGCGTAAGACGGTTGGAGAGTAGTGTTTTGTGTCGAACTCGAACTCGAACTCGAACTCGAACTCAATTTGAAACTTGATCTCATTTTGATCGAAACTTGATCGAAACCTTGATCGAAACTTGATCGAAACCTTGATCGAAACTTGATCGAAACTTGATCGAAACTTGATCGAAACTTGATCGAAACTTGATCGAAACTTGATCGAAACCTTGATCGAAACTTGATCGAAACTTGATCGAAACTTGATCGAAACTTGATCGAAACTTGATCGAAACTTGATCGAAACTTGATCGAAACTTGATCGAAACCTTGATCGAAACTTGATCGAAACTTGATCGAAACCTTGATCGAAACCTTGATCGAAACTTGATCGAAACTTGATCGAAACTTGATCGAAACCTTGATCGAAACCTGATCGAAACTTGATCGAAACCTTGATCAAAACCTTGATCGAAACTTGATCGAAACTTGTTCAAAACTTGATCGAAACTTGATCGAAACTTGATCGAAACCTTGATCGAAACCTTGATCGAAACCTTGATCGAAACTTGATCGAAACAGCTTGATTGACGATTTTTTAAAAATCGATTTTCATAAAAAATGGGTTAAAAAAATGCACAACGTTAATAATCAAGTTTTCACTTCTGCCGGCACTCCCGGAGTGCAACCATTTTTTTTTTTACTCAAATATTTCATATTAAAGTGGTAAAAAGTAATTCTAACATTTTATAGACGACTTTCTCAACAGTACATTGTATTTTTTTCATACCGTTAAGACGTCAATACAATCCATAAACAGGTGATATTCTAAACCTTTTACAGCAAAAATCACAAAACTGTCGCGGGTTTGAGTTGGATTATTTAAAAATACTTAAAAAAATAAAAAATCTAGCTCCAACATTAGATTATAATTGAAATGATCTTACATGTTGTGCATTAAAACTTATAAAAATACTGTATTTTAACTGTTAAATCACGTCTGTTAAATCAGCGAAATGGGCAAATTTCGTATACGGATCCTTAAAACAAAATAAAATTAATATGGAGGGCTCCCATACAAAAAATACAATTATTGTTGATCTACTTTTGCTCCATACCGTTATAGAGCAAAAATAATATTCCGTATTATTTTCGTTCGCGAGTCCGACTCGCACTTGGGCCGATTTTAGTTATTTTTAATATGACAATTTGTAATATTATGCTCCTTATTTAACTTTAAGATACTTCCTGTGAATTATCATTAAGCATTTGTAAGTGTGGTAGTAATAGCCATGTAAACTTTACCCTGTCAGTTGTCGGCCGCGTGAGGTCTGACTGAGGCCAAACAATAGCACGTTGACCTAGAAGCTGATACCATTTAAGTACTAGATATTAATTACAATGGATAGACTATTGAGCTCTAGATTCTAGACTTACACGTAGACACTGTATATTGTGTGAGATCACGTGCTCTAAACATAATATTATGCCTTGTTTGCAATGAGGCAATCCTCCTTTCTCTATTTAATGGATAAAGGGACTATATTATTTTTAGTTTTGACTACTACATAGTTTTACAATAAAGAAACTTTATTAGCCATATTTAAGCCTTTATTTTCTACTAGAACTATAAGTAAGTATAGCCTTTTTGCGCTTTGAAATTTCGGCGCAATACGTTGTTGCAGCATAATGAATCTTCATTGCTTTATAACTTACAAAATGAAAACCACAAAAAGCCGGCAGCTTGCCCAACTATCTCATTGCACAATAGAAATTAAAATATGATAATTTCATCAATGAAATATAGTTAATTGCGTTCCCAGAGGAAAATATGAGCAGTTGCAATAGTATTGTTTACCGCGCAGAGCTTCCGCGTCGCGAAGGCCGCAAGAAATAATGTTTTCATTATAAATAATAATTACAAATATACGCAAACAAAAACTACGATGAATAATAAACCTGTTTACTTACATGGTATTTATTCTGATAATATAACAAGATTATTCGTACAGTTAATATTGTAAATGTGAAAGTTTGTTACCTTCATGCTTAAACCGGTGAACGGATTTTGATGACATTTGGTACGAAGATACATTTGTAGTTTTAGGAAAGGATAAAATAGTTTTGATCCCGGAAAATTGATTAAATCGTATTTCGGCGCAATTAAGTTACAAGCTACGTCTACTAATATTATATTTTAATTAATTTTTATACTTCAAGTATCTGTATAGCGCTAGCTAGTATGTATTTTTTATAACGCACCGAATATTTAGAAATTTCAAAGATATATTCTGATAATTATACAAACTGTTTTTCATATTTGATTTTACTTTTGTTTTTCAGTTTAATTTTAATAGATACGTAAATAATTATTGGGTCTTCATTTTCTTCAGAGTGTTTACTTAAACGTATATTATTAAATGTCAAAAATATTGCTTTAAATTATTCTTCAGTAATACTGGAAAGTACTATCCGACCACGATTTTTTATTTCTCAAACTGGTTTTTCAACATTGCATAATAATTACTTAAATTTATGTCCATTATCGAAAATTGTGTTTTTTTTATATAAAATATGAATTCTAACAATATTATTAGTAATTCTGCTTTTCGTTTCATACTTGACAACAAACAAGTACTTACATACAATTTACTGGTATATAAGATAACGTTGTTTTCGTATATTGGCTGTATTGAGTGATAACTGCTCAAAGCGATACAACAACACGTTATTTATCATACTAATTAATTGTTAGAAACTTGTAGAATCTCTGTAAATATTATTGATTTATTAATTAATCGATAATGCTTATAAACACACTAATTTATATAATGGGTTTAGTTTAGCAGACATTAAAAATCCCAGTAACAACAATAATTCCAACTGATACAAGTGTTAAGTGTCTACTAAGATAATGTTTTTTGCCCGCAATTTTGTTGGCTCAGAAATGAGTTTACCGTTACAAACTATTATATTATTATGGCTAGGGCATCGAGATCGGGTTTTTCCGAAACCCGAAAACCCGGGAAAACCCAGGTTTTGGAGATCATGAAAAAACCCGGGTTTCAAAAGTGGAACCCGGGTTTTTCGAGCTTTTCGGGTTTTTCGTTTTTTTTGATAATTATTTAAGGCCAGACCTGATATTTTAATGGTATTTATAACAAACTAACACACAATTTTTTATTTTTATAACATATTTATATTAGTCATAATTTAACAAAATATAATATTTTAAAGGAAAAGTTTCGTTTTAGGAGCATTAAAGACTAATTGTCATTAAAATATTTATTAATAATAATTAATAATACATATTTTAAAAAACCTACCAAAACTATTCAATGTAAAAAAGCCCAGTCTCTTCAAACAATCTATCCTTCGCAAAAAGTTTTCAAATTTCATAGAAGCCAAGTCTTGTTAAACTTATTTTATAGTTTTCAATCAACATTCAGTGATTGACTACAGTTTTGTTTATTATGTGATCAAAGGCTTAGAAAATAGAGTGTGGTCAGCTTCAAAGGGTTCTAACTTCTAAGTCTGCTGAAAGAACCGTAGACTATTAATGATGGGCAAGTCAGCCACTAGATTACAAAACGTTGAAACTTGTATGCACCGTTGGTGATAAAATACACCCATCAACAAAGTCTTCGGGATATTTGTATTTTTGGAATATCTAAAAACCTGTCAGGAATTTTCGAAGACGAAATTTTTGAAGAGGAATTTTTGAAGTGTATGGAACAATGATAGCTTATTTTTTAATATTTAATAAAACACATTATTAAAATACTTTTCCGAATTTTATCATTTATAAAGCAATCACAGGTATCACAGTCACAAAAAATCAATGATAAGTCAACAAATCTTTATTTCGTTTCATAAACTGAACATTTTATTCGAATGAGATATTTTTATTGCTGATTGTCAAATTAATAGTAATAATTTATACTGATCGATGTTTGGCTGCATACAGTATTTTTACAAAAAATATTTATTGTGTCCTGCTACGGTATGACACCCAGTCTTCTTTGCAATTTAAAGTCATTATTTTCAGTCGTCTAAGTAACTAAAAACACTTAAAGGTTTTTGTTTGTCATTATGCTTTTTGTCATTATTTGTTATATTCACAACATAACGAAAAGCGACAATATTAAGACAATGCAATCAGTAAAAAGGTTCCAGGAGAGCAACCAGCCCCTAGAAACTGACAAAACCATGCCGAGGGGTTTCCATCAAGTATGTATTTTGAATCCATATTTTTGTATTGCGGTCTGACAAATGTGGCAGATTTCTTTTTATTGGTTGAGAGACTGATGTTGGTAACACATAATAGGATGAATGGTGGCTTTCTTTAGCCGGCCGTGGATGTCGTACTCACTGCGGAATTATTAAAACACGTGATTTTAATGAATCGAGATGAAATATAACAAGTTTTTATCAGCACCAGCGTCAGAGACAATTTCTTGTGTGCCACCATAGTTAATCTTTCAAATTCATTAAAAGCAACATTCCGCATTTGCCATAATATTATGGTCTGGTCTGATCAATTATATGGTAATCTGAAATGAATTTAATCTATTATGACTAGAACTAATGACTACAAAAAGCTTTGAGGTGTAGTGTAATGTAAGATTTTTCAGTAATGTAAGATTTTCCAGTTTGTTGGATAACAGAAAAGTTACCTTAAGTTGCAAAGAATATTCGGCTTCATACCATAGCAAGGCGGACAAAAGGCAAATTTTTTTATAATATAACATGACAATCAGCAATAAAAATGTAAAAGATTAAATAAAGATTTGTTGGCATACGATTTATATTTAAGGTTATTCTTCCATTCTTGATAGATTTTTATATAATATTTCATAAAATACAATACATTTAATAATATAATTATGTAATTTGGAGGTGAAGCTTGTCCTTGTACTTAATCTTGGCCCGAAAATCTTAATCCCTAGCTTTGATAAGATCCAATATATTATATAATAGTAGAGGTAAATAGTCTCTTTTTTAAAAGTATGTGACCGCACACTATGGTATTTAATTAGTATTTTACTGGAAAGGTGTTGGCAATCGCTGAAAATCATATTTAAAGTATTTTCGCTTCGTTAATCTTTGAATTTAACCCAAAACTTAACCCGAAAAACCCGGGTACCCGGGTTTTCGTTTAAAAAACCCGAAAAGTCGGGTTTTGAAAATTGGGTCCGGGTTTCGATGCCCTAATTATGGCCCTTTTGAGACTCAAAGTATATGCAGTAACCACACCTTTCATCAAAAACAATAATTAAGGGGTTAAAAGTGTTACACTTTTAACCAATATTATTAATTATTGTTAAAAATATAATTTTTGTGTCTCTTGAAATTCTTAAACACCGTGTAAGTATTATGTTGCATCCTGTTGCCTCATTCAAGATTTCTAGTGTTATGTCTTTGATTAAAGAGGTACTATTGTTTTCATAATGATAGGTTTTCAGAAAGTGTTTTATTGCAAAAAATTCTTTTATCAGTCGGTAGCGCCATTCCTGTGTCCATACTGAATGTTATAAATTTTAAAGAGTGTGTGTATGTAACATCCTCATGCTTAAACTGATGAAACGTTTTTGATGACATTTGATATATTAGATACTTCATAGTCTCGGAACGGACATCATAGGTTTTATCCCAGAAAATGTCGGTTTCCGAGCTATAAACTAATCTTTAGGACAACAAAAGGCGATGCATGAAGATTTTAATATGGAAACGCAGGTTATAACATCATCATATAACATCAATGCAACAGGTAGGTATATCACACGAAGCTGGGTAATGTTCTGAATAATATTAAATATATTATTAGTCTTTTTATTCTTGTATAAATTATGCCAGGACGCCGTCCATGTGTCTCCGCCGTTCTCGCCAAGTCTGCCCCCGCCGTAACATTATACTTTTTAATAATTTATTCATTCAATCGTCGGATAAAATTAAATCTTCCGACGTCAATGAACCGTCTTTTGTTGTTACCGTGCAGTCTGGGGTATATGAAACAGGTAAATTTTGGATATTTTACTGAAGTAAAATAGACGAGTAAGTAAAATATTTTCTCACTGGATGACTGCCGCAACTCCGTCGCGACTTGTGCCAGAATACGTATTCTGGCACAAGGAAAGGACGTCCTTTCCCGAAATTCAAAGTATCTCCATACCAAATTTCAGCAAAATCCGCTAAGCGGTTTAAGCGTGAAAAGATAATAGACAGCCAGACAAACAGACCCACTTTCAAATTAATAATTATGATATTAGTATGATTATATAGATATCACTTTCGATAACTTAACCCAAATTCTTTGTATCCACAGTGACACTAACAGGTGAAAGATCAATAGCTATGTCCACACTGTGACTTTTTTTGTTCATTAAGGGCATGCATCATATCGCAGTCAATAGCGCACGGCGTGAGGCATGCCCGCGACGCATGCCCTCTGACCGTATCCAAAACTTGTTGACGCATTCAATTATTGAATGAGCCAATACGAAAGTTGAATGAAAGAAGACGACGAAAATTGAAGATGAAAGTGAACTGTGGACATAGCTATTATTACCTACTGGGTTTTCTTGCACATGCTTAATGTTTATACAGGGTGTAACAAATTACAAAACTAAGTGATATTACTTAAGGGTGTGTATGGGTCCCTTTAAACAGAGTTCACTGTGAAACAATACAGCCTTGAGTATTATAATATAGTATAGTACGTATTAAAATACAAATTAAATTAAAATACTTAAACTTAATATAATTAAGTACAATCGCTATACGATTTTATCATTTTACTAATTGGGATATTAGGAAACTTCCATTACGCGTTATCAAATATTTGTAGTGTCCGACCGAAACTCATTTTTCAGCCGAAACCGAAACCGAAACCGAACTTTCGGCCTTGCTCTCAGTTTCGGCCGAAACCGAAACCGAAACTTGATAAAACAATTAAAATGACGATTATTTACTGAAATTTACTATTCTGTATCATTTGTTAACACCTAAGAAAAAGTGCCGAATTGGAATTTTTTACTACTAATCTATTTACTACGCTATCGAATTGGATATCAGTCTGTAATGATAGTTGTAAGAATGTACTATAATAAATAAATAAATAAATAAATACTTGTTGTGACATTTGTTAAAACAAATATTTTAGATCCGAATATGTTTCCTAGAAACTTTTCAGTATCATATTCCGTTTTTTATACGATTCTAAGTTTTAATGTATTAGAACGAAGGATAACCTTAAAACATGAGCAGAATTTATTTCAAGACATTTACTATTGAAAAACAATCAATTGCAGTCATATTCTTTGTATGGGAAACACGGACATGCAGTCTCACAGACCGCGGTCGAAATTCAAAACGAAATTACTAAGTAAACTTGCAATTTAACAGAACTTAAAAACAGTATTAGAAGGAAAAAATATATAATTTATGTTTAAAATTTGATATTTTTGTATTTAGGTGATAGCTTGTAGCATGCCTCTTTCATAAGTACGTGAGAGATGAGGCACCCATATATATTTTTTGTTTTTAATTAGAAGTAAATTAGTTTCAAAGGCTTTAGATTAGGAGGTCACGACATTTTTGGTAACGATATCCAAAATGACTTATTTTAGATTGACAAGATAAAGAGCAACTCTCTGATGCCAAATATGTCGGTCTGCCTGCGTAAAGTAGTTGCGTTCTCTGTATAGGGCGCCTGAAAACCCAGTTAAGTAAGTTAAGTAAGTTATATTAGGTAAGTACTAGTTGTTCTCATATCAGTAGCGTAAAAACTGACCAAATATTCGGTTGCGTTATGAAGCAACGAGCGTTCAAATGTGACTTAATATTGTGACCGAAAAAAAAAGATCAGGTAAATGGCTGAAAATTACAAATCGTAAGCTGTCAGTACGTACTAGCTTATTGGCACCAAAACTGACTAAATATTTGGTCGCAATTCATAGTTATCGGCGACCTATGTCTGAACGTATATTCTTTCAAAAGTATTTTACTAGTAAAGTGCTTGGTTTAAAAACGAAAAACACACGCTTTTATGACCGGTGAGGAAACTTTTCATCGATTTCATCTAATAGCTAAAAAATCTGAAATCTCACCCAGCTCCGTCATCAGACTCTCACCACCAACCAAGTGTAGCGAATTAGGTCATCAGTAGAAAACAAATGAGCCGAAGCTCAAGGGGTTTCGCAACAGCCATGGAAGAGTTATATTGCCCACCACGACACGATCATATCAGAATATACGTTCAGACATAGGTCGCCGATAACTATGAATTGCAACCAAATATTTGGTCAGTTTTGGTGCCAATAAGCTAGTACGTACTGACAGTTTACGATTTGAAATTTTCAGCCATTTACCTGATCATTAGGGTTCCGTACCTCAAAAGGAAAAACGGAACCCTTATAGGATCACTTTGTTGTCCGTCTGTCCGTCCGTCCGTCTGTCAAGACCCTTTTTCTCAGGAACGCGTGGAGGTATGAAGCTGAAATTTATATCAATTACTCAGGTCTACTGTCCCTTGAAGCTGTGAAAAAATCAAACTTCTAAGCCAACGCAATCAAAAGATACAGCCGTTTATGCCGCAAATTTTCGACACTTGCAAGGGAATCAAAGCCTACAGGGTGCTTCCCGTGAACTCAGAATCTTGAAATTTGGTACGAAGCAACGGCTTATAGCATAGATAAAGGAAAAATTACGAAAACCATAAATTTTTAGTTACATCACATAATATTTTTTTTTTTAATAATTTTAAACTTACTACCCATTTCCTCATAAACGCGTAGAGGTATTAAATTGAAATTCATACCAAATACTCAGGTCTATAATACCTTTAAGCTGTAACAAAATCAAACTTCTATGTCAACGCAATCAAAAGAAACAGCAATTTAAGCTGCATATTTTGAAACTCGCAAGTACTCGCAAGGGAATCAAAACCTAAAGGGTACTTCCAGTCGACCTAGAATCTTGAAATTTGGCATGAAGCAACGTTTTATAGCACACATAAAGGAAAAATTCCGAAAACCTTAAATTTTTAGTTACATTACAAAATATATAAACGATAAAGAGATCTTTGTCTTAAATTTATGCTCCTCCATCTTTCCCCATTGTAATGTTATGAATTTCATTTTGCAATAAAAATACCATAGTTATGACTCGATTGTCGTAATGAACGAACTTTGTAAACCTTGCAGGTTTGTACGGAACCCTCGGTGCGCGAGTCCGACTCGCACTTGGCCGGTTTTTTTTTTTTTTTGGTCACAATATTAAGTCACGTTTGAACGCTCGTTGCTTCGTAACGCAACCGAATATTTGGTCAGTTTTTACGCTACTGATATGAAAACAACTAGTACTTACCTGGTATAACTTACTCAGCCATTTACCTTATCATTTTTTTTTTTGGTTATGATAACTGGGTTTTCAGGCGCCCTATACAGAGAACGCAACTGCTTTACGCAGGCAGACCGACATATTTGGCATCAGGGAGTTGCTCTTTATCTTGTCAATCTAAAATAAGTCATTTTGGATATCGTTACCAAAAATGTCGTGACCTCCCGTAATATTTGATAAATCCTTTTATTTATCGGTGCAAGTAACTTTTTCGCTCTTACTTTAATAAATTTTCCGCAAATACAGCAAAAACTTTTTACGTCCATTTTACACATTTTTGAATATATTTTTACGCTTTAAAGTACATAAAACTCATAATTTCTCTAAAAAATTAAACACGCACAATAAGTGCCAGCGGCAAACTTCCCGTTCCAACTCTGATATCCCCAAACCCCTTTATCTTGGTCACGACGAGCGTCTCTGAGAATTTTTAAAATCTTAATTTTTTATTTATTTTCGGCTAGAGCTAGACTATTAAAGCATACTTTCTTTTTTAAATTTACGTTTCTGGTTAATTTTCAATGCAAATAATCGGATAATCATAGTCATTAAGTAACAGGCACCAGAAAAAATATTTTTGTCGGCTTGTGTAATGAGGGCTGCAAGTGCGAAGCTTAGGGGGAAGTGGGGTAGATACGATTCTAGTAGAGTAGGAACGGTCTATGAGACTGCGCGTCTATAGATAAAGGTTTATTATCTTATATAATATATGTTACGTTCAAAGACCGAAATCGCTCAGTGAGCGAAAAAATAGCTCACAACGCGTTGTGGTCACAGTGAAACAGCCACGACGCGAATTTCGCGTCGTGGCTCTAATGAAAACGCCCAGTTTTAGTTTTATGTTATTGTAAAATATCGATAAGCATATCGATAAATTTGATTCAAGCACTAGCGTATATGTAAAAAATTTTGATGAAAAATTTTTCTTCAAAATTTGTGTAATATAAGAACAATAATACGTTTGGTTACGCAAAATATGAAAGTAAAAGGGAGGATTCACAATATTTTATTTGAAATAGAGAACTAAAGACAGAATATAGCAAAAATAAACACATCGTAGCAAATAGGACATGAAGATTAATTACCTGTGAAATGTATATTTTTCAGGATTATTCTTATGATTTACACTGCAATCACTCACAGAACAAGTAACTATTTTTATATGTAATAGTATTTGATGAAAATAATAGGATTTAAACAATAAATTGCAAATACCGAAAGGGCATAAAAACGATTGACGACTTTTGACGACCTGTCAAATAAAAGTGGTTACAATTTACATTAGACTGCCGCTCTCTTTTCATCTTGTTATAATTCCATAAAGGATTTTCTTCTCTCTCGCACTCTTTGTCGGTCTTTAGCATTATAAGTTTATGGTTAAATCAGTGTACTATTCGTGAGTTAGCTCAACTGATAGGTGTTTGGACACCTTCATATTCTGATTTCACAATTTCACAATTTTCACAATTTACTCAATATGTATTTATGCAAAGTACACTGATAAGGAAAACATTGGCAGCTGTACTAGTATGAACTGTGTCACAGCTGCCTTTGTTTACAGCACAAGGTATCTCAGTTTGTAGTAACCACACAAGGAGTAGGTACAGTATATCCGCTTGCAAATAGTAACTAAATAAATATTAACATAACTAAAGACAGTAGTAAAATATTTCATGCAGTAAACTATAAACAATATGATTCAATTAAAATTGTTATCATTCATTATAATATTATGACCATAAGATTTTAAGGTTTCAGGTACACTGTACAATCCATCAAATTCTAGATAACATAAAGTTGTATAGGTTTGTAAAACTGGGATGAAATACAGTAAGTAACAAAATATAGATAAGTACATTTAAAAATCAAATTCATTATAATATTTCAAAATCAATTTCATTTTAGTCGAGATATTAATAAATGTTTAAATATTAAATTAGATACATCAATTAAAAAATATATTACATAATACTATTAAATTATTAATATAATTATATATATATATATATATATATATATATAATTATTAAATCATTAAAATATTAAAACTTAAATTTAACAAATTTTCTTAAATTAACAATGTAAAGAGCCATACCTACCATGCCATACTTTCAATGAGAATTGTGTGTGTATTGTGTTGTTATCTATATGTATGGGTTTTGGAGAATTTTTTCAGTTTTATTATAATCTAGGGAGGTTAACCAATTTATAAGATGTAATTTACATTTCCTGAGATTAAGGGGATATAAAATATTGTCTTTATTCGCAACATTATAAAGATGTGAAGAGATTACGTGGTAATGTCGCCAAGCAGCAGAGGTATAGTGTCTGACTGCTGGACAGATTTTTCTTGTGCCTCTTCTTGTTATTTTTACATAAGGGAGTTCTTTATGCTTCCGTAGAATCGTATTTAGGATGTATAATTGCCTAACCGTTAAGATTTTGGACTCTTGATATAAAGAAAACGAGCTGTAGCGGCGCGGAAGTCCATAAATAACCTTCAGGATAGCACGCTGAGCACGCCGCTCCAGTGGAAGCAGGATACGGGTCCCACACCCTCCCCACGTAGTAATACAGTATTGTATGAGAGACTGTGCTAGGGCAAAGTATACACACCTCAATGTGTTGAGATCTGCAGAACTCCTTAGCTTCCGAAAAACAGGAATCAATTTTCTTAGACGCGAAGTAAGAGCTTGCACGTGAAGAGTCCAACTGAGCCTGTTGTCTAAAATAACACCCAGGTACTTTATACTGGTTGCTGGCGCCAAAGGAAAACAATTACAGGTGTCCCTATCACAGGAATGAGCTATGATGCTGAAATCCTGGGGTAGCCGGGCATTAGAGAGTAAAGAGAACGGTATATATTTAGTCTTGTCTAAGTTCAAGGTCAACAAGTTTTTGTCTAGCCACTTCATTACTTCACTAAAAGCCAGCTCTGCATGAACCTTAGTTTCACTCCAACTATCCCCATACACAATCAAAGCTGTATCGTCAGCATAGGCAAAAATTTTGCAATTTTTCAGCTTAAGTTCGCATAAGGAGTTCAAATATAACAGAAAGAGTGTGGGACCCAAGACACTTCCCTGTGGCACTCCATAAGTGAGCCGAGTGGGATTACTTGTAAATTCTCCAATCTTTACGCACTGAGAGCGATCAGAAAGGTAATCTCGAAAAATGCTCAAGGCTATACCACGTACTCCAATTGACTCAAGCTTATTCAACAAAAGAGGAACAGAAACTGTATCAAAGGCCTTTGATAAATCTAAAAACATTCCTAGGACTTTGTCACCTTTGTCTAAGTGCTTAACTATTGTTTCGGTGAGGTCTAAAGTTGCATCGTCTGTCGATTTACCTTTGGTAAAACCATACTGATTTTGGGCAATTACATTATTCTTTTTTAAGAAGCTAATAAGCCTAGTATTAATAAGTTTTTCTAAGATTTTCGAAACAATAGTTAACACTGAGATAGGTCTATAGTTGCTGATACAGTCCCTGCCCCCACCTTTGTGAATAGGATGGACTAGTGCACGCTTAAGATTCTCCGGGAAGACGCCGGTGGTAAGGCATAAATTAAATAAGAAAGTCAAAGGAGGAATTAAGATTTTCTTCGAATTTTATATTACTCTTGTGGAGATGCTATCGATGCCCGTCGCACAGTCATTTTTTAAATTTATAATGATGGCTTCAACTTCGGCGGGATCCACATTATTGAGAACCATGGAATCTCTCTGTGAATATTGTCCATGTGTTCTTTGTGTGGATGATAAAGTGTTACTTTGCTTTAACAGTATCGCATCACATAATTTTTTACCTACTTCCGCAAAGTAATTATTAACAATATTTACGGAGTTCAAAGAGTCTTTGGAAATATTTAAAAGATCAGTTGGTGGATCACATGACTTCTTGAAGTTGGTTATTTTATTAATAGTACTCCATGTGCCCTTAGGATTATTTTTATATTTTTTAAATTCATTTTTTTCATATGTAGTTTTAAGTTTTTTTAATAAGTTATTACAAAAGTTTTTATATCTGGTATACGTGAGTTGCAAAATGGCATTATCAGGATTTAGTTTGACTGTTTTATGCATGTTATCACGATTTCTGATGCACTTTACAAGGCCTGGTGTGATCCATGGTTTGATAGGACGCTTCTTATGGGGAATTCGCACTAGTGTAGAGTTCATCGAAACTACTTTTGAGACCACATCAACAAAAACCGTCGCTGCTAAATTTGCACAAGAAGACTGATATACTCCACTGAAGTCAGCTAGTTCGAGATCCTTATTTAATTGCTCGTAATCGATTTTTGTGCGTGAAGTGTTTGTTATGTTTTTATGCCTGACTCTACATTCCAGGGCAAACACAAGCGGTACGTGGTCTGTGATAAGGGTATCTAGGATAAAAGTTTGTGACCTATGGTCCGTTCTTACCATGACGTGGTCAATACAGTTGTCAAGACGTGTGGGATGTGTATGTGAGGGAAGCAGGCCATGAGCAGCCAGGGTATCCAGATACGTATTTGTATTCATATCACAGGAACCAGGGACAATGTTTATATTGATATCACCAATCAATATCACGGACTTGATTTTACGCAATCTTGATAAACAAGAATCTAGGCTGTCACAAAATTCATCAATATTTCTTTACGACGGGGATCGATATATTCCCAGAAGTGCGACGTCAGTGTGATGAAGTTGGATAATAATACTATTTGCATCGTTTATCGAAATGTCATGGATTAAATTGTGCTGAATGTCACACCTTACGTAAATAATAACACCGTCATTTTGATTACAAAAATTGGAGGTATAGGAAATGAAACCTTTTATTTCGGGGGCTGCATTAAGCTTACTGAGCCAACACTCGGTGAGGACTAGAATATTACATTGTAACTGAATTCTCTCTAACAAAACAATTAAAGAATCAAAGTTACAGCTTATGCTTCTAATATTCATGTGTAATATTTTAAAAGACCTAGGAAGCTTCTCCATATTTGTTTGTAACTCTTCCGGTCTACATACAGTTACCTGTGGAACCTGTGCAAGATCGATGTCTTGCGATATATTATTTATTGTTGGATCGAAAATTTAGTTGTAATTGATACACTTATATTTAACCCGTTTGCGGTGTGACATGATATTCAAATCAGAATTATAACATAATAATATTATTTTATCGCATTGAGATTTGTGTAGTGTGTAAAGCCTGTAAATAAAAGGTAGGTAGTATGGCGCTGAAAGTTATTTCGTAAAATGTAGGCATGTTACTTAAACTTAATTCACATTGACAGTTGGTAATTTTATAAACTAGAGTGGTATGGCACATCTTATAACTTATTCTATAATAACATATTATTTCATTAGGCAATAAACATGCACATAATATAATTAAATTGTTAAAAATTAATGTTAGTATTAAATATAAAATTAGGTATAATAAAATAATATAACATAGTCATATATCATGTGACTGTGAGAGTTTGTCTAGGTCCATTTCACTTTTAATACGACGGCAGGGAGCTCCTTCCTTCTTGCGCAGGAAAACCTTGCCATGGGCCGTCCAGCAATATGCATAGGAGTGTTTTTTACTAAATTCCCGAGCAAGGAAGTACAGTTTTTTAGTATTCTGGGTAAGACATTCCGTTATGTAGATAGGTCTGGAGTCCCCTTCGAGTCCTAAATGTGTTGTACTTAATTTTGAGTCTTTCTTGGTTTTGTTAAATGATTTTAGTGATGATATGACTTTGTCTTTTAAGATAACAGATGTAAAATCAACTATGATATGGCCTGTATCTTCTTTTTTGGATTTTAAACGAAAAACATCTCTTATTTGCTGATTTTCAATGGCAACATTTATCTCAGTTCCGATATTTTTGACTAGCTCTACCAAGGCAACTTGATCTTCCTGTTTTTGCAGTGGAATGTTTCTAATTTCAATAGAACTCTGTCTTTGTATTTTTTCTGAGTTTTCCTTGAGTTCTTGGACCTGTTGCTCGAGACTCTTGATGTATGTCAGTTGGTGTTTTTTCTCTGATACCTGTCTCCCACCGCGGAATGCAACTGGTTTTCAGCGATTAAAATATTTAACACTAAATAAAATATGCAATGATAAATACGATAACAGAATCACACTTATTCTTGAATAATAATTGTTAAAATATTCAGCTTGGTGGACCGAGAACACAATATTCTCGACTTTCAATCATATTATTATGCAACAATCATATTATCGACGACCATAGAGCCGGACCCAGTTAAAGCAGTAGACTTCTTAAAAAATATTCTAAAATAATTTACTTCGACTTAGATTTTAGATAAATGCTCTCTTCAATCTTATTAGTTAATAGATTTATTACAGAGATCTTCGCCCGCTCCATCGGAACCTTAGCCAAACAATTTTGACAATGGCTGTATAATACGATATCTTCTACAGCCATCACTGTGCACTGTCATTGTTTATGAACAATGCTGACATTATTGGTTGGTGACATTGGCTCAGACGAATGTGTGAAGCGCCTTTTGAAAGAAGCTTTCCTGTAAAAATCCTAGCCCATACCTGAGTAGTGTAGAACCCGGGATCCACTTATAAATTATCTGTTTTTTCTTGCACTCTGAACCAACAGCTGAATACTGATCATTGACTTAAAATTTCTGCCTAATAAAACTCAGCAAAATAAAAATAAAAAATACGGTTGTAAATAGCGGTATCGAAATTTATATTACAAAGACATAAACTCCCGGGCGTGATCGGATGTGATTAAATTATGTAATTCTTTTTTATTAAAAAAAAAAAGAAGAAGAGGATATAATATTTAAGTTATTACGCCCTGTGATGGTTATTCAAGATTATATTAAATACGTAATACAGTACGGGTTATTATTCCTAACGCTTAACGCTCTGCACAGATCAGTCACCTCCCAGTCGGTCTGTTAGCAGGTGCTGTGCGAGAACGGCGCGGCGTCGACACGGGGATTGATACTGGTTACTTTTAGTAAGACGACAGTCGACAGACAGGAGTCAGCACTAGCGACTCCAATACTTTCGCTATTTTCCTTAACCATAATTTTATCGACGAACAAAGTTTCGTTGAATCAGTTAAATATTCACCATGATCCAAGTATGTTATCATTTGAATCACAAACCATAGAGGTCTCTTACGTTTCGTTTCTACTGACTATTATTATTATTTATTGTTGAATTCTTTCTCGGATATAATGATTACTATTCATAATGAATTTCGTAAAAAAAAAAATATTTCTTTCGTTACTCTGAAAATCTACATTTGGTTAATTATATATCGAAGAATAAAGCGAAGAAATATAATAAATGATCAAACGAACTTACCAAGTGAAGTTCGATCATTATTATATGAGTCGCTTCATTCGAAGATATAATCTCCCTCCCACCCAGTCTGCACGAAACTATGTTTGCTGCAGTACCCAAAGAAAGAAAGAAAGATTTTTTTGCATTACTTCTCTCTAAACATAATGAAACACGCCGGAACGTCGAGTAACCGAGCGAACGAGCGGGTAATTTTTGATCTACCCACATACGTCTTTAAAAGAAACGCGATTGCCTAGCAGATAAGCAAAGGTACTACATTTGGTTAATTATATATCTTCGAATGAAGCGACTCATATAATAATGATCGAACTTCACTTGGTAAGTTCGTTTGATCATTTATTGTTTAATACTGTTTTAAATTCAATCACTAATAAGTGATATATAGCTACAGCAAAACTTATATTCAATTTAGACTTTCGTTACATCTAAGTGCAAAATGGAGAGTTTGGTCACACTTTACACCTTATAGGCACGGATGTAAAAAAAAATACGGATGGAGCATTACACTATAAAGAGGTGAAGCATGCAAGGTACGACAATTTCGTCACAATTTCGTTTATTGTACACAAGACCAACACTCACACACGCAACTAGGTACCTACTACAACCCGCTGTCATTGTTACACATAGAGTGGCGGCGCCAATGACACGCACACCTCACTATGCTTCACTCGTGATTAGACAAGGTTACGTCCGTATTTTTTTAAGTCCGTGCTTATAGGCTTATACGAACAATAGAAAATTTCGTTTTCAATATTAACACAATCATAAATATTATCTTGTTATCGAGCTTGTTACGTGTATTGTTCATTCATGGTGTGACTCACTGTGAGGGGATTTTAAACATCCTTTTCAGATAAACGAAGGAAAAAAATATTGTTTATCGACTTAATTTCTAGATTAAAGTTTCGTTGAATAATGATAGCAAAAATTTTGCCATTTATACAAGAAGTTGCCGTGCTCAGACGAATATTATATACTTAATTGTAATTAAATGAAGATTTTAACATAAACCCCATGCCCATACGTTATCTGTCAAATACGTCATTAAATTTAAGTTTAATCTCTGAGTGCGGGCGTTTAAGTGATTTAGAATTTAATTTATAAACTAAACTAGCGACCCGCCCCGGCGTCGCATGGGTATAAAATATATAGCCACTGAAAAAATGATTAAAATCGATAGCCTATGATCCTTCACGTGGTCTAACTTCTTATCTGTGCCAAATAACATAAAAATTGCTCCGGTAGTTCGCGAGATAAGCCCTTTCAAATAATTTCCTCCGTTTTTTCCACATTCTCCTATTAGTCTTAGCGTGATAAAATATAGCCTGTAGCCTTCCTCGATAAATGGGCTATTTAACATTGAAAGAATAATCAAAATCGGTTGCGTAGTTTTAAAGATTAAAGGAACAAAGGGATATGAGGGAAAAAAACGACTTTGTTTTATAATATGGCGTATATAAAATCTTAGGATTTACTGCAGTTCGAGCTTTTACTGTAACATATAGATACAAATGTTTTACTCCCTTACAAATAAAGAGTATGCAGTGTGTAACTAATCAGGGTCCGCTGTCTTTTTCTGCAATGGGACTATTCTAATAAGTTAGACAAAGACAAGAATACCTTGCTAAGTTAAATGCTCTGTGTACATTTTTTATAGTAATTTTTATTTAATGCTTCAACTCCCAAGCGGCCAATGTGGCCGCGATAACAATAAATAAGCTGGTTTTTCCACGATCGAGGTATTAATTTAATTATTAATATTTTCTACAACTGTAGGTGAAATTAACTAATAAAGATTAAATGTGTAAACTTTTAACTGTCCTTCCTTCATCAGTTCAGTTTTTATAATTGGGGTATTAACCCTACTTTTAATAAAACCGTTTGCTTGCACGCAAACAATGACAGGTGCAAAATATGTTAGTGCGTAATTGCCCAACCGACGCGACAGTCTGGTAAATAAAGGCTGAATTTAACAAAAATAACTTCAAAAACATATCCATACTTTACTAATATTATAAATGCGAAAGTGTGTCTGTCTCTGTCTGTCTGTCTGTTACCTCTTCACGCTCAAACCACTGAACCGATTTCGCTGAAATTTGCCATGGAGATACTTTGAGTCCCGAGAAAGGACATAGGATACTTTTTATCCCGAAAAAATGTACGGTTCCTGCGTGATAAACGAATTTTGGCGCAACGAAGTTGCGGACGTCATCTAGTTTTTAATAAAGGCACTGTAAAGTTTTATAATTTATATGTTTATAGCTAGACATATTAATGTTAAGAGGACGAATAATGCCATGAAAAAGAACGACGGTGCGAAAACAATTTTTCCTATAACTCGACAAATATAGTACCGCAATTCAAAAATTTGAATTGAGTATATATTATGTACCATCGACGAAATTGATTCCTAGGCAGTTGATAGACCAACGTCATTTGGTCGGATCATGTCAAATCAATGTTAATTATTGTGAACCGTGAAATTGGGTTTGACATAACGCGACCAAACTACGAAGTTCCCCCATCTGCCTAAGAATGAACTTCTATGATAGTACATTACGTATATTATTTTATGTTATAATAATAATATGGAGATTAGAGGTACGTATATTCCTTGTATACCTTGTATACGCTACGGTCTGTTGCTACGCGCTACGCCGTTTGACCTTTCGCAAAGGGCTCACAAGTTAATGACCGTGTTCTCGTTAAGGGGGCGACTAACTCAAAATTTTTGATTTTATAATTCATTTACCTGAAAATAAGCCCCGAATTGTTTAATTTTCTAAAATTAGATACTACAATATATTTCCAAGAATTCGATCTGAGCAAAAACACGACATCTTAAAATTTTCTCGATAGAAAAAAATCACAAAGATCCATCTAATTTTCACAAATTTTTCATTTATTGCCGTAACCGTGCATTGAACTAAGTTAATATTCTAACACATTGTATAAAATTCTATCATTGAGAAACTCACCTAGCGGATTTTTTAAAATGTTGTATATTTATCGAGTTATTGAAAAAAAAAAACTAATTTGGCGATGAATCCGCGTCGTCCTTTTTCACCTGGCATATGAAAAACGGGCGTGAGTGTCCCTCTTAACACATTCTCAATTTTATTGTTCGAATAATATTTGAAATTTAAGATATAGTTAGTTTTAAATTAAAATTAAGAAAGCAAAATATTATTTGAAAGCGAACTTACCTTTTTATATTTTATAATTTACCTTTTCTCTAGTTTATTTGGAAATATGATCTTTATCTAATATCTTTAAACGAGCAATTCTTGTATATATATATAATTGGAATCTCAGAATCGGCTCCAACGATTTTCATGAAATTTAGTATATAGGGGATTTCGGGGGTGATAAATCGATCTAGCTAGGAATCATTTTTAGAAAATGTAATTTTATTCGTGTTTATCGAATACCGAGCAAAGCTCGGTCAAATAGCTAGTTTTATTAATAAGAGTAATGTCAGAAGTAAAATAACAGCTCGGTATGCTTGTGTGTTCAAATATTGATTGGAGTATGTAATGATTGGAGTATGTAATGATTGGAGTATTCATTAAATAATATTCGCCATCATCGGCTGGTTTAAAGCTTTGCCATTGCCCTTTATTACGGGGATAAAATTTTGATTATTTTCTTAATAACTCTTTATTAATGTCTTAAATTTTTATTTAACATGTTTATTTTCTTGACCAAAGGTTATCACGCATCCGTTTTGGCCCAATTAACTCCAAATAACTAAACTAAACCAGCATTTACTAGTTAAATGCTAGTTAGGAGTTAAAGTTGTTGGAATCTGGAATACTCTAGAACGTATATTAATATATACTGTTCAAGTTTCAACTGATAACTGCCTATAAATTAATTTATTAACTTGTCATTATGTTATCTTTACTGCAGCTACAGGAGTTACGAGAAAAGGATATAATATAATATAAGAAGAATGTGAGAAGTTACTAGTAAGTCACCAGCCAAGGGCGAATCGGCTAGCTTATGAAGGTTTAATATTAATAAAAAAATATATATTCAGTTAGGCTAATCCAAAAAACGGACTGATAACAATTAATAGTATCCAGTAATGGCTATTGTTTCTTCTTTTAATGTACCGGAAACCAAAAACTCGTAAAATAAAACAATATTACTTCTTTACATTTCAATGCTTCTTTATCTTATATATAAAATTCTCGTGTCACAATGTTAGTCCACGAACTCCTCCGAAACGGCTTTATAGATTTTTACCAAATTTTATATGCATATTCAGTAGGTCTGAGAATCGGCTACTTAGTGCATTTGTTGAAATAATAGTAAATTATTACAACCAGAGACTGACTGGCAAAGCAACGTTTGCCGGGACAGCTAGTAGAGATTAACTACGATAACATGGCGCGCCCCTCCAAAATTCAAAACGTTTGGAGTGCGTTGTCTAGCGCGGTAGGCTAGTTATGATTAGTTGACAAACAAATCTTGGTAATAAGTGACATTAAGTGAAATATTACGCATGACTGTGATTGATTGAATACTTACTACATACAAACTCTTTCATAAGGATGTGACTACACACATTGAAACAGTAATTTGGAGGGGCGCGCAAAGTTATCGTAGTTGATCTCTAATAATTATAAAATAAGTAATTATGATAGTAAATATAGAGCTTCATAAAACCAAAGCTAAATATAAAACATAATATTATGTTATAAATAATGCAACCTTTAAATTTGAATGTTTTAAACTTTAAATATGAATATGAAAACAATTTGAATTGAAAAAACAAATTGAAAACAACTCTGTTTTAAATACCTGTAATGTGGTTTTCTGTTTTAAATACCTTTGACCAAAATACAAAATATGTTCGTTGGTCAGTTGTAGCGGTCAGTCCGATAGGCCATTTCAAAATTATTTATTACTAGCTGTTGCCTGCGACTTCGTCCGCGTGGACTTCAGTTTATAGTTGTTCCCGTACATCGATTGAATAGTTTACGCGCAAATCACAAAGGTACATTTTGTGGGAAGCGTACATTTTTCCGCGACAAAATATATCCTATGTTCTTTCCCGGGACTCAAAGTATCTCTATACTAAATTTCATCAAAATAGATTGAATAGTTTAGGCGAAAATCATAAAGTTTATTGTGCGGGAACCGTACATTTATTGGGACAAAAAGTATCCTATGTCCTTTTCCGGGACTCAAAGTACATATATATCTATGCCCAGAAAAATCGGTCCATCTGCTTACGCGTGATGTCGTAAGCGAGGGAAATATATTATGGATTCATTTTTATTATTTATAAACGTTCATATATTTCACAGACAAATTAGTCCACAAAAAATAGCCTATGGTCCTTCACGTTTACTTCCTATCTGACCCAAAATATAACAGAAAAATTGCTCTAGTAGTTCGTAAGATAAGCTCTTTCAAATAACTTCCCCCGTTTATTCCACATTTTCCTCTATCTCTTCGCTCCTATTAGTCTTAGCTTGATAAAATATAGCCTGAGTATAGCCTTCCTCGATAAATGGGCTATCTAACACTGAAAGAATTTTTCAAATCGGACCAGTAGTTCCTGAGATTAGCGCGTTCAAATAAGCTCTTTCAAAGAATTTCCCCCGTTTTTTCCACATTTTCCTCTATTTCTTCACTTCTATTAGTCTTAGCGTGATAAAATATAGCCAATAGCCTTCCTCAATAAATGGGCTATCTAATACTGATTTTTTTTTAAATCGGACCAGTAGTTCATGAGATAAGCGTGTTCAAATAAGCCCTTTTAAATATTTTCCCCTGTTTTTCCCCCATTTTCCTCTATTTCTTCGCTCCTATTAGTTCTAGTGTAATAAAATATAGCTTATAGCCTTCCTCCATAAATGGGCTATCTAACACTAAAAGAATTTTTCAAATCGGACCGGTATTTCCTGAGATTAGCGCGTTCAATTAAGCCCTTTCAAATAAGTTCCCCCCGTTTTTACGACATTTTACTCTATTTCTTCGCTCTTATTAGTCTTAGCTTGATAAAATATAGCCTATAGCCTTTCTCGATAAATGGACTAACACTGAAATAATTTTTCAAATCGGACCAGTAATTCCTGAGACTATCGCGTTCAAACAAACAAACTAACAAACTCTTCCGCTTTATAATATTAGTATAGATTATGGATTAGGTCAGGGGTTCCCAAACTGTGCGCCGCGGCGCCCTGGTGCGCCGTGGAAAGGCAAGAGGGGCGCCGCGAGTCGATCCTACATCATTATCCATAACCACAAATATTATAAAATAAAATTTTAATATGACAAAGCAGGTAGATGATTAAATAATAATTATTTACTTGCTTAACCTAACTATAATCATTAAAGGTGTTTATTTATGTATCTTTTTGTAATAGCTAGGTAGAGTAGGGCGCCGTGACAAAGTATTGACTTGTAAGTGCGCCGCACGCTGAAAAAGATTGGGAACCCCTGGATTAGGTGACTGTGGTCATCTAAAAATTTATCAAGTTTTCTAATTGAAAACGTAATTGAATGAAGTGGGTAACTAAAATTTTTGAAAATGTTCGTTTTTTTTTCATAGATGGAGGCTGTACCTAGGACCAGGAAAATTATTTTAAATTTAAAAATATGGAATTTCTGTATGGCCAGATATATTACCCAGATGATGAAGTAGGTAAGTTACAAGGTTTGCTCTAAATATAAGTGAAAAAAGTCGTTACCTACTTCGCATTCGCAACTTTTACTAAAAAAAATCGGCCAAGTGCGAGTCGGACTCACGCACGAAGGGTTCCGTACCGTTAGGTATAGAACCCCTCTTAAAATTTTATTTTATTTTATTATTATTCTTAAATATTAAATTAGACATATAGTTAAAGCCTTTGTGAAAATATCAAGTGCCTACCTGTTGCTATTAATGATATCGAGCAAAAAAGGCCAAAAAAATCACGTTTGTTGTATGGGAGCCCCCTTTAAATATTAATTTTATTTTGTTTTTAGTATTTGTTGTAATAGCGGCAACCAATATACACAATCTGTAAAAATTTCAGAACTCTAGCTATAGCAGTTCTTGAGATACAGCCTGGAGACAGACAGACGGACAGACAACGAAGTCTCATGAATAGGGGTCCCGTTTTCACCCTTTGGGTACGGAACCCTAAAAAAGGCAGTATTAAAATACATTATTTTATTGCAATAACTAAAGTACTGAAACAAAATCCTCCACTATTAAATTTTAACTTCAAGCAACTTCACTTTGATGTTTTAAGTTACATCGAAATATTATATTACAACTTTATGTTAATGATTCGTTGTTATATTTTAATTCTAATTAAAGCTGTTGCTTTGCAAAATGTCCCTACTAATTATTATTCTCCTCTTTATTTCCAAAAAATTGCAAAAAATACTGAAAAATAATTTACTTACTTCTTAACAACCGCACTCAAAGCCATTTCATGATGAATAAACTTCAATTTAATGAAGATTTTGACAGATAATTTCCCATATATTATTACTAGCTGTCCCAGCAAACGTTGCTTTGCCATAATATTAGTGCCATATCATTTTATTGAAATGACTAAATAAGTATGTCGCCATGGCAACGTCGATCGCTATCCCGTCGCACAAACAATGGTCGCCATCCGTCTCAGGTTGTAGTAATTTACTATTATTTATTCAACAAATGCACTTATCAATATATAAAGTACCGAGTAGCCGATTCTCAGACCTACTGAATATGCATATAAAATTTGGTAAAAATCTATAAAGCCGTTTCGGAGGAGTTCGTGGACTAACATTGTGACACGAGAATTTTATATATAAGATAACGATTTTTCGTTTAATAACTGAGTACCGTACGGCAATTAGATATTCTTTATTATATACTACAGTCTACACTAGATGTTTCCCGTAGGTGCACGTAATTGTATATCATGTATAATATCATTTTGATACTCCTGATGATATGTCATGAATAGTTCAAGATACAGGTTGCACTACCTGTTTCATAAAATATACGAACACAATATGTAACCTAGGATTAACTTTAGTCTTTAAGGTGGGATTTCACCAAATATATATAAAACTTAGCTTTATAAAACTTAGTTTCCATTGAACGCGTTCATTCTGCGACGTAAATCTCGTTTTGTTTCGATTGGATTTCACTACCTTCTTTTGATCGCGATTATTAAATCTAAGTTTACGTGACGTCACGCAATTATTTTACATGTTTTCAGTATTTTAAAGCCTTTTCACGTTAATTTAACTTCAAAATAGAAAGAAACAATACTTAAACTTACAAACGCATGTGTCAAAACTGTCATATTGACATTTCTTTTGTCTATGTTTTTCGTTCCGCCATGACAGGGCTTGAACGGGTTTTATGACGTTGAACTTCGGACTTTGGGCGTTCAGAAGATAAAACTCGGATTTGCTGTAAACGCGTTCCGTTTACGCTGGTGAAATGCATTTCGATGTTATAATCGCGTTTATACGTTTTGAGCCGGTTCAGAGTGCTTTGAACGCGTTCCATTTCTTTGGTGAAATCGCCCCTTAATCACTGTCTTGATGTCTGTCTCATTAATGAATATCGGTTTTACTTTGTATCTCACCATATATTATTATGAATACTGAACAAATGTTATTATTATTATTTAATATAACATAATATAACAATAGTATGACCAAACACCTGACATACATAGTTACTGCGAAGGCGGCACACGACAGGTCATGGCTGTTGCATCACCCGCGTCAGTCGACTGCCGTAGGTCAGCCAATTGTTGCTGACACACTGACACGTGCTCAATTGAGTACAGGGGGGTCAGTCAAAATCTTTTCGTTTTCGCTTCGTTATAGAATCGCCGATGAAAATTTATGGAATTGACATAAGCGTTCGTTAATATGACGTTGACGTTCGACTCGTCTTATATCAATTCCATACATTTTGATCGGTGATTCTATAACGAAGCGAAAACGAAAAGATTTTGGCTCACCCCCCCAGGCTACGCCGTGAGAAGAGGCTGACTATTCGCCCATGACTATTAACAATGTCGGATGTACAAAATCGACAATTTTTTTTATTTCATAAAACATGTCCTTGTAACCAAGGCTATCAGTAGCTGAAAAGAAAAAAAATATATTATGCATAGTTTCTGAAATAGCTACATTAAAAATGTCGTATATTACTAAGATAGTCCGCTAACAATGTCGGATAGTCACTACCTACGTTGTTAACGGGACGCGGAGGCGTGTGAGAGCGCTCGATGTGCCACTTCCGACCATGTTAACGGAGGGAATGGACCTCGCGCTCTCACTTGTTTATTTTGCAACCTTTGTTATATTTTTTAATTGTCTACGCCATTTTTAATGTCTACAAGATCAGCATGGCTAATCAAACTAGGTACTTAACGAAATTAAGAAAAAAAAAGAAAAAAAAAAAAAAAAATATATATATATATATATATATATATATATAGTAATAAGGAATGCTGATGGAAATATTATGATCGAAACTAATACAAGTGCGGAAATTGGTATTTACTATTCTTTATTATATTTTTTTAAGATTTTGAACAGTATAGTTTATGTTTTATTGCTTTAGATTTGATTATAAGACAAACATTTACCTTCATTAATATATTTTTATCGTAGGTCATTTAAAATTGTCGGATGTGCCACATCCAACGTTCTTAACTGGTTTTTCAAATGTGTAAAATGTCGGTTATACCACATACGACATTCTTAATCGGTTTTATAAATGGTTGAATTGTCGGTAGTACCACTTCCGACATTGTTATGCGGATTCATAAATTGATAAAATGTCGGTAGTACTACATAATAATCATTTCATTTATTTTTCTCATTGATTAAATAGCATTTGTAGTTTGTACAATATCTATCGTTGCTTACCTACTTTAAACAATTTTCAGAAGGCTTCTAAATAGGTCATTTTTGTACGAAAATTAAGTTTTTGTTGGCACCATACACAATGAATGAATATATTTTTTTAATTCAATAATCGTGTTTTGGCGGTCTGGTGTCTAATAGCTGATTTTCAAGGCATTTTTCTAATACATTACAGTAATAAAACATTTGAAGCTATACTGTTAAAAATCGTAAAAAAAGTATTAAAAGGACCATTTTTCACACTAGATTCAGTCGCAAGATTTCCATGAGCATTTTTTTCCTATACTATTATTATAATTTTCTCAAATTCGTTGAGTAGCTAGTTTGATTTGCCTTGCTGACCTTGTAGACATTGTAAATGCAGAGCTTGCAATATGTCTTAACAAACATATAGATTTACTCAGATTATGTAAAAATGAAATTATTCTCAAAAAATACCATACAATAAATAGAGAATCTCGGATGAAGAAGACTACTTTTGATTAATTAATCTAATAAATATTGATCTAAGTTTTTCATGAAAACGAAGGCTGTGGTAGTACGTAAGTGTCCTAAAAATGTAGAGATTTTTAAGAACTACCTGATTCCGCAAACTTCGTTTCGCTGACAAATTAATGGACCTGCAAAACAGTCAGTCCTTCGTCATTATTTTCTGTATTTACCACATAATATTTGGGCAATATCATCTATCCAGCGTATTTGGCAGATGTCGATAAGATCCATAGCAAGTTGTTCGACTAGGAAAATATAATATTTTCCACTACAAATTCGTGGTAGCCACCGCCGTTGCCGTGTCGGCGCCTTGTTTTAAGCTTTAATCAAACAGCCCTAACTTCCAACATATTTGCCCCATAGTAATAATTTAAAAGACAATTCTATTCTTTACAGAATCACAATTAATATTTTGATATTTATTTAAGTAAGGATCAATTGTTAATATGCAAAAAAAAAAACACGCTAGTAGGAGATGATTTGAAGTTAATATTTTAATGAAGGAAATGGTTATTATTCGTTAACCAAAAAAGATACATATGTGCTGTCCTGGACTTTTTTGTAGATAATGATGAATACTGTAAGTATTTGTAATATTATTTCCATGAATCAGCTGTATTTTTCGCAGCGCAAGCGAAATAATGTAATTTATTGCAAATTTTTACCACTTTGGGTTATATTTTTGCGATTTTCGGTATGATCCCTAATATTTTTCTGAATTCACTACCTATGTTCTTTGCAAACAATGTAGCTTACCAAGGGTAAACGAATTTTTAAAATTGGTTCAGTAGTTATTAAACCTATTCAATACAAACAAAGATACAAAGACTTTTCCAAACACGAAAAAAACTTTTCCTCTTTATGATTGATACAAAAAAAATGTTAATTTTGTTAAGTTAATTTAAGTTATAATATCTAAAATTCAACAAAATAGTGATGGCAATAATTTTTAATTTCAATGTCTTAAGTTAGTTTACATTTCGGACGAAAACTTGATTTTACGAATTATTTACGTCATAAGAAATGTTTTGTATTTTCATACATACATTGTTTTCACGTTTTATTTGACAGAAGTCCATAAAAAAGATATATTTTCTTTAAATTGTTGTCATTTTTGGTGGTAATTTCTACATACGACATATTTTAAATTAAAAGTTATCACTTAAGAGTCCGTATACGAAATTTTGCCGATTTTTCCCATTTAACAGACGTGATTTAACAGTCAAAATACAGTATTTCTATAAGTTTTAATGCACAACATGTAAGATCATTTCAATTTTAATATAGTGTTGGAGCTAGATTTTTTATTTTTTTAAGTATCTTTAAATAATTCAACTCACACCCGCGACAGTTTTGTGATTTTTGCTGTAAAAGGTTTAGAATATCACCTTTTTATGGATTGTATTGACGTCTTAACGGTATGAAAAAAATACAATGTACTGTTGAGAAAGTCGTCTATAAAGTGTTGGAATTACTTTTTACCACTTCAATATAAAAAAAAAACCCTTTAAAAACAGATAACCTCTATCTGCCCGCTAACTTGGCGATCGACCTTTTTCACCTGGCATATGAAAGACGGGCGTGAGTGTGAAGAGAGCAGTAGAAAATAGAGGACGGGCGACAATGGCGTAAGTGCCACTTCCGACAAGCAATCATTAATTTTGTACAAGCAACAACGTCGGTTCTGGCACTTCCGACAAATCAGCATTACTCGTACTCCGTTAAAAAGGTCAGAAGTGACTTTTCTCTTATTTATTCATAAAATACGGGATACTTCTAATAATATACTAAACGTAAACAACTTATAGAGCACAACCCTGAAATTTCATGATTCTACTTGAAATAAGTAAAAAGTTATTCACAATTTAGACTTTGAATCGCTCTCCTGTAAAGTTGCTGTTTTTCACATCCGACATTGTTAATAGTCATGGGCGTACAGATTTCATGCGCACGTTTTTTGGTTTTAACTATAGCTGATACTTAGTGCTAAATACATAACAAACATTTAATAGATAGCACCTATGGAAAATTTCATAAGCAATTACTATGTGAACATAATGTCCAGATAAACTCAAATCTTAACTTTTGTTTACAAACTCTACAACTCTACTGCTGTAAAATATACATGGTGTTACAAAACTAGGCGATAAACTATAGGGAGTGTATCGTATTATAATATAGAGTTAGCTGTGATAGTAGCAGCATTGAAAGATTTTTTTTTTAACTTTTGTATGGGAAAATTCATGACGCTGGGGCACTTGCCCATACAAATCACAAAAAAAAAAAATAAGTATTATCACTAATTATCAACAGATTATGTAGTATTATATAGTGTTTAAGTAGTGTTGTTTGCAATTAATTTAGCTAATTTAAGAGCTACCCAGTAGAGTGTAGATGGAAAAGTAAGATTACCCTTTTCCCAAGGGTGTGACCCTCCTCGCCTTGAGTAGGGTAACGAGATGAGGGCGCTAGATTATGTTTTCCCGTAGATGACATTTCTGTTATAGCACTTATGTTTTTATTTTTGTTATAGTATACTTGGATTTTTTGCTAAGAAAATATACTATATTCCAAAAATAGAAGTTGAGTTTTTTTAGAAAATAAATATTCTTTAAACTAGTTTTTTTAAGTTTTTCAAATGAAAGCTTCTATGTAGAATTTTTTGGTAACATCAGAATTATTACTTAGATTGTTATTTATATTGTATTATATAAAAGAAGTTTATTTACTAACTTATGAAACGTTCATAGAGATATAAATTATTGTAATGTAAGAAGTCTCTATATTGTCGGCTAAACATTGTAAAGTCCGCTTTAAAATATAATGTAATCTTAAGTAATTTGAGCTAAGTATTGTACTTTACAGTATGATTCATCATAATAATATTATTATGTCATACGGCGCGGCGTCCTCAGTAGAGATTTGATCATCTAATTTCGTTTTCAATATAATATTATTGTTGTTGTATTTCCTTTACTCTCTCATGTTCTTAAAGCATTTTTATTATTACATGCTCTTTATTTGCGCTTTTGCTTGTGTACATAGAGAGTAGAGACGACGTGTTGAATTATATTATGTAGAGAACGATAAGGCACGTACCTAATTTAGATAATTTCAATTATTATCAGAATTATGCAGTCATGCTATGCATAATATTATTTAACAAGGCAATTAATAATAACAAGACTGAGTATAAAACAAGTTTTTATAATTTTTCATAGCAAGTGATCATGAGAGCGATGACTATTCACACAGTACAGTTAACTATTTTTATTTGCTCGTAATTGGCCAAATAATCTAAGCTACCATTAAAGTTCAACGTCTCTATGTAGCGGTACTTTTTTTAAATTTTAATCAGCAATGGAAGCTAAAATTATCATTTTATGGTTGGTAGAATTTTGTATTTCATAAAATACATACCAATCTAGAGGAGTCAAATTAAAATATTGAATTAGTATATAACACTTTTATTTGGAAAACCTTAACAATATCTTATCACTATACAATTTGGTAACAATACGCTGCTTACAATTTTGGTTTCACTTCACAGTTCATGGCGACACAGTGTCAACACTAATCACGAGGTTCGGTCACTGCAGCCCCTGCGGCTCCCCCGGGCCTGAGTTCTCTGCCAGTGGGAGCCGGCCGCTCGAGCGTTGAGGATCAGACCCCGCGATCTTCTCCGAGGTCGGTGCGACCACAGCTTCTATATCCTTTCCAAATCATGCGGCTTCTGTAGCTCAGGGCTCCTCGTCCTCCGACAGCGACGGCAGAGCCAGCTGTCGCCGCATCCTCTCACGCCGCGCCGGAGAGATGGACTTCTGGCGCCGCAGGACTTCAGCGTGCAGGATGTACTTGTGATCCTGGACGTCCTCAATAGCTTCAGCCTCCGAGTCGTCCTCGACGAGGGCGGGTAGGGCGCACTGCTTCTGCCGTCGCTCGCAGTCCAGCTGCCGGCCGCGAGACTTGGCCAGAGCGGGGTAGACGTCCGCGTACAGGGCGGCGGGAGATAGTTTCACGACCATTGTGATTGATTGAAGGTTACTAAGAGACGTGCGTTCGGTTCGAATGCGAGACTCCGAGTGGCGGGCGGCGGCGGGAGGGCCGTTTATATAGGGAGGGCGCGGAGTGTGAATGTGTGCGGCTGGCGTCACGGCGCGTTCAATGTTCATGTAGAGCTGCGAATGTGTGCTGGCCGCACGCCGACTGTTATCAGGGTTTATAGCCCCGATGTAATTACCGATCTACGTATATCAGTATGGCGTTTCCAAGCACGTGGCCGATCACAAGATAAACTGTCATTAATAGTTCATAGTACTCCAACTCTACTCAGAACTCGCTGTGTACTACTCAATTTGTGCTCTACGCTCATTGATTTCGAGCCGAATCATGTATCTGATGAATCAACTCTATTATGTACAAACGTTAGGCTAAATAATAAATCCCTGATGTTGCTTTAAGACTCCAATAGTGCTCTATTATTAATAAATAAATATTTTTCAAAAGTCAAAATAAGAATTTTTTCTCATGAAAACGAAAATTTTCTCATAAGATCGTAATGTTGATCGTGATGCATCTTAAAAGGAAACCTAACAGTCATCCAAGAAAAGCCGACCTCATCTCATCCTTCCGAGAATGTTTTACTTGTTTTTCCAGCGAAGAAAACCCTGTGACCTGAAAAGTGTGTCAGCGACCGCCGCTTGGAACAGGTTAGACCAATCATCTCGTCTATCTGTAACGACCTGTACCTTGATTGATGATTCTACTGTTTTAATATAGTTTTTTATAATTTGAGGGCAAACGGGTTATCTGTAAGAAAGCAACTACCGTCGCCTATGGACAATCGCAACATCAGGGGAGTTGCAGGTGAGTTTAGATTTATTTTAGCGGTTTAAGTAAAATTTTATTACGTCTTTACAATGTGTATGTGTATTTGGTAAGAAACAAAAAATTTGAAAAACCTATTTTAATAGTTTTCACATAATATAATCTCAGAAAGTTCTGGACTCGTTCGCAAATGCGTAGTAAATCGGGCGGGGGACCTATTTCCTTCAATGGGTCATAGGTCGAGTCAACAGATCTCATTCGTGTCACAACAGCTAGGGGGATTTTATCTAGGCTTCCTACATATCAAAATATAATCCGGCTATGAAGAATTTCCTTATTGATGCGTTTGAAACATAAGACATGATTTTGTCACAGGACTTGCAGCTATAGCATTTCATAGACGATAGTAACCTGTATTTTCTTTCAATTCATTTTGATATAAATTTAACTTACACATCCTCTACATACTATAATGCTTCCAATTTAAATGTTACTTCTTATGCGTGAAGCCAACAAATGCAACGGCACAAAAGTTTATAATTCTTAGCCCATAGCACAGAACACATATTAGTACAAGTACCCATAGTCTGACTGTCTTTAAACTATAATATGTATAGCGATTATACTAAATATGTTAAATTTTCCGTTAAATAAATTTCATCATACAGTTTCCGCCAAGAATTATGAGGACAAAATAAGTAATTTTATCAACAAAACAAGGATACTCCTAATTATTATTTGTGTATGGCTATTGTTGATTCATAGAAACCACAACGAACTAGCTATAATTTGAGGATAAATTTATTTGCAGCGGGTTTTCCATCAAAATTATAAGAGGAAAAAGATTTAAAATAAGAAAAAGGTTACAAAACTATGCAGGCTGACACAATAATTGTCCTCATGAGTCATTGGAATACTAATTATTACAATGAAGCCTTTCATAGTGCGGCGCTATACGTTGTTACCTTCAAAGTTTCCATTGATATCAGATAATATTATAATCATCGGGGAATTTTTATCTTTAATAGTATGATGTATCCTATTATTACTTAACATTAACTACTCAGAAAATGTATAGATGATATTAATCCATCAATGGGGGATAAGGACACCAGTTACCGCGACAACAGTAGAATAACAATAGATTTCCAAGAATTCGCGATCGAAGGATTTATTGTTATGCTTAAAATTAAGCTTATAATAAATTAACGATTAAATAAATCTACCGACTACTGCTTATAATTGTTTAAATGCATAGGAAGACATTCTTACAAAAAAGTTCATGTGGCACTGGAGGATTGCCGCGGTAAAGCCATTTTTTATCAACTTAAGGAATTATAATTCGCATATTTCTAGTCGCACGCACACAAACACCGTGCCGAAGTTAGCCCATAAAATTTTGCTCATATTGGCAATATTTTGTCGTGTGAGTACACATTAATAAATTTCTATCTTATAGTATCTACTGATATTTGAACTTAAATGTTAGTTTTCGATAAAATCTCATATCAATAATTTTCCTATATCTGCGAACTGAAATGTGCATCAAATTGAATTCTGGATCAGGAAGGGCTATTTTAGTGTGACAACATTCTAGAACTTTATCCCGAATCCAAACAAACCTTTACCCTACTCTCGAAACTCATTTTCGATACCGAGTCGATACGATGTCGAATTTGATTCAGCTTCAACCGTTATTCGTACTCCCAAACAAACTCGAATCTAGATCGACATCGTATTGACCAAAACGACAAATTTCTAGATCTTCATTAGTTACAATTTGAGACACCGCCTGCAGATATTGTGCTAGTGCATTGATTCCCAAAGTGGAATCGGGCTATCGGGCTCCACATGGGGTCCACGGGAGCCCGATAGGGGTCTACGCTTACGTGGAAAAAAAATGGGGGTCCACGAGTCGTTAACGGGGGTCTATGAAAATTAGGTGACCCTATTTGACTTCTCCTATGAATATAGGCAGACAATATTATATTAATAGCAGATGAAATATTACAGAGCGAGGAGATTTAGAAATAAATGAGTGTGGTAATTTAGGTTAAATATCTACAAAAGAAGAAAATATTTGCGTTTATTTTTACCGCTCCGAAGTAAAGGTTAATGTTCCTTGCACTGTGACTTGTGAGTCAAACTTAGAATACAAAGGTCCAACTGTTGGATGAATACGCTTTTTAGACCGGCCTTGAACTGGGGGGGGGGGGGGGGTAGCTGTGGGGTTCACCGGATCCAGCAAAATGTTAAAAGTGGTCTATGACAAAAAAAAGTTTGGGAACCTCTGTGCTAGTGTATATTATTATGTCGTTTGTAGAGTTGCGGAGGGTTTTGGTGGGTAGATCCTAAGGGAAGTCTCACATACCCCGGCCGATGTCCTCAAAGCGTTTCCTCATGAAAAAAGTTTACATTATGTTGGTACTCCCATACCAAATCCTTGTGTGACCGAGTTGATTCGATTCTCGATTGTGACGGGAGTAGGGGGCAGATTGCTTCACGAAAGATCAGTTTGACGTCGGCGGCGAACCGTGGCCTGATTCGTTGAGTTACGGTTACCTGTGTGACGTCTGAACTTAGCAAATTATAAATGGGTATTGGGAAACGCTTTTCTTGGTTTCTGAATGACAAATGTTTCGATTGCCATTGCATAATCTATGGTTAACTTTGTTATTCTTACAAAGTGTAATCTACGAAACTTAACTGTTATGCTTCTGCTGTTATAATTTTTGTTCGTTGTATGCACACAAAAATATAGTTGGCTATGAGTTATGACACTAACACTGCATATTATTTAATTGCGTTTTGTGGGCGAGGCCGCCAATTTTTGCTGATTTTGCAATTATTTTTCTCCGCCCTTTGTATTTTAAAAAGTATTGTGTTTATCTTATGCTCGAAAACTGATTCTAACGAAGAAAACAAAGTGCTCATGCATGCATTAGAATTATTTGAGTTCCAATAATAGTCTAAAAATATATTTACAATTAAACATAAAAAAAGGTAAGAAAATAGTTTAAAATATACAATCCGCCGTGGAAGAGGTGCACTTTAACTGTCGCTGTAGCAGTAAGTATAACAGATTTGAAGATAAATCTGATATGTTATATATACTTAAGTTAATAGCCATTTATATAATACTTATATAAATGGCTATTAACTCATCTAATTCTTATAGTATTTTAAGATAACTTTCTTTATAAACTTTTTCAAATCAAATGAATCGTTAGAAACATCAATTCTACCCCACATTTTAAACGTCATCAATAATACCGATTTATTGTTATCGTTGGTTGTTAGGGAAGGTAAAATCGGGAAGTGGCAACGCTGAGTTTTTACGTATTCTATAGAAAATCTCGTAATATTCACCATTTCTCGACAATTCACATTTGAACCTCAGTCGGGCTGTGTACACAGTTTTTTCAAAGGAAGTTTTTTTGTGACACAAATGTAAGTATTACTGTTTCACATAAAGCGATCAATGCATCATGTGAGTAGTCAAAAGGGCCATGTTTGGGGCTATAATACAAACTACATTGTGTATTATTTACAGAGATAAGTTTGATTTTCTCTACGCTATCATTTTGGTGCTCCAACGGCATATTTATCAACGCTATGATAGAGTAGAGAAATAAATTCCCTGCAATTTAGGTGCTCCGACGTCACAAGCAGCGTAGATTTTCCTTCTCTCGCAAAATTTTTCTGCGTCATATCAGCAAAAATTGGCGGCCTCACCCTTGTATCTCCAAGGTAGTTTCACGGGATATTTGACAACAACTTCCGCGGCTTACGTCGTAATCAAAATGATTAACTAAAGCCTAAAAACAACAACAACTAAAACAAACAACTAAAACTAAAAACAACAAAAAATATTTCTAGACTTTTCTAAAACCAGTTCTTGATAAAGTTACGCTACACAATCATAAAATCATAATTAATATTATAATATATGTTCATGTTTTGCATAATGAATAATCTGAACAATTGAGGAGTAAGGTCTAACTGCTAGTGTAAGTAGTAAGTTTTGTCTTCTGGCTTTGTCGAAAAAGGCCTTTGGTCGAACTGCTAACAACGGACCAGTATAGGTACAGATCAACTACGATAACATGGCGCGCCCCTCCAAAATTCAAAACGTTTGAAGTGCGTTGTCAAAACGTTTGAAGTGCGTTGTCTTGCGCGGTAGGCTATTTATGATTAGTTGGCCAACAGATCTTGGTAATAAGTGACATTAGGTGAAATATTACGAGTACTGTGATTGGTTGAATACTTACTACATAGAAACTTTTTCATAAGGATGTGACTACACACATTGAAACAGTCATTTGGAGGGGCGCGCCATGTTATCGTAGTTGATCTCTACGATCGCTTATCTGTCAAACGTTGATGCGGGTATTTTCCCTTATTGCGGTAATCCATACTTAATATTATAAATATGAAAGTATCTCTGTATGTCTGTCTGTCTGTCTGTCTCCCTTTCACGCCAAAACTACTGAACCGATTGCAATGAAATTTTGTACACAGATATTCTAGAACCTGAGAAAGGACATAGGCTACATTTTAATGAGGGAAAATATCTAATTTCCATGAATATATCGATGAAAATTTATTCGCATTGTAGTTCTTATATGTGACAACAGATGCCGTTTTTAATGCCGATGGCTCCGTAGCTAACTAACTACTCAGTACTTTATCTATGCAGTGACGTAACCTTAAGCCTATCAATGATAAATTATAGTTTATACTTTATGGGTAAAGTTCTGTAATGGGGGGCTAAATTATAAGCTTTAAAATTTGGCATAAATAAAGTTTAATTTAAAATAATGAAATATTATGTAGTGTGCACATAATATTTCATTAGCACAGCTGTTTTTGGGTATTTTGATTTATTTTAAAGAGCTTTTGACAACAATTTTGTTCATACCGCGCACTATAAAGTATAAACTGAAGTCCACGTGGACGAAGTCGCGGGCAACAGCTAGTACAACCATAAAAATACGTTTATCTAAAAGCTTATGACGTAGGTATAACACTAATGTTTTGGTTTTTTACGGCGCAGCTGTGGCGAATTCTGCCGATAAGACTACTCTGTTACTTGCTGCAATATTATTATAATAATATTACTTGATACCTTTCTATGTTATACTTTTTAATTTATAAATACGAAAGTGTGCCTGCCTTCGCACGCTTAAGCCGCTGATGTGGTTTTAGGAAAAGTTATAGGTAGGATAGTTTCATCGCGGAAAAATGTAACAAATACTATGAAATATTTCACAAGATATAGTGTTATTATAGTAAATTCACTGGCACATAATTTTTATTCAAAGATATCAATACCACAAACAGTATTATTATTTCATTCAAGAACTACAATAATTAAATAAACAGCTAAACAAGTTTTAACTGTCCGACTGTAAATGCCTTTTTCTTTTCATAAATTATGGTTTGTTTAAACAGCTGATATGTAATTAAAAATATAATAAACATTTAGTTTTCCTATAAATGTAACTATAATTCGATTAAGCAGAATTTGGAAAACTTTAAGAACCTGAAACTCCGAATAATCGGCTAAGTGCGAGTCCGGCTCGCGCACGAAGGGGTAAGTACCGTTATAGACGAAAGTTAGGCCAAAAATAGTGTTTTTGTATGAGAGCCCCCCTTAAATTTTTATTTTATTTAAATATTATTATTAATTATTAAAGTAGACATATAGCTAAAGCCTTTATGAAAATTTCAAGTGCCCAGCTGTTGCCATTATTGATTACGAGCAAAAAGGCCAAAAAATAACGTTTGGTGTATATTATAGGAGCCCTTAAATATTTGTTGTTATAACGGCAAAAGAAATTCACAATCTGTGAAAGTTTAGCTATAGTGGTTATTGAATTACAACCTGGAGACAGACAAACAGACAGACAGATGGACTACAGACATCAAAGGCTCAGTAATTGGGTTCCGTTTTTACTCTTTGGGTACGGAACCCTAAAAACTACAAATACTCGTTAGTAACCGACACTCTTCTCTTGATTTCACCATTAAAATCTTGATGAACATTACAAGAAGATGTTAGTTGAGTAATTTGAGCAAAAGCTGTGAGTAACAAATAGAGCTGAGATCTACTGATCTATGGATATTGAAACCTTCAGTTAATTGCGTTTTGTGGGCGAGGCCGCCAATTTTTGCTGATTTTGCAATTATTTTTCTCCGCCCTTTGTATTTTAAAAAGTATTGTGTTTATCTTATGCTCGAAAACTGATTCTAACGAAGAAAACAAAGTGCTCATGCATGCATTAGAATTATTTGAGTTCCAATAATAGTCTAAAAATATATTTACAATTAAACATAAAAAAAGGTAAGAAAATAGTTTAAAATATACAATCCGCCGTGGAAGAGGTGCACTTTAACTGTCGCTGTAGCAGTAAGTATAACAGATTTGAAGATAAATCTGATATGTTATATATACTTAAGTTAATAGCCATTTATATAATACTTATATAAATGGCTATTAACTCATCTAATTCTTATAGTATTTTAAGATAACTTTCTTTATAAACTTTTTCAAATCAAATGAATCGTTAGAAACATCAATTCTACCCCACATTTTAAACGTCATCAATAATACCGATTTATTGTTATCGTTGGTTGTTAGGGAAGGTAAAATCGGGAAGTGGCAACGCTGAGTTTTTACGTATTCTATAGAAAATCTCGTAATATTCACCATTTCTCGACAATTCACATTTGAACCTCAGTCGGGCTGTGTACACAGTTTTTTCAAAGGAAGTTTTTTTGTGACACAAATGTAAGTATTACTGTTTCACATAAAGCGATCAATGCATCATGTGAGTAGTCAAAAGGGCCATGTTTGGGGCTATAATACAAACTACATTGTGTATTATTTACAGAGATAAGTTTGATTTTCTCTACGCTATCATTTTGGTGCTCCAACGGCATATTTATCAACGCTATGATAGAGTAGAGAAATAAATTCCCTGCAATTTAGGTGCTCCGACGTCACAAGCAGCGTAGATTTTCCTTCTCTCGCAAAATTTTTCTGCGTCATATCAGCAAAAATTGGCGGCCTCACCCTTGTATCTCCAAGGTAGTTTCACGGGATATTTGACAACAACTTCCGCGGCTTACGTCGTAATCAAAATGATTAACTAAAGCCTAAAAACAACAACAACTAAAACAAACAACTAAAACTAAAAACAACAAAAAATATTTCTAGACTTTTCTAAAACCAGTTCTTGATAAAGTTACGCTACACAATCATAAAATCATAATTAATATTATAATATATGTTCATGTTTTGCATAATGAATAATCTGAACAATTGAGGAGTAAGGTCTAACTGCTAGTGTAAGTAGTAAGTTTTGTCTTCTGGCTTTGTCGAAAAAGGCCTTTGGTCGAACTGCTAACAACGGACCAGTATAGGTACAGATCAACTACGATAACATGGCGCGCCCCTCCAAAATTCAAAACGTTTGAAGTGCGTTGTCAAAACGTTTGAAGTGCGTTGTCTTGCGCGGTAGGCTATTTATGATTAGTTGGCCAACAGATCTTGGTAATAAGTGACATTAGGTGAAATATTACGAGTACTGTGATTGGTTGAATACTTACTACATAGAAACTTTTTCATAAGGATGTGACTACACACATTGAAACAGTCATTTGGAGGGGCGCGCCATGTTATCGTAGTTGATCTCTACGATCGCTTATCTGTCAAACGTTGATGCGGGTATTTTCCCTTATTGCGGTAATCCATACTTAATATTATAAATATGAAAGTATCTCTGTATGTCTGTCTGTCTGTCTGTCTCCCTTTCACGCCAAAACTACTGAACCGATTGCAATGAAATTTTGTACACAGATATTCTAGAACCTGAGAAAGGACATAGGCTACATTTTAATGAGGGAAAATATCTAATTTCCATGAATATATCGATGAAAATTTATTCGCATTGTAGTTCTTATATGTGACAACAGATGCCGTTTTTAATGCCGATGGCTCCGTAGCTAACTAACTACTCAGTACTTTATCTATGCAGTGACGTAACCTTAAGAGCCCGGGTAACCCTCGAAATTCTCATACATACGTAATACCAAAATCATTTTGTCATACGAAAATATTTAACATGTTTGATTTATTTTTCAGCATACAATAGTAATTACCTAGGTTCCTGAACAAAAATTAACTTCAAAATATTTAAACACTAAAAAAATTTTTTTTGTGTAAAATTTTTTTTTACTAAATTTACTACTAAATATTTAAACACTAAAAAATAGAGTAAAACACTAAAAAATATATAAAAAAATAGTAAATATACTACAAAATATTTCAACTCCAAAAAATATTTTTTAGTATTAAAATATTTTGTAGTAAATTTACTAATTATTTATAATTTTTTTAGTGTTTTACTCTATTTTTTAGTGTTTAAATATTTAGTAGTAAATTTAGTAAAAAAAATTTATACACAAAAAAATTTTTTTTAGTGTTTGAATATTTTGAAGTTAATTTTTGTTCAGGAACCTAGGTAATTACTATTTTAAGCTGAAAAATAACTCAAACATGTTAAATATTTTCGTATGACAAAATGATTTTGGTATTACGTATGTATGAGAATTTCGAGGGTTACCCGGGCTCTTAAGCCTATCAATGATAAATTATAGTTTATACTTTATGGGTAAAGTTCTGTAATGGGGGGCTAAATTATAAGCTTTAAAATTTGGCATAAATAAAGTTTAATTTAAAATAATGAAATATTATGTAGTGTGCACATAATATTTCATTAGCACAGCTGTTTTTGGGTATTTTGATTTATTTTAAAGAGCTTTTGACAACAATTTTGTTCATACCGCGCACTATAAAGTATAAACTGAAGTCCACGTGGACGAAGTCGCGGGCAACAGCTAGTACAACCATAAAAATACGTTTATCTAAAAGCTTATGACGTAGGTATAACACTAATGTTTTGGTTTTTTACGGCGCAGCTGTGGCGAATTCTGCCGATAAGACTACTCTGTTACTTGCTGCAATATTATTATAATAATATTACTTGATACCTTTCTATGTTATACTTTTTAATTTATAAATACGAAAGTGTGCCTGCCTTCGCACGCTTAAGCCGCTGATGTGGTTTTAGGAAAAGTTATAGGTAGGATAGTTTCATCGCGGAAAAATGTAACAAATACTATGAAATATTTCACAAGATATAGTGTTATTATAGTAAATTCACTGGCACATAATTTTTATTCAAAGATATCAATACCACAAACAGTATTATTATTTCATTCAAGAACTACAATAATTAAATAAACAGCTAAACAAGTTTTAACTGTCCGACTGTAAATGCCTTTTTCTTTTCATAAATTATGGTTTGTTTAAACAGCTGATATGTAATTAAAAATATAATAAACATTTAGTTTTCCTATAAATGTAACTATAATTCGATTAAGCAGAATTTGGAAAACTTTAAGAACCTGAAACTCCGAATAATCGGCTAAGTGCGAGTCCGGCTCGCGCACGAAGGGGTAAGTACCGTTATAGACGAAAGTTAGGCCAAAAATAGTGTTTTTGTATGAGAGCCCCCCTTAAATTTTTATTTTATTTAAATATTATTATTAATTATTAAAGTAGACATATAGCTAAAGCCTTTATGAAAATTTCAAGTGCCCAGCTGTTGCCATTATTGATTACGAGCAAAAAGGCCAAAAAATAACGTTTGGTGTATATTATAGGAGCCCTTAAATATTTGTTGTTATAACGGCAAAAGAAATTCACAATCTGTGAAAGTTTAGCTATAGTGGTTATTGAATTACAACCTGGAGACAGACAAACAGACAGACAGATGGACTACAGACATCAAAGGCTCAGTAATTGGGTTCCGTTTTTACTCTTTGGGTACGGAACCCTAAAAACTACAAATACTCGTTAGTAACCGACACTCTTCTCTTGATTTCACCATTAAAATCTTGATGAACATTACAAGAAGATGTTAGTTGAGTAATTTGAGCAAAAGCTGTGAGTAACAAATAGAGCTGAGATCTACTGATCTATGGATATTGAAACCTTCAGTACGGCACAGTAACAAACGTTCTTATTCTCGTGTTATACAAATATGTAGTACCACAGAATATGCATATATTTGTTGTATCAAGTAATACTAATAGTAAAATCGGCCAAGTGCGAGTTGAACTCGCGGACGAAGGGTTCCGACTTCCGTATCATTACCGTACCGTACAAAGGAAAAAATGTGTTTTTGTATGGAAGCCCCCCTTAATATTTTTTTATTATTATTAGATATTAAAGTTTAAATACTACTGAGTATTTTGTAAACATTTCAAACCTACCTGTAGTTGCTATTATTGATATCGAACAAGAAATGTCAAAAAATAACGTTGTTTTTCAGTATTTGTTGTTAGAGCGGCAACAGAAATACATAACTTGTAAAATTTCAACCTTCTAGCTATTACCGTTCTTGAAATACAGCCTGGAGACAGACAGACGGACGGACGGACAGACGGCCAGACATCGAAGTTTTAGTAATAGGGCCCCGTTTTTACCCTTTGGGTACGGAACCCTAAAAATCATCTACTTTTAGTTGAGCCAGCCAGTCAGCCCAATCCCACTTTAAATTAGCCGCCTTGACTCCAGCAACATAAGTAAGTTTTAACTTTTAATACTACAAAATTTGAGTAACAGTAATTATTGTCATAGGGATATTCTAACAAATTAATTTTCTTTTCTTTTTCATCAAAAAAGCGCTTAATAATAAAGTTCAGTAGAAGTCATTGCATAAATTATATTTTATGAGACTGGGAATGAGCGAAGCTACAAAAATAAGGTGAATACTGTACGGCGAAACGACGGGCGTCAGAGGTTTATACGGAAATAGCGGGAAAACTCGATCAAATACATCTAAAAGCTTTGTCCACACTGCGCCTTTTTTTGTTCATCAAGGGCATGCGTTATAGCGCAGTCAACAGCGAACGTGAGGCATGCCCGCGACGCATGCCCTCTGACCGTATCCAAAACATTCGCTTTAAAATATAATAACAATGTTGGCGTTGCGTTCGTTGACGCATTCAAATATTGAATGCGCCAATACGAAAGTTGAATGAAAGAAGATAACGAAAATTGAAGACGAAAGTGCACAGTGTGGACATAGTGTTACGTGCTAGGGTTCGAGGATTCGGAGAGAAAGACCTGGTGACTCTCTTGAAGACTTTATTCACAAACACTAGATCACACAAATCACTAAATCCAAACACTAAGCACTAGGTCCAAATCACTGAGCACTATCACTGTCCTAGGTCGTAGCCGAGTCTTAGGTCACTATCACAATCACTCACTATTGATCACTTGTTCTCACTTCGAAGTCGCCTTGATGATCGCTTGTATCAAACTGAGCTGATTGCCGGCTTGTTTACCTTTTATATGGCCCGCCATACTTTCTGGAACGTTCCATTCTGGATTGTTTACGTAAACACGCAATTCACATAAACAAGAGTTGGACTTTTCTAGAAAGTACGCGCAACTGTCGCGCGCAGGTAAACAACTGCCCGTATCTGTAACAATAGCTATTGGGATCGATTAATAACTACCGTTCTCAAAATGTTCACTGTTCATTTTTAACCGACTTCCAAAAAGGAGGATGTTCGGCTGTGGATATTTTTCTGAGATTATTAACAGAAGTCTATCTATTCAACAGAGACATTGATTGGCCACTGATCAATGCGTTAAAGTCAATAGTTAAACTACCTTCAACCCTCCTCAAATGTATAAGGAACCTCGACAGTGTCTCTTCCTCATCTTCTATTTTACTGTCATCAGATTTTAACATTATCAGCCATTAAGATATATGCGGTGATAAATATTTGAGAGAAAATCACGTCTACCGCTATCTATTACAACATGCTGAGAATCTGTTTATTTTGATGTCCCAGTAACGTCTTAGGGTCTACACAGACGGACTGCATTTCAACTGCAATCCAACTGCAAATTGCAGTTCAAGTGCAGTTTGAATGCAGTTGACACGACTGCAATACGACTGCAATAGAACTGCAAACCAAACGCGCAGTCGGATTGCAGTTCAGTTGCAGTCGGCGTGCAGTCGTGTGAATTGTTTGGTTTGCAGTTCTATTGCAGTCGTATTGCAGTCGTGTCAACTGCATTCAAACTGCACTTGAACTGCAATGTGCAGTTGAATTGCAGTTGAAATGCAGTCCGTCTGTCTAGACCCTTATCAAACCTGACGTGCCGTTTTGATAACAAACTTAATCAATAATCATACGACAGATATGGTTATTTTACGTATTTAAAAAATGTTTAATTGAAATAAATTTTATATTATCTACTAAATTTCTTAATGTAATATGTTTATATCAAGAAACCTAAATGTTGAAAATCCATACTAATATGACCTAATATTATACGAATGCGAAAGTGTGTCTCAGAATTAGATAGAAATCTGTGGTCTCAGACGAAGAGAGAAGACAGAAAAGGGGGTTACAGACATTCTGTCTGTCCGCCTCCTCTCGCCCAAGCCGTTGATTTTGGCTGAAATTTTGTATGGAGATACTTCGAGTCCCAGGATAAACGAACAAACGAATTTTGATGCAAAGGAGTTGTGGGCATTTTCTAGTGGTATAAGTACATTACGCACCTAGGGCAGGAAAATAAGAAATGTGAAAAAAGCCGAGGTCAACAAACATGTGATCTGAGGCTTTCTTATTTACTGCCCATGGTGCGTATACTATTTTTTTCATCGATGGAGGCGGAAAACGGCAACATCGGTAAGCGCAGCGGGAAGAAAGTTGACGTTTTCCGCCCGGAGGTGAGAAAAAATAAATTTTCATAATATCCATAACCTATTTTGCGTACCAATCGCAACGTAAATCGTTAGGGAAAAAATCAGTCAATGCTCTTAGGTTTTAAATTGTAGTTATCCATATTATCATTTACTTACGTCATGCCGGTAGGTATAAGTCAGAGTTCTGACTTCTGGGATTACCTGAGTAGTCAGATATTCTAAAAATGCGCGTGAATTAGGCAAAGTATTTGGTTCAAATTTCTTGACGCGGAGTATGGCCGCTGTAAACAAACCAATATATATCACGTGCTGGCTTAACACATTATTTCATTATTACACAATTTTTTTTTTCTAAAACTTATGACAGATTACGATTTTTTATCCAACTTCAATGAGGATCTCAAGTTTGATCCTAGTAATTACTATGGTGGCAGTCCATTAGGTCCTGTTCTGTATCGCGCTAGCGAAGTTTTCTAAGCTCGCAACTATGAAATAGGTACCTCCTCACCTAAGTCGGTAGGCCTACAATTTGTTTCTTTAGAAATCCCTATCCTCCACTTATGTTCCCAAACTATTTTACTTACCTAAATATTTTTTAGTTTTCCTGGAAAACACAACATTATCAGTACGTAGTTTTCGTTGGCGTCGGCCCAAAGAGGTGGGTTCAGAGAAGAGAGAACGGGTTCTGTAAACTTCACAACAATACGTGGTAATTAACGGGGATTACACAAACAGGTAAAGTATTACATTACTCTCTAAAATTCTTTGATATGATCATAATAACTTTGTTTATTTCTTCTCTTATGGTGGATAACTATAAACGCCAACATTATTGCTTCTTCTTCATGGCTAATCATCGGCGAGCTATTATTATTTATTATTAACTACGTCTACAGTTATTGTCTACATCGCAAAAGTTACGTGACTATTAATTTATTAGCTGATTAGATATTATAAATTTGTATACCTACTTACTGTAAAAATTATATCAATTATATTATTGCTGTAGGGAAGTTAATGTACTAAATATGTAATATTAAATTATTATAATAGTAACAGAATTGAAAAGTTGATAGATATGTTAAGTGGCAAAACAATGTAGGGAAAAAAAACAGTTTGCCATAAAAAATTGACGTAAAAAGTCATAACGATATACCAGTAAAATATGCGATAGTTTTAACCAGAATTTTCACCAAAATGCGTCAGTAACTGACGTCAAATGCCTGATTAACTTCACAATGGCTACGGTAACAGTAGCTACATTGTATGGAAATTGTTTGTTTTGGTTAACAAAACAGTTCGTGTTATAATCTAATTGTTACAAAATATATCAAATACGTGTTAGTTAAGAAAAAAACAAGAAAATAAAATAAGTATGCATAATAGACCCGTTTTTCCCCCAAAGGGTAAAAAACGGATATTTAGGTTTCAGCCGAAACTTGAACCACCGGTGAGATTACTGCTTCACAATTCGTGCCATTCTTCTCGATTTGTAGTGCTATCTCTCTCTAACACCCGCCTGACAACTCATGCTATCTCTTTCTGTTGTTAGCGGGGCAGCGCGTGGCCGGTTGTTTTTCAGTAACTTTAACCTTAAGCCGGCAAGGACTTAAGTGGTGGTTCAAGCTTCGGCTGTAACCTAAATATCCGTTTTTTTACCCTTTGAGTGAAAAACGGGTCTATTTAGATGTTTGAGCCTTCGCTTGAACCACCGATGAGACGTGTTTACCTTCTGCCGGCGCTGACCCAAGCGTACTGTGAAATGAAATATAAAGAATGAAAAAACTCAAATAGGATTTCTTGATGATAAGATCCAAGAAATGACAGCCAGTATTTCATAAATCAAAATATATTTCTTAATCTTCGACAGTTTCAAATTTTTATAAAAATAGACTTACATTGTTTTTCAAATAGAACAGAATATAAATATTTCTTAATCATACAATGTAAATATCAAAACTACAACTAAACAATATTTGAAAAATATTTCAGGACTAGGAACAATAAAAACAAAAAATAATAACATAATCACAGCCATTTTGCCTAGCGTCAATTAAAGATTATAATAATCATATTGTCATGTGACTGTTGTAAACGAATCTATCAATAAATTATTGGAAGAGTATTCACGACGTGGTACTTCTCTATAGTAATGATTAAAGAATGTGGTTTTGCTCCGCCAATTACCCCTCTTCAGCACATCTTCGATTTTATAGCGATTACTGGTCCAAATATCAGTAGCTACTGCAGCTCGAAAACTGCCCGCAGATGGATCTATTCCAGCTTCTTTAAATAGTGTTCTGATCCAGCCCGCAATGACCGAACGCGAAGTGCCTTTTACAGTTCCTCTCGTAGTAATAAACAAGTTTTCGATATTTACCGAGTTCCGTCTTGTCCGTGATACTTCTAGTAATTTTCTGACCCAAAATACTAGATTCAAGCGTTCTTCCAGAGAACTTGAGCTTTTGATTACCCATCCCGACTGGCGATAGGTTGATGAGTCAGTTTTTGACCCAAAATTCGGATGAAACACGATTTCTTCACCACTATCTTCAAACGCATCCTCCTTAATGCTTAAGAGCGTTAAATCGTGCACCCTCCTCTCAGATGCTAGCAGCAGAAGGATGGATGTATGTCTGGATACGGAGAACAGGCTTGTCTCATCAAAGGAATACCTTTTGAGAAAGTTTAATAAGTCTTCTATTTTCCAGGAAAGCGGTTTCTTTGTTGGAGGATTTTGAGAAAAAATTCCCTTGAGGACTTGTCTTACTAATGGGTGAGAACTCAATTCTTCAGATCGGTTTGGGTTTGAAAACGTCGCAACCACAGACTTATGAAGTGCCACTGTCCTTGGGGCAAATTTTTCATCTATAAAGAGATGGCACAAGTATTTAGCTAGATGTTGAGGGCTTGTGTTGTCAATCGGGACCGAATTTAATGTGGCCCAAATTCTCCATCTAAGCCAAACCGGTCTGTATGTCTTCAACGTGGTAATTCGCCAGGAATGTTCTTATAACTGGACTTCGCTATCACTCCAGTTCTTCAAATGGTGGGCCCAGCCTGTACCTTCCATACCACTAATTTTAATTTGTCTACCTCTGGGGGTGGTTGGCCTGTTCGTAGGTCGATTAAGTTCGTTCGTAGATTTGGAATCACTACGGGTGGACCCAGCGCACGACGTTTTAGTTCTGGCTCCCAAAATGCTCGCTCCCAGGTCGGGGTTACCAGAAGATATTTCCCTTGAGACAGTTTTAGATGGCGAAGCACTTGAGGAATCAAGGCAGGCGGTGGGAAAATCCAACCTAGCCTGTACTCCCACGTCTTGCTGAAAGCGTCCGTAAATTGGCTGTTTTTTGTCTGACAAGTCCTCGCTGACGTAAGCTGGGACTACTGCTGATCGTTTTGAAGCGAAAAGATCTATTTCTGGACGACCGAGTTGTTGGAAGATCTTTTGTAACACGTGAGTGTTGAGGTGCCATTCTGGGAGAGCTTTGGCTCTCGAAAGCCCATCTGCTATGCCATTGTATTGGCCGGGAATATATCGAGCTGTCAGATGGCATCCGATCTTGTGGCTAAATTCTAGTATGCGTGTGGCAGTTTTTAGCAATGTCAAGGATCTTGTTCCGCCCTGTTTCATTATATAAGCTACACTGGTGCGGTTTTCGGTCCGTAAACATATCGATTTTCCCTCTATATCGTGTTTTACTTGTTGCAAAACTTTTAGTACAGTCCAAAGCTCTTTTTTGTTGCTGTGCCACTCCTCCTGGTCTAAGCGCCACGTGCTTTATAGGTGACGGCCGTTTACTATTGCTCCCCAGCCTTTGTCTGCCGCATCTGTTGTTATAAAAATTGTTGGCGAGGGATAGTGAATGGTGTAGTGCATGTGTATGTTCTTTAGCCACCAACTCAGTTCCGATGATGCTGCGTCTGGGAGCGGAAACTTTTTGTGTCGATTCGTTCTTGACAGTTTGTTTGCCACTCTTTGTAAAATTCTGCAATGTAGATGCCCTAATGGCACGACGTACGATGCAAAGTTCAGTTTTCCGAGAATGATTTTTGCGTCTAGCCAACTCCAGGACTTTTATCCTGATCAGATTTATGAGGTTTAACTTTAACTTGTCTATTTTCTCTACGCTCAATTGTTTTTGATTTAACTGTGTGTTCCATTTGATTCCCAGGTACTCCAAATCCCTTGATGCTATTGCTGAAGATTTTTGGAAATTTATTTGCCAACCCAGCTCTTGTAGGAAACTTATTGCAGATTCCATTTGGGATGTTAGAATTTGAGGGTCTTTGTGCATTAAAAGAAAATCGTCCAGGTACACTAGGATTTTGATGCCTTTCTTTCTGAGCTCTTGAGCAACCCAGTTTGTGATTTTGGTAAAGGCTGCTGGGGCGCTCGATACTCGGACGAATGGCAGGCAAGTCATTTGGTATATTTTCTCCCCATACACTAGACAGAGGAATCTTCGATGTTCGCCTTTGCGATATCGATTTTCATCATGTAATCGTCGTAATCTAGGTGCAAAGGAATCTTCTGGTGATTTATGAGGCGAAACTTTGGGGAGATCACATATTGATTTAATTTTTTCAGGTTGAATATGGGTCTGTTTGTTCCATCCCCTTTTTCTCTGAGGAAAAAGGTGGACAAAAACCCAGTTTTTGGGTGTGTTTCCTGGATTGCGGATGAGGTCAGCATATTTTCTATTTCCTTCGTCATTTCTATTGACGGTTTCGTTTTGAATTTTACAATGTTTGCTTTTGAAAATGGTGCCAAAGGAGGTTTTCTGTGAAATGGGATTTTGTATTCCTTTAACATATCTAAAATATTTGCAGGTGCTGAGCTCCATTTTTCTATATATTTGTGGAGCCGCCCTGCTTCAAAGAACTCACTTTTTGTCGCCTCCCTCTTTTTTCCTGGTAAAACGACCCTGAGTTTTTCCTGAAAACTCACGGGACTTTCCTTGAGTTGCGGAGAACTTGAGGGTGTTGTCATTGTATTTCCTTTTCTTCCAGGTGGGGTTATTATTAGCCACTCTCGTTTCTGTTCTCCTAGATCCATTGTTATTTTGGATTTTGGGGGCTGAGCTGGAGTGCTTCTTACAGACGGGAAAAAATCTATGTATTCCCCCTTGTTCTTTTACGGCTTCCGTAAGAGTTTTGTCCTCGAACAAATGAGATTCAGAAGGTGGAATGTCGTGGAGTATTTGACGGAGGACTTTGTTTGCGGGTTGATATACCTGTCGCCGCTTTTGGATTATCTCCTAAATATATATCTTAAAAATATTATATAATCTCTTTAAAATCTTCTAGAATAGATATAGATTTAAATTGCGGTGTGACTCCCGCTAAAATATTGTTAGTTTTTAGCGATAAAAATGCTAGAGCCGCGTAAAAAATCTTCTGTGTGTCAGCATACCTAACATTCCGCCAGTTCTCATCTCGAAACGGCTGACATAATATGCCCTGCTTAAGCAGCTCTGGATCAGCTTTCCCAACCCGTGGCTCTCTTTCAGTTGTGAAAGGCGAAAAATCAAATATGGGTTCGGATATTAATCTCGGTGAAGACTGACTTTTCAGTTCCGCCAACCTCCGTTGGGCATCCGCGATCTGATCTTTCAAGATCGACTCCTGAGACTGTGATGAAGCAACACTCCTAGCCGAAGTGGGAGAATAAGCTACCTCCCCTTCTATGTTACAGTGTGTGCTGTCGGGTACGGATTCGAACGAAGCATCTAGGACGTCCTGTCGCCCCTTCGTATTGTAATCTCTTTCTCTGCTCACCAGCTTATTCAGGATTTTGCTATGTTCCGACGAGGCAGTTAAAAGCTTGTTGAACATTTCCATTTGCTTATTTAGTGTAGCGACCAGAAGATTTGTGCCATCGGGGGCAGTTGCTGGAATTGAAGTGGTCCCTTTTCGGAGGTGAGTGGTATTCAATATCTGGAGTCCCCGATCTGTGTCTTTTCCTGTGTCCTACTGACGAAACTGTCGATCGGTCCGAGTGGCGAGATGACGCCAATTCGCGTAACAGAGATGGTGCTCTGTCTCTGTTTAGAAGTTTTGGCTTTAACTCGCGCACCGTATTTATAAATTTGTCATAGTCCGGGCCGTGAATTTTTTCCATCACGTGGTGAGGAGCATAAACAAGCGACTTTCCTAACGGCCAATCGAGCAGTCTCCTCTTAGTTTCTCTGTACCTCCGCCCCGATACCGAGTCAGCTGATGGTCGAAAAATTCTCACTAGATCCACTATAGGAATGGCAAATCTTATTTTAGAGTCTATATTTTGTGAGATTGCTTCTCCAAAGAGATCTTGAAATGTATAATTGTTCAACTTCCAAGTTCGCCAATCCAAAGGGAAATGGAGGTCAATCGCCATAATTAGTGCTTGGAACGCAGTTGTCTCTTGGTCATCACGACACGTCATAGTAGTAAACTGTTCCCACGTGATGACTTCAACCATCTGCAAGGATTTAAATGTGCCTTTAGATCATTATGTATAAAACTGTCACATATTTTGTTAGTTCGACGTTGTCGACTTGTTAACTCGACGTCGAATTGTTAGCTCGACGTTGTCGTTTCATTAACTTTATGTCGACTCGTTATCTTGACGTTGCGTCGTCTTGGTAGCTCGACGTTGTCGAGTTTTTAGCTCGACGTCGACTTGTAACTTGAAGTCGCCATTCGACTTGTCGAGTCGAGTTGTAACAAGTCAACAACTTGACATAGAACGCCACACACAAGGTGTCGGCTAAGTAGGAGGACAACTCCTTAGTCGTCGCTGGACCGATATGGGTGCCGAGCGGAATTTGATTCGACAAGAATCATGATAAAGTACTTACGATGATTATTCACACAACTTCACTGCACGAATTCTGAAAGCGTACTGAATTATTATTTTTAACAAAAAAATAAAACCGACTTCCAAGGTAAAAACAATAATAATATCCTTTATTATTGTAATACCTACATAGTATCGCTTGAGAAGTCTACGGCCGCCTGTGGCCGCGATTGGTAAGTGTGACAGTGCACTAGCATGTTACTTGTATTATCGAAGCAACTTACCTACGAACTTACTTCTCAGAAGTAATGTCAAATGTGTGCCTTACGCTCTGGAGATAAGGTTGAATATTTTGTTACGTTCAAATTTGGTGACCCTGACATGGTAATGATGATGATGATGAATGTAATTTTTATAGTGGCATATTATGCTTTCAGTTCTTAAAACAGCGCCTAAGCCCCCAAACTTGTATCTATGAGTAATCCGGAGTTCTCTTAGTATCTTCGGAACCATAGTATATCTGGGTACAAAATCTTGCGTTTTGGTAGCATATGCTTAGGATGCTTCTCATAAAACTAAAATCACTATATGTTTCCATATAAATTTCGAGGAGTTCCCTCGATTACTCATGGATCCCATCATCAGGTCACCACTTTTGTGAACATGGTACCAAATTGGAGTGAAACCTAATACAACAAAACAAAAATTTCGAAAATCGGTTCACAAACGGTGGAGTAATCGTTGAACATACAAAACAAAATAAAAAAATATCCACAGCCGAATATATAACCTCGTTTTTTGGAATTCGGTTAAAAACAACCGGCCAACCGCTGCCCCGCTAACAACAGAAAGAGATAGCATGAGTTGTCAGGCGGGTGTTAGAGAGAGATAGCACTAGAAATCGAGAAGAATGGCACGAATTGTGAAGCAGTAAAGCCCGTCACAGACTTAGCTATAATATATATTAATATATTTATAGCAAGGCATATTATTCTATACTAAATCCACATGTCACAGAAATATATATTATAGCTGAGTGTGTGGTCACGCGAAAATTAGTATAGAAAATATATATTAATATGCCTAGCTATAAACATATTAATATATATCATAGCTAGGTATGTGACGGGCTTAATGCCACCGGTGGTTCAAGCGAAGCCTCGAACACCTAAATAAAATATTATCTACTTGTAACTGTTGTTTTTTATTAAAAAAATCGGCTTTATATTTTGTGCGATTCAGTAAGGTCTTTAGCATTAAAAATAATTTAATTCACTGTAATTTAAAAATCTGAGCAATTTAAATGGTTGCAATAAAGATTTATTAATTTATACCAACCATAGTTAAATAAATATAATCAAAGAGATCAGCACATTCCCTAATATCATGTCAAGGGTTTTTTCTGGTTGGCTACCGCCGTCTGTCAATCCAGAATTGCGGTAGGAACAAGTAGTGGGCAAATTGCAAAAAAAGATCCTACGAACATGCAGAGACATTTTTTGCGTCTCAAATTCCAATGCATCACAGACAAACGTACTGATTATTGTTATAGTACAATATTTGAACATTAGAAAAACTACCAACGCATCTATGTATTGTTTCGTTAAAGTACCGACGCATAGAGCAAGTTTTTTTACGAAAATAAACCTATTCATTTAAAAAACTGCCACGTGTCCAAAGTCACTATCACGACTATATAATGATAAATCTAATGAACCTCCGAATCTCGAATTCGACCAGTCTTTTAGGCCCTAAAGCTTGGCATTATATTGTAAGAGAATTTTATTCATAGGCAGGTGGCGCGGCCTACGATATAAGTACTAGTATTATTTGGGTTATGTTGGGTGTTGAAGAAAAGAATAGTAGAGGAAGACTAAGAAAAATCTATGTTAGTCAACTATAAAAGAACGCTAGTCATGACATACAGAGAACTGAAAGTACTGGCGAAAGACAGGGAGATATGGCAGCTCTCGACCAAGCCAAAGGCCTTGCCCTTAAATAGGAAAAAGATGTTGGGTGTTAGCCAGATGAAGACCTGTCGGCTGGGTTTCACAAATTCCGACCAAACCACGTAAGACCATGACCTTCCGGGCACAGTTGGATAAAAATCAATATCAAGACGTTTGGGGCCTGTTACGCACTCGCTCTCCTTGTACGCGAGACGCACGCGATGAGCAGACGGTTTTCGGACGAGCCGTGACGTCATGAACCCTTATTTAGTACTTTTGTGTATAATAACGTCTTCACTTCCTTAATTATTTTTTCTGTATGTAAGAGTAAATTCTAACAAAAATGTAGTAAGTCTTTAATGCCCGGTTCCTTTTTTCGTCAAGAGTTTATATTTCCAAGAGCGATATCGATTAGTTAACACTTTATCTTTCGCCAATTATAAGCACTAATGAATAAATAAACTCCAGTCAAAAAACTCAGAAAATCATAAGAGAATAAAATTCAACAATCTTCAAGTAAGGTTGATGATCTAGAGTTGAGACGGTCCTATTTTCGTTGTAATTGTTTACTTTTGGAAATCGCATTTATTTATTTTAATACTTTGCATAACATAAATTTTTTAAAGTCCTGGCAGATATTTTCAGACTTTTCTTCATAATTTGCAAATTATCATCAGTGCAAAGTGCAGAAAGTCTTAATAAATGCCAATGAGATGGATTTATCACACGAAAAATACGCAAAGCAGTCCTCCGTCTTCTGCAGCTATTTCTGAAATGTAAGTAAATGAGAATTTTATACTTAAGTATTTTATTTTTGTAACTAAATATAGAACTCAGATTACAGGTATAATATACCTGATGCTGAATTTAGTGATGTATGAAATTCTAGAAAGCGTTTTTGAATAAGGTTGTCTGCGCTGATATTTCATACATTTCGATGTCACCGCCGCCGCCGACGGTCAGCGAGAGATCATCAGCGCGACAATAAAAACAGCCTAAACCCGTTTTTTATAATATTATATCATAGGCCTAAGCAATATTCCTTCCCTTACAAATTACAATAGAGAATATATTACTCAAAGTTCGGACCGGAGGGCGCTGCTACCACATACAGCTGTAATGATCCAACATGTTGCACACGTCATATATCTTTGCAATATGTATATAATAATATGTACACTTGCCAAATTTAATTCAAACTATGGCTAACGGAACTGATAATTTCCAAACGATCATCACAACACCTTTGTTCACTGTCTCTTCTATCACATTTTAAGAAACTAATTAGAATATGTTATGCACAAAGAAACATAAATATTATCTGCCAATTAAAAAAAATTGTTCATAACATCCATATCTAGCAGCTAATCCACCAGTGGAAAACTTTTACACAACAAATTATTGTTTACAGAGATAGCCCACTGACATTGCTCTCGTGATAACCTGTGACTTTCGTCGTGTATGTAGGTATAAAAATAATTACTTTAAATGTTGTAGGTATGTAGTTATGAAAATAGATAAGTATCACTAGGTACATATTATAATTAGATAAAAGTTTGTTGAGAAGCGATGAGTGACAATATTTTTTTCTTTTCTCGAATAAAGAAGTGACTTTAAGTCCTAGAGGACTTCTATCGCTTAACGCTCACTAGCTCAGATCTCAGCTAACTCTGGGTTATCCTAATAGTCCTACTAATATTATAAGGCGAAAGTTTATATGGATGTGTGGATGTATGGATGTATGGATGTTTGTTACTCTTTCACGCAAAAACTACTGAACGGATTTTGAACGGAAAAACACTTGTTTTTTATATTCAACGATTACTCCGCCGTTCGTAAACCGATTTTCATTTTTTTTTTCTTTTGGTGTACAGAGTATCATCAAAATTTGGTACTATATTCACAAAAGTGGCGATTATAAAAACGATGAATGAGAGATAACAAATTAAAGATATTAATATGTATAGTAAGATAAATATTTATTCCAGGATTAACTTTAACCCAGACCTACGTTAGTAAGCCTTAAAACGCTGAAGATTTATACCGATGGTTCATACAGGAGCTGAAATTTTAAGTTCTAAATATGAAGTAAATCCTTTTTCTTCAAATCATTCTAGATTAGGTTTTGTAGCTGCATATAGTTTTAATAGCATAGGAACGAAAATATTAATTTCATCGTTAAACATTGTAATGGTCTGTCCGACTTAATCCAGATTAGGTAAAGTTACACCTTCTTGATAAAGAATAAGATTTATTATACGGATTTCTGTAGCATTATGACATTCATTGCATAATACTTACCTACAAAATCACCTTTAAAAATGTCCCACTTAGAAACAACAAAACGAAAACTTCTAAACTTTCTATAAAGTACTTAACGCAAACTAGACATGAAATAAATAATACTATGCTACACCTAATTTACAAGAATATTCATCCTAAGAAAAATGTAATTGAAATATTTAAATTCTTGATTAAAACTTTGAATAAAATAAATCATGCTACGCGTGTAGCCTCTTGCGTAGCACGTCTACGGCGTAGCCCGTGGGCCCATGCACCAATACAAAAACTAGTCTTCTTTTAATATAGAACCTACTATTCAACCGAAAAAATCAGTACCTAGCAAAAATGTTATTTTATTGCGTGTGTGTTTTTATGTAAGTTCCATAATAGTGCTTAGTAGATATTATTATGTTTACTTGGTAATTATAAAATAATTAAATAATCAATTAAGCGTTTCTCAATATGAATCTACATCGTTATTACGTAAAGGCATGACGTCAAAAAAATTCTCGTACATACTTTAGCTCATACATTATTTTAGCATGATATTATGGTACTTTGATTCTACCGTTGGCTAGTTCAATATTTCAAAATCCGAGCTGCACCGCGCTACGGCACGCAATGCCGCTCCTGCAATGATGATTTTTATGGTAAAATTCATTGTGTATGAATAAAATCTAATTTAGAATCTGAAAAATGAATTACGTCTCGGTCCTAATTCATTATAATTATGTTTACTGAACAACCGTGTCCAAATTCCATAAATGTCCATGTAATACCCACAGTGACGTGGGCACAAGAATGTGCGTCAGATGAAACTTAGTGACGTCAGAGGAAAGTATTCTAAGAAAAGTCTTCGAGAAGTTCCTTCACAAATCTTGTAGGACTTCGCTACGCTCCTTGTGAAACAGATTTTACGTACGTGTTTGGTGGATTCATAATAATATTTTGTATTTTTCTCGGTTAAGGTCATATAATTACATTCCTTAATAAGTAGCTCTAGTTTTTAAATAAGGTTATAATAGAAAATTATACATCTCATAAACCAGCTGCCTATCACTCGAGCTAATTTGAAACGCAGGCTCTTCTTTGGTCAACAGATATACGTCATTATAGTCTGTAAAAATTACTATCTTCCTTTCGGTTTCCCCGTAGTTACCTAATAGAAGATTTTTTGAGGGAGAGGAATATATTTGCACAAAGTCCTTTTAATTTCTAACATTAATTACTTTCGGAATTTTAAGTAATATTGATAAGAATATTCATTTTCAAGCGGCCAAGTCACACCATGATTTATTAATAATATATTATATCTATGGATGATTCACACCACGTCAGCTTATACACAATATATATTTAATACACAATTCATTACACATCCAGACCCGAGAACATTGAAAACTTTTTATTCCGTCGGCGGGATTCGAACCCGTCAAGAGTGCCACACACTCAACCAATTGAGCAACAGAGGTCGTCAAATTATTTACTTAAATTTTATCATAGTTATCTATTGTATAAAACTAATCGTGCATTGTTTTGATCAGTGTCGATTGCCGACGGAAAGTCACTAGTTATAATATTATAAGACTTTGTTTTGTGTGTCTATGTGGACACATGAATTATTTATATGTCTTGGTAAGTCGGTACAGACAAAAAGAGAATTTGGGGGGTGAACTCAAAACTCAAAGTCAAACTCAATTTTTTTATTCAGAATAAATTTTTGCAAATATTTTCTGAAAGTCTACATGATGCCTACCACCGGTTCGGGAACTAACCCGGCGAGAAGAACCGGCGTAAGAAACTCGCAGGGGGCCCACTTTATTTACCAAAAAAAAAGTGAGAAAAAAAATAATCTTTTAAAATAAAGTTTATAATGCTGTAACTTAAAATTATACAATGTCAACATACATACATAATTGTAAGTCATAAAATAATGTAGAAGTAGCCTTGCAAGCAGCCATCCTACTCCCAAGATGTGCCGTCGTTTATGAAATCATTGACCTTATAATAGGCTTTGGCACACAAACGTTCTTTGACTACTTTTTAAAATTTATTAATGGAAAGATTTTGAACGTTTTCTGGGATTTTATTGTAAAGGCGTACACATTGACCTTTAAAAGATTTACTAACTTTACTAAGTCTGATCACCGGTATTTCTAGTTTATACTTATTTCTAGTGTTTCTTCCGTGACTGTCACTTTTGGTTGTAAATTTACTAAGATTATTTTTAACATATAAAACATTATCCAAAATGTATTGAGAAGCAACAGTTAGAATACCAATTTCTTTAAACTTTTCTCTCAGAGATTCAAAAGCTGACATTTTATAAATTGAACTTATAGCTCGCTTCTGCAGCACAAAAATCGTATTAATGTCGGCAGCGTTTCCCCATAAGAGGATGCCATACGACATTCTACTATGAAAATAACTGAAATAAACTAGTCTTGCTGTGTCTTCGTCAGCAATTTTCCGTATTTTTCTGACTGCGTATGCTGCAGAACTGAGCCTATCTGCAAGATTAGCAATATGAGGACCCCACTGTAGTTTACTATCTAGTGTAATGCCTAAGAATACAGTGGTGTCCACCAAATCCATCTTCTCATCATTTAATAGTATATTGGTTTTAACTTGCCTAACATTGGGCAAAGTAAATTTTAAACATTTAGTTTTCTTAAAATTTAGAAGTAAGTTATTAACGTTAAACCAATGTACTATTTTTGAGAGAGCACTATTTACCTCGTCATAATTTGACTGTTGTCGCTTCACTTTAAAAATAAGTGAAGTGTCAACAGCAAAAGGTACTATCTCATTATCATTATCCTTAACAAGATAAGGTAAGTCGTTTATGTAGATGAGAAAAAGGAATGGACCTAAAATGGATCCCTGTGGGACGCCTAATTCTATTTTGGTCCCATTGGACCTTTTACTATTAATGTCAACCCTTTGAGTTCTATTTTTGAGGTAAGATGTCAAAAGGTTGAGTGCTGAGTCCCTAATGCCATAGTGGTGCAATTTCCTGATTAATGTAGCATGCTCAACACAGTCAAAAGCCTTGGGAGGTCGCAAAAAACCCTTAGGGCATCCTGCGAGTCCTCCCATGCTTCAAATATACTATAAAGAAGACCTATACCAGCATCCGTTGTGGATAGACCCTTAGTAAAACTATATTGATTTTTGTGCAATAAATTATTTAAGTTAAAATGTAATAGTAACTGATTTAAAAATATTTTTTCAAATATTTTACTTAGAGTCGGTAGAATCGATATAGGCCTATAATTAGTTGGATCAGATTTAAGTCCCGCTTTAAATAAAGGTACAACTTTACTGTGCTTCATCAAGTCAGGAAAAACACCACTCTTTATGCAGTCATTAAAAATCATTGATAGATGAGGAGCTATGATGTCAATTATTGATTTGATAATTTTATTAGACATGCCCCAGAGATCAGTAGTATCTTTAATATTTATTAATTTAAAAGTATCAATGATATCTTTGGGGACAATCTCTCTAAACCTAAAATTGACATTACATTCCTTTACATTGTCTCTGAGTAGTTTTTCAGCAGCTGCAGGTGAGGAGTTTAAATTTTTCGTAGTTGAGACCGGAATGTCAGCAAAAAATTTTTCGAAGACCGTCGCAACCTCATGATCATTGGTAATCTTTTTATTTTCAAAATAAATTTCAAAATCAGAGCTACGACAGGTGACGTTTCCAGTCTCACCAGCTATTACTTTCCAAGTAGTTTTGATTTTATTTTTCGAATTTTTAATTTTATTCCTAATGTGAATAGCCTTAGCGGCTTTACAAACTTTTTTAAAAATCTTTGAATAGTTTTTTACATATGTTTTGAATTTATCACTAGTATTCATGCATTTTTCATCATACAATTCATATAATCTTTGTCTGCTTATTTTAATTCCTGTAGTTGCCCACACGGTAAAATTATTATTATTTTTATGGCTTTTTTTAACTGTTCTAGGAGTGAATACAGTATTAAATTGGGTTCTTATCATCTTAAACAATTTGTTAAATGCTTCATCTGAGCTATTTGTCTCATCCAATAATAGTTGAATACTTGAACTTAAGTTATTAATAAAACTTCTCAATACGTTTTGTATTCACAGGAACAAACACACGCTTTTCCTCTAGGTAACTATCGCAATGTATATTAAATGAGGCTAGTTGCCTACAGTGATCAGAGCTAAGCTTATTTATTATTTCTTTTTTACATGGAGAAAAATTTGTAAAAATATTATCAATACAAGTTGCCGTTGTGTCACAGATTCTTGTTGGCTCATAAAACAAGTAATTTAGGCTACTTATATGATTTAAATAGAGATGTGAATCTAACAGTCAGAGTTCAAGTCAAATAAATTAATATTAAAGTCACCACAAACGATAACTTTTTTGTTAGATGCACATATCTTTGATAATATTTGTTCCATGCTTTGTTCAAAGGAGTCATATAACCGTGATGGTGGCCTGTACACGCTTACAATAATTAGTTGACTTAACTCTATGCAGGCTACTTCTATTATCCGTTCAGAAGAGAGGTTCACAATGTCTTTACGTTCTTTGAATTTTAATTTTTTTCTAATTAATATAAGTGAGCCGCCTCCAAGGGCATTCTCTCTGCTGAACGAGCCTGCCACCTGGTGATCATTGAGATTGAAAATGAGTTCATGTTTTCTAAACCAGTGTTCTGAAATACAAATAATATTAATTTGAAATTGTTTTAGAAATAACTCAGTTTCAAGCTCTTTACCTACCATTCCTTGAAAGTTCTGATGCACCAAGCTTATAACTTTCTTGCTGTTTATATTGGAGTAAGTTTTGGTAGGATTTTTCACACTTAAGCTATTAGTGCAAGAGACATCCTCCATTGTCTTATGGTCTAATTTAAATAATTAATTGGAACATATTCCAACTCGTTACTATAACTAGAATACTGCTCAATAGAAGCAGGAGTCAAGGAAGCCAAATTCTTGGCTACATTCTAAAAGATCAGTCATCTGTTTCTTATTTACTTTACCCCTTCTCCCGGCTAGAATTATTATAGTGGTGTTAGGACAATAATTCATAGTTGATGCCCTGTCTATTATCTCACAGTAAGTAGCTCCGGGCATACAAAAGTTAGTGACCAATTGGACAATTGTCCACACATTCTATAAATATACGTACCTAAGTCTCTTCCTATTTCATCACTAAATAGGCAGATATTAGTCTGGCTTTCAGTGTTTACCTTCTGGCTTTTCATATCAGGTGATATTCCTCCAGTTAAATGATTTTCTTGAATTTCTGATTTAGTATTGACTTTTAACAACGAGTTCACTCGTTCCTCATTATAGTGTAACATTTCAAGCAAATCATCCATGGCAGAAATATGTCCCTGTATTTCCTTTTTTGATAATTCATATTTTTTTGTAATATTTTCTAATGAAAACAATAAACTTGAGATTTCAGCCTGAAGGCTGCATACATCGGCCTCATAATTATATTTTATATCTTCTAATTCACTAGAACATTTCAGCAATTTATCACTCAAAAACATTTTATTCTTTGTTGTTTTAGACAATTTTGTAACTACTTTTTTATTTTTAATTGACAATTGCTGAGCTTTCTTTATAAATCTTTTAATTTTTACATATTTCTTCAGTTTTCTCTTACTGTCCATAATGCACACTGGTACTGTATCATCTGCAGTTAAATCGATGGTGCTAATATTGTTACTAGATGTGTTAGAAACAGAACACTTATTGTCTTTTATTAATTAGTTGAATAAAATCTGTGTTTGATTTGATCGCTGAATGTCTAATATGTCTTCCAGTTGGAGTATATATTCCTCAGCACTGTCCAATTTTTTCTTAAGATTATCAGAGTTCTTGAGCGTTGAAGCGTTGAAGCGGTGAAGCCCATAATGCACCATATATATTATATTATTATTCACTATCCAGGTGTTACCTAAACTAAGCGATAATACTTTAGGGTGTGTATTTGTCTCGTATATAAAGTTCACTATAAAAGTAGCATCTTTTCTGTTAAGTACTGTAGTTTCTCATAGTAACATAGGAGCCAAAGATAACACTTTCAGCGCTGCTACTTTCACATTGGATCCTTTGTAGGAAGCCATATTGTATACTCTTAAGAGCCCGGGTTACCCTTGAAATTCTCATACATACGTAATACCAAAATCATTTTGTCATACGAAAATATTTAACATGTTTGAGTTATTTTTCATTTTTTTTGGGGGTGGTACCGGTTCCTCCGCGTTGGTGTCCCTGGGCCCCTGGGTGCGCCACTCCGCCCTTTACACGGAGCGAGGTACTCAGGGTGGCTGATCGCCGGTCTTTCTCTGTCTTTCACTCTCTTTTTAGTAGTTTACACTTCGTTGTTATTTTGTTTTTCGTTATTCTATCTCTCACCACCTTTCTTCTCTATCTTTCCTGTTAAGTTAACTCTTCTCTACAATAGTGTGTGTTTGTGTGTGCAAATCAGTGTGTGTTTGTGAGATGGATGGGCCTGTGGGCCCCCAACCCTAAGCTGGTGACGTCCGGTGACGGGGTGCATGGCGGGTGGGTGACCACGCAATTAGGATGTGGGGCAGAATCACCCCTTAATGATCAATTATGGAGAGCAATAAGGATAAAAATAATCCCCGGGTGGGTCTCCGAAAGGGGGAATCCCATACTCCGGCCTCGGCCGGGGATCGCTCCACGTATACGGGGGGAGCACCTGTTGCTATGAAGGAGGGGGAGAGGAGAGATGATAACGACGACTATGGCACGAGCACTGATATTGATAGGTATATTGTTACGGCTGCAATGTTGACAGCAAGCGAAGGCGAAGGATCGCGAACAGCGACGCCTACGCCCGGCAGTCCAATCCCTAGTAAGTTTTTCTGTAGGGATGGACTAGGATATGACACGGAGAGTGGCAGTGAAACTGCATCCTCTCGAAATAAGGATACGGACATGGAGAAGGAACGAGAAAGGTTCCTTCGTAAGAGGCCCGGTGAATGCAGTCCTGAAAAGGACGAAGAGGGTGCCCGGAAACCAACTGCCAAGCGTGGTAGGGGCCGGCCACCCACAACTGGACGCTACGTTGGCCAGGCCAAGGCCAGAAAAAGTCAACTTGACCAGGAAGATAGAGCGCTGCAAACCGAAATGGAGCGCGAGATTTTGGAGGCGACAAAGAGGATCCCATCGCTGAGGTCACACTCTCGGGTGTCGGAATCCTCCTCTGACGTGACTATGCTGGAAGAGCCCAAGGAAGTTACTTCAGCTAGACTGGGTGCAGTCATCACAGAGAGTCTGAGAGCCATCAGCAGCGTAGCCCAGAAAAAGAACCTCAAGGGAACGTCTGTGGCGGCTCTCAACAAGGCGACCCTTGCCATACGGGAAACCTGTGCGATTCTGCTCGAGCACTCAGCGTCGGCGGAGACAAGAGCACTGGAAGCCGATAATAAACGCCTATCCAAGGAGCTCGAAGACCTGAAAAACGAACTGGGGGCCATCAAGCGTAGGATGGCCGAAGCTCAGCCACAAATCACTCCCGTAAACAAGGAGCTGAATGTGGAGGAGCTTGTCCAGCGAGCGGTGCGTGAGGCGGTGTCCGTAGCGAGTGCTAGAATGGACGCGCGGTTAGAGGGATTGGAGGCTCGGCTGCTGCCGGAGCCGCGCCTGCGACCCCCCCTCGCTGCGGATAAGAAAAAGGAGAAGGAGAACACAAGTGTCCCAATGACGTCTACGTCGAAGGGCAAAGAGAAGGCCTCGGAGCTGGAGCCGATGGTGACGACGCTGTTACCCCCACTCAATCCGGGTCCAGCAGCGAAACAGAAAAAGAAGAGGATAAAGAAATCTGCTGCAGCTGTGGAGGCGGCGGCGGCTAGGCGCGATGCTGTCCCTGCCACAGCTGCGGCGGGACAACATGCGACCGAGGAGTGGTCGCAGGTTGTCAAAAGGAAAAAAGGACAGGTACAGGGAAAGAGAGAGGAAGGAAAGAAGGTACCTAAGAAGAGGAAGAAAAAGAAAAATGGAGGTCTCCGCACTCCGAAAACTGCAGCCGTGGTTCTAACGTTGCAGTCAGAGGCGGAGAAAAGAGGCATCTCGTACAAAGATGTGCTAGAAAAAGCCAAACAACGGGTCGATCTAGTCAGCCTGGAGATCCCGGCTGTAAGGTTTAAGGTTGCAGTCACTGGGGCTCGATTGCTCGAGATTCCAGGGGTTGCTAACAAGGAAAAGGCGGACAAACTTGCTGAAAAGCTTAAGGAGGTGATGGAGGAGGACGTTGTCCGCATCCACCGACCTCAAAAGTGCGCGGAGCTGCGCCTACAGGGTCTGGATGACTCCGCCACCCCGGCAGAAGTGGCACGGGCCATTTCAATTCCCGGTGGTTGCGCAGTTGGCGACATTAAGGTTGGAGAGATCAGGCGAGACCGCAGAGGCCGTGGATCAGTCTGGGTTAAGTGCCCGGTCGAGGCGGCAAAGAAGGTAACAGCCCCAAACGTAAAAGTTTGCGTTGGGTGGACCATCGTGCGTGTGGCACTTCTGGCCACACGCCCCATGATATGTTACCGATGCCAGGAGGCCGGGCACACCCGGGCAATATGCAAGAGCGAGGTAGACCGCAGTGAGCTTTGCCTCCGTTGTGGTCAGTCGGGCCACACGTCTGCGGGGTGCCAAAACACGCCTCATTGTGCATTATGTGAGGCCCATGGTAGGCCGGCGGACCACATCGTGGGAGCTAAATCCTGCGGGAAAACGGCGCCTAAGAAAAAGAGGGACGATCCAGAGAAGGGCAAGGCACCTAAGGCAGTCGCCACAACATCCACGGCGACCACCGTTGCTGAAGCGGCACCGATGGACGCCTCATAACGGCGTCCTTTAAGTTTCTGCAGGGCAACCTTAATCATTGCGCCCGGGCGCAAGATCTCTGGTTGCATGAGATGGCGCAACGGATGATCGACGTTGCAGTGATGGCTGAGCCGTATCGTGTCCTGCCCAGGAGCGATTGGATCGGGGACGAGAACTCAACGGTGGCATTAGTCCTGGGCCCCGGAATCATGCCTCCTTCTATCAGGAGCGTGACTAGGGGGCACGGCTTCGTCGTCGCCGATTTGGGACCCCTCACCGTGGTGGGGGTCTATTTTTCCCCAAATCGGCCTATCGTGGAGTATGAGTCCTTTCTCCTGCGGCTCACCACCTATGTGAGCAGAGCTGCCAACCCAGTAGTCGTTGCCGGGGACTTCAACGCGAAGTCCACGTCTGCGACGCCTCTATGCCACGTGTAGGGACTTTTAGGCCGCGGCGCCAGATGTATTGGTGGCGCCCTGAGCTACTACGCATACAGCAAGAGTGTACGGCGGCCCGTCGCCGTTATAAGAGGTATCGCAGACGCCGAACAAGGGATCAGCAAGAGGAGGAGGACTTGTACACTGCGTATCGTACGGCCTGCCTCACCCTTCGCAATGCCATACTGCAGGCGAAGGCAGACGCCTGGCAGGATTGGCTACGGACACTCGAGGAGGATCCGTGGGGCAGACCGTACAAGTGGGTACGCCAAAAGCTGCGTCCTGCAGCCGCCCCAATCACGCAGACGATAGAGCCGGAGATCCGAGGTCGGGTCCTGTCGACCTTGTTTCCACATGGGGCTAACTATTCTCCCCTCGTAGCTCCACGAATGGAGAACTCCGGGGCTGAAGTTGTAGAGGAGGAGATACCACCTGTCACGTCAGCTGAGTTAGCCGTGGTGGTGCACAAAATGGGCTCGAAGAACACGGCTCCAGGCCTGGATGGCGTGCCGGGTCGTATCTGGAGTGCAGCAATGAAGCACATGGAGCCACAGGTACTCACCGCTTTGACCAATTGTTTGGTCCAGGGTCGAGTACCGCGGCGCTGGAAAACAGGCAAGCTGGTTCTTCTGCGCAAGGACGGGCGGCCAGAGGATCAGCCATCGGCCTATCGCCCCATCGTGCTCTTGGACGAAGCGGGCAAGATGTTGGAGAGGGTAATGGTGGCGCGAATTAATCGCCATTTGGAGTGCACCGGGCCAAACCTTAGTCCTGCCCAGTACGGTTTCAGGAGCGGCCGGTCCACAATTGACGCAGTGGCTCGTCTGCGTGACTTGGTTGAGGAGGAGACGTCCCGGGGTGGAGTTGTGTTGGCAGTGTCCTTAGACATTTCCAACGCATTTAACTCCATGCCCTGGAGCGTCATCGAAGCCGGATTAGAGTACCACGGGGTGCCGCGTTATTTACGCCGGACCATCAAAAATTACCTCTCCGAAAGATCGGTTCAATACCCGACGCAGGACGGATGGGAGGAGCTGGAAGTCGATTGCGGTGTCCCACAGGGATCGGCCCTGGGACCGACCCTGTGGGACATCGGATACGATTGGGTTCTCCGTGTTGTACTCATACTTGGAGCTGAGTTGGTTTGTTACGCAGACGATACATGTGTGGTTGTTCGCGCACGAACGCATAGAGAGGCGGTGATTCGGGCGACAGCAGCTATCGCACAGACAGTTCACCGAATTAGAGCGTTGGGCCTCACAGTTGCATTGAACAAAACCGAGGCCGTTATGTTCTATGGGCCCAGGAATGCGCCACCACTGGGTTTGGAGATTGTCGTGGGCGGAACGAGGATTGCCATATCGCCGTCGATGACGTACCTGGGCCTTGTATTGGACGGGCGTTGGACTTTCGGGGAGCATTTCCGTCGGCTCTCCGAAAAGGTCACGAGATCTGCGGGGGCCTTGGCGACTCTACTCCCGAATCTCGGGGGTCCGAGCCTGGGCTGTCGGCGCTTGTACATGGGTGTTATCCGCTCAATGTCTATGTACGGAGCGCCGATATGGGCTGGAAACTTGTCACCTAAAAATGCGCTAAGTCTTGGGAGGCTTCAGCGCGTAATGGCCACAAGAGCGGTTCGCGGATACCGGACGATCTCAAGGGATGCGGCCTGCCTACTTGCTGGAAGCGTTCCTTGGGACTTACAAGCGAGAGCCCTCTCCGACGTTTACTGGCGCTGCGCAGAGGTCCGCGCCGGGGGCGGCAACCCCCTACCGGACGCCGTACGTCGGTGGAGGGAAGCGGCGAAGGAAAGGACATTGATCCTGTGGGAGGAGCGGCTTCAAGAGCCGCAGGTGAGCGTTGCCCTAATAACGGCCATACGCCCGCTCCTGAAAGAGTGGATCACCCGGACATACGGCGCACTCTCCTTCCGTCTGACACAGGTGCTGACCGGGCATGGCTGTTTTGGTCGGTACCTGTGTGAGATAGTAAGGAGAGAGAATGACACTAGGTGTCATCATTGTGGAGCCGAAAGGGACACGGCCGAACATACTGTGATGGCCTGTCCCTCATGGACAGGACAGCGTGCGGCCCTCGTAGCCGCGATTGGACTGGATCTCTCGCTACCAGCTATCATTCGTGCAATGCTGAGTAGCGAGACCGCGTGGATGGCAGTTGACACCTTCGCCCAGGAGGTTATGGCTGCTAAGGAGGAGGCCGAACGCATCAGGGAAAGGGAGGCGGTCGACCCCTCGAGACGGCTAAGGCGGAGACGTGTGCGACGCCAGCACAATGATCCACCTTAGCCGGGGTACTGGTGGTGGCGGCGTGGGGACGCCGTCATCAAATTCGAGTCCCAGAGTGAGTCACGATGCACTAAACGCTCCGTGCATCGTGACACCAGAGAAGGCGGACCCAAGCAAGCCCCAAGTGGGGCCTCTGTCGGCCTGCGGGGCGAGAAGCGCCCCCAAATGAGTGTGGTCTGACAAAGGTCGGACGGCCACTGACGGAGTTGCGGTGGGTGTGTCGTGCCCGTGGCTTCGTCTTGGTTGGCGAGAGGAGCGTCGCAGAGTTTTGGTGGGTAGGATCGCGGCACATACCATCTTTGCCACGATGAGCCCCACATATCCGCAGCGGGAGTCCCCATCCCCTGCGTCGAATGCGTAATGCATTTCTCTGCGTGAAAAAAAAAAAAAAAAAAAAAAAAAAAAAAAAAAAAAAAAAAGGTTCCTGAACAAAAATTAACTTCAAAATATTTAAATACTAAAAAAAAAAATTTTTTGTGTATAATTTTTTTTACTGAATTTACTACTAAATATTTAAACACTAAAAAATAGAGTAAAACACTAAAAATATATATAAATAAATAGTAAATTTACTACAAAATATTTAAATACTAAAAATATTTTTAGAGTTGAAATATTTTGTAGTAAATTTAATATTTATGTATATATTTTTTAGTTTTTTACTCTATTTTTTAGTGTTTAAATATTTAGTAGTAAATTCAGTAAAAAAAATTATACACAAAAAATTTTTTGAGAATGTATGTATGTATGAGAATTTCGAGGGTAACCCGGGCCCTGTAGATATGAAACATAAGCAAGACGAAGAATTTTTATTATAAAGTCGGATAAACTATTATACGCGGGAGAGCCATGCTTCGGCACGAATGGGCCGGCTCGACCGGAGAAATACCACATTTTCACAGAAAACCGGCGTGAAACAGCGCTTGCGCTGTGTTTCGCCGAGTGAGTGAGTTTACCGGAGGCCCAATCCCCTACCCTTCCCTCCCCTATTCCCTTCCCTTCCCATCCCTACCCTCCCCTATTACCCTATTCACTCTTAAAAGGCCGGCAACGTACCTGCAGCTCTTCTGATGCTGCGAGTGTCCTTGGGCGACGGAAGTTGCTTTCCATCAGGTGACCCGTTTGCTCGTTTGCCCCCTTATTTCATTTAAAAAAAAAACTTATTATTCCACTCTACAGTTGCAACAACAGTTGAGGTTATTAGCCTCTAGTAATTGCTAGTTTTAGAAAAGCGTTAAACTCTACAAGCCCGCTTGTTAAAAGATAATGTCGTCGTAAAAAATAATGTCTCGTATGATGTCTTCCAACATTTTTGTATAATGTTTTTGCCTTGACCCAAACGTTTGCGTCGTACTGAATGTAGAATTCGGATTTTCCGTATTCGCAGTTCAAGTTTGAAATAATGTAAATATTTTTAATTAATTCCAGAAAAATCATGAGATAATTAAGTATTGTTATGAAATAAATGTACAAACAAAATCATTTTATCGCATTTACAGTAGCGTATGAATGAAACATAATATTGTATATATCTCCAAGCATATTATATTATGCAACATAATACCATAATCCATAATATTCAGTTAACTGTTAAAAGCATGGAGATTGGAGCTATGTGGTTAAAAGTTACCTGTTGTGAGATACTGTACTCGGCGAAACATGGCGGTAGCGCGAGCGATCGTTGACTCCCTATCAAAAACTTGTAATTTATATAAATATATAAAAATGGATTTTCAAATGTGTTAAAACTCGAAAACGGCTGAACGGATTCAGCTGATTTTAGTCTTAAAATATTTGCAGAAGTCCAGGGAAGGTTTTAAAGTGACACGAAGTTCACCGGGACAGCTAGTTTTCTATATAAACCTTATTTCTTAAGTCAATGATATAAACCGCGATTGACAATGAACTATGATGATTCAGATGTTGTCAATCGCGGCTAACTAAACAACATTTTTTTTTCCAATTACCCCCCCCCCCCCCTACTACACCCACAGGGCACAGGCCACACCCACCGCACACAGGCCTGCCAGCTCGCAGATTATCAGAAAGGGCTGTTCAGGGAAGTAGCTAATGGAGTTTTAATACAGCTGAAGCTACTTTTTTTTTCTTATTTTTCCCCAGCCCACTACTCCCACACCCACCGGCCGCGGCCTGCCAGCACGCAGATTATTCTCTCTGAAGAGGAAGAGGAGGAACAGAAAGACACGATAAGTCGATATACCAGCCGATTTCGATTTAAGGTTAATCTTCAACTTTTATAACCTGAAAAATTGAACTATTATTGCTTTTACGACTGTTCTCTGTTTATTACAAAATCTACGGCTCATAATAATTGGGTACATGTATATTTTTGAGTAAACGAATCTGCAGATAACAGCTAGCATTGTTTATATCAATACTTTTATCCAAAAATAACATCGCAAAAATAAATTAAAGTGTATTTCTGTACAGAGACAAGGTAACGAGATTTTACAGCCCGACCTTAAATTTCGTCTAAAATTATCTCCCGCACGAGGAAGTTTGGCCGAAATTAACTATTACGATAACCTTTCTTCTCATTGACGACCGAGTTCGTCCCGTGGTTGCTAGGGAAACTGATTAATAGGGAATATTATCCAGAGGGCGCTACTTGCACATACAGTGAATAATCCGATCAAAATCAGAAATGTTGCCACGTTTCAGAATATTTAGAGAAACTTTGTCAAATGTCGTCGAGCAAAACTTGAAGCAGAATTTGAAAATTCCGTGCGCTTGGGTATAAGACAACCATATACGGACACTGCATTTGAAGAGTGGTTACTTCGCTCTGAAAATACGGCTTAAATCGTCCTCAACGGATGCAAAGGCCCTGTTGGCCATGTCTTCTTGGTCTTACAATATAAGATGTTTTTGAAATACAATTATATTACAAAACAAACATTTGCAACTTCTCTTATCAATAAGCGATTCTATAAATAGGTGCTCGAGCAAACTGGCATACTCGATACTGTGATAACGATAGATAAGCTATAATCTAAATTATTGTGTAGTTAACCATTCTCATTAGGTATACTGTACAGTAGAACTATACGACTAAAAGTTTTATACATAGAAGCACAGCTGTATGTACTCTACAATAAGAATCAATACAGATATAGCAGAGTATAAACCAATTATTAAAGCAGTTAGTTGCTAGATAATATAGAAAGAAAAGTTGTATCGTTTTGAGACTTTCAAGGGCCGAATTTTCTCACTTTTGAATAAAAGCAACTTTTATTATGAAAACAACTTTACGGGTTCAAAAGCAAAGGTATATATAAATTGCTGTACTTAATCACATGAAACAGGTGTTCTGTATGCGGAGAATTTGCTCCCCTAGTTATAGTTGCTTTTCAAGAGAAAATTTCCATTTAAAAATTCTCGAACCGAAATAATTATCTTTGTAAAAACATTACAATATCTAAATAATTAGATATTTGATTTTTAAACAGACATATTTCCGAATTGCTTGACTGTTTTGCCCTTTAATCGACAATTGCACGATTACGTTCTAGCAAGTTCTAGGAAACAGCATTATATGATATCAAATAAATCCAATGTTAACTGATAACTCTTTGTGACAAGTGCGACTAATTCTTAAGGAATTACCATCAATAAAATAATTAATTTATGTTCAGCAACAATGATACCGATTAGATCATACATGATGTAGAATATGACGAATTATCGAATGATAGTACCAGGTACCTACTCAATAAGTCAATACTATAATTTGTTACTTCCCAGAATATATTACTATTCCTAGGTATAATATTATGTAGCTATTAATATAATATATTAATATTATAACTCAGCCCTATATTATGCAGGTAGAAAACTCCGAAGTTTTCCACTCTAGATCAACCGTTTTCAAACATTAGAAGCTTAGCTTAATTCTTGTGAGAGACGAGAGTCCATTTTTAGGGTTCCGTACCCAAAGGGTAAAAACGGGACCCTATTACTGAGACTTCGTTGACTGTCCGTCTGCCTGTCTGTCTCCAGGCTGTAACAGCAATAACGGCTATAGCTAGACTTCTGAAATTTTCACAGATTGTGTATATCTGTTGCCGCTATAACAACAAATACTAAAAACAAAATAAAATTAATATTTAAGGGGGCTCCCATACAACAAACTAGATATTTTTGGCATTTTTTGTTCGATATCAATAATAGCAACAAATAGATACTTGAAATATTCAGAGAGTACTTAAATATATGTGTACTTTAATAATTAATAATAATATTTAAATAAAATAAAAATTAAATGGGGCTACCATACAAAAAACACAATTTTTCGCAAATTTTTGCTCTGTAGCGGTACGGATGCTTTCGCGCGCGAGTCCCACTTGTACTTGGCCGATTTTATTTAGTATGCCTACATAATATATCTGATAAACATTTAACATGAACTTGAACTCTACTCAGTTTGAGAATGAACAATAATTCTTATCGAACACTGTACTTATAGATACATTGTTGAAGTTTATCAGGTCTATACAAATATCTATTGAACAGTCGTTTACCTCAAAAGTCAAAGTGCACCATAATATAAAATATATTGTACTATCAGAGGCACTATGTATATTTATAGGCAGATAGCGAACCTACGTTATTTAGTGGGATTATGCTAAGCCCTCCGTGGTTAAGCCTAGCCTAACTTTGACTAGACACAATCCGACTATATAACGAACGTCCGCCATCTTGATTGCCTGCCTGCCTCAGAATCTATTTCCTAATAGTACAGTAATAGTACAGTAATTACTTATGTTCGATTTATTACTGCCAAGGCTCCCACACAAAACTGCGAATTTGCATCGCATCGCAAAAATCTGCGACAAAACTCATAATAAAAATGACATTTCGATGCAATGCGATGCGAATTCGCAGTTTTATTATTTGAATATTTTTGACCAAATAACTGCATTGCAACGCCATCTATGAACACTTTTCCTAAACTAACATTAATCATTTTCCTCAATAGTTTATGACTCAGCGCTAGTAGGTACAACCTATAGTACAAACTACATAAATTACGTTTTTAAATAATAATTTGAAGATTACCTTACCCAGGGGCGCCGACTCCGTGGGTGCTCGGGTGCTCCAGCACGGGCACGAGAGGTAAATAGTGGGTGCCGAGCACCCACGATTATGAATATCTAAAACAATTCTCTTTCTCATCTTTTAACTAAATCAAAATTATAGGTAATTATGTTATAGGTACCGAAATAATAATATATTAGATAGTACGTAATACGCGCGCCTGGCTAAAACAAACCTAGTCGCTCTTCATCAAAATACATTCGCATTGAATAATTATTATTTTTAACAAAAAATTAAAACCGACTTCCAAGGTAAAACAATAATAACATCCTTATAATATGAACTAAAAAGTATTAAATAATTATTCCTATCTAATAGTGCCTTTTTCCGAATTCGGCTAAAACTCAACTATTTCTGTACTCAATCTTCATCATTTTGAAGTCGGTACCAGATGAATCTTCTGTTCTCTGACAGAATATTTGAAACTTTTGGATATACTATACCTCTATATCTATCTTATACTAGGTATACTATACCTCGGTGCAAAATCTTGCGTTTTGGTAGCATATGCTTAGGATACTTCTCATAAAACCAAAATCACCATATGTTTCCATATAAATTTCGAGGAGTTCCCTCGATTACTCATGGATCCCATCATCAGGTCACCACTTTTGTGAACATGGTACCAAATTGGAGTGAAACCTAATACAACACAACAAAAATTTCGAAAATCGGTTCACAAACGGCGGAGTAATCGTTGAACATACAAAAAAAAATCCACAGCCGAACATATAACCTCCTCGTTTTTTGGAAGTCGGTTAAAAAATAATGTGATAAATAAGATATTTATTAACACTGTGCACAATATGTTAAACTGCTGCGTAATATAATCTAATATATAAAATTCTCGTGTTACAGTGTTCCTCCAAAACGGCTCAACCGATTTTAATGAAGTTTTGTATGTACATTCGTAATAGGGCTGAAAATAGTTTTTAGTTTTTTTTAATCTACTTTTTGGCAAAACAACGTTTGCTGGGTCAGCAAGTATATCTATTGTACTTTCTTGTGTCTAGTAAATAACTTAAATAAGTACATATAAGTAGCTAGGTGTCATTAAAAAAGCTGGAGCACCCACGAGATATTTAAAAACTCGGCGCCCCGGACCTTACCAATAATATTTTAATGGGCTTTTAGTTTTTACATAGCGTGGAAAATATTTGATCATATTGAAGACCTTAAGTTATCTCGCGCAAATTTGTTATTGAAATACATTCTAGGAATATGTATAAAAGTTGTTTACTCTCCCGCAATCTCACGACCTCTGCCAGCCATTACTCCTTGACTTTGTTATCGCTAAATACAGCTAAATACAATTAAACCGCACGACGTGTTTTTAAATAACCAATTATTATGAAGGAATAAAAGCCAGGGTGATAATTTATTGGAGTTTACTCCTTAAGAATCGATTTTCATATATAAGGCGCCCGGTATGAGAAAAATCCGAGGGGTAAAACCTACTAACAAGTAACGAAAATGTGTCACGTTTTTGTGCGCACCTTTAGTGCGCAACTTTCTAATTTGGCTGTGAGTGTATTAACACCATAAAGGTAATATACCTATCGGAATATTATATTATATTATTATATAATTATATTATTATATTATTATATAATATTATATTCCGATAGTGTATATTAACTTTATGATTAAGACGTACATATGGTATGCTGTATAGGCGACTATACCTATATACTATATGTTATTATATTATTATATAATTATAATATTTTACAGATAAAAAAGTATTAGAGTAGTAGATTACTTCAAATTCGGGGAGGGGGTAGCCGAGGTGTTGCCTTTGATGTTAGAAGAAACCCCGTTCCTCTAGTCCTATTGGGAGCGGAGCTATGGCTGCTTTAGTAAGACGTTTGACAGTTGCCGAGCTGTCAATGTCAAAGTTCGAATGCTTGTAACTCGGCAACTATTTGTCCTAGATATGGGTTTCTTCGGCTTGATCTTCCTGGATTTTTCTCCTCTATTTAATTCTGGCCTTAGAATTGAGAAAAAAAATTGATATAAACTCCAGTCGTGCGTCGGAGCTGACACACTTTTTTTATCTTTCTAAGATGTTGCAAAATTACTACCTGTACCAGCGGTACACAAACTTTTTTGTTTTTTTTTTAGGAAGTGCAATTTTTGACTGACATCCCCATAAAAAGAATGTTTTATCTTTGAATACAATGATATTATATAAAAAACTCAACTCCTCAAAACAGTTTATGTACCTACTACCTACCGCTCGCGGAACCTTAAAGGCCTTTGCAGCGTCCCAGATATGAGCATACTGATACAGAATGATCTGCCGCTGTAATTTTCTACTTCAAATACTGTATAGCTAATTTTATTGGCCGAAAGTTTTAAAACTCGATCAGGGATTTTTCATACCGTTAAAGAAAATATGACTGACTCTTTTCCATACTGTTTTATAAGCAGTTCTTAGTTTAATAAAAGACTCATTTCAGTGAAAAAGACATATTATTATTTAACAAAGGCATATATTTAATACAAAACAAATGTAGACAGGGTGCGCCCGCGCAGAGGGCGCCGCTTGTATATCAACGGCGGACGCTGCAGGAGGATGACTTGGCGCGCTGGATCTTCTTCAGAAGGATCTAGAATTTAATTACATACTGGTATGCATAATACCTTTATATATTATACTATATATAAAGGTATTATGCATACCAGTGCGGCATAGTTTTCACTACTATCTAAAATATACGTGACTGTTTAGCTTAATTTAAAACACTCGTAATTACTATTGAAATTCATCTACATAATATACTAATCTTGCCCTCTCACTAATAAAAAGATTTACACTGTACAGATGTTATAAACGTTACAGAAAGTTTTGCCTTTGTCTGATACGCAAGAAAAGTTGCTCGAAAGACAGGCAAGGATAAAACATTAATGTATAATAATTAATAAACTGTATTTATCGCACAATCGCACATAACAGCAAGCCAGGAGTAGGGAGGCAAGATTATATATATTTAGGTTTATGAATTGAATATTAAAATAATACGTATAATCTACCATATTGTCGCGGTCAATTTTCCTCTGTTGCAGCTTCCTGTGTACCGCAGCAGCGGGAACCGGCCTCCACACGTGCTGCTCGCGCGCCGGGATTGACGACTTGCTGTCATAATGTTATTATTTGTCAATTGAATACAATATGATGGAAAATGTACCTACAAATATATATTTTAATTACAAACAGCTTACAATGATTAATTAATTTTAAGAAAATGTTTCGTTTTCGAGATGCATGGCGTAAACGTTTTTGCATTTCGCGTAGCGGTCAGCGCTGATATTTCATACATTTTCCGGCGGTCAGTGCAGGCCTAGATTTAATAATGGGCCGTATAGGCCGCGGCCTGAAGGCGGTAGCGTAGGTACTAGGCGGAAAACTAAAATCTGCACCCCTTGGAAATTATTTCTGCCGACGCCCATGGGGTCAGCGTGAGACTAAAATCAGCGTTAGTAGGTACCTGTTCCTGGCGCTCAATATCTTGTTGAGTAGTATGTGGTTCTGCCGCTCTATGTCGCGGAGCCTGTCGTTGGAAAACGACATGTTTACTCGACGACTTCTAGTGATTGTTGATGTGGACCTGAAAATGAAAAATTATAATGGACCACACGTTTTACAAAAAGCTTCGAATGCGCAACTTAAAGATCGTTTGGCGAAAGGACAGGGTGAAAGGCGCGTTAATCTGTGGGTGCATTGTATGATCTTATTTTTTTTTTTTACTTATAAATAACTAGCGTCCCGCCCCGGCGTCACCCAGGTATAAAATATACAAATAGCCACTGAAAAACTGATTACAATCGACAGCCCATGATCCTTCACGAATCACGTGGTCTACTTCTTATTTGTGCCAAATAACATAAAAATTGCTCCAGTAGTTACTAATTTCCCTCGTTTTTTCCACATTCTTCTATTAGTCTTAGCGTGATAAAATATAGCCTATAGCCTTCCTCAATAAATGGGCTATCTAACACTAAAAGAATTTTTAAGTTAAGACCAGTAGTTCCTGAGATTAGCGCGTTCAAGTTAGCCCTTTCAAATAATTTTCCCCGTTTTTTCCATATTATTTCCTCTATTTCTTCGCTCCTATTAGTCTTAGCATGAGAAAATATATCCTATAGCCTTCCTCGATAAAATATGGGCTATCTAAATTCTAATGCTGTATCCACACATGCCGCCGGCGTAATATGGAGAGGACCTCCCCTCTCCATATTACTATTTTATGAAGAGGCCTAAAATCGAAAAATGACGTTTTTTTTTTAATTTTTCCCAATCGATCTTTGAGTTGTGCAAGGCTTATAATACTGCCAATATATTTACCCAAAATCCGAGGATCTGGCTGATATCGACGATGGCTTACTGAAATTGCCTGAACAACTTTTCGACAATTTTAACGGAGGCTTATCAACTTTGTGTTCAGTGCTTTTGCTCGGTTGTGGTTGTATGCCTTCTTCCTTATCACTCGATTCCTCATCGAACTCGTCAGAATAGTTGGCTTCGTTGGTGGCATCATTTGTTTCAGAGCTAATATTATTTCTACTCAGTCTTTCGTCAGGTTCCTCAAAAGTCAAAAGTCAAAATTTTTTATTCAAATTGGTATAAAATTTTATTCAAATAGGCATAAAGTAGCCAGTACACAATGGCTCATGATGGCCCACTGCAGGCCACGCCATTGCGCGCGACGCCAGGAAATCGTCCGCCATCATACACCATTAGATAGAATCGCTGCGCTGTCGAGCGATGTCACGTGTTAAGCGATTGGTTCTCAAAAATACATTCCTCGCAACACATCTCTGGTGGAAACGCAGCCTTACCCCGTCTACACAGGTCACAGTACACAATGGCGTATGGCGCTTGTAGTGGCCAATGTGCCTGCATGGACCATTGAGAGAGGCACCTTAAAGATCAAACTTTTTGTACATCGAGTCTAGTGTATTATGTCTACAATACCTACCTCATAAACGCAAGTCTCCATACACGTATTTGGTGGTCGTTTCACAGCGTCCACGATACAGCCCATCTCGGACAGATGCTGTGATAACTCATCGATGTTGTTATTATTTTCCTCCTGGTACGGTTTGGATTTTATATTATTAGAGTCGCCAGAGGAATATTCTGCGTCTATATACTCATTGGCATCTACGTTAATGCTGTAAAGTGCCATGTTGCGAAGCGTGCTATCGGAGGCGGCAGCTAGAAATTCGAGTGTGCATTATTGTTTAAGGATATAAAATTTACTTCGTACTTAAAGAAATAAAAATGTAACTGAGTACTCATACCTTCTACTTTTTATTTTTAGATAGAAATTGGAAATTGCTACATAAACAATAATAATATTCAACTCCATCATAATACCAAAAGGCTCTTCTTCCATATTACTTATTATATTTTATTTTATAGCTGTTTTTCTACGCTATCATGGTGCTATCATGTACCTACGTAAGACTACCCTTAGGTACTTACCTTTTGTCCAATTTATTCATATAAAAATTAAGTGGTGGATAAAATTATTATTCAGAGAAAATTACAATAGCTAGGTACAAAAACGTATATTTATTATTATTTCGATTCTGTATGCAATAAAATAAATCAATATTTAAAAACAATATCCATAGCAACGTTAGAAAACAAAAATGGCGCCATCAAATTATTTTTTTACGTTCAATACAAGCAAAGTTGATCTTGGTTAAAGTTGATCAATTTTATCGGGTTATTTGAAGATAAGTATCGGTGCAGGATAGAATAATGAATAATTTACTTATTAACTATTTATTAAAATAAGACACTGTTTGAGTTTTCAGAGTTCTGCATTGATAATTTGGCTTAACGCGTAATACGCAATGGCGTAGAAAAAAATTATTTTTAAGAGAATATGGTGTCAAAGAAACTGTCAATGTCAGAGTTGTCAGTTGTCACTTGTCGACTGTCAAACTTCAAAGTGTCAAAATTGAAAACAGAAATCTCACAGAAATCGTAGAACTCCAATTTCCATCAATTTGGAGGAAAAAAATTCGTGACGATTAATTATTATGTCTGGATGATACGGAGAAAAGCTTACATTATGAGGCGTATGTTAGTAGAAAAACATAACGAGTGGACGTTTTAACAAATTGGAACAGAAAGGAACAAAACTTCAGTATGGTGACTATAATAAAAAATCAGCTACTTAAACATTTATCTAGGTGGGTACAGCTTTGTTTATCTAACGTAAAACAACGCAAGAAACAATTCTATTTTTATATAATCTACTGTCATCCAGCAAGAGAGAAAACAAAGAGATCACTTTTAAAATCTTGTAAACATCTTTGTCTTATTGTTGGCGCTTACGAGTACACTGGGTTTCAGGTATACTAAGAACCTAACACCGGAGCAGATCTCACTGTCGGCACTTCGTGGGTCAGGGGAGCTCCAAGACCTGACCTTAGAGGAAGACTTGCTCACAGAGTTACTAGAACTCCCGGGGTGGGTGAGGCTCACTTCTGCCAAATGTAACAGAGCATCATTTAGAATACAATGGACCAAGCTCAAAACAGTTCCTATAGTGCTGGTAAGTCCCTCTATCATGTTAAAATTTTTGGTGAGGCTTAGATTTAATTTACACTTTCTTACTTAATTATGAGTCTTAGAATAAAGTATAAAGAAATCGCATACATTCCTGTGACCAAAAGTAGTCTATTTCTCCATAAAGATTACTCCATACCTATGTCAAATAATATTTGATTTATTGTTGGTAAAATATCAAATAGCATTCATAGGTAACTTATATTTTGTGCTGCATAGTCTTAATGTTTTAACAATGTTAGGATGATGAATTTATGCATTTTAGGGCCTCCACTAGCTGAGGCCTTATGATTTATAAATACTATTGTTATTATAAAATCTTAATTTATTACAAAATTTAATATCAATATGAATTTATTATATTTATATAGGTACCATGAATTCATTAATTTTTCTTATTTTATTCATGCTGTTGCTTATTTTTAAAACTCAATTAAGTAAATAAAATGATACATCTTTGTTACAGTTCATAATAATTTCAATAAAATGTTAAAACAAAACTCATGCTACCTATTTAAAATAAAAGTTCTGTAATTTAATCATATTTTAATGAGCAGTTGCATTGTGAAAACTTATCTTCTGATGCTGTCATTATATTACATTTGTGAACAATATGCTCTTTTGCAATATTATATTATGTGTTACAAACTTACAAATAGTATATTTCATTTTTTTATGTGACAAAAATGCTAAAGCATGAAGAGATAACATCTTGTAGAGCTGAAATAATTTTAATAAAGTTGTAAATGATTCTTATATCCCTGGGGAGGAAACAGGAAAGTTTTATCACATATATACAAAGCTTTCCATGCAATACCATCTGCAAATCTTTTAGCAAAACAAAGTTGTGGCAACATTTTGTTTAAATAAAAAATAAAGTCAAGACAATGAAACTAGGTGCATGAGATGCGCACCATTGAGCAATGGCCTTGGATATTTGGCATTGGTATTGTTAGCTCCTCATCAGCGACTAGTTAATTGTACACGTGCGTCGCGCACGCCACGCGATTACGTTAATAATTCATGTTCCTTGGAAGGTATTTGATTTGCTTGAACTAGGTAAATATCATGTTAGTGTTGACTCAACGTTGATCCTTTCCGTACTCTCATATCTCTCATATCGTAGATGTTTAATAATTGCCTAATAATTAGTGATATAGCTTACCCGGATTTTTTTTAACTGCTTTATTAAGAGACAGAGACGGGTTAAGGTTTTCGTCATCTATATTTTGTCAATAATAATTGTAAAAATAGACCAAGTACGAGTCGGACTCGCGCGCAATAATTTCCGAATCAATATGAAACAAAAATGATCTATTTTGGCTTCATGTAGTGTTCCTCTTGATTTTCAAAAATTATTTTTATAGGAACGCCTTTTGATACTTTGTTACATTATGTATAACATATAAGGCCTTTACTATTTGATTTACCATTAACAGATCTTTATTCATTACAGAATTTAGACGAAGTGCACATAGCTCTAGAAGTATGCGAGGAGCCGCGACCATTGAGCCAAAATGCAGGAGCAGCGGCGATGGGCGGGAAATACAGTTACATACACAAGGTATTGGTTTATCGTGAAGAAAATCTTTTGCTTTTCAAATCTCTAATATATTTTACATAACATCTATGTTTAAGTTTGTTTATGGAAACTTAGCAATTAATTCGACTTTACTACATAGTACACAAAAAAGTCGCGTAAGTTGTCTCTCCTTGTACCTATTTATGCTTATATTTTTAAAACAAAATGTAAGGTTCAGGCGCGATAAAAAAGCTTTGGCGCAGGCCGCAGCAGAGTTGCGGACATCATCTAGTATTATTATAGTATAATAATTACTACAATCTAATTCTATACTAATATAATAAAGCGGAAGAGTTTGTTTGTTTATTTGAACGCGCTAATCTCAGGAACTATTGGTCCGATTTGAAAAATTCTTTCAGTGTTAGATAGCCCATTTATCGAGGAAGGCTATAGGCTATATTTTGTTACGCTAAGACTAATAGGAGCGAAGAAATAGATGAAAATGTGGAAAAAACGGGGATAATCATTTGAAAGGGCTGATCTCACGAACTACTGGAGCAATTTTTCTGTTATTTGGCACAGATAAGAAGTAGACCACGTGAAGGATCATAGACTATTTTTGTGGAATAATTTGTCTGTGAAATATCTAATTTACGCGGGCGAAGCTGCGCGGAACGTCTAGTATGACAATACAACATTTGTCAAACGTTGTAACTAATATTTTACGTGTACGCAAAGGCGGTAACATGTAATTCCTAGTTGTTACTACAATCACTTAGCCTAGATTGTTTCTATAATATCCATAGTTGTACTACGCGGCTTCCCAGCTTATCTGTAAGTAGAGCAAACCGTAATTTATTAGTTAAGATAGCGAAGTCCAATACCTATTTGCTGTTATTAATAAATTATACTTGATAGTCGATGCAATTGAGGTAAAGATTGTTTGGTTGAATCAACCTATATAATTATAGAGGTCCGAATTGGACACAGGAAACTGCAAGTATGTATGTACGATTGTGTCTTTGTTTTTTTTTTTTCGACATAGTAGGTATTATAGCCATGGGCGCCGGCAGGGGGGTGCCAGGGGGAGCACTTGCACCCCTTGGGAATCTCGGGATCAACAGTAATTATTATTGAAATAAAAATTATTTTGTAACCCTATTACCATGCCGTACAAAGATACTTCGTAATGTTTCGGCACTAAATGTCTTCTGTTGACGTAAATAGACAGTACTAGTAACTGTTGTTCGTAAAAAGAAAGAAAACTAAAACCTGCACGGTGCACCCCTTGGAAATTATTTCTGCCGGCGCCCATGATTATAGCTATTGTTTTTCTGAATGTCTCGCTCTATGACTATTCCCTTATACAAGCTACTGCTTTACTATTTATTGATGCTGAATAGTGAATGCTGATATCATATTTTAAATTGAATCATTCTGATATTCTATTCAAACGCATATTAGAACCACCATTGTTTGAAATCTATTATGTGCTTGTTCCATTGTTTTCAATTGTAATAATATTGCAGACACGTTTAAAATTTTTGGGATATAATGCTAGCCATACACATAAAGGTATACCTGAGGGTTTGTGCAGGTAAACTGGAGCGTGTGTGGGAGTCTCATTAGTCACTCATACTCAGTCCCCATGTAACAAGACATTAAACTTGGCCTTTTTATAGTCCCGAAACTAACACTCGTACATTCTGACAAGGCCTCACACGGTGACTGCCCGTCACAAACATACATCGACTTCCAGAGACAAAACTTCTGACACTCGCATATACACACAATATATGGTCTTGCTTATTATGTACTAGTTGATGCCCGCAACTCCGTTGCGCCAAAACTCGCTTATCGCGCGGGAACCGTACATTTTTCCGGGACAAAAAGTATCCTATGTCCTTTCCCGGGACTCAAAGTATCTCCATGCCAAATTTCAGCAAAATCGGTTCAGCGGTTTGGGCGTGAAGAGGTAACAGACAGACAGACAGACACACTTTCGCATTTGTAATATTAGTATGGAAGTATGGATATGGATTTGCTTATGACTCAGGTATAAGTTGCCTAATAAACAAATTGTTATGGAATTGAATGTGCAAAGGAGTAGTAAGTATAGTAGTGAAACAATGTTTTCCACAACCTTTTCCCTAAAAGGCTCATGCGAGTTTCTTACGCTGGTTCTTCACGCTGTGAAATTTTCCGAACCGGTGGTATATGACCTTTCTGAAAGTATTATTGACTAACTAGATGACGCCCGCAACTCCGTTGCGCCAATATTCGTTTATTGCTCGGGAACCGTACATTTTTTCCGGGATAAAAAGTATTCTATGTCCTTTCCCGAGACTCAAAGTTACCATACCAAATTGCACCAAAATCAGTTCAGCGGTTTGGGCGTGAAGAGGTAACGGACAGACAGACACACTTTTGCATTTTATAATATTAGTATGGATTTATTTGGATATCAAACATTTGTCTTGTAACTTTTCAGGTTATAGACGGTATATCAGTTGCTGTGAATCTAGTCCAGATTGACTTCCGATGTGACGCATTCACCAGTAGTGTTCAAGTAAGTTTAATACTATGGTATAAGTATAAATATATTATAATATTGTATAGGTTGTACTCCTTCAGATCTGTCGCAAAATCTTGTGCTCACAACACACTACTACAGAATTTTTTAAGTGTTTAATATTTTGGTATAAGAAAAAATTACTTATTCATTTTACTGAAAATGAATTAGTAATTTTTTCTCATGCCAAAATATTAAACACTTAAAACGTACTTTAAAAGGTTAAAGTCTTTAAATTGTATTCTCACTTATTTATATCTACTATATTATTGTTACATATTGTGTAATTATCCAAATGCGTATGGATCATAAAAATAATTAACAGAAATAAACACTTTTAAAAATTGTTGAAACTTTCAGATCTCGCGCGTGACGGTGGAGTCCCGCACGCCGGACGGCAGGAAAGGGGATCTCAGACTGACTAGAATTAAGTCTCCCGACACGGGCCAGTTACTTATATTTAAGGTAATTCTATATTGATCATGAGAAGTTAGACCACAGGGTATAGTAACGAGTAATAATAAAATTCTCTTTAATATTGCACCAACATACATGTCCAACTGACGCAAATAAATAAAACACTCCTAAGTAACAACGCAAAGCTTACAATAATTCAATGCCATGGTGTAAGTTGAATCGAAGTGGAGTCGGTATTTAAATATCACAATGATTCGTTTATTAATTTCAAAAAATTAAATCTACCATCATAGTATTCTTAAAAGATTTAGATAGACAACTACCATCACATAAATTGATTCTCCGGATTATCAAGTCAATGTTAGTTATAATCTTCTTGCTGGAATTGAAATAACCCGACCAAATAACGTAGCTCAGTCTATGAATCGATTTCTTCTGACAGCACTTAAAAAATGATACCATCATGTATGATTGCTTAGGAATTGGAGTGGCAAAGCGCTCGTATTGAGGCGAAGGCGCACGGCGTCGCGGCCGCCAACCTGCCGCCGCTGCGGCTGCTGCTGGGGAACACGCACTGCCGCATCGTCATAAAGAAACGGCTGTCAGGTAAACAGCTGTGATAAGGAGTAACCCATCCCAAATAACGTAGGTTTGCCAGCTCCATGAGAATCTATTTCTTTGGTACTACAATAATCATTTCAGTTAACAACTTAGGTAATTAATTTTAAAAACCTGCGCTCTCACAACTAAGGGCCTGTATTCACTTTGATTAGTGCGAGTGCAAGTGATTAGTTCAAGAGATTAGTGATTAGTAGAAATCAAAGGACTTGCACTAATCAGTCGCTGTCCACACGTACTAAAAGTACTACTGATTACTAATCACCTGCACTAATCACTTGCACTTATTACTAATCAAAGTGAATACGGGGCATTCACTTTGATTAGTGCGAGTGCAAGTGATTTGCACTAGCTAAATTAAATACGGGGCTTTATAGCCCGTATTCACTTTCATTAGTAATAAGTGCAAGTGATTAGCTCAACTGATTAGTTATTAGGAAAAAGTAAGTGTGGACAGCGACTGTTTAGTGCAAGTGATTAGCCGGCTGCGTAGTAACGTGATTAGTTCTGTATTCACTTTGATTAGTGATTAAGTGCAGGTGACTAGTACAGGTGATGAGTGATTAGTAGAAAGTAATGTGGACAGCGACTGATTAGTGCAAGTGACTAGTCGGCTGCGTAGTAACGTGATTAAAAGCGTGTTCTATTTTTTGCGAGTGCAAGTGCGTGACAGATGAAAACCAATTTTGGTTTCGTTTGACAGCTCGAGATTGTTACTATTATTCCGCTAGGTATATTAACTTTATGGGCCAGACTGACGTGGTGTGCCGTGTGAAGCGTCCATAGATATAGTATATCATTATTAAATAATATACCTATTAAAAGTACAAAAGGACACCCTTTCAATTACTTCCATACTAATCCATACTTATTACTTACTAATATACTAATAATATTATAAATGCGAATGTATGTCTGTCTGTTTGTTACCTCTTCACGTTTATACCTCAGAAGTCAGAACCAATTTTGCTGAAATTTGGCATGGAGATACTTTGAGTCCTGGGAAAGGACATATAAAATACTTCATGATCAAATAGTTTTTAATAAAATCAATATTAAAAATGAAGGACATGTCAAAATGGCAGTTTTATTTTTGAATCTTGGACGCTCGTGTTGACAGCTACTACTGAATTTACTAAATTGAATTACTAAAGAGCCACTAAACAAGAATTGGACACTACTTGCACTACACACCTGCACTCCACTGCCTCAATTACTAGTCACTTGCACTTGCACTAATCAAAGTGAATACAGGCCTTTATGGCCCGTATTCACTTTCATTAGTAATAAGTGCAAGTGATTAGGGCAAGTGATTAGTTATTAGGAAAAAGTAAGTGTGGACAGCAACTGTTTAGTGCAAGTGATTAGCCAGCTGCGTAGTAACGTGATTAGTTCTGTATTCACTTTGATTAGTGATTAAGTGCAGGTGACTAGTACAGGTGATGAGTGATTAGTAGAAAGTAAGTGTGGACAGCGACTGATTAGTGCAAGTGACTAGTCGGCTGCGTAGTAACGTGATTAAAAGCGTGTTCTATTTTTTGCGAGTGCAAGTGCGTGACAGATGAAAACCAATTTTGGTTTCGTCTGACAGCTCGAGATTGTTACTATTATTCCGCTAGGTATATTAACTTTATGGGCCAGACTGACGTGGTGTGCCGTGTGAAGCATCCATGGATATAGTATATCATTATTAAATAATATACCTATTGAAAGTACAAAAGGACACCCTTTCAATTACTTCCATACTAATCCATACTTATTACTTACTAATATACTTATAATATTATAAATGCGAATGTGTGTCTGTCTGTCTGTTACCTCTTCACGTTTATACCTCAGAAGTCAGAACCGATTTTGCTGAAATTTGGCATGGAGATACTTTGAGTCCTGGGAAAGGACATATAAAAATACTCCGTGGTCTTTATATATAAAACTCAAAGGTGACTGACTGACATGTTGATCTATCAACGCACAGCCCAAACCACTGGACCGATCGGGCTGAAATTTGGCATGCAGGTAGATGTTATGACGTAGGCATCCGCTAAGAAAGGATTTTGATCAATTCTACCTCCAAGGGGTGAAAATAGGGGATCAAAGTTTGTATATAACAATACTTCTTAACGCGAGCGAAGCCGCGGGCAAAAGCTCGTTTTTAATAAAACCAATATTAAAAATGAAGGACATGTCAAAATGGCAGTTTTATTTTTGAAACTAAGACGCTCGTGTTGACAGCTACTACTGAATTTACTAAATTAAATTACTAAAGAGCCACTAAACAAGAATTGGACACTACTTGCACTACACACCTGCACTCCACTGCCTCAATTACTAGTCACTTGCACTTGCACTAATCAAAGTGAATACAGGCCTTTAGACGAAGCACAAAACTTCAAATTGTCAAAAAATCCATGTAGTTGCATGTCTCCAAACTTCATTAATACAAGGCATAAATAACACTGCGGTACAGTGGTGTAACGAGCCACGCCCAGTGAACGCGGCAGTGACACTTCGTGACATGTCACTGCAATACACCTAGTATACCTACTACCTAGTGCGGTCATAGACGAACCGTACGACGATCTGCAGTTTTCATACTAAATTCATATCCACAATACACGGACCAAATTTCGATGCAAATTTCAATGCGACCGCTCTTATCTAGAGCAGTCGGTCCCGAGTCTCGACTGCAACTTGCGGTCCGTCTATGGCCACTGGCCAGTCTAACTTTAAAAGTTGCAATTCAACAATTCTTTGTTCCGCAGACTGCGCGGTGGTGGGGTCTCGGCTGGCGGTGCGTCCGGAGCCGCTGGCGTGGGCGCTGACGGACGGGCAGCTGCGTGCCGCGCTCGCGTGCGCCGCCGCGCTCGCCGGCCCCGTGCGCCGCGCGACCGACCAGGCCACGCGCGCCAAGGCCGCTAGGAAGGTACTATCAGACAAGTTGATTCCTAGGCAGACTGTACGGTGATCGAAAACGAACATTTTCCAACCGAGCGAGATAGCATGCTCGGTCAGGCCGAAGCCCGCTGACGTCATTTCAGACGTTGTATATTATATCTTGCCGTTCTCCGAAACTTCAATAGCGCGATGCAGGATTGTTAGGCGGATTGTGGGTACCGCAACAGTATCATCGAGGAAATTGATTCCTAGACAATTGACAGACCGACGTCATTTGGTCAGTTAATTGTGATCTGTCGGCTGGGTTTGACGTAACGCGACTTCTCTGATAGTACACCAGCGACTGAATACTTTTTCTTTTGGTGCATGCCTCCCAGTTTTAAGAGTTGCCAGTGTCAGAGTTGAAATGCAAATGCTTAGTACTCCTACCTGCTAACTCTAATCATAATATGCCACTGCCATTCTATCTGGGATGGCAAAAAAATATGATTTTGATAAAATGTTGCAAACATTAATTCTCAACTGACGAATTAGTGTTGTCAACTTAAGACCGTGTTCACACCAAACGTACTGTGAGCAGATCGGGGACATCCCCAGGGCAGAATGGCCGTCTGTTGGGAATTATATTAAAATTCAAAACTATGTTTGAAAACTTATTGTACATTTGCAAAGTCGGTTACAGAAATCACATTACTTGAGGAACCCTGAAACATTTAAAAATCTTAATCTGTGACAAGGAAGCTCACTGTGAGCCCCAGTGTGAATGTGAAAATATACGGTATCAAATGTCCGCGCCTACGCCTAGCGTAATAGCGTATTGTCGGTTAGGTGTGAACGAAAACGTGAATATGTATGGAAATACAATAAACTGCGTAACATTCGCTCACATTCGGCGGCTCACAGTCTGTTTGGTGTGAACACGGCCTAAAACTGTTATTATATGTTATATTTTCTCACATGTTAACAAACATTGTCCACAGATACAGGAGCCGCGAGAGCAGATACAGACTCGCGGGGGTGGGACCGAGAGGGATATACTGGCGCGGATGTTCGCGAAACACGATGTGTACGAGACCTCGTACCATCTGCTCGCGCCGCGGATAGACTTACACCTGTGCGATGATCCTGGACGTAAGTTGTTTATTTTCTTTATATTATATCGTCGTTCCATCAACACGCAGGCAATAATACAAAAAAAAATGTATAGAATAAAACATGACATTTTATCAGATTTATAATTTTGCTGTCTGGACTTACGTAGTTTTTTTTTTTTTTTTTTTATCAACTAATGGCCAACTAAGGTAATGAAGGAAAGAATTTCCTTCATTACCTTTGTGAGATCTTTATATTGCAGTCGGTTTCTTCCTTCTTAAAAATATCGTATAGAAGCGATTACTTAAATCTAGAAGCGAGACTGCTACGTATACGCATTTGGCGTCTCAAAGAAGACACCATTCCACGCCCCATGTAACGTTTTTACACCCGTATACTTTATGGCACGTGACGAACCGTATCGATACACATTATAAAACAAAGTCGCTTTTTTTCCCTCATGTCCCTTTGTTCACTTTAATACGCAACGGATTTTGATGATTCTTTCAGTGTTAGATAGCCCATTTATCGAGGAAGGCTATACGCTATACTTTATCAGTTATCACGCTAAGACTAATAGGAGCGAAGAAATAGAGGAAAATGTGGAAAAAACTGAGAAAATTATTTGAAAGGGCTAACTTGAACGCACTAATCTCAGAAACTACTGGTCCGATATGAAAAATTATTTCAGTGTTAGATAGCCCATTTATTGAGAAAGGATATAGGCTATATTTTATCACGCTAAGACTAATAGCAGAATGTGGAAAAAACGGGAGAAATTATTTGAAAGGGCTTATCTCGCGAACTACTGGAGCAATTTTTATGTTATTTGGCACAGATAAAAAGTAGACCATGTGAAGGATCATAGGCTATCAATTTTAATCATTTTTTCAGTGGCTATAATATATTTTATACCCGTGCGACGCCGGGGCGGGTCGCTAGTATTAAATACATCAAGGCTTTGATAGTAACAAGTATATTTATCATAATCTACAGTGGGGCGATCAGAAATGCCGTGTCTGGCGGGCGGCGGCGCGCTGCAAGTCACACTGCTGGGCATGCAAGCTGATCTTTTCCCTTACCACCGCGCCGCCGGCGACAGGCGACATTGGAAGGGATACAGGTTTGATGCTTGACTCTATCCTGTTATAATTATAACTTTAAAGCTGTAAAAGTGCTCACTGTGTTGCAATAGCAAAGCAAAATATAAAAGAAGAAAATCGACTTACCATCGATAAGCAATGCCACTATGAGTGTAACAGCAGCCTCAAATCTTCTCTTCTAAAATCTTTACTCCAAGTTGTCTGTTCTCTTTAGAATATTGTGTTTCTAGTTAAATATATTAATTATAAATAAATAAAATATTTTTGTGTTATTTATTGTATAACATACTTCGTTAACGTCCTTTTGTTTTTGTTTTGAAAGTTACATCTTCAAAACTTTTTAGAGCCCCGTAGACTACAGACTTTTAGTCGGACTAAATAAAACCATCGGCCGACTAAAAGTCTGTACTTTATAGTTTGAATGAGCTCTAAATCTTTAATCTTTTGGTGTTCATGTGAATAGTAACATCTGTTAAAAATTGACTTCCTTAAATAGTCACTAAATCATAGTCGTTATTATAGAGAGGCGGCGACCCCGCACAGTCAGTGGCTGTCGCAAGCGCTGTCGTCGTTCTGCGCCGACCTGCTCGACACGCTGGATCCGAGACCCATCACACCCGTCAATAAGGTATGTACCTACTCCCTAAGGTACCTTCAATATGTAGAAAAAATGTGAAATGATTTTTTTTTGTATGATACTAGTTGGACTTATAATAATCATTATGAGAAATCCCTATTACAATCTACTCATTACCCGACTGTGTAATAAACCCTTACAATCGATTAAAAAAAATATATCGACAATAGAAAAAAAAACAATCCTTTGTTCGATTAATCAATTTCGATTAAAATTAATTTTAATAATTACTTAATTTTAATCATTACTTAATTTTAAACATTACTTAATTTTAATAATTACTTAATTTTAATCATTACTTAATTTTAATCATTACTTACTTAATTTTAATTATTATTTAATTTTAATTATTAAGTACTTAATTTTAATCATTACTTAATTTTAACCATTACTTACTTAATTTTAATCATTACTTACTTAATTATTTTAATCATTACTTAATTTTAATAATTAATAAATTTTAATCATTACTCAACTTTAATTATTACTTAATTTTAATTATTACTTTATTTTAATTATCATTTAATTTTAATTTCGAAGTTACAACACTACTCTCCAACCGTCTTACGGTCTTACGCGTTTTGTATGGTTTTTCGATCAACACGAAAATCTGACGCGAGTTTCACAGTTTTTAGTTTTTACCCATCCCACAAAAGTGCTCAACGCCGCTAAAGAAGTTTTCACTTCAATAAATTTAGTATGTATTGCAAAACTAAACAATGAATACCATGTCATCTATTAGGTTTTTTACGTTTTCAAGAACCAATAGTAAACACCCTTTATATTGTTAGGGAAAATGGATAAAAAATCATAAATAAACATTAATTAGTGTATAGAACATGATCATTAATCCAATGAAATCAATACAAATTAAAAAAATCAAATAAATGTATTTCAGAACTTACGTGCAAAATTTCGCCTTCCTTAACCTATTTGCAAGAAATTGCCGAGCGCGTGTTGACGCGGTCACATTGTTTACGAAAACTGATCCCATTTTAAAATTTTCTTCCTAAAGGCGTCCCTAATATTTTTTTTCACATCAACAGATAGCTTGAGAATCTTATAAAATTTACAGTGTTAAGAAATAATTAATATAATTCTTATTTTATGGTATTTTTTCCGTAAGTGTCATCTATTAGTTCAGTGTCGAGCATTAGGTCTTTTCCCTTATAATAAAAATCTTAAATATATGTATAGTATAAAAGCATATAAAAGTATTAAATATATTATTTCTGTTTTCTGGTACATGTATGTAACATAAGTTGTTCAGGCACTTAGCACGGGGCCAGACTGATGTGGTGTGAAGCGTACATATTATTATATTAAGACTTAAAATCAATCATGCAAATGCAAAATTGATGCAGGTACCCCAACCGATGGGTAATGGTGACACGAACGTATCAAACGGCACCAAACCGAATGTTCCCAACAACAACAGTTCTTCCAACGCTCCGTCCACCACACCTACCTCACAAGGTAAATTGTAAATATCCTTTTAAATAGAGTTGAGTATTGAATACCTGTTTATTTAGAATTGACAATATTAATTGAAGCTATCGTATTGGTTGCTCCTAAGGAAAACCCATAAAATTGAATAAGCAACTAGCAAGCTATTAATAATTTTTTTAGAGCAAAAATCGTTGGCAAGTCATCCTGTTATTGGCAACTAATCATAGGATTTTCATAGTGTGAACTCTTAAGCAGCCAATAACTTGTTTAATTTTTTTAAATTATTATTGAAACTTTTCGAAATATCCTTTTTGGTTCCAGCTTCTCCGACGAGAACTAGAATACTTCAGCAGTTGGGCAAGCTCATGACGACCTGCCTCGTGCTGCGGATAGACGACTTCACTGTCAATAAGGTGAGCTATATTGGTAAATCGTATTGTAATAATATTGGTGGTTTTAGAAATTACTCTTATCCATACTTCCATACTAATATTATAAATGCGAAAGTGTGTCTGTCTGTCTGTTACCTCTTCACGCCCAAACGGCTGAACCGATTTTGCTGAAATTTGGTATGGAGATACTTTGAGTCCCGGGAAAGGACATAGGATACTTTTTATCCCAGAAAAATGTATGGTTCCCGCGCGATAAACGAATTTTGGTGCAACGGAGTTGCGGGCGTCACCTAGTAAACAATAATTTTGAATAGATAACAGAAGTAGGCCCGCCATCTGTATGAATCTGGGGGCACGGGAGTGCCCCCGCCAAGATGAGCCAAGCGAAGCGCGCAAGAGCACTACCTACCTTTTCAAACGTTTCGTCGTATTTTTGAACCCTCGTAACTTTAGTTTGGATAATGCCAGATACATGAAATTTTTAGGATATAATGACATGAGTGAAATAATGAAATGCGCAAAGTTTGAATATCGTAGCTATTAATACTTTAGATTTTATAGGTGTCCAAAAACCCACAATTTTGGCACTGACTCAACCTATCATCAAAACTGTTAGGGTACTTCCTGAAGTCTGAGAAAGCTGAAATTTGGTATGTAACATACTATTAGTACAGAAACAACAAAAAAATTATCAAATCCAACCTAACCTATATCCGTACACTTATAGAGCAAAATTAGGCCAAAATTTGTGTTTTTTTGTATGGGAGCCCCCCTTATTTTTTATTTTATTTTAATATTATAATTAAATTTTAAAGTAGGCATATTATTAAGGTTTTTGAGAAAACATCAAGTACCTACCTGTTGCCATTATTGATATAGAGCAATATAGGCCAAAAAAATCACGTTTGTTTTATAGGAGCCCCCTTTAAATATTAATTTTATTTTGTTTTTAGTATTTGTTATTATAGCGACAAGAAATATACATAATCTGTGAAAATTTCAACTCTCTAGCTATATTATTCTTGAGTTACAGACTGGAGACAGACAGACAGACAGACAGACAGACAGACAGACAGACAGACAGACAGATAGACAGACAGACGGACAGACGGAAAGACAACGAAGTCTTAGTAATAGGTTCCCGTTTTTACCCTATGGTTACGGAACCCTAAAAAATACGTGTTATCCTTGAGAGACTACAGACTCACAGAAAACTGGTCTGAAACAGCGCTTGCGCCGTGTTTCGTCTAGTGAGTGAGTTTAGCGATGGCCCAACTGCACTCTATACCAATACATTATTCCCTATCCTTATTCTCTTCTGCTTATTCCCTTAGCCTATTCCTTCATAAAAAGGCTGGAAACGCACTTGCTACTCTACTAATGTTACTGTGTCCACGGGCGATGGCAGTTGCTTTCCGTCAGGTGACCCGCCTGCTTGTTTGCCCCCTAATTTCATAAAAAAGGGAAAGAGAACAGGGGAATAGGGATACCCCTTTTCCCTATTCCCTCAATTAAGCCTTTTCTGTCTGAAAGTGTGGCAACTCGGCAACGGTAGTACTTTCCATCAGGTGACCTGTTTGCTCGTTTGTCCCCTAATTTTATATTATATAACCGAACCCCTCTTAAAGGCTGGCAAAGCACTTGCAACTTTTCTACTAATGCGAGTGCACATGCTCGTATGCCCCTTAATTTCATAAAAACGTGTGTTGTAAAACTTTCAAAAAGAAATGAAATCCCACCAAAAAACATTTTCATGTAAAAATGCTGCCAAGATGAGAATATAATAGTTCGAGGTGTCAAAAAGTAGTGAGATCTCATGTAGAGCCAAGTTTCAAACCTTACACACTCAGCCCTAAATCTAAAAACCTTAATTTTACACATAAATCGCGGCAAAATACTTGATATAATGTGTCTGCCGCACGAGAAGAATCTAAAAACTCTACACATTAGTTAAAATGGGTGGCTTAGCCATTTTGATATTGGTCATGCTATGAGCTTTGAACTACTCTTCTGTTGTACTTTATAACTTTTATATAAACCGCAACGAAATGGCCAGGCCACCCATTTTGACTAATGTGTAGAGTTTTTAGATTCTTCTCGTGCGGCTGACACATTATATCAAGTATTTTGCCGCGATTTATGTGTAAAATTAAGGTTTTTAGATTTAGGGCTGAGTGTGTAAGGTTTGAAACTTGGCTCTACATGAGATCTCACTACTTTTTGACACCTCGAACTATTATATTCTCATCTTGGCAGCATTTTTACATGAAAATGTTTTTTGGTGGGATCAATATTTCTGATACTCCTACACTATGCGTTATATAGTACTATTATATTTCAGTGCGAATCGACGTGTTAAGACTATATTTTATTCATTCTAATATTATAAATGCGAAAGTCAGCTATCTGTCTGTCTTTCTTCACGCCCAAGCCAGAAACCGATTTTCCTGAAATTTTGAGTCCCGGGAAAGGACATAGGATACTTTTTATCCCGGAAAAATGTACGGTTCTTACGCAATAAACGAATTTTGGTGCAACGGAGTGGCGGGCGTCATCTAGTCTATATCTTATATATAAAAATGGATTTTCAAATGTGTTAGTCGTGCTAAAACTCAAAAACGGCTGAACGGATTGGGCTGATTTTAGTCTTAAAATATTCGTAGAAGTCCAGGGAAGGTTTTAAAGTGACACGAAGTTCACCGGGACAGCTAGTATATATCTAAAAATGGATTTCCAATTGTGTTAGTGACGCTATAATTTGATAACGGCTGAATCGATTCTGCTAATTTTAGTCTTAAAATAATCCTTGAAGTCCAGGGAAGGTTTTTAAGTGACACGAAGTTCACCGGGACAGCTATTTACTAATAAATAGTATAACTTGTGTGTGTAACCAGGTATCGACTGGTTCCCGGTCTCGCGAGCCGCCGCGGCCGCTAGTGAGCGCGGAGCGGGCGATGCTGCCCGGTGACGCGGGCCTGCTACACGCCGAACTCACGTTCTTCTACTACCCTGGCGACGTGTGTTTCCCCGGTAAGTTTATCCACAACTATAGGTCTTTCATAATGAAAAACAGCTAAAGTTTGTTCGACGATAAGTGAAAATTGTTACACCTTGCTTGGTAAGAGACTTGCACCGACATACAAACTGATTGCTGATAAGAAAAAATAATCCTTATATGGCTAAGCCCCGCTTGGACCAATTTCGGTTCTAGTGTACTTATGTATTATATTACTTTATTTATGAAGAATGAAAGACATTAAAACTTTTACTCAGACTGATGCAAGTGCACCATGCTCGTCCAAGGTTGACACAAAATTTAAATTCCTCAGTCCCGGCGCCGAAGCTGTACGTACAGGTGTCACCTGTGCGTGTGTGCGTGGACGTACCGAGCGTGACGTGGCTGTGTGCGTTCCTGCCGCACGTCGCCGCCGCGTTACCCGACGACCCGTCAGAAAGCGCCACGTATGTTGACGTGCGAGCTGAAGCGATCATGCCTAAAGTAAGTGCAATAAAATAAGTGCAGTCCCGCCGCCGAATCTGTACGTACAGGTGTCGCCTGTGCGTGTGTGCGTGGACGTACCGAGCGTGGCGTGGCTGTGTGCGTTCCTGCCGCACGTCGCCGCCGCGCTGCCCGACGACCCGTCAGACAGCGCCACATACGTCGCGTCACGGTACGCCAAAAGTGAGTGCGATATGACTACACTATAATTAGAGAATAGCTACCTAAAGTTGTAGAGGGAATTACAGACATTAATTGGTACAAACCAGTATCGTAATATGATGATTAACTTTATTGCATACAGACTACGGTCATACGCTTTGAGATCATTTCCTATGTGACCTAATTATGTTGTGAACAGTGAATTATGATCCATTTCTCCTCTTACTAATCAAAATATTTATTCAAAGAATAACTAAACAAGTCTTTATTGTTTTTATCTAGCATTATACGCTGCATAAATATCTTTACTTGTACAAAAATATTTTTACATACTAGATATAATCTCTTGAGGTTGTAATGGCTGAATAATATATATATATATATTTTTTTTTTGTAACAGATAGTACTAGAGGCGGGCCCGGAACACGTATCGCAGCAGCGCGACCGGCCCAAAGAATTACACATCTGCTCAGCGCGCGCGACGCTTACCAACGTACGCGAGTCCGCCAGATCCAGTGAGTCATGCATATATTACGATCATTGTAAAAAAATACGAACGTTTTCACTAACGTAACTTACTCTAATAACGTTACTCAGCCGGAGCGGGCACGCGTGCGGACCTAGCAGCGATAATCTCGGCGGTGCGTCGCGGCGCGCCCGCAGCGGGGCAGTTCCCGAGCTCGCCAGATGATCTCGACCCGTTGCACGAACAATTTCTACTACACGCTGACCGTGAGTACTATTGTGTACATTTTTTATATACAATAAGGGAGCAAACGAGCAAACGGGTCACCTGATGAAAAGCACCGTCGCCCATGGACACTCGCAACATTAGAAGAGCTGCAGGTGCGTTGCCGGCATTTTAAGAGGAGAGAGCGTCTCTTCTTGAATTTTGACGAAGCATTTGCAAGACTAACGCGAGTGGGCCCTCATTGCCTGTAGATCAAAGCTACATGCCACAACAAAAATATAAATAGCTTATTTTTAATCGTTAAAATGCCTTTATTATTTATTTCTTGGTTTTAAACTAATTAATGATTATTCAATTGCTAAATTTCAAAATCAATTTTACTTTATGTTTTAGAGCTAGACGACATAGATCGTGGTACAGCCACGCACGGTTCTCTGCTGTGGCGTGAGGCTCGCGGCGTTTGGTGCGCACGCGCTGAACCGTTGTGGGCGGACTTCTGCGGCGCGCGCGCCACCAACTACAAGCCCAGCCCCCTTCTTGATGCCACGCCCTTTACTGCATGGGTATGTGAAACCGTAGTTCTCTTATATCTATATAAAGAGCTGGACGACATAGAGCGGCACGGTGACGCACGATTCTCTGCGGTGGCGTCAGGCTCGCGACGTGTGTTGCGCACGCGCGGAACCGCTGTGGGCGGACTTCTGCGGCGTGCGCGCTACCAACTATAAACCCAGCCCCCTGCTCCATGCCACGCCCTTTACTGCATGGGTACGTTAAAAACGGTCTTCGCAGCTTTGAATTCTCATACTATTTTATGCATATAATATAACAAATTAAGGGCATGCCATGTGTATTTAAGTAAACAATTTGAGCAATATCTTGTCATTTGCTGTTCGCTAACTATACGAGAGTGTTACCATTACAACGTGCGGCGTCGTCGTCTCAACGTTTTAGATCCTGTCCATACGGGCGTTGCGTCAGCGTTGCGTCAGCGTTGCGTCAGCGTTGCGTCAGCGTTGCGTCGACGCAGCGCTGCCGCTTGACGTATAGCCGGCCACACGGGTGCTGTGTTATCGCAGCGTTACTACGGAACAATACTTAACGTCAACACCCCCTCCCGCTTCGTCTCGGGGGCTGCTGTAAGTCATGTGTGCGTTGCGACGACGCAGCGCGCCGTGTGAACACCTTGGTCATTTGTATGTAAAACAACGTAACGGCAGCGCTGCGTTGACGCAACGCGCCGTGTGGAATGGCTCTTACGACGTTGACATGTCAATAATTTACAGTATGAAATCGACTTAGCTGTTAAATAAATTTAATAGCTCAATATTAGTATAAGGGCCTGTTTCACCGGTTCCTGATAAAGTGCCCAATAGGCTATTAATAACTTATTTGACAGATAATGCAAAAAATTCTCTTCCACAAGAATCAAACAGATAAAATCATTGATATCCTATCAGCCCGATCATGTGGCTGTTAAAGGTTTTATTTGTCAGTTATCAAAACTTTTTTTTATTGAGATCGCGAAAATATTTCCAGCCTGTTATATTTTTGCCAGTTTTCGTAATGATGCAGTTCAGTGTGTGAACTTTCTTCAAGTTAATATAATATTATTATTATCCATACTAATATTATAAATGCGAAAGTGTGTCTGTCTGTCTGTTACTTCTTCAAGCTCAAACCACTGAACCGATTTTGCTGAAATTTGGCATGGAGATACCTACTTTGAGTCCCGGGAAAGGACATGGGATACTTTTTGTCCCGGAAAAATGTATGGTTCCCGCGCGATAAACGACTTTTGGCGCAACGGAGTTGCGGGCATCATCTAGTTTTGAATAAATATGGATCTTTTAGAGATTTTAGAAGACGAATTAGATGATTTTTAGGGTTCCGCACCCATAAACCAAAGGGTATATCAAATCAAATCATCTTTATTTCGGGCATCGGAGGCCCATATAACAAATATCTTAAATCTAACATACATATTAATAATATAATAAATACCTTATAAACTAACATACATATTTTATATTCACTTATAAACTAACACTGTCACTAATTTTTGTCGGCGACGTGACTCGACGCTTCGTTCCGGAGTCTCCCCCGGAACCTCCGGTAGACCACATCCATCGGCCAGAACTCCGGCGCCTCGAAAGTCGACAGAAGATTCGACGGTACTCTCACCACAAAGGAGCTAAAGTTAGCTTTGTGGCGAGACTGCAGATGCTCGACCCTCAGGCGCAGTGTCGTCTTCTGGATGTAGTCCACGACGTCCTCGACCTCCATGGACCAGTGCAGGCGAGATATGTACAGGGGCGTCGCGGGGACCTCGCTCCGCAGACGCAGCTCAGGTACATAGGGCGCGGTGCCGCGATGGTTGCGGGCGGTGGGCTTCTTCTTCCTCTTCTCCACCAGTATGAAGCCCTCATCGCACCCCCTGCTCTCGTCCTTGCCAGGTCGAGAAGACTTGGCCTTGCAGCTCTTCGTAGCCTTGCGGCTCTCCGTAGACTTGCGATTCTCCGAAGCCTTACGGCTCTCATTCACCCCATTTTTCCTGTCGACCCGATGCATTCCGTCACAATGTGCGCGAATTTTCTGCTATCTATACTAATATTATAATTCTGCAGAGTTTGTTTGTTTGAACGCGCTAATCTCAGGAATTAGTGGTCCGATTTGAAAAATTATTTCAGTGTTAGATAGCCCATTGAAAAAACGGGGGAAATTTTATGAAATTGCTTATTATCTAAAGAACTACTGGAGCAATTTTTATGTTATTTGGCAAACATGAAGAATGGACCACGTGAAGGTAGGCTATTTTTTGCGGAAAAATGTACGCTTGCGTGAAATTCCTAAATTACGCAAGCGAAACCGCGCGGAACATCTTATAAATACTTATCTATACTAATATTATAATTGGGAAGAGTTTGTCTGTTTGTTTGTTCGTTTGAACGCGCTAATCTAACGCGCTAATAAAACTACTGGTCCGATTTGAAAAATTCCTTTACTGTTGGATAGCCCATTTATCGAGGAAGGCTATAGGCTATATTTTATCACGCTAAGACTAATAGGAGCGTAGAAATAGAGGAAATCGTTGAAAAAACGGGGGAAATTATTTGAAAGGGCTAACTTGAACGCGCTAATCTCAGGAACTACTGGTCTGATTTGAAAAATGATTTCAGTGTTAGATAGCCTATTTATTGAGGAAGGCTATAGGCTATATTTTATCACGCTAAGACTAATAGGAGTATGTGGATAAAACGTTGGAAATTATTTGAAACTGGGGAAAATTATCTCGCGAACTACTGTTGCAATTTTTATGTTATTTGGCACAGATAAGAAGTAGATCATAGGCTATTGATTTTAATCATTTTTTCAGTGGCTATATATTTTATACCCGTGCGACGCCGGGGCGGGTCGCTACTCGCTAGTATAAATTAGTTTAATATATCCGGTATTATATGTCTGGTACTTGTAAGTTGTAACACAAGTCCTTAGTGTACTTAGCACGGGGCCAGATTGACGTGGTGTGATTTGTGAAGAGTCCAATGTAGATATTATCATTAAGTATAATATGTAGAATCTGTATTCTGTTCAGTGACAAGATACGCCCGCGCCTGTATTCTTACTATTCCAATATAATAATATTATAAAACAACCACAAAAACAACATTGTTCATGATTCATGAAACAGTAAAATATACTTCGCAACACACGCACGGCTTGAATAACTTGATCCTAAGAGTAAAATAATGAATGACGACGCACGCACACATACTTACGCTGCCGTGTAGGGCGTCCGAGGCGCGCGGGGCACGGGGTACCTCGCAATAGCGAGACGGCTATATATGGCTTGCATATTAATTATTATGTATGTTGTTAAATCAAAACTTTTTGACTCTTTTAAAACAAATCTTATGTAAAACTTTAGTAAATCCGTAAATACATACGTGAACTCTATTTTTATTGGTGTTTTTTTCTAATATATGTAAGTGAAATTATGAAACTATTGTACTTTCCATTATAAGGTTGGGTTAAAATGGAACGTACGATGGAAATTGCGACGTTGCCACTCCGACTGTCATATAAGGTTAGAGATAATTAACTGGCGCGTAATTTAACAGAGACGTACGTGGTGGAACAAAAAAAATACATCTGGCGGATTTATATGGCAGATATTTTTATGTGGTAAATAGATAATGGGAGCTTTATTAGGAAGCGGTAGGACAGGCCCTAAATGTTATTATTATAATTGCGATTGCGCTAACATGCGGTAACTACATGTGTAGTTTGAACTCTTTGCAGATATGTTTCGAGAACGGCTTCGACCGCATCTGGGCGCTGTGCCGCGCGGGCGGGCTGTGCGGCGTGCAGGTGAACCACTACCAGCTGCTGTTCCTGCTGCGCCAGCTGGAGCGGATCAGCGAGCTCACCGCCTGGATCTCCCACCAGGCCGCCAGGATGCCCGGCGCGGAGCAGGGGTGAGTTACTAGCTAATCGAGTGCTCTCTAAGGTGTTCAGGGTCAAACGCAAGGTTTTAAGATTAACCCTCAGAGCAATGTCGTGAGTGTTATAAGTTATAACGGTGAACCGATACTGATAAAATTTAATACAGGGTGTCAGGGACTGAATAACCGGAAAATATCGGTAGAGAAATTTAGCGGTATGACGTCATACCTTTAAATTACGGTAACCTTAAAATAACGGTACCGTTATATACCGGTATTGAAAAATTACGGTATCGATATTTTTTACCTAAAAAATAAAGGTTTTATTTGCACCCCGCTGTCCGCCGGAATATCAAGCCTAAATTACTTAAGTCGGTTGAATCGTGATTGGATTTTACTGACACTCGTGTCCTGCCTGTAACGATGCGCCTCGTAGGTAGCCATTAATAATTAGCGCGTGTAAGCTTCGTTTAAAATAATAAGTAGACAGACAACAATTTTTATCGAAAAACGACCTATGTTAAATTGTGTGCCTTGAATAACGTCGGATATGCAAATCCAACCAGCATAGAATAATGACGATTGGTTAATTCCGTCAATAAAAAAGTACCCACAGAACAAATAAAGAAGTGTTTTGACTCTTATAAAGTTATTTTAATAAAGCTTAATCAGTGTAAATACTGAAATCATATACCAAAAAAGTAAGTCCTTAGAACAATGACGGATTTATTAAATCCGTCGTACGGTGGATAAGAAAATTAAGTCTTCTGTTCGGTCGAATTCGGTCGCGTAACAATCAATTTTATACTGTTCTTCTATTTAATGTAGCAAAAGTGTTTAATTCATAAGTAAACAGCATCTCAAGTCTTTACAAAGCAACAAAATATTATGATATTCACTTACCCATAATATTAGCATTAGTTTGCACAAACGCTAACATCCGTTTTAACCTTGAATGCATAATATTATGAACTTATTCGAGTAACATTTGCCTAAAACGTATGATAAACTATTTTAATATTCTTTAAAAATTATTAAAAAGTGCGTTACGAGCAATAAACTTTAAAATGTAGCCTATGTGTTAATCCAGGATGTCAGCTACCTCCTCGTAAAATTTTGTCGAAATCGCTTCAGCCGTTTAAGCGTGATGTTGTAACAAACATACAAACTCACAAACTCACATACTTTCGCCTTTATAATATTAGTAGGATAACTTAGTTTGTTTCTAAAAAGAATAATTAAAACTCAGCACTAAGACGCGACACTGTTTCGTGAAAAACAACACTTTCAGGAAGAGAGTGGGGGGGGGGGGGTTTAGTAAGTAGGAGACGACAAAATTTTGAAAATCGGTTCAAAAACGGCGGAGTCATCGTTGAACATAAGTAATTAAAAAAATGAACATAACACCTCCTCAGTTACGGAAGTCGGTTAAAAATGTAGCCTATGTGTTAATCCAGGATATCAGCTACCTCCTTGTAAAATTTTGCCGAAATCGCTTCAGTCGTTTAAGCGTGAAGAATGAATCTTTTCAATTAATGATGTTATTTTTAATTTTTAATAAACACACATTCTCAACACAGACCTCACAGTCAAATAACATTTTTAAGAAATCAAAAACGCACTTAATATAGAAACTCAGTAATAACTATTAAACTGTTAAAATGTACAAACTTTTGAATGTTAAAACAAAAAGTCGTCTTAGAAAACTATAAACTTGCGCAAACAAAAATAATCGTAACATCATCACATGAAAACAGAAAATGGCGTTCCAAAAATACTTTATACTAAACATTTATGTAATGTAAACAAATATAACCCTTCCTAAACAAAAATGCATTATGTGCATACGCGATTAATTAGATTTCCGTCTATTATTTTTACTCGGATTATCGGCAACCGGCAATCGGATTACTCGGCAACGAAGTGTGACGTGCAACGAACAATATCCGATTATACCCGAACCGAACGCCGCGCCGCCCGGCGGCGCTCGGTTAAGTTCGGAATTGGTTCGGAAGAGCTGCCGCAGTTCTTGAAGCTACTTGCCCGTACTAGGCAAATGAGATATTCATGTCTGGTACGTTTGCAATCTGTGCACCGATACAAAAATCTCATCGCACACATATGCCCGAGTCTGCGAGACGTAAAGTGCCTACCTCCGCTCGGCGCGCCGTTACGATTAAATAATAATGTTTTTATGAAGTTTTGCAAATTAGTTTTTGCTATTTTATAAATTTAGGCGTTTTAAGTGTATTTTTTACTTTAAATAATAATTAACGTCATCTAAAACGTACGAAAGTTAAATTAAAATATATGTGTATGGCAAGTATTTATCATAAGGTATGCACTGCTTTTATGCCTTCATGGTGTGCACGCCCATGCTATCATGAATTCCCAATTTTTGGGTTTTGGTCTGTACGATGATCACTGAAGGACTCGTTAATCCCTGAGCTTCGTGAATTGTGAGGACGCGAGAGCCCGTTCTCGATCCATAGCCTATACTAATTATAACTACTTTCACCTCCTGTGTGTGTACGAGATACAGGTATTTAGATCGGTTTTAGATATTCATTTATCCTCCTGTTTATATTTCTTTAGCTTTAGGGACCGCACTCCTTCCTTCGATGAATAGATGTTACTGTAGACCATGCTTAGGGCGTAACTCGTAAGCCACATCCCTAAGGCTTCTGTGTGTACAAGATAACTCCTGGGTGATACTGTTTACAAGGTTTGGAGTTTAAAAAGGCTTGCGCGCTCTATGAAATGAAGTTGGTTAATATATTCAATGAGGATAACGTCGTTGGCTCCTATTAATTGATTTGCCATGATAATTGAGCCGAATTGGTTCATGAGGGCCTATCTAGTTTGTACCATTTACCAGCATGGAGGCCATATTTTTAACTTCATCCGTATTGTTGAAAAGACATTGAGAAATACCAATAATATAGTCAACGCGTGATGAATGATAATGTATGGTGTAACAAAGGTGGTGATGATGATGATTAATGTAATTTACGTAGTGCCATATATTTGTAGTTATTTAAACAACGCTGAAATCCCCAAACATGAGAACTACAAGGACTTTAGCGGTCAATCGGTCCATTCGGAACCAAGGTCTCAATATCTTGGTGCAAAATCTTACTTTTTGGTAGCTTTTGCTTAGATTACTTCATTAAAAGTTTAAATCAACATAGAGTACGGGCACCAGCAGTCAGCCTTTTAGTGGAAAGCGCATGTTTAAATGTGGATAGAAAATTATTTAAAATAGTAATCAAAAACCTTTTGTACTCATTCACTTAATAATTTATTAAACTTTGCTATGAAATTAACACATAAGATATTTTTTCTTAATAAGTATTGAAAATAAAGTATTTTTCAAAATAAGGCACATTTCCCCAGTACTCAGCCGTCACAACCCAGTTCTCGGCCAAATAGCTACCAGTAGTCAGCCTCTCCTTAGATGGGCCTCAAAAGAGACCTATGGAACTGAAACAAATAAACAATGCCAAAAAACTAATTACTCGGATGAAATTACTTAGTAGGTAGGTGCTTCATTAATAAATGAATAAATAAAGCAGCGTATGTTACTGATGGCTGAACACTGGGTATACCTTACCAATACTCAGCCGTGGTTCGACCGTATCTAGTTGGGCGGCCGACTGCTGGTTTTTATGACAAAAGCATAAAATCCAGTACTCAGCCGGGGGTGGCCGAACACTGGATAATGTACAAGAAATGCATACCCAGTAGTCAGCCACCTCATTATTTAAATAACTATAAAGAAAATGTTGATGAAAATGTAGAATGCTATTTCTATAGGTTTTTAGCTGGAAAAGGCTGACTACTGGTGTGGGGCTGACTACTGGCGGCCATACCCTATTAATATTATGTTGATTTAAACTTTGTTAACAATTTTTCTTTGATTTCTCATGAATATCATGTCACCACTTTTTGTAAAAACCATTACACCATTGTTAAAAAAAAAAAGAATTTTAAAATTCGGCAATTGTCTGAGTAATCAGCCTTGTTCGTTTGCTTTTTCAACTGCGCATGCGCGGCTTTTTTTATGTCAGTGCGAGTGTCATATTCTAAAATACCTGTCAGATTTTCTAAAATTTGACAGAAATTGATCGGTATTTTAGAATATGACACTCACACTGATGACACTGACACACAAAAAAGCCGCGCATGCGCAGTTGAAAAAGCAAACGAAGAAGGCTATCGTTGAATAAAAAAAATATATTTTTTAATGTAATTTGGGGCCGTCTATGGGCTGTTCGCTCATATCTTTTTTTGCTGTCTTTGTATATAGGTTTTTTGCACCCAGGATAATTTAAATGCAATTATTGTAGTCACGCCATGCACTTTTGTTTTCTTTTTAATATATTATATATAATAGAATATAATATACAGGGTGTTAGGTTTAACACCGTTATCCTTAAAACTATCAAATGGGCTTATTTGATGGTTTTAAGGATAACGGTGTTAAACCTAACAACCTGTATACATAAAAAATATATATTATGTATATGTTACGCTCAAAGACTGAAATCGCTCAATCGCTCGCTCGCTTGACAAGCGTTTCTAAAACCCAAAATGGCGGTTGACATATGATTCTCGAGTCAAATTGAACAGCCGTGTCAACTGACGTGCTGATCAAATTAAACTAACTAATCATGCTTCTAGCAACCCAATTGGTACTTGACAAGAGATTTAACAGGCGATTAGTTAATTTTAGTGTTGATCAGCCTTTCAGAAACCGGGTGTGTGGTGGGAATGTGTGGTTGGGCCAACGCCCGATTAAAAAATCTAAAACAACTGCTTCAACTGCCACCAGGTCCCTGGTAGCAGCGGTGGTGGTGCCGGCGGTGGAACTGACGCTGGTTCTGCCGACCAGCTGCCCCGGCCAGGAGTCCTCGCGAGACGTCGACAGCGTACCCAGCGTCCCGCTTGACACCTCCAGCCTGCAGGATTTGAGGATAGGTACAGATTATGGATAGTAAGGGCGCAGATAAGACAAGCCTGTTACTTTTTTTCTAACCGAAACATTCGATTAGATATATTATTAATGTATTTATTTGTCTTGCTAAAAGAATGAAATAAATAGTAATTTGCTTCCCATAAGAAATATTTAAAAAAAAAACAAAGTAAAATACCGATACCATAAAATTACAAAAAGCATTTACAATCCCGCCATGCCCAAAGTAGGTACATTAGAAAATTTCACATCAACATTGACCTATCTCTTATTCGCGTAAAGATGTAATATTGTCACTAGTGTTCATGTTTGTTACCTTAATAAAGAAAAAATCCGAAAAACCATTTATGTGCAGGATCAGAGTCAACAATGGCGCCGTCTATGTTGGAGCGCGACAGCGGGCTGCTGGCGACGCAGGCGTCCGTCGACATCTTCAGCGCGCCGCCGCTGCCCGCCGAGGAAGTGGCCCCACCCAGCCCCGGACTTACCTTTGGAGGTATTTTGTCAAGAATAATAATTATGATTATATTCTGTTTCGCAAGATTTGTCACGTCACGCCTATTAGCAAACACAAGCGACCATAACTATGCATGGACTTCTATGTTCGTGCCTCTTATGTGACCGAACTGCGCAATCTGATCATTATGCGTATAGCAAGGACTTATTCAAAAACTTGCTAATCCATGTTTTTTGAGTAGCCTATTCCTGCATTATCGATGATGATGATGTTTTGAAGATGGCTTCATGCGAAAAACAGATAGCCTCAAGTTATTGACTTTGTAGGTCTTACGTCAGTGCGTCGCGGTCTATCATCTTTGGCGGCGTCGCTTGACGCGGCATTGACGCGCGACGAGCGCAGCGACGCCGCTTCCACCGCCAGCTCGGACAGCGACCGATACGTGGTGGTCGGCCTCGCCGCCGAGTCGCCTGACCTGGCCGACCTCGCCTTCCAGTGAGTATGGGGGACAGGTGTGACGTGAGACGTCACTGGTACAGCACTGATGCGCGAAACCACTCACCACTCGACGCAAGTGTTAAACGAAAAAAAACGTTAAACTGCAGCTGCATTAGGTGTAACACATGGCTGCAGATCGACGTGATGGATCTTAGCTATATCTAATTATTTTTATTAAATAGTATGAGTTATGGTATGTCACGTGACGCATTGCTTTACTGCCGCATACATTTTTAAATATCGTGTTTATTTCCAGTGAGTTCGAGCACGGGCGTGCGGCGAGTGTGGGTGTAGAAATGGCCGCGGAGGTCGTAGAGCGGTCATCCTCTCCCAGCGAGCATTCCCTTACCAGCTCCTGCAAGCGGAGAGACTTGGTATGTCTGAATGCAGGTGTTAAAAAAGATGGACCATTGTTGTCTAGCAGAATTAAAACCCATTCCATGATTCATTCATTCTCTGTTATTCACACCCGAAAATATTACTATCGCGTACCCATAGAAACATAGTAGCGATAATCGATATGTTCGTGTGGCAGTAAAGGCGTACGTCAAGGAGCAAGTTCAAAACTTTCCTACAGAGACAGTTCACAATAATACAAGCTAGTTTAACGATATGAGAGGCGGCCGAAAAAGTACATCTTCCGACCGAGCGAATAGCATACTCGATCAGGCCAAAGGCCGCTGACGTCATATACGACGTTGTATATATCTTGCCGTTCTCCGAAACTACGATAGCGCGATGCAAGATTGTGAGGCTATTATTGTGGCTACCGCCACACTAGTATTATGTTGGCTCGTCAGCAACTTGTCACTCACTGCACCATAGATAAACTCTTTATATTTTTCACAGATATCAACATGCACGTTCCGTTTGTCGAACATCCATCTCGTACAGCAGAGCACCGCCGGCCGCTCCGTCATGCGGCTCGTGGCTGATGACGTAGCCGTCGACGAGTGCCCCGCCATACCCTGGGACGAGTTCCAGGTACAGACGAGATAATATACATACATACGTATACATATACATACTAGATAAAAATTATAGCAAACATATTAAATAATTATAGTTACAAGGAGAAAAACAATACAAAATAAGTAGTGACTAATGTAGATTACAAAATGAATTGGTTGGAATAGGCATTATTAAAATAAAATTTATCAATTTTAGGTCACCGAAAAAGTAATAACATTATTCATTGTAATGTACAAAATTATTAATTAACATTTTTAACCTCATACTGACATCATGTCACAAACATTGATACGAATCATTGAAAAGTAGCAGTGCTTTTTTGCGCAGACACAGCAAAGTACGTTTTTACTTGAGCAGTTGTCTGTTTTTGTCATTTTACTGACCAGTGAAAAATTTATGATGATTTGCATCACTGTTTAAACTATTTCAAATGTCAACAAGTATAATTTTTTTAACTCTCCAATCATATTTTTACATTTCCTATCGTCAAAAAATGTTTTTTCGAGCATGTGATTAACACAATTTTGTTCATTGTTTTTAAAGCTTTTGCCATGGATTAAGCGATAGAAAAGTGAATATTTTTCCTACTTGGTAGTTTTATTTATTAAAAATATAAGTCATACACTGTTTGAAATTAAATGTAGTCTATGGCACGACGCCATTTTTAATCTATGGCAGAGCGGCGTTGCATGATCACCGTTCAATCGTTGTATCTCATGAGACCTCGATGTGTCGACGATGTAATTCGAACGAATGCATCCGTCTCTTTCTAACTATGTTGTCTCTGTGTCTTTTTTTCTCTATGGCAACTCCGCCCGCTCGGCTATCGTGAACGAAAGATTCGGCTCAAGGTATTTGGAGCTCTGACACCGTAGTGGTTTCTTTCAGTGCGAGTTACATTTAGAAGTAGAGGTTTTGTGTCGTAGCCAAGGGGGTTTGTCTGTGAAAGAACGAGAAAGATATATCTGAATAGTAGTAAACTTTAATCTCCTGTAATCATATTAGAACATTTAAAAATAAAGTCAGATGTATCTTTTAAAATGCTTTTAAATTTAGCGTTATTTATTTTTATTGCATGCATTACTTGCCACATTTTGCTTTTAATTTAGCTTATTATTCCTATAAATATTTGTCTAATATAAAAATTCTGCAAACAATAGAAATTATTGTAATAGTGGAAATCAAACTTGCAATAATACAGAAGTGAGCTAACCACAATAATTATCAATATAGGTACTCTCTGAGACTGCTCAAAACTAAGTTTATTTTTTGCTTCTTAGCATGTTGCATGTATGGGTATTCTTTTGCTATTTAACTGCTTTTTTGTATTTGTATAATAAAAGCTAGCTTATTGTATTAAAATGTGTTGCTATTATAAGTTGTCATACTTTTTTCAATTTTGTTATTTGATAAAACTGTAACTGATAAGTTGTTAAATAGAATTTCGAGTATGTCTAACTTATTTGAATAATTTTGAGGCGCACTCGACAACACAACTGCATTTAATAATATTATGTATTGTGTAAAAACATTTAGTTATTCCATAATATTGTCAAGGATTTTGTTATCAATCGAATGCGCCTTGAAAATATAATATGTCAGAGTTGCATGCTACCTTTTCTGTTTTGCGTCAATATATTTCTGAACGAACATCATCCCAACAGAACAAGTTCTCAATGCGCGCCCGCGCGTGGTCGGAGCCGTTGACAGACGAGTACGAGAGGAGAAAGATTGAGCCCAAAATCGCCGTGAAACTCGCGAGAACCGAGCTACCCAGGATACTTAATGAGAAGGTGATTAATTTATTTAAAGGGGATTGGCAAATCGCCATACATTTATAGCCTCGTAAAGTTTTTTTTTTAACGCTAGATAAAATAATTAGGAAATATAATAGGCCAGAACTAACTAGCCTACCTCCTTTATAATTTTCCAGACTTTCTAATTAAATTATACAATAACATATCTATTGTGTCTGCGATTCCCACGATCGAGGTAATAATCGCACATAACATAAATGTAAAGAATAATAATGAAGTAATAATATTTAAATAGTTTATTTGGTTTATAAGTGAAAGAATAGTAAATTAAAAATTCGTGTGCGTCTCATGAGTCGTGACACATAACAGAAGTATATTACTCAAAACTTAAAAGAGACTTGAACCTAGTAATTAACTTTGCATGCGATTGTAGGGTGAACCCGCCGGTTTGGCGCCGTTTGAAGAGCTGATGGAAGCGCGTCTTCGTGATCTTAGTCTCGACCTCAATATGAGCACCGCGCTGGCTCTGTCCGAATTCATAGAGGACGAGGTCATACTACCGCCCATGCCGCTTGATGTGAGTAGAAATTGTAAATTAAAATATACTAACGCTCTATTTTTTTGATTAACCTTTTGCTATGCGCATTATTGTATGAAAATGAATATCCATTTTTCATAGAAAAAAGTGTCTGGCCAGAAGTTTGAACGTAATGAAGGAGCAACATCCATCGAATCTGGCTTTCCAATTTAGCCGTTCAAGCCGGCTAAAAAACTTGGCTAAGTTAGCTAGCTAACCAACAGACTTAGCTAATCTGTCAATATCAGCTACCGGCTAGCTAAAGTCTTTGAGTTAGGTAACTTAGCTAATTTTTAATTAACTTGTTTGTTTTTTATTTTATTAAACTCAACCGGCTTAGCTAGCTAAAAAGTTATTTATGCTAACTCCCTTAGCTGGCTGAATTGTACAGCCATATTAACATACGAAATTATGTTAAAGGTGTTAATAGAGAACATGAGAATTCACTTAATCGAGGACAGAGCGCCGCGGTCCATATCCTCACCGCCGCCGCAGCCGCTCGATCTCGACCTCACCACGCTGAAGCTGCGCCGCGCGGATGACGGGGTCATCCGCCTCGGACCACCAGAGGTCGACACCCCCACCACCCCCGAGGACAACCACCAAGCGGCTCAGGAGGTGGAGCGCCTGGCTAGAGAGAACGAGGAGTTGAGGAAGAGGATGGCCACGCTGAGCCGGATCGCGGAGGACAATAGGGATTTGAGAGCGTAAGTAATCTGTATAAATAGAGTTTTACACTTACCAAGAGTCCGGTTTTAACTTATAATGTTTTGCAAATAAACTTGAGTAAAATGTAGAGATAAGCAAGGTAAGTTTGGATATGGTGCTAAACATCCAAACATCTGCTTACCTATCCTGTATCCATTTCAGTTCAGTTCAGATATGTAGTGTATTTCAAGTTCATGCTAAATCAGCAAATACTTTGTTTATGAAATGTCATAAAATGGTTTATCACACCGTGGATTTAGTCAACAAAATTCACTATGTAGCGTGTACAATGAAATAGCCGGAACTGCCCATTATTTGAACTAAGGGTTAGTTTGTTGTTAGCTTGATTTTACTCTTTGCATCAATTACAGTAAAGTGGAGGAGGCGAGTGTGTTGCGGCAATGCGTGCACGCGGCGCAGCAGGAGGCCGCCGCGCTGCTCGCAGACAAACACCAACTGCTAGAGACCGTGCGACTGCTGCAGGTACACGTTATGTTTTATCAGTAGTTTAATTAATTTCACCAACTACTGTTAGTGTAGGCGCACACTAGGCGACACGCGTCAGCGACAGCTCGACGACTAGACCCGACGACAGGCTACGGCCGACAATTTTCATATATTGTGTTCGAAGCTCCGCACACTTGGCGTCAGAGTCGCGGAATCGCGACGACAAGCTAGGGGAGTCACGTGCGCTTGCTACTAGTCACTGCATCTGGTAGCGCTATGCACGTGCACACACGACGACAGTCGCGCGACAGCGCATCGTCAGTCTCACTGTGAGAGCTAGGAAGGTGCACGTCTTTGTTAGTATAGGCGCACACTAGGCGACATGCGTCAGCGACAGCTCGACGACTAGACGCGACGACAAGACGCTAGATGCAAACGACAGCACCGCGTCTGACGCAACGACTAGACGCGACGACAAATCGCCCTGTTTGCGATGGCTCTTACGGCCGTTCCCAATATTAAATCTATCTCTGGTTTGACATACAACCGATCGCAGCTAACGTTGAATTGACATAAAATATATGTCTCTAATGTCTAAAGTGAGCTATTCCTATCTCTAGTAGGGCAAAACCAGAGATAGATCAAATATTGGGAACGGCCATTAGTGTTAACAGCTTGTTAAAATGTCATGTATTCTCTTTCATTCATAAGAAAAACGAAAGAGTTAACGTGATACTAATTCGAGCGTTAACTTTAACAGTCGTTAGTGAAATTGGGTCTAAGTTGGAGATAAGCACTTGATGATTTTGCGAAGAAGGAAACGCTCAAGCAGGCGTTAATGTTACCATGAATTGCGTGGATATTGTTCCATAAACATTGTTGTGTTTTGAACAATATGCAGAATCATTAATCTGCGTTACGACATACTTGAACGTTTGAATAGACACTGAAATTCCGTAAAGAAAAAAACCTAACGCTTCCCTCCCCCTTCCACCCCGCGACGGCACAGCTGTGCGGCGTTGCCAGATCTCGGCACGGTATTTGTGAGTGTGCGATTGTAATTACATAAGTTGATAAAAAATGCTATGCAATAGCATTACCGCGGCAGTTCTCGTGTTTTTGTTTCTAGAATTACAACGTTGTAAAATATTCCAGGAGCAGATATCAGGTGGTTGTCGTGGCAAGAGGTAGCGGTCGCGCGGCGCGCCGCAGTGTCTTGACTGCACTGCCTGCTGCGGCGACAACAAAACTTGAACACGACAAGCTATATGAAACAGACTTTATGTGAAGCTCTATGATTATACGTCATTGTGACCAGCTCGAAATACAGTGAGATAAATAAGGCGCCCTTGCGATAGTGCAAAATTAATAAATGAAGCGCCCATGATGCGACATGAAACGCGCTATAGTGCAAAATTATTTTGATGCTAAAGCATCAAAGGAGTATGGGTTTAAAAACCCACCAGTACTCCTGCTACTATTGATTACAAATGAATGCAGATGTATTTGATCCAAACGTAAAATGTTCGCATTTAGGCACCCGCTAAGACAGCGATAAATATTACAGTAGCAACTTGTCGCAATGCTAGTAACTGTTGCTATAAGTAATAAGAACGCGAAATAGTTTAGAAATTCATCGATTGACCTATCGACGCTATTTTATTCTTGTGCACGAAAATATTATAACGAGTAAACAATATGTTCGTGCGCGAGTAAAAGGGACGAGCAACGCTCGGTCAGTGGCCGAATTTCTCTTTCATCCCCGACCCAACTATAGTGCTACAGACCATCACATCATAATAAACAACTTTCATGTAGTGAACATTATTTTGAAAGTTATTCCAATTGGCGATTTGTAAAATACGCCACACACATCTCCAATTTTAACAATTGATTATCGTATGTAATGATTTTGTTTTGTTTTTAAATTATTGTTTTTATTGTTTGACTGTGATGTTATTGCAATATTTTGATTGATAGCTGTTCGCAATTATTTTACCCCCGACAGCTGAAAGTATATTTTGTTCTTATGAATGCCATTTGATATTTAAGAAACCTAAACATCACAAAAGCTGTTAATTGTCAATACCCATCGGTAAAATATTACGACCGAAATACAAATTATATGTTACAAATTAACAATTTTATTTGCCATAACTGAAAAAGTTTAGTACAAATCACAATAATTTTTATCTGAGAGCCTTTATATAGAGGCGTACTCAAAATGAAATTTAGGTAGTTGATTGGAAAAAAATGGCTTTTAAGTCTAAGCGACAAGGCTCGAAACGCGGATTTCATGCGCTGATTAAATGAGCCTTAACATAATATTATCATTCTAACATTTCGGAAAAAAACATATAGTGAGAAAACGTTTGAATTGACGTAAATGTAAGGAACATACTTTTATAAGATACATCACATACATGTGTGTGAGAATAGTGGATTTTTATAAGGATTTTACATTAAAGTATATAGATATTGTGTGTGCCACAAATTTGTTAGTGAAAGTAATATTTAGGGTAACACGGCCGCGTTAGATTAAATTATTTACATCCTTTTTTTTTCTTTTATACGTAAGTTATTGATAGTTACGTACCGATGGTTTGGCTATGGTGCCTGCATACCAAAGTTTATTGTACACTGTGTGCTCTAAAGGAATTTATTCTTAAACAATTCCTAGTATTCTTGTTATTTGTGACTTTAGTTATTTTATGGAGGCACTTCACATGGCTATAATTTGTATTTGCGTATTATTTTTTTTTAATGAAATGAGGGGGCAAACGAGCAAACGGGTCACCTGATGGAAAGCAACTTCCGTCGCCCATGGACACTCGCAGCATCAGAAGAGCTGCAGGTACGTTGCCGGCCTTTTAAGAGGGAATAGGGAAATAGGGGAGGGTAAGGATGCAAAAGGAAGGGAATAGGGGAGGGAAGAGAATAGGGTAGGGGATTGGGCCTCCGGTAAACTCACTTACTCGGCGAAACACAGCGCAAGCGCTGTTTCACGCCGGTTTTCTATGAGAACGTGGTATTTCTCCGGTCGAGCCGGCCCATTCGTGCCGAAGCATGGCTCTCCCACGTTTATTTGATGTATTCGCCAAACAATCACCATGTGTAGACGGTATGTTTGACAAGTATTGGCCTTATTTGCCTATTTGACAAATATGACCAATACCAAATACACATATCCGTACCTTTGTCGGTTTTTGACGCACATCAAAAGAGTCAAATAGGCAAGTACACCCACAGAGTGAGATACTACGTATAGTACAGCTGCTCGACAAGGCTTTAAATGAACGTGGCGAAAAAAGGAACTAACGCTGCCATCATACAAAAATGTCATTTTTGACAGTTCTTCTTTACGAGCAGCGCCACCACCCACGTTCATTTAAAAATTTGTCGCACTGTAAACAAAATCAAGTAAAAGTTTGGTATTTGACGTCCATGTGTGGAAGGCCGTATTTGCCTTTATTTGCTTGTTTGCGTATTCGTCAATCAGTCGTTCGTCAAGCAAATACAAATAGCCATGTGAAGTGCCAGCATTACATTCGGCATCGTCCGACGTGACGCGGCGCTGCATCTTTAAAGTAGCGATCCAAAATTGAACTCAATCCAAAATACATAAAGACGTTGCAGTGGCAGAGTTTGAATTTTGAGCTGCTTTATACAGTGAAACGAATATTGCGTAGTAAAAGTTTTACCCAGGATCGCTCTCTTAAAATGGCTGCGCCGCGTCGCATTTTGGTACGAACCGATATCATCATCACAAGATTTTCTTTACACATTTCTCTATTTTCAAATTCAAGCTCATTTTAAGGTTATGTAAAAGATGAGTACTTAAAGTCTTATTAACTACTATTAAGGGCTTATCGGTTTTTCAGCCATATCTGTTAATGCTTACTTACTTACTAAGTCTGAGTCTAAAATGTAACTTCTTATACGTATCATAATATTGTAACCCATGTATTATATCGCCTATGTAGTTTTAATATTTGTATTTGAAAATATAGTAAGTAGTTGTATTAAAAGTTAATTTAAAATCGATTTCGATCGTTCTCAGGATGAATAAATAAAAGCTGATCATGTACTTACCAGTGACTTACCATAATAAGTTGGAGATTTTGTGTGGAAAGCGCTAAACATTTACATATTAGCATTTTTTCTTACAATAAAATTAAATAATAATTAACACAAGTCAAAATGTAAGCCAAATAAATAATATTTGCCTTTTTTTCTTCGATATTGATGTAATTTGAACTTTTCAGTTACTTTTTTTTTATACTTGAATCTTGCAATCAGCCTTCCGGCTATAAGCAGATGTGATGTAGGCTTCAGTGTAGGGTGGTATTCCCAGTGGAATACATCCCTTTATTACTTCGACTAACTGTCTTGGTCAAATATATCACGTCTCTTTTTCAGTCGACGATTTACTTCTGGGGTTGTTAACTATCCAGCTAGTACATTTTGATGGTTCTGGAGCCTGCATTTATATGTGCTAGCAACGGCAGTAATCTCCTCTTTTACTGTTGGCATGTTGAGAGTATCATGTAGCTCTGATGTTCTGAGAAACCATGGTGCATTTGATGCCTGTCTGAGTATGTTATTTTGGACTATTTGTATGATGGATTGGTTGTTAGCACTGGCAGTACCCCAGAGTTGTATGCCGTATCCAGATTGGCTTTATCGCTGTTTTGTACACAAGAATCTTATTCTCCATAGACAGTTTGGAGTTTCTGCCTATCAGTCAATTCAGACCCCTGATTTTGAAGTTAATTTCATCCCTTTTGGCTTTTACGTGGTTTTTCCAAGTTAGTCTTCTATCTAGGTGCATTCCTAGATACTTCACGGTGTCTTTGTGAGGCAGTGGTGTGCCGTTTAGAGAGACAGGTGGACAGTCTTCTTTACGGAGGGTGAATGTGACATGAACCAATTTGTTGACGCTTGCAGCTATTCTCCATTTTTTTAGCCATTTTTGCACCTTAAGCAGAATCGCTTGTAACGCTTGTGAAGCTTCAATTGGACATTTGTTGGAAGCTATAAGGGCAGTATCATCAGCGAAGGTGGCGGTGGTGACATTGGATGTTTCAGGTAAGTCAGATGTAAATATAAGGTAGAGGAAGGGTCCAAGTACCGATCCTTGAGGCACACCTGCTTCTATATTGTAAAACTGAGATGTAGAGTCGCCTTCTCTTACTTGAAAAATTCTGTTAGATAGACAAAGATCTGATAATTCCATAGAACGTGTGGGGTAGTAGGGACTTTATTTTAAATAGCAGCCCTTTATGCCATACCTTGTCAAAAGCTGCTTGTATATCAATAAATGCCGATGAGCAATATTCTTTGAGTTCAAAAGACTTTCTGATTTTTCTACATACTCTATGGACTTGTTCTATAGTTGAATGTTTACTTCGAAAGCCAAATTGGTGGTCGGGTATTATTGATTCAGTTACTAACAAATAGCAATAGAACTTTTTATAACAGAATCGATTGAAGTAGTACGTTGAGGATCAAGAGAATATTTAACTAATTGAACTATAATAATACATTTTATTATGGAATTTAGTGTATTCTTATTTAATTTATTGCTTATTTCTTATTCGCTGTCGTGATATGTATAAATTATATAAGATTTTTATAAGAATTCAAAGTTATTATAACTTATTCTAGTGTATAGATAGATGCATTTGGATTTAATATTTTATTTTTTTATTCGGCTTCAGCGCAGCTTTGGCCCAGATAGAATTATTAACGCATTTTGAGTAGCAATAAACAAAATGATCGCTATATTTGTATGTAAGAATATTATAATATATTATAGTATTTTGTGTGTTTCAATTTTTCAAATTTGAACATGCTTAAAAATTGTTTATTCCAATGTTTAAAATTGTATCTTGTATCACCTATTAATACTTCTATATTTATAAATATACTAATGCATGCTTCAAACTATCATAATCCCAATTTATATTATTCTACTCATAACTTCATAAGATAAATGTGTACAAGATTCACTGGGTATAATAAACATCTCATAACTTACAGTTTTGATAACATCATATTTTTCTTCAGAAACATTACATGTATAAATGTTATGTTACATAGTTGATGGTATGCCTATGATTAAATTTTAATTCGCTTTTTGATTTATTTACTACTTCTCAAGCATGAAATTACCTGTAACTCTATCACCACTCACCACTCGCCTGTAAGCTGAATGTTAACTGTGTTTGAAAATTATATTTTATACGGTACCGGTTACCTGTAACTGTAATTAAAATCCTGTAAGCCCATTGTAAGCCATACCTCCAATTAGTGTTGAAAAACCATGTTGTTGCAATATATAATAAATAATAGGATACAAGTGAATTGTTATGATTAAACATTTAATGTACTTTTTGTGTATTATTTTACTCTATCTATACTTATATTCTCTATAAATAAAAGTTTATCGAATTTTTTAAAATAACTACGATGATAACACGAGTGTCGCAAAATGAATTTAGAAATTCCCGCCAAAACTAGTATTGCCAGATTCACGTTCTGCAGTCTGCAAGCTGCACTTGGGATCCAAGCCTCCAGGCCAGTTTTTCCCTCGCTGGTCTCGCATTATTCATATTTAAAGATGTTCAAATCAAAGACCTTTTATGTCAATGGTTTAGAATACAACATTTTGCGTATTCGACGTATTCGCCAAACCATATTGTGTAGACGGTATGTTGGACAAAGTATTGGCCTTATTTGCCTATTTGACAAATTTGACCAATACTTGAATACATGCCAATACCCAGGGCTTCAAATAACGTTATTTTTTCATAACGTTATTGCTTCAAGGGCATAGATAACGTTATGAAAATTTAACCGATACTAGAAATAACGTTATAAATGTATTTAATAACGGTAAATGTTATAACGTTATATAGGATTTATAACGGTAAATATATGTTCTTTGATAACGTTAAAGTCCGTCAAGAAAGTCATGACAGGCGGGAAAATTTTCTAAACGTAATCACGCTTTTAAGGTGTATTTTTTCTTTGTATTTTCACAGATAACGCTTATTACATTTTAAATATGAGTGAGATTTGGTGCACCGTGCACGATCGCATACCTGATACCAGAAAATAGCGTTATATTTACCGTTATTATTATAACGTTATTTTTTTGTTATGCCATACCGAAAAAATAACGTTATAATAATAACGGTAAATATAACGTTATTTTACTAGATATTGTTAAAAAAATAACGTTATCTGGCTACCATTATGAAAATAACGGTACGTAACGATATTTTTTCTGTTATTCGATATATACGGTCAATATTATCACCGTCAGTACCACAGAGTACTTTTTTATATATAGGAATAGAGGTACAACTCGACGGCCAAATAGGGTAAGACAAGTGGCGCTCTCTGGAAGTAGGTTTTGACAACTTTTTGTCAATATATATACCTACATATAGCATTGGTTACTGGGTTTAGGTTGCTTTTTGTTTCTTTTTATAGGATGTTTTTCAATAAATAAAACACTGACAACCGTAATTGATATAATTTATTCTTTTCTTTTAAAACATTTCATATATAATTTTTTCGCTTTCAGCATAAACAAATCCGTATCATCATCACACTCTCTCCTATTCATTAATATTCTATTTATATTCTTACAGTAATTGTAAATGAAGAATCTGCAGGATATATTGATTAAAAAATTGATTAATTTTTCTTTATGCAGTTCACATTTTAAGAAATCAAATTGTATGTGAATAAATATCACTGTTTTAATTATTTTTTTTAAATATTTTTTATCTAAGCACTTTTTAATTATTGTGTAATTTATATCCTGCAGATTCGAAACACAATTCAAGAGAGAGTCGCTGGGACTGCAAAGCCATTTTTTATTAGCGTACTCTCTACGTTTTAAATACTCTCCTTCCTGATCGGACATTAAGTTTTTTTTGCATTCACTACAACCCTTGAATTGAAGACTTTCTTCTTAGCGGTTTTAACAAAATAACCGCTAACATATTGTAGCCCCCCAACTATTCGGGGGTCACTTTTGTCTTCAAGGGGTATAATTTCTATGTCCGGAATCTTAGACAGCTCGCAGTTTATTTGTTCTTTGCAGGCCCCGCTTGTGATGAGAACTTCATGCAAAGCATGGCAATTATCCACCTCACAATTTGCCCCAGGGGCATGGACACTAGATAGGCTGTTTATTAAAAGGCTGCTAAATGCTGCTTCAAACCCATCTGGAGTAGGGTTTACGTTCCGGCATCCTTGGCTCCTTATCGATCCAAAAAAAATTTCGATTGGATCCTGGTTCAGATGCCGCAACCAAACCGATGTCACTCCGTACTTCACAGCAATTTTTTTTAATAGTAGTTCTATTCCTTCTAGTGTCCATACCCAGTTATTTAAAGTGGGAACATGCTCCACATTTAAGGTTTTTACATTCACAAACTTCATATTTTTTAAAAATATTTTAGCCTCCATCCATGTTTTGTGATGTGGCGAGTTTGGCGTCGCAGGTCCCAGAAGAGGTTTACTGTGCTTCTTCCTTTTTCCGAAGCTTCTATTAATTGAGTCAAAAAGTTGGTCAAAAAATAAGATGACGTCTGCGGTGTTTTGCGCATCTTGGGAGATTATTCCTTTTTCTGCAAAAATAAGATAAGAATAAATTATAAATAATATTCCTCACACATTCTCACAACGCAATTTTGTCCCGAACAAAGCATTCCTTGCTTGTAATTTGGGTACCGCAGACAACAAACCTATATTAATAACATAACACCTACAAATGATTGACTTACACGGGAATCGAACCCGCAATCTCCTAAGTAGGCAGATACACTAGCTACTATGGCATCCACAGAGTACTTTTTTATATAAGGAAGATCGTCTCGTACAAGTTTTTTTTTTTACAAGAGAAAAGCAGCAGAAGCAATAATACTCACATGCGCGTTAAAAACTTAACGCATGCAAAACAAGACGGATTATTGTTATCTTTCGGATTCCATAAAAATGGGCATGTTTCTTACAAAAGGATAAGCTCCTTGAGGTCATCAAGCTCTAATAGGCTACTTGACCTATTTTTTTTCTTCATTCTAATCGCTTCTTAATCATTCATTTTCACTAAAAAAACTAATATTTTAATATTTTAAACAGTAGAAACCCATAAAAATGTTGATTGAAAAATATGCCCTATATATGGCGCCGAAAACACTGTCCGCCATTGTGCCGCCATAGTGTGACGTCATGTTTTTGTATTTTATACTTTCTTTATTGAAAAAAGTTTTATGTGCTAAGCGTACGAGTCTAACAGTGCTTAAAAAATTGAAAAAGAATTTAGAAATCATTTGTAATGTTGAACACTTTTGTAGAAAAGTTTTGGCCATTTCATTTCCTAACTACAATAAATGGAGATAATAATTATATAAAACTGGTGTTTTATTTGAATTATTCAAGAAAATATATTTTATAAATCCTTCTAGGCTTATTCATATTATTTATGAACAAATAAACTTACATATAACGAGCGCGATAAATAAAAGATATTAAATTAAAAATGGGATGACGTCACATCCAGATCGGAAGTACCGCAAAAGCGTTTTCGTCAGTACAATTCCTATTTTTATAAAATCATATTTTAAAATCGACTTTATTTATCAATCATAAGCTTTTATTTCACGATAAGGGTGAAATACAGTTTCCTAGGCCAAGTTCTACTAGAAATATGCATTTTTTCAATGAAATTAAATATATGTCAAGTAGCCTATTATTGTTACAAGAAATTTCTATCTCATTATTAAGTATGTTTATTATGAAAATTATATTTATGAATTCTGTATATTATCTGCATATTATGTTATACTAGCTATATGACCGATGAACGAACTCGAATTCAAAAATTTAATACTTTTTTGTGAATGAAGGTAGAAAAATAAAAAATCCTAGTTTACGAATCACGCGGCGAGAGCGTCCCTACCTATATAAAAAGCAGTGTCGTCTTCGCGAGTGTCAGTATTCAAAAACGAGCCTCTCAGAACGAATCTCTGCTCGAACGCGCCGCCTAAAAAAAATCGACTTCTACGTCGTTACTATGCGCGATAGCCTATAGAACTATTTAATCAGCCAAGTGTGAATGAGTGTGTGTGTGTGTAAATCTGTGTCAAGAAAAGAAGAGAAGAGGGCCCTCGAAGCGAAGCTACGGAACCAAACTGAGGTTGGTGAAATTATCTGCTTTTCCCGTCTTTATTCCCGAGATACAGTCCATTCAACTTAAATGAGAGGTTTTCTTATTTTTAATCTCCACCAGACGGCGCGACGATAGACACTTGCTAGATTTTCTATTGGTTCCCCACCGATCTGAAATTATCTGTAGGTTGGCATCAGGGCTTCATAACGTTATCGAATAACAGAAAAAATATCGTTACGTACCGTTATTTTCATAATGGTAGCCAGATAACGTTATTTTTTTAACGATATTTAGTAAAATAACGTTATATTTACCGTTATTATTATAACGATATTTTTTCGTTGTTTAAACGAAAAAATATCGTTATAATAATAACGTTATTTTCTGGTACCAGGTATGCGATCGTGCACGGTGCACTAAATCTCACTCGCAGCCCACTTTTTTGCGAGATTTGTGTGAAAATACAAAGAAAAAATACAAAGAAAAAAATTTAGAAAATTTTCCCGCCTGTCATGACTTTCTTGACGGACTATAACGTTATCAAAGAACATATATTTACCGTTATAAATCCTATATAACGTTATAACATTAACCGTTATTAATATCAATTTTTAACGTTATTTTTAATATCTGGCAAATTTTCATAACGTTATTTAAGCCCTTGAAGCAGTAACGTTATGAAAAAATAACGTTATTTGAAGCCGTGGTTGGCATCACGGATACATATTAGTTGTTTCTAAAAAATATCAGTGTACTGTAAAGTGTGGCATAAATCAAAATATCTTAAACCTAAGCGATCATTGGCCTAAGCGATTAGGTCAGTATACTGGTAACAGTTTAGGAACACGCAAATTGTCAAACTGACAACTGATAGAGTTTTGGCGGGCATGTCATGGGCATGTCACTTTCAAACTCCTACTTTTTATTGTTGGTGTGGTTTTATTATTTTTTCCCAAATTGTGTTATTTGGGTCTTTGATGTTCATTATTGGTAAAATATTAGCCATGAAATACCCGTTTACTGGCACAAGTGCAGATAAAATGTTGTCAAAACCAAAATGTATAATTCCTGTGATATTTGGTGTGAATATCGGTAAATAGGGCTATTTCTTCCGTGAGTTGAAGCTAAAACATCGTTGTAATAACTTTGTTAACCTAGTCATTGGAATATTTTGGCGTCGTTTTCAAATTGAAATCAAGTTTTACATTCTTTTGCCCAGTTTTGTAGCAATTATTGGTGGTATTACCGATAGTTGTCTACCCATACGCCATCTAGTTACTAAATGGAAACTGTTTGACAATCAAATTAAAAAGTTAGGAGGCGAAACTTTTTATTTTAGAAATAGCAACACTCTTTTGACATTTGTTCCTTTGACTTGCTGTTTTTGGCGGGAAGAGGAAGGCGCCTTTTTTTAACAATTTGGAAAAATCGTATTTAATAGTTTTTATACATTAAAAGTACAAGTACTTTTATATAGTATATGCAGGACGAGAGCGAACTATAAATCTTCGTCATCGACGAAAAGGAAAATAGATGATATCTCAGGCGATAAGTACAAACCCTTTAGTAAGCCTTCGTATTCTAGAAAATATCCTGACAATAATTGCAGCGGAGAATTTATTGTCTTCGTCGAACATTGTAATGATACAAAAATAGGAAACATGAACCCCCTTAGCCTTTCGAAAATTTTCAAAAACGCAAAAGGAGTTTATGAAAGAGCTAGAATAAGCGCCCGCAAAATAAAAATAACTTTCAAACAAGCGGCATTGGCTAATGATTTCCTCAATGCATCATTTATTCAAGAAAACAATCTAAGAGCATATATCCCAGCAGCCTCTGTGGAAAGGGTTGGGGTAGTTAGGTACATTCCTAAGGAAATTAGTAATACGGATTTATTTGAAAAAATAAGTAGCGATATTGACATAACTGGTATAAGTAGATTTATGAAAAAAGAAAATAATACATTTGTTCCGTTAAATACTATTACCTACTGTTACCTTTTCTGGCACTGTATAACCACAATGCAATAGGCTACTTGACCTATTTTTTTTTCTTCATTCTAATCGGTTCCTAATCATTCATTTTTACTAAAAAAACTAATATTTTAATATTTTAAACAGTAGAAACCCATAAAAATGTTGATCGAAAAATATGCCTTTTATATGGCGCCGAAAACACTGTCCGCCATTGTACCGCCATAGTGTGACGTCATGTTTTTTGTATTTTATACTTTCTTTATTGAAAAAAAGTTTTATGTGCTAAATGTACGAGTCTAACAGTGCTTAAAAATTAAAAAATAATTTAGAAATCATTTCTAATGTTGAACACTTTTGTAGAAAAGTTTTGGCCATTTCATTTCCTAACTACAATGAATGGAGATAATATATAAAACTGATGTTTTATTTGAATTATTCAAGAAAATACATTTTATAAATCTTTCTAGGCTTATTCATATTATTTATGTACAAATAAACTTACATATAACGAGCGCGATAAATAAAAGATATTAAATTACAAATGGGATGACGTCACATCCAGATCGGAAGTACCGCAAAAGCGTTTTCGTCAGTACAATTCCTATTTTCATAAAATCATATTTTCAAATCGACTTTATTTATCAATCATAAGCTTTTATTTCACGATAAGGGTGAAATACAGTTTCCTAGGCCAAGTTCTACTAGAAATATGCATTTTTTCAATGAAATTAAATATATGTCAAGTAGCCTATTTCTTAGATGGATGGAGATATAAGGTTCATAATTATATACCTCCAGTTCTACAATGTTTTAAATGCTTACTTTTCAATCACTCTGCAAAATATTGTTTTAATGAACAAGCATGTTCTAAATGTGCAGAGAATCATTCCTATAAAGAATGTGCATCAGAAGTTTTAAAATGTAAAAACTGTGGAGGTAATCACCTAGCTATTTCTAAGGAGTGCCCAAATAATTCTACTTATGCAGACATAACAAATAATTTAACATCTTTCCCACCTCTGACAAAAACTAAACCTCAAAATGTTAAAATTGTACCAGAAAAGATATCAGCCCAGGACATTATTAATAATCAAAAAATTTTAGAAGCCATAATAAGCACTTTGTAAGTATAGGAAATTCTAATGAGATTAATACTACAACACATATTAAACAAACATTCATTAAAAACTTTAATAAGTAATGGATAGTATTAATATTGTACAGCATAACATCCAGAGTTTAAATAATAAAAAACATTTACTTCAATCACTCTTAATAGATAAAGAAATAGATATAGCTTTATTAAATGAAACATGGCTGAAAACTTCAAGTCCTCGGATTCATTTCCCTGGGTATAATTTCATTTTTAAAAATGCTTCAAATGAACACTGAGGAGTGGCAATAATTATTAGGAATTCTATAAAGTATGTGCAGCATCCGACTCCAAATTATCAAGATATACAGTCTGTATTGCTATAACCATAGAAACAGGTATAGGTTCCATTACAATCCTTTGCATTTACAGTCCACCTAGAAACAAAATTAATATAACAAAATTAAAAAACAATAATTAACAATCTTCCTAAACCTATTATCATATCGGGTGATTGTAACGCCCATCACATAGCTTTTGGTTGTACAATAAATAATACAAGAGGACGAGACTTGTATGAAGTTATAGATGAATATAATTTATGTATTTTAAATACAGGTTGTGCTACTACAGTAAGTAGACCAAACAATAACACTTCTGCAATTGATGTTACACTAGTGAGCCCAGAGCTGGCTCCCTATTGTGAATGGTATGTCGGTGAGGATCCGTTGGGAAGTTATCACTTTCCAACTTTTACAAAACTTAATATGCAATATGACATAAATAAAAATGTAAATAAGTATTGTATTGTATTGTAGTTTATTCAAAAAAGCTAACTGGGATAAGTTCTTTAATATGTCAAATGATTTATTTCAAGATTTTGAATATAATTTACAAAATCCTTTAGAAAGTTATAATCATTTCTGTGATCTACTAAACACTTTAAGAGATGAATGTGTTCCAAAAATTATAATAACTAATTCATCTAAAAAAATTTAAAAAAGGGTACCTGCTCCGTGGTGGAATGATATTTGTGATAGGGCTGTAAAGGATTGTGGAGAAGCTTTGGAAAAATATAGAAATAATTTGAGTATGGAAAATTATATAAATTATAAGAGATTAGATGCATTCAAAAAAAGGATTATAAAAGAGGAAAAGAGAAAAAGTTGGCAAAATTTATGCTCTACATTTAATAGATCCACCCCAGTCACAAATATTTTGAATTTTATCAAAAAATATAAGCGTGTAGATTCTAGCATAAATAGTAAATGTGATAGTTTTGTACCAGAATTTTTAGACAAATTTACAAATGATGAAGTATGTGACAGTTCACTAGAAGATATATTTAAAAGTAATAATGATAGTGAATATTTCAACTTTTTCATGAAAGATTTTAGCTGGGATGAATTTCATAGTTCCTTAATGTCAAGAAGAGATTCTACTCCTGGACTGGATAATTTACCATATTTAATGATTAAAAATGTACACAAAAACGCACAAGTAGTTCTTCTTAATATCTACAATCACTTATGGTCCAAACAAGTTGTTCCCGACGAGTGGAAAACTCAGTGTGTTTTGCCCATTCTGAAAGAAGATAAGCCAATCCATGATCATAATTCTTACCGTCAAATATCACTCACTTCATGCATAGGAAAAGTTTTTGAAAATATGATAAAAGTTAGGTTAGACTACTTTACAGAAACTAATTCAATATTACCAGATTTTCAGCTAGGTTTCCGTAAAGGAAAAAGTACAGTTGACGGCTTTGTTTCATTTCTTAATGATATTAAGAATTCTTTAATGGCTCATTCAAATGCAATTTGTGTATTTTTAGATGTGCAAGGAGCATACGATAATGTTAATTTGTCTGTACTTATAAAGGTTTTAAGTGAATTGGGCATTCCTGGTAGATTTTTAAATTGGATATATAGATTCTTGAATCACCGTCTTGTCTATGTGAAATTTAATGATATACTACATGGTCCAACATTTGCACATAAAGGCTTAATGCAAGGAGCAATATTGTCTCCAATCCTGTATAATTTATATACATCACAAATTTGTAAATATGTAAAAGTATTAGGTGTTAATGTTCTACAATATGCTGATGATATTGTTATATATTGTATTAATCGTCTACTACGCTCGGCCAATTGTAATATTAATTTAGCTCTTAAGCAACTGTTAAATTATTACAATAACGAACTAAAACTAAATATTAATTCTTCAAAAAGTTCAGTTATGACTTTTGGTAAAAGTCAATGTAATGTTCAAGTTAAATGTAATAATGAAGTAATCTCAATAGTAAATGAACATAAATTTCTACAGTCGGGGCATTTTAATAGGCCACATTTGACATCTGTCAGATTAATCTCCATAGTCAGGTGAGCTGCGTAAAAACATCGACCAAAACGAATAAATTGATACGGACTTGAAATAAAATATTGGAATTTTACACGTTATTAAGACCAAAAACAAATTCCTGTCCCATTATTTAACTTTAATTCAAGGAACAAAATAAGACAAGTACATAATTTACAAAAAAAAAAATGCATTTATTCGCTTAAATTATAAAAACTGTTAAATGTAGTATTATCATTATTCATTTCACATAAATATGTGTTACTTTTCACAACGTGGTTATTAATTTATGGGGCTATTTCGTTACAAGTAATCAATGCATCGATACTATTTATTCGCTTTCGATTTTTAGGGTAACTTCCCTAGAGTTTAAAAAGAAAAAAGGTCAGCTGACGTAACATTGTAACGACGTGCAATTATTAAGATCAGAATTTGTTTATTACCTTTAGAATTGTTTGTCAGTAAAAGAAAATCGTTAAATAATTCGTATCGGTCATATTTACAATAAATATGTAATCGTAATTGAAAAAAGTTAATCAACTGTGCAGTTATAACAAAACGAAAATATTTATTTTTTATGTACGTCGCTATAAGGTTACCAGGTACAATTTTGATGAACTGTCAAATGTGGCCTATTAAAATGTCCCGACTATAGGTATAGTTTTAGATGACACTCAAATTTAATAAACACACAAATTTAATAGATTATATTATATGTAATAAAGCTTACCAGCGACTCAACATATTGAGATGCTTAGCAGGAGTTTTTTGGGGTGCTGATCCAAAAATTCTCTCAATGT